>JANUYF010000002.1:276107546-277414212 GCA_026167975.1 Phrynosoma blainvillii | reverse complement strand
GATCCTAACCAACAGGGATGACCTGGTTAATGGGGTGCAAGTGGTGGGATCCTTTGGTGGGAATGATCATATTATCCTGGAGCTTGTTATACAGTGGAAAGGAGAAGCCAGGCATAGTCAGACATGCATTCTAGACTTTAGGAGAGCTTATTTCAGTAAACCTAGGGGAAAACTGGGGATGATCCTGTGGTCAGGTATACTAAAAAAGAAGGGAGTTCAAGATGGATGGGAGTTTCTCAAAAGGGAGGTACTGAAGGCACAATTTAAAACTGTTTCAGTGAGGAGAAAGAATGGGAGGTGTCTCAAAAAACCAGGATGGATGACTAAGGAAGTTACAGTCTTGCTAAGTTTTAGATGGAACATGTATAAGAAATGGGGGGGAAAAGGGGTAATCAGCAAAGAGGAATTCAAATAAATAGCGAGCACATGTAAGGGTAAAGTCAGAAAAGCTAAACTGCAGAAAGAGGTTAAGAACAACAAAAAGGGCTTTGTTGGTATGTCTGTAGCAAAAGGAAGAAGGAGGAAATGTACAGAGAAGATGGCAAAATGCTAACAGGGGACAGAGAAAATGCAAAACTACTCAATACCTTCTTTGCCTCAATCTTCTGACAAAAGGAAAAGCCTACTCAACCTGAGGAAAATGGAGCAGAGGACACAATAGGGGAAATGCAGCACAGAATAAGTAAAGAAGGTAGTACAGGAATACCTGGTTAATCTACATGGATATAAGTCTCCAGGAGCTAATGAACTGCATCCAAGGCTATTAAAAGAATTGGCAAATGTAGTATTGGAGCCATTGGCAATAATCTTGGAGAACTCCTACAGAACAGGAAAAGTCCCAGAAGAGTAGAGGAGGGCAAATGTCCCCATCTTCAAAAAGAGGAAAAAAGAGGATCCCAACAATTATAATCCAGTTAGTCTGACATCAATATCAGGAAAGATTCTAGAGCAGATAATTAAACAGAGAATCTGTGAGCATTTAGAAGGGAATGCCATAATCACAAAAAGTCAACATGGGTTTCAGAGAAACAAGTCATGCCAGACAAATCTGATCTCTTTTTTTTAATAAAATTACCAGCTTGGTAGATGGAAGGGAACACTGTGGATATAGCATATTATGATTTCAGTAAGGCCTTTGACAATGTTCCCCCATGACATTCTGACAAACAAGCTGGTAAAATGTGGGCTAGACAGGGTAACTGTTACATGGATTTGTAATTGGTTGACCGGCTGAACCCAAAGGGTGCTCAACAATGGCTCCTTTTCAACCTGGAAAGAAGTGACCAGTGGGGTGCCACAGGGCTCTGTCCTGGGCCCAGTGCTATTCAACATCTTTATCAATGACTTGAATGAAAGAATAGGGCATGCTTATTAAATCTGAAGATGACACCAAATTAAGAGGAGTAGCTAATATCCCAGAGGGCAGGATGAAAATTCAAAATTACCTTAATCGATTCGAAAGCTGGGCCAAAGCTAACAAAATGAATTTCAGCCTGGAGAAATGCAAGGTATTGCACTTAGGGTGGAAAAATGAAATGTATAGATATAAGATGGGGGACATCTGGCTTAATACAACTACATGTGAAAGGGATCTAGGAGACCAAGTAGACCACAAAATAAACATGAGTCAACAGTGTGATGTGGCAGCTAAAAAGTCCAATTTTAGGCTGCATCAATAGAAGTATAGTGTCTAGATCAAGGGAAGTAATAGTGCCACTGTATTCTGCTTTGTCCAGACCCCACCTGGAATACCGTGTCCAGTTCTGGGCAACACATTTCAAAAAGGATGTTAAGAAACTGGAGCGTGTCCAAAGAAGGGCAACTATGAAGGGTCTGGAAATCGTGCCCTATGAGGAACGACTTAGGGAACTGATTATGTTTAGCCTGGAGAAGAGACGGTTAAGAGGTGACATGAAAGCCTTGTATAAGTATTTGAAGGGATGTCATATTGAGGATGGAGTAAGCTTGCTTTCTGCTGCTCCAGAGAATAGGATGCAGAACAATGGGTGCAAGCTCCAGGAAAAGAGATTCCAGTTCAACATTAGGAGGAGCTTCCTGACAGTGAGAGCTGTTTGACAGTGGAACACACTCCTTCGGAGAGTGGTGGAGTCTCCTTCTTTGGAGGTCTTTAAACAGAGGCTGGATGGCCATCTGTTCGCAATACTTTGATTGAGAGTTCCTGCATGGCAGAGGGGTTGGACTGGATGGCCCTTATGGTCTCTTCCAACTCTATGATTCCATGATTCTATTAAAGTGAGCACATATTTAACGTTCTCTCTATTTGCCATAAGTCAGAAGCAACTCGAAGGCAAACAACACCACACACAAACACACACCCATTAAAATGAATGGGTCAGCATCTTGTTGCTAGTGAGCTTTGGTTATGTATCTGAGCTCCTTTGCTTGCAAAAAAAAAAAAAAGACACCTCCAAACAATTAGATCTGGTAATATCTTGAAATAAATCCCTTACCTCACTTAAGATAAATAAATCACTAATATTTGACTTTCCCAATCACAAGCATCATAGAGATTGTGGTTAATATTTTTTCCTTTCTCTGTAAGTAAGTAAGTAAGTAAGTTCTTAAATGAACTTACAAGGAGTATCCACAATTTGTCCTCATATTTCCGCTGTTCCTAAAGAGTATTACACCTGGAAATACAGCGTTCAGGAAAGAATGAGTTGTTGCTAATAATATATGTAGTATTGGATATGGAATCTGTCATACCTATAGAGTCTTCTCTTAGCACATAAGAGGTGTTTCTCATGTCACAGTAAACATGTACACTTGTTTACATGTCTGTGAGAGTCCCATGCCTGTGTTCATCCCTGGTTTGCATCCAGGTACAACAATCCAGTCCAGTGGACAGATCAAGTGTAACGCTGTATCTGGATAAAATGAAGACAGGTAATTGTAGTTATTTTGGGGGGATATTTTTGTTTAGGGGGTTTTGCTTTTGTTTTTGGGGGGTGTGAACAGATGAATAGGAAAGAGCCAACTTGCTCTTGGCCTCGTGAGTTTAAATGGCAGGGAGGATGGACAAGTACAGTTGTGGTTGTCTAAAGTTCCTTATTGACGATGGTTGCCAGATCACAAAAAAAGGGCAAAGTGCTTTCCGATCATTCTGTTTACTCATGTACAAAGCTGTTTCTGAACCTGGGAGGGTAGGGTAGGGGGCGGAGGAGACATCTTGCGTAAGGCAGGCATAAACTAAATGATAGCACAATTGCTAATCGTAAATGCAACTTCTGACCCCTAGTGGTCTCAAAAAAGTTAATTTCGGCCTACAGTGACTGTAACAAAGGCATAAAAGAGAAGTGACCATTCGAGTAAACATCAAAGGGAAGTGGTAACAGTATTTATTTTTAAAAACTGGATGTGAAGTAAGGAAGTAACATTTTGCTACACTTTTATAAATATAGGATGTGAAAACTAAAGCATGTTAATGGAGTGTTTCCCTCAGTAGGAAGTGGGTGGTCCACGAGGTGTCATTGAAATAAGAAGCAGAGCTGGGGAAAGTTACTTTCTTGGACTGTAACCCCAAGAATCCTTCAGTCAACATGGGCACTAGGCAATTCTGGAAGTAGTATACAGTACCTTTTTCTGTATAAGTGTGTATAATATAACCTTGCTTTCTTAATCCTTGCTTGCTTGAATTATGAATTCTTCATAACAGGAGCCAGGTTTTGTTTCGTTTCATGTCACTATGCAAAGTAGCATGTTTTTTGTTGGCACTCAGTCAATAAATTGTATTAACTCATAAAGAACAGACAAAGGACATCAAACAATTCAGAATAAAGATACTGGGCTAATATTGTTTCATTTTGGAAATGAGCTTCCCTGGATGCTAATCCGTTTCTGGGCAAAATGTTGGTACTGCCTTTGAAGCACTTGTGCTATCTCCATAGACATCTAGTTGGACATTGTAAGACAAAGGATGCTAGACTAGTGATGCCTTTTAACTGATCCATCAGGGCTTTGTTTTACATTTGAGGCATCCCTGAGGAGGTGGAAATATTTAGCAAATATATCATCACATTTTAGTTTTGGATGCCACATTCCTTGTGGCACCTCTTGTACTTTTGGGCACTGAGAGCATGCTAAAGACTAAGGCAAGACCCTTCTGCTTTCCACATGTCTTGCACCACTGGTCAATGAGAAGCTATAATTTGTAAAGATAGGTCAGCTCTCTGTCTTGTTTCTATTTGTAAGCTTTAAAAAAACTTTTCCCTTTTAAGAAGGATAGTAGCAGCAACATGTATGTATGTATGTTCCTTAAAGTCACTGTCAACTTATGGCAACCCCATGAATTTCAGAGAGTTTTCTTGAGCAAGGAATCCTCAGGGTTGCCTGTTCCTTCCTCTGAAATATAACCTGCCCTATGGCATCTGGTATTTGTTGACAGTCTCCCATCCAATACTAACCAGGGCTTACCCTGCTTAGTTTCCAAGATTAGAAGGAATCATAGGCAGCCACTGTAGTGAAGGTGAATATAGTTAGTATCACCTGGATGTAGCTGCACAAACCCCTCTAAATAACATTAGCCATCATTGCTTCTTTATTCTAATAAATTAAAAGTAAGCAAAGACTGAAATTCAGCATGGGACTTGTGTCTTCGTAAGTGGACTTATATGTGAAGGAAGTAGAATTGAGCAGTTTTACAATATACGGGCTGCTGTGATATTGCAACGTACAGGTGTCCATTGTGCAATGATAGCCAGTGGAGTGCCTAATGCGGGCAATACTGCATATCAGAACACTGGTTAGGAAGTGCTAGAGTATAATAGGAGTACCTGATACCTATCAGAAGTTCCTAGTGCATATCAGAAGTGTCCATTGTGCATCACAAGTGCCCAGTGGGCATGAGAAGTGTTCAGTCCACATCACATATATACAATGAGCATCAGAAGTGTCTGGTATGTGCAAAGTGTAAGTCGAGGAACCATTTGGATAAATAAAAGGTTCAAAAATAGTTAGGGAGACAAACCTTAACACAAATATCTCAGATAAAGTTTGTCACACCATTTGACTGGCTTTTCTGTACAAATCAATTTTCACTGTTTCTAATGGAAGTGTTATAAAATCTGCACAATGATCTCTTTTCCTGGATCAGTCAAATGATAAAGCAAGATATACAACTTTTAGATACTTTATTAATTCTGTTCATCTTAGATGCAGGCAATGCAGATTTACCACATAAGAATTAATCTCTTTAATGCTAGGTGTTTCTTGAACTGAGATATTGAGGGCAATGAAATCAGTGGAGGTCTGTCAGTTAAAAAGTAGTTAGATAGACTCTAGTGGGCTTTCTTTGCAACAAAATTAACCTCCCATACTCAATTAAACAGAGGGAAAATTTAAAAAAAACACCTTGATGGAAATTTGGCTCCCATTCATCAATTACAGTATGGGTTGTTTCTCTATACAAGGTTTACCATCACCCTAAGTTGAGAAATAGCAGACTATGAACTCTGACTGATTTTGCTAGGTAGATGATGACTGATCACTGGACTTTGTTTTAAACAGGGACAGTGGGAGTGAGTGGGAGTGGAGGTAATTATAATCAATGTATAACTAGAATATAAAAAATGAATTTAAAAATGAAGGGCCTGGTGTGCAGCAGCAGTGCCTTATTTGATCAGAAGTGTCCACTGCACACCACAAGTACCCAGTGTGCATCAGAAGTGTCAGATGCATATCAGAAGTGCCTGATGTTTATCAGGAGAGCCCAAAGCACAAAGGCTTGGTTTCCAGACCTTTGATCATCTAGGTCATTCTTCTCTGGACCTATTTATATCCTTCTTGGACTATGGTTCCCAGAACTGGACATAGTGTTCCAAGTGAGGTCTGAACAAAGCAGAACAGAGTAGCACTACAGCTTCCCTTGATCTGGACACTATACTTTTATGGATGCAGCTTAGAACTGCATTGGCATTTGTGGTCCAGATCACCAATCAATACTGAGAGAATCCTGAGAAGTGTTTTGCATGCCCTGAATTTGCTACATAGGTGCGGAGGAGGAGGAGGAGGAGGGATAATTGTCAGTTTTCCATTCAGAAAGAAGACAGTCAGGTTTGTGGACTGGGGCTGAAAAGGTAAAACAAAAGTTGCATCCCAAAACTTCTGAGGCTGCTGATGAGAGAGGTGCACACGTGCCTTTCTGCTGGTACTATGAGTCTACTTGTTGAACTTCCTTCCAGCACAAGCTCTTGCCACATACCACAAAGAAAGGCTGCCGAGGCTGCTGGGTAAGCACTTCCCCAGAGTGCCTTGAACAAGAAGAAGTCATGATAATCCACTCTGATGACAGATTTTCCCCTTCAGCTAAAGTTAAAAGAAGCAGTTTAACTTGACAAGTGAGTTTAAAAAATTGATGCTTAAGCAGCACTGAAAAATCTTGCCGATCACAAGACAACAGCACAGCCATAGGAAGGCCACTTTATCAAGTCCACCTGACTTGGGTTGCATCCACACTGTAGAAATACTCCAGTTTGACATCCCCTTAACTGCCATGACTCAGTGTTGTGGAATTCTGAGAATTGTTGTTTGTTTTGGCACTAAAGACCCCCGACGAAGAAGGCTAAATGTCTCACAAAACTACAGTTTACAGAATTCCATAGCATTGAGCTATGGCAGTTAAAGTGGTGTCAAACTGGATTGTTTCTGCAGTGCAGATGCAGCTTTAGTAATGTCAAATTTCAGGCAGGGTTTATTCCACCTGAGTCCCATTAGGGTATTTATTCAGTTCATATCCCACCTTTCTCCTGCCAAGGGGTCCAATTTAACACAGATGTATAGCTAAAAAGTACTGTACAAAAGTAAAAATAAAACAACAGTTCAATTAAAAACACATCATTAAAAATAGTTCTAAAATACATTTAAAACATAGAAAATAAAAACAGAGCACACCATTTGAATATTCTGCCATATGACTAAAATCAATCAAATGGCTGCCTAAATAAAAGAGAACAGGGAAGAGGCTAACTGAATCTCCTGTGGAAGGGAGTTTCAGAGGCTAGGAACAGCCATGGAAAATGCTTGCTTTCATGCCATCCCCCACAAGCTTGTTTCGTATGAGGAGGCATTATTTTTGGATGCTAGCAATGAGAATCAGAACCTTCTGTATATGGAGCATTTGTGCTAGCATTGGGCCCTAATACTTCAGGGTATTTATCCTAGATTCCTCCACTCCAAGTACATCTAGGTATAGTCTGAGTCCTAGCATAAGAAAATTGAGCCATTGATGAACTTGTATGATTTCTGCTTCTAGGAATCCCAAGCCACTGGCCTTGCCAGTTGAGGGATTCTGGAAGCTATAGTCCAAAAAAGTCAATTTTAAGGTCTGGCATGAGAGTCCTAGCACAGCTTGTAGTAAGGGTGAAACTATATGCTTTGCTGTAGGGCCAATGGCCTATCTGTAATGGAAATATCAGCACATCTTAATATTTTATTAAAAGATTTTTAAAGCATTTCTACTGATTCTTCAAAAGCCTCTATCTGTATTTACCTTTGAATAATTCCCTCACTTCTTGAATTTGATATGATGGACAGTGAGAAATGAGATTGATGCTTTGAAGTTGAGAATCTTAGGGCCGATGCAGACGGCTCCCAAGGGGCAGCTCCGTGCCGCCCCTGGGAGCGCCAGATTGGGGCCTCGGCAACCACACGCCGTGGCCCCGATCTGGCTTTTTGCTGCTCCAAAGAGTTGGCAAAGCTGGCTTTTTGCTGCTCCAAAGAGAGTTGGCAAATGCTGCACCCTTAGCGCCACTGTGGTGTCTCTTTTGCACCCCTTTGGTGCAGCATGTCTGCACGCTGTACCAACAGAGCGCCCTGATGCTGTGCACCATGCAGTTAGGCGTGCGGCGTGACAACGGAGTCAGGGCAGCCAGTGTGCGGTTGCCCTGCCCCAACTCGACCCCCAAGCCGGCCATTTTGGCTGGTCTGCATTGGCCCATAGACAGGGGTAAATTAAACTATGTTCTTTTACAGTCTTACTGAAGATGAAGTTAAAGGGCCTAAAATAAAGATTACTTTTAAGCAAAAAGATGGACTGCTTTAATCCATAAATGGGAATTATAGGTCTTCTTGAACTGCAGTGCCCAGCATTCCTCATCATGAACTATGCTGGCTAAGCCCTCAGGACATCTCAGCCCAACAACATCTGGAAGGTTACATGATTCCCACCTGTGCTTTAATATCAAAGCTACAGGAAACAATCCAGAAGTTATTCAGTTAAGGCATTGGGAAATTTAACAAAGTTTCACTGGTGGCATTGGCCTAAACCCAATTGCTGGTCCCAACAGAAACAGATATACTGAATCTGTGAGAAATTGGTAAGTCAATCCTTATGTAATGGATCCGCTCCAGTCCCTGCCATCTTGGCATCTTCTTTCCTAAGTGGTTGCGTTTATAACTCTACTCCAACACTCCTCCATTTTCTCTTCTCTAGTTACACCTATTTGTATCCAATCTCAACTGTCACAAAACCTCTACTAAGCACTTCACTCTTCACTCACAGCCGCCCTTTACTGTGCTCATAGATCTATTCAGCCCCTCGCTCTCTTCTGGTATACTTCACACTCTTCTCACACCCACCCTTTACTGTCTTTGTAGATCTATTCAACCTCTTGGCCTCTGCTATTATATTCTCCAATTCACTCTGCTCTCCATTACATACCAGTCCTTTTCATTGAGATCTAAGCCCTCATGTCATCATACATCAATGACATTTCCCCCATCCCCCACTCTAGGGGAGTTCACCAGAGCTAAGCTAGATCGGGGCATGGGGCATGCCCTATGCTTCCCTCCGCTTGGTCTGTTCCTGATTTTGGTTAAAGTTTTTCAGTTAAAATTGTTCGTTCAAGATTATGTTTGTGTTAGTCATAAAATGTGATCCTCTCAAAGCGAAACCCTGAGTCCCTTAACATATCCACCCCCCAATGTGTGACAACTGATCCTGAAAAGGGATCTTATTACAAGGGCTATTTGAAAGTCAAATTTGCTTGGGGTTCTATCCTACACATAATGTATTTACAGCTCAATTTCTTGAACTCTGGATAGACTTAGAATTGTAACTCTAAATGTGAAGGGGCTGGGGCAGGGGTAGGCAACCTAAGGCCCAGGGGCCGGATGCTGATGTTGATTATTGTTGTTATTACTTGTTCTTGGGGTTTTCTTGGCAAAATCTCCACAGGGGTTTTGCCATGGCTTTTCTGGGGCTGAGAGAGTGTGCATGCATATTTTTTTATTTTATTTTATTTTATTTTTTGTTTAAAATGTTTTTTTATTTTTATTTATTTATTTATTTTTGGTGCTTCGGCCCCTCAAAAAGGTTGCCTACCCCTGGGCTGGGGTCTCTCCCAAAATGCACCCCCATTAATGCTTACTTGAAAAAAAACAAGCATAGTTTTCCTACAAGAAATGCATAGGAAAGGGATGGGAAATATCCATCAAGTATTTTAGACTATGCAAATTCCATTTTCAACACTCCCCTCCACAAAAGTTACAGGTTATCTTGCTGTTCATAAGATGCAGGTTGATACTAATCTTGAGGCTAGCTGTGAACCATTTCATTTGATCATGGTGGAGTAGTTTATGCCTGGCTCCCTGGCAGATCAGAGACTTGGATGAAGATATATTTTCTCCACAAGGACTGAATGGTGGCAATGCATTTAGGAGCATCCAACCAGGTGCTTTGCAAACTGAGGTGAGTAGCTCTGAAGTGAGAGAGTCCAGCAACCTCTATCTTCAATAACGGAGGCTACTTTCCTTGGGGTGTGTAACACAGATGAGGCTGAGGAGCACTCACTAATCTCACAGTGCCATAATTGTTAGTGAGTAGAAAATAAAAAGGAAAACAAATAGCAGTGGGGAAAAGGAACTGAAGTGCACCTTTAAGACTGATTTATTTTTACCATACACTTTTGTGGATTTCAGTTCACCTCTTCAGGTGCACTGATGGAGTTAATATAAAACCACAGATATATTAGCACTTCCATAGTTGTGTGGGTGGGATTTGAGCACAACGGAATACAGAACAGTGCAACTTGTAATGCTGGCTATAAACTTCCAAACAGTTGTGTAAAGTGATACAAGTCTATCAGGCTGCTCTGTTGTTCTGAAGTGTGAAAGTAATAAATCTGCTTATGAAGAGTCAGTTCCTTTCACGTCAGAATCTTTGTTGGGAGGAATGCATTTCTGACATGCATAGTGGCAAGGATATATGTATTTATGCATAGTGTTCCATGCAGCTGAAGTTGATTGAAAGCTCATATTAGAATAAACGAGCTGGTCCTAAAAGATGCTGTTAGATTCCTTCTAGGGCCTAAATACCCTAAAAGACACTGGATACTGTCTGATCGTAGAAGCTAAGCAGGTTCAGCCCTGCTTAGGACTTGGATGGGAGACCAACAAATACCAGGTGGTGTAGGCTATATTTCAGAGGAAGGAACTGGCAAAATCACCTCTTGAGTATTCCTTGCCTAAGAAAACTCTATGAAATTCATGGGGTTGCCATAAGTCAACAGCTGACTTGAAGGCACATTCCTCCTCCTCCTCCTTTCTCTTTATGCTGTGACAGGCTAACATATCTATTTCTTTCGAAAACTGCTTCCAAGACATTTTATTTTCCAACTAATGCTGGCTGAGCATTTCTTCAGTGCTGGCATTGCAAAAAGACTTCCACCACCCGAGGACAGCAGACCAGTTTAGAGAGCATTGGTGAGGTTATGTGGTACACACAGCTCTGTTCATCAGCAGAAGGGAATTGCAGGGAAGAGCCTCCTCCAAACACTGGTGCTGACGTAAGAGTCTGCAATAGATGGGTGGGTAGGTACGTAGGGATTTATAGACTGTAGCCTGCTATCTTGAATGGGAAATGCATAAAAGTCAGTTGGAGAAGAACAAACCATGTAATGTGGATATTTGGGAAGGGAAAGCTTCTTCCATAGAGCAAGAACCACTATGTGGCTGTGTCATGAGCAACACTATGGCTGAGAATTTGCATCGCCAGACAGAGGTCCATCCTAACAGCTACTTTTCATTTGTTTGTTGTTTTTGTGTGTCTTCATGACTTACGGCAACTTGACAAGTTTCTTAGAGGGGGGTTGCCATGGCTATCCTCTGAGGCTGAGAGAATGTGACTTGCCCAAGGCTGAGCTGGGATTTGAAACTTGGTCTCCAGAGTCATAGTCCAACACTCACGTGCTGGCTCTCTCTGATGATGTTGCCTCTCAAAAACTTACCTCTTAAGCCAGGCAGCACCCCAACAGAAAACATTCTGAGGCGCTGCAGATTAGGGCTCTGGAAAATGATGAGTGCAGCTCTCCCGGTCACAGGGCATATTGAAACAGCTCTGCCTGGTTTAAGAGGTAGGTTTGGGGAGTCATGTTCAGTTGTAAATAACTATAAAAATGAACCCCAAAAGTTATATGACTGTAAATCCAGTTTATGACCTTGTAAATATTGAACAAAATGCCAGCCCATTATCCATGGATGCAAAATTGTGTGTGTGAGATGAAGCATCTAGCAGAGATTGGCTTTACTTCTATTTTTATTTTATTGAATGTATATCCTGTGTTTATTCCAAGATGGAATTTAAGGCAAACATGACATGGAAAGTTCACAAAGAAAGGACAAAAACTTACAGTATCATATTCACCAACAGACCAGCTACTGTGAGGGAAGCTAAAAATCACTTTTAGTTCCTGTGGTCTGGAGGGGGGGAACTTTGCACAGGGATATCTGTTTAAAATATTTAAAAAAAAATATTTATGTCCTAGCTGTGATCAAAAATTGACTGTAGGGCAATTCAAAATAACACAACAATTTAAGAAAGAAAGAACATAGAACAATAAAAGTATAAAACACTGGTATGAAAACAATGGATTAATGTTTAATAGAAGTATGCTGGATGGACTCCTTCAGGGCTGAACTGGCTTCAACTCCTTCTGCATTGTGAAACCACAAAGAGCCTTGGAGCAGGAGCTAAACAGTGATGCAGGCCTCTTGCACACAGGCATGACAGTTATAAAAACCAAAGAATTACAGGTTTGACCAAGACCAGGCAGCAGAAGGACTTTGGCTATCACAAGGTGTGCACCCAACTTTATGGCTGTCACTTCTGACAATCAGTAGGGCCCTGTGGTTTTCATGTAGCTATGCAGGCAGATAGTGACTGTGAAAGAGTTTTCCCACAGGAGAGCAAATGTGCCACAATGTGCCTGAAGACTACTAGGGTTACACCTGAGGCAGCTCCCCAGATTGTGACATTTCTTTTTCTTCATGAAATACATCCTTTTGTCACACACAATAAGGCGCAGCATACTAGCAATTAAATGGACAATATTGTATTTATTGCACAAAGTTCCCCTAAAATTGGGAATGGTTATTATATAATACAAGTGCACATCTTGAGAAATATATATGTACAAAAACACAAAAAAAGAACAAGTATGTACATTTGCCCAGCATATTACACATACCACCATCTACATAATTTTAGAGGAGACCAAAAACAAAACAAACAAAACACTCCTGAAACATCTACCCTAACAAATAGGGATTTTTAAAAGGCAAGATTTAAAGTCTTGCTTTGGATTCCCACCACCCTCCACCCTTCTTTTCTTGTTTTTAGCAGCCTAATATTTGCAAGCTGCAGTGGAAAGAATTTTGTTAGTACGTATGTGCAATACACTTCAACATTTTCAGCCTTAAATTTAAGACATATCAATGGACACTGGGGATATTGCAAAAATCAAAAAGGATTAGTTTTGTATATACATGGTACTGAAAAGCAAGATACATTAAGAGGTCAACACTACAGTGCTGTTATAGTTCCCTTTTAAAAAAAATGTTTTAATTTTTTTAAAAAATCCAAACAAACAGATGCATGTAGTAGTTTGATGTTAGACGTACCATAAATTATCAGTCACAGGAAGGCATGCTATCATGCTACGATTTCTTTTGCAAAGTAACCATTCCAATAATATCAATAGAATGAGCATTAACAATACCCCCCCCCGCCGCCATCTCAAATGAACCAAATGCTGGGAGGAGATGGGTAGCATATGGTTATCTTAAAACCTTTTAGAGGCATTAAAGGAACTACCAGTATGGCTGGGCTTATTACTGCCTGAATTACTGTAATGAGTAGGATAAAGGGGAGCTGAAGGCAACACACTCATGTGCCTTCGTCAGTGTGGAAGCAAGCAACATCTGCACAGACCCTGAAGTAAAGCACCTTAAGGGGGTGTATGTATTGCTCAGTAGTAGATGAGATATCTTGCACACAGAAGGTCCTGGACTCAATCTCTGGTGCTTCTATTCAAAAAGATTTCAGGTAACAGGGCTAAAAAAAACTACCTATGTCTGTTATTTTGGGAGAGCCAAATAGGAGTTTAGCAGGTGAAATGAACCAATGGTTGCATAAATACAGGGCAACACATGGTATTTTTTTGACACTGAAACAGCACAGGAGGCTATCCGCAGCTTGTCTGTATTGTCTAGGCTGCCTCTGCAGGTTTGTAAAAACAGCAGCCCATCTGTCTCTCTGGTTTGAATTGCAAAATTAAGAGGCACAGCAGTAATCTACACACAGAGAGAAAGACTTTCTCAAAACCATGGAAGTCACTGTGGAGTATGTGTGGTTTTGGACTGTAGTTTTATTCTGGGAGTGTGGGGCAAGGGGCAAATCAATGGAAGACCAAACAACCCATAACAGCACTAGATCCCATAATACGCTTTAAACAAGCCACTTCTAGAGGTGGGCCAGCTACAGTTTGTATCATGGTCCAACATATAGTCATTTAGAATAATCTCTAATTTAATCAGAGGGAGTGACAAATAGTAGGATGGCTTCACCTTCTGAGATCTAAGACAGTCAATCCCAATATGCTATACTTCAGAAGTTAAATTTCAAATCCCATCATCCCCAAGTATCATGGCCCAAGTATCAATGTCAACTTTTTGTTTAGATGAGACACTAAACCACATTTTCCAAATTCAAGCTTTAATTTATTTAAAATATAAGTCATTTGAGAAGAGGTCTATGGGTAAAATTCTGGTAATCTATGTCCCATTTGTAAGAGGCTCCTAAGGTTAAGATATGAACAAGTTTTCTGAGTAAACATCTACAACCCAAAAGGGCTACTGGCTCCAGAAACTGGAAAGTGCCCTGGCTCTCATACACAGATAGGTGGTAGAAGTAGAAGCCTTTTGCAGATACTGGGCCTTTGAGCAAGACTGTGTGGTACAAAACCTAGCCCTTTGCCAGGCAGACTAGACAGATGTAGTATGAAATATTGAAAAACTGAAGCCATGGCTTCATTTGCAGCATCAGACTATTTGCTGGTGGGGGTAGGGGAAGATCAATCAAATAGTCAATTTGGAAATGTTATCTTTTCGGGGCTACAGCACCCAGAATCCCAGCAACCAGTAGTCCAAAAAAGGAACTTTCTCAAGACTGAGAGAGAGGAAGGAAGAGCCATGATAGCTGCCCTGATATGACTGCCATAACACCAGCCTCAGTTCTGAACTGACTGGATGACAACTGTTCACTGAACAGAAAAGAGGGAGGTTTATTGCTAATGGAGGCAGTGGGGGCCGCTAGCCATTTCGGCTCATTAAAATAACAAAATACAAATGGAAGACCTGTATCTCCAGTACCAGAAAGAGGAGGAAGCACCTATCTTTCTCAAGGGGAGGGGGGCTTAAAGAAAATGTTCTGAAATGAGAGAGCATTGCCAGTTGTTATACTAAAAGGTTGTTCTGAGCTCCTTAGCATAAAAACAAAAAAAGTGATGGAAAAGGCCACAAACACATGAGCAGTGGCTAGTGGAAGGCTGGGCGCACCTTTTCCCCATTGCTGATGTCAGACCAAGAGGAACAACAGTAGAGTCCAAAAGCAATGGTGATATTCACTGGGGAGTAAGATAATGTTGTTTTACCACTTCCACCAATGGCACAATGGTACAGTGTTTTTTCCAACAAAAGGAGGGAGAAATGACAATTGTAGCCCACACGGAATTCCAGAAAAACAAGAGTTGCAAGCACACTATCATCTGTCTTAAAAAAGTAAAAGGTCTGGATGAGCCCTGTGAAATATCCAGCATGGTAGGTGTAATTTTCAGTCATGGTGTGATGACGAATAAATTCTAGAACATGAAAGTAGTTCATAACAAACTTATATTTAGTAATGCTACAGAAAATAAGCAAAGCCTTTTAACGCAGTGTCCTGTTATTTAATGTGAGGTAGTAAATCCTGCTCAAAATATCTTTATGTATTTGTTGCAACTAAACAGAAATCTTTTATCATTTAATTAGGGACAAATGGTAGCATAACAGAAAGATAATTGCACCTTCGCTTCTTATATGTAGGTTTGCAATCCTAAACACATTCAGGGCTAAATCCAGTGTTTTGGGTTTAGATCCTAAATCTAGAGTAGATTTACTGAAATCACAGGACTAAAGTTAATTAGACCTAACAAGTTCAATTCATTTCAACATGTCTGCTGTAGATAGGACTTACACTGGATTTACCCTTTGCCTTGAAGGACGTTGTGCAGAGTTCATTTGCACTTATTTCTAAGTAGACATGCACAAGGTTAGGATTAATAATTTGGTTTAAAAAAGTGGTATCCTCAGGAGTGTGTGCCCAAAATGTTGCAATACAATTGTTTAAGCAACAATGGGGGGGGGCACTTTCAAATGTGGTAATTAAGGGCAATGTTCTTTCAACACAATTACAGCAATATCAAGTACATTTCTATACCACTTATCAGTGCATTTAAGCACTCCCTAAGTTGTTTACAACTGTAAGCTAATTGCCCCCAACAAGCTGGGTACTCATTTTAGTGACCTTGGAAGGATGCAAGCCTAAGTCGAGCTTGAGCTCTTGACTGGTATTGAACTTGCAACCTTGCGGTTTGGCAGTGAGTGGCTGCAGTACAGGCATTTAACCACTGCACCACCAGGTTTTGGGTGTTATGGTGTAGGTTTTCTTTGCTTCATAGTAACCACATGAAATCTGTAAAATATAGGCATCTTAACCCCTATGGAAATGAATGGGACTTCAGTGTATCATTAAGGGCATTCTTCTGTTCCCTCCAAATGGGACAAAACTGAACTGAAGGAACTTTTATTGGGTTTTTTCCTTGTAACAGCTAGGGTTGCCAGGTGAAACAAGGGCCAGAACTCCTGTCCTGTTAACAATTGTGTAGCATTGAGAATTTCAGCCAGCACTGCTTGCCATGCAAGTTTTACTGAAATCCCCTCTTGTATATAATCATTAAAGGGACAGCATCTCTGTCTCTCATTTCACCTGGTAACTCTAGTAACAAGAAATTACAGATGCATCCTCTTTTCCAGCCCAAATTTTGTTTTCTGGAGTCCTTGGACAATAATATCAGCAGGAGAAAAACATTAAAGCATAATCTATTATATACCCAAATTGAAGAGAATGTAGACAGTTTTCATCTTGTATACACACACCTCTTCTCTTTTCCATGAAAGAGTCCTTACCATTACATTTCTGAGCCAGGTGACTCAGGTTACCTCTCCATCTCCTACCTGCCCTTAAATTGTTTTTCCTCCCCAGGGTAAAAGAGATCTTCAGTATTTAACATTAATGCGGAAATGGTCAAAATTATTACAATTAGTTGTAGCTTTACAGGTATGCATTT
This sequence comes from Phrynosoma blainvillii, assembly GCA_026167975.1. Classification (NCBI taxonomy): domain Eukaryota; kingdom Metazoa; phylum Chordata; class Lepidosauria; order Squamata; family Phrynosomatidae; genus Phrynosoma; species Phrynosoma blainvillii. Next base: position 277,397,533 of record JANUYF010000002.1, on the reverse strand, counting down.
TAAATACTCTCCTGGTTGGTACTAAGTAGCCAGCTGGTTCCGTTCTCTTGTATAAACAGTATCAACACTGCACAGAATTATACAAAAATTCTTCCTCCTGGTAATCCCGTAATTCAACAGCTTGTAGCAACATCTACTCTGGCAGTAATTATCCAAGCCATTCTCCACAGTCTTCCAAAGCTCTAGTGTCTTCTTTAGTCATCTCAGTCTCTGGTCTGATTTTCTATTTTCTTTTTGTTTTCTTTTAATGAGTGGGCAAGGAAGGAAGGCGGACACAACTTCACTTGTTTGCACATGAGGCATTCAGTTGCAGAGGCACACAGCAAGCCAACAAGTTGTTCCTTTGCCCAAGGGCAAGAAAGAGCTGGGGCAAGAGTGGTTCATGTCTCCTTCCTTGTCTTCGATTTAATAAAAAGAAGGTTATTGTCTTTTGCCCTTTGGCATTCTATAGAAGAATTTGGGCAACATATGGAGAGTGGGTGCTTGCTACAGCTGCCAGTAAGGGGAGGTCACTAGATTCAATCCTAAAAGAAAGAAAGACAGATAATTTCCAACAAAATTCACAGTGGTTCTGAAGTTTATTACTATGGTGTAATATTTTAACTTTATTAGCAAAGCATCATGAGTTATATATTTTGAACTATCATCCACTACACATTTATTATAGTAACCATTTATATTTCTGTAACGAAAGGACATGCTTATTTATTTGATGACTGAGTTGTTTGTCACAAGAAACATTCTCCCTGGACTAGTCTGGTGACAGGTCTACACTACTAAATATTTAACTGTTTGCAGCTGTCTTGCGATCCAACATGGATGGATGCAACTGAGAATATTTCCATAGACCCTTGCTGAATTTTAGAATAGGCCCATGGGCTTAAATTTAGAATGCATACTTAAAAATAGATGTGAATAAATATAATTCCCAACAGAGAAGGAAACATAAGCATGGGAGGATTGTGCTCTTTATTGCTCCACATTTGATAATGCTCATTTGATTATTCCATTGTTATGGAAATGTGGAAGACTAACAAACACGGGGTATGAATTTAACACTTTCTATGATTTGAAAAATTCTGTAACATGGCCTAACCCTTAGGGAAAGAGTAGGACATGCTTGCAATCAAAAGGCTGCCTTTGTAATATTATCTAATGATGTCATTAGGTAAGTTCAGTGTTCCTGTACTGGTAACAGCTGACACAAATAGCTCCACAACAGTATCTGTTACAACAGGACATGTATTCAAAAGACGTAGAAGAAAAGAGGACAAGGGAACCATTTTGAGTGAAAATCTTACCCTAGGACCACTCCCAGCTCCTTCACATGAACTCGCATCTGGCCTTTGAGATATTCTGACAACATCTTGCTCTTGAAATACAATTCCTGCAGCCGATCCTCCAGGTGCATTACACACTGGGGAGACAGGGAAGAGGACAAATAAAAATAGAAACAATGGCATCTTAAACCTGTCAACATGAAACAAATTATGGTATCTGCCCAACCATACTGGCTCTTTTTAGGAAACTCAGGATAAATATTTGGATACTGTCTTGCAGGAGTTTCTTTCATGAAAATAAACTAAGACATACTGAATATGTAAAGAGGGAATTTACTCCAAGCAGGAGGTGGATTTAGTTGAACATGGGTCAAATCTCAATTTATCAAAAACAAAAAGGTATTTAGCAGCTATGATTAGATGTTACCAGGTTTTAACAGGAACTACATCATGCAACACTTGACTTGGACCTTCACTGTACTATAGCCAATGTTGCGTGGATGAGCCGAAAGAGAGATAATAAGCCTTAGAAAGAAAGCAAAAAGCATTTGGAAGAATAGCAAGCATTCCCCTCATTCTGATTCAGTTTTGTGACTCCATCTATGTAGCCAACTATGATTGCCTACATGTCTTCCTGCATGGTTCTTGATAATCTGGAATGTTTCTGCGAACAAGCCCACAATCACCTATGTGACCATCTTTAGAATGGTGCCAAATGCTATAGAAGGGGATTGAGGAAAGCAACTGTAAACAAGTGACCAAAAAGAGATAAGCAAGATGAAATTTCCCTACATGCTTTATTTCTCTACCAAACTTGCATATAAGTGGAAACATGGCACAGGCCTAGGTAGGGGTGGGGGAAAAAGAGAGAGAGAGAGAGAGAGAGAAAGAAAAGAATACCCATATTGGCTTGATCTGAGACCAATGATGTCCCCCCCCCTTCCAAAAAAACATGGTGAATAAAAACCCAGCATTTCAACATGCCATACAATTCCTCTAGTACTATTAACTGCAAATGGTAATAAGGTCTGACCTGAATGTGTACAGTATCCCTCTGATGAATTCCATAAATCTTTGTCATGGTTAATACATTAATACTTAATACACAACACAAGGAAAGCTATAGGAATGTTTTCAGCTGTGACCTTTGTCTGAATATGTACAGCCTAGAGTTTATAAATATATACTTTCAAATGAGAAAGAATCTTGATTTGTAATTTGCCTTTTGTCAATTCAAGACTGGGCCATGAGATTCCACAATGAAATGTAGAAATACTGTGAATATATATTCACAGAACCTTCCACAGTACATGCAAGGGGACCTACATAGTTTGCTAGAGAAGCAAACAGAGACTGCAAAATAGTTTGCTGGAGTATTGGCAAAGTTTGTATGTGTAAGCACATTTCACATGGAAATGAGTTCAAATACATAATGCAAGGGCACTAGAGAACACTCTATGCCTCTTGCTTGGGGAACAGATTTAAGGAATTGTTGGATTCTTTTCACAGCAATACTATGTTATCTTTGATATAATTTGGACTACGACAGATCAAGCCTGAAATTTTCCTGGAGGCAAAGATGACTAAAGCGAGGCTGTCATATTTTGGCCACATCATGAAAAGGCATGAATCATTAGAAAAGACAATAATGTTAGGAAAGGCGAAGGGAAGCAGAAAGAAAGGAAGACCACATGCTACATGGATAGAATCAATTAAGGAGGTTGTATGAATCTGCATGAATTTAGAAGAATAGGTGAGGATAGGGAGTCTTGGACATGTCTCATCCACAAGGTCGCCATGAGTCGAGATCGACTCGAGGTGGTGAACAACAAAAACAAAAACCCTTAGTACTTACAAAATTAGGAGATAAATTATGTTTATAAAGATGAAGAGTGGAATGAAGCAGGTTGGAGACAAGATTAGAGACTAGCACATCTTTTCCGAGTTTATTATCCATGATTCGTCTCTGACTACTGGCCACTTGTACTGTCCATTTATCTGTATCTGCGATAATGCAGATGGCTTCTGCAATCGGTTCATCAAGAACAGGATGCTAAAAGGCAAAGAGAAGCATAACACAATGAGTGCAAAAAATACATTACTTCTGAGCATCAACAGCATCTTGAACATGCAACTTGCAGAATGAAAATTTGGAAGAATTTAGATTATGTTATATAAGCATTGTCATGTATCATTATATATGGAGGAAAGTCCCTACTGCATTCAGTCCAGCCAAGGGCCAGGATCCAAAACCTGTATAAAGACATCCTTAGACTTGTTCTTTTGGAATAGCACTCCCAAATGTCACATGCTAACTATTTTTTAAACTCATGAGAGTGTCAGAAGTCATTTTTGATGTGGAATGGAGCAAAGAAATTATTAAAGAAAGACATTGATTTGAACAAGTCTTAACATATGCCTAATGCAGTATCTGAATCTTAGCCAACAGTTCTTTGTGCATGTGTATGTGTTTACATGTCTACTTAAATCTGTGACAGAAGCAGACATTTCCAATTCTAATTAAAATGTACATTCTCTCAGGGAGGAAAATTAAACACTGCAGCTTTGTCTGCGATTCAGGTAGGAACTGGCAAGGTGCAAGCATCTTAAAATTGATTTCCCCATCTCTCTGCCAATTTATCCTATTATATGTTTCACCTTGTCCAAGCAAATGGTCATGATCAGTTTAACTTTATGTTGTAGTCAGCTTCCATTTAATATTGCCAAACATTACGGTAACAGGCATATGTCTAATACACATGAAAAGACCAGCAGAGGGAGCAAAGGACAAGCATTTAAAAACTTCTGCAGAATTTTTCACTTAAACCCTTTCTAATTTTTTTCACTAAAATAAACCCAGATGAAATATGAATTATTTAGACTTTAGTTTCTCAGCATCTGAAATAATAACATACTTCCATGTTTCATCAAAATTCTTATACTGTACACAAAGTTTACACCTTCCCTGTATCTGTAGCACCTCTGGACACTGATATTTGAAGTTCAATTATAATCTAGTATGGTATTTTTGGTATGAATATTTATTTCAAGTAAAAACTAACAGTAGAAAAAACAAAATAAAAATGTTGATTTTTCCACCCTGTGTAATTCTGATCTAAAGGCAACTTGACATAGTAAACATTTAGGACAATAGTTTACATTAGCTCTAGTTGGCCACAAAAGGGCACTGTGCATTTAAAAAGAACTTTCTAAAGCTGTGCTTAACCCATTTTGCCTTTTTTATTATGTATCATAGGTCCGTAATGGCAGCAATATCATAATCTTAAGTCTTCCATGCCAGTAAGAACCTAATGTGGCCATAATTTTTAATATTTTCATTAAAAATAAACATTTACTTTTTGGATCAGATTAAGAACCCATCTTAGTCCAGAATTCTGTTTACATTCAGATGCTCCTAAAAGCTCACAACCAGGGCAGAGGCTGCTGCCATCCTCTTGCTTTCCCCCAGTATGGTCTATTGTGGGGTATTTATTTAGCTCATGCCTTAAATAAATATTAATTTTATAGGACAAATTAGATCAGGTGACTAGCTTGAAACCCAAGAATTACAGGTGGCTTACATTAAGGAAAACTTTGTTAAAGACACAGAAATCTGAGCAGCAATGAGAAAATGTATCCCAAATGCATTAGCCACAATTAATATAAACTCATTAAGATCTCAATGAGACTTAAGGAAGTTGTCCTGACAATTTCAATGGCAGTTCAATCAGATTTCTTTGGATTTGTGCCACTGTATTTTAAGATCCCTCAATTTTGCAGGCCTGATCAAATTTGTCACTTGTTGTTGTTCTTTTAGTACAACTAACAGGGAAGATTATGGCTTTTGTATCAGAACATAACCCTAACTGGCAAATTATGTGCCGCATTCTTAAACAAAACTGGCTTTGTGTGCTGGATAATTGGTTTAAATCTCTGTTATGGATGAGGAGTGTGGAAACTATAAATATTTTGCACCCTCACAGACCTGTTTTATTCCAGCAGGTTTCAGAAATATTTTATTGTTGATGGTCAAAGATAAATTTCATCTCTTGGATAGAGTTTAAATTACCTGCACAGCATGCGACAAATCTGACATCAAACAGTGTCTCAGTTTCTCATCATTTCCTACGCCTTGCAAAACAAAGTCAGGTACGTAAGATGAACAGTAGCCACCTAGTAAGGACCTTCCAAAATTGGCAATACTGGGCTGGACAGAGTTCACTTCAATTAATTTTGACCTGAAAGAAAGGTATAACATGGGCATGTATACTACTACTAGCACTGATTTCTTCAGTGAGACACCATAGCGTGCAACCTACTGCCCAATTCACATACACGTCCCCATTGACTTCACTGGGAATAAGCCAGGTATGATAACATGATAGATTCAGACTTAGTGCAAACCATTTTTTATTGTTGATCTAATATTAAAAGATGGTTTAAAAGAAATTTTCAGTTGACACCTGTATAAAGTATAAAAGGGAAGGGAATTATATGAACCAGTCCTGAAATAAATCATCTTAAAACTGTGTTTTTCCTCCTCTTGGTCAAGTGCCTTTCTTTTAGTAGCATTTCTTAAAGAAACAATATGGCCTGCCACATCTCAAGGCATTTAAAAGCACCTTTAAAGATGCATACTTAGAGAGCTTGTCAGCAAATTATACATTGCTGCATTGCTTAAAAGTACTACTTTGAAAAAAGTCCACCTGAAATAATCATTGCTGGACCATTTGCATGAGGATAACAGTATTTTCTCTATACAGGCTTTTTACTGGTATTTATTTTGCAAGCACTCATGTGAGTGTACACAAACAAGCAAGAGCTGTATTTGCCTACTGTCTCCAAAGCTACCATTCTGTAGTGCAATTTGGCAAATAACATAGATTTGACCAAGTGCTAATTTGTTCAGGAAATACCTACCCAGGAAAAGGTATGTCTTCTTCTTCTGCCCATTCTTCTTGATCTGTCCCATAATAGTTCTGTCTTGTCCTGGCAGCATCATGCCCTGCATCTTCACTTTCACTGTCCCCAAGGGCACTATCCGAACTCTCATTTCGTGGAATGTCCCAGTCTACGCCTGGGTCGGCTTTTTTTTCTAAGGTCTCTCTGTCCCCATGGGGGACAAACACAGAGATTTTCTCTCTTTGGTCCTGCTCTGCAAAGCAGTTTTTACAAGTCTCTTGACGAACAGATTCCATAAACTTACAAAATTCACTGGGGGATTTGTTGTTCTTTGTACAGGGTTTGGAGGGAAAGTCTAAGCTACTGTTTGGATCTACAGTGTCTGTTGTTGCTTTCACTGGAATATCATCAATAGTCCTGGTTTCAACTAATCTTTCCTTAGTCAAGTATTTTTCAAGCAGATTAGCACCTTCTACACTGTAAGGATTCCAGTTCTGGAGCTTAATGGCAACCCGCGGGAACTCTTCATTTGTATTCTCATCTGTTTTTTGGTCCTCATGGTTTTGTGATGCTTCACACTTCTCATCAGTAGATTCTCTTTCTTCGTTCTCCACCTGGTTGCTGTGGCTGGTCATTTGTTCTGCTACTGCTTGACTTCGGACCTCAATATCTGAATCAGGTGACATGGAATCTCCAATGAGGAAAGTCACCTTTGTTTCAGCTGTGCTGCAAGGAATAGCTTCAGATGAGATTTTATCAGGTGGCTTCTTCTCTACCATGGCACTCGTTGATCTCACTGCTTCCACAGACTGATTGTCAGAATCCAAAGAGGCCTCACTCCTCCACGTTCCACCTGTTGGTTCTAGTGTGGACTGTGTCAACACGGAGGCTGAGCCTGTGAAGACCACTCTCTCCAGCTTTGTATCCAGGCAAGAACTCAATGGGTCTTTGCAGTACTTCACATCAGCAGGCCTCTCTTGGCAGTCAGCAGGCACTGCTTTGCCTTCACATGAAGCAGCCTCCACTTCCACCTCCACTTTAGGGGTATTCTGCAATTCTTCTCTCTCCTGTCCCGAAGCACTTTCTGTACTCTGACTAGGGTTCAGAGGGCCCTTACAACATTTGCAGCTGCAGTTAGACATTCGCACTTCTTCAGACTCTTGGAAGGGCAAATTGCTTCTGTTCTTGTGCACTGTGACCAGCACGTACTCAGTTTCCTCTACTTCCCCCTTCTCAAGCGTTGTGGTGATAACTGTGCCAGGCATCACTATGGCTTCATCTTCTCCATTTTCCAGAAGATGAGTCTCTTGCAGCTCAGAGCATCTTATGAAGTAAGTGAGGAAATAAAGCAAACGTTGCACGAGATCCTGTCTTTTGCCAACCACTATTGTTTTTGCTAGTCTTACAGGTGACCCAATAGCTCCATACAGATCTCCTGTAAGCCAGAACATAAAAGAAACAAACTTATATATACAGTACATAACAAATAAAAATGGTTGAATATCTTGACATTTCTAAATTAAGGACATTCTGAATTATGAAAATTCTAAATTACTGAGACCCTCAGCACATACATTTTCAATTTATTTTTGAAATAATGGGATGGAGGGCTATATAAGAAAAGTTTTGCCTGCAGAAACATTCAGTAGTCCTCTTCCATTTAAAAATAATGCTTAATCATATCATGGGACTTGAAGTCATGGGACTGCTACAAAGATCACACCTATCCATTTGACTTTTTTCCAAGTTGGTGCATAACAAAGGCTGCAATCTACCATATTTTACGGCATATAAGACAACTGGGAGTATAAGACGACCAATACTTGCCGTGAAAGATGACCCCTCTTCCAACGCACACCAAATAAAAATTAAAAAACATCAGATTTGATTTCAATATGGTAATTGTAATTCAAATGCTTATGACATGCAGGTACTTAGCAGGAAAACTGTCACTTATCAACACAACAAACTATAGCTCCTGCTGATTTTTCTGGCTGGCCTAGTCTGCAGTGTCTCTCATGTTCCTTGATTCGTGTTTGGACACTGTGTTTGGTGGTCCCTATGTAGACTTGTCCGCAGCTGCATGGTATGCGGTAAACTCCTGCAGCTGTGAGAGGGTCTCTCCTGTCCTTCGCTAAGCGCAGCATTTGTTGGATTTTCTTGGTTGGTTTGTAAACCATTTGGAGGTTGTGTTTCCTTACTACTTTCCCTATTCTGTCTGTGACTCCTTTGATATATGGTAACAATACCTTCCCACTGCAGATTGGGCCAGCCAGAAAAATCAGCAGTAGCCGAACACATTATAAACCATCCTGGGCATAAAATGCTGTTTGAAAACACTGAAATTCTGGACGATGCCAACAACTATCAGGTCAGAATGCACAGGGGAGCCATCGAAAACCACAAACACTTGGATAACTTCAACAGGAAAGAAGAAACCCTGTTTCCATAAGTAAACAAGACCAGTCCTACAAAATAAGAAAATCAGCACTCAGCAAATGCAAATGGGAAACCAACCAGGGTCAGGGGCTTTCCCAGCAGACAATAGCAGACAATCTCCTTGACTGCATATCCTCACCTGGAAGCCATGCCATTAACAACAGAACAATACCTATTCAACACAGAACAACACACAGTTTACATGGCCAAGAAAACCCCAGGAGAGGATCACCTTAGGGTTCCTCTCTTCCTCCTCTTCTTCCTGCCCCCACCTCTGTCCTCCTTGTCCTCTTTTTCTCCCAAGGCATCTTCTCGCCCCCACCCCTGTCCTCCTCTCCTCCCAAGCCTTCTTCTCGCCCCCACCTGTCCTCCTTGTCCTCTTCTTCTCCCAAGCCTTCTTCTTGCCCTCACCCCTGTCCTCCTTGTCCTCCTCTCCTCCCAAGGCTTCTTCTTGCGCCCACCTCTGTCCTCCTTGTCCTCTTCTTCTCCCAAGGCTTCTTCCCACCCCCACCCCTGTCCTCCTTGTTCTCTTCTTTTCCCAAGGCTTCTTCCCACCCCACCCCTGCCCTCCTTGTCCTCTTCTTCGCCCAAGGCTTCTTCTCGCCCCCACCTCTGTCCTCCTCCGTTCTCCTCTCGTCCCAAGGCTGCTTTCCCCTCGCACCTCTCCCCTCCTCCTTCTCCCTGGCATATAAGACCCCCGACTTTAACCCCAGGTTTTCCTGGGTTAAAAAGTTGTCTTATATGCCGGAAAATACGGTAAGCCTCTTTAAGCATAATAGGATTTGCTTTTGAACACTGGTCTAGTTGTAAACATTACATTGTAGAGGATGATCCAGAGGCTGGTCCTAAGAACCCATAGCCACACCCAAAAGACTGTCCATTATACAGACAAGACCCTGAACAGCAGGAGTACACAACACAATACTTTATTCATTAGGCTTTCATAGCTGAAAAAGAGCCAGTGCTCTGCTCCCCTTCCTTTCCACCCTAGACCAGTGGTTCTCAAATTTTTGACATTCCTGTTGTTTGGACTTCTACTCTTTGAATCCCTGAGCATTGCCAAGGCTGCAGACTGTAACTGTACCACAGTTTCTGAATAAACATGCATCATTTCTGAACAAACATGTAAGAGTTTTGACTAATGACTTTAAGGATGTAGCTGTTTGAAAAGCTTTCATTCCAACTATGACTGAGAGGGGAAAGAACAAGATAAGTCACAGCAGAAGAAGTAAGCATACAGAGCAATTGTGAAAAAGCTGATTTTAGAGCTCATTTATTTTGTTTATCCAAAACAGAATGAAACTGCTAACCTAATAATTTTAACCTAATAATTTGTAATTCATTTTCTTATCCCCAGCCCTTTCCCCACTACATTTCTACTTAACTGGTTTTCCTATTACAGTCAAGAGCTTAGCAGAAATGTGTTTTAATATTAGAAGAAAAATGCAGAGGTAATGTCAGACATACCTAATTGTGCCCACAGTGGATTATATGGATGAGACTTGGCCAACATGTCTACACTCTGCGAGGAATGCTTTTCTAGAAAGATTCGGATAGGTGGTTGGCCATTTGGCATGACTGTGGGAACCCAGGCCAGATGGTTTGTCAAAATTGCAGTCAGAAGTGCTGGTAAAAATCTGAAAGGAAAAGATGATACTACATTTTAAACATAAAACAAAGGATTTGTCCTTTCCCTGTAAAAGGAAACCCATTATGCACAGAGCATTCCTTTTGTTGTAGATGAGGGATTAGGATTGATGAACCAGAGGATGGGATCTCATGCATTCTGCAATTCTCACACACAATAAAACTGTCTTGACAACTTGTAAAAGGTGACATGTGCTACATGTGAACCATTGAAATCTACTTGCTACATTGTCACTTGCATAAATTAAACTTTTGCCAGTGTAGGAGCTCCATGTGTAATCTGGAGTTCTTGGATTGGGCCCTTTCAATACAATTCTTGTACATGTTTATTCAGAATACAATTCTTGAGGAGTCTAAAACTTACCTTAATTCTACAATGTTGCATTTGTGAACAATTTTAAACAGTGTCTACATTTTTAAAAGCCTGCCATCTCGGTCACCTTGATTTTTATATGGCCCACTGTTTAGGACAGGAAAATGCAGGGGGTGTTAGGTTTGAACTTGTTTAGTGTCACAGCAGCTAGGCCTTATTGTGCTAAAACATGAAATAGCAACTTGGAATGGCTCTCTTGAAATCTGGCCTTTGTATGGCACTGTACTGATTTTATTATAGTTGAACCTATAATAGCTAAGGAGACTTAGTTAACATCTGGAGATGGGCAGCTGGAAACCTTGCAGCATGCGGTTTCAATACTGCTTTGAGGTTTGGCAGTTAGTCTCAAATTTTCCTTTCTGTCTAAATGCATCTGTCATGTCTTGTCAGCCAGACATCAGGACTCACTGGCTCAAAGGCTTAGGCCTATGTTTGGGATTTCTATTTTTTTAAAAAAAAAATTACATTAAATGCTGTTATTTAAGAACACACTTTGTCTTTGATAGGGTAAAATGTTTCCAAGAAGCCTCTGAATGAATAACAATAGAAAATGAGACTGAATTTATTCTTCGCTTAGAACTGTACACTGTTCTTTAGGAAGGAAAAATATATTTGCTATGACATTTTGTTATGTTATATGACAAGAATATAAATTATCAACTGTATTTTTAGAAAACAAATATATTTTGTATTATAATTTTTAAAACTAGATCTGGGTGTATTAATATATCTTTAAGATACTAGCTAATTAAGGCCGCAATTCAGCAGAGAGTTCTTTGAGAATAAGTCCCATTGAACCCATTGGGGCTTACATCTGAGGAGACATGAACAAGAGTGCACTGAAGCAAAGTACAGTCACCTCCCCACCACCACATCTGCTTTCCTTTTCACAGATTGATGATTCATGGATTAGACTACTATCTGGTTTCCTTTTCACAGATTGATGATTCATGGATTAGACTACTATCTTCTTTCTAAGAATCTCTAGGTCCTTCAGTGTGATTCTTTGGTCAACCTCCACCAGAAACTGACAATAGAGTTGCACTAGAGAAGTGGTCTTTCTGTTTATAAAAAAGCATTTGTGATATTTATGTATATTTATTTATATTCAGGGGGAGGATTTGCCTCAACCCTGTAAATGGGGGTGGGAGTTCTGACTCTAATTCTGACTCTGAACAATCAAAGAAAATGAGTTAACATGTTTGTAAGAAAGAAAGCAACTCTATGTATTTCATCCAGAACCATAACTGAGGATGTATCTTTGATTCCAATCTCTGCTAACATGTATGCCTATCTTTTTCTCATGAGATTTCCAGCTTTTTACAGAAATAAGACATTGATGACCATTTCCTGAAGGAAATGCTAGTTCAGCTAGTAATAACTTCTCCTGTTCCTTGGATTTGAAAAGTGATTCCATATATCACCATGTCACTATCACCACCCATTTCCCCCTTCTCCACCAAACACTATCATATTGTTCTTTTTCTTTGGGGATTTTGAGGAAGTAAGAGGAAGGAGAGTTTGTTCCTGATGCTTTTTTTGTTTTTTTATAGCCAGCTATGCTTTGTTCTCCAGCAAATCTATCATGGTGACCTTTAATGCTGTAATATTAAAGAAACCAAAAGAGGGGAATAACAGAAATGCTTTACTGGTTCTTGGAGGCTTGTTCCATTAAGAAAGTAAATTCCTTCATAAAGCGATGGCAGAGCTGGTTTTTTTCAGGCATTCCTGACATCATGGTGAGCCAAACAGGTTCTGCAATCCGTGGCATTGTGTAGAGGTTACAAATGGTTGTTCTAAAATAAAAGAAAGGAAAAATTAGATCATCACAGTTATACAACTGATATTCATCAAGTGATTGTTTATCCCCAGACAAATTGCCATTTTGTTAGTAAACAAAGAATACACAATGTTCCTAGGAAATCTCACCATATCCCATGGCGATTGAGGTCTCTGTTCATGTGCTGATGGTACTGATTGGCAATCTAATAGGATGTGAAGCTTTCTAATAACAGGTTGTGCAGCTAGGACCTCCTATTCAGGATTTATTCTGTCATTTGCATTTATTATTGTTGTGTGCCTTAAAATCATTTCTGACCTATGGTGACCTTAAAGTGGACCTATCATGTTTTGTTTTGTTTTGTTTTTTTGCAAGATTTGTTCAGAGGGGGTTTGTCCTTGTTGTCCTCTGAGGGTAAGTGTGTGAGACTCACCCAAGGACACCCAATGGGTTTCCATGGCTGAGCAGAGATTTGAATCCTGGTCTCCAGAGTCACAGTCCAATACTCAAACCACTATGCCACACTGGCTTGTCATTCTCATTACTATCTAACATTCTGCCACCATCTTAGTCTCTCTCACTCTTTCATGCTATAGAGACACTAACTTCCCAGATTATCCTCTGTTTTAGTGACAAGTTTAAATGTTTTCACATATTTTTTCTTTATTTATCCCCCCCCCCCCACATCTCGCATTCCTCATTTTCTCAGTGGCTCCTATAGTTCTTAGACATTGTGAGAGACAAATATGTTTAGATAATTCCTTCATATCCACCATGCATTCTAAACCAAGCCATCCACCCATAGGTGTGGATTTTTGAAGCCTCAGTTGTCCAACTTTCACAGCCCCTTAGCTCAGTTACAACCTCTTGCCATGAATCATTTGCTAAATTCAGCATTTTCAAAATATACTGACACAATTCATGCCACCACTTGTGGATCCCTTAATTTTCTATAGTCTCATAGACCACAGAGATCCATTTAACTTTTTCCTCTCATAATCCCATCAAGTACCGTATTTTCCGGCGTATAAGACGACCCACGTATAAGACGACCCCCCCCCCCATTTTCCCAGTCAAAATATAGAGTTTTAGCACCTCTATCTTCAGTATCCTTATATCCGGTGTACAAGACGACCCCCCCACTTTAGCCACAGATTTTGCAGGTAAAAAAGTAGTCTTATACGCAGGAAAATAAGGTATTATTCACTGATCACTGCCAACATGGTCTTTCGTTCTGGCACATGGTCTTTGTCTTTGACTCCTCACTCTTTTATTTCCCAAATTCAGCCTCTCATGAAATCATGAAACTTTATATAACTCACACCCACCAAATTAGGAAAATTCAGGTGAAGGGGGGGGACGGACAAGATTTCCCTAGCTCTTTCTGGAGCACACAAAATGTTTCAATCTCACTGATTCTCATATCATTGTATATCGTGGCTAAGGTCCTGCAAGAAGAAATTATCTAGAGTTCCATGCACCATCCTTTTTAATGGTGCTGCAATTCCATTATCTGTTTGTATTGTCTAACCCACATTTTATTATCTTGTTTGCAAGAATATCATGGGGGACCTTGTCAAAAACCCTACTGAAATCAAGATATGCTATGTCTACTGCATTCCCTTCATCTACCAAGCTGGTAATTTTATCCAAAAAAAAAAGAGAGATCAGATTAGTCTGGCATGACTTGTTTTTGAGAAACCCATGCTGACTTTTTGTGATTATGGCATTCCTTTCTAAATGTTCACAGACTCTCTCTTTAATGATCTGCTCTAGAATCTTTCCCAGTATTGATGTCAGACTAACTGGGCGATAGTTGTTGGGATCCTCTTTTTTCCTTTTTGAAGATGGGGACAATGTTTGCCCTCCTCCAGTCTGCTGGGACTTCTGTTCTCCAGGAATTCTCAAAGATTATTGCCACTGGCTCTGAGATTATATTTGCCAGTTCTTTTAATATCCTTGGAAATAGTTCATCTGGTCTTGGAGACTTAAATTCATTTAGGTTAACCAGATATTCCTGTACTACCTCTTTACTTATTCTGTGCTGCATTTCCCCTATTGTGTCCTCTATTCCATTTTCCTCAGGTTGAGCATCCGTTTCCTTTTGTGAGAAGACTGAGGCAAAGAAAGGGTTGAGTAGTTCTGCCTTTTCTCTGTCCCCTGTTAGAATTTCTCCATCTTCTCTGCACAGTGGATTATGGAAAGGAGAATGCTGGACGAGACATATACCCGTATTTTCCGGCGTATAAGACAACCCGCGTATAAGACGACCCCCCCCATTTTTCCAGTCAAAATATAGAGTTTTAGCACCTCTACCCTCATTATCCTTATATCCGGCGTATAAGACGACCCCCCCCCACTTTAGCCACAGATTTTGCAGGTAAAAAAGTAGTCTTATATGCAGGAAAATAAGGTATATATTGGAAAGGATGTCATATTGAAGATGGAGCAAGCTTGTTTTCTTCTGCATCAGAGAACCGGATCCAGAACAATGGATGGAAGCTACAGGAAAAGAAATCCCACCTAAACATTAGAAGGAAATTCCTGATAGTAAGAGCTGTTTGACAGTGGAACACCCTTCCTTGGAGAGTGGTGGAGTCCCCTTCTTTGGAGGTTTTTAAAATGACCATCTGTTCGGGATACTTTGATTGTGTATTCCTGCATGGCAGGGAGGTTGGACTGGGTGGCCCTTGTGGCCTCTTCCAACTCTATGATTCTGTAACTTTTTTTCTAATTAATTTTTATTGAGTTTTTACAATAAAAGATGTAAGTCTGTAGAACAATGACAACAGCAGCAGCAACAACTGTTAACTACAAGGACCAGGATAGGTATCTGATGAGTAGTTATTCTGCAGTAGAATCAAAAAATTAGTTCTCAGCAAGAACCAGAGAGTCTGGTTTGTCAAGGTGTAGAGTGTCTGTCCAAAGATCCATCTGTGAAGCAGGAGTTGGATCTGTTGATGATTAACATAGTCAATAAGGATCATCCAGTCTTCTTGAAATGTGTCAGTCCTTTTGTGGCCAATGCAAAACCTCGTCACAGCAGACAGTTTCTCCATCAACCACATATACCAAATCCTAGACCACCAGTTCTCAATGGAGAGGTCACATGACTTCCAACATTTGACTACTTCTACTCTGGCAGCGGTAATAAGAAAAATTATCAGTTTCTTATGTTTTAAGTTAGAATTACTTTTAACAAAAATAGAAAGCAAAAGCAAAGTTGGACAGAAATTTACAGTTTGATCAGTGATACATGAAATTGGATAAAGAACTGAATCCCAGAATTTTTTTCACTTTAGGACATTCAATCCACATATGTATATAAGAACCTCTAGATTTACAACCCCTCCAGCAATCCAGAGACAGAGTTTTAACCATTTTAGACAGCATTACAGGTGTGAGATACCACCTATGGATAGTTTTCAAAGTATTCTCCCATACAGATGCTGAACAGGATTTGTATGGGGGTGAAGACCAAATATGAGCCCATGCAGTGTGTGAAATATGATTCTATAACTTTTGCCTGATCTGGAAGGCACCATCTTATATTGTTATGCATATGGATGAGTAAGAGATGACAATAGTGATTTAAAACAAAAATACCAGGAATTTTAGTGATGTATGACCATATGGCTAGAATATGTGAGTCTAACTCACACCTTTTTCATTCAATATGAGTCTATAACTTCCTAGAGGTTACTTACTTTTTCACAATCTCCTGCCTGTTTTTAAAATAAGTAAGATCACTTAAATGCTCAGACTTCTTATGAAGGTATCTTTGCCAAATTATCTGTTCATGCCTATTTGTAATGCAAAAGTTGTTTTTATTGAATCAACTTCTGATTTACTCAAGATAGACAACAGACAGGGGGCTTCTTCCAAAGCCCTCACCCCTGAAAGTGCTACAATATTTCTGTTCAACACAAACCAAAGGAGGATGGGTAGCACTGCTGCATGCGAACACTAATTTTTTGTGGTTTGACAATCTCTCTCTCTGCATGTGTTAAAATACAGACTGGTGGCGATGCAACAGGGAATTCTCTGGACCTCCATGCTCCATCATTTTAATGATACTGCAGTGCTAGAGGGTGAGAATGCACAGCTAGTGAGAGACAGAGAAAGTAAAGCAAAAGATATGAGCAGGGAGAAAAATGATTGGTGATACTTGTTTCAATACCTGTGGCACTAATACAACCACACTAGAAACACACAAAGATAATTCTTTCAAAAAATAATGCAGTGGGGTAGGGATTTTTTTTTCTATCTACTCAATAGTTTTCCAAAACTCAGTACAATTGGCTGTTCGTATCCATGGATTCAGCATCCACGGATTAAATCATCCATGGCTTGAAAAGATATATTTTTAAAAAACTTCACAAAGCAAATCTTGATTTTGCTATTTTATATAATGGACACCATTTAGTATGCCATTGTATACAACGGGACTTAAGCGTCCATGGATTTTGGTATCCATGGGAACCAAATCTCAGCAGAGACCAAGGCCCCACTGTATTGTGGGAAATGGATGCAGTAGCTAAGTACCTAAGGTAAACAGCATTCACTGGCACATTCTCTACCCCAGAGGTAGGCAACCTTTCCTCTTTAAAGGCCGAGGGACTTCAGCTCCCAGAAGCCTCAGCCATGTTGGCCAATAGTCCCATGTTGGCCAATAGCTCCTGGGATTCTGGGAGCTGAAGTCCCTCGGCCCTTAAAGGGGACAGGTTGCCTACCCCTGCTCTACCCTAAGCCAAAACCCAAAAGTCTATCCTGGCTTGGGCTGGAAGGACCCATAAATGAGAGGCTGTACTGGCATGAGAGAAGTAAGAACATGGTGTGGGTGGCATACTGTGTCACAGAAAGTTTGCAGTTTCCTCTTTAGCCCTTCTGGCTCCATTACGCTCCCCAGACTGCCAACCCGTGGCTGGAAATAAAAGTCTGAAGGAAGGAAGCTTCCCACAGGGTTAAGTTTCAGCCCTTGAGTTTCACTGGTCAACCCCTTGGCCCACAAAGGTCACCGAGATACCAGATATAAGCAATTATGCTTTAAAAGAGCTTACAAATGAAGTCTAGTTTCCATTGTGTCGGTTCAGCCCGTTTTAAAGCCTGAGGTGAAACAGAAAAAGCTCTGAACAAAACTGAGCCTTCTGGCTTCTGTTTTAACAAAATCAAACCTCTTGCAAAGCTTACTCAGTTTGAGCAGTGTGTTTGTGTGAGTGGGGTGGGGTGGGGTGGGGGGCAGCAGCAAGGAATGGTTTCTGTTCTAATACCAAACCAAGATATTCAACTATTTGTTTTCGTTGAAAGGCTAGCTTGAGTCTTGTGACTCGTTATTTACTATTCTGGTAACCGTGGCTGCATCTGCAACTGATAGTGTTTCCTCAGAGAGAGATCAGATTCCACTGGCTGCCAGCCAGCAGGCATGTGACTGCAGCAAAGGGAACCCTCCATGCCAGACATGTAAGCAATTGCACAGAGCCCAGGCAGCGATTGGGGAGGATTAGCTGCCTTTTCTGCCTGGCGCAGCAGGGAGAGCCTGCCGTCCATTCCTCCCAAGGGGACTCTTCAGGGAGACAGACAGACAGAGACAATACACACGTACTGTCATCCCCTCTCCCCCACCTCCTTTTTAAGGCTCTTAAACCAGATGGTTATTCAAGCTCTGAAGCAAGGCCCATGTCTTAACCCCAAATTGTTGTTCAAGCTTTTTCACTTCCTTAATTATTTATCTTCTTCAGCGTTTTAATTCTGTGAGAAACCTCACAGAAGAAGGCTTTTTTCCTGAGAAGGTTCCAGTAAAGTGGTAACATATTGTCTGTGTTTAGTAAACGTTTGGGGCTGGATGGGATGAAGACTTACAGAGTGTCAGGAAAGAAGGAAAGAGGAAGTGGAAGAAAAGAGGGAGGGAGGGAGAAAGGAAGTTATTTTTCACCAATACTTGAGACAAAAAAGGAGAGAGATACGCATAAAATTTGCACATCCTAGTTCAAAAATGTATGTGTATATGTGTGTGTGCGTATAAGATATAACAGTCAAAGTGATGAAATGGACAGGAACTAGGGAGACCCAAGTTCAAATCCTCACTGAGCCATAAAAGTCATTTGGTGACCTCAGGCCAGTTACATACTCCTAGAATCCAATTATCTGAAAGGGTTGTTGTGAGAATAAAGTGGGGCAAGGTAAAGCTTTCTATACAACCTTGCATTTACTAGATGACGCATGGCATAGAAATGCAGCTAATAAATATGAATAAATAAAACAAGTAGTTATTAGTTACTGTAATTTATATAATAAAGAAATATAATAGCATTCAGCATGGTGGACACAACTATGAGCAGATGACCTATGTGCCTGGTTAGTCCTTTGCCTAGGGGGTAGGTAACTATGAATGGGTGACAGCCAGGCCCCTGCCCTGCCCTGCTCTCTATGGTACCTATACCTTTGAACTGGTCTTGCACTGGACAGACTGTCAATTAAAAAAATATCCTCAGTAAAGCAAGATACAAGGCCACCTTATTTATAGGAATCTGCATTTCTGCCATGGGCTCTCAGATCCGCTGCTGCACACGATGACCGGCAAGTAAAAATGTTTTTATTTAGGCAGGCTTTTTAAAATCATGACAGGGTAACTTTTATATGGGGTATGAGTTTTAGATTATGTTATTTAACTTTTGTATGTTTTTAATCTTAATTTCATACTGTTTTAACTAGGTTATTTTGGGTTTTTTAAATTGTTTTTAAAGTGTGAGCCGCCTTAGGTCCCTTTTTGGGAGAAAGGAGGCGTAAAAATGAAATAAATATTAATAAATATAAAAACAAATGCTTCACTTTAAAAGTGACAGCAAAATATTTCCCTTCTCATCCTTCCCATCTAATTACTTAGCTGAGGAGGTATGCTTCTTCTGAGCCAAAGCAGGAATGTTCTGAAGCGGACTTTTCACCAATTTAAAGGATTTTTTCCACAGCCAGTACAAAACTGAAGCTCCTCCTCAAAAAACCAAAAACAACCATTTTTGACACTGGAGAATTAAAAGGGACTGTGGTTGCTAATAATCAACAATTGTTTTGCTCTTGCTAGAATTTGTTTTTGTATCATACACTTCTTCCTCTTCGTCTTTAAAATAAATGCTCAGTTCATTCTGGAAGGGAGTAAAGACCTTTGAAACACCAAGGTCTGCAAGAGATGATTCCCTGCCACCATGTCTGGCACTGCTCTAAAAGAGTCATTGAAAAATGCAAAAGTGCCTTGCTATTTGAGACAATGGGTCACATTGCACCATTGATTTTCTCTCTCTCAAGGTAATGGTGCACTGTGTTCCAGAGCCTCATGCACAAGACATGCCAAGGCTTAAGAAGGTGTTTTCTTTTGCTCCACTTGCAACTTTCCTTCCTTCTGAATATTCTGCTCCCCAAAATTAATGCCATGTGGATGTAATTCAGAGACATCATCAGCATTATTGCATTCAGTTGGCCTTCCAGAGCTTGAGAACAACCCAAATGCATGCTGCAAACAAAATTGTTTGTTTCATAGAGCATGTTGTGATGCAGCAGAAATCTGCATAGCCTCTTGAGGGCTAGCAGTTAAGTGTATCTTTAACTTCATAAAGAGTCCAAACATTTTGTTTGTTAATAAATATGCAAGGTGGGTCTAGAAGGTGACACTGCAAGCAGATATTTATCAAATAGTACCTAATATGAAAAAAATCTTGGATGGAAAATAAAGTTGTCCTTTGTATTGGAGACAATGAAAAGTAGGGAGAGGTCTTAATTTTTAGACTGAAGGAGAAGTAAAACTCAAGAAAACAGATTCTTTTTAGAGCAAGACTGCATCATTCAGTCTTGTTGGTAAGCTACATGGGAGCAATCTCTTTAGTACCCTTTCAGTTTGTGAAGTGGTTTGGTGCAAGCATAAATGATACTGAAATTTTTGTGGTGAATGCTGCCACATCATCCAGACCCACTAATTTGCTTCAGTCCAAATACATAGCCTTGTGCATAATAAAAATAGCCCATCTTAAAACTGGCTTCCTTAAAAAGCCAGTGTTTTTTGTTTTGTTAAAATAAAGAGAAGAAAAGAAAGACTGACCAACATCATCTCCTCATATAACCCTTAGAAACACTCTTTTTTGTATTAGTATTAATTTGAAAAAGATCAAATTAATAAAGACCTGGATCAAACACAGCAAAACAAGAATGCAGCAATGCTTTAAAAAGTGCAGTGTTTGGGTCTTTTGTGTTGAGAGATTGTTGCAATTCTAGTCCTCATTGCTGCATTTTGCACAGATAATTCCTTTTTTAAATGGCAAGAAACAACAATATCGTACACTCAATTTAGCAGGGACAGTAATAGCTACTTTAGCAATAGCAGCTACATTTCTATACCGCTTCATACTGAACTAAGCAGCTTCTTAGCAGTTTACAATGTGCCATCCAAGGACAGTCAATTAATTAATCAAATTAACCCTCTGTCATCCACTTTTTCAGCTGCTTTTAAAATTTCCCAGTTCCTTTTTCCTTCTCCCACTTCTCCCCTTTTGTCCTCAGCTTACTCCAATTGTTGCAATGTGAGTTTGAAGTGGAAAGGGAGTTTGCTCTCAGTTAACATAGGGGACACAATCTTGCCTCAAGCAAAAGCAAAATGTTGCAATGTCTCCTAGCTTGTGTGTTCATTGTCAGGTTCCCTTATTGTCAGGTACCCTCATTATTATCTTTTGTCATCTTGGCCACACATGCCTCAGTTTTCATCTATGAAATATTGGAGGATATACAGCACCTCTGTGACTTGTAAAAGGGGGACCTGAAAGAGAGGCCATTATGCCAGACATTCAGAAGAATCACTGTGGGATTCCCATAGTTTTGTTAAGAGAATGTTCTGCAGAGCTCCACATACATGTGAGTCTTTCTCTGTGGGTGGTGAGGCATAACTAGGCAACACTGCGAAGGGTCTAACCTTTCACATATTTCAAGTTTTCAATACAACCTTAATTATCTCTTACTAAAAAGTTAATCTCATATACAAAGTAGAAATAGGGGAAATTATTATTATTATTATTATTATTATTATTATTATTATTAATTTATTTATTTATTTATTTTACAAAAGCATGGAACTTCAAGATGGTTGTTGGGCTTAAGACAAAGAAAATTTAAAATAATTTTGTTTTATTCTCCCTGACTAGACAAGCACATAAGTGAGCTCAATGAAACACATCTGGGTATAGCATTTTAAATTGATCTTGATCACTAATAAATCTGCCCATTTAATAAAACACTTAATGACTTAAAACACTGAATACCAGTTAAGTCAACTAAAGAACCAGGCTATCTTAAAAAGAGGCAGGCTATATTTCAAAGACTATCAACATAGTAAGTAAAGGAGTTTTCTCCCCACTAAATTCTGTTCCAGAAGAACAACGTTCTTCTCCCTTCACAAGATGTCTAATGTATCCTCCAAACTAACTGGCATCTGAACCTCTACTTGACTTCAGCACTTGGTCTCTCTCCTCACAGAGTTAAAGCACTTCATATATTTCAATTTTTTTTAAAGGGCATCAGGCAATGTGTGGCATTAAAACCTTAGCACTTTCGCAATAAGGGGACCTGAAAAAGAAACTTTCTTGGCACCTGGAATCCTTCTACACATTAACACACTTAGTTAAACAGTAAAATCACCCAAAGGGAGATTCATTTTTAAGAAACCTATGAAACACAACTGAGCTGCAGTGAAACAGTATTTACTATGCCATGGAAACCTAGGCATAAATCTGGAAATGCAGCATGTGTGCGTGTACACACACACACACACCCAACAAATTATGCAATCAACAAGCCATGTGAACTGCCACTTTTTTTACAATGTGTTCAAAGGCTTAAGTTGGGACATCTTGCTGCTGCACACAATAAAACGGGGTGGTTTCTCCTGGCTAAAAAACTTGCCCTGCATTTGTTCTGATTATCATGCTGGCAAGTGACCCTTTGTTTCCTTGGATGTGCCCCACGGGACCAAAAAAACAGAACCATGCTCAAATTAGTTGTGGAACAGGAGGAAGGAGGCGAGACAATCAGGGAGAAAATGAGTACTGTTCCTTCCAGAAACACAATAGGGAGGGGCCCCAGTTAAGGCTCCAGCCTGTGCCAAATCACAAGCTCTTCTCCACACTGGCAGCTGTTTGCTTTGACTGCATTTGTCTGGGTGGCAGCAAAAATGATCATCTGTACAGTGCACCTTCTTTCCTCTGTGCCCTCCCTTCTTAGCAGCATTTTCCACCTTCAGCAACCTGTTGTACCTATACTTTGAAAAAGCAAGAGTCTTTTATATCCCTGGAGATGAAAGAACTGTACTAAGTTTATCTTTAAATATTCAGCAGTACACTGGCAGCCTCCAGACCCTGCAACAGGTCTGTCCCAGGTTTCTGAAGGTGCTGCTACAGCACACTGCTGTGATGATGGGTTTGGAACAGGGGCAAAAAGGAGGTCTTCATCTGTTTCGCCACGTTTGCAAATTTTGCTTACACCAAACCAAGCCTTGGAGGAACCACTCTGAAACATTCGTCAAAAAGGAAAAAAAATATCCATTAGGATGCTGATCCACAAAACAGAAACTACAGCAGATGTTAGGTGGCAAGTGATACACCAGGTTGAGTGCTGATAGTCAGGATTAAGCAGACTTGCAGCTGCCTGTGCCCACCCACACCTGACTTGCGCTGAGTCAAGACCACTGGCCCACCTAGACCTGCAACATCTACTCTGATCAACAGAGTTTTCTCAGCTCTCACAGCAAATACTCTTTTTAGTCCTGCCACCTGAAACCTCCTCTATGCTTTGTGCTCTGCCATCAAATCTCTCTACTAGCCCAGAGGTAGGAAAACCATGGCCCTCTAGATGTTGCTAGAAAACAACTAGCATCATTTTTAACTATGCCAGCAGGAGGGTGGGGGAAAGGGAGATTCCATACCACTACACCGATCAAACACTTCAGACTGACCACAACAGAATGGAAATGGATGGCTCCACTCCTGAGTCATTCACAAAGCACTGGAATCTGCCTAAAAGAGGAATGAATCCCAGTTTTCTGGCTCCTGAAGCCCTGCACTAGTCCCCCCCCCCAAAACTGGCACAAGTTTCAGGCAATTTTGCCCTAAAATCATTCAGAAAGCTTCCTGAATGTGTAAAACATGAGAAAATGCTCCCAGACCAACTCCCACAAGTACTGCAGAACCCTGTATTTCCTCCCAAATACCAGCTTTTTTCTGTGGTCGCTCTCAAAATGAGATCAGGATGAGATCGCTTTCAAAATAGTAACAGGATGAAGTTACCTTCAATTTCTGTTGTCATTTTGAGGTGATCTGCAGGGGATATATACCTGTTTTCTTCAGCAGGCATTCAAAATGGCAACAGGAAGAGACACAGGACCTTACCACACAGGGAAAATCAAGGGTTTACAGAGCCATTATCCTGCCACTATCCTGTGATAGGGTGAAAGATTTTCACACCACTTCATGATTAAAGAGCCATTATCCCGGCAATGAACAGCAACAAATCAGTAAATGATTTGTTGCTGTTTATTGTCGGGATAATGGTTCTTTAATTGCAATGTGTGTGAAAATCCTTCACCCAGGTCGTGGGATAATGGCAGGATCACTTTCTGCTCTTTAACACCCCCCCACCCCACCCCCCCAATTTTCCCATGTGATAAAGTCCACAGTTTCACTTCATCATCCCTGGTCTAAAATGAAGCAGGAAGGAATACTCCATGAGATCATTCACCTACCCCTTTTGATATTCTCCTGAGGATGAAATGTACTGTAGCTCTCCTGATTTCATTGTCACAGAACAGACTGGTAAACCTTAGCAGATTCATTTTTCTGCCCCAGAACCCTCTGGGAGTCATACAATGGAAATGCCAAAAAATAGAGACAAAACGAGAAGTGGCTGGAAGTATTTTAAAATGGGTACTTATTGATGTTAAACAGTGCAAAAGCCCCTGGTGACCTAATAAAATATAAACTGCTTATCCTTGGAAGCTTCTAGGACTGCCAAATTGCTTCTTTTTTAACAGAATAAGGGCAGTCTGGGGGAATTTTGGAGGGTCACAAAAACAGTCAGAGGGGCTGGGCTGCACTTTGATTATCCCTGCTTTAAAGGTAAAATTGCAGGGAGGGAGGGAATGATGGCAGCATTAAGATTCCAGACAAGGATCCCAAATCCTTTCTCATCACACCTCTTCTCCGAGGAAGAATTGATGTCACACTCAAATTTTACTACCAGAGAATGCTATAACACATGTGTATCATGCGATATTATGAACTAAATGTGTGAAAAATGAGCCTTGCTAATCATGCAAAACACAGGCAGCTAGTAAACCAATTGGAGCCCTTCAACTCAAAATGTATTTCTGATATAGCCTTTTATTCCTGAAAGCTTATTGATAAGGCTAGCAGATACTCCACAATGCTATTTCCTCTTCCTGCTAAGGCTGGGATAATCAGAATATCGACAGCATAAACTATATTCTTGCCTGCACTTTCCGCAGAACTACAGCTATAGTTTACAGTTCTAGGCAGATCATATATTAGGGATGCAGTGGCTCAAGTGGTTAGGACCCTGACTCTGTTGATTGCAAGATCAGCAAGTTGGTAGTTCAAGGCCCGGGTGCTGCATGATGGGGTGAGCTCCCATCACTAGTCCCTAGCTTCTGCCACCTAGCAGTTCAAAAGCATGAAAATGCAAGTAGATAAATAGGTACCACTTCTCAGTGGGAAGGTAAACAGCATTCTGTGCAGCCATGCTGGCCACATGATTACAGGGTAGTCTCTGACAATGCTGGCTCCTTGCCTTAGTAACGGAGATGAGCACCGCCCCCTATGGTAGGACATGACTTGACAACCTTGACAATGGGGAATTTACCTTTAATATATGAAAGCAATTTCTCCTATCCACTGTCTGGCTAGGTGAAGGCTTTGCTCCAATCTTACATGTCTTTCCTACATTTCATCAATTCTTTATGAAATTCATCCATACAAATTCAAGACCAAACAGAGAAACGGCTACACTGAGATTAGCAACTTGTCCCGAGTCATCAAGAGCAGTGGTTCTTGGCCTTTGGATCTCCAGATGTTTTGAACTTCAACTTCATGGCTAATATCCAGAGAATCACAGCTGAGCAAGGATTTGAATCTGGGGGATTTCCACATTCATGTCCAATACTTTAGCCTCTTCCTAACAATGGCCTCTGATTGTTCTTCAGTGAACTATATATTGGTCTGAGCAGAGGGATAAAGGGCTTAAACTAAAAGTTTATTTCCATATTTAGGTAGTGCACAGTTGTTTCCAAGAGAAGCACTCAGGATACTTGGCAATAACATACACAATGCTGGAAACAAACTCACCTGAATTCATTTAAGGCATCCACAATCCTGTTATAGGCCAAACTCCGTTGACTGGCATCAGCTGATCGCCGACTCATTTTCATAGCCTTGAAAGCAATCATTAAACACATAACCAACCGGAGGCTTGGCAACAGAAAATGAAAAAACCAAGTCATGTGCTAAGAACTATCTAAGGTACACCCGGACAGGCAAACAGGGGTGGGTTGCAGGTTTTTTGGTCTTTTTGTACCATGATAAACATTGGCCCCTTGCCAAATTTTCTATCAAGCTAGAGATACGTGAGGCATGTGTTATTTGCACTGTCCTTCTTTTCCACAGATTTGTTTGCAAAAGGCTATAAAGAGGTCCAAGGTTTCCCACACTCATTTTCCCCACAGGAACAGATTCAACAATTCCTTGAATTAATCTGCCTTCACCCACCAGTAAACACAATTCATTGTTTCAATGACAGAACTGTTCTATGAGGAAGGGATAAAATTCACACTGAACAACAATCCTTAGATAATCAAGAACACTGCTCTCATTTCTGCGGTCTCCTTGAAACAAGTGATTATGACCCATTCAGACATTGAGAAAGCATACAAATTTTAACATGATGTTGGACAGGGCAGGAGAACCTGCAAGTGCTCTCAGACATTCTGAACTTCTCTCTCTCAGACATCCAAGACAGCACAGCTCCTAATCCCTCAGATTATGGGAATTCTTGTCCAAAATATCTAGAAGGCCAAAAGTTCCCTACCCTTATAGCGCACGTTTCCCTCTGACATAAACGATGCAGGAATAATATGTTCTTGTTTGCACAGCAATCTACATCATTGCCCACCCCCACTTTTTATGGGGAAAGCTTTGCAAGAGTTGTGTATGTATGTGATTACATATCTGGGTGGAGTGCTCATAACATGCACCATGATATCTGTGAAGGGAGCTGACATGCAAGCAAGCGTAAGAAGTTCTTTGCTCAAGAAAACAATAATCTCAGTGCCAACCTAGACATGACGTTAACTATAGGAATAGAACTACCAGATGAACAAACCTGACATTCCCTGCCACTATTTTACAATACAAAATTATAGTAGCACTGTCTCCTTTGCTGGCTTAGCACCTCTAACTGAATACTGAATAACTACAATGAGACAAATTGATCTGGCAAAACTGTATCACAGGATAAAATGAGAATTATTGATGAGAATGAGGAACAAAAAGGGGTGATGGTGCTGATATTTACCTGCTCTATTGCACTCTTCAGTTTATTCATGTGGCTCTCAAAAAGAGGGAAATGTGAAAAAAAGAACTCATTGAATTTGCTGTTTTCTTCTTCATCTTTTGAAAGGGTAAATATCACCCCAATAGCTATTTTCTTCTTCCTGACAATTCCTGGGCTTGGGCTGGCACTGTCATCAGACAAGTTAAAGCTTTCTTCCACTGACCTTTAGGGGGAAACCAGAAAGATGTGATCTACATGTGAAAAACTATTTTGTTTCAACATGCTAGAAGTGAAACCCTCTACTTTGCACTAGGTAAAAAGATAGTCACCTCTGCTTAAGTTAATACTGGAACTTATTTAAGCACAAGAACATGACATGTTGGCATTTGGAGACATTCTGAGTAGCTGCAATTCATGGACTGAATTTCAAAAGTCAGCTGTGCTTTCTTTTATAATGTGAAGACATTACAAGATAGAATAATGAATTGTATACCTAACTTGTCACCTAACAGAGAAATTTTTTTGTTGTTGTTATTAACTGTTTATGGTGACCCTATGAATGAGAGACCTACACCCTACAGCCCTATTCAGGTTTTGTACTCAAAGCTGTGGCTTCCTTCATTGATTTGCACTGAAACACACTACTTTCACATGCAAAATTCCTCCTTCAGTTCTGGGTTTTGAGATCACCATAGCAACACAATAAGAAATGGTTTGTACAAAAATCAACAACTGATGTGAACTATTCCAGCTTCTCTTACACTCTTGGATTGATGGAGGTAGAGAGAAAAAGAGGAGGCTTTGATGAATAGGAAGAGAAATAATAAGCATTTATATGGAAAGATACAGTAGAGAGAAGACCTTTGCAATGGGGTATATGCATTTAAATGCAGCTCAAGCTCATCCCTGGCTCTTTTTTAAACTGGCCTGGGTAGAAATACATGGTATAGGCTATGATAGGCAAGAAAGTGTATTAATTAAACTGTGTAACACATTGCAGAGTTTACAACAGACAAAAATTGCTGGAGGGGACAACATCCACTTTGTAGTGACTGCAGCCCATGGTCTAGCTGTTAGTTCCAGCTAGAATAAGCCCACTTAATGCATCTACCCCATTGTAAATGTCTTCTCTCTACTGTACTTTTCCATATAAATGCCTATTATTTCTCTTCCTATTCATCATTTTTTCTCTCTCTCCATCAATCCAAGAGTGTAAGAGAAGCTGAAATAGGCCACATCAGTTGCTGAGCGCATGGTAATGTAGAAATTCCATTGATTCAGTGTGTCTACTCTAGATGGGATTAACAGTTGGATTTTGATGCAACTTCCGCCACTGGAAAGGTAGAACAGAAATATATTAAAAATTCCTGTCTGTAACACCATTAGTCAATAATTAATACAATCATTAAAAACTGTGTGAACCTATATGCTTCTGTTTTTATGCAACAGACTCTGAATTTAGGATAGGAATAGGAACTGCAGCTCTCAGCCTTCTTCACCATTGACTAGACTGGCAAGGGCTACTGGGAATTGAAAGCCAATTACTGCGTGATCCCTACCCTTGAACTCATGGAGTGCTCACTGCACTAATGTACAGTGAAGCTGATTTAAGAGAAGGTCATCATTTTGAAAATGGCAGGATGGAGTGGAGAAACTAATGAACAGGTGGATGTACAATGCAAAACTAGCACTGGTTAAAATGACAGTGAATATGTCAATTCTGATTGCCTAACAGATTCAGCTATAACCTACCATCGAGGAAAGACCCCGTTCTCCAAGCTTGTTGTCTGACTACGTCGCCAGCGCCGTTGGTAACTGCTCGCACAGCTTCGGTTTAATGAAGAGCCAGGAGAGGGAAATGGAGTGATAAGCAGGCTGCTGAGAGATGCTGTAATATTTTTTTTAAAAGAGAGAAAGAGAGAGGAAAAACATTATTTTAAAAAGCATTTCATGAAAAGGAACAATACTTTGGCTGTTGCATTACACTGTGAGCACTGTCTCCCAGTGGACTTAGCACTAGGCTTCTTCCTAGATTCAATTTCATGCCAATTCATAAACAGAAACCCCTGAGAGGCAAGGACATGCAAGCAGCTTGCCATTTTTGCTTATATTTTTTCTTTAGGACCTCACCAAGCCTAAATTATTCTGTAAATGCTGAAACCAAAACAAAGGGGGAAAGCAGACCAGCAGTAAGAGCCAGCTTGGGGGTGGTGTGGGGGCATGCCGCCCGCCCGCCCAGATGGCAGCTAGTGTGGGAACGCTCTTGCAGCGCAGCAATTAAATGCTGCATGCCGCAGGAGCAAGGAAGAGCCATGGCAGCAGCAAAAAGGGCATTTTTTGTGCCGAAAAAATGCCAGATTGGGGCCACGGCTTTCACTGTCTTTCACCCCTAGTCCTTTATGTAAAAAATCTTCAGTATTAATAAGCCAATGGTTGTTAATTATGAGAAATACAGAAAATATTAATATGTAATATAGTAAGAACCGCTACATATATTACAGATTTCTTGTAGTTACCTTACTGAATGTCTGGGAAATAGCCTACATAAAATATATTGATTAAATGTAAAGTATATATAATGTAACATAGGAATTTCAGAAGAAGAATCAGTTAATACTTTAATTACATGCTAAGTTTATATACAAGAATAAGTCCATGTAATATCTGTAAATGCATTACCAGATCTTGCGATTCCACTGTCTCGGTCTTCATTCAGTTCCCTCCCTGGCATGTCCATAGGGTTGCTGTGAACTATGCAGATAAGGTCACCAGTTAGCCTGAGGATATGAAACTTCTCTTCAACCTCATTGTGCTCCCTTTAATTATCCAAGTAAATCATGCTCATTGGCTGCATTCATTTAGGACTTTGAAAATTAACAGCACAGCGCACACACACCCATCACCGAGAAAGTCTGCAAAGCTGATCAGGCCAGAGCAACTGCTAAAACCAAGTGCTAAAGCCCACCTCTGTTCTTTAAGGCAAGTGAAAGAATGTAACAAACAGGGAAATATCCATGGAGCAAAAGCACTCAATGCAAGCCATAAGCAGATTCTACAGAAGAAATTTAAAGCAAAAAGTTGTGCTCTTAAAAAAATGTGGCTTGGATTCAAATTTCTACTGTTTCTTCAAGTAAGCATGAAGCGATCTGCCTCTGCAGCCAGATCTTACTAAACAGAGAGGTGAAATCCTTGCCACATTAGGTTTTCATCCACCAGACCAAAAGCCTCTTGATCACAATTATTTCAGAAGTCATACATTTGCCAAGATATGTGCAAGGGAGAAAGTCTACATCTGCCATGGAAATAAAATTTGGTTATTGGAAAGCACAAAATACTATTTCTGATTTACAGGAATATGGGAAAATTATAACTGAGTTCAAATTAAAACACTTCCCTTTACATCTAACAACAACATCTATTGTTAGGAGTTTTCAAACCTCATCCACATGAACATCTCAATCTGAAATGAGGAACAGGGAGACAAATCCATGAAATATTAACTTATCATTTTAATCTTTCTTATAAGCCATCTTCACTATATCAGTAAACTACAGTGTTTTGTTTTGAAACCATGTTTTATTTCCAAGGCCAAACTACAAATCCACTCAGCTTTGTCACACCAACTAGACTATTCACACAACAGCACATAGCAAACCTGCAAAGAAAGAGGCGCTCCGGATGAGGCGGAGCGGACCTTGTTCAGAGAATGCCCGCCTAGGGCTGCAAAGCTGTGAAAAACCTACATGGCAAAACGTAAAACAACATATGAAAGAATGAGGTTAGTAAAGCAGAAAGGACTCTCGGAAGAGGGGCAGGGATGGGAGACTGAAAAGATACAAGCCAACACAAACACAGACCCACAAACACAGCAAAACCCCATAGCTTCTACACCAAGATATAGGAGTTCAAGCTGCACTGCCGATGGTTAAAACACAGCCCATCTCAGTCAGATTGTTTTACACACACACATACACATATATATTTAAACAAACACATTTAAAAAAACATTCTAGTTTTTATGCAGGATTTTTCTAACTTTTGGTAAATCAATACACAAAGAGGAAAAGTTTCAAATTTTCCTTAAAGACCTTTCTGAACTCTCTTTCACCCTTTAAAGCTCATTTCCCAACTACTGCATTAACATAATTCTGAAACTGTCAATTTCTAAAGGGGCATGGGTGGTAAAATCTTCTTAACTAATCAATATGTGAGTCCATGTATACATGCTTGTACACATGTATCCTTGTGTCAGCAGATGAAACATTTCATTCACTTTGGCACATTGTCTCTCAGCCTAGTTTCATTCTCTCCCCACAGAAGCTGCTTCAAGGAAGCAAGGAGGTTGTCCCCTTTGCTGTCCAAAGAAAGGGGAGGGCAGACAAAATTTTATGGCACAACCCTCTCCCAGTGATCACTGCAGAGGAGGAGTCAAACCTCCCTCTTTCCCCAAAGCACCTGTTGAACTCAGTCTTCCAAAGAAGGAGTGCTTGCTGGGGAAAGAAATGCTCCATAAGACAGTAAAAGCAAATGCTGCTCCTGCTGCTTCTAGCAGGATTTGAAAGGCCCTGAGTAAATTACTAATCATCATAATTTAACTGCCACTTTGGACAATGTCACTTGCACCTTCAACCACATGCAAAGCAACCAAGAACATTTGTTTTACATTCTGTTCAGTCCTAAAATATAAGCATAAAAAGACACTTCTAAATGTTTCCTTCACAAGTATTGCACAGATCTTTAAGAAGTTTCCTTATGTAAAGTGGTAACGGGAAAATCATCAGGACTATTTTTCAAAAAGAATATGAAATACCCCCACTTAAATGTAAATCATAGAAAATCTCTGGAACTAGGGGGGCACGGTTTCCAGTAAAAAGTGCACAGCTCTATGGATTTTCTTTACTTCACACCACCTATGATAATGGGCTTTCCCATTATCTGGGCAACACAGCTGAGAGGTATAGTCTCTCCTCCAGGTAAACAAAGGGTTAATGATATAACGGTTTAGATTACATTTTTTGGGAATCAGCATCACAGAGATCATGAGAGACAACTGCCCAGTGACAATGACCTGTTTTGGGAGAAGTGTGGAAGATTTGAGATGCTTCCAAAATGAGAGGATATAAAATATGGTGCCACAAGGCGTAAGAGAGACTTAAGACTTTGGGATTGATGGAGAAGTAAGGAAAGTCCTGCTTGCCTCAGTATCCCTAGGGAGGCTTGGTCATAGGCTGGACAAAGAGGTCAAGACTCCTAGTTTTCCATGAACATCCAAAATACAACATCTGCACTGTGAGTAGAGTAGGAATGTTCAGCTAGTCACATTAAGGCTCCCCCCCAAACCTTGGCTGAGTATGACTTAGGGCCTTTGCAGACTGCCAGAAATAATGCAAATTGAGTCCACTTTAACTGTCCTGGCTCAGTGCTAGGGAATCATGGGAATTGTATTTTTTTTCTGAGACATTGAGCCTTCTCTGTCAGAGAGCTCTGGTGCCACAATAAACTACAGTTCCCATGATTCCCTAGCACTTAAAGTGGCCTCAATTTGCACTATTTCTGGCAGTCTGCAAAGACCCTTAGACAACTTAGTAACTTTGTAACTACTGACTACTTAGTAACTTGGTTACTACTTCTAAGTAACACTTGAAAGTGCCTTCATGTACAAGATACCGTTTTGTAACAGCAGTATATGTGAAAAGAATCTCGAGAGTCTTAGTAGACTCCAAGCTAAACATGAGTCAGCAGCTTAAAAAGTCAATGTGATTCTAGGATATAACAGTATAACGTCTAGATTGAGGAAAATAATAGTATCACTTTGTTCTGCTTTAGTCAGACCTCACTTGGAATATTATGTCCAGTTCTGGGCACCACCATTCAAGAATAGTGACAAGCTAGAACATGTCCAGATGAGGGTGACCAAAATGGTCAAAGGCCTGGAAGTGGGTATGTTTGGCCTGGAGAAGAAAAGAATTTAAACATGATAGCCATGTTTAAATACACTTGTCCCTCCACATTGGCGACTTTGACTTTTGTGGATTAGCTTATTCACGGATTTTATTAATATGCTCTCTCTAGGAATATCTAGGTCCTCCAGTGCAACTCTATAGTCAACTTTAACCAAAAGTCACACTGAAGGACCTACAGATTCCTAGAGAGAACGCTCCACTAGGTATTTGTAGCTCTTCCTGAGCAATTCTATGGTCAGGGTCTGGCAGATATTGACCACAGTTGCACTGGAGGACTTAAGAGATTCCTAGAGAGGTGTTCTCTCAGATAAAAACAGAGTGTTTTTGTTATTTGTGGTTTTTCCACATTCACAGGGGTCCTGTGCCCCTACCCCAATGAATGTGGAGGGACATAACTGAAAGGATGTTATATGGAAGAAGGAACAAGTTTGTTTTCAGCTGCCCCAGGACACAAAGCAATTTAGATTCCACCTAAACTTTAGGAAGCACTTCCTGACTGTTAGAGCTGTTTGATAGTGGAATAGATTGCCTTGGAGAGTGGTGGAGTCTTCTTCTTTAGAGGTTTTTAAACGGAAGCTGGATGGCCATCTGTCAGAAGTGCTTTGATTGTTTATTCCTGCATGCCGGGGGGCTGGACTAGATGGCTCTTGTGGTCTCTTCCAGTTCTATGATTCTAATGTAAGATTGCTTGCCTTTATTCTATACAAGAATAAAAGGTTTTCTTAAAAGATCTCTTCTTTTCCACTCTCTCTTCATGTGACTTTGTTTGGTCCGTACATGCAGTGTGTGCGCACATGTATATATAGGATTTTCATCTCCCATGGAGTGGAGGGGAAAAGCTCTGCAGAGTTGGCAGTGCAAGTTAAACCCCACAGTAATGCCCCACTATGTTACTGAGTCATGTAAGATGCATTAGTGGCTGATGGCAGCTAGACAGAATTCAGGGCTCCCCTCTACTACTTAAGAGCAGAACATGGAGCCCATTACACCACCCGTAAGTGGAAGAAGTTTCAGCAAGCCAGCACTCATCAAACCTACAGGTATTCTACAATGGGGCAAGAACAGTTAAGCCACCCAGTGTAGTGAGTGTGAACCTGCACAAGAAATGGACTGGTGAGAGAGGCTAATTTCCTGAAATGAGTAAAGTTGACCTAACGTCTGCAGCTATGGTGGCCCATTCTAATAATAATAATTGATGATGGTGGTGGTGGTAGTGATATTGACTGAATAATCCTTTTATTAATGACTAAACACCCCACAAAATGGCAAAGGCCAGATGTTAATAAACAAAAGAGGTAAATTGGGTGCTTTTCAGCAAAGTAACTTCAAAATTAGAAATTAATTTTTTTATTTTTTTTTTTTATTTTTTTTTATTTTTTGGTAGCTCCTGAGAGTATCTGCATGGGATGATGGACTGTAACGTCAATCTGTGAAGATGGCTCATTTATGAGTGTGCACTCAGTCCTGAAAATGATGCTTTGGCCCTGTATGCACAGAAAACTGGAAAACAGATTCTTTTATATCCCTCCTCTCTCTCTTCAAGCTATTTCTTAAATGTTTTCACATACTGTTACTATGTATAAATGTCTTAATATCTTTTTTTTCTTGTATAAGAATTGACACTGAGTTGAAGAAAAGAGGAATTATCCTGTACATTTTCTTCTGATCAGAAAAAATGGGAACTAGATCTTCTGATAAGTCACTTTAAAATTGAATTGCCCAAAGCATCCGCAATAAGTGTTCTTGAATGCAATTTTCTCTGGATTGCCAGTTCTGGGTATTGACTTTAACCATAACTTCAAAAAGTTACTTTTCTTTATGAGAACACCCCAAATCCCCCACCCAGCATGCCAGGAGCTGTAGTCCAAAAAATAACTTTTCCAAGCTCTAGTTCAAAAATTTAGTGTCACAAATGCCTGGGTCACTTCTGCCCCCCATCCTCATCTCAGCACGTAATCAGTTGTCTTAAAAGGAAGGTAAGCGTGAGGACTAAGTGTTCTACCAAAAACCACGTGGGCAGGAAAAGGTTGGCTTGTACACAGTATCCCACTAAAGCACACAGTAACCTTTAAAAATCAAGAACTGGCAAGGATCAATGGGTCACAAGTATTCCTTTTATTTAATTTAGTTTCTAGAAATGTTCTGGTTACAGATTAACTGCTTTTTGTTCTGCCTCACTCTCAGTTTCCTTAGTTTTTGAAAGGTGAACTAGAAGCAAGTATTGAGCAGTCAACTATACTTGGGCACTCCCCCCCCCCCAAAAAAAACACTATTGTCTTCTCTCCTGAAATATTAATCTCTGCTCAATGCTTTCTAAATGTAATTCTGTACTTACACTTCCGGTCATAGGAAGTACCACCATGTAGTACCAAATGAGGGACCAGAGGGAGAGCCAGTACATAATGTTCCTGCATTTCTAGAAGCACAAACTGACTGTAACTTCATCATAGTAAGACTCCAGTAACAGACACTAAGCTTGGACTTTTTTTTTATTTTTTCAAAAGACAATAATGGGGATATTTTTATTATCTTCCTAGACATACTGTTTTGCAATGAAAATATGGTTTACCAGCCATTGCCATTTCTATCATACACTTGGTATCAATTACACCAGAACTTTTTTTGTGAGGGGGCAAGACCTATAGGATCCATTACCTTTTGAAGTTAGTGTAAGCAACTAAAGGCCATTCACACATACAGTGCACAACAGCAGTAATGGTCTAGGCTACTTTCAGATGTATGTGTATGTCACAAATACTGATTAGATACAGACCTAGGAAATATTACTTTCTGGCTACAGCTCTCAGAATCTGCTGCCAGCATGGCCTACAACCCATGCTAGCTGGGGGATTCTGGGAACTGCGGACCAAAAGAATAATTTTTCTGTATCATTTTATATGGTTATATACAAAATGAAAATGCACTGCTCCAAATCTAGTCACTAAATTATTAGTGTGTAGAGACTTTAAACCAGAATTGCAACCCAGGATCAAACTGTGTTTTGCAATTCTCAGCTCACTTACATAAAGATGTATGAAACAACAAGCCATGGCTTGATCTAAATGGAAATAAGTGAATGGGAATGGATGAGTATTCCCAATCCATCAAGTAAGCCTGTATTTGGAGAATCAGGAATGTCACATTTGAAGTCAACCAAAGCTTTCCTTGAGATCATCTCTAAAACAAACAGCATGTGGAGAGGGGAAAGCCATCTGAAGCCACCCCATGAGTAACTTCCACAAGTGAAGAATGTATGGGGATATCAAGGAGTATCAGAATAACAATCAGCCTTCTGTTTTATTTAATCAGAGATGTGCATGAATATAATAAATATTATAGTGAGCCATACATTTAAGGAAATTACTTTGATTTAATACCTCTGATCTTATTAGCTAGTGATAGTGAGTGATACTGATTGAATAGGTGGCTTTTAAAAGGGGTACTTGAGTATATGGAGCAATCCCCCTAATGCTAGATGGCGTCACTATGAATTGTCCTTATAGCCATACCATTCTTAAATAGCACGCAACTAATTAAATAACTAGGGGAGCTTGTCTGGGATAATACTGTTCAGAGGGCAATGAAAGCCAAAAGTGTAAATGATGCAGCTTATAGGAAAGCAGAAGGTTTTCATGAGATCATCATATTGCCCTATTCATTGGTATGACACAATTATCAAAGATTAATTAGGCTACTAGGAAACACCTGCAAGGATAAGGGCATTTAATTGCAGCCAAAAGACCCAGTGAAAATAATCATGATAAACAAAACTCTATTTCCATATTTATTAGGAGAAGATAACTATAAATAGTAATAATATACACAATATAATAAACACAACATAGACTTTGAGTCAGAGCTACCTTCCATATGTGGAGAACTAGTTCCACATATCAGGCAGGCCTGACAGATTCTTTTCCCTTTTCCTCCCTTTGCTGTGTCCCCCGATAGCCCATCACACACAACCACAGAAGATTCCTGGGCCTGTAAGGACAGCTCCCTCCCCCCCGCCCCGGAGTGCAAGAAGCCCTCAAATCCCTGTCAGTCCTCTGAAGACTCCCCCAGAACCTCCCTAACAACACTTTCTTCAGATGTACATTGTCCCAAAATAGTGACTGGAAGTGAAGTGATATCACTTCTGGTGCACTTGTTTGTGTTAGTGTGTCCCATGCAGGGAGGGAATCACAGGATGAAAACTATCCCTTGTCTCCATATGGTTGTCCATCCATGCTGTAATGGGTCAGGTGAGCCAAGAAAGTCATGTAGAACAAGCCGACTTCTGCTGAACTACCTATGGATCTTCCCAAATTGGCAACTGGAAGTGAACAGATGTCACTCTCAGTATGCCCAGATGTACAGTTGCACACTAGAGGGGAATGTGCAGAGTCAAAGCTGGCCCCTGATCCCTGCATAGTTGCACACCCCTACGTAGCACTGGGGCTGGAGTAGCCAGGAAAACCTTGAACTTGTTCTGCTCATTTACCTCTGGCTGCAAAAAATTAAAAACTGAGATAGCAATAAAATAAATAAATATTTAGAAATAAAGTAGGAGTAATATTTAAAATTTGTAGATTTAAATTTGTTCACATTTTCACTGGATGAATAAGGGAGCAGTCTGGGGTACTCCAAAATTTGGCTTTCTCACTAGAAGGCCAGATAGCTTTGGTGGCTTAGAGTGGCTTTGGCCAGCTCCCAAAGCAATATATACATATTTTAAATAAATAAACAATTCTCTTAGATCAGTAATATCAATCAGTATTATCATTTTGACTAGTTGGAATACTGAGTCTGAGTGAGAATGACTTGCTTAAGGCTACCTAGAGCAATCTTTGCCAACCTTTTTACCTTTGAGGAACCCTTGAAATAATTTCGAGGTCCCAGGGCACCCCTGCACAAAAAGTATTATGTCTGCAGCTCAAAAATGCTCCTCCTCCTCTCCCTCCCCCCATCATAATCTCATTGCAAAACCCTTAACAACCTCTCAGGAAAGCATAGGGTTCTCAGGAACCCTGGTTGAGAAACTCTAATCTAGAGAGTTCATGGCAAAGGTGGGATTCACATTTTTTATTCATTATGTTATCTGTCATTTCAATAAGATTCCATAGACTGCAGTGGAACAAATGTGTTAAACCTAGCTGTGTAGTTTCAGATCCTCTTTGTACATTTTAGGAAATTCAAATTCAGATTTAAAGGGGCAGATGAAAAACTGCATACTTACAGCACAATCCATGAGTATTAAGAACCAATGGACCGCATGTAAGACAACTGCCAATGGTTGAGGGGGCACTTTTTTAAAATGGAAAAAACCCATACTGTATCACTTTTCAGGTTATTATATATTTGATCTTTTAAAGTTTTGGCATCTTTCAAAGAAGATCCTTAAAATTTTCATACACACACACACACACACACACAAAGATCATACTGTCCATGTGTAATTCCAGACTGATGCACTGTTTCCATGACAATATCCTACTCCCAAAATTGTCTTCAAGATAGAAGAGAATTACAACAGAAAACTATACTGCTAAATTAATATTTCAGTATGCTGCAGGTATTTAATATAACAAGGCAGATTTCCCCAAGGGCTCAGTGCTTTCTCCTCCTCCTAACTCTTCCTGCTTATGCACTTCTTACTCTCTGTCCCCAGCACAGAAGGGATATATGGAAGCTTGAGCATTATTTTACTTCCATAACAAAAAGACAATTACAAGTGCTGGTTTACTGGTGTGCATTCCAGTATGAGATACACAGTAGAGAATATACATTTTGTGAGCATTTATTATGGTTGTCTGTATACAAATGGAAAGCTCTGCATGTAAAGACTGAAAATGCAATGAATAACATGGTCATAACTGGAATCATAGCTGTACTGATCAAGTCTAATGTTAATGTCCATTCTCATCACGTCTGTGTAAGCTTAAATTGTATATTGGATATTACGCTTATCATCATCATATGAGAACTTGAACTGTTGTCATCAATTCGCTTCAAATCATCAGTCAGCCATGGGCCATGCCAGTTTTTGCATTTCACAGGCATGAGCACTGTTTGAGGTTAGGCCAAAAGTTGTCTCAGTCTGACACCTACATCGTTTATGGTGCCCTTTTACTATTTGTCCATGTCTGTCTACATTTATCAAACTTCCAAAGTCTTATGATATAGGTATCCCCAAGAACTCAGCTTTTACAGTTACCTATATTTCCAAGCAGTCCGTTCATAATTGTACTGTGATCTGGCTTCAGAGTATTGCTGTCCTGATTAATGAATTCAAGACTGTCTTGAAGGCTGCAAAGAGAGAAACCCATCCCCCAAGAATAAATCAGTCATTTCTGTTCTGTTGTAATCTTTCAAATTTTATGATTAGCTGTGCTTTTCATATATGTTTCCCGCACTCTTATGATCTCTGAGAGTGAAACAGAAGATTCATATACAAAGTAGTATTATAGGTGGTGGCCATCTTTTCTCCAGCTGATGCTAAAGTGTCCTGAGGCTTTCTTTGTTTGATCCCGTAGCTCCTCTCTCTTTCATTAGACTGATGTTGATAAATGTATATGGGAATTTTTGTGTTGGTATGTGTCAATGTTTGTGTTTGTACATATAATTTTAATCAATAACATTTTTTTTAAAAGTGACCTGAGGCAAAGCTGACTCCCTATCCCCTTCCCAACACAGACACACACACAATTCATACAGACACACATAGTGTCTAATACACTCACGTGTTTAAACTTCCATAGATACTACTTCCAGTGCGAGCTGTAAAAACTTTGCTTAACATAAGCTGTGGAGGTGAGCTGTGGAGGGGAAAAAAGTGGAAATGAAAAGAAGCCATCATGGAATACATCATCTTCATTTCTCTCTACAGAATAAGTTACTGAAGAGGTTACTCTATAGTACCATATTACTCGCTAGTAACAAGGATTCTGGCAATTTCCTGAACAGTTGCCTTGTTAATACCAGTAAAGGAAGAAAAGAATTCAGAGGCATTTTAAATGCTAAAGGTACTGCTGGCATCCTGTCAGTAATTACGAGATTGTAAACTGGATTTATGATCTTTTAACAGGTGAAGTCTACAGTGCTCCCTTGGTTTTGAGGCACACTGAGACAAGCAGTTCTGGCAGGACCCCCAAGGGTTCTCTCCAGCTGCCTATTCACAATACGCCCTGCAATCGGGAGTGCACTGCATCATCTAACTTTTGAGGGGTGGCACAGTCAGAACAAACTGCAATGATGAAGCTCTGTCATCATAATTACACCTTACAATACAGAATCTTAGCCACTAACAACATAACAATATGGAGTTGCATCAGCCAGAATTTTAACAGAAAGTTCCTATATTTCAAAATAAATTTTACTTTATTTTTTCTCCCACCAAAAACCTGCCCATTTTCTCAAGATATGGGAAACTAACTCTCTTAGACTGCATCCCCACTGCAGAAATAATTCAGATTGGCATCTCTTTAACTACCATGGATCGGTAACATGGAATTCTAGAAAATGTAAGTGTTGTGAGAATTTAGCCTTCTCTGTCAGAAAGCTCTGATGCCACAACAAACTACAATCCCCAGAATTTCATAGCATTGAGCCATGGCAGTTAAAGTGGTGTCAAACTGGATTATTTCTGCAGTGGGGATGCAGCTTTAAATCATGTGCCAGAGCTAACTTTGTGAGATTTTGGGATGTACAGCCAACCCCCCCCCCCCCACAAAAAACCATCACCACCACACTGAAAATCTGGGATTTCAAGCATATTCAATGTGCTTTGATCTATGCTGAAGGTGGCTAACTTGGCAATACATTACAAGAAGTGTTGTGGTGTGTAAAATATTTAAGGAGCAGGCTACTCATTCTTTCTCCTGTTCATATTTCCCATCTTTCTCTTTGAGGCTTAGTTAATTGTCAATGAATAGATCTGATTTTGAGATCAAAGTCATTTCTAGGATAATAGGCTAGAATAGGGTTATACCTATATGGTTTTGTTAAAAATAGCATTCTATAATATTATTTTTCTTAACCAAATCAAATTTTGCCCTCCCTTCCATTCAGAGCCAAACACGATGTCAAATGTGTCTTAGTATTTAATATGCAAGTTTAACAAGTATGAGTTTTTATTGGAGAAGGGACTGATAGTTAT
This sequence comes from Phrynosoma blainvillii, assembly GCA_026167975.1. Lineage (NCBI taxonomy): Eukaryota > Metazoa > Chordata > Lepidosauria > Squamata > Phrynosomatidae > Phrynosoma > Phrynosoma blainvillii. Next base: position 277,356,420 of record JANUYF010000002.1, on the reverse strand, counting down.
TGAAATTGCAGCTGTCATGGATCCCTGTTATGATTCTACAGAAAATATTTCCTTTGACGTTGCTGTTTGCACTGGAAGCAAATCCTCCTGTAGTGCCATTTCATGTCACAGTTTGGGCTTCTTGAAGATTCCACTTTCAGTGGCTCAGTTTTGTTGTGTTTTTTAATATCACTACAGACATTAAATCTTTCAGTTTCTAGAGAAGAAAGGAAGCAACAGTACACCAACTGTATAATTGAATGGTTTGGGAGTGGGAGAGAGGAACAAAGAGGAAGGAAGAGAGAGAAAAGAAAGACATACAGTACAACTTCCATATCTGTGGGACTGGTATCTTCTCTCTAGGTATATTCTAGGTCTCCAGAGTAATTCTATACCATAAATTGACCATGGAGTTGCACTGGAGGACCTAGAAATTCCTAGAGCTCTGTTTTCTCTAAGCATTTCTGGAGCCCCCAGTCTGATTCTATGGTACATTTTATGGGAAGTCATTCATATCAGTTAAGATTCGCTATTATCTGCAGTTTTGCATTTCCATAGTAAGTCCAGGAACATATCCCCTGTGGATATTGGGGGGGGGGGGGTGTCATACACGCCGCCCCGATTGCTGAGCAGAGGGGCGGGTTACAAATAAAATTTATTATTATTATTATTATTATTATTATTATTATTATTATTATTATACTGTACCTTTGCACAGAAAAATGCCTTAATTCCAGAGAGTCTTGACTATTGTTCACAGCCAAACACACTGGTATATACTTCCCAATTGCTCCTGCTTGTCTCCTTCCATCAACAGGAGCAGATTCAGTAATCAGGAACATGGGGGGCGCGGGGCGCTTAGCATAACCATTCCAACCAACACACTCAATATGTACTAGGCTGCATTTCCCAAAATCTGGGAATTAATACTCCAACACATCTGAAGAGTATCAGGTTGGGAAAGGTTGGCTCAGCGTTGTATCCAAGCTAGGAGTTTCGGTTCGCTACTTGCCTAACAAGCCAAAATCCAAAATTAAGGTTTGAAATTGGCTCACTAGTATCCTGGCTTGTTTGAAACCAACACGCCAATAGCTGAATTAACACGAAAACCACCACTACCCTGCAAACACATATCATTTTCTGGGTGAATTCTTGGCTAATGAAGCCAGTCTTGCTGGGAGAAAGCAGTATATAGAAACAATCAGTTGGGATGTATTAGCATATTCACATGTCAACAGTACTCCAAGGTTCACAGGAATTCTGGTTTATTGTTTTGTGCACACAGAACTAGAGAGAAGGTAATGCAGATAAGCACCACATTATGAACATCAATTGACTCATAGTCATAGGTCTCTGCTGGCTATAAAGGCATGTCTGTACACAGGGGAACATTGTTATACAGAGGAACATCCTTATACCATTTAGTTTAATTCCATTTTAACTGTCATTTGAAAAGGTTTTTTAATTGTACTGTGTTTTTAGATTGTAACCTGCTTTTGGGGGGGAGCGGGGTATGTATAAATAAATAAATAAAATAGTAATATACACAGAAGACAGGAAACAGAAATCTTATAGAAATATGCAAAAAGTATAGAACTGCATGGAACAAGCAGAAAATGGGACTAGGATGGCTAAATCCACCCACAATGTCCCCACCCACTAGTCAGAACATAGGTACGAATGTGCACAAGTGTACATCCAAAAACATGACAAGGGTTGAATTTGTAAGCTGTAAAGAAAGAGTGAAGTATGTGCCTTCAAGTCACCTGCTGACTTGTACCTGATAAAATTACAGTGAACCCTTCCAATCTGTAGGGGTTCAATTCTGCTGCCTCCCATCACTTCCAACAGATGGCAAAAACCACAGACAGCTGCACCCCATGTTATTCAATGGCAGCGATGTGCATGTAGATGCATGAGCCACCATTGTATAATATGGAGCATGGCAATCCGCAGCAGTCAAAGCCCCAGATTGCCAGTCTGCCAAGAGGAAGGGTTCGCTGTAGAAGGTTACATACTATGCCTCAGCATCCACATCCTCTGGAGTATGAATGCAGAAGCCTCACTGCATTCATGTTGACCAACACATGGAGGAGACTAGCAAGCAACATTTCTTTCTCTTACCCACATCCAGCTTCATATACTGTTTTGCTATCTGTTCAGTGCTAGAATCAATGCTGGAAGTTTATCTGATGTCAACAAAATGAAATTGTGACGGAAAGCTCTTGGATAGGGAAGACAGAAACCTTACCGAATTTGATGGATCTTTAAAGTTGAGCCCTTATAGCTCATGGCCACAGAGCCAAACATCATCTCTCCAAGCATATTAGCATCTGAAGAACATCGGGAACCCTGCAAAAATATGCAAATCATTATTGTCTTGTATAATAGATTACTTTTTGAAGGGTCTTTAATTAAGGCACTGAATAAATGGGGGAAACAATACTTTGACTTAGTCAACATATTGAATTTTTTCCCCTGTATTCTTGAATCTGTTCTAAACACTGCTTAAGAATTTATTACTCTGTCTGCTGTTTATCAATAACAATAATAACAGAAACATTAATAACATAAATAAAACATTAATAGAATGAAAATAACAGTAATAGTAATCAATAATAACAATTGTACAAATTACTCATGCATCTGCGTCCCTCACACATCTTTCTTGCTCATCTTAAATTTCAGCCAGGTACCCAAGAAGATTGGTTTGGGGGCACTTGTTTCTTTCTTTTAGGATTCAGTCATCATGTCAGAGGTGAAGTCATTTAGTTTGGTGAAAAAACTCTTAACTTCTCTGAATAACAGTAACACATTCCGTAATAACATAATATTTTCTGCATCAGCCTTCCCAATTTAGTTATTCCCACAGAGGTTTTGGACTTCTACCCCAACATCTCTGGACATTGAGCTTGGTGACTATGCCTGATAGGATTTTTAGACCAAAAAATCTAGAGGTCATCAAACATGAGAAGGCAATTTTAGACAAATTTGTAAATCCTGTCAAGTATTCAATTTATGCCAAAAAAAAAAAAAAGCAACTAAAATGTAAAATGAATCGAGTGCCTTAATTTACTGTATTCCATTTGCATTCTTAATCCTTAATTGGCAGCTTCTGCACTAAAATACCAAGATGTAGAGTTCTACACACATTTAACACCCAGCTAAAAATGGCTTAATATTATTTCACACTAGTGAAATGTGAGTAACATATACTTTCTTCATTAGACAGCAGGCATTTTCTCACGTTAAAATGGAAAAGATACTCAGCCAGCATTGCAGCTACTATTTGTATGGGAAGGTGGGAGTAACAGTTTAGCAAAATTTGTTATTTGGCACCCAGGTCATTATAAATGGAATACACTCAGTTTTTTAAACAATGTGGTATTTAGTGAAGCAAAAATAGTAACTAATAATAGTGCAACTAATATCAGTAATGCTACTCACATAAAGCCAAAAACCGTAATTACTAAGACAATACTGTTAAAGGCCTCAACCAATGTACACTTTGCATGAAATCTATGGATATCAGTGTAGTGTTTCAACTCATGTTACAGTTTAAGAGCATAGCTGTAAAATCCAATGCTAGCTACCCATTTATAAATCTGAAGCAGAAAACCTCAAGTTAAAAACTCTTTTCTGACAAGAAACACACACAAAAAGAGTGGCTTAGTAGGCTGAGTGTAGTGCATCAAGCAGTAAAGAAAACATGTAAAAATTCTGCTGTTTTTTCCCCTGAACAAAATACAAGTAACTTCATAACACTTCTTTTAAGGTCTATTACTGCAACCCTCACAATTCCTTGTCACTAGACATACGGGCCAGGCTGCATAGAGCAGAACATCCAGGAACAAAGTCCTCCTTCTGACTACTGGAAATCTGTTCCTTGAAATCAGGAGTGGGCAACTGTGGAAAGCTGGGGGGGGGGTTGCATTAGCTCCCCAGGAGAATTTAGCCGACCACTCACCACCCCTGTTCCTGCCAACAAAACACCTCCACCTTTTTTGTTGTCAAATGTCCTCTATGGGACATTCTTGCCATGTTTTGAGACCTTCATGGGGCTCTAGAGGGCACTTAGTGTCATTTTGAAGCCAAAAAAATTGTTGATTTTTTTTTTTTTGCCAAAAATTGTTTTGACTCCTGTGGGGTCCATGGGAGCCCCAAACATACTGGAAATGCCCTCCACAACCCCTGAGGGGATTTTGAAGCAAAATCTGGGGGGATGTTGTTGTTTTAGGAACAGGCAAAGTGATTGGGTTAATGACATGTTTTAGGAACAGGTGAATGTGCATGGCACTTGCATTATAAAATGAAATTTATCAGATATCAGTTCCTAGACATGTTCTATTTAAAAGCTCACTATTGCTTCAAATGCTGATTCAGTAGCACCTATTTTTTATTTACACAATAAAGTAAAACAGTACTTTTTTTGGGGGGGGGGGGATATGCAGAATATTGTGATGCTGCCCATCTAGTTTAAGAGTGGCATTTATGCAGCATATGTATAGGATTCATCCATTTTTAAATGAAGATTTCAATATTTACAAAGCATAGCATCAATGATTTCCTAAATGTCAAAACAGTGGAAACAGACACTCAAGTTTTACTCTGAAACTGGATGATAATCAGTCTTATGCTCAATTTATGCATGGAAACATGTTTTCCATGAACCCATCCCATGTTATTCCAACATAAAGCATAAACTACAAGTCCAAGAAATGTTCACATAGGAAAGAAACATGTCATTAACCCAATCACTTTGCCACTCCATATATGCTTTGGAATAGCACAGGATAACCTCTGCATCAGGCTTTATTTCAAAGCACATCAGCCTGTAGCCCAATGCCCTATGGACTGAACAGAATTGTCTCCTCTGTTATCAGACTGCACTGTGCTTGGGTTTTTAAAAAAAACTTTCCCTGAACTTCAACTGCTACTGCTGACATTCATTCCCCACAAAACAGCAAAGATTACCAAAATCATGTAGATTTGTAGACAATAATGTATAAGAAAAACAAGCGTATAAACCAGGGGTAGGCAAACTAAGGCCCAGGGGCCAGATACGCCACCGTCCGCCATGATGATATTGATTATTGTTGTTATTACTTGTTCTTGGGGTTTTCTTGGCAAAATCTCCACAGGGGTTTTGCCATGGCTTTTCTGGGTCTGAGAGAGTGTGCATGCATATTTATTTATTTATTTATTTATGGTGCTTCGCTCCCCCCCCCCCCCCAATTGTCTGATGGACAGCAACCCGGCCCCTGGCTCAAAAAGGTTGCCTACCCCTGGTGTAAACACACAAATGAGCAGTAAAAAAATACAACTCTGGCCAATAATAATAATAATAATAATAATAATAAATTTTTATTTATAGCCCGCCCCTCTGCGCGGCAATCGGGTTACAGCATTTAAAACAATCAGGATTAAAAGATTCCCTCATCCCACAACCTAACCCTCCCATCCCCTTAAAACAGAATTAAACCAAGAAAAGAGTTAAAAACAACAATAGAATAAAACAATAAAACAATACAACAAGGAGTCAGCAATAATAAAAACAAGAGAAAGACTCATCTCCCATCTAGCAGCAGTTATTCTGAGAAGGCCTGCTGGAAGAGATCCGTCTTTACTGCTTTTTTAAAAGCAGCAAGCGTAGTAATGAGACGGATCTCGTCCGGCAGGCCGTTCCAAAGTCTGGGAGTGGTCGCAGAAAAGGCCCTCTGGGAGGTCTGGGACAGCCTAGTTTTTATTGGCTGTAGCAGATTCCTCCCAGAGGACCGCAGGGTGCGGGGGGGGGGGAATCATATGGGGAGAGGCGGTCCCTAAGATAAGATGGACCCAAGCCATGTAGGGCTTTAAAGGTCAAAACCAACACCTTGTACTGTGCCCGGAAACTAATCTGCAGCCAGTGGAGGGATTTAAGCACCGGTGTTATGTGCTCCCTCCTAGATGTTCCTGTAATTAACCTGGCTATCATATTTTGCACCAGTTGTAGTTTCCGGGTTAGGCACAAGGGTAGCCCCATGTAGAGTGTGTTACAGTAATCCAGACGCGAGGTTACCAGAGCATGTACCACAGTTTCCAGATCCCTCATGTCCAGATAAGGGCGCAGTTGGCGTATCAGCCGAAGCTGATAACAGGCACTCCTGACTACCGCATTCACCTGACTAGTCATGTGAAGCGACAAGTCTAGGAGCACCCCCAAGCTGCGAACACAGTCCTTAGAGGAGAGTGTGACTCTGTCCAGGACTGGAGACTGTATTCCCAGATCTGGGTTCGGGCCTGTAACTGTGAGTACCTCCGTTTTGTCTGGATTCAGCTTCAATCTGTTTTTCCTCATCCAATCCATTACCGCTCTGAGACAGTCATTAAGAGGAGAGACGCCATCTGAAGTCTGAGCCGATGATCTAGTCATGGAGAAGTATATCTGGGTATCATCAGCGTACTGAAGACATCGCGCTCCATGCCTCCACCCAGCGACTTCATGTAGATGCTGAATAACATCGGGGACAGGATGGTGCCCTGAGGGACGCCACAATTAAGCTCAATTTTAGATGAGCAACTGTCCTCGAGCCTCACCCTCTGGGATCTGCCTGAGAGGAAGGAACGGAACCACTGAAGAGCAGTGCCTCCGATTCCCAACTCTCTCAGGCGATCCAAGAAGATGGCATGATCTATTGTATCGAAGGCCGCTGAGAGATCCAAGAGCACCAACAGGTTCACACTACCCCTGTCGATGCCCAGGCGGAGGTCATCGGTCAGAGCAACCATGGCAGTCTCAACTCCATATCCTGTCCTAAAGCCGGTTTGAAATGGATCAAGATAATTGGTTTCATCCAAGGCTGCCTGGAGTTATGATTCCAAGATAAGAATAAGCAATTCAGTTGTATTTATGAATGGTTTGAGTGCTTGACTATTGAGTCTGGAGGCCAGGATTCAGTTTCCCTGCTCAGCCATGAAACTCACTGGGTGACCTTGGGCAAGTCACAATCTCTCAGCCTCAGAAGATGGCAATGGCAAACGCCCTCTGAAGAAAGTTGCCAATAAAACTTTATAATAGCGTCACCATAAGTTGGAATTGACTTGAATATACACCACAAGAAACAACAACAAATACAAATAAAGATAATAGCATATTAACTTCTCATTGTCAGTCAGTCAAGATTTTATTATAGCCCACAAAACAGAAAACCCCCACACTACTGTAAGATTTATGTCTATCATATTTCTAACCAGGAAACTTTGAAACATCTAAATGTTGAAATTCTTCCTAATACAGTCCTTATCTTCTAAGTACAACAAATACCAATCTTTACATTTCCAGATCAAACGTTATCATCTAGATAGGGAAAATATGACCTCTGGGGGAAGCTGGCAGGAGCTGAGAGAATCCAGTTTGGTACAGCGTATCCAAATAGGGATGGGAACAGAATTTGGCAGCGAGTAAATAGTGAAGAATACAATCACTGGCCAAAGGGCCCTATGGGCCATAACAGGAAATGCAGAGTTGGAAGGATGACAAAGTGCATTCAGTGTTTATGCACAAATGCTAGATAGCTTCAAGTCAATATGTGAGAACCTGAGTAGTGAAAAAACAACATCATATAGTAATCGAAATGAAAACTTGGAATGGAGAGACCCAGAGTGATACAGTTATACATAGCTGGAAACACTGTAGTCGTAGGGGATGCTGTAACTCTGTATGTCAGAGAGAGAACATAGAGTCCCGTAAACTAGAAAACTGAGGTGAAGCAGATTCTATCACAAAATTCCTAAGGGCAGAAACATATGATTTGAAAAGCTATTTAGTATTTGGATATACTTTAAACTGAACTAAAAAAAAATGAAGAGAAAGGCATTGGAAAAGCATCTAAAAAATATTAACTTCTCATTGTTATAGCAATGGGTGGTCCCTTTTTGCCCAGTCTGGATAAAATGCATATTCAAGCCATGAGAAAAAGTCAAAATGTCTAGATCCTCTAAATCACTGTGCTTCAGAAGAGTTGGTCATAGAAACTGTTGGAGTGGAGCCAACCTTCAACTTAATCGCGAGTGATACAAATGATCTAATGAGAGATGTAAGTGGTACCGAAATAGTGACCACAACTGTAGTATAAAATTTAGCATATACAGCAATGGAATATTATAGAGGAAGTCTAACACAATCACATTAGACTACAAAAGGGGATCCCTCCCTAAAATAAGGGGAACAATTTGAAAGAAGCAGAAAAAGAGATTATGTGGAACCACAATAAAAGAAGCTCATCTAAATGGTCAATGAGGTGATTAGACTGATAATAATAAAAGCATATCTAGTTGGACTCTAGAACGTGTAGGCCAGATAACAATGTTAAAATGATTTTTGAGTCTGAACAACTGAACAATAGGTGACAAGGCTCTTTCAGCCTGAAGGTCAAATTTAATTTCAGAAAGTTTCAGAGGACTGCATTCCAGTAATAGGTGGAACCAACCCCAAAACCTTTTAATGCTAGCAGCCAAGCCTTAGGAGAGGTATCTCAACATATTATTATCATCACCATCATTTAATGTATGCCTTGCCTTTCCCAAATAATGGGACTTTCAAAATGTTTTAAAATCCTGTATAAAAACTGGGAAGCCATTACATGATGGTGCCAAGGGTAAGGGAGCATAGCAGGTTGGGGATGGAGTTGAGGGCTGGACTCAGCCTGAGGCCCTAAGGCTCCCCACATCAAGCAGAGGTAGCAGATTAGCCTATCAATGACTAGTATTCATGATGGCTATGTAAAACCACCAGGAGCAAGAGCAGTATGGCTGTCCTTGAAATCAGCTTCTTGTTGCTTGTAGCAAGAGGTGAGGACTGCCTTAATGTCCTGTATATGGGTCTGCCACTGTAGGAAACAGGATATTAGGGCAGAAAGACATTTGGGGTGATCCAGCAGGGCTTTCTTTATGTTATTAGGAATGTATGCATCACCTTAAGGATGGCAGTTAATATCATTTGCTCCAGTCCTTGCCAACTGGAATCTCATAACTGTGTCATACTATATCCAACACTTTAATTATTCAAAAGAGAAGTCACATTCCATATTTTGCACCAGACATTTTGATTTGGTTACAATTACCTTTAGGGTTTATTTAACATCCTCCCCCAAACCTTTTCAAGATGATAACAATGCTGAGAACATGCATATCCACCTGTCTGTTTGCTGATGTTAATTACATAAGAATTTGTGAGCAAACCCTGCCTGACACACAAGAGAAATGAAGTTGCAAACGGAGATCTGCGCAGCAATACACAGTTTTCTTTGTGTAAGAGGAAGGGAGTTCAAAGGAACACATGACTCTTCCTGTCAAAACCACAGAAAATATACTCTTCCATGATGAGGAAAGTGATAACAATAACTTCATTTTGAGGCACAACAGTGCAATAAGAATGTAAGTTATGTGTGTGTTTGTGTGAGTGCATGTGTGAGAAAGAGACTAAGAGAAAGGGGGGGGGGAGAGAGAGAGTCAGTGGTTAAATGCAGCAAATAATGTATGTTTAGTAAACCTTGGAAACATGGACTTAACATCTGGTATATTAACATCATAGAAGTGGTATTCCAAAATATGTTATCTTAGGATCAGTCACCCTAAAACAGAGAATTACTTAACTACAAAGAGTATAAAGGCTTGTTCTATTTTAGGAAGGCTTAATAGAAAACACTTGTGATCGGTGCAAGGTGAGACGACAAAAATATACCCAGTCAGATGACTCTGGCTGCACAGTGGCCAAAACCTCTCCTCTTATGTAAAGTGTAACTCGAGTTCAATGAGTGTCCATGTCATAAACGTTTTAAGTTGTCAGCAAGAAAAAATGTAGAGTGGAAGATTTTCAAGCTGTTGTTCAGGCACATACATACATATATACAGTTATTTTTTAGAAAAAGAAACTGTAGCATGAAGCTTAACAAATATTTAGAACAAGGACAACAGCCACTTGAAATTTAGAATATGATGGGAGGGGTTACCAGGACTGCAGCTTACATCCCTATCTTCTCACATGAACCTGGCTGAGCTCTAAGATCTGCAGGGGAGGCATTTCTCTCTATCCCATTCTCTCCAGAGGCATGGTTGGTGGAATCGGGAGAAGGCCTTCTCTATGTCTGCTCCCACACTTTGGAAATCCCTCCTTAGGGAAGTTAGGATGGCTCCTTCTTTCTTTTCCTTTTGGGGACAAGTTAACACTGGTCTTTCCAGCAAGCTTTAGGAAACAAATTTTAACAAAAAATGGCTTTTATGGTGCTGTACTTTTATGGTGCTGTATTGTACTGTACTGTAAAAGTAACATTTTAATTGGTTTTAATTCTGTTGTTATTAATATTGTTTTAATATTTACTTTGTATGTTTTAAACCAGGGATAGGCAACCTAAGGCCCGGGGGCTGGATGCGGCCCCCCAAGGCCTTTGGACCAGCCCCAGACCGGTCCTGCTGCCGCCGCCACCACCACCCCACCATGATGATATTGATTATTGTTGTTATTACTTGTTCTTGGGGTTTTCTTGGCAAAATCTCCACAGGGGTTTTGCCATGGCTTTGCTGGGGCTGAGAGAGTGTACATGCATTTTTTTAATTAAAAAAAATAAAAATAAAAAAAAAATTATTTTTTTATTTATTTTTGGTGCTTCGGCCCCCCAACTGTCTGAGGGACAGCAACCCGGCCCCAGGCTCAAAAAGGTTGCCTACCCCTGTTTTAAACTATATGTGTTTTATTATATTCTATCAGCCCTGGTGGCGCAGTGGTTAAATGCCTGTCCTGCAGCCACTCACTCATAGACCACAAGGTTGCGAGTTCAATACCGGCCAGGGCTAGGCTCGACTCAGGCCTGCATCCTTCCGAGGTTGCTAAAATGAGTACCCAACTGTTGGGGGGCAATCAGCTCACAGTTGTAAACCGCTTAGACTTCCCATAGCGCGATATGAAACGGTATATAAAAAAAAATGAAGCTGCTTTATCTTTTTAGAAGTTGTTTTGAGTCCAAGCCTGGGAGAAAGATGGAATACAAATAAAGTGATAGATGGATTGATGAATAACTTCAACTTTGAAACAAAAGGCTAGCCAAGCAAATTCACAAAACCCCATACCTATATTTCTGGCAAAAAGTGAAAAGATCTAAATTTCCATTTAATACTAAAAGAAAATGTATCATCAGCACTTCTGACGGAAATCTGAACAATGTTTAAAGAGTTTATGAAAATGTCAACCCTTAATATCAATTATGAATAAACAAAATTAGGTGGAACATTTTAAATTCATACTGCACAGTTCTGATAGAAAAGTGATAGAGGGGCTAACACCTGACAACACCAAAGTTTGGGGTAAGCCCATGCCCATGACATCAGTCTCAGGCACAGCATTTTCAGCTTTCCCTGTCTAAAATTAGAGGACCTACTCTCTCTTTTCCTCTTCCTTTCTCTCTCATACCAACATGGTGTAGTGGTTTGAATGCTGGACTAAGACTCTGGTGACCAGGATTTGAATCCTCACTCAGCTATGGAAACCTACTGGATGACCCTGGGCAAGTCACATACTCTCAGCCCCACAGGAAGACAATGGCAAACCATCTCTGAACAAATCTTGCCAAGAAAACCTCATGACAGGTTTAGCTTAGGGTCTCCATAACTCAAAAATGACTTGAAGGTACACAACAACATTTTAATCAACAATTTAAAAGCATGCAACAGTAGCTCTCTCTTTGTGTCCTCCTTTCTCTCTCATATTACTCTTGGGGAAAGAAAAGGACACATGTACACATCACATATGTCTCATACTACTATCTCCCAAGCTTCTTAACAATATACTGACCAATACTCTACATGACTGATTTTCAGATGAGGCCAGTCACCTACAGTAACATTTCACCCTGTTGCTGGTATTCTAAAGTTTCTCTATTGCAGTTCCAGACAACATCAACCATCTGTTTTCTTGGACAACCACCAAATAAATGCTTCTAGGCTCACTCCTCACCCTGCAGCTCCAGTCACTTCCTAATAAGGCAGCATTTTCAAATATGTAATACAAGTCACAATGTTCAGGATATGACACAATTAAAAGAGGAACTCTCACCTGAAATTTCGGGCATTGTTCTTTTATTTCAGAAGATGAAGAAGAGGAATTGATTGAACTATCCAAAGAGGAGGAACTGTCTCCTCCAGGTCTGAGCTGGCAACATTTCCCAAAGACTTTCACCTGTGCGTCGCTGCAGAGTTTCTGATAAAGAAAAATACAGACTTGTTCATATTATGCTTAGCAGTCCCCAAAATAAAGAGTTAACATCGCCTACAGTTAGGGTGTAGAAAAGGAACAGCCTGGAGTTCTACTTTCACACAAGCATTTTAATGTCAGTGAAGAAAGAGGGATTCCAAGCCAGCCTCAACACCAAGGCAAATGAGGGTAGAATTCAGAGACATTGCCATCTTAGTTTGGCATATCAGAACTCAAAGGGATCTTGCAGCACCTTTGAGACTAACTGCGGAAAAGAAGTTGTAGCATAAGTTTTTGTAGACTTGGTCTACTTCCTCCATCTTCATTCTAAAGATGTAGACAGCATATATCTCTTCCCTGCCCTTTTTAAATAAAGAAAGTGTGGTGTTCTCAAGCTACATCAACTGCAGCACAAAAAGGCTCTATATACCATACTGCCCAGGCTGAACCTCTGTTTTTGCCTTCCAGTCCCAACCTGAAGGAGAACCTCTGTGCTTGTCTTCTAGTTAAAAAGCCAAAAATGGCACCAGCTGCCACCAGGTAGAAGTCATGTGTACTATGGAGTCCAGCATCTTCCTAGATTTTAACTCAGCAATTCATCTGAAACTCTGGAAGCCCAAATATGGGAGATGGCAAGCTCCACCCATGGACATGCCCATGTCTCCAACAGTGCCAGAGACCTTTTCAGCATGAGGTCTTCAGAGGACTTTTCAAATGTAGACAGTTATTTTTTTCCTATATTGTTGTTTTGTTTTGCTTTGTTTTGAAACACACTAAAGATAAAGCCACATCTGATGAAGGATAGTTTCAAAGGTAAAAGAACCCAGTTTTAAGGAGGATGAGGTATTCAGTCACCATATACAAGACATAAAACTGAACATCACAGACATAAAACTCAACAATCACTTGCTTCAGATATATAGATGCTATTCTGCTTTGGAACAGGTGATTGGGTATGTGGGGGAGGGACCTTTAAAGTAACACAAGGAACCTAAAGATATGCAGAGGAACTCTGCTTTTAAAAACAAAATCCCAGTACCGTGTACTTATGCTGCCAGAACAAAGACCAGGGTGCAGATATGATCTTGCAACCTCTTAGACTTAAGTGGCCAACTTTATGAACTTCCAGGTGTTCTTGGACCATAGCTCCCACTATCCTTCACTACTAGTTACACTGGCTAGGACTGATAGGGAATTGCAGTTTAACAGCATGTTGGACTCCACATGTTAGTCAGCTTTACTCTAAGGCAGGGGTAGGCAACCTTTCTCCTTTAAGGGCCAAGGGACTTCAGCTCCCAGAATCCCAGGAGCTATTGGCCAACATGGGACTATTAGCCAACATGGCTGAGGCTTCTGGGAGCTGAAGTCCCTCGGCCCTTAAAGGGGAAAGGTTGCCTACCCCTGCTCTAAGGGTTTGTGGTTAGGAAGAAGAGAAGCAACTGGCTTTCCATTTGCTCTCTTTCAGTCTGGGGCATAAAAGTGGCCCTAGAGGGAGGGGACAGGAGTTAGGCTCAGAAGGTCATACCCAGTTCTGTGCTAGGAGTTGCAGTCCAACAGCATGTAAAAGGCTGCAGGATTCCCATTCTTACTTTAAAATGAAGCATTCTATGTCCCCTGCACAATATAAAGTACTGTGAAACAAATCCAATGCCTATGTTGATAGTATATTCAAATGCAGGATTTCACGTATGCTTTCAGTGAAATGCATATGGAAATGTACATCCATATTCCTTTCCACATCCACATTTGGGATATATATTTGGGGTCTCATATACAAATGTGTGTTGCTTTCAGTGACATGCAGTATCTGCTTCCAATGTGGTTCCTGCTCTTCCTGGTCCAGAAAATGCAAGGAAGACTGTTATCTATCCATGTATCTCCTTAACCAGACTAAGTAAGGAAGCATGGAGAAAGGGGAGAGGAAAGAAAAAGGAGGAAAGTTTTCCCCTTTCTCCACTGGGATTTTAAAAAAGAAAACAAATATAAAAAAAGGTTGGGTGAGGCAGAGGGAGTGGGAGATCTTCAAAGGACCACAATATCAGTTGCAGCTGCATCAACTATTTTCCTGGTGGCAGGGCTTTTGCAAGGAAAAACTTGGGGGGGGGGGGGGGGAGACAACAAGAGCAACAAATAAACAACTAATTGTGAGCTATGTGTCGTCATCCCCAGTCATGTACAAAATACAATGCAAGCATGGTTTATTTGCCAATACTCCATTTGGCTTTCTATAACCATAACGTTTTCCCTGCAGCTCTTCCACTACAGGAGAACTACTGGGGTTCTGTGCATATACATTTGTTGTTGCTGTGTGCCTTTAAGCCATTTCCAACTCATGGAGATCCTAAGGCAGGGGTCAGCAACCTATGGCCCCCGGGCCGGTTCCGGTCCAGTCGCCGGACTTACCGGCCCAGGCAGACCCCTGCCGCCGCGGCGCGTTTTCCCCTCTGTCCAGCTGCACGCATCACGGCTGCCATTTTGAAAATCAAAATGGCAGCCGCAACGCGTTTGCGCATGCGCAGGAGTACTGTGCATGCGCAAACGCGCCGCGGCTGCCATTTTGACTTTCAAAATGGCGGCCGTGGCGTGCGGCGGCGGAGGTGGCAGCGCACGGGGGGTCACGCGTGGCGACGGGGTGCGCGCGCACACACACGCCGACATCCCCCCCCCCGGCCCAGTGGAAAGGAGAACTTTGGGGGACCGGCCCAGACGGTAAAAAGGTTACCTACCCCTGCCCTAAGGTGAAGCTATCATGGGGTTTTCTTGGCAAGTTTCTTCAGAGGTTTGCCATTATCTTCCCCTGAGGCTGAGAGCATATGACTTGCCCACGGTCACTCAGTGGGGTTAATGCCCAAGCAGGGAATCTGACCCTGGTCTCTAGAATTACAGTCCAACACTCAAAACACTATGCCACACTGGGTCTCAGGTGCCTGCACCTAAGAAAATCTATAATGGGTGGGAACTGTGCAGCCCTCCAAATGTTGTTAGGCTGCAGCTGCTAACAGTATAGCTAATGGTGAGGAATGATGGGATCTGCAATCCAACTGCATCTGACTGCCCATCCCCAGTCTAAAAGCATCCAGCCTAGTCAACGCAAAACCAACTGTAACTCCCCTTTGGTCTCTTTTATGGCTGCAACAAAAGAACGAACTCTTACGGAACAACCTCAAATTACAAAAGGCTGATCATTAGACAGACAATACTGAACTCATGCACTGTTAAAATTGCTACTGGTTTGAATTGGGGGGGGGGCGAGAAGAAATACAAAGGCTGAAAACATGTAAATGACTATCATATGACTTTGCTAAGAACTCGTGAACTCAAATTGCATTTTATCTCTGACAAACAACAGAGTCTTAGGCTAGGCACAGCATCATGTGATAAAACCACATTGAATCCACAGGGTTGCAGCATCTTTCACAGGCAGGTCACGCTGTAGTTTTCAGCTGATGTGGAAAGCTTGCTTAATCACAATCAGCACAAAGTTGGCACATTTTAAAGAGTTTTTTTAAAAAAAGAATTTGCATTGTAACATATTTCCCAAGTAACAAGTTTCCCAAACTAACTAGCCTGTTTTACACATGAAGCATCTGAAAAACTTCCTGCACAGTAGTTTTCTGCAGAGCCACCACTAAACAGTGTGTCTTGAAGTCACTTCCTGGCTGAAATACTAGGAAAGATTATACCTTTGGCCTTTACAATGGAATGCAATGAACCTAAGGATCCCGTGGTAAGAGGAGGTCAAATGGATGCCATCTGTCAGCAGCTCACCAGTAAGCAAATCATTCAGAAAATGCAGAACCCAGACAAAATTTAGGACATGCAATTTTAGAACCAAGCAGATGCTCAAGAACAATCTGCTGGTCACCTAGATTAAGTATCTGAGGTGTCTGCTTTTCCTCTGGTGAGGTTTTTGTATCTGAATGTCAATGAAATACAAGCTGCAAGAAATTGCCAACTATTATGCAACAAAAGCAAATGGCCATCTTGTGTTCCAAGCACAGCTATGTTTCAAAAATGATGAAGTGGTTATTCAAGAAGCAATGCATATAAAAAGGGACTGGAATCTATTTCAATGTAAAAAGAACATTAAGTGGAATATGGCAGGCACTGTTCTAGTACTATCTGCTTTGTCCACTGAAGTCAGCAGCACAAAGAATGTTAACTATTATTTCACTTATACAGAGCTGGACTTTAACTTTTGTTAACTCTGGAAGGAGATGTAAGCAACTGATCTACTTCCATTTTTGCTCTGAGGTGAAGCTTCAATGAAGAAGACCCATCCCTGTGAACATTACAGCCAAACATATCAGCTGTCATGTCAAGTTTCTTAATCTCCAGAAACAAAAGCCTCATAAGCATGAATCTCATTTTATAATGGTAATGGTCTGACACTTATATCCAAGAACCTGAGGGTAATGAAACTTGAGGGTAATGAATTTGGCTGGAACCTTTGCCACAGGATGCTTCTGTTTCAGTGTTCTTTTTCTTGTGCACCATGTCACAGATTTTGTCACTAACCTCATGAATCCTCAACTAAAACCACAATGGCCTTGTCTGCATGTCATGTTAAGCCATGTTAAGTTTGCATGTACTTTCCACTGCAAGCCTGTGGTGTTTAATCACTTTGGGGGCAAGCAGAGCACCTTGGGACCATGACGATCAGATGCTGTGTTCCCAAGGCTGGACACCACCATTGTCCCGAACAGGCCACCGGCAAGGAGCACTTGTCTTGCGCTCCTTTTGCTGGTGACTGCAGCACAACTTCAGCCCAATCCAGGGGAATATGTCACCTGTACACTATGCCCCCAGACTGGTCCAAAGCCAGCACTTTTGGCCCATCTGTTTCAGGCCTTTGTTTCTTGCCCATACCCTTTCAACTGCAATATTCTCTTTTATATATTTGATTTTTCTAGACCAGGGGTAGGCAACCTTTCCCCTTTAAGGGCCGAGGGACTTCAGCTCCCAGAAGCCTCAGCCATGCTGGCCAATAGTCCCATGCTGGCCAATAGTTCCTGGGATTCTGGGAGCTGACGTCCCTTGGCCCTTAAAGGGGAAAGGTTGCCTACCCCCGTTCTAGACCTTTGCACTCTCTTTTGTATCAAGCCCTTTAACTAGTGTTGTTCACTGAATTATACATTTTCAGATATCAAGAAAAAAATGGTAGCCAATATAGCCTTGGGCCAGCACTGTATCTACAAATGTATATCTAGACATTTTAGTACAAAAATTGTCCCCCAAAAGCTGAGCAGACTTATCCATGGGTCAATTTAAGTATTGTACTTTAACTCTTATTTTAAAAAGGAACCATCCCATGGTGAATGACAAGAGTGTAATCTGTCCTGAAAGCACTAACCCCCACCCCCTCTATTATCAATCCAACCTTTAGGGTGAACACAGTTATGCCTGCAGGAATTTTGTAAGTTCTTTGGCAGGGGTAGGCAACCTTTCCCCTTTAAGGGCCGAGGGACTTCAGCTCCCACAATCCCAGAAGCTATTGGCCAACATGGGACTATTGGCCAACATGGCTGAGGTTTCTGGGAGCTGAAGTCCCTCGGCCCTTAAAGGGGAAAGGTTGCCTACCCCTGTTCTTTGGCATATTTACCTTTGCTTCATCTTTTACATCCTTTGTTGCATGTCCCTAAGTTTTAGCCTCAACTTATCCACACCTTATACATGAGATCAACTTATAGTAGAGTACATATGAAAAAATGAAAGACACATGTAGGGTCATATAAAGATGAATCCCAAATTCTAAAAAGTGAGGTGGAAACTGCAATAAAAGAAATAGCAAAAAACAAATAACCAGGAACAGATGATATTCCTATTGAACTGCTGCATTCCAGACTGACAGAGTCAACTCTAGTGCTCACCAACATATGTCAACAGATATGGAAAACAAAACTATGGCCAACAACTTGGAAGCGATCAATATACATCCCATCCACAAAAAGGGAGACACAAGAGACTACAGCAACTATAGGACCATAGTACTGATCTCCCATGCAAGCAAAATTATGCTCAAAATTCTGCAACATAGACTCCAACCATACATGGAGAGAGAAATCCCAGAGGTCCAAGTAGGGTTCAGGAAAGGAAGAGGCACCAGGAATCACATTGCAAACATACGATGGCTAATGGAGTGCACCAGGGAATTCCAAAAGAAAATCAGCATGTGCTTTATAGACTATAGCAAAGCCTTTGACTGCATAGTTCATGAAAGGCTATGGAATACCCTTAAAGACATGGGAGTGCTAACACATCTGATAGTCCTGATGAGGAATCTGTACTCAGGACAAAAGTCAGAACAGAACACGGAGAAACAAAATGGTTCCCAATTGGCAAAGGGGTCAGACAATGCTGTATCCTTTCACCCTATCTGTTTAACATGTATGCAGAACATATTATAAGAAAAACAGAGTTGGACACAGAATAAGGAGGAGTGAAAATAGGAGAAGGAATATCAACAATCTAAGATATACAGATGACATCTTAGTACTAACAGAAAATCTCACAGACTTGGAACACCTACTAAGGAAGATCAAAGAAGAAATTGCTAAGGCAGGCTTAATGTTGAACATAAAGAAAACAAAAATAATGACTACTGAGACCTTCACAAGTTCAACCTAGACAATGAAGAAATAGAAATAATAAAAGAACTCTCATACCTAGGATCAAACATTGATAGAAATGGGGACTGCAGTCAGGAAATCAGAAGAAGATTAAGAATGGGGAGAGTGGCTATGAAAGAACTAGAAAAAATTCTAAAATGCAAAGGTATACAACTCAGAACAAAAGTTAGAATCAAACAAGCCACTGTATTCCCTATTACCATATATGGATGTGGGAGCTGGACAGTTAAGAAAGATGATAGGAAGAATGTCATTTCATTTGAGATGTGATGCTGGAGAAGAGTGTTGGGGATCCCATGGACAGCCAAAGGACAAACAAGTGGGTCCTAGAGCAGATCAAATCTGAAACCTCCCTGGAAGCCAAGATGCCCAAACTGAGACTGTCATACTTCCGACATATCATGAGAAGAGAGGACGCTTTGGAAAAACCAGTAACACTGGGGAAGATGGAGGGAAGTAGGAAGAGAGGAAGGCCACATGGCAGATGGATGGACTCTATTAAGGAGGTCATGGGTCTTAAGGAGTTGCAGGAATTAAGCAGAGCACTGGAGGATGGAGGGTCTTGGAGATGTCTCATCCATAGGGCCACCATGAGTCGAGATTGATTTGAGGGCAGTTAACAACAAATATATGGTAATATACATTATGATGCTAGGCACATGAAGCTCATAGTGTCACTGAATCCTATGAAGACAAAAAGAAGCTTTAATTTATCATGTGGCATCATCGATGGCATTTTACCAAGATAGAAAAAATTAACTACACTGGTTTAAAAATTGGCTATTACTTTTCTGGCTCTTGATTCTCCATAACAGGAAAGCAATGTTTTTATTTATTTTGGCATACATATTTGTAGAAGTAACCAAGATTTCTATATATTAGTTCAAACTGATTTAAAATTGTCTCAAAATTGCTTTAATTTTCAAATTGTTCATATTCCTCTCTTGTGTACAGCGTAAAGTGTGTGACTGAGAAAATACTATGCTTACACCAGCTGAAGCAACCGTTCAAAAATACCTTTAGAGTCAAGAAGAAATTTAATGGGTTAGAAGTGTATCAGTTAATCCAGTTCACTGCAGGCAGGCACAGAGACTGTGCGTGAGTGAAACTCCTTTGGGAATAACATAGCCTAGCTTTTCTCCCCTGCCATGACAGAGGCACGCAGAGTGCCCTATATTCCTTGAACAAGAGGATAGTAAAGGCTAGATGCTGATGGAATAGTCTCCCATAAGAAAGGTTTGTCAAGGAGCAGCATCCTTGCTTTTAAATGGGCTCTTGATGCTGATTTTCTGTTGTTGTTGTTTTTGTTATTATTCTGGCAAACATCTTTCAGAAGTTGTTCAAGCAGTCTGCTGTTGCTGACACAGGTTTCATTAGGATTGTCTTTTGATCCCAATTCTACTGATGTTCGTTTTTTTTAAATATTAGTCTTGTTTATCATTTTTGTGGTAATTTGTATTGTCATTTGTAAGTGACTTTTAGTTTGATTTTACCACAGAAAAGGAGGACATAAAAAAAATAATTAGGAGCGATATGCACAGGCCTCCCATGTTTATTCAGGACCCAGTAATATCCAGTATCTGAAAATCCCTTCGAAAAAGCAGCTGATGAACTAGAAATTACAGCTGGCAAGAACAAGGCGGACACAGTTTTAACTTGCTCTAACATGCAAAATCAAATTATTCCTTCATTTTTTTTCTGTTAAAAAGCCTTCAGAAGTTGTTGGTTTTTTAAAAATATTTCCAGGTTTGGTCCACAACACTGATGCAGACTTTTCAAAGCCCTAAACCAGGGGTAGGCAACCTTTTTGAGCCGGGGGCCAGGTTGCTGTCCCTCAAACAATTGGGGAGGCCGAAGCACCATAAATAAATAAATATTAAAAAAATAAAAAATAAAAAAATATGCATGCACACTCTCTCAGCCGCAGAAAAGCCATGGCAAAACCCCTGTGGAGATTTTGCCAAGAAAACCCCAAGAACAAGTAATAACAACAATAATCAATATCATGGCGGGCAGCGGCGGTGGCGGCGGGCGGCAGCAGGACCGGCCTGGGGCCAGTCCAAAGGCCTCGGGGGGGCGCACCCACCCCCACCCCCCGGGCCTTAGGTTGCCTACCCCTGCCCTAGACAGTCCAGAACCTGGGTATATAAGGGACTACCTTCTAAAATATGCACCTGCCCATCTTCTGAGTCCCTTGAGAATGTGAAAGATGGCAAGTGGAAAAAAGAGAATCCCTCTAGTAGCTATATCCCAGTGGTGAATCTTTTGGTCCAGGCATATTTATTTGCAAAATACCGCTTATATTTTAAGTACAAGGAAATATCTTCCCTTTTAATGGAACTAAAAGTACTTTTATCTGTTTTTAGCTGCCTTTTTAAAATGATATGTCTGTTAAATGATGTTATTAGATTTTTTTTAAATGCTGAATACACACCCATTTAATTTTACTCTTACCAAGTCCTACCCCCATGTTTGGCAACTTTATCATGCAGTATACTTGGCCTCTTAATCCCCTCCACCCCCACCCCCTGGGGATGGTATGCAAATAGGCTTTGAAATTGCTGTTGGTGATTGTGAATTATAGACAACAAGATAAATAACACTGATTTTAAAAAGGATCAAAAATTTAAATCTTTAACCAATTTTACTGAAATTGCATGGCAGGAATTCAAGTTTTTGTAATAGCAATAGCAAGTACATTTCTATACCGTTTATCAGTGCACTTAAGCACTCTAAGCATTTTACAATGTGTAAGCTAATTGCCCCCAATAATCTGGGTATTCATTTTAGCAACCTCGGAAGGATGCAAGCCTGAGTCAAGTCTAAGCCCCTTGGCTGGGATTGAACTCGCAACCTTATGGTTTGAAAGTGAGTGGCTGCAGTACAGGCATTTAACCACTGAGTCACCAGGGCTCATAAGGTTTGTTTTAAAAGTTGTACTGTATACATAGTTAAATAGTTCTTAAAATTATTAATGATTGACAGGTCTCCTATGAGAGTTTTTGAAATGCATAATTCATAGTCTAGATTGGATATAGGCAGGATTCATTCTTGTGTAATCCGCTTAACATACAGTTAAATCCCTTTGTTCCAATACTGTCAATGAAATTTAAAGAGCAAATATGCATGCTAAATTGGAGGAAGGGGCATCAACAATTTCAGATATGCATATTTATAGCTGAACATTAAGAAAAAAATGGACTGCAGAAGATTTAGATAACTTTAAAGTAGAGGATGAAGATGTCGAAATAGTTCAAGATTTTCCATACGTCGTCGTCGTCATTATTGTTGTTGTTGTTATTGTTGTTATTGTTATTGTGTGCCTTCAAAGTGTTTCCAACTTATGGTGACCCTAAGCAAATCCTATTACAGGTTTATCTAGGCTGAGAGTATGTGACCAGACTAAGGTCGCACAATGGGTTTTCATGGCTGAATGGGGATTTGAACCCTGGTCTTCAGAGCAGGGACATCACTAGGGGGTGCAAGGGGTTCAGACTGCACTGGGTGACACCCTAAGTGGGCTGACACACTCTCCCAAGTGTGGTAAGCAGGCGGAGATATGCTTTCCCACTTCCTGACTGCGAGGACAACATCTCTTCACCCCATGAGCTGCATCCCACCCACCTCCATGCCTTCCATCTAGGATCAGAGGGCAGAAAAAAGCTCTCCCTCTCACTGACCATGACAATAAGCAAGGAGAATATCTCTCTGCCCAAGGAGCAGTATTCCCACCTGCATCTTCCAGCCAGGCATGCAGAACAGAGAGACGCTCTCCTCACTCACAGTCTCTATCAGCAAGCAGGAAGGCCCCTTCCAGCCAAGCTTGCGGGATGGAGAGATGCTCTCCTTGCTCAGAGTCACCATCAGCAAGCAGGAGAATGTCTCTTCGCCCCCTGAGTGTGGTTAGAAGGTATGGGGGTGAGTGGGATGTGCCTCAGGGGATGCAGAGTGAGGAGAACGTTTCTCCATCCTGCAAACTTGGCTGGAAGGCATGGGAGATGCTGCTCAGGGGGCAGAGAGACACCCTCCACCCTTTCTTACAGACACATTCAGTGAGTGGGAAGGCATCCCACATACTCTCCACACCTTCCAGCCACATTCTGGGGGCCAAGAGACACTCTCCCACTTGCTGATGGTGACTGCAAGCAAGAAAAGTATTTCTCCACCCTGCAAACCTGGATGGAAGGCACAGTGTCGTATAGTGCTCAAGGAGCAGAGAGATTGCCTCCTCATTCGCAGTTGCCACTGCTCTAGAGTTGTAGACCAAACCACTCAAACCACTATGCCATACTGGCTCCTTGACACACCTTGACTCAGTCATTAATCAGAACAGAGTAAAGAAATCAGAAGAAGACTAGGATTTGGAAGGGCAGCTATGAAAGAATCAGACAAGATCCTGAAGTGTAAAGATGTATCACTGAGTACTAAGTTAGAATGGTCCTTGCCATCATATTTCCAGTTTCTATGTATAAAATGGGCCCTAGATATCCATTAGGGTTTGGTTCCAGGACCCCCTGTAGATATCAAAATCCATGGATACCCAAGTCCCATTATATACAATGGAATAGTAAAAGGGTGTCCCTTATATAAAATGGAAAAATCAAGGCTTGCTTTTGGGATTTTTTGGTGGCAGGGGATGGGTGGAAGGGTTATTTTCAAGCTGTGATTGGTTGAATATGGAATGCAGAATCCATGGATACTGAGGGCCAACTGTATATTAAGAGCATATTGTTAATTTTTTTTATGGAGGTCCCTCATTCAAAGGGTTGCCATAAATTGAAGTCAATGGCAGTTGACAACAATAACATGCTGAAAATCATTTGACAATTAAACAGAAGTGATCTGTTTCAACTGGTTCTGAACATGAAACTGGTCTGAGACTGTTTGTCAGAAAAGATCAATGAAGCTACCTCTCGGAATTTCTTCAACCTCCTCTTCAAAGCCCATGTGTTCGCTCAAGATTTTGGCTCATAACTTGAGTTTCCATCATCTACTGCAGGAGTAGGCAACTATTATTTTTTCTTAGCTAGGGGGTGGCTTCATGTCAAGTAATGTGTCCCACTATGCAAGAAATTTCTCGCTAATAAGAGTGAGGAAGAGGACAAAGCCCACGCAGGGGGAAATGCACATATACCAAGAGAACTAGCTGATTCTCCAGTCTCCCTGATGGAACAGCTTTGTTCAGCTCCAAACCTTGCATACTCCTATGCCAACAAAGCAGACACTATATTTGAAAATGCAAGGAGCTATAAATCACACCCAGATATGTGGGGGTCAACAAGCAGAAGGCATTGAATTCTAAAATGTAGTGAACAGATGCTCTTTTCACAACAAGAAAACATTTGTCCCACACAGTGTTGTATTGCAAAGGGCAAAAGTGCTGTGGGTTACACGCATGATGTCAAGTAAAGAACAAGAGCCCTCCACCGCTTTGCTGAGATATGGGGATATGAACAATTTCACTTTCTACGAAGAGATAATAATTATGTCTCAGAAAGGGACACAGAGTAACTTCCACCACTTTTTAAGCTGCAGTAACTCTTGCTGTTGTTGCTACTGTGTGCCTTCAAATAAACTCCTGACTGATGATGACCTCTCACAGGGGTTTCTCGGCAAGATTTACTCAGAGGGGGCTTACCTTTACCTTCCTATAAAGCTTATCAGAAAGAGATGGGTCTTGTCTGACCTCACTGGAATTCCATTTTAGTGATGGTCAGCACTGGAGTTAGGACAATCAGCAGGATTGATGTATGCCCCTTGTATTTCCTGAACCTACTAGGAAATCTAGCACTTCCACCCCAAATGGGGTTAACCTACGATAATCTGAGAGTGATAATTCTTAGCTAATACTCAGGATCACGGTTCACCAAAAAATGGCATAAGACATATTATGTCCTAGTACATTATATCAGCTGGAACAAAAATAAATACCCTGAAGGCAAAAAGCAGTAGCTTTCTTGGGAAAGTGTTTCAGCTATTTTTTGTCAGAAAAATCAAAAACAAAAACAAAAAAAAAGCTGTAGGGCAAGTGACTGACACTTGGAGACAGAAGCTTAAATCCAGCTGTTAGTCTCAACTGGAATTAACTGATTAAATCAATGGCACAGACATAAGTACTGATCTACCAAGTCTCCATAGATTCAGTGTGTTTACTGTAACTGGGATTAACAACTGGATTTAGGTCATTGTTTATAGCTCTTCAGGTGACCATGTCATATGCATTTTAGGTCTAGTTCAGTGTGGATTCTAAAACCAAATGGTACTCCAGGGGGCAAATATGCCCCATGCTGGTATATGAGGATTAATCTCTTGTGTGTCACAAGTACAGTATAGGAACAACAGAGAAGGCTATATAGACTTCTAAGTAAAAGGTAATGGTAGTCCCTTGACATGAATGTCTAGTCGTAACCAACTGTAGGGGGCAGTGCTCATTTCCGTTACTAAGCCAAAGAGCCAGCATTGTCCTAGAAGTGCTCTGGTGGTCACATTGCCAGCATGACTGCACTGAATGCTGTTACCTTCCCACCAAAGTGGTACCTAATTATCTACTTGCATTTGCATGCTTTTGAATGTCTAGGTTGGCAGAAGCTGGGGCTAATGACAGGAGCTCACCCCATCATGCAGCACTCAGGCCTCAAACTGCCAACCTTCCCATCTTTTGACCACCAGAATTGGCACTAGGGTGTTCATAAAACTATGGGAAAGGAGAAACTCTCTGAAGGAAAATATGGTATTAAGGGGCTAGTTTCAAAATAGAAGACCTCAAATTAAGCAGTTAAGAGGAATCACCGGAGCCTGAAAGCTCTATAACAAAATCTTTTGAAAAATATAGCCAAATGAACATCTCCTTTTGAAGTGTAACTACCTATGCAAAGAATTTATTGCTGAAACATTTGTGTATTAAGTTTATATCTGAAAGTATGCATGCTGCTCACCGAGACTGATGAATCTTCTGTCTTTCTCTTAGCACTGGAGTCAAATAAAACATTTCGCCCTCTTCTTTCACAGTCCTGGTATACAATCAGTCGGATTTGACTTGGATCGAACTCTGGTAAAGGCCAGCTGTATTAGATGGGGAGAAAAAGGGACAGATAGATAAGATAATGGGCTTTTATCACTGTAGTTTTTATAACTGATTACTGAATGTGTTCTTTTATTTTCATCTGCATAAAAGCCACCATGGGAAAAGAACACCTCCTCATGCAAATTACACTGGTGTAAATGGGTTACCTCAATTGGTGATATTAATCATTGCTAAAATAATTTCTTACCGAATGTAATTCACAGCTTCATCAACATCCAATACAGAGTACAATTAATGTTTTCATTAAAAGCACATGCAGTAAGGCCACTATTATTAATGAAAAGCAATGCATAGGATCAGAATAAGGCATCATTTCAGAGCAAAAGAGAACCCCAGAAAGCTTTTGCTTACCCCAGATATTTTTAACAGTTAATTCCTTCTCACAACAAATTTATCATAACCATGGGAACCCCAGGGCTAATCAAGTTCTGTCTCATAGATATCGAAGATATATTTAACACATATTTTTAACAACACAGTCTACAAGGAAATTCTCCTTCAGCCCCCATTAATAAGAAAAGTCTTCTAGGAATATGGCTGGAGTCTTAGGACTCTTAGCTGGGGTTTCAAGTGAAAAACAGGGCGTGGTTCCTGTACCGTTAATAGTAGTGTAGAAAAGGGCATTTGAGCAGGTGTTCCTACATTAACCCTGCAATAAGTTAAAGTCTGTCTCAAGAGGGATAAGACCTTTCTACAAGACCTTGATTGCTACAATGCCAGGTAGCCTTGATTGCTCTAAGCCAGGTAGAGATCTTGTGCTGGAGAGAGAGGAAGAGGAGAAGGGAATTGCATGAATTCTTGTCTCACCCCACCCCACTAATTTCCTAATCAGAATAGATACCAGAATACACTTCAGACTATGACTTCTTGTGTAATTTTCTGTAGCCAGCCCAAGACCTTTTGTTGCCTGGGGCAAAGTTTATGATAAAGCTGACTGGGTTGGCATCTCAACGTTATGTCAAAAGTGTCATGGATTAATATCTTTCACTAACTCTGAGAGTAGCAGGCAGTTCAGGGGACAAACACAACTCTGTCCTCCAAGAGAAGCTCATGAGAAACTGCAGCAGAGGACTGTTACTGTCATCACCCAGCATATACTGATGCCTGAAGCAGCTGCCTCACTCTAAGACTGGCTACTTGTAGCAAATCAGGCAAGGGCTAGAAAAAATAGAAGATAATACACTAAGGAAAGAAAGGAAAATCCTGGCTAGAGAGGGATAAAGGTTGGAATGGAGGATAATGTAATGATGTAGAAGGAATTATAATAGTATAATTGTTAAAATACAGAGTTAAATTAAGATATTTCTTCTTATCTTGAAATGTTTGGATATATTTGGAAGATATGTTAGGATAGTGTGATATAATAAGACCTTTTAGTAATAAGTGTTCAATGTGCAATAATAAATATTGACCATATATTGAATGAATGTGTATTTTAAGTTTTAACCAATGCATTTTTAAAATAAAAAAGGAAAGAAAGGAAAATCCAATACACCATTACTGACAAAGGAAAACTACCTGTCCAAAGCAGTTTTTGATAAAGTAGCTCTGTGTGCCTTGGTGCAATACAGCGTATTTCAAACATCTAGCTGTGAAGCAATCTAGAGAGTAGCCATATATAAGAAAAACTGTTATTTTTGTATGTCCCATTTTAAATGAAAAACCCAGGTGAGATAGTTTGGGATAGTGTGCTGATCAAATGGCAATCACTTATAGTTTTATTCAGCTTTTAAAAACAAAATTTTGAGTTTTCAGATGGACTTTCATATTGGGAAGCAGTAAAATGAAGTTTTGGGCTTAAATCAAATTGCTATTCCCAAATATAATGTGACCCACAATATAAACGCATACTCATAAATGAAACCTTGTGTAAATCCCATTGATTCAATGGGCCTACTTTAGTTGTTACTCCAGCAATCAAATTTAAGCCCAGAGGTTCAAGTCTGGCTTTGGGTTCCTATCTGTACACTATAAATTCCCCCTGTATATCTTGAGTGACCAACCAGATTGCTATTTGCAAATATTGTTGTATAATAAGAGTACTCTATACTTTATTGCTATCTGAACAGCTTCTTATAAAACCTAGCATACTGATGCAAATCCTGAATAGTTTTGTGGATAAAGAATACGTATGGAGAGATTATATGATTCATTGGAAAAGACAACAGTGCTCAATAAAGTTAGAGGCAGTAGGAAAAGAGGAAGACCATACTACAGCTGGATTGATGAAGTCAAAGAAGCCACAGCCCTAAAGTTTACAAGATGAGAGCAGGGCAGTTGATGAACCATGCTCTTAGGGGTCTCTAGCTGACCTGATGGCAAATAACAACAATATAGACAGACATTTTGTGTTATAACCCTTTTATTGGAAGAAAAGTCAGTCTCTCCACTCCCAAACTATAACACTGACACTGCCATTGCAAATCAAGAGAAAGCAATGCAGCAAGCAGGAAGGAAAGCTTTAAAAAATAAATATATACTTAAATCCTTACTTAAAGTATAAGCCATGGAAAATAAGATCTCTTAAACAGAATTCCATGTTATCCAATCTGAAGTTACTGAAATATTTTAATTCATTGCTCAGACCACTCTGAACTTGTGTTAAAAATAATTTATACACCACAGCCTGTAATGCTATTAACCCAAGAGCTACTCAGCAGTGTCCCCCAATAAATCTTGTCATTTACTTAATTCCTTGCACTAAGCCCCCTCAAACATAGCCTCCTCTCCTCTCTTTCTTTCTCTCTCTCTTTCTAACACATACAGGGATATGCCTGGCCCTGTTTGTGCTCATGCAAGCACACATAATTTCCATTTCCTAGTATTTTGACATCCAATTTTGACAGGTGCCTGGCAAAGAAGAGCAAAAAGTGTTCCAATTGCAAAGAAAGGCTGTTTATAAAAAGCTCCAAGAGCAGATTACCTACTAGTGTACAGTGAGCTAAATATAAAAATCTGTCCACATTAAGCAGCATATCTGAATCAAGGTAAAATGGACCTATTTATTTGTCCATCTGAGCACATGACATTTTAACTATCTTTAAAAGATTATGGAAGGAGGTGCTATACATTAATTTTACTGTTACTCTGGCTGACTATATATATATATATGTTATCAGTGTTACATAACATGGCTCTAGTCTCCTTAAAAGCATTCCTTGGCAGCATCAAAAGAGTCTCAGGTAGCCAAAGAAACTGCTGAGGACAAGCACACCGATTTCCACATATACCCATCCAACAGCCAGCCATGTGTCTGTGTGAAAGATTACTGTGTGAAAAATAGACACTTAATGTGAAAATTGCTAAGCTAAACCATTCAGGGATGTTAAAGAACGCTGAGGAACTAGGATTTGCTCCCCCCACCCCGTGTTTATGTTGACCTAAAAGTATAGGTATTTAAAAAACTGTTTCTGTGAATCTGTGAGAATCACAAACTTTGCATTATAGATTTATCTTGAAAAGTCATCTTTAAAAATCAAAGAATTAAAAAAAGAATTTTAAAAAAGAGTGAACAGAGATTTGAGGGGCAGGGATGTAGAAACTGACCATTACTACCAGTTGTTAACTGTTCAGGCTTGATTCATTCTATGATCCATTTATTGGTCTTTTTAGCAGTATACATAGAACTCTTCTCCAGCACCACATTTCAAATGAGTTAATTTTCTTCCTATCTGCCTTTTCACTGCCTTTTCACTGTCTAGTTAGAAGTAAAAAATATGACGGCATGGACAATCCTAACTTCAGTATTCAATGGCTTATTTTTACATTTCAGGATCTTCTCTAGTTCCTTCACAGCTGCCCTTCCAAGTCCTAGTCTTCTTCTGATTTCTTGACTGAAATCCCCATTCTGATTAATGACATGAGCCAAGGTACGGAAAATATTGAAGTATTTCAATGTCTTCATTGTCTACTTAGAAGTTATGTAAATCATTTGTGGTCATTATTTTGTTTTATTTTGTAAATCTGTTTTCTTCAAGTTCAACTGTAAATCTGCCTTTGTATTTTCTTCCTTAAAATTTTTTTCAGTACGCATTCCAAGACTTTGCTATTTTCTGCTGGTAGTATGGTGTCCTCTGCATATCTTAAATTGCTGTTCTTTCCTCCCATTTTCACATCACCTTCCTCTGAGTCTAATTTTGCTTTACTTATGATATTTTCAGCACAGAAGTTAAAGAAATAGTGTGGTAAAATGCAGGCCAGCCTGATCCCAATGCCAAATGGAAACCATTGCATTTCTTGGTATTTTGTCCTAACAGTAGCCCCTTCTCCTGAGTACAGATTTCTCACCAGGACAATCAAATGTTGTGGCACATCTGTTTCTTTAAGAGTGACTCTTAGTCTTCCATAATCTACACACTCAAAAGCTTTGCTATAATCTATAAAGAACAGGCTGACAGTCTTCTGAAATTCTTTGGTGAGCTCCATTACCCAACATGTTTGCAATATCATCCTCATCCGTCTTCCTTTCCTGAATCCAGCTTGGACATCTGACACTTCTCACTCCATATTTGGTTAAAGTCTTTGTTGTAGAATTTTGAGCATCATTTTGCTTGCATGGAAAATTAATGCAATGATTCTGTGGTTACTGCAATCCCTGGTGTTCCCTTTCTTAGGGACTGGAATGTATATTGAATGGATCCAATCTGTGGGCCATTCTTTTCTCTTTTTTTCCATACTTGTTGACAGATATTAGTTAGAACTAGATCTGATTCTGTTTCTGTAGCCTGAAGCAGTTCTCTTGGCATGCCATCTGTTCCTGGTGATTTATTCCTCCCAAGTGTTCTGAATGCAGCTTCTAGTTAACTTTCTAAAATTGTAGGTTCATCTTTATCTTGTTCTTCATTGAAGGAATCTGTCACCCTTTCATATATTTTATACAGTTCTTCAGTGTATTATTTTCATCACCTTTTTATTTCTGCTTGGTCACGTAATGTGTTCCCCTGCTGGCTGTAGAGCATCCCCACTCTTGGTTTAAATTTCCCTTTGATTTCTCTGATCTTCTGGAAGAGGTCTCTTGTTCTTTTCTGCTGCCATCTTCTATTTCTCTGCATTGATTATTATAGTAGTTCTCCCTGTCCCTGCACACAAGTAATTAACATTAATTCTGGCTATCTATTAATAATATATAGGAGTGGGCAGATCTCTGATCCATTATGCTACCTATCAAAGATCTTCAGGATGGAACAGAATAAAAAAAAATTATTTTGTTGTTATTGTCTGCTGTCAAATTATTTTTTTATTTACTAAGGCAAATCTATTATAGGATTTTCTTGGCATACTTCTTTAGAGGGGTTTGCCATTGCAATCCTCTGAGGCTGAGAGAGTGTGACTTTCCCAAGGTCACCCAGTAGGTTTTCATGGGTGAGCAGGGATTTGAAGCCTGGTCTCCAGAGTCATAGTCCAACACTCAAACCACTACACTACACTGGCTCTCAGAAATATTTTATGTGACTGTAAAAAAAAAATCTAGCAGTACAACTGGCTCATTAGAAATTCAATATTAACTATAGTTCAAGATTAGGGAGTCCTCAATGGAGTGATTAAATTATTTTGAGAAAATAGCAATTCTTTGGCTCATACAAGCCCATTTATTTCTGTTTATGCAGCTCAAACAAATTACATTCCAATCGTTATCTTTGAAAATATTCACTCCATCTACTTTGCACAAAGCATTAACACCACTGCAACTGTTCAAGATCAGGGACATCTGATGATATTGTCTTTTGCAATGTCATAAAAAAAACCTCTAATGACAAAACAGACATTTCCATCAAGACAAACCTTCCTCTTCTTGGCCATAATTTAAGGAAATATTTAACATCTATTCTGTTTTTCATTTCTCACACTAACATTTACATTTGTTTACAAGTTTATATTATTCTATTTTCCATCCATAGTGCAGGAATGCTACTTTAATTATAATTAACTAGTTATCCTTGACAACACTCTTGCCACTTCCATTTGGCAGATGAGAAACAGAAGGCAAAACTCATTGCCAGTTAATAGAAATTGATTTTCCAAACACAAGAAGCTAAAATAAAATATTGGTGGATTTTGCTTCTAATTTCATCTTTATAGTTATATCTTTACAGCAGTAGTTCTCAAACTGTGGAGTGGGACCCACAGGGCTGCGAGAGTTGCTCAAGCCCCCCCAGCCCAAGACTTGGTAGCCCTGATCCGCTGCTGCTGCTGCACCTCCTCTTCTTCCTCTGTTTCCTAAACTTTTTGTGTCCTAGAGGGTAAGAGAAAGACAAAGAGGTGGTTGGGGCAATCATCTCTGCCTGAGAGAGGAGGAGGAGGAGGAGGAGGAGGAGGAGGAGGAGAGCAGGGAAGCTCACTGGATCATGGCCTCTGGCCAGGCCCATCCCCAACTACCACTTCTTCTCCCCCCACCCATCCCATCACTACCCTGATTCTTGGGACGAGATATGCTCCATTAATATATTCATGTACATTCATTAATATATTCATGTACATTCATGAAAATACGTGAATGTACAAACAAAAATATGCACACTAAAGAAACAAATATATTTTTATTCATATACTACGTTGAGCAGGGGGGGCAATGCAACACCTGCATCTGGATGTAAAGGGTGTCACAAGGGTAAAAAGTTTGAGAACCACTGATATAATTCTCAAGATCGTTAAGACCCCATTTTCACACTTTAAAAAGAAATACAAACCATACAAAACAGCACAGCAAGGCAACAAATTAACAATTCTCAGAAAATTTTAGCTACCAGACGATTATTTCCAACATCATCTTAACTAAAGTTATGAAAATGCCTGGTGATGAATCACTTATAACTATTTTTAAGGACATCTACGCAAATGATATTTATAGCTGATGCCAGCTTATCTGTTCTGCATGCCTTTCATGTTAGCACCTTTTTAGAACACTGATAGGGAACAAGCGCAACGGAACAGGTTCCTAAATCATTTCATCTGGTATCCTTACCCCTCTCTCTCTTCCTGACAGTGACTCCTGCTGGATACCTCAACAGAAAGTATAAATACTCAAAATACAATGGAACATCTAACTAGACAGGAATGCATAATATGGGAAATACCTCTTGCTATCTAGTGGTGACCAACTTACACTTCAGTTTCTTGTAATTATCATGCGAATGATTTTGATGCATGTATAATATTCTACATTGTACAAATGTACCACCATCTGTGATTAGGCTAATATCAGGGTCACACTCTGGGTTAAAATTGGGAACACCACAGGGTTTTTAAATTTTTAATACAATATATGCTTGTCATTTGGTGATTGTAGTGTATTTTTAATGGTAATAAATAATCTAAAGGCACCAGAACTTGTGTAATCCTGGAAGGTAAGCAGAGTCAGCCCTGGTTAGTACTTGGATGGGAGACCATCAGGGAATACCAGGTGTTGTAGGCTATAGTTCAAAGGAAAGAAATGGCAGAACCACCTCTGAGTATTCCTATCCTCAGAAAACCCTGTGAAATTCATGGGGTCCCTGTAAATTGACAGGCGACAAAGGCATGCACACACACACACACACACACATACACATATCTGTATGGCTTGTGACAGACTGTATGTGCCATCTGAGTTTACAACTCAATACTACAGATGCTGTAGCACTTAGAAGAGTTGACTATGACAGTGATGGCTGAATAGTTAGTCATAGAACCCTTCTGTAGATAGTGAGAGACTAGTGGGTGGAAAACCTACATTTATGAAACAGGAAACTGAGATTATCAGTGACAGCAGCTTTGCTGATAGTGGTCAGCAAGTGACAGATTAAACACAGGTTAATTTAAATCAAAGGGATTTAAACTGCAGGATTACAATGCAGAATTTGGCTTGTCCAAACCCTGTGCATTAGCAATGAACCTGTAACTCTTGGAATAATTAATGTATGGCTTAAAATATATTCAGTTTCCTTTTGGGGATTTTTTAAAAATCTCTTTTTAAAAGCAGAAGTGGTGAGGAGAATGACCTGTAAACTACAATGTGCTCTCTTATGACCTCTGGACTGTGTGGCCATCACATGCCAACTTATCCTGGGCTAAAAGGTGATTAAAAGGTGAAAGTGCTTTTCCCCCCAGAAGGCTACTTAGAGCTATCAGGTCATACACCAGGCATTCCCAACCCCTTGCTTACCTTTGCAACACTTGTGTGAAGAACTGATGGCAAAAGGAGGGTACTTAACTTTTTGCCCACATATCATTTCTTCTCTCTAAATTCCTCCTGGCCAAATGCTTTTAATTTTTCCCACCAACTGAGTGCCAAACTGGAAGGAAATTCGCATGAAGAAAATGCAGTTTGAGACAGAAACTGCAGTTTAGAATGAATGAGCAACGTATGGATGAAGCATCTCTCATTTCCACTCACAAGAAGGCCTGTTGCCTCTGTTACTCCTGTTTCCCCACTTTTATGCTTCTGTCATCTTGTCAAATGTGACTCTGGGTATACACTTGCTAAGACAGGGGTAGGCAACCTAAGGCCTGGGGGGCTGGATGCGGCCCCCCGAGGCCTTTGGACCATCCCCAGGCCGGTCCTGCCGCCGCCGCCTGCCATGATGATATTGATTATTGTTGTTATTACTTGTTCTTGGGGTTTTCTTGGCAAAATCTCCACAGGGGTTTTGCCATGGCTTTACTGGGGCTGAGAGAGTATGCATTTATATTATTATTATTATTATTATTATTATTATTATTATTATTATTATTATGCTTCGCCCCCCCCCCAATTGTCTGAGGGACAGCAACCTGGCCCCCTGGCTCAAAAAGGTTGCCTACCCCTGTGCTAAGATAACATGAGATCACTTTCCTCCGAACTGCAAGTAGATTTGGAACAAAAAGAGATTCTGCTACAACTTAACTGATGACCTTCTCAACTCCTCCAGCAGAACTCCTAAAAGTCCCAGTATTTTCTCATAAGAAACCAACAACAAAAACTCACAATCACTCCTCTAGAAACATCACCATGTGACTAGTCAACATACATGTCTGCCTCACTCACACAAGGCAATCAATCTGTTGGTCAAGTTACATATACTTTTATTTCTGACATGCACCCACAATAAACTGTTTTGCAGATACCTCTTTTATATCAGGTAACTTTTGATCATTTAAATCAGGAGTAGGCAACCTTTCCCCTTTAAGGGCCGAGGGACTTCAGCTCCCAGAA
Source organism: Phrynosoma blainvillii (assembly GCA_026167975.1). Taxonomy (NCBI): domain Eukaryota; kingdom Metazoa; phylum Chordata; class Lepidosauria; order Squamata; family Phrynosomatidae; genus Phrynosoma; species Phrynosoma blainvillii. The sequence continues at coordinate 277,321,336 of JANUYF010000002.1, read as the reverse complement.
TCCCAGGAGCTATTGTCTAACATGGGACTATTGGCCAACATGGCTGAGGCTTCTGGGAGCTGAAGTCCCTCGGCCCTTAAAGGGGAAAGGTTGCCTACCCCTGATTTAAATACTGATTTCAGAGCACATGAACCCTTACATACAGAAACTAACTCTTAACAGCACAATCCTAATTCTATGCATGTCTCTCAGGGATTCAGCTGAGTTCATTAGGTATCGGCCTGTAGCTTGTACATCTCCTGCATTGTCTCTGCTGGGGCCAGAATGAGGCACTATATGATAAGCTTCCATGTAGAAAACCAAATCCTTTCTCAGCTGTGAAACCCTAGAAGGCGGCCTTGGCGCAACTTCTCTCGCAGCTTGAACATTGTTGTAGTTGTTGTAGTAGTTGTAGTTGTGTGCCTTCAAGTTGCTTCCAACTTATGGTGACCCTAAGGTGAACCTACCATGGGGTTTTCTTGGCAAGATTTGTTCAGAAGAGGTTTGCCATTGCCTTTCCCTGAACCTGAGAGCCTGTGACGTTCCCACTGTCATCCAGTGGGTTTCATGCCCGAGATGGGAATTGAACCTCAGTCTCCAGAATCAACACTCAAACCATTTTGTCATGCTCGTTCTCATCACCTTGAAGTACCTCATGCTTAATGCTAAAACCCCTAGTGGGTTTTTAGAGGGAGGAAAACAGAGTCAGAATCAGTGGGTTTTCTAGAGGGAGGAAAACACAGTCAGAATCAGAACCTACAATGCTCATAATACAATACAGCAGATTCATTGTATACAATATCTGATTTCTGTAAAGGTGTCTTTTAGAAATTTATGTCAGAAAAATACAAATGGACTGGACTTCAATACTACAAAAGGAAATAATAATAATAATAATAATAATAATAATAATAATAATAATTTATTTATATATCCCGCCTCTCCCTGTGGAAAGCAAAATCAATGGGCATAACCAGAGCAATGAATTATAAAAGTAATCAGACTCTAAATAACTGGGAGGAAATAACACTGACAAAAGATCTACAGTCCACTCTGGATGAAGTTCACTGGTTTGCAATATGAATCTGCTATAGTGTGATTTTAAAAAAATACATTACTATTTTCATGAAATTGCTGAGCAATTCTCATATGACTTGGCCAGAGGGAATACTGGAAGAAGGGGGAGAACCTGCAAATTCCCATAGTCAGGAGTGGTGAAGCACAGACAGGCTCAGCCAATATCTAGACAGAAACAGTTTGGGGGTGGGCAGAGGAGTTGCTGAGAAAGGAAGGTAGGATTCAGAGAAAATCTACAAATGCTTATTTCGATATCAAATTGCAACTAAACACAGAGAAGCACAATAACATGTAATTCAAGAACACCTACTCTAGTTACAATTTATGTCAGGGACAGGCAACCTTTTTGAGACCTGGGCCGGTCTCCCGCCGCCCAGGTCTCGGCTGGGCCGAGGGGGGGGGAATTGGCGGGGCGTGCGTGCACCCTCCTCCTCCGCGCGTGACCCCCTGTGCATGCAGCCGCTACTGCGGCCACCGCCGTAGCGTGTGCAGGCGCATGTCGCGGCCGCCATTTTGGAAGTCCAAATCACGGCCGTGATGCGTTTGCACATGCACAAGAGTACTGCACATGCGCAAACGCGTCACGACCGCCATTTTGACTTCCAAAATGGCAGCCGCAGCAAGCGCGGCTGAAAACGCACCCCAATGGCGGCGAGCAGCGGCAGCGGCAACCTACGGCCTGGGCCGGTAAGTCCGGGGCCCGGGGCCCGGGGCCTTAACCGGCCCCCGGGCCGTAGGTTGCCGGTCCCTGATTTATGTCTTACAGTATCCAGAAACGTATGTGCTCCTGAGAAAGAACCACACGTGCTCTGATACCAAGAGACGGTGCTGAATCCTACTGATCATCCCAACTTATTTAACATTACACCTGTTTAATAAATGGTTAAATGGTGAGTAAACACTTTCATAAATCCCAGTTGGGCATCTCAGTGGATGAAATTAAGTTTTAATCTGTAAAGTCTTTCTTTTAGAATCCTGGCAATTTTCTATTCTATTATTTTCCATGGACAAAATTAAGCTTTAATTTATAGGGACTTAGGGCCTTTACAGACTGCCAGAAATAGTGCAAATTGAGGCCACTTTAACAGTCCTGGCTCAGTGCTAAGGAATCATGGGAACTGTAGTTTATTGTGACGCCAGAGCTCTCTGGCAGAGAAGGCTCAATGTCCCAGAAAAAAATACAATTCCCATGATTCCCTAGCACTGAGCCAGGACAGTTAAAGTGACCTCAATTTGCACTATTTCTGGCAGTCTGTAAAGCCCTTTACTTCTCAAATCACTTTGTATTTGTAAACTCCTACATGAATTTTCTATTATCAGCTGTAAATTAAGTCCCACTTCACTTACACAAAACAGTGACAGAGTGTAAAGACTGAATTTTCAATTGTAGGTCTCCCAAAATTAGGCACAAAATCTGGAACTAATTTCTGATCCCAACAGACTTTCAAAGATCCAACAGAAGGGAGACAGGTACTGAGGTCCAAAACACACTGCAGAAATAACCCAGTTTGAGACCGTTTTAACTGTCCTGGCTCAGTGGTAGGGAATCCTGAGAACTGTAGTTGATTGTGGCACTCTGACAGAGAAGGCTGAATGTCTCACAAAACAGAATTCCCCAGCACTGAACCAAGGTAGTTAAAGCGATCTCAAACTGGATTATTTCTGCAGTATGTTTTGGATTTGAGAGACTAGGACCAAAATCCAATTAAACACCAGTAGAAGGAAGAACCACAGCAGTGTAGTAACAGTCTATTGCTGCTGTTGCCTGCCACTGCGCACACAGTGATCAGTATGAGGACAAAAAAGTCCTGGATGTCTCATTGTTTGAAGGGGCAAAAAGCAGCCAAACTGTTCATCCTACTGCACACCATGTGAATGGTTTTTCACACTGAGATCCTATCCTGGCACCAATAGCAAGAAGCTGCTCAAGGAGAACAGGCCTTTCATAAGGTGCAGCATTCCCTATTTGTTGTTTTCTTAATTACTATGCTTTTAACTGGTTTTAATTTTATTGACAGTTTAATTACATGTCTAACTTTTGTATTTTTAGGTATGCTTAACTGTTATAAGCCACCTTAAGTTGTCATCTGGTGAAAAAGCAGGATATAAATAAAGATGGTGATGAAGAAGATGGGCATTTGTAGTTAGCAAGAAGATGGCAAATGCTGATTTTTCTAAATAACTAAAACCTTACTGATTAATTACATTCATTGTATGATCAATGGAGATTAGTAGGTACAGCAGCAGGGAAGAGCATTACCAGCTGACTTCACCTCAAGAGCTGACTGTTGCCACAGCAGCTGATTCTGAGAGCTGAAGTCCCAGAATCAGTCTTCAGGATTTTACCTCTGAAGCTGATTTCAGTAGCTGTACTCTGAAAAACTAAGTAGCTGTACTCTGAAAAACTTTTCTAAGAAAAATATTATGTGCATTTTAATAATGCACCTGTAACTCCTAGAATTGATAAATCATATTCAATCACTATTGGGGTGTTCTGCTTCTTTAAAAGCAGAGACACTGAGGAGAATGGCCTTAGACTACGGTGGGTTCACTTATCACCCCTGGAATGTTTTGGCACCATATGCCAGACTGAGCAAAGGAGAGCAATTCCAGGGACAGTAAACAGGTCAATCATTCCAACCTCAGTTGCCTTTCAGGTGACATGGCTTGACATATGTCCTCCGAATATGGTGAAACCATATTCATAGCCATATGGGAAGACACAGAAGAGAGCTCATGCTCATCAAGTCATCCAGTCTTGCTGGGTGGACCCTATCCTATATAGCATGGGCGAGGAAAGGGAAGCCTTAAAGTGGCCCCTGAACCTCACGTCTGTGGCTCCTGGCACGCCATGCAGCAAGCCCACCTATACATTTTCTAAAACAATCAGAATAATTTTCAGGTAGGTTCTTTATCCTCTAACACAGGGGTAGGCAATCTTTTTGAGCTGGGGCCAGATTGCTGTCCCTCAGACAATTGGGGGGGTGGGGGTGGCGAAGCACCATAAATAAATAAATAAATAAATAAATAAATAAATAAAATTTTTAAAATTAAAATTTAAAAAATATGCATGCACACTCTCTCAGCCCCAGAAAAGCCATGGCAAACCCCCTGTGGAGATTTTGCCAAGAAAACCCCAAGAACAAGTAATAACAACAATAATCAATATCATCATGGCGGGTGGCTGCGGCAGTGGGTGACAGTGGCAGGACCGGCCTGGGGCCGGTCCAAAGGCCTCGGGGGGCCGCATCCAGCCCCTGGGCCTTAGCTTGCCTACCCCTGCTCTAACAGATTAAAACATGAGAAAACTTACATCTCCCAGAACCCTTCTATGCCTTCCTCCCCCCAAAAGCCAGCCAAAATTGGCACTACAAGTGAGTTTATCTTCATTGCACCATGATCTGCACTGCAGCCCATGAGGGTGATGCTAAAGAGGAAAAAACTGGCTCCTATCCTCCATGTGTTGCCCACGGAGGCAACTCCAGTTATAGAAAGCACTTTATTTCCCTCACCGAAGAGCATTAAAACAGGTTCAGAAGTCCTGAAACGTGTAGACGTCACTCCCCCCCCCCCATTTACTGTCTGAAGCCAGCTAATATGGAGACAGACCACACACACACTTCCTCCAATTATCACTGTCCTGAAACTCACAAAAGCTTGAAAATCTTGGCCATCACTTGGCCAAGATTTCCTCCCTTCAAATTTCAAGAAGTTTTCCAAACATTTGCAAAGCCTCTATGCCTTATTTTGGCAATCCATTTTCAGCTCAGATGGAAGTTCCACAATCATTGCCAGGCCAGGCACCTTTCTCATTCTCCACACCTATGAAGTTGAAGTGAGTCTGGATCAAGGTTGTGAAGCCACTATCTACTCTTATTGCAATCCATAAGATGGCCTTGGGTAACAGTGGCCAGACTATGATATTGGGGTGTGGAAAAAGAGAGATTGAGAATCACAACTTGTGACAAAGTTCCAACCCTGGCTGGAAAGGATTCTGAATCACTTCTTAAAGATCCTTCCGAAGCTCATATTGGTTGCAAAATGCTTGAATATCTGACACAGAACAGAGGTAATGGTGAGAAAGGGTGTGCCATAATTGTTCTGAATGAAGTATGAATTTGTCAGCACTATTTTCAGACTAATGTTTAAGACAGTGAAAACTTTTGTAGTTAGCTGCCTATTTTTAAAAAAATTCACTGTGGAATCTGATGCGCCTTACCTCACCCATTACTTTAACAATCCTTATTAAAGTTAGCTGCATATACTTGGGCCGAGAAACCTTGAACAATTCTGCAACACAAGGACACTCTATTCTATTCTGCTCAACTGTTTCATGAGAAGAAATAAAGCATTAAGCAATTAAGAAGAACAATAAAAGTCAGATGATATGCTCCCATTTGCCTTAACTTATGGCTATTCTCTGCACTGCTGACTTCAATGAAACTAACTTGTATTTGTTTTCATTTTTATTATCCACCTGTTGGTCCCAAGTCTCGTCTTCTCCATCTAGCTCAAAGGTGAATCCATATTCAGAGTGTATTGTATGAACCTTCAAACAGAGCTTAGAAAAATTACTTGTTTGGACAAACTCCTGAATCTCCCAATTAACATGGTCCCGCAAAAACAAAGGGGAGGAGAATTACTCAAATTCATGGACCTTCCAGCTCAAAATGCAAGCAATCCATACCCAAATGGTCTCTCCCACTCCCTGTGTTTAAAAGCTCTAGATAGGAAAGTTAATATAATATTTTTGATCATTCATCTACTGATGTTAAATGTAATTTGCAGGGCATAACCCAGCTAAAGGTAAGCATTTTTAAGTCTTGCTAATTTCAGTGAGCAAGTCAATCATGTGATTGAATGCTGTTGTTGAAATTACAGGGTTTTTAAATGTTTAACTTTAAAAAGCCCTAGGTATTCAGATGACAGAGATTTGGAGAGTTTTAAAGTATGTCATCAAAAGATAGCACCTGTTCCATTTCTAGGTAATTGGTTATACATAGATACTTCCAGCCGATGTTTATTTTAGGAAATTATCCTTATGCAGGCATCCCCATCTAAACAAGGCTAATCCATCAGGTTACAATCACCAGCATTTCAGGCTCTTTTCCACAATCTTTCAGCACAACAGCAAAAAGTACCATAATAAAAATTAGAGGAGGTTGAGGCAGCTCCTTATACTGAGTGATCTGGAAGTAAGCCTCACTGAGCTTAATGAGTCTTATTTCTGAGTAAACATGAACTGGAATACATTGTAAATAAATGTATTTTAAAATAGTGCCATAATGCATGGCCTTTTTAAAAGTATCAGTATTTCTATCAAATTAAATAGGACAACTTCAAATATGTGGATATACAGATATCCAAGTTTACACTGAAAATAATGCCTGTATCTTAGTAATTTTTCATACCTGGGAAGCATCTTTTTCTCTCAAGCGAGCTTCACTTTTCAGAATCTCTACAACCTCCTGTTAGGAAGACCAGCTGCCAACCCAGGTTAATAATAGAAATGAACCACATTCATCCAGAACCACAAGACTGTCAGGTGACAGATTGAGAGGTCTGAATTTAACTGAAACAAAAGACGTTTCATGCTGTAGCACAAAAAGCAGGAGGGGGGGGGACCCAAGGATGAAGAGGGAAGTGTGATATTGACAGGTAGGATTACCAAAAAGAAAAAAGGGGGGAAATCCTTAAAGAAAAGAAGCAGGTCCCTGAAGCAGAATCCAATTGTTCGTGTCAAGTTCCATGGGCAGACACTGCCCTACAGTTTCATAATAGGCAGCCAACCAGCGTTTCCATTCTGTTGCTCAGTCCAGAATTTTTAGTAATGCAAATATTGACTATTTCCTCCCACTTGTCAGTTCCTTTGTCTCCTCATGTATTACTGCAGAGTACAGAAGATCAATCTAATTTATCAGCGAGCTAAGTGCCCCCTTAGCAGCCAATACAGGCAGTACATGCCAGTTTAATCTATCCTCCTGCTTCAGCAAAACTGGTCTGGGTTGAGTCTCGTGGCCAGGGTCCTTGGGCAGCTGTGGTTGCAATCCTGCACCTCCATGATCCACGCTGGTCAGAATTTCAAATTGATTGAAGAGAGAAAGAGAACAAAGGAGCAGCCTCCTCTCCAGCAACCTCCCTCTTCTCATTTTCTACATTCTTGGAAGCTGCAGGATGCCTCTGTTCAACCCTTGCTGACAAGCTCAGCCGGAGGAGTGGAAAAGCAAGCCCTAATAGCCGTCATGTGACCCAGAGCTGTCAGTTTGTGCCACCTGGATCTGCAATGAGCTTGCCAGCCAATCCCAGTTCTGCCTTGCATTACATGCATGCAGATTTCACCATGAAAATAAGGCTATTAACCATTGAACAGTGGAGGGGACTCTCTCGCCTGGCTGCCTTGATTTATTATTTAGCACAGGGAGGGAAAATTATGCTTCTCCTTACTATACCCCTCAAGCCCAGATCAAGGGAGAACTCCAGCTAACTTTGATTTTTTTTCAAGAAAGAAGATATTTATCATCCGCACTCCAGCTGAAATCTTTCACTGTCCAGCCTTCTCCAGCATAGATCTTCTATAGGAACAAAGGAGGCAGTGTTTTGCTCTGTAAAGACTCATTAATATTACAAGTGAAACCCCAGAAACTGCAGACAATTGGATGGCAATGTACAGCTTAAGACTCACTCTGAAATCCTGCCTAGCTCCCTAGCTGTAAACAAGGTTTCATAACTGCTCTAGAGAGAAACCCATCAATATAGAAGGCAGGCTGTCCTAGTGATTTTATTATGAAAAGCAAGAGCAAATTTTGCAGGATTGACCTTTAAACATTAGGGATAAGAACACGCCATGTAGAGAGTCCAGAATGCTTGCAAGTGCCATCAGTCCCAAAATATCATTCATTTTCCCTCAGTTTCTAGTCCCTTGTTGTTTATGCATTAACATGAAGTTAAGTTATTTGGGGGTAGGGGACTGTCAATGGAGATATGTTAAATGGATATGTTCCCCCACCCTCATACACAATTATATACATATTTTGGAACTTTTCTGTGAGAAGTCCTCCTTAACTTTACACAGAATATGAATGTGTTTCACGGATCCCTCACAAATACATCCTCTACTTCATCAGTAATTAACTATAACTATGTAATATGACACTGTTCTAAACAAATGCATTTGTTTACAATGCAGTCTGTTTTGTGTTTATTCCCAAGTAAGTGAGTTCAGCAAGACTTACTTCCAAATGACTAAGTATAAAGTTTTTACTCCTTATGGTGCTGGGGTGAACTAGCAACTGTAACCTTCATGGGATATTTTTAAAGGTGTAGCCATGTTAGCCTGTTCCATCAAAACAAGGAAAAGTAATGCAGCACTTGAGTTATTACAGCACAACCTACTGTAGATTACAACACATTTCTTCAGATGCAGGGATACATTATGTTAGACCAGGGGTAGGCAACCTTTCCCCTTTAAGGGCCGAGGGACTTCAGCTCCCAGAATCCCAGGAGCTATTGGCCAACATGGGACTATTGGCCAACATGGCTGAGGCTTCTGGGAGCTGAAGTCCCTCGGCCCTTAAAGGGGAAAGGTTGCCTACCCCTGTACTAGACTATGCTTCTCAGGGTCCTGAGTTCTTAAGATTTCATAGGGAAGTTTACATTTTGATGAACTCCTGCAAAGAAACAACCTGGTCAGTATTCAAACAGGGAAATGTGTTTCTTACACAAGCAATAGCCACTACCATGTTTCAAAGCCAAAAAGTAATTTAGGCACAGGGGCTGTACTTGGATGGGGAACATGTCACAGAAGGAAAAAATCCTAAGCATTGTGAAACAAGAAGAATTTGGAGATCCATAAATGCTTCTCAGGTTTTATAGTTCTTATGGTGGTGCGGGGGGGGGGGGGTATGCCATTCAGCACAGCTCATTTTAGGAAGGCATGGAAGCAGAACTATAACAACCGTAACTGATGGTCTGATTTGAAAAATGCACTGAAAAGCTTTGTTCTAACAGAAAACCAAAAACCTTACTTATTCAATCACTTTTGCATTTGATGAACTTCAGTTCTGTGAACAATTGCTAGTGTTACATGGTTCCATTTGTATAAATAATGATTGTAGGATTTAACTCAAAAACATGTTTTGATTTCTAGTGTATGAAACATTCAAAATCCTCAGCATGGTGCAACCTGACACTCAGTGCATTGAGCTAGTAACTATTTTTTTAAAGCACTTGCCCAAGGTAAAAAGCTTTAACTTTGGCTAGATTGGGTTAGTAATGAAGACAAGCATAACCCATACTCAGTGGCTTTCCTATCTCAGATTAGTGATGTCAGAAGCAATCTTTTCCCCTTGAGCAATGTAATGGTGAAGAATAAGAGAACCCACTCTATTATGTAAATATTTATTTACAGGAGTAAGTTTCCATATCACCTCATGCTAATATGAATCCACATAAAAGAGCTTTTAAAAGACCATACAATTGCTGTGTCCAGCCAGTGACCAGGAAAATATGTGAATTGATTTCCACTAAGAAATGAAGACGAACCTCATAAAATGTAAACGGAACAAGCAGCATTAGAAAAGATAAAAAAAATCTCTTTCCTTGTCTCAAATAAGGCCAAGAACACCTGAAATACACGCTAAGATTTTTGTTTTGAACCTGAACTTGACAATTCAATAAGCCTAACCTATTCTATAAACACTGCCTTGTTTTATCTGTTTTCTGTTTGAAGTTTAAGTTCATTGATTTAAAAAACAGACTGTCACCCAAGAACAAGACTTCTAAGTCACTGTTAATGACATTTTAAAAAAGAAAAATGGTATTTAGACACTAACAATGGAGGAAGTATGTGTTTTCATCATAGTGGGCACTGCTATGTGCGTTTGTAACTGAAAATGTCTCTTCACCCCCCAAAAAACATGTAAATATGAACTTTATTTATATACCATTATGTGAAGAAAGAACATGGAAGCAAGCAACTGGCTAGAAGTATAGATAAACAATAATGATTCTTGTTAAACTATTTAAAACACAACCTTCGGCACATAGCTTAATGCTAGGGGGAAAACCCTGCATACACAAATGTCCATTATTAAATGAATGGAACTCGGATAAAAGCAAAACTTTAGATAAAAGCTTCAAAACCTCAACAAGCAACAATGTGAAAAGTTAAAAAGCTACCTTTTAAAAAACAAACACATCCTTTTTCCTGTCTACACAGCACTTAAATTCTCTTTGATGGACAACAGAGAAGATACTGTATAGCTTTCTCTAAAGGTGTCTATATAACACTTAATAAATGGTTTAAAGACAGCTAAAGTAACAAAAACTAGCCAAGAAAAATATCAGACACAGAGTTAAACTACACTGAAACATCAATGTTTGTTTTTGTATTTATTTTATTGCTTTGTATCCAGTTCCCAACTGCCATCTATTATAAATAGGCACCAAACAAGTCCTACATAATACCAACTGGTACTGCAAGACAACAGGCCATTTTTCCCCCAGCCAAACAGTTATTTTATTGTGCACCCCATCTATTCAGGAGTTGAATAATCTTTCCCCACAGCTATTAAAATCAAAGTGTGAATAGTGTGCATTCACTATTTGTGTGCACACAAAGTGTGTGCATTTTATGGAAAGTTTTTGGAAAGGAAAAATACTAGTACAAAATTGCTCTTGACCATTCTGCTGAGGCTACTATCAGATGACAGGTAGGTGGGGTGGAGGTATGACTAGTGCATCTCAAGTTGACATCTTGAGATGTCATGTATGGTTTCCATACAATTCAGATGGCATAAGATGCAGCCACACCGCAGAATGAAAGCAGTCTGTCATAACTTTAACTGCTATGACTCTATCCTGTGGAATCTTGGGATTTGTAGTCTGGTGTGGCATTCAGCTTTGTCTATCAGAGAGCACTGGTGCCTCACCAAACTACAAATCCCAGGATTCTACAGCACAGCAACATGGCAAAAAGTAGTCAAACTGTTTTAATCCTGTTGTGTGGCTGCACATTTTTTTTCAAGCCTGCCTTATGTATCTCTCTCATTTTTCTAACTTGGCATACAGCAAGACAATCATAGTGCTACCAGGCAGAAGAACAGGGGGAAATGTGAGGCTAGCTCTACAGATCCTGAGAAAATGAATTCCCTGGTCCTGGAAGCTCCTGCCCTATGTGTTATTGTTGCTATTTGCCATCATGTCAGTTTCAACTTGGGGTGAACATATGAATGAGAGACTTTTAAGAGCCCCGATCACCAACTGCCCTACTGAGGTCTTGCAAACGTTCTTGATTGAATCAAATTTATAAAAGTGTGTGTGGGGGGGAGTATTCAATTAAAACAATTGTTTGGGTTCTTTAGAATAAATACAATGGGCCCTCAGTATCTGCGGGGGATCCATTCCAGACTCCCCCGCCCCCGCGCGGAAACCAAAATCCGCGGATGGTCAAGTCCATCCCCGAAGGAGGGGAAAAAGGGTGAGGGAATTGTCTTACACTCTCTCTTTTTCCCATCTGTGAACTGCCGCTGGTTAGGTCAGGAGAAAGGGAGGAGGAAAAGGAGAGCGAGGGAGCAGTTCTTCCTGCCCCAAGATAGTTATTTCCTTGGCATAAGCATTTTTCATGTTGCAAATAATCCCCCAGTTTTCTAGCCACAGATTTTGAGATTGACAGACCTAGTCTCCTCCCCTTCCCACCATCTATAAGTTTGCATGTGTGTATGTAAGGTTTTTGTGGGTTTTTCAGGCTGTGAGGCTGTGTTTTAGAAGAATGTATTCCTGACATTTCGCTGCATCTGTGGCTGGCATCTTCAGAGAATGGTGGCATGGAGGTGTGTGGGGTATATACAGTCGTCCCTCCAGATTTGCAGGGGTTAGGGGAACAGGACCCCTGTGAATATGGAAAATTCATGAATAAGGTAAGCCCCTCCCACCTCCCCTCCAATGCCTGGGATGGCTGTCCGAGGCATGAGAGGGGCCAGAGGGAGCTCACCCAGCTCTTCCTCCGCCCTCCCTTACCTTTAACCAGCTCTAGGAAGCCAGTTAAAGGGATAGGAGGGCAGGGGAAAAGAGGTACAGGCGTGCATCTGCTCCTCCTCATCCCCAAGCCCTTCCATCCCTTCAGCTGGCCTCCCATCGCCGGCTACAGGGATAAGAGCGCGGGGTTTGCGAATAATCAAAACCGTGAATCTGAAGTCCGTGAATCCGGAGGGACAACTGTATACTGTGTGACCCCTAGTTGAGAGGATTAGCATGTAAATCTGTGTATTGATCTGGCAAGGTCTCAGGGTGGGAGGATATGCAAGGAGGATTAATGTCTATTTAATTAATGGTCCATTGTATGCTGGGAATTAGCATGTAAATTAGCATGTAAATCTGTTGAGCCAAGGCCTCAGGGTGGGAGGAATCATCTCTGGAGGTTTTTTTCTGAACTTTAATGGAGCTACCCTATATTATAGGGATAGCGTTAAGCAAACTGCACAGCTCCTTTAAAAATTTGGATTAACCCCCTGATCAGATTCACTGTGCTCCTATCATAAAAAGCACCAGCCACCACTGTTCGAGATGTTGGTGGTTGCAGCAGCAGCAGCGCTCCTCTGCAGACAGCCCCCAGTCCACCCAGAAGCACCAGCACAGCACAGCACAACTAGCAGCATCGGGCCAGGCCAGATTGCGTGGTCGCCGAAGGAGCACTGCCAAAGAGGAGGAGACAGCCGCGGCAAAGCCCCTGAAGGTGGAGGAAGTGGCGCAGCACAGCTAGCAGCGCTGAGCCAGGCTAGGTCGGGCTGCACGGCCACTGAGGGAGCTAGCAGAGAAGCGCTCCTTCTTCTCCGGGGGAGCTCCACCTAAGAGGAAGAGGAGGAGGCCCTTAAGGAGTAGGAAGTATCTCTTCTTCCTCCTCTTACCTGCCTCCTCACCTATTCTCCTCCTCCTCTTCCCCCATTGCCACTACCGTGGTTCTTCTTATTCATCTTCCTCCTCCTCCTCCCTCCATCGCCCTGATGCCACTCGATATCTCAAATGGTGTCATGAAGCATCCTATAACTCTACTTCAGTTTAGACCTTTCCATTTTTCCAGATGTTATACAGTGGGCCTTCCATACCCTGACAGATGCCAAAAACTGAGGATTATCACAGCCAATATTATTCAACGGCGGTGACACGAACACACACACTTGAGCACATGCACATTCACATCCCTGGCACTGAATAATATAGGGTGTGGTGATCTACAGGCAGTCAAATTAGTGGATGCAAAGCCCACTGATACTGTAGTGGGGAATGAGACTAAAGATGTCATTGTGAAGAAACACAAGGAGAACCTGATCAACTGAACATTTAGGGCCTTTACAGACTGCCAGAAATAGTGCAACTTGAGGCCACTTTAATTGTCCTGGCTCAGTGCTAGGGAATCATGGGAATTGTAGTTTTTTCTAAGACATTGAGCCTTCTCTGTCAGAGAGTTTTAGTGCCACAATAAACTACAGTTCCTATGGTTCCTTAGCAATGAGTCAGTACAGTTAAAGTGGCCTCAAGCTGCACTATTTCTGGCCGTCTGTAAAGGCCCTTTGATACAGGGACATCCTTGTTGAAAACCAACGAGAATGGTTCATTTAGCCAGCACTTATATTCTCTAAATCTGACTGTCCCAACCACAGTGGACCCTTTAATCAGAGAGATTTACACAAGTGTTGACTTGTTATATGCAGAGAATATCGTAAGAGCAGCAGGTTTAGACTCAGAAAGAGAGACTATAGGAGGAACATCAACAAACTAAGATATGTGGACGACACCATACTATTAGTCGAAAACATCACAGACATGGAGCAATTACTAAGGAAGATAAAAAAAGAAAGTGCAAAGGCAGGCTTAGTGCTAAACATAAAGAAAACAAAAATAATGACAATGGATAACCTACCCAAATTCAACCTAGATAATGAGGAAATTGAAACAGTTAAAGAGTTCCCATACCTTGGATCAAACACTGATCAGAATGGAGATTGTAGTCTAGAAATAAGATGACTAGGTATGAGAAGGGCAGCCATGAAAGAACTAAATAAGATCCTAAAGTATAAAGATATAAAGATACATAACTATAAAGATATATAGATATACAACTGAACAATAACATTAAAATTGTTCAAACCACTGTATTCCCCATCACTGTATATGGATGTGAGAACTGGACAGTAAAGAAAGCGGACAGGAGGAAAATCAACTCATTCAAGATGTGGTGTTGGAGGAGAGTGCTGAGGATACTGTGGAAAGCCAACAAGACAAACAAATGGGTCCTAGAACAGATCAAACCTAAACTCTTCCTGGAAGCCAAGATGACAAAACTGAGGCTGTTGTACTTTGGCCACATCATGAGAAGGTGTAATTCATTAGAGAAGATAATAATGCTAGAGAGGGTAGAAAGTTGTAGAAAAAAGAGGCAGACTGGACTTAACATGGATAGACTCAATTAGGGATGTCACAGGACCTGAGCAGAGCAATTGAGGACAAAAGTCATGGAGATGTCTCATTCACCAGGTCGTCATGAGTCAAGGTCAACTTGAGAGCAGTTAACAACAAATTGATTCAACGGGGCTATTATGTTTGGGGCTAGCAGCTAGATTTAGGCCAATGATTCAAATGCTTGGATGTACAGCAATGTGCACAAATGAGCCAACAGAGATGCTAACTGAACAAGTTCTTTGGGTACTTCCAATTATTGTTGTTAACTTTGAGTCAATCTCAACTCATGGAGACCCTGTGGATGAGACAACTCCAAGACTCCCTATCCTCCAATGCTCTGCTTAGTTCCTGTAAATTCATACCCACGGCTTCCTTAATGGAATCCATTCATCTAGCATGTGGTTTTCCTCTCTTTCAACTTCCCTCCATCTTTCCTAACATTATTGCTTTTTCCAGTGAGTCGTGCCTTCTCATGAGGTGGCCAAAGTATGACAGGCTCAGTTTAATCATCTTGGCTTCCAGGGAGATTTCTGGCTTGATCTGTTCTAGGACCATTTGTCCACGGAATCCTTAGCACTCTTCCCCAGCACCATATCTCAAATGATGTACTTCCAATGCTATTAGTCAAAAGGCATTTTTCACTATTCCATATTTCCTTTCTTAATGGACTTTTTGTGACATAAAAACAGATGGAAGAAGCAGTGGAAAAACAAGGGAAAGTTTAAAATGGAAGCTAACAACTATTGAACCTCTGCAAAACGACTTTGAAAAAGGGAATGAAAGAGGTATTTGGCAATACCCTTAGTTGAAATGGTGCTTCATCTAACCTACTATTGTTTGGAGGCCTAAATATCCTAAAGGCACCAGATCCTGTTTGAACTTGGAAGCTAAGCAGGATCACCCTGGTTAGTACAAGTATTTGAATGAGAGACTGCCATTAATGCTGTGTGTTTGTAGGCTATATTTCAGAGGAAGGAATTGGTAAAACCACCTTTGAGTATTCCTTGCTTAAGAAAACCCTATGAAATTCATGGGATCACCATAAGTCAACAGGATACTTGAAGGAATATACACACTATTGTTTTGTCTGACTAACAGTCAGATGCCCAAAATTTCAGGAAGTGACCGGCCAAACCTGATCCTGAAGGGTAACAGGCGATGAACAAGGACTCACTGGGAGTTGTTCAATTTCCTTCTGGCCTTACCTTTGTGTGACACATACAAAGGAGCAAACTGAACTAATATAGCCATGTATTTTGCCACTGCCCTCCTGCTTCAGGTGGATTTCCAGTCTTTTACATTTTTAAAGTGTCAAACAAGCATCTATCTTCTGCCTTATTTAAAAACAGCAATGCAGACATTTTAAAAACAAGAGTCCAAAAGCAAACAGCTGCAATAATTGTGCTGTTATTACCTCATAACTGCCACCTTGACTCTGGAGGTCAGGTAGGCATGCAGAAATTGCACAGTGCAGCTGATCATCATTCCCAGAGGGTGCCACTCTGTGGCCATATGTAGGACTTGCTCTTCCATTTCTAGAATATGAAATATTTCTTAAAGTGCTTGCCATGAACAGCTTTTTGCAGCAAGAAGTATTTTAACATGCTACATTTTATTTATTTAATTTATATCTCGCCTTATTCCCAGCATGAGATCCAACACTGTAAAAACCACACAGCCCTGGAGCCCTCTACATAACAGAGGTTGCCGGAACTGAGGAAGCAACCTGTTCATAATTTACACACCCTGAAGCACTCACTAGTCAAATCTGTGGAAAATTGCCTTGCCAGCAAAAGTGACATAACTAATGGAAATCTGCAAGCTCTCCTTGGCTGTGTAATCCATATGCATATAACTGATTAAAGTGGCTACACTTGTGACTAGGTGATAATTGAGAAGGAAATCAATCTCTAGACAAGTATTTGTCAGTCAGATTTGGAAAAAGACTGTTGGTAAACTGATACTATAAGTAAAAATATGATACTTGTTCCTACATTTCAGCAGACACTACCAGACAAAGCAAGGTTGCTAACAATTAAAAGCAGTTAATAATAGCAATAATACTTAAGTAAAATCTAGAGTTTAAGGCCCAAATCCAATTCTATTCCTAACCATTGTAGACCAACCAAATCAACTGCTGCACAGCTGGGATTTATGCAAATCCCATTACACCAGTGGTTCAACTTCAGCTGGAGTGAACTAACAACAGGATTTAGGCAGGGAAAAAAATACCATTTTGACACCGCAGCTATCAAATTGCTTAAAACCATTTAACTGTTTAGCCATTGATGTTAACTCACTGATGAATTATTAAGACTGCAATCCTATGTCCACTTACCACTGAACTCAACAGAACTTACTTTTGAATAGTTACCACTACAAGAATGCTGTAAATTAATGAATCTAAATAACTGCATATTATCAAAGACACAGTATAAAGCCTGAATCCAATTGTTAATCTCAATTGGTGTAGATCCATTGACTTAATGGGATTTTTTTAGATGTTGATTCATAGTCCAACAATTGATTAAGCAGGTCTATCTGAGTTGGGATTAACCAAGAGGATTTATAGAATCATAGAATCATAGAATCATAGAGTTGGAAAAGACCACAAGGGCCATCCAGTCCAAACCCGTTATGCAGGAACTCAAAATCTCTCAAGTTTAATTTCATCTGGCATACCATATATATTTGTCTATAAGTCGAAAAAATTAAGCCCAAAAATGGGCTCCAAAATCCTAGGTCGACTTATATACAGGTCAATACAGTAATACTTCTCTGTGAGCCTTGGGAAAGCTGGTGGGGAAGGGAGGGAGAAGAAAGAAATTGGAGGTTTGGGTCCCCCTTTTTGCAAGCCATGAGCCTTGGGAAAGTTTGGGGGAAGGGAGGGAAGAGAGAAAAATCGGAGGTTTGTGTCCACATTTTGCATGCCGAGACTGTGACTCTTGGGAGAGGTCCAGAGAGGGAGAAGGAGGGAGGGAAGTGGTGTTTCCCCTCCCCCATTTAGATCTTTTGTTACATGCCCCTGAGTTTGACCCTCAACTTATTCACGGGTTGTATCAAAATTCATCATTTTGGCCCCAAACCTGCCCTCGACTTATACATGAAGTTGACTTGTACACTAGTATATATAGTAGTGCTTCCCAAGCTATCTATGTGGGGTATAGGCAATTTTTTTCCAATGTGCTAAAAAACCAATGCCATCTTTCTTTCCTTGAAACTCACCAAGGAGCAGCAGCCCATGCTTGTGGACTGGCACTGGTCTATGGAACATCACTGACTAGCACTGCTATCAAATGCAAAGCAAGTGGAAGTTATGACACCACTTCACAAGCATCATCCCACTTAAATATGAGACAGCTTTTGTTTTGTATTATGTATGCTATCACTTGTGGTTAGATGCAAAAAGCATTTTTCATGTTAATGGAATTTGGAAATATGAAATGCAGACTATTGCCTGCTTTAATAGTACCAGAACCATCACTGCTTCAAAAAAATGAGCAAGTTCAAAGTTCAGTTGAAAGGAAGCTTTCAGAAATCCTTGTCAATAGACAGTCAATGTGGTAGTGGTTTGAGAATCGTGCTAGGATTGTGGGAGACAACAATTTGAATCCCTACTCCACCATGGAAACCCACTGGATGACCTTGGGAAAGTCACACACTCTCCGACTCCCCCTCTGAACAAATCATGCTATGAAACCACCTTTGTTAGTTTCTTACAAAATCTCACGCAAGATAAAGGGATCATAGAAGAGTCCAACTCCCTGCCATGCAGGAACTCAAAATCAAAGCATCCCTGACAGATGGCATCCCCAACAGATCTCTTTAAAGACCTCCAAAGAAGGAGACTCCACCACACTCCAAGGGAGTGTGTTCCACTGTCGAACAGTTCTCACTGTCAGGAAGTTCCTCCTAATGTTCAGGTGGAATCTCTTTTCCTGTAGCTTCCATTCATTGTTCTGGGTCCTGTTCTCTGGAGCAGCAGAAAACAAGCTAGTGCCCTCCTCAATATGACATCCCTTCAAATATTTAAACACGGCTATCATATCACCTCTTAACCGTCTCTTCTCCAGGCTAAATATACCCAGTTCCCTAAGTCATTCTTCGTAGGACATAGTTTCCAGACCCTTCACCATTTTAGTCGCCCTCCTCTGGACACACTCCAGTTTTTCAACATCCTTTTTGAATTGTGGTGCCCAGAAATGGACACATTACTCTAAGTGGGGCCTGACAAAACAGAATACAGTGGCACTATAACTTCCCTTGATCTAGATACTATACTTCTATTAATGCAGCCTAAAATTGCATTGGCCTTTTTAGCTGTGGCATCACACTGTTGACTCATGTTCAACTTGTGGTCCACTAGGACTCCTAGATCCCTTTCACGCGTAGTTTCGTTAAGCCAGGTTTCCCCCATCCTACGTCTATGCATTTCATTTTTTTTTTTTTTTGCCCTAAGTGCAGTACCTTACATTTCTCTGTGTTGAAATCCATTTTGTTAGTTTCAGCCCAGCTTTCTAATCTACTAAGACATTTTGAATTTCTATCCTGTCCTCTGGGGTATTAGCTATTCCTCCTAATTTGGTGTCATCTGCAAATCTGAGAAGCATGTCCCCTATTCCTTCAGCCAAATCATTGATAAAGAGGTTGAATAGCACTGGGCCCAGGACAGAACCCTGTGGCACCCCACTGGTCACTTCTCTCCAGGATGAAGAGGAGCCATTGCTGAGCACCCTTTGGGTTCAGTCAGTCAACCAGTTACTAATCCACCTAACAGTTGTATTGTCTAACCCACATTTTACTATCTTATTTGCAAGAATATTGTGGGGAACCTCGTCAAAAGCCTTACTGAAATCAAGATACACTATGTCTACCGCATTCCCTTCATCTAGCAAGCTGGTAATTTTATCAAAAAAAGAGAACAGATTAGTCTGGCATGACTTGTTTTTGAGAAACCCATGTTGACTTTTTGTGATTATGGTATTCTCTTCTAAATGTTCACAGACTCTCTGTTTAATGAACTGTTCTAGAATCTTTCCTGGTATTGATGTCAGACTAACTGGATGATAGATGTTGGGATCCTCTTTGTTCCCCTTTTTGAAGATGTTCCCCTTCTTGAAGACAATGTTTGCCCTCCTCCAGTCTGCTGGGACTTCTTCTTTTTTCCAGGAGTTCTCAAAGATTATTGCCAGTGGCTCTGAGATTACATTTGCCAGTTCTTTTAATAGCCTTGGATGTAGTTCATCTGGTCTTGGAGACTTAAATTCATTTAGGTAAACAAGGTATTCCTGTACTTCCTCTTTACTTATTCTGTGCTGCATTTCCCCTATTGTGTCCTCTGCTCCATTTTCCTCAGGTTGAACACCCTTTTCCTTTTGTGAGAAGACTGAAGCAAAGAAGGTGTTGAGTAGTTCTGCCTTTTCTCTGTCCCCTGTTAGAATTTCTCCATCTTCTCTGCGCAGTGGCCCTACCATTTCCTTCTTCTTTCTTTTGCTACAGACATACTCAAAAAAGCCCTTTTTATTGTCCTTATCCCTCTAGCAAGCCTGAGTTCATTCTGTCCTTTGGCTTTCCTGACTTTACCCCTACATGTGCTAGCTATTTGTTTGATTCCTCTTTAGTGATTTCACCTCTTTTCCATTTCTTATACATCTCTCTTTTAAAGCTTAGTTCAGTTGAAAGTTCTTTTGTCACCCAACCCAGTTTCTTGAGACACTTCCCTTTTTTCTCATTGGAACAGTTTGAGATTGTGTCTTCAGTATCTCCCTTTTGAGAAACTCCCATCCATCCTGACCTCCCTTCTCCTTTAGTATTCCTGACTCCCAGTGTTTCCCTAAGTTTGTTGAAATCAGCACTCCTAAAGTCTAGAATGAGTATTTTACTATGCCTAGTTCTCTTTTCTACTGTATAAGAAACTCTAGGAGAACATGATCACTCCCACCTAAGGATCCCATCACTTGCACCCCATTTACCAGGTCATCCCTGTTGGTTAGGATCAGATCTAAAATAGCTGAGCCCCTTGTTGCCTCTTCCACCTTTTGGACAAAGAAATTTTCTTCGAGGCAAGTGAGGAATTTGCTAAACCTTGGAGTATTGGCTGAGTTTGACTTCCAGCAAATATCAGGATAATTGAAGTCACCCATCACTACTACGTGTGTGTGTGTGTGTGTGTATGGTATATTGTGCCCTTCAATTGTAGACCCACCATTTAACTGAGCTGGGATTTTAATTTACATGTAAGTGTTAACTTGTATATGTTCTATATGTAGAACTTCTTAGAAGTATCCAAAGTCAGAAAACTAAACATTTTGAAACACTGAAGTTTTCAGAACTTGCTTTTAATAAACATATCTTACACCGACTCACTAGGCACTTCCCTAATCAAGCGTAGAGATAGCTATATGTAAATGGAAAAACAGAGAATAAGAAAGAGCAGAGCCTTACCACAATATGAGGTTCAACATCTGTTCAGTCATCACATTTTTAAGCATGTTAAGTGACTATCACTTATTGATAGCTTTTCCTAGGAAAACAGAAAATTACCATACCAAGACATACCTCTAATCCATCTAGCTCAGATCTACAGATGCTGAATGGCCCCATGCTGCACCTTACTTTCCTTCCTTAGTGCTTTCTTTTTAGTTTAAACCAGAGTTTTTAGCCAGTACATTTAAAACTCATGTAATGCCAGTTTGAAATTTTTAACATCCTGATTAATAATCAGACATTTTAAGATTGTTGTTGTGTGCCTTTAAGTCCTTTCTGATTTATGGCAATCCTAAGGCAAACCTATCATTGGGTTTGCTGGCAAGATTTATTCAGAGGCAGGATTGTCTTTGCCTTCATCTGAGGCTGAGATTGTGTGCCTTACTTAAAATCACCCAGGGGTTTCCATGGTTTATTTGAACCCTAGTCTCCAGTTTCTTAGTCCAATGCTCAAACTACTATACCAAGCTGGCTCTCACATTTTAAGATCCTGGCTACTAAATTTACTGTTGAAACAAAAATTTTCCCAGAAATAACAAACTGAATGTAGTTTAATTAAATCATGATGTAAAAACAGAAGGTGGCAAGAGCAGAGTAAGAGAGGAAGGTAGCAGCCAAAATACAGTTTATCTAGTGGACGAATGCATGTTAAGAGCAACTGAATGCATGTATTGGATCCAATCACTGTGTGTTATCATGTTAGGAGCTGACATGAAAGTAATCCCATTGTGCGTATGGCTTGTGTCACACATGATGCATGTGTATATTTCTTATACTTTGACTAAGACCAAACAAAATATATAAACACTGCACTGGTACAACATCCTGTGAATAAATGGGGGGTTCAGTCAATAATTTAAAGGGCTGCAGCTTCAGCCTGCAGGAGAGGTTCTGGGACCAATATTATTTGCCCATCAGGGAACCACTTGTAAACTGATCCTAATCAGAACTGGTGAACCATGCAGCTTTTCTGAAGCTAATTCCCTGGGAAGGATCTTAAGATGCTGGGCAGAGAACCAAAAAAA
Organism: Phrynosoma blainvillii; assembly: GCA_026167975.1. Taxonomy (NCBI): domain Eukaryota; kingdom Metazoa; phylum Chordata; class Lepidosauria; order Squamata; family Phrynosomatidae; genus Phrynosoma; species Phrynosoma blainvillii. The sequence continues at coordinate 277,299,314 of JANUYF010000002.1, read as the reverse complement.
AAAATTACACTTCTAAATACTTTACTAGGTTCTAAAAATCAATGCAAAAATTAACTGGATACTTCTAGTGTTGCTACATTAACTTAAAATTATCCCCACCCCACCCCCCATACAGTCCAAAGTTATGTGGGTGAGTATTTTTTGAAGATTTAGTTTCCATTCAAGCTTTTCTGCACAAGATGTAAGCAGAGTGCTCCAATTCACAACAATCAACATACAAAGTCCTGTTTGACTCTGTCCCTCATGTGACTCCTTTTCATTGAGTGTTGATTCATTTAGTCATGAGACACAACTGAGACGTGAGCAAACAAGGATGCAAGGTCTAACCTCAAAAGAATGGCAATGCCTGTTCTGCCAGTTTACTGTATTAGCAACGCAAAAGTGGGAAATGCAGTCTCCTAAAGGCAAAGAGCACACACTTCTTTACACTTGTTGATGGACTACAATTGTTGCTTCAAACAAATCCCTGACAGAACACGACAGACAGAGCAAGCCACTCTCGCTTGAAAGGATTCATCTAATTTCATTCTTGCTTTGCTTTGCTAATTGATTTGGTAAGAACATACAGCTTGATGTAAATCATTTTGCTTACATACCAATGGACTTCCCTAGGAGTAAGCCGCAATGAATATGGCAAGACCTACTTCTCATGTGTGCAACTAAGGTACCCTGTTTGTTTAAAATAACTTTTACTTTTCATTGCTGTCTAAAAGGAAAGTTTATGCAAGGCTGAAAAATTTGCAAATATTTTCATTTCCAAAAGATAACTGCCAGTTTAAACAGGGAGCTGGAGAGTCCATGGGGGAAAACCTGGAGCAGGTCCAACCAAAAGCAGGCCAGAGTCCAGTGGAAGGCCTATTCCACATGCTTTTTCTTGGCATGTTTCTTCAGAGAAGATTTGCCATTGCCATCCTCCAAGGCTGTGACTTGGCCAAGGTCACCCAGTGGGTTTCCATGGCTGAACTGGGATTTGAACCCTGGTCTCTCAGTTTCCTAGTCCAACACTTGAACTGTTACACCACCCTGGCACCATTATATATTTCTTATGTTTATATTTCATCTAATGCCCAGCCTGCTCATAATGCAAGCTTAATGTTGATGGTTTTTCCCTCCTTAAGATGAACTGTCCTTCTGCATCCCAACTACAGTTAAGTCACTCACTAAACAGAAAAGGAAGAAACAACAACAACAAAGGGAAATACAGGAAAAATCTACAAATTTCTTAGAATTGTGGGCAGGGGGAGGATGATGTGGATTGTGCACACCTAATCCTGGAAATGGTGAACAAAAAGGCTGCCTTCTATAGAAGACAAAACAACTATTTCTTCTGGGCTCTAACCATTTAGTGCCACAGGTTCTGGGTAAGATTAACGGAGAACATCCAGAAAAAAAGTTAGCAACTTTACAGTTTAGTTTGTAGTTTAAATAAAAGATAAATTATATAGTTTATGTAAAAGGTATTCACGTTTTTTTCTCAGCTCCAAGAAGAAAGGTGTCTCAACAAGACTACCACCTCATCAAAAAATAAAATAAAATAAAATGTAAAATTGGGTGATTTTTCACCCCTGCATGAGAACAAAAAAGACCAATGTAGTGTATTTTATTCCCAGCAGAAGCAGCAACAGGGAAAAAGGCTTGTACACAATATGTTATTTCTTGCACAAAATATGTTATTGCTGTGCAGTAAAAATGTTGTTGTTAACTGTGGTCAAGTCACTTTAATTTATGGCAACCCTATATGAAAGAGACCTCCAAATCATCCTGTCATCAACAGCCCTGTTCTTACAGACTCTGCTGTGGCTTCCTTGATTGAGTCCATCCATCTGGAATGTAGTCCTCCTCTTTTCCTAGTGCCTTCTACTTTACCAAGCATTATTGTCTTTTCAAGTATGTTATGTCTTCTCATGATACATCCAAAGTATGACGATCTCAGTTTAGTCATCTTCGCTTCAAGGGAGAGCTCAGGCTTGATTTGCCCTCGAACCCAATTATTTGACTTTTTGGCAGTCCATGGTATCCAGCACCGCATTTCAAATGAGATGATTTTCTTCCAGTCAGCTTTCTTCCACAGTCCAGCTTTCACAACCACGCACAGAAATTGGAAATACAATGGCCTGGACAGTCTTAACTTACATTATGCCAAACTTTTAAAAAGTTTGAAAAGCCTAACTCAGTATGCTTGTGCAAAAAGACCACCTCCCACCCTGAGGACCTGCCATCAACATCAGAACAATACACAGCTTACATGGGAATCACTCCTCCCTACCCAGGGTCTCACAGTATATATATACCCACTCTCTTCCATTCCAGTATTCTCTGAAGATGTCAGCCACAGATGCTGGCGAAACATCAGAAAAAAACTCTTCTAGAACATGGCCACACAGCCCGAAAAACCCACAAAAAACTATAGATGCCAGCCATGCAAGCGTTCAACAGGCCTGCAAAGAATTTTCACAGAAAAAGTTCCAAAATGCTAAAAGTAGTTGAAAATGTGCAAAAACTCTCATACTGACTACCAGCAGAGAATAAATGAATTATTTTGTTCTTGCATATGAGAATCAAGCAAGCAATTATTTGCATCCCTTTCATTTAATTTTACTGTTATGTAACCTTAACAACATCAGCAGAAGCCAAGAATGAGGGACATGGCAGAGAAGAACATATGAGCCAAACAAAATGCAGTCAGCCTGGAAACATTTCAACAATCCTGATCTAGCTGACCATTTAAATTTGCTTATAGAGTTATCTCCAGTGTTTTTGACTTCTTTACTATCATTTCATAGAATAATCAATGTTTTCTCCCCATGCTGATTTATGAAAGCTCTCTGCTACATCCTTTACCTTCTGAATTATTACATTTCTGACATTATAGGGCTGAATATCAAGAATTATCTAGAACGTAAGATAATTACCAAAATGTTATCCTCCTACATATTACCTATGACAAAATGTAATTGTTTATTATTGTATGCTACTAGGTTTCTACAGCAAACTAAAAATGGACAATATTTCCTGCATTTCTTGGGGAACTCAGTAATTTGTAAGTGCAATCAACAATAATCCAACTTAAAATCTCATTTATCATTCTTATCGACATTTAAAATTCTTTTAAGAATTATAATTCTTAAATGTATTCTTAATGTATTTCTAGGACAATTACTGTGTTGAGGTTTTTTTCTGTTTGTTTTAAAATGAGCAACCTGTTTTTATAGACAGAATATAACATCTTTAATTCCTTTTTGGTATCAACAAGTAATAGCCTGGTCAAAGCATTATCATTTCAGGTCAATACTTCTTGCAGCTCAGAAGCTTTAGGGTCCAAATACCCTGAAGGAGACCAGATCCTGCCTGATCTTTGAAGCTAAGTCAGGTCTGCTATGGTTAGTACTTGGATGAGAGTACCAGGTGCTGTAGGCAAGGAGTTTCAGAGGGAGGAAATGGCAAAACAATTTCTGAATATTCCTTGCTTCAGAAAAATATATGATAGGTGACATAGGGGTACACTCACACCATGGAAAACTGGCATGGCTACAACAGCTTGTCAGAGGCAGAAGACCTTTTCCTCCTCTTGCTCTTTTTCCCTGATCAACAGAATAAATAATCACTAGTGCTGCTGGGACCAGCTCTCAGCAAATGTTAAGGTCTTCATATAACAAAAGTGAGTCAGTCTGTTTATTGGGGGGAAAGGAGGATATTCAACCTTCCTATCACCACAGCTCAGAAATGCCTGGAGGGCTTCCCTGGCCATTTGAGGGCAGACAGGAAATCCAATGGAAGAGGCTGGCAAAGCTCTACTACTGAAAAGCAAACTGAAGGAGCTACAAAGGAAGCATTCATTTGATGATGTTAATGAGGTTTCCCCACCCGGACTCCTGCCAGATGTTCTTGACTTTGACTCCTGACAATCCCACACAGCTCGGGAATGTGGGGGGCTGTAGTCCAAATCACATCAAAAGCAGCAAGTTAGGGAAGACTGCTAATGGACTACCGAGGCTCTGAGTCACTAACCCTTGAATGGACCATCCAACCATAACATAGAATACCTAAGTGGCTTCATTACTTTTCTCATCCAGGAGGGGTGGAGCAAGATGGCGGCACACGAAGCAGCTTGGTGTGAGCTCAGTTATCTATTTTAAGTTTGGTGTTTTGTTTTTTTCATTTGTCTTTTAAATCAACCCACTTTGTGTTTACGAAATTCAGAAAGCCTTTGTTTCCCTGTTCTTGGCTGATAAGGCTCCCAAGGACTTTTAAAGTGATGTTTTAATTCACAGTTTACTGGGATTCATCCAATAAGGCTGCTATGTTGGTTAATGAAGGCTATGGAATGCTATTACTCCATTAACATGTGAGTCTAACAAACACTGAAGTTTCTGTTCTTATCCTATTCTCTGCATAAAGGGTTCTAGAACCTCTGTTTGTTAAAACCTGAAGATAAAACAATTTATAAACATGGAGGTGCCTGAAACAAAGTAATTCCAAGGACATCAAGCTGGAGGAAGTCCAGGGGTAATAACTGGAATCAGGAAATCATCTGTGGAGTGTAAACCTCATAACAGAAAAGCTGTAGCTCGACAAGTGAGAAAAGGGGAGATTTTTGGGGTTTTTTTAACCCTAGGAGCAGTATTAGAGTTATATCCAGCTGCTCTGTGCTTCCCATCTTCTTCCTCCATATGCCTTATGTCGAGTTAGGCAGAAACTTATGCAGGCTGTTTTCGCAGAGTGAAATCTGTGCCCTGGCAGTTTCTAGGAGAAAGCAGTTATTTACTGCCATCACAGGGACTTCTCAGCCTGTACAGTGACCTTGGTTGTGCCATTTACTGATTGCTTAATGTCAATTGGCTATATCTGGCAAAACCTGATAATAATCAGTTATGGTTAGTACTTGAGCCCAGACAATTTGGGCCCAGAAAGCATGTGTACAGGCAAATAAAAATGCCAAGAGATCGAACCAAAAGTCAATCCTTGACTATTGTGTCCCTTTAGAAATTAGTGCATAACATGATGACTATATGCATACAAGTACTCAAACCTTAAGCACTATAGTGAATCTGGACAATGGAAAAATAAACAACGAAGAAGAACTCCAGAGTCTTGGGAACTGGGATAATCAGACTGAGAATTTGCCTGGTAACTGGTCCTTGGACCCAGAGCTCCTGGCCAGGCCACCAGTAGACACCCCTCTTAAGCATTTAAATTTTACAACTCCTGACACCAACAAAAATGTGTAGGAGAAAACTACAAGAAAATCCCACACATTTGATAGTGAACATGCTCGAAACATCTATACTTGCCTGAGAGATCAATGTTTTCTTTCAGCACAAGTAAACCAAAAACTTTTTGGCAAATTACATTCCATAAAACAAGAGCTCTCTGGTCTTACAGTCTATTGTAGCCTTGATGGAGCTGGGAATTTTAAAAGCAGCAAGCACCCCCAGCAAATTCCCAAGATGGAGACTTGGCAAACTTGGCAATCAACTTAAAGTCTGAAAAGGATGGAAGAGGATTTGAGGATTGTTGTCCTACCAATTTTTCAAGCCCCTGGGGTATCTGGAAAAAATAATGCTTGATTGGATTACAAATTCTAAGAAGATACCAGAAACCCCAGTTGTAAAATGTAAAAAGTGGCACGGAGGACTTTAACTTTTTCAAATTCTAATTTACTTCTCCTAGATGAATAGCATGTCATCTTAAAAGAAGGAAATTCCTAATTTGTATTTTCATCCACTGGATCAGCAGATGAAAAGGGCCTGAGGGTGAGCACATTTCAAGATCAGTCACAAGCAGCAGGACAAGTAGACCCTGACTCGAGAGATACAACACATGTAGAAGTTCATCCATCTCTCACTGAGAGTCACATTACCATTTTCAACTGGTCATTAAAGCAACCATATCAAATTAGGCTAGCACCCTAAGAAGTGCTAAAGGACATTTTAAACATCTTGGGGTCTGGGTGGGATAACTAGTGGATATAAAATGCTCTGGCATGTACCCCATAAGGCCGGAAAAGCTGAGAGGTATGGTGATTTTGATTTTCATGGATAGAAACCATGCCTACTGTTTCTGGCATCAGTTGTACAAATTTGAAGGAATAGAAATATCATTTAAGAGAGGCCTGCACAGATATAATTCAGAGACCAACTCTAAATCATATTTGAATTTGCACATCAATAATTTAGCAGATTCAAAGGATGGAATGCATAATTTAAATGACAGGCCTTCTGTAGAAAACTAGCATCTATAGAGACTGCTGATCATCTGCTTGGAATTCAAAATCCATCAAGATTTAGGACACCATTTCATCAGGTTGAAACCCTAAAAGTACATACTCTCAGGAAATTGGCTACATTAACTCTGTAATAGGAATATAATGGGCAGAAATGGTTCTTTCAGAGGGAAAAAGGCTATTTTAGAAGATCTAGAATTCCAAACTGATTTAAAATGTATATGGGATAAAGTGGACATTCTGGAAATAATTCCAGAAAGATGTAACAAGAGAACTGTGGTTCTAGATTTCTCTTCTATTGCCCTTTGTTCTCAGGTCCAAAATTGTTTAAATAAAAATGGAAGTGCCACTGTATCAAGTGGCAATTTTCTTCCCACTAAAAAATCCCTATGGTCCCTCAGTCTTGATTTGACAGAGAGTGTAAAGCCAAGAAAAAAAGAGTAGAAAATACTTACAAGGCAGGTAAAACATCTAAGAACTGTGGATGCCATCACCCATTTAAAACAACAAAGGAGAGTATAAGACCTTGCTCAGGGAAAAGAAGGCGGCATATTATGATAACAACTGGAGATCTTTGTGCCTGGTGCTTATTGAAGGAGATGAGATCAGGTTTTGGAGTCTGCTGCACAGAGGGTTCTCCCATATGTCCTTTGAGCCTGATGCCTCAATTGTACCTGAGGTCTGGCTCGCCCATTTACGTCATATCTTTAACAATAATTTAACTAGACAGCACATCATGATCCAGAGTCCTGATAAATTTCCTGAATGGCCACCTGTCTCTCATGCTAAAATTAAAAACCTGATCTTCACACTTCAGTGTGGTAAGGCTCCTCCTGGAGAAGATATGATTCCCCCCGAGGTGTTCAAAGTAGATATTGAGTGGTGGCCATCTATTCTTGTCAAACTATTTACATACCGTACATTAACTCAACTGGCAATTTTCCCCCTGGGTGGCAATCGAGTATTGTTGTACCAATCTACAAGAAAGGGGACACAACAGACCCTTCTAACTATAGGCTCATCAGTCTTTTAGACATAGCTTCTAAACTTTATACCCACTATCTTTCAAATAAACTTCTGGAATGGGATAGTAAACAATCTATCATCCATGAGGAGAAAGCAGGATTTAGGAGAGGTAGAAGCACTCTGGATCGAGGCTTTATTTTGCAACATCTTATATGTACATTTGGCAGTTGTCCAAATAAGTTTATTTATACAGCATTTGGTAGACAGGCAGTGTCATGGCACAAACTGTCTAAAACAACATTGATAAAAGATTGTTGTGACTTATACAGCTGTTGCATCAAGCTAATTATATGCAAGTCAGAATAGGATCCAATGGTGTTTTAACACAATCTATTCATATTGAGCGGGGAATAAAACAGGGCTGTATTCTGGCACCTTTTCTATTCAATCTCTGTATCAACTATCTGATCCCAGAAATGGCCTCTCCCTCTTTCTTTCCTCCAGCTGTTAGCAACCACAAGATTAAAATTTTGCTTTCTTTAGACAAAATTGGCCTTAAAAGGATGCTAGCCAAATTTGGGAGGCTTTGTAAAGAGGAACTACTAGTTGTTAACTATTCTTAAATCAAGATCATGTTTTTGGGAGGAGAACCCCTAAAAACACATGGCTACTAGATAGACATCATTTAGAACAGGTGTATTCATTTAAATACCTGGGGCTGTACTTTGCTGAAGAACTTTCTTGGAAGCAACATCTGGAAGTCACTAAAATCTCAGTGCCAAATCTATTGGGCAACTTAAAAGATTTTTCTACTCAAGGGGGAACAGTTAATAAATCCTGCCCTAAAGGCTTTTGCAGGCAAAATTATTGTGCAAATGCTGTATGGGGCAGAGATCTGAGGTGAAAATGCCAAATCCAATCTGGAAATTTTGCTAAACAAATATATGCAACCGATCTTGGGACTTCCTCCAGGGGTTCCAGCGGCTCACCTTAGGGCTGAGTTGGGTCTCCCCTCAATAGCAGCTAGAACTGATTTGTCTTATTTGAGATTCTGGCTCAGACTAAATAGACTTGAGGACGATTTTGTTGGTTGGAAGAACTTAGGGTTGGTGGATGAGCACAATTGTGCCCAGATAAGTAAAATATTTATAACCTCAACATACAAAAGTATCTCAGGCTTAGTCCTCAAGACCTTAAGATCACAAAGAACTGGGTATTTGATCATGATGCTAACCACGATAGAGCAACCATAGTTGGGGCACTATTCTCTATCTGGTACCCACAGATACAAATCAACTATGCAAAGCCACAATACACTGATACCCTGACTTTTCTCCAGCTCCGAAGGGCTTTCACAGAACTAAGATTTCAGCAGATGCCCTCTGCTTATCTTGAAGGGAAATATAGAGGCACCCCAGTTATAGACAGAAAAAGTGTATTCTGTTGTAATCAGGTAGATGATATTGTTCATTATTTGATGTTCTGCCCCCTTTACTCTTCACCTAGACTAAGACTAAGTCATAATCCAATTCTACAGTGTGGATTTATTTATTTATTTATTTATTTGCTTGTTTATTTTAGACTTGGCTGTTCTTGGCTGGGAGGGGAATGGAGTGGCAGTTACAGACAGCAAAGCTACACACCAAGATAAACAACATACAGTTAATTAAGAACTCTTTAGCAGCCTACTTTGTTCTTGAGAATGGATGGAGGTAGCCCTGCTCTACAAGTAGCTCACTGCACACCACTATATCCCTATGCAAGACATGTCACAGCAGAAACATAAAGAGGTGCATGCAAATCTGCAGGCAGATATGAAATCCTTGCCAATCCACATGATTTCACATTCCCTGGGGAAATGTTCAACTGCAGAATTTTGAACTAGCCTCTTCTCTTCTTTGTGTGTGTCTCTGTGCCTTCAAGTCACCTGTTGACTTACAGTAACTCCATGAATTTCATAAGAGTTTTCTTAAACAAGGAATACTCAGTCATGGATTTGTCAGTTTCTCCCTCTGAAATATAGCCTACAACACCTGGTATTAATTGGTGGTCTCCCAACCAAGTACTAACCACAGCTGACTCTGCTTAGCTTCCAAGGTCTGATCAGATCAGCAGTTTTCAACCAAAAGTAGAATCTGCTGTAAGCCAAGACTAAATACCAGCAATGCTAAGGAATCATCAGTATTTGGACCTAAGTTGTCACAGGAAGCAACACAGAACCAATTTGGTGTAGTGAGTTGAGTGCTGGACTAGGGTCTGAATCTGTGCTTGGCCATGAAAACCTTCTAGAAGACTTTTTGCAAGTCACACTCTCTCAGCCTCTAGAGGCCCACATATTTGCCCACCTGATCTAGTTCAATATACGCTGACTATCAACAGATATGCAAAATCCTAGACTTTCCCCATACTTGCTACCTCATGGGATTTTATGCAGGCAAAGCATTCACACTGAGCTACGGTGAACTTTTCCTAAGAGTTCTCTGAAACTGCTTGGAAAGAATGGGGGCAAGATTTAAGGTCAAGTGATATTATTTCCCAAACTACAGATTATTTTGAGCTTGAATTTGTATGAATCTTTATAAAAAATGTTGGCAGTATCAGTAATTCTCTAGTACTAAACTGATTACATTTCCACATTTTTATCTCACAAACAGCTCCAGCACACTGCATGGATACAACACTGCTATTTAAAAAAGGGGAAGGGGAATGAAAACATCCTGGCTGCAGTCCCTTAGCTCTAACTCCTTAGATCTGACTCCAGTTCCAATGAGAATAGAGTTCTTCATAGCAGAAGAAAAATCTACTCTTGTTTTTAGCAACCAGTGATCTGTCTTCATAAAGGGACAGCACTTTCTGAGTGGAATATTTTATTCCATTGCATTTTGCTCTTACAAATGGAGGACACACCAGGCTTCAGATTCAGAACTGGTCCAGAAGTGTGTATTTGCTTTGCTGGCATGGAAACACCAGCAAAGTCCAAAACTATAGAATAAAGCTCCTTCTCAAGCTAACATTAGTCCAGTTTTCTGGAACCTGATATTGACAGGATAAGAAGCCACAGTACAGGCCCTTCAGATGTGTTCCAGAACTTCTCATGTTATACAATGTTATATAAGCAATGCAGGAAAGAGTGATGCTGTCCTCTAAGCCATACTGAACAAAAATCATGTTGGCTTCAATGGAAGTTATTTAAGCACAAAGTTAAAAACCCACAAGTAAAGTGAAGACACAACTTTGTTGTTTTGACTGGGCTGATATATCTTCCAAAACATAAGAATAACAAATTCATTATTTTAAGAGACTGTTCTTGGGATTATTTTAAATGTTGGTTTGGAACCTAGCATGTTCACTATTTAGAAGCACATTTCTGGCTTTAACAGCACATATCTCCTCACAAATAAGTCCCACAGACTTCAGTGGACATTATTCTCAATAGCAACATTTAAGACAGCAGTCTAACATGTAGTGCAAAGACAACACATCCAAGAGAAAGATTCGTGTTTATGTTCTGATCCATACTGAGAGTATGGGCCTTTACAGACTGCCAGAAATAATGCAGCTTAAGGCCACTTTAACTGTCCTGGCTCAGTGCTAGGGAATCATGGGAACTGTATTTTTTTCTGGTGCATTGAGTCTTCTCTGTCAGAGAGGTCTGGTGCCACAATAAACTACAGTTCCCATGATTCCTTAGCACTGAGTCAGGACAGTTAAAGTGGCCTCAATTTGCACTATTTCTGGCAGTCTGTAAAGGCCCTACATCTTGGAAATACATCCAAAATTACTTAGGGTTACTTCCTATTACATTCTGCATACCCTTTCTTGATTTACACATATCACATTCATCTAAACTTGATGAAGTGACAAAAATGATTTCTTAAGACAATAGTGTGAATTAAAATTCATAAAATTATCCATTATAAATCCATATAAGAAAGGGAGAACACATTCTTCCCTTAAATTACTCACGCACATGTGAAACTGCTCACCCTCTTGCAATATAGCAATAGGTCTTATGATGTAACAGTATATCTTACCAGTTATCTTACCCTTCCACAAATATATCTAGAAGGCGGGAGGGGAGGGAGACAGAGAATTGTTTAGCCTGACAAAAGCGTAAGAAAATGGATGATTAGACTCCAAGTCACCCAGGCCAAATTATCCAAGGAGGAAATAGTTTGCAAAGTGGAGCATACATGCCTCTCCTCCAGCTATGCAAAAAAAGGCACAGGAAGGACTGAATCATTCCCTCTCCTAAGGACTGAATCAGTCCCATTACAGAGGAAGGACGGCAAACTCAAGTAGGTGCGCTGACATAATTCTTCCCAGAATGTACATGTTGTTCTTCCATTTGATTCTAACTTCATCTCAGAACATTAGTATCTCTTGGTGCTTAGCAATCTTTTTCAATGAGGAAACGACGTAAGGCAAAGCTGAAAAATAGTCTGGGAAGGAGAATCTTAAGAAGAAGGAAAGGTATGCATATGGTGGTTGTGTATTAGAAAACTGAAAATACACTACAGCAACCACTGTAGTATATATGTTTTTAATTGTACTGTTCTTTTAAACTATAAGCTGCTCTGAGTCCCAATTTTATTGGGGGGGGGAGTGGGATATAAAGGGACGTACAAGCTGGAATCTTATTTAGCCCGCTATGCTAGTGATTGCACTTTTTCCAGGACTGCACAGTGGTGGTGACAGAAGGCAGGCAAAATCTCCTGGCTTTGAGCAGCCTATTTTTGCTGTACCTTAATTCCCTCAAGACCACTAAACCCATGGTCCTTTTCTTCCTGCTGCCACTGCTGGCATAGTGAGTTGTGCCAGTGTTTTGCAGAATATGTTTCTGGCCATAAGGGTAAATTCAGTGCTGAACTGGTGCACTCCATTAAGCATAACAAGACTTCCTTCTCTCCTCTTCCCTTCTGCAACACTAGAAAACCTGGTCCAGGGGGGTTCCCAATCCTCCAGAGGAGATTTTGAGAGTACACTGAGAGAAAGAATTATTTCTATCCATAGAACATCACTGTTGGCACCTGGCCATAACAGTTAAAATGATTACAACAACTTACAACAGTGGCTCCCAAGCTTGGTGTTCTGGGACCTGATGTTCAACATGACAGGGTACAAGAACATTAAAACAGGCAAACATCAGGGACCCATTCATATTACACAATTATAGCACTATGATTCCAGTTTAACTGCCATGGTTTCATCCTGTGGAATCCTGGGGGTTTTAGTTTACAGAGGGATATTTCAAATCCTCAGTCAGAGCTCTAGTGCCTCCCTAAACTGCAAGTCCCAGAATTGCATAGGACTGAAGCATGGCCGTTAAAAGGAATCACAGTGCTGTAATTCAGTGGTGTGAAAGGGCCCCAGGACACCCCAGGCTGGAATCACTGCTGGCCTAGACTTCTAGTTCACCACCTCATAGCATTCCAAGAAAAACACACTGCTGGTCTTTTCAATGAAAAATCACACAGATCTTTACAACCTGACACCCTTACTCTTTAAGGATGTAAAAACAAAAGTGTGCTAGGGATGATATCATGAAAACACACTACGGCTGATAAGAGATTTCTTCCCCCCACCCCCAAACCGCTGTACTACTGAAAGGAAAATCCCCTGAAGCCATAAACCTAAGAAAAAAAGTGAAGATGACAACTGGTCAGAAGTATCTGACCTGACCCGACCACCCCCCAGGCAAGGGCACTAGGGAGACCCAGTTCAACTGAACAAATACAGAAGTGGCTACTGGACAGGTAACAAACAGATGCCGTTTCTCTCTCTCTCTCTCTCTCTCTCTCTTTCAAGTCCCATAATGACTATTTGTTATGTCCTAGGAATGTAAAGAGGGGTTTGCTTTCTCAGCTCAGCCTCTTTGAAAAAGCTGTATACTGAAGGAGCAGGAGGAGAAAAACCTAAAGAGCTTCATGGCTGAGACTTACTGCTCCAGAGGCAGGCAGGATATGTCATATGTCACAGTCCAATCTTATTAAACCACACAGGCAGCTGCAGGACAAGGAAGTGATAACACAAATGACATGGGACAGTGAAACACCCCTGCGAAAGAAGCTCATGATCACTGTGACGAGCTCTAGCCGTGAGAGCAGACAATGCAAAACAGAGAATTTAAGCACCACAACCCTTAAAAGTATGAAATGAGTTCACTTCACTTTTTCTGGGAGCCAGGGGAGGAGGTGGATGTTAAGCCAATGTTTTAGATGCAAACTCAAATACCTTTTCCAAATGTTGGAAGTGTTTGTGGCTTTCTTGGCTCGCATTGATATAACATTTATTAAGGGTCATTTCTTTTGCTCTAGCTCACAGCAATAAGTCTGCAGGAAATGTATTCTGTTATCCCCCAAAAGGGGAGAGTAGCGCAGCTCAACAAAAGGCCTGCAATGAGTCACTTCTCTCCTTCTGTACATATGCAAAAAAAAAAAAAAAAAAAAGGGGGGGGGTAGAAGGATAGAAGTAATGGAAATAATAAAGTCTCAAAGAGGAGAGTATATTTTCTCAGAAATGGAGGAAAATAAAACAGCCTTTAGTGGTTTTCACAAAAAAGACCTAGAAAAACTACTGCTTATAAAATCAATTAGCAACTCTGCAAACCCTGTCTCATGTTCTGTTCACAAGCAAGGTCTACTTCAGGGGTAGGCAACCTTTTTGAGCTGGGGGCCAGGTTGCTGTCCCTCAGACAATCGGGGGGGGGGGGGGGGGAGGGCGAAGCACCAAAAATAAATAAATAAATAAATAAATATATTTTTTAAAAAAAATAAAAATTTAAAAAATATGCATGCACACTCTCTCAGCCCCAGAAAAGCCATGGCAAAACCCCTGTGGAGATTTTTCCAAGAAAACTCCAAGAACAAGTAATAACAATAACCAATATCATCATGGCAGGGGGCGGCAGTGGCGGCAGGACCAGCCTGGGGCCGGTCCAAAGGCCTCGGGGGACCGCATCCGGCCCCCGGGCCTTAGGTTGCCTACCCCTGGTCTACTCAGTTTAGCTGGACCTGCTCCCAAGTAAGCTTGCAAATATTTGCTGCCTTAATTGTCAATGTGCTAATAATTAATGGATTTTTTTCAGTCTTAGCTACTGAAGCTCAGAAAACTCCCCAAAATTTACTCAGTAATTACTCAGTAAACTCAGTAATTGTTGAGTAACTGGCTATGCCAATCTCCAGAGCCAGGGAATTCAGAAACATCAAATAACCATTGGGGAAAGAAAGGGCACCACAATTGATGTAAGGAAGCTGCTGGCTTCTGCTTTTTCAACAATACTAGTCAAAGGAAACAACAGGGAAAATGTATATGCAGGGACAGAGGCTTCACATGACTTTGGCTGTTCATTTCTGTATCCTGGATAATAGAACCTAAACATATGAAGGAGAGGATCAGAAGAAAAAGAATAAAGAAAAGATCCTAGCTTTTGATACTCTCTTTTATGCTTCTCTTATATATGTCTCTTTACAAGTTTCAGCCATGAATCCTCACTCTGGAGCACTGGCTGGTTTTGTTTTTGTTCTTGTCACACTTTCTCAAAATCTGTTATGCAAACACACAAGTGGATTTCTTAAGCTTTTTCCAGTCCTAGCTCATTAGCCTACCTACTCATGTTTTGCAGTAGTAGTCTAGAAGCCAAAGTTTTTGGACACAAGACAACACAAATGAGCACAAAATTTTGACACATGTTTGGTGGGAAGGGGATTATGAAAATACTGGTTTGGGAAGTGATAAACATGAACCACAGTTTGATAAGTAAATGCACTCTTATGGTTAATAGCTCACAATTTCTGGATAGGTTTAGAGAGGATACCAGATTTCTGAGGTCCCAGTTAACATGCCTGAAAAAGAAGACTGAGAAGTATAGAGAAGGCTATGAAATCTAGAGGTGTCCCAAAATGAGTGGCAAGTCAAGTATCTGACTTCATATTTTCAGCAAATTAGTTATCTTTTACCACATACACACACACACACACACACACACACACGGCACTATAGACAGATGTAGTGATGCTACACAGTATTGTTTAAAAAAAAGTTTAGTAAGATTTTAAACATTACTAAAATCTAAAATATTTAACCTTTTTGAAAGTGGAATGCATAAGAATTATCCAGCTAAGATTAAGTACTTTTAAGTCCTAATGTTTTCAGCTGGAGAAAGCAAAAGAAACATATCTTAATTCTCCCAATGAAATCAGTAAGTCCAAAGAGTGACCAGATAGCACTGAAGTACTTGAACAAATGACATTTTATTAGGAAGTGTAAGCATTTTTCCTACTTGCCAAGAACACAAATTTGTTTTTAGTGTACTATACGTTTGAGCCCTCAAGAGTGAAGCCTGACTTGAAACAGCTGAGGGGATTCACATGAATTATTTGGGGGAAGGGAGGGAGAGACACTGATGGAAGACATCTTAAAATAATTTCTACAAAACTGTAAAAAAACAAACAAACAGTTCAAACACTTTCCCAAAGAAACTTGAGAGCACTATAACATCTCAAATTGTCAGTCATTTGAAGGAAATTGTTAACTTATTATGAGCTGTTCATCAATTAATGGATTCATATTTTAGGAAAATAGTCAATGATGTTAGCTTAGTTCCAGTGTCTAATCATGCACACATGAATTGCAAAGAGAAAGGAAACTGCACCACATCCTTCTGTCACTTCTTCTTTCTGCTTGCCCAGAACAACACAGTGAAGTTGTGAAAGGGTTACAATTTACTACCATTCCTGTTGAAAAATGGACTTGCCATAATTCCCCACAGCTACTAGAAAATGGGGCAGAAAAATTAGCTTTCCAGCAGACCCAAGGCAGAACAAGAGCATGGTAGCAGGCATGTGTATGGCTTAGGTACTGCCATATCACATGCAGATTTGCAAACTGCAGAGGTAGAAAGACAGAACACATAACTCCAAACAACTCTGAATGCACCAAAATGACTACCCCATCAAAACAACCTCCTTCAAAGAGGAAATTTACAAGTAAACCAGCACTAAGATTAAACCAATGGTACCAGTATATGGCACTGCATTGGTGTAAGAACCAATGCAAGTATTCATGAAATGAATCATTTTCAATATGAACTCCCAACAAACCATTTTATTAGCAGCCATCAAACAGCTCCAAAGAAGATGGGGGGGGGGGAATAAGTTTTACAAACATACACAAAGCTGCCAATAGCTCCAATGGAACAGAAACCAGAATACTAGGCACTGTCACAAAATACCTTATAGTCTTTCAGACAAAACAAAAATCCTTCAACAATGGCCCTTTGCAGACTGCTAGAAATAGTGCAAATTGAGTCCACTTTAACTGCCCTGGCTCAGTGCTAGGGAATCATGGGAATTGCATTTTTTTCTGAGACATTGGGCCTTCTCTGTCAGAGAGCTCTGGTGCCACAATAAACTACAGTTCCCATGATTCTCTAGCACTGAGTCAGGGCAGTTAAAGTGGACTCAATTTGCACTATTTCTGGCAGTCTGCAAAGGCCCAATGTGGAATAATTTTGATTGCACACTTTGGCTTTCAAGACCAAATTCCAGCAATTGAAGGCCAGCAGCATCTGGGGGCTTGAACCACCATGAATACACTGGATGATTATTTTTCTTTAGAAAATTATTCTTTCAAATAAAGGAACCACCTAAACATATGGCAAATTACAACTGAAGCCTTCTTCTTCCTTCTATGGGAAGAATGAAAGGCAAGCAAGGGCTTGGCAGAAAGACCCACTTCTGCTCTCAAATTATTTAGGGCCTTTGCAGACTGCTAGAAATAGTGCAAATTGAGTCCACTTTAACTATCCTGGCTCAGTGCTAGGGAATCATGGGAATTGTATTTTTTTCTGGGACATTGAGCCTTCTCTGTCAGAGAGCTCTGGTGCCACAATAAACTACAGTTCCCATGATTCCCTAGCACTGAGTCAGGACAGTTAAAGTGGACTCAATTTGCACTCTTTCTGGCAGTCTGCAAAGGCCAGTCTCCTGATTCTTAAAGACAGTAGAGGATTAATGTGAAATCAAAGGCTTTCAAGGCTGGCATTTATAGTTTTTTGTTGGTTTTTTCGGGCTATGTAGCTGTGTTCTGGAAGAATTTATTCCTGATGTTTCGCTTGCATCTGTGGCTGGCATCCACTACATTAATACAGTGGGCCCTTCCTATACATGAGGAATCCATTCCACCCCCTCCCCACATATGGGGGGAAATGTGTACTCTCAAATCCCACTGATTCCTATGGCAGCACGCTCCATTTTGTCCTCCCGGGCTTGTCGTACGTGTCAGCTCAAATCCGCATATGGCAAGCCCACGTATGGCACAGGCATGCTGTATTTGCAAAGAATCAACAATACACACTAAGCACTACGCCAAACATAGAGGCCAGAATTCAATTGTTAAACCCAAACAGAGTAGACCCAATGAACCAATGGAACTTATCTAAGTATTGACTTACCAAATCCCCATTGATTTAATAGGTCTACTCTTACCAGAAGTAACAACTGGATTTAGGCCCATTAAAAGAATGTTAGACCTTATCTTGCTAGATGAGAATAGAAAAATAATCAACTCCAAATGTTTATCTGAGTTTAAATAGTTGTAGCTGATAATTTTAATTCCTAAGGCATTAGGTGATAAACCACATGATAAACATGTAAAAACCTACGTAACTGATAAAATGTTGTCTTTTTACATTTTGCTCTAGAGGTCTACTGCAATAGTTGGGATATCCTAGCCTCCTGGCAGGACAAGTACTGGTGTGTATCTATCTACAGATAGAAGTCCAAAACATATTGTTAAATTCTTGAAAATTCTTAAGATTCTTAACTTGCATTGAATTTTCACTATTGCTAAAGGCTTTGCATGTCAGATTGTCTTGACAAGCTTTGGGCTTCATATTGGGAGAAAGGCGGGATAATAAATAGGACAAGGAGTCAGTGATGGACTTCCACTGGCAAAACAGTGGAAATGGGAAGGGGAAATTCCTCTAGTATTACACTGCAGCTGAGTACCTACAACACTATCTTTGAAGGTCTGAGAAAGTTCCAAAATCATTTCTGAGATGGCACAGAAAACTGTACAAGTAGGAAGGGAAGAAAATTCTATTGTGGACACCAGCACAACACTGAATTTACCCCATAGATGTGGAGAGTCAAATTTTAGAATAAAAACTATTGGTTATGTGACCAAGTGTGCATATATACAGTGGAAATAACGCAGTTTGACATCACTTTAACTGCCATGGCTGCATACTACAGAATCCTGGGATCTGGAGTTTGGTGAGGCACTGGCACTCTTTGGCAGAGAAAGCTAAAGTCCTTGTAAAACTACAAATCCCGGGACTGCATAGAATGGAGCTACAGCACTAAAAGTGGTATTAAACTGCATTATTTTTACAGTGTAGATATAAAGTCCCTGAAGTAATCATGTTTTGATAGGCTATGGATATGAACATACACAGCATACTTAAAAGTTGTGCTAGTTCCTATTTTAAACAAAAATAACAAGAGCTTGAAGTTTAAAAAAAAATAGTTACAACTGCAGCTCTAAAAGTACTTTTAGTTACTTTTTCAAACTCAACAAAATTCTGCAATCTTTTAGCTTGTGACAGAAAATGCATCCAAGCAATGAGGCTATACAGGCCTTATAAAATTAACTACAGTCATACCAGAAAAGGAATGACATTCTTCCCCACTATATTACAAATGTACATTACATTTATAATATACATTATGCTTTAGTTATTGTACCCCAAAGTATATAAATTACAAGTAACCTATTGTCCATAAGTGTTTACTGTTTATTGTTATATATATATGTAATACATATTGTTTATCACTAGTTGCCTCAAGGTATGGAAACAAAGTAAATGCTCTTTGACAGCTATAATGCACTTTTCAAAAGTTATACTTCTTTTGGTATGCTCACCTCCCAAAGACTTCTGTTTATTTGCTCATAACAGTTTATTCAACCGTGTCATTAAGAAAATTTTAAGTCCAAATTGATACTGCAATAAAACTACATCGTAATTACAAAACACACTGCAGAAATAATCCAGTCTGAGTGTTATTTAACTGCCCTGGCTCAATGCTACGGAATTCTGGGAATTGTAGTTTTGGGAGACATTAAGCCTTCTCTGTCAGAGCTCTGGTGCCACAATAAACCACAGTTCCAGGATTCCCTAGCACTGAGCCATGACAGTTAAAGTGGTCTCAAACTGGATTATTTCTGCAGTGTGTTTTGGACCTTAGAAAGAGCCAGCAAGATACACTACAAGCACAGTGTTTCTATTTAACTCAGTTTTATCCTTGGGACCCTTTACATCGACATGCAGATGCCATCCCACCTCCACTTAGTGTAGTACAGTATATGAATATTTTTTTGTTTATTTTGTGGGTGTATTTTCATTTGCACATTCATGTGTATTTCTATTTTAACATTTTATAAGGAAAAACATCTATCAAATTAGAGCAGTTTTGTTTCAGTAAGTTCAATATTAAACTCAATGCATAACTTAAAAAAAATACTAAAACATTTGGGGAAAAAGGAGGGGAAGGGAAAACATATTATGAATATGGATCATATAATTTGCACTATGTAAATAATAGTTCTAAATTTTTAAAAAGGGGAGAAAGAGGAAGGGGTGTCAGGGCCTCCATGTCTCACCTCTACTCTTGTGGGGGTCCAGCCCCACTGTTTTAACTGAATGATATGTTTTTTAAATATGTATTCTATTCGGAGACACTGAAAAAGAAGTATCTGAGCACATTACAGTCACTTTCTTGCTTCAAAGCAACCATTGCATTATCTACCCTGGACAGACTTTCAAACACTGAGTTACACTAGATAGAGTTTTACCAATGAAGCAGTAACAAAAACTTATTCTCTGAAGATGCCAGCCATAGATGCAGGTGAAACATCAGGAATATATTCTTCTAGAACACAGCCTTACAGCCCAAAAAACCCACAAAAACCTATAAAAACTTCAAATATTTAAATCCTCTCCAGGTCTGAAAAATTAATACACTTGTCCCTCCACATTTGCTGAGGTTAAGGGCATAGGACCCCCGTGAATGTAAAAAAAAACCCACAAATAACAAAGGCACTATGTTTTTATCTGAAAGAACCCCTAATAGTAAAATTTATTTATACCCCGCCCCTCTGCAGCGCAATCGGGGCGGCTTACAACAATAAAATACCTACAGAACCCAAAAACCTACCCACCCCTTAAAAAGATATTAAACTTTAACAGTTTAAAACAGGGGTAGGCAACCTTTCCCTTGAAGGGCCGAGGGACTTCAGCTCCCAGAAGCCTCAGCCATGTTGGCCAATAGTCCCATGTTGGCCAATATCTCCTGGGATTCTGGGAGCTGAAGTCCCTCAGCCCTTAAAGGGGAAAGGTTGCCTACCCCTGGTTTAAAACATACTAAAATAAATCATAATATAACAATTCCAATGGCACAATCACAATAGCAGCGGCTCAAAAGGAGAGGAATTAGCTAACTCTTGGGCCGGGATGACTATTCAGAGAAGGCCTGCCAGAAGAGATCAGTCTTTTTTTTTTTTTAATAATTTTTATTAACAAAGCTATTAAAACAAATAAACAAACAATCATATACACATAACTTACTAACATAACTAATTAACTAACATAAAACATAAAACATAACAAGACATACAAAAACTACCTACAATTCTTCCACAATACTACAGTTGTTCATCTACCTTAAATAATTATCCCTGATCATATAAACTATTATAAATTCACATCACAGACTATAAGTTATAAATATCGTTCGGAGCTTAGATTGTCTATAGAAACATTCATCCCAGCACATATCTTATTGCTAGTCCTACGTATATGTTACTTATGTGCGAAATTATATATAGTATTAATAAAGGAAAACAAACAAATTTAGACAAATGTATGTATTGTAACAGGCTCAATTATATCAAACTAACTTGAAGTACTATACTCTTAAAGATACTTTGAACACAAAAACAAGGACAAGGAGAAAGTACTTTCACTCCCAATCCATAAAAGGTTGTATATAGTCTTTCATATTCTTCTTCATATATTCAAACCAAGGTCTCCATAAATTCTGAAAAGATGACAAAGATTTATTTTGAACTAAACATGTTAATTTCTCTAATTCAGAGACCTCATACATTTTAAACCTCTATTCCTCCACCGTCGGACATTCCCTTCTTCTCCAATATTTGGCATATAAAGTTCTCGCCGTGGTTATTAATAAGAGTAATAGCTTTCCCCCTTTTTTTTCCAGCTCATCCTTAAATATATTTAACAAATATATTTTAGGACCGACTTCAATCCGTATGTTTAGAATTTGTTTCTTTGTTAATAAGAGTCCAAAACTTATGCGCTATCATGCATTTCCACCATGCATGGAGGTAATATCCTGTTTCCTCCTCACACTTCCAACAAATCGGGTTAAATCCTTTATATATTTTTGATAATCTAACTGGAGTTAGATACCACCTAAACATTAATTTATACGTATTTTCCCTTATCCCTATATTTATGGCATATTTCTTCAATCTATTCCAACTATTAGTCCATTGCTCCAAAGAAGAGATCCGTCTTAACAGCCTTTTTGAAGCTGTCTAAGGTAGTAATAAGATGGATCTCGTCTGGCAGGTCATTCCATAATCTGGGAGCGATAGCAGAGAAAGTCCTCTGGGCGGTTGCAGACAGCCTTGTTTTGATAGACTGTAGCAAATTCCTCCCAGAGGACCTGAGTGCTCAAGGTGGATCATACGGAAGAAGGCGGTCCCGGAGATAGGTTGAACCCAAGCCATGTAGGGCTTTAAAGGTAATAATCAACACCTTGTACTGTACCCAGAAATCAATAGGCAGCCAGTGGAGAGATTTTAATACAGGTGTAATATGGTCTCTCCTAGTTGTTCCCGAGACCAACCTGGCTGCCATATTCTGTACTAATTGAAGTTTCCAGGTGAGACACAAGGGTAGCCCCATGTAGGGCGCATTGCAGAAGTCCAGACGGGAGGTTATCAGTGCATGTACCACAGTTTCAAGATCCCTAGTTTCCAGGAAAGGGTGCAGCTCTATCGCCCCTTTCTCATGCCCGCCCTATTACTATTACTGTGTTATTGTTGTATTGTTGTATTGCTCATTGCATTTTATCATGGAGCACATTGTTTTAATTCATAATTAGTTTAATTCTGTTTTAAGGGGTGGGAGGGTTGGATATGGAATAAGAATGTTTTTAAACTGTATATTTTAAAATGCTGTAACCCACCTCGATTGCTCCGCAGAGGGGAGGGCTATAAATAAAAATTTATTATTATTTATTATTATTAGCTGGCGGATCAGCCAAAGCTGATAGCGGGCGCTCCTGGCTGTCGCATTTACCTGATTTGACATCTGGAGCGACGGATCCAGGAGCAAAGCAGCTTCATTTATATACTGCTTCATACCACACTATGGGGTGTCTAAGCGGTTTACAACTGTGAGCTGATTGCCCCCCAACAATCTGGGTACTCATTTTAGCATCCTCAGAAGGATGCAGGCCTGAGTCGAGCCTCAGCCCTGGCTGGTATTGAACTCGCAACCTTGTGGTTTATGAGTGAGTGGCTGCAGTACAGGCATTTAACCGCTGCGCCACCAGGGCTGACTGTGAACAGTCCTTGGAGGAGAGTGTGACCCCATCCAGGAGTGGAAGTTGTATTCCCAAAACTGGTTTCAGGCCCAAAACTGTTAGTACCTCCGTTTTATCTGGTTTCAATCTCAATCTGTTTTTCCTCAGCCAGTCCATTAGGAATCTCTCTAGGAATCTCTAGGTCCTCCAGTACAACTCTGGTCAACATCTGCCAGACATTGACCATAGAACTGTGCTTAGGCCCTTCAGTACGACTCAAGGTTAAAGTTGACCACAGAGTTGTGCTGGAGGACCTAGATATTCCTAGAGAGAACATATTAATAAAATCCATGAATAATCAAATCTGCAAAGTCAAAGCCACAAATGTGGAGGGACAAGTGTAGTTAAATGTTTAGGTTTGCTTACGAACCTCTTACAGCACAAGTCTATGTCTATTCAAGACATAAACCTTACCAACAGAATTCACACATAGGTAAATGTTATCAGACTGCAGCCTTAGAGGTTTGGGTTAATTTTAAAATACCTGAAGGATCACCATAGGTCAAAAATGACTTGTGCAACACAACAATAGCAAGAACAAAAAACTGATGTTATACTCGTTAAAGAGGGGGAAAGAAAAAGAAAAGTGAATGCCAGGATTCTCAAATATGAGAATGGGCTCATATTTAAAACAACATACCAGCATTAAATGTTTTATATAAGATTTGCATCATGCAGAATTTAAAATCATTCCACAGATACCAATAATAGTTTTATTGAGAGAATACTGTATGTTATTTGCTAACAGCATAAGTGCCAACAAAACAATATGGCTGTGGTCAAAATTAGACAAAGCTGATAAGCAGTTCAACACAGTAGCCTTAGGGCAATATATTTTATGTTTTGACATACCATTATACTGAATGTAATAATTACATGATGAAGGAAGGGAAAACCAGGCAGTGAATGTCAAGAAGAAATTTCCATTAAATAGCAAAATTGTTTTCAAAGCGAAGCCAGTAACAACACCTAGCAGAGTCCATGAGACTGGGACATCATCCGTTATATAATCCGTGCAAATGAATGCAGCCAAGGTGAATATCAATCAATCAACTCTCTTCTACTAAATTCAGGGTTTGGGAAGAATTCATGTTCTAGCTCTAGCAGATTCTGGTTGATACACACCAAAGCCTAGTATATGTGATTCTATCCATCCCCATTCATGGGGGATCCGTTCCGCCCTGCCCTTCGATGAAATAGAAAAAAACACAGATATTCAAGCCCCATTGACTATAATGCCGGTGCGCTTCTCCATGCAGTGCCCCACATGCACCATTTTATCCCTCCTGGCTTGTCGTCTGTGGAAACTCAAAAGCGTGAATGGGAAGTCTGCAAACGAGGAGGAACGACTGTATAAGCACTGCTGTGTAATCTAAGCCTGTGTTTCAGAAATTGGTCCCACTGAATTCCATGCTGTTTTACTTTCAAGAAGGAAGGTGTAGAAAGAACTCGGTCCCAGTGAACTACGCAGGACTTATTAATATTTTATTTATTTATAACCTGCTTTTCTCCCAAAACTGGGACCCAGAATGGCTTACAATTTAAGAGAACAGTACCATTAAAAACATACAAAAGTGAACATTAAAATAGAATTAAACTACTATAATATCAAAACAGATCACTGGTTAAAAGAATAAACACAGTTTAAACACAAACTTAAGTACAAGAATCAATCACAAGACAGAGCTACATGATAACATTCAGAATCTGTTATCCACTATGGCAACATGAACAGGAAAACCCCATGACTGTGTCGCCTCAGAGTGGACTAACTCAGAAATATTTGAAGGCATACAAGAACAAACAATATGACATCAAACTGACTTCCTGATCTCCACACTCCACTTGAATCATGAAGATTACAGGAAGGCTGCAGTTCAGAAATGTGGTTAAGAAATGTCAACTGTGCTTGCAGTTCTTTCCATTACCACTGCCATCCCAATAGCCTGGCCAAACCCCAACTGCTAGTCCCAACGTGTTATATGCCATCAAGTCAGCTTCAATTTATGGGAGCCCTTAGAAGAGAAACCTTCATTAAGCTAGTCATCAACCACCCTGCTCAGGTCTTGCAAACTCAGGGCTCTCGCTTCCTTGATCTACAATGTGATTTTCCTCTTCTCTTATTGCCTTCTACTTTCCCCAACATTAGCATCTTTTCTAATGAGACATGTTGTCTCCTGATATGTCCAAAGTACAATAGTCTCAGTTCAGTCGTTTTGGCTTCTAGGCAGGGTACAGGCTCTCAAAATTATAGAATCACAGAGTTGGAAGAGACCTCAAGGTCCATCCAGTCCAACTCCCTGCCATGCAGGAATACACAATCAAAAGCACCCCTGATAGACGGTCGTCCAGTCTGTGTTTTAAAATCTCAAAAAAAGGAGATTCCACTACTTTCTGAGGCAGCACGTTCCACTGTCAAACAGTTCTTACCATCAGTAAGTTCCTCGTGATGTTTCTTTCTATAGCTTCAATCCATTGCTTCATGTCCTGTTCTCTGGAGCAGCAGAAAACAAGCTTGCTCCTTCCTCTACATGACATCTCTTCAAATACTGAAACAGGGCTATCACTTCACCTGAATGTCAGTGTGGAGTTGTGATTTGAGCATTGGACCAGAACTCTGGAGACCAGGTTTTGAATCCCAGCTCAGCCATGGGGTAACCCTGGGCAAGTCACATGCTCTCAACCTCAGGAGAAGGCAATGGCAAACCTCCTCTGAACTAACTCAAACAAAAATCTATCAGTGATACCTTTATTGGTCAACCAAAATGCATAATATACTTGTTGCAAGCTTTCAAAGTTCCATGGGCTTCTTCATCAGGCAACATGTTACAAACCAAACAAGAGAAAAACAATTGGAGATGTTCGTCAGATGCCTACATGTTGTTTCAGTCTTTAGTTAAGATGGTATATGGTGGGGAGGACATCTTTTGCAGGCAGGCTCCTCCTCCTCCTCCTGGCCATGTGGCTACAGGGCGATTTTCCAAGTCCAGGAAATTTAAAATCCATTTGCATCTCAACAGGGACCCCTCTTTTGCAATCCTGTTTGAGTCCATTCCAGTTTAGCCACAGGCCTCTTTGTGGCAGAGAACACAAATCTGAACAAATCTTGCCAAGAAAACGCCATGATAGGGTTGCCTTAGAGCAGGGGTAGGCAACCTGCGGCCCGGGGGCCGGATGCGGCCCCATGAGGCCTTTGAACCGGCCCCAGGCCAGTCCTGCCCCCCCGCCATGATGATATTGATTATTGTTGTTATTACTTGTTCTTGGGGTTTTCTTGGCAAAATCTCCACAGGGGTTTTGCCATCGTGGCTTTTCTGGGGCTGAGAGAGTGTGCATGCATATTTTTAAATTTTATTTTATTTTATTTTTATTATTTTTATTATTTTATTATTTTGCTTCGGCCCGCCAATTGTCTGAGGGACAGCAACCCGGCCCCGAGCTCAAAAAGGTTGCCTACCCCTGCCTTAGAGTCACCATAAATCTGAAGCCACTTGAAGGTACACAACACACACACACACCCTATCACCTCTTAACTTTCTTTTCTCCAGGCAAAACACCCAGCTCCCTAAGTCTCTCCTCATAAGGGATGGTTTCCAGCTCCTTCACCATTTTGGTCGCCCCCCTCTGGACACGCTTCAGCTCTATCAGCTCTCTCTAGTCCCAAAAACAGTAGGGGCCTTTGCAGACTGCCAGAAATAGTGCAAATTAAGTCCACTTTAAGGGTTAGGGTTAGTGCTAGGGAATCATGGGAATTGTTTTTGTTTTTTTCTGAGACATTGAGCCTTCTCTGTCAGAGAGCTCTGGTGCCACAATAAAATACAGTTCCCATGATTCCCTAACCCTTAAAGTGGACTCAATTTGCACTATTTCTAGCAGTCTGCAAAGGCAGTAGATCTCCTGAATCAGTGAGAAAGCATTAAATCCATACTTATACAAGTTCCACTGATTCAACAGCTTTATTCCAGCAATTGAATTTAGGCCCACATCTTTAGGACAAAATTATACCAATGATAAACAGAAGAAGAGCACATAACTCATATGAGGATTGTATTCAGATTTCAAGAAGGCTCTCACAAATTTCCAATTTGTTGTTGTTGTTGTTGTTGTTATAAAAACAAGGTAAATAAATGGAGAGCCAGGAAAGCCCAGCCAGACAGGATCTCTGTTGTGGGAAGACATATGACAGATTTCTCTGGTAACTCTACACCCCACAGGCAAAAAAAAAGGCAGCCTGCGTTTCACATTTAAGGTGGTTCTTTCCAGGCACTAAACTCCCCTGTCAACTTTCAGAAAGACAGCCAAGGAAAATGCCATACCTCATCTTAATTTTACAAACACACACACACACCGTTCCAAGTCAAGGCCTGAATCACCCCAATCCTTTCTCAAGAAAAGGATTGCTGGCAAAGTGGAAGGAGAAGAAAAAGGCAAGGCAAGGCAAGGCAATCCGTTTCATTGAAAAAGGCTGGCGGGGTGGGGATAGAGAGACAGAAGAGGGAAAACATCCAAAGCAAGGGAAGTGGCTCTTTTAGGGTCGTCCTGAGAAATAAACAAATGTCTACGTTGCTGCTGAGAGTCAGAGCGGCACAATGGTTTGAGAGTTGGACTGTGACTCTGGAAGACAAGGGTTCGATTCCCGGCTCGGCCATGAAACCCTCTAGGGTAGCCTTGGCCAAGTCACTTTCTCTCAGCCTCACAGGAAGGAAAAGGCAGCCAAGAAAACTCCACCAAGGCCTATAACTGCGGCTGAGAGCCGGCGTAATGGTTTGAGCATTAAACTATGGGAGTCCGGGGTTCAAATCCCTGCTCGCCATGGAACCCCACTGAGTAGTGGCCAGGGACAAGTCACACTCTCTCGGCCTCAAAGGAATAAACTCTCTGCACAAATCTTGAGAGGAAAACCCCATGATAGGGTTGCCTTAAGTGGGAAACGACTTGAAGGCACCCAACAACAGCAGGAGCAGCAAGTGGCCCTCTGTGGAAGGAACAGCGCCTGGGAAGGAAAGAGAGGAAGAGAGAGGAAGAGGAAGAGGAAGGGAGAGAGGGCTTCCGCCTCAGGGCAAGGCAGGGCTTCCCAGGCCAAGAAGGCTCTCCTTCTCCTCCTCCTCTTCCTTGGGGCTTCCCCTGGGAAAAGGGAGGGAGAGGGAAGGAAGGAAGGAAGGAAGGAAGGAAGGAAAGGGAAGGGGCAACTCCCGGGAGCCGAGAGGGAGCCTTGGGGGAGAAGAAGCCGAAAGGCAAAGGAAGGAAGGAAGGAAGGAAGGAAGGAAGGAAGGAAGGAAGGAAGGAAAGAAAGAAGAAATAACAGCCATCCGGACCTTTCCCTTCTCCTCCTCCACCAAGAAAGCCCTCGCTCTGCCCACCGGGCGTCCTCCTCTTCCAGGACACGTCCTCCACTTCAGCCTCCTGTCCAGGAGGAATTCCTCAAAGCGTCCTCCATTTTGAGCAGGACCAAGAAGCATGCATTTACATTTTCTATTAAGTGTCTTTAGCTTTCGTTTTCTGTCCAGAAGGCATTCCCCAAAACGTCCTCCATTTTGAATAGGACCAAGAAGCATGGAACCCCACTGGGTGACCCTGGGCAAGTCACACTCTCTCAGCCTCAGAGAATGTCAATGGCAAACCCCCTCCGAACAAGCATCTCAAGAAAACCCTGCGAGGGGTTCATCGCCTCAGGGTCGCCTTAAGTCGGAAATGACATGAAGGCACACAACAACAATAACAACAAAGAATGAATTTACATTCATATTAGTGTTTTTAGCTTTTCTTTGGTCATGACCTCCTTTTTCTGGACGTCCTACATTTTGCGGCACCTGATCTTCCTTTGCAGTTAGGACATTCAGTCACCCACTCTGCAAAAGCTCTGCAAAAGCAGACAAAACAAAGCACACAAAAAGCACTCCTGGGCCACCAGGCGTCCTCCTTTTCCAGGACACGTCCTACTCTTCAACCTTCTGTCCAAGGAGGAATCCCAAAACGTCCTCCATTCCGAGCAGGGCTGAGAAGTACGAATTTACATTTCTAGGAGTGTTGTTCACTTTTTATTTTCTGTCCAGGAAGAATCCCAAACCGTCCTCCATTTTGAGGCCACTGACCAAGAAGCATGCAGTGACAAGTCCATTTCTAGAGAAGGAGTGCTTTTAGCTTTCAGTCCCCAAAAAGTCCTCCATTTTGAGCAGGCATTTACATTTCCAGGGAGTGTTTTTAAAGCTGTGTGTGTGTGGTGTCAGGTCCTCCTCCACTGTTTCCCCTTGAAGGTCCCCCTCCATTTCGGCGGTGAGGAAGAGGAAGAGGAGGACCCCCCCCCCCCCCGCCGAGGCTGCACCCCTCTTTCCCCGCTTCCTTACCTGAAGAGGGTCTCCTCCTTGGGCTCCTTGGAGAGGGACGCCGAGGAAGAGGCGCTCCTCTTGTTGAACAGCTTCTGCAACAAGGTGGGCGTGGGGGGCATTTTGAAGGGGGAAAAGAAAGAAAGAAGAAAGAGAGGAGGAGGGAGAGGGGGCGCTGGCTCTGCCCCAGGAGCTAGCTCTCTCTCTCTCTCCTCTCTTGAGCGACTAGTTCCGCCAACCGCTCCCCATTCGCGCGCCCTCTCACTCAGAGTGTGTCTCTCTGCGCGCGCGCTCGTGTGTGTGTGACAGTCATATGACAAAAATTAATCACTTGGAGCAGCCCCGGCAGGAGAAGAGGGAGGGGGCGGGGTTACGTCCGGGCTTCCCTCGCCGCCCATTGGCCGAGGCGCATAGGCCACGTGGTACACAGAGAGAGAGAGAGAGAGAGAGAGAGAGAGAGAGAGAGATCTCGTGCCCGGCTTGGCTTAACGGTCTCAACGGTTTGTTGGGGATGTTTTGGTGCCAGAAAGGCAGAGGAGGAATTGGACGCGGGGTGGTGTTGCTGTTTGTGGTGTCCCTTCAAGACGTTCCCGACTTATGGAGACCCTAAGGCTGTGAACCTGCCGTGGGGTTTTCTTTTCAAGTTTCCTCAGAGGGGGTTTGCCCCATTGCCACACTCTGAGGCTGAGAGAGTGTGACTCGTCCAAGCGCTCTCTCTCTCTCTCTCTCTCACACACACACACACACACACCACTGGGTTTTTTATATGGATTTGAACCCTGGTCTCAAGAGGCATAGGTCCAAAACACACTGCAGAAATAAATACTATTTATTTTATTTATTTGGAGTATTTGGCAAAGGGGTCAGACAAGGCTGCATCCTTTCACCCTATCTGTTCAACTTGTATGCAGAACATATAATAAGAAAAGGAAGCTTGGACACAGAAGAAAGAGGAGTGAAAATAGGAGGAAGGAATAGCAACAATCTGAGATATGCAGATGACACCATAGTACTAGCAGAAAACCTCACAGACCTGGAACACCTAATAAGGAAGATCAAAGAAGAAAGTGCTAAGGCAGGCTTAATGCTGAACATGAAGAAAACAGAAATAATTACCACTGAGGAGCTTCACAAGTTCAACCTAGACAATGCACCACTCTCACCCTTGAGTATAACTCATGCACACAAATGACTAAAAATGATATGTGTTTCAAGTTGCATGTTATAGCGGGAATTGGGAATTTCAAGCTCAGGGGCCAAACATGCACCTCCTGGAGTGCCAATCCCCATGTGGCTACACTCCCATTCTTTATTTCCCAGCTTTTGGGTGGAGGCTTTCCCCCCAATTCTAAAAGATTCAAATCCCTTTCCTAAGATTTAGTTACCCATTGCTTAACAGTTACCAAAGTTTAACAGCTTTAAGCTATAACATACTGACATCACTTAGAAAGCAGCCATTGTGGTGATAGAGAACTTCCACTTTTGGCAACTGAAGACCTCTGGAGTAGCAGGCTCCGTCTTCATCATAACCCATTTCAAGGCACTGCAGTGGCTATCTTGGAAGGGCAAGAATTTGCTGTTATGTATTTGGGTCCTAAAAAACACTGCCAACCAGTTATCCTTGTTTCTGTATACTCCCAGAGGCCAATTTTCTACCCCTTGGTCCCTCCGGGGGCCACTTTGACTGCCAAAATTGCTGCAGAACAAAAACTATGGAAGTGGCCATTAATCCAATTCTGGTTTTTATTTTTAAAATGTTAAACAGTACAAGGGGCCCTTGCAACCTATATAAAGGGTGAATTTCAGCTCCTGGAAGATTTTACTTCTTCCTCTTCCTGACAAAAAAAAAAAAATAATGGTAGTCCTAAGGGCTGAGGTCCAGTTAGCCTTGGGGCCACACACAATCTCAAAGCTGTTTCTTGCCCATCCTGATTTAATGCATCAGTAGTGTTTCAAACAAATTCTAAAGGTATTTTGGCAGGAGTTAATCAGCAGGCTTGGAATACCCCAAAGTATATAAAATATATATTGCACGGGGGGCATGGATCTCTGGTGGAGAGGAGGGAAAGTCCTCAAAAATTGCAAAATGGGGCTGAGAATGCTCAGGAGCCACAGAATGCTGGCTAACTCAGAGAAGAGTTAGAAAAACAGCTGGGAGATGTAATGGAAAGGCGTTTCCTGGGGAGGAGATGGCTATCTGACTGGGACATTAATCAGGAGCACTTTGAACTGCAACGTTTTCTGGCATCTCTCATTTCTGTCTTTTCCTGTCATTCTAGTACATGATGTTTTAGCATGTACTAGCCAAGGCCCCATCTTTACACAGCATGACAGTTGTACATAGCAAGACATGTGGAAATGGCCAATGTTGCATCTCCACATATCATCATTGCCCTGGTCTCTGGGGAGTCCAAGGAAGGGAGTGCTGTTATGGGGAATAGCTGATGCATGTGCTCTTTCTGGCCTAGAGAGCAGCTATGCCGCAATGGTTCCCACACCACAAAGGTAACAGGAGAAGGAGTCTATAGCCATTTCATAAACTCTGTGCAACAGCATGAAAGCCTCTAATTCTCATCAGTTCACTATCATTCCCATCTGAAATAGGCGAAATATAATATTGAGCTATTTTACGAAGGTTTTTTTAAGGATTACTGTGGAAACATAAGAGAAGTATTTGTAACTTTTTTTGGGGGGGGGGACTATACAAAGGTTGCTGTTCTTGTTGTTCACAAGAGTCCTATTCTGGCATCTCATCACAGCCTGGAACTGAAGCTGGGCTCTATAACATCTGCCACGTTGGCCAAGCTGGTAAAGCTCTGAGTACAGCCTGGTGGTAGATTGTGTATCTGTCATCTGATGACCAGCTCAGCTAACATACGTATGAGCAACTATGGAATAGTTGCAACCTATATCAGTGGAGGAACTCGCACTGAGAAAATCACGCTTCCGCAAGGTATTAAAACAATCTCTTCCAACTCTGATTCTATTCTTCCTTTGTATTTTTATTTAGTATTTAGTGTTAGCATGGTAGCTCTGGTCTGGGTAAAGCTAACATAGTGAAAAGTAACTAAAGGCTTCCAGATCTCATGTAGGGTTGGGGAACTTATAGTCCTCCAAATCTTGTTAGACTCAAGTTCCTATCAGCCCATGGCAGTCTATCCAATGGTGAGAGGTAGTAGATATAATTGTTCATCATTAACTGAAGCAAATATTATCCGAAGCATTGACCCTCTGGCAATGGGTGGACTGCAATTCCTAGCAATCTTAGGAAACATAACCAGTTGGGAGGAATGCTAAGAGTTGCAATTCGCATCTGGAAGGCCACTACGATTCCCATTTGTGATCTAGAGCAGTGATTCTCAAACTCTGGTCCTTCATATGTTTTGTATTTGAACTCTCAGTACTCCTAGCTTCTATTCTCAGTGCTCAGGAAAAAATGGGAAATGAAGTCCCAATCCTCTGGAGAACCAAAGTCTGAGAACTACTAATTTAGAGAGTTATAAGCTCACTGCCACTGGCTGGTTATACAAGACTCCATAAACAAAGGCACACACTATGAGAAAGCTTGGGACAACTGTTCCCAAGTCTTAGCCAATGAAAAGTTCTAGAAACTGTTGCAGCCATCTTCCAAACACACACACACCTCTGCTTTACCCAGGATACAGTCTTTCTATCCTCCCTCTAGTAGAGCTTTACTTCTTGGTTGGAAAGCAGCAGACCAACAAGTAAGTTGCTTTTTTTGGTGTTGATCCAAATCCTAAAAGCTAGACATTGACCTAGGGAGGATGAGGGAGCAGCTGGCAAAGAGGCTTAATACATGTAGCTATAGCAGTGGTCAGAACTGTTGCTGGCATTACTCAGATACTTCTGAACTGAATCATTAATATGAGCCTGATATTATTACTGTGACTCTTGTTTTTCAGGCAAGATCCAGATGTTGCCGAACTGCAATTACCAGCAGCCTTGACTACTGGCTATGCTGGCTAGGGCTGCAGAAGCAGCAGTTCAAGAAAATCTAGGTGGCTGCCCAATTCCCATGCCTATTCTAGATCTATACAGTTTTCATCAACTACCACACATGAATTGGGGGAATGAAAGCCTTGACTGCTGGCCTCAGCTGATGTCCATATGCTTGTTGCTTCTGCTGCAGACATTGTTTACATGGAAGGGGTGCTCTGGATAATAATCACACACTATCAGTGTTCTGAGTCAATCCTTGAAATAAATAAATAATACTATAAGTATAGATCACATTCCTAATCTTTTATCTGTATGTTTAGTATAGTTGCTGGAGGGAACACTGCACATTGCTTCTGTATCAATGCAGATACACTTTTCACTTCTGCTAATGGTTGCTGGTGCTGCTTAATGCTGCAGAATGATCTTTTAATAGCCATTACAGTTTAAATTTTAAAGTACCTTTATGTAATTTGAAATTAGTGGTATTTTAATAGGATAGTGTAATTGGTTGTATTTAACTTATCTTCATTGGTTATTTGTAGCTGTAGTTTTGATTTATCCTCTGACCTACCTTGGGTTTCATGTTGTGAGAAAAGTGTGGTATAAATCAAATAAACAATCTAAAGTAGCCTTGGTTCTATGTGTTGTTGTGTGCCTTCAAGTTCTGACTTAAGGTGTCCCTATGGCTATCATGGGACTTTCTTGGCAAGCTTTGTTCAAGAGGTTTGCCTTTGGCTTCCTGTGAGGCTGAGAGAGTGTGATATGGTCACCCAGTGAGTTTCCATAGCTGAGAAGGGTTTCAAACCCAGGTTTTCCAATATCGTAGTTCAACACTCAAACCACTAAACCAAGCTGGTTCTGTTTAATACATTAGTACTATTGCACCAAAAAGATTTGAAAGGAAAAAAAGATAAACCACCATGATATCCAGGTCAGAAGATTTAATGGCAAGGGATCTTTGCACACCACTCCCTTAACATACCACTGCATTAACTTCTAGCCATAATAATAATAATAATTTTTATTTATAGCCCGCCCCTCTGCAAAGCAATCGGGGCGAGTTACAGCATAATTAAAACATAAAGAGTTAAAAACAGACAATCCCAATCCCCTAACCCTCCCACCCCTTAAAACTGAATTAAACTAATATTCTATTAAAAACCATATACAAACTTTAAAACAATATAAAACAACAAGGCAGCAGACACAATTTGAAACAGTAAATCGAAGTGGGTTGCCAGGCTCCTCATGTCCAGGAGGTTATTCTGGAAAGGCCTGCCGGAAGAGATCCGTCTTTACTGCTTTCTTAAAAGCAGCAAGCGTAGTAATGAGACGGATCTCGTCCGGCAGGCCGTTCCATAGCCTGGGAGCAGTCACGGAGAAAGTCCTCTGGGAGGTCTGCGACAGCATGGGCTGTAGCAGGTTCCTCCCAGAGGACCGCAGGGTACGAGGGGGCTCATATGGGAAGAGGCAGTCCCTGAGATAAGATGGACCCAAGCCATGTAGGGCTTTAAAGGTCAAAACCAACACCTTGTACTGTGCCCGGAAACTAATTGGCAGCCAGTGGAGGGATTTGAGCACTGGTGTTATGTGCTCCCTCCTAGATGTACCAGTAATTAACCTGGATGCCATATTTTGGACTAATTGCAGTTTCCGGGTTAAGCACAAGGGTAGCCCCATGTAGAGTGCATTGCAGTAATCCAGACGTGAGGTTGCCAGAGCGTGTACTACAGTTTCCAGATCCCTCATATCCAGATAAGGGCGCAGCTGGCGTATCAGTCGAAGCTGATAACAGACGCTCCTGACCGTCGCATTCACCTGACTAGTCATGTGAAGCGACGACTCTAAGAGCACCCCCAGACTGCGAACACAGTCCATGGAGGATAGTATGACTCCATCCAGGACTGGCAGCTGTATTCCCAAAACTGGTTTCGGGCCTGTCACTGTTAGTACCTCCGTTTTGTCTGGATTTAACTTCAATCTGTTTTTCCTCATCCAATCCATTACCGCTTTAAGACAGTTATCAAGAGCAGAAACGCCATCTGAAGTCTGGACCGATGATCTGGTCATGGAGAAATATATTTGATGATCTGGTCATGGAGAAATAGTCATCAGCGTACTGAAGACACCACACTCCATGCCTCCGAATGATCTCACCCAGCGGCTTCATGTAGATATTAAATAACATCGGGGACAGGATGGCGCCCTGAGGGACGCCACAATTGAGCTCGATTTTGGATGAGCAACTGTCCCCAAGCCTCACCCTCTGGGATCTGCCCGAAAGGAAGGAACGGAACCACTGCAAAGCAGTGCCTCCGATTCCTAACTCTCTCAGGCGATCCAAGAGGATAGCATGATCTGTGGTGTCAAAGGCCGCTGAGAAATCCAAGAGCACCAACAGGGTCACACTACCCCTGTTGATGCCCAAGCGGAGGTCATCGGTCAGAGCAACCATGGCAGTCTCAACTCCATATTCTGTCCTAAAGCCGGTTTGAAATGGATCAAGATATTCGGTTTCATCCAAGACTGCCTGGAGTTTGTTTATCAATTTGTTTATCAGATAGGACAGACACATCTGGTGATGTATGTTGTCCATGATATAAAGCAGGGAATAAGAAGTGTAAGTATTTTAACTGTAGCAAGTAGAAGTGGGGAAAAGACGCCATCTAAACTCCTCCCAGCCACATGAATCCCCAGCACAGATCATCTCACACACACCCCACCGCCTTCCAGAGGGAGGAGAGGAAAAAATAGAGAGGATGGGCAAGGAAAATCAAACAAGGGTCAGAAGACAGATGAGAGACTAAAATAAAGAAGGACATGAGGGGGGAAGGGAAAAGGAGGCAGGAGAAGGGTAGGGAAATGATCAATTCAACAATAATGGGAGGAGGGACAATGACACAGGGAAACAACTACTGGGCAGCAGCAGTAGTGGTGGGTGTCACTAAAGTGAAGAACAGCAGTGACACCATAGCCAATACTTGTTAGCACTGCGCACAGGGAGGTGTAGGTGGTCCTTGTTTAACCCGCCACCTAGAAAGCCCTATGAGGAGATAGCGAAAGTGTCACACAAGCAGGACAAGAGTACTAACAGAGAGATAGAGAGAAACCAAATGAAAACACACTTGCAAGAGCAGCTAAGAGCAGTCTAAAATGACGAAGCAATCTGGAAACAATCTCAGAAAGACAAACCCCATCAGAAGCAGCACCACACATAAAATAGGGACATGGACTGTGAGAAGCATGAGCCAAGGGAAGCTAGACATAGCGAAAATGGAAATGCAATGCATGAACATAGTAGTACTAGGGGTGAGTGAGTTAAAACGGACAGGACTGGGCCACTTTGAATCAGGCAACCACACAGTGTTCTACTCAGAATGAAAAGACAAGAAGAAACGGGGTGGCTTTCATACTAAGAAAAGATGTTGCAAAAGCAGTCAGGATACAATGCAAAATCAGACTGAATCATTTCAGTAAAGCTCCATGGTGAACCTATGAATATCAGCATAATTCAAGTATATGCACCAACCACTGAGGCAGAACAAGAAGAAACTGATAGATACTATGAAGGAGTTCAGGAAGAAATTGACAACACACCAACACATGATGTCAATCTGATAATCAAGAAATTGGAATGCAAAGGTTGGAAGTAAAGAAGAATCAAAAACGGTAGGCAGATTTGGACTAGGCAAAAGGAATGAAGCAGGTGAGCAGGCGAATATGAGTTTGCAGGAGCTGGGCATTGCAGTAGAGGGCAGGGGGCCTGGAGATGTAGCATCCATAGGGTCACCATGGGTTGAGATCAACGCAATTTTAACTGTTGGTTGTATGTGTTTTCTTTTTTAATTGTGTTTTGTATTTTTACACATTGTACCCGGCCTCGAGCCTTGAGGAGAGGCAGGAAAGGAATAATAATAATGATCATCATCATCATCACACACACCCAGTCCATTTTATAACACCAAACCTCCTGAACCCTTTCCCCAATTAATTTCTTTCCATGCTGCTTCCTGGTAATTTTTTAACCTCCAAAACTGGTCAGTCTTCCACCTTCCCAATTCCTGAAATCAACTGTTTTTATTTGAAAACTTTTCGTTGAAGTGATGTGATGAGGAAAAATTTACTTCCAGTATTACCTACTATTAGAATAAATAAAAAGATGCTGACTGCTATACACAGAAGGGCTATATAAAAGAGATGAAAAATGAATGACACATGGAATGAAGAATCATATGAAGATGAAACCCAGATTCAGGCTTGCTGCTGAACATAAAGAAAACAAAAATAATGACCATGGAGGACCTACATAATAAATTCAGCCTAGACAATGAGGATCAAAATAGTTAAAGACTTCTTGTATCTGGGATTAAACATTGATCAGAACAGAGATTTCAGTCAAGAAATAAAAAGACTAGGAATGGGAAGGGCAGCCATGAAGGAATTAGACAAGAACTTAAAGAGCAAAGGTATACAAATGTATATTTAAAATTAAAATAATCCAAGCCATGGTATTCCTCATCACCGTGTATGGACAGCTGGACAGTTAAGAAAGTGGATGAGGGGAAAAAACAGCTCATTTGAGATGTGGTGCTGGAGAAGGATACTGAGGATACCGTGCACTACAAAAAAAAAAAAAAAACAAATTCATCAATTTCAAGCCTGAAATAACCCTTGAAACCAAGATGCTCAAACCAGGCTGTCAAAATTTGGCCACATCATGAGAAGGAATGACTCATTAGAAAATGCAAGGAAAGGTACAGGGTAGTAGAAAAGGGGGAAGACCACACACCAGATGGCTAGAATCATTTAGGGAGGACATATACCAAGCAATACTCATGAAGTGACAAGGACATGCACTAAAAGATTTATTACACATACCCCAGCATGTTCTCATTAATAAAAGGCAAGCATAGTTTCCCCTTCTATTCCTCCTGGTGACATTAAATAAAAGAAGAAATCACTCACCAGTTCTAATTTATTTGTATTCTGTTGCTGTATTTAAAATGCCATATACAGAGACTGAGGCTCAAATTCTGCACACACATACCCACTACTGCAGGCCAACATATGCAATCCGTTTAGTCACTATAATTATACAGCCATAAAATGTTGACATTCTGTGTGCAGGATCAAGCTATAAATCTCCACATTTTCAGCTGGCTAGTAAAGTTAGTGAGGCAATGATTCATCTGAGATGATGTCACTAAAATCCTATAAAGAATTATTTTGGGCCCACGTTTCTCAGGGAGCAAAGCCACAGCAACTATTTTGAAGGGTACTGTCTGTTCAATCCTCAGGTTCTGTCTTGCAACATCTAAGAATCTAGTAGAGAGAAACCTTGTTCCATTTCCAATCCAATTCAGTGACAAGGTGGGAAGAGCAGAAAGCACAACATGAGATGTTCCATTCATGATATTTTTGAAAACTGGAACATGATATATCATATTCTCAACATGAAGAGTCCTGTACAACCAATGACCTAATTTGAGTGCTAGTACCACCCAGAGCAGACCCACTGAAATAAATCCAACTTCTTAGTCATGACTAGCATTAAGTCTTACTGATTTAAAGGATATTATTGCATTAATAAATAAGGCGACTTACCTCTTCTGAATTAGGGACGAATACTGGATGTAGTCGGGTATTATCGCATGAATTTTGCTGCCATTGCCACCTCCCGACTGAATCCATGCAAGAACCCGGCTAGAATCCACCCTCAACTGGCCACTTTTCACTTTCAGGAGCTTCCCAGCTTTGCAAATTGGCCAGCTGAGGGCAGATTTTAGCTGGGTTTTTGCATGGATGCAGTCGGCAGGTGGCAACGGCACCAAAATCCATGCAATAATACCCAGCTGCATCCAAGATTCGTCCCTAATTCAGAAGAAGTAAGTCGCCTTATTTATTAATGCAATAATGTCCAAAGAGAAATATTCTAGATATGACTAATACTGGATTTATTTGTATCTGCATCTACAAATGAATTAGGAAGAAAAGTTATAGGAATCTGATCTTGCATTATCCCATAGGATTATGGGATAATTGCTCAAACATCCAAAATATTAATTTACCCACAATTGACAAGCAACGCCAAGATTTACAGAAGTACAGTTAAAAACAAAAATCTGGAAGGGGGATAGAACAGCACAGCAAGGACCATGTTTGCTTAATGAGCATTGGAGAGGTGGGGAGAAAAAAAAACAGATCATTAGAAAGAACAAGAAATAGAAGGATGTGGCTGCTATTTTAAACAGGGAGCACTCCACATTTTGTTTCCAGTCCTACCTAGGAGGTGAATGCTTGGGCAGCCTCTTCCTATGTGTTTTCTTGATAATTTCTAGAGCATTTATGGAAATTATAAGGCCCTCCTGGTGTTGTTAGACTGCAACTTCCACCAGCCCTAGCCAATGGTGAGGAATACTGGAAGAAGCACCTCAACACCATTTGGAGGGATACACAGTTCTCAACCCTGTTCTAGATCAAGGTGGCAGCCCATAGCTCTCCAGCTATCGTGGGACTCCAACTTTTATCAGCTCAGTATAGTGGGGGTAGTCAGGGTTATGTGAGTTGAAGGCCAGCAGCCAAAGGGTCACAGGTTCCCATTCCTAATCAAATGAACTTACCCCACACATGAGCCAAACTAATTTGATACAGAACAATCAACTTAATACAGCAATCCCTAGGATTGCAGCCTAATAGGAGAAGCATGATTTAAAACATCTAGCAGCAGACCTCTTGTTTAATCCTCCCCCACACGTCATTTTCACCCTGAAACATTTTCTTTTTTAACTATAGCCTCCAGAATTCCCAAACTAGTTGAAGATTATTTTTTTACCCCCAAATTTGGCTTTGAAGCTACATTTCTCCAATTATTTTTGTCTCGATGTTATTTCTGATCTTGGATTCCCAGTAAAATAAGAGCTGATGGGGAAGGCTATGTAAAGAAAGAGCATGCCTTAGATTTTATCTACACACACACACATATGTCTTACAGAATTCAGCAACTACCCAAGGCTGCCAGTTACAGCTAGCCTCTCAGTATGCATAATATTATAGCCAAAAGAAAGAGGGCAATCCAAAATTATAGCAATGCATAATTGCAGGTGTCTTTTCACTTTTAACACTGCAATCCTCTGCATGTTTACTCAAAAGTAAGGCCCAATGAGTTCAATGAGACTTTCTCCCAGGTACAGAATTGCAAGCTAAACATACCTTTGAGGTGCCTGAGCATTATTTAGACACATGTTATTAAATATAGCATACCTATCTTTAGACAACACGAGTTTCATTACAGAAAATGCAAGCTATTTTTAAGCATACATACAAATGTACTAATGTACTTACTTTAATAATGGGTTTCATGTTGTTTTATCACTATTTCTTACTTTTGAGTTCTGTCTCTTTTTCCAAGGTCTTGTTGAGGGGGGTGGATTGGGGTTGTGTGTATTTGTTTGCTTGATTATGTTGGTTTAAAAACAAACAAACAAACAAACAAACAGAGAAGCAAATTGTTTTTCATATTAGACCATGATTAGCCCTGGGTGTGCATCATTTGTGCACAGCAAACAACTTGTTTTCTCAACACTTGGAAACTCATAGCTGTATGCATAAAATTAGTTAATCTTAAAGTATCAGGTGATATGGAAGTTCTATCCATGGCCCTTACTCTCTATGAGGTTTCATACCACTTGACATGCAGATACACAAATCATTCCTATGCTCATTAGCATGTTTCTCTGAAAATAAGTGTTGCTATTTTCAATCAGTCTTGCAGCTAAGTAAGAAACAAAGGCTCCCCTTTAGTTAATTAAAAGTAAATGTTTTTGTCAGGAGCAGATTTTCTTTGCCCACCATTTATTTTATGTAAGATGAAATGTAAACTGGCACCATTAAGAGTTATCATGCAGATAGTTTCTGGCTGGAAGCAGAAGTCTGTCATTCAAAGTATGTTGCTTTGCCAACAGCATTGGAGACCTCCATCGAAGGTGAATGTTCATTATATCATGACCTTGTCTGGTATGATGTTTTGGAAAGAAAACATCAAGGAAACCTTGCAGAGTATTACGTTCTGCCTTCCAATAGTTTCCATGTCTGATTTAAAAGCACCATATGTACAAACCAGTGACAATCCTCTTCGTCTTCTCAGTTCCAATTTCAAGGAATAGTAATTCTGCAAATTCATCCTCAGGAAACCAGATAAATTCATTTGGTATTTATTCAGCTTTATCAACTTGCTTCCAAAAATAAGTGAATGAATATATATTATCCCTGAATACCACACTTTTATTTATACACCAGGAGTTTAACTTTAGTGTCAAAGTAAGATTTGCCAATGGAGTTTTTTTTCTATAGAGAAAAAAAGTTTAAAAGTTTATCAGTTACTT
This sequence comes from Phrynosoma blainvillii, assembly GCA_026167975.1. Taxonomy (NCBI): domain Eukaryota; kingdom Metazoa; phylum Chordata; class Lepidosauria; order Squamata; family Phrynosomatidae; genus Phrynosoma; species Phrynosoma blainvillii. The sequence continues at coordinate 277,257,784 of JANUYF010000002.1, read as the reverse complement.
TGCCAATTGAAAGGAAATCCAATGGAAAGATGCTCCCCTTCTCCTTCTCCCCTGATCACTGGTAAGCAAAGAGCACATAAGCCATACCTAAAGCCCACCCACTGAACACCCAAAATCAGCATTAAAGTGGAATTGCATTACTGCACTGCAAACGGTAGTAGGATAGTAGCAGGAATGGATGTCATTAACATATTTTTTGAGTTAATGAAAGGAAACACTTTCTAAACTGTATCCTTCCAAGAGAACAACAAAAGAATCTTTTTTTCCAGACTATTCTGTTGCTATCTAAGCACAAGCATGAACAGGGCTGACAAGGTACGATATTCTGGTATGATATTCTGAAGCCATGCAGATCACACTGTGACCTGGATATAGTTCAAGAGGAATAATTCTCCTACATTTCTTTCTGGGGAATGTGCACTTGTATGTCCTCAGTCTGTTAGAACTTAGTGCGTTTGAGACACCAATATTTGGCATTTGACTTGGGGGAAAAACCCCTTTTTGCATTTATCCAAGGTCTTTACGATAACACATTTGAGGATATGCTCATGATGAATGTGCTGCTGGAAAAATAACATTTTTATTCAAAGCACTTTTATTCTGTTCTTTGGTCCAAAAAATCTCCAAGAGTAACTTATAAAGATGTATAATATGTCAGTCCTTACCATTGGGCATAAAACCAAAAAGACATGACACTATGTTGGGGAGTTGCAGGAGGAAAGAGCAAACTTGAGTATTAGGTTCCTAGCTACAAAGTTCTTATAGGTGTTTCTAGCAAGGAAAGATGAAGGAACTCCTTATAGCTGTTCCTTCTCTATCTGATGTATAGAGACAGCAAAAGAATATTTGAGAAAATACAAGAGGAGCACTACAGCATCAGACCAGAAGTCTATTTGAGCATCCTGTTGTATACAGAGGTTGACTCTAGATACTACCAACTAAGACCTGCCACAGAGGCTCTTCTATGTATCACTAGCAGAATTCTAATTTTCTTTGGAGTTTATCACATTCCCTTTTTTTCTCAATCTGGGCACGGGCTGGGGATGTGCATGAACGAGGGGAAACGGATTTTATCGCACTCAAAACAGTTGGCAAGCCATCGCCATGCCATCGCCTGACCACCACCCATCCCCAAGCCACGCTGAGCCGGCTGATTTTGTTCAGCCGGAAAGCTTCTGTCCGTGAAAAATTGGCCAGCTCAGTGCAGCTTGGGGATGGCTGGTGGTCGAGCGACGGCATGGCAGTGACTTGCTGACTGTTTCGAGTGCGATAAAATCATTTCCCCCTCATTCACGCGCATCCCCAGTCTGTGCCCAGATCGGGCCAAAAAGGGAATGTGATAAACTCTTTTGACTGGCCTATGCAAGAATGCCTTTCTCTGTAAAAGTGTGCCCCAGACTCTGCCACTCTCTGCCAAGAGAAGCCTATCTTTTTCTCTGGTCACCTTCTGCTACTGTGCAAAGGCCTTTCTTTTTCAACAAGTTCCAAGACATGATAAACTGTTTTATTCCTTGTGATTTACCTGGTAACCTCTCTCTTTTTTAATTGGGATTATATCATCATCACTGTTATTGTTTTGTTTAAACCTTGTAATCCAAGATAGACTTTTTAGTTGAAAGAGCAGCACAGAATATTTTTAATAAATATATAGTTATCACTTCTGAAGCTGCAGACCAAGACTGGATTAAGGTGGTTGGGAGCCCTTGAGCAATTCCAAAAACAGGTCTCTCTTTGTGCCACATTGGTGAGCCTTTCTAGCAAAGATGATGTAGATGTCAAATAAATAAGCAATAGATACATTATGAGTGAGCTACCATGGATAGGAAGGAATGGGACATGCCCAGTCTGGTAATTACATGGTGTTTATTTTGAAATGGCAATCTAAGAAGACGTGGTGGCATTAATCATGAGGCAGGATGTAGCAAGACTGCCAAGTCTGACTGAACAGCAAAAACTTCATGGAAAACCTGTAGTTTATGCTTCAACTACAGAGCAGAAGAGAAAGAAATCAAAAGATTCTGTGTTGTGTCCAGGAGGAAATTAAATACACACCAAAACAGGACATGCTCATAATCATGGGTGATTAGAATTCAAAAGTAAGAAACAAAGCAGAACAAAATATTGAAAATGACCTAGGATCAAGAAATGAAGGCCAGTGTGTCAAAAGTTTGTAAAGCCACGTGAACATAGTCTTCTGACAAGTGAACATGGATGCCACCATGTGGCCGATACAGAAATCCAATTGACTACAATAATTGGAAGCAGAAAACAGAGATCTGTTTTCTCTGCAAAAACAAGACCAGGTATAGATGGTGGCACAGATTATGACCTGATAATATCAACAATTAGAGAATTTAAAGATCATGTAAAGAACAGATTTGCACTGTTAAGCCTAACTGACCAGGAATCGGCAGAACTCTAGACTGAAACCAGGGACATTATCAGAGAATGGGGAGGAGGGGGACACATCATCTGTAGCAAACAACAACAGTAGGCTTCATTGGATGACTGATGAACCTTTTCAAATAGTTAAGGACAGGTGAGAAGCAAAAAAAAAAAAAAAAAGTGGGAGAAATAAGGTCAGGATCCTGAACATGATTGTTCAGGGCCAAAGAAAGCCATAATAATCAGTGCAGAGAAACAAGACAACAAAAAAAGTACAATAAAAGACCACATCCACACAAGATATGAAAATGGAAGGAAATGTTTAACCAAGAGTAGGTTATAATGTGGTGAACACATTATATAATTGAGACACCATAAAAAAGATAAGAGAAACAACACACAGAAGGACTATATAAAAGAAAGATGACAGATTCCTTCAAGTAAGAAACTTTTCACCAAGAACTTTCATCTGGAAAGTGAAGTGAATGATGCTCTCAAAGCACTCAGGAAAAATAAATTACCAGGAACAGATGGCATACCAATAGAGCTGTTTCAAGCTATAAAGATGGAAATCATTCAAATTCTAACAAAAATATGCCAAAGTATGGAAAAGAAAACAGTATGGAAAAGAAAAAACAGTCTGAAACACACAATATGCCTTCTGATCCCAAGGAAGGGGACAGGGGTTGTAGTAATCATCAGACCATTGAGTTAATCTTTCATGTGAGCATGGTGATGGTCATGATTTTACAACAAAGACTTTTAAGTTTAGTGCTTAAAAAGTCAGACACACTTCCCACAGAACTGAGCAGGCTGGAGTTGGTCATGCAACCAGGAATCTTTGGCATTGCCAGCTGGATTTGGGAGAGGCTGGCAAGGAGACAAGAAGAGCTTGTGAGTACTGCCAAAGAAGGCTTCTAAATATTGAAGGGAAGGATCATGCAAGGTGGCTGCTCTCCTCCCAGAGCTCGAATGTGGTTTAGCACCAAAGATGTAGTAGACTATGTAAAAAATATGTGTTAAATACCTGAGCCCGGTGTCATAGTGCTAAGGCAGAGATGGGCGAAGTGTAGGTCCAAGGCTGTTTTTCCAGCAATGCAAACTTCCTAGACTGCCCTTCTTCTGATGGAAATAAACAAGATAAATTACCTGTCCTGGAAGCCTCCAGGAAAGGAAATGCACCTTTTATATAGGTTCCAAGGGTTCTCTGCACTGTATTTATTACTTTACAGAGAGCAAATGGGGGGGGGGGGAATAAAGCAAAAAGAGCAGTGGGAAGAACCATGGCAAGTGGATTGGGAATCAGGAAGAAACAGCAGGAAATGAAAAGAAGAAGCAGATAGTGACAGAAGTGGTGCAACTTTCAGACAAAGCAGGGCAACCATGGGACAAAATGCCATTCAGAAGGAGCCTCTAGTGACTGCTGGAGGTAGCCAAGGTAAAAAGGATCCCTATAGGTGGAAATGGATTTCCATTTTAAACAAAATGAAGATAGTAAAATAAATCTCCCCCTTTCCTGCATTTCCCATGTAATATTACTTGCTGCAGTTGAAATACAAAACCTTTAGAACAACAACAACAACAACAACAATTTATTTTTATCCCGCCCCTCTTCACACCACAGTATTTTAATATGTTAAAAAGTTACACATCAAGATGTATAGTAAAAACTGTGTCAGTGCATAATATAATAGGACAGATTTTCTTTAAAATAAATAATACACTGAGGCCACTTTCTCAAAGTCTGTAACTAAGCCGAGGGACCTAAATTCAACATCATGTTAGCACTCAACTACTAATGTAATAAAACTTGGTTCTCCTCCCACATCCACTGCCTGCAACTCTGCACCTCCCAAAAAAGCATTCTTGGAGGATTTCTTCGCCCTCAGAAGCAGGTTTTGAGATCAAACCAGGAGACTGTGGAAGGAGTCCCCTTCTACTGACAAAACAGGAAAACCATATTAGATTCTGGGCAAAATCTGTCCTAAATCAGATTACAAATTAATCTTAGAAACAGGTTATGAAAAGACAAGTAGTTCTGTTAAAAATATGGCACTAACAAAATCCATCTAATTTTTCCAAATATATTTACAGTCAGCCCTCGGTATCTGTGGGGAATCCGTTCCAGATCCCCCCAGTGGATACCAAAATCCGCGGATGCTCAAGTCTGTATTGTCCTCAATGGCGGTTCAGCCGTGTGGCCATGGCACAATAGGACTCATCCTCCTTCCCTCCCTTCCCTTCCCTTCCCTTCCCTTCCCTTCTGGCTCTCACTGGCGGCAGGTGGGCAGGTGGCAACCTCCTCCACCACTTCTTCTTCCTCCTCCTTTTCTTCCCACCTCTTCCTCTCCCTCCACTTCTTCCTCCTTCCTCCTCCTTCTCCTCCTTTTTCTTGCGCCTCCTCTGCTTCCTCTTCCTCCCTCCTCCTCCTCCACTGCCTCTTCCTCCTCCTGCTTCTTCCTTCCTGTTACTGGGGGGTGGGGGTGGGGGGTTGGGAGAAGGTAATTCAGCAGAAGGTGGCAGCTATTTTGGAAAAGGTTGTCTCAAGGAGTCCAATCCAGCTCAGGGAGAGAGGAGAGGGGACCCAGAGATTCTTCACATTGTGGTTTCTGTGTTCAAAGAACCATAACAGGGTAGCAGCATTGATTCTATGCCCACAGAACACCATAAAAGTAAGAAAGAGAGGAGGCAGCCTAAATATCCTGAAGGCACATGATTCTGTCAGATCTTGGAAGCTAAGCAAATCAGGCCTGGTTAGCACTTGGATGGGAGACTGCCAACAAATACCAGATACGGTAGGCCAGGGGTAGGCAAACTTTTTGAGCCGGGGGCCGGGTCACTGTCCCTCAGACTATTGGAGGGCCGAAGTAAGTAAATAAATAAATAAATAATTTAGAAATTTAAAAAATAAAATGAAAATAAATAAATAATAATTCCTACATACACTGCACACATCATATTTTGAAGTAAAAAAACAAAACGGGAACATATACAATATTTAAAAACCCACTTTAGCCAAGTCAGTCTCAGAGGAAGGCTATGGCAAACCCTCTCTGAAGACATTTTGCCAAGAAAACCCCAAGAAAACAGCAACAAATCAGCATCAACACAACAACAATTAATAATAGAGATTTTGCCAAGAAAACCCCAAGAAAAAAATAATAATTATCATTATCATCATCATCAATTAAAAATGCTACCTTAAATGAAACAAACAAGCGCAGGGGTGGCATGAGTGAAGCACGTGTCTGAGTCTGGAGTCTGGAGATCTGGCCTTGAATCCCTGCTTGGCTATGCAAACCCACTTTGGCCAAGTCACATTCTCTCAGCCTCAGAGGAAGGCTATGGCAAACCCCCTCTGAAGAAATTTGGCCAAGAAAACCCCAGGATAGGATCTCCATAAGTCAGAAACTAATTGAAGCCACACAACAACAACAGCAACAAGGGAGGCAATAGCAATGGCAACTCCCCCCCCCCCCCGCAAACCAACCTCTCTCCTTGTGGCTCTGGCTCTCTCTGTCAGCCTCTGAGAAAGGCTATGGCAAACCCCCTCTGAAGAAATCTGCCTGCCACGGAGGAGGAGGAGGGCGGAGGAAGAGGCAGAGGAAGAGGCGGAGGGCAGAGGGCGGAGGAGGAGGGCGGAAAAGGAGAGCGGAGGAAGAGGCAGGGTGGAGGAAGAGGTGGAGAAAGAGGCAGAGGAAGAGGCAGAGGGTGGAGGAGGAGAAGGAGGGAGGAGGAGGAGGGCGCACGCGCGCAAGAGAGAAAGGTGGCAGCGGCAGGACCGGTCACGGGCCGGTTACAAGGCCTTGATGGGTTGGGTTCGGCCCACGGGCCATAGTTTGCCAACCCCTGCTGTAGGCTATATTTCAGGAAAAGCTCTGGCAAAACTACCTCTGAGTATTCCTTGTCTAAGAAAGCCCTATGAATTCATGGGGTTGCCATGATTGACAGGGACTTGATGGCATAACCACACACTCTACATATTTGAAAGCACAATAAAGAAATGTAAATCAACACAGAGATCTTAGTAGCTGTACAGGTGAGTGACATAAACTAGGCACACACAATCCTGGTAACTCATAATAGCTGAATTTTATTTTTAATTGTCATAATACAAAAAATCTTGAATATTTTTCTCACAGTATTCTTCAAAAATATAAAAAAATCAGACTTAACAAAATCCAAATATTCAGTTGAGCCCCATCTTACCTTCCCATTTTCTTAATTTCTAGTTTCTCTCTCTCTCTCTTTTTTTAAACAAGCCAACTAAATAAATACTTTGATCTGTACCATTGAAAGCACAGCTGCTAAAAGTGCAGAAATAAAGTTTTTAGAAGTCAATGGCAATCCTAGGCAACTGTTTTACAAACTTTTATACACTAATAAATAATTCAGTATAGTTTATAATATTAAGCCACAAGTGTTATATATAAATTCTTTAGAGAGCTCAAAATAAATATTGAAATCTACATAGCATACATATATTAAGGACATCAGTCCCATTCATTCAGATAGGACTAAGTCACTTTTTGCTTTTATTTTTTGCTTATTGTTTATGCCCTCTGTTTGTACAATATAGGTGTTCAGAGTTCCATGGGGTACTCATTTTCTCTCCCTGTCCCCTTTAAAGAAAGATCTGTCATCATGTCCTGGTGGAGCAATGGAAGGATTCATCTATCATTGTTGCAGACCCAGTTTTCTGAGCTTGTAATAATATCTGAAAAACATACAAGTTTGCATTGGGAAATACTCTCAGTTCCACTTTTTGGAAATATGTTACTCTTTTGGTGAACTTGGAAGAAATAATTTGCTAGAAATGCATTTTAACAATAAAGAGTCAGGATTTTCGTTTTATAATAGGCTAGGAAATAAAAAAAAGATGTGTCTCCTCTGCTTCCTCTTCCTCCCTCCTCCTCCACAGATGCTGGAGAAATGTCAGAAAGAAACTCTTCTAGAACATGGCCACACAGCCTGAAAAACTCACAAAAAACTAAGTCAGAATTTTAATTCATACCTCTGTTAAAAGAAGAGATATGTTCAACACGTTATTAATACTCATGGAGGACTTTGTAGGGCGTAATCCAAAAACCGAAACATATCAGAAACTACACACTGAGCTTGAGGTCTCAAGGGGGTCTTTTATATTCTCAAATGGAGAATCAAAATTTTATTGCTCTGTTGGCATTTTTTTTCTTGTTACTAGCAGGCCCAAGACAAGATTGGAGGTGATATTCTAGTTAGCCTAAATCAATTATCTGCATATTCTTCCTCATATACCATCTGAAGACTACATCTGTACTAGGGACTCCAATATCATTTTGCACCACCACAGTTTAAAAAACATTTTTGCTTGATAAATTTTAGTTACAATATATAGCACTGACATTTGTTGCTTTTTTTCGTTAGCCTAATGAAGATATTGCAACGTGTGGACTTTAAACACACTGAGGTTTTCACTCATCCTTAATAGCAAATGATCCTAGCCTATATTGCAACAAACCAAAAAAGACTTAAGGGAAAATAAACCAATGTACTTTTCAGTTTCAGCATCAGCATCAGTATTTACTTATCAATATAATTAGAGTTATTAAATTTTCTAAACTAACAAGCTTATTGCATTGTTAAATAACTTGCCTTACCCGATCCAGCTTAAAAATAAATGTGGGTGGCATCCAAACCCTATTGCATAGGTTTTGCCACTGAAATCACCGCCCGTGACCATCCCGGGGCTATCCCCGCTCTTGGAGCCACTCCAGCGGCCATTTTCTCAAGCCGGAAAACTCCCAGCTTTGAAAAGAACTGCACTGAGTGGCTCTAAGAGCAGGGATGGCCCCAGGCTGCATTCGGGCGGCGATTTCGGCTGCAAAACCCTTGCGATAGGGTCCAGACGCCTCCGAAATTTAATTTTAAGCTGGATCAGGTAAGGTGAGTTATTTAACAATGCGATAAGTTTTTAATTTACAGTAGTCTTCATTTTTAGTGACAAAAATGGTATTGAGAGAACACAATTCACCTCAAACTACCTAGCAAGTAGCAGATCAAGAATGTGAAGCTATATCACAATCCAATATTATTTCTAGTTCCAGAAATATATACTTTATAGATTCTTACCAAGAATCAAATTGAGATGGCCTTGTCTATATTCTTACATGTATTTCTCCACCCAGTGCCTCTTCTCTATTTAAGGAGTTCTCATCAATAAATATTATGTATTCCTTTTACCTTCACTTGACTCTGGTGGAAAGAATAATTCTTTTTTATTCAGTGGATGTTGGAGAACTTTCAGTGGTCTAAATCCTGGTGAAGCTTTAATGATAGAGCAGATTTCTGGTGGGTTACATAAACACTGAAGGAATGGAAGAAAACATGACAAACATAAATGAGCTATGTTTTGATGTCACACTGCATCAGCAACATCTACTAAACTACTGTACATCTGACAAAGGCCACAAGTTTAGAGTAAGGACTCCTTTGCACAAGCCCATGCTTGTAGCAATGACACTACAAAAAATAAAATGAGGACAGGTTGCATATCTGTAACTGTAGTTCTTAGAGTGGTCATTTGTGAATTTACACAACTGAGTATTTCTATGCAGGCACAGGAAAACCCAGTTATATGAATTTACAGACACCATGAAGAACATACTGCTTTCAAGGCAGCCTTCTCTCATTCCTGCTCCTGGGACTACTGCCACCATTGCACTCTCTGCCTCTCCCTTGCCAATAGCAATATAGCAAGTACATTTCTATATCGCTTATCAGTGCACTTAAGCACTCTCTAAGTGGTTTACAATGTGTAAGCTAATTGCCCCCAACAAACTGGGTACTCATTTTAGTGACCCCGGAAGGATGCCAGGCTGAGTCAACCCTGCAGCCCCTGGCTGGTATCAAACTCACAACCTTGTAACTGTGAGTGAGTGACTGCAGTACCGGCATTTAACCACTGTGTCACCAGGGCTTCCTTAATCCTGCCTCCCTTGCTTATGCCCTAATCAGCATGTCTCTGAGAGGGTTCTTTTCCCCCTATTATTTTGCTCAGTTCTGAAACCCTGCTACCACAATTGTCAAAGGAAAGAAAAGAAATAGAAAAAAACTAAAAGTAATCGAGGTAAACCAATGACTATACCAAAATATGATCTAAATAATATCTCAACAGAATTTAGTGACAACATAAGAAACAGATTCACACTACTAAGCACAATAGACTGAGAACCAGAGGAACTATGGTGTGAAGCCAGGGACATAATAAAAGAAGAATGCAGACAGGCACTTTCAATAAACAAAAAGAAAGAGAAAAAAACATGGATGACAGAAAAAACACTACAAGCAATAAAGAAAGGAAGAGAAGAAAAACAAAAGGGAGATAGGAACAAACTAAGAATTATGAATACAAAAGTACAACGGCTTGTACGGAAAGATAAAGAAAATTACTACAATGACCAATGCAGAGAAATAGAAGACAACAACAAAAAGGGAAGAATAAGAGCTCTATTCACAAGATCCAGGAAATCAAAGGACAATTCAAACCAAAAACTGGGACAATCTATGACAATAAAAATAACATAATTCAAGACCAGGAAGGAATAGAAAGATGTTGGATGCAATATACAGAAGAATTATACAAAAGAGATGACAAAATGAAGGACACATGGAACAAAGAACCATATGAAGATGAACTACAGATTCTAAAAAGTGAGGTGGAAACTGCAATAAGAGAAATAATAGAACAGTCAGGAAATCAGAAGAAGATTAAGAGTGGGGAAGGTGTCTATGAAAGAACTATAAAAGATTCTAAAATGCAAAGATTCTAAAATACAACTCAACACAAAAGTTAAAATCATACAAGCTATTGTATTCCCTATTACCATGTATGGATGTGAGAGCTGGACAGTTAAGAAAAAAAATAGGAAGACAATCAATGCATTTGAGATGTAGTGCTGGAGAAGAGTACTGAGGATCCCATGGACAACCAAAAGGATAAACAAATGGGTCCTAGAGCAGATCAAGCTGGAAACCTCCCTGGAAACCAAGATGACCAAACTGAGACTGCCGTACCTCAGACACATCATGAGAAGGGAGGACACTTTGGAAAAGACAATAATCCTGGGAAAGGTGGAGGGAAGTAAGAAGAGAGGAAGGCCACATGCCAGATGGATGGGCTCTATTAAGGAGGTCATGGGTATGGGGTTGCAGGAATTGAACAGAGTAGTGAAGGACAGAGGGTTTTGGAGATGTGTCATCCACAAGGTCGCCATGAGTCAAGATCGACTCGAGGACAGTTAACAACAAAAATCAAGGTAATCAAGAATAGTGAGGGGGACAGGAGAGAGGAGTTGACAATGACACCATATGGCTCCTAATCATGCAACTGCACTGGGAGTGACATTTTCACCCAGGGGATTGCATGACTGACAGGCTATTGGTGGGTTTCCTCTGTCAATGAAAAGGAGCATGTTGGCAACTGCAAGCTATGGGTTGGAGGCATCATCATGTGATGAGTATGGCCAGTGCCACTTCTTTTCTGGTGTAATCACAGGTTACCTTAGTAATGTCCTAAGAGAGCTAGTTTGGAAGCTCTTTAACTGTCTTCAGTACAAGCATATGTTTTCCAATCCCATGTCAAGCATGAGTGTGTGTGGATGTTTTGGTAAGTTTATAGCAGATGCTGTTAAATGGTTAGAACTCATTTTGTCACTGATATAAAAATACTTCAATTTTGCAATTGTTTTTTAAAACAGTGTGAAATAAGTAAACAAACAAACACTAAAAATGCTATATAAAATCTGTTATACAGACAGACCTGAGCAACCCTGTTCAAGCAGATGAAAGCGTAAGATTTATGATTGGCCCAGAAAATGCATCCTTTATGCAAATGGTGAAGCCAGAAAGAATCCCAGCTTATCTCATGGTGTAAATCAGGAGTAAGAAAAGCATGGCCCGTGGGCGGCATGTAGGCCCCACTTTTGCAGAACCCCGCTGCAGATCCCCAGATCCCTCAACCTGACCCCCCCAAAAATATATTTTTTTTAAATCTTCTGGGCCAATTTTTGAGATTTGGTTTTTTTCCCCTTAAATTTCCCAGATATGCCTAAACTGTAGCAGCTTAATTTTCCAGAAGCTCAAAACAGCAGAATTGGCCAAACATGTTAGCTAGAAGTGACAGTGCATCACTTCCAGTGTGCCTGGATCCTGCAGATGCAGCTGATGGGAGCAGATCTAAAGAATGAAAATTGACTCAGCCTAAATCATTACTAATTCCAGCAAAAGTAGGCAGATTGAATCAATGGAACTTCCATACTACTGTATGGGAAAGGTGGCAAGATGAAGAAAGAAAGACCACATGCTAGATCAGGGGTAGGCAACCTTTCCCCTTTAAGGGCCGAGGGACTTCAGCTCCCCGAAGCATCAGCCATGTTGGCCAATAGTCCCATGTTGGCCAATAGCTCCTGGGATTCTGGGAGCTGAAGTCCCTTGGCCCTTAAAGGGGAAAGGTTGCCTACCCCTGTGCTAGATAGATGGATTCTATAAAGCAGGTGACGAGTATGAATAGGCAAGACATAAGCAGAGCAGTGGAAGATAGGGAGCCTTGGAGATGTCTCATTCATGGGGTTGCAATAAGTTAGGATCAGCTCGAAGACAGTTAACAACAACTTCTGTGAGGTTTGACGAGGTGAACATACAAAGAACTTGCAGATGATCTGAGATTTAAGAGAGAGATGTATAAGAAACTGAAGAGGGGGTAAATCACTAACCACCAAAAAGAAATACTAAAGAATGGACAGTACTTATAGGGGAAAGTCAGAAAAGTGAAAGCTCAGAATAAGTTCAGACTTGCTCAAACATAGCATGGGTGATATCTGGCTTGGATGTGAAAAGGATCTAGGGATCTTATTTCACAACAAGCTAAACATGAGTAAACATGAGTAAACCCCTATCCTCCACTGCTCTGCTTATGTTTTGCAAATTCATACCCATGACCTGCTGATACAGCAGCCAAAAATCCAATGTAATTCTGGGCTGCATCAACAGTAGTGTCAGGATCAAAAGAAGTAATGCCACTCTATTCTGCTTTGGTCAGACCTCACCTGGAATACAGTGTCCAGTTCTGGACACCACAGAAGGATATTGACAAACTAGAATGTGACCCAAGAAGGACAACCAAGATATAAATGGTCTGGAGACCAGGCCTTATCAGGAACAGCTTGGGGAGCTAGGTATGTTTAGCTTACAGAAGAGAAGTCTAAGAGCTGATATGATAGCTATCTTTAGATATCTGAAGAGATGTCATGTAGAAGATGGAACAAGCTTGTTTTCCTTTGCTCCAGAGACTAGAACATGAACCAATAAATTCAAATTACACACACAAAAAAGATTCCACCTAAACATTAGGAAGAACTCTTAACTATAAGAATTGTTTGATATTGGAATGGACTGTCTCAGAGGATGGTGAACTCTCCACTTTGGAGCTCTTTCAACAGGGGTTGGGTGGACATGTTTCAGAAATCCTTTAATTGTGTATTTTTGCATAGCAGGGAGTTGAACTAAATGGTCCTGGGTCCCTTCCAACCCTAAGATTCTATGACTCCATCAAGTTTGCATCGGTTAATTGAGGAGCTTATTGCATTGCCTTTTAACTTGAAATCAGCCTTCGAGATGCAACCAGGACGTGGCATGGAGGCGGGAATTATCACATTGTAATTCACCGCCGAATTACCGGGCAATTGCAGCCCAGGTCCCAGCCACACTCAGCTGGCTCTTTTTTGAAAATGAAAACCTCCTAGGATTTTGATGGTGGCCAGCTGAGTACAGCTAGACCCAGACAGCAGTCGCCCAGCGACTTGGTGGCGAATTACAATGCAATAATTCCCACCTCCATGTTGCGTCCCGGCTGCAACCCGGAAGGCTGATTTTGAGTTAAAAGGTAATGCAATAAGCTCCTGAGTCTAATCTAAGATTGAAATTTGGATTTAGATTTATGACTAAAAACACACACTTCAACTTTTCTTTAATTACTATATGTATTCATAAGTCAAGGATAGGGAATTTTTGAGTGAAATTACTTGCAGTGCTAGTACACTTTGACTACTTTTTTAAAATGCAAGAACAATCTTAAAATATTTTTAGGCTAGCAATGCAACAAAGTTAGAAAAGTAAGTAATAGACATGTAACCTGATAAATAGTCTGTTTTGGAGACAACGTTGCAGGAACAATTTCTTCTGAATTGACATATAGGCTATTTGTGTTTGGTAAAAAATCTTCACTGAGTGAGCCTTTGTGGACTGATGACAAGTCCATCTATACCAAAGCAAGTCAAAAATACAAGGAATTGTTATTAAAATCAATTTGATATAATGAGCAAGTAGCAAGCTCCTCTATTAACTCTAGGAAACATCTAGATGAAGTTCCTCCCTCAGCCAGTGTGCCTGATCTGGATCTTGACAAAGAATGATAGACAGTGTTACCCTGCCATTACATACTGTATTTGGTCACTCAGTCCCATTTCATCCCCCCTCCAGATACTGCCATAACTCTAAGGTAATTATAGTTATAAATCAGAAGGGAGTAAAAATGATGCATACCTTTGTGAGCTGAGTAAGAACTGAATGTGGCAGATCACTATCCCTGAATGTATAAGTATCAATTGTCATGCTTGGTAGTAAGAAGCTTGAAGAGCCAGGAAAACATCTTTAAGTGTAAATTCACTATAGCTTTATTCCAGAATCAAGATACTTCACCACAGCAATCCTTTTAGAAACAACTCAAAGGATCTCCCACCAAACCAGTACTTTAAAGTCTTCTGACCAAACCCTCTTTTCCCCCTCCCCAGTAGTCCATTTTTGTCCATATCAAAGGATCTTTGAAGTTTAGTTCTTCCAGGTCCATCTCCTCTCCTCTCCTGTGGTCGGAAGGCAAACAGTCATCCCAATCATAAACCTGCCTCAATGTCCCAGCTACTATTTACAATGCTCATCTGCCATTCACTTTGATTCCCCTCCCCCACCATGATCACCCTTTGGTGGTCAGATTCCTATCAGAAACATGGAATCCTAACACTAATCATGCAAACAATAGTGTTTTCTTTTAACTTCAATTGAAAGAGCCAATGTGCACTACTGGACAGAGTAGACTTGGGATGTTATCACACGGGGGCCAGTTTTGTGGTTAAAGAGATAATAAAATGGAAACAAAGCATCCCGAACATAAAGCGAAAATAGCACTAAATTGCGCAAAAGCATTTCTCACGTAATTAAAATAAAAACGGAATTAAGTGAAAAGTGAAAAAAGACGTTTTTAACTTTCATACTCAAGTGTAAAAACCCGTAAATGTACTAGAAATTGGTGTGTTTTGTTTTGCTTTCAGGTGACCAGACTCCTCCTTTTCCAGGGCGGGTCCTGCATTTCATTCAACCTTCTCTCCTTTCCAGGAGGAAATGTCAAACTGTCCTCCATTTGGAGCAGGAGTAAGAAGCATGATTTTCTATTTCTATGTGTGTGTGTGTGTGTGTGTGTGTGTGTGTGTTTTAAAGCTTTTCTTGAGTCCTGTCATCCTGGACAGTCTTCCTTTGGGGTTAGGACCTCTGGTCCCCCTGATGTGGCCGGAGAAGAGGGTAGCATCCCTCCTCCTTCCCTCCTCCTGTGGGCAAACCTTTTGCCGAGGGAATAAGCCTGCCGCCTCTTCAGCTGTGGGGTTGTCCTTTTTGCCTTGGAGAGCAGCCACTTGCTAGCCTAGGTCCTCTTGCTCTGGGATGGGCTGAGAAACAAGGTGCCGCAAATTGGGGTCTCACTCACTGAAGGGGTCCCCCTTTCTCCCGCTTTGTGGTGTGCCTTCAAGTCACTTCCAACTTAGGGCAACCCTAAAGCGGTGAACCTATCCTGGGGTTTTCTTGGCAAGTTGCTTCAGAAGGGGTTTGCCATTGCCATCCCCTGAGGCTGAGAGAGTGTGACCCGCCTGAGGTCACCCAGTGGGTTTCATGGCTGAGCAGGGATTTGTCCCACTTCCCCCCCCCCAAAAAAAAATAGGGACAAAGAGCAGCTTACAAATTAAAACAACCCCCACCCAATCCTATCCATGGTGGGTTGTTGGCATGGAAAACCTTTTCCCTTCCTCAGCCTCCCCCTCATCTTTTCGACTCTGCAGTCACTCTTTAGCTTGAGGGAAATGCACCTGTTTGCTCAACTACCAGACAGGAAATTTTAGAAAGAAAAAAGCAGAGAAGCTCATGTCTGCCTGGCATGTTGTCACCCAAGCAAACCAGGAAGTAAAAGCAGCCCCACAGAACCATGGGAAAACCGGGGAAAAGCTTTAAAGGAGATTTGTTTGTGCAAATTTGAATTTCACACTATAGTAAATGCGCAATTACTGTAATACCACAAATGCATTTCCTCTAAACTCCCGAAAATAAAAAGATCTTGGATAACACCACTTTGTGACCATTTTAATGTCAGTTTCTGTGTGACGTCGTGTGAAATCGTTAGGCGTAAGTGCGCTTTTTTGGGGGGATTTGTGTGGGATAACCTATAGATTTCCCCCGAGTGATAACATTCTTGGACTGGGTACACTCTACCTAACTCCCCTGCAACTATAAAGTTCACCTTTGATAAGTCAGTCTCTCTCTCAATTTTTAATTCTCTCTCTTTCAAAATCAAGACTAACCCATCCTTCATGGGACTATTGTAAAAATAAAATAGAGGTTTGTGCTGAGTGATAACTGTTAACTATGAAGACAACAAGTTTATTGAATAACAGTTGGTGAGCTTAGTTGTAGTATTTTGTTGAGTTTAGCTGTACTATTTTTCCTACACTACATACATAAAAATGTGTGAAAATGTCATAAGTAAGCATTTTCACAATTAGTTCAAAAGGTGCAACATTTATTTCTACATGTGCTACTTTCACTCTAAGTATGTACATTTTCTTCCTGTATGGAAATTGTTCTCTTTGTAAAAGATGTTATTGTGGAAAGTAGCCTTTCATTTTCATACAGCTATTGAGTACATTCTGAGAAATGTTTCATAAGCAAAGTATTTATGTGAATAAATGTAACTAGCTGTTATTGAAAATGATTTTGAAATCTATTTGAAATCAGAAGCAACACCAAGATCTAACTTCAAATACACATGCGCACGCACACACGCACTCATTCCACTTTATTATTCATGGGGAGGGGGAAAATGTATAGTAACCGAAGTCCAAACTGTAATTGTGACATAATTGTTAAACCTATTTCACTAACCTCTACATTTTCTGGCTGTAGAAATGCTGTACTTGCTAGGACTGCTCTATTCCTTCTTAGTTTCACTGATCTGGAACTGATCTCCTACATACAGACAAATAATCTTATCACAAGCAAATTGCTAGAGCTGTTGAAATTGGAAAACACTTCATTTCATTCATGCAAAAATATCAGTCTACCTGCAACGCATGTCTATTTGTATCTTGATGTCTAATTTAATTCATTCACATGGCAGAAATCCTTTTGACACAAATAACGATTCACCAAGCACTCTGCAACTATCATCACATACTTTAACTTCATTTTTTACAACCAGAATGTCAAGTTGACATTTTTTGCCAAGAATTTTTTTCTAGAATGGTTTTTTAAATCCAAATTAAGTTAGCCTTCATTTTCCAGGAGTCTATGAAATGATGAAGGTTAGTACGAGATAAGGTGGATGGGTAGCAGGAGAAAGGAGACATCCATTCTCTGGACTATGTTCCTTCAAGTTGGTACCTTCCAAATGTTTCGGACTAAACCTCCATAAATCCCATCCACTGTATTTTGTTTTAATGGTCAGCGGTCATACCTACTGGTATGGTAAAATTGTAATCCAATATATCTGCCATGTTGTCTGTGGCTGGTAGGAGTTAATAGTTTTAATAAAAAGGGCACAAGATTGGAGATATTTTGTGGTGACTGACTGTTAGACTGTACAAGAGCTTGCTTCAAAACACATTATTGATGCTGACTAGCTGGCCAACAATGGTAAAGTCATGGGCTATAAAAAATCCAGAGTAAAGCTTGAACACATTGATTCAATGGCCTTTGGGTTTGTGCTATATAATCGCCCTATATCTTGGCCTCAGTTTGCTCTTGCTGAAAAACAAAGTTACATGTGAACTAATTAACTCGATACCAAGTACAGGGTCAGTTTAGATCAGGGGTAGGCAACCTTTTGGAGCCGGGGGCCGGGTTGCTGTCCCTCAAACAATTGGGGGGGCTGAAGCACAATAAATAAATAAATAAATAAATAAATAAATAAATAAATAAATAAAATATGCATGCACACTCTCTCAGCCCCAGAAAAGCCATGGCAAAACCCCTGTGGAGATTTTGCCAAGAAAACTCCAAGAACAAGCAATAACAACAATAATCAATATCATCATGGTGGGCGGCGGCAATAGCGGGGGGCGGCGGCAGCAGGACCAGCCTGGGGCCAGTCCAAAGGCCTTGGGGGGCCGCATCCGGGCCCCGGGCCTTAGGTTGCCTACCCCTGGTTTAGATATAACAGTAAATGGAGGGGGGCAACTTTTGCAGCCCTCTACAGGTTGTTGGACTGCAGTAAAGAATGTGAGCCTTGGATTCATGAACTCCATTACCTCAGAATAGGCTGACACTGCTTGTAACACTAATGATTTCATCCAAAACCAACAAAATATGGCATGTGTAAAATATGGTTTATTACCAGGCTAGCAGATTCATATGCTACAGTCTGCTTAGACTCACCCTGTGGTCTATTTCTTGGTCACACAAAGGTGTGACAGAATGGTGGATTTTACAGATATCAATGTGCTAAATTTTGTAATAAATGTCAATTTCAGATATAGTTAAATCCTTCACAATGAACATCTTTGGGACATATAATCACACTGGCAGCTACTACAATTCTTCAGTCTTTCACCTACTATGCATTACTCACATCAACAGACTAAAAGTATCAGATGTATTTATTTATTAAATAAATAAATAATAATAATAATAATAATAATAATAATAATAATAAATTTATTTTTATCCCACCCCTCTGTATAACACAACCGGGGCAGATTACAACATTAAAATATACATTTCATATCCCACAATCCCACCCACCCCTTAAAATACTATTAAACAATGACAATTTAAAAACACACTTAAAATAATAATACAAATAGACAAATAAACAATAGCTGCAGCAGAATCAGGGGAGCAGGTTGGGCTTATATTCCAACTTTGTTCCAGTACCCAAAATGACTTGCAATGTAGGATTAAAACAAAATACAGTTGAAGTATTTATTTCAAAATGAAATAAATAATACAGTTAAAACAATGGCACAAATGTTCAAAACCATTACATAGACAATCATATTAAAATACTTAAAACAGTTTTAAATACATGTAAAATGTAAGATAAAAGTACAGCAAATCTAATTAAAAGACCCTTCTGCCACACTCACTAAAAGACTAAGGGGGGATGCAGACGGCGAAAAGCACCGTCTTCAAGCCCAGGAAGGAGAGGGGCAGCTGGACGCCAGGCGCCCCAACCCCTTCCTGAGGACGTCATCGGAGCACCCGCCATTGCACACAGCGGGCGCTCTGATGACGTCCTTCTGGCTCAGCATCCAGACACACTGAGCCAGAAGGAGCGCAGAAGAGGCACCTGGCGCCTCTTTCGGCGCCCCTTTTGGCGCCTCTGAAAGGAGTGCTATTTTAGTGCTCCTTTTCAGAGGCTCCATAAGGGTGGACCGGGGCCAAGGCGTCGGGCAGCCTCGGTCCCAATCTGCAGCTTCTCAGGGCTGCCCATGGCCGCCCATCTGTAGAGGCCCTAAGTGACTGAATAAAAATATTCTTGCCTGCCAGTGAAAAGATACTAAAGAGGGGACCAACCAGCCTCCCGCGGGAGAGAACAGCATAGTGTGGAAGCAGCCACCAAGAAGGCTCTTTGCCTTGTCATCACCAGCCATACTTGTGATGGTGGAGGAGCAGGAGAAATCCCTCCCCGCAAGATCTTATGGCATAGTTAAGTTCGTATGAGGAGATACACTTTTGCTAATACTCAGGACTCACCCATACAGGGCTTATAGGCTATGACCAGTGCTTTCAATTGTCTCTGGAAACTTACCAGTAGCCAGTGAGGTTATTCCAGCAAAGAAGCTGTCCTTATAACTAGCTCCAGTCAGCAATCTGACCACAGAATTTGGACTTGCTGAAGTTTCCAAACAACTTCTAGAAGCAGTCCCATGTAGAAAACATTACAGTGATTCAAACATGATATAATCAAGGCATGTGTCACCATGGTCAGATCTGACATCTCCAGGAATGGGCAAAGCTAGTACGCTAGTACATTGGCTTTAAGTGTGCAAACACACTTCTGGCTGCCATTGAAACCTAGGCATCCAATCACAGTTTTAAAATGATGATTTAATTATAAAAAATCTGCTTTCTGCTATAATTTCTAATCACTAGACAACAAATCCTATTTATTATAAATCTTGTCATTATAAGATCATCTTTTCATTTTATTTTGTTCAGATTTCCAGAGTATTTTAATCTAGAACATATGTATTATTGTACTTTGATTAGAGATGTCTGGATTACAATATAGTTGTAATTCCAAAATCCTGCAATGATCAGTAAAATAGCTGACAACAACAAACAGTAAGAGCTCTTGTAAAAAAAATGCACAGTAAAAACAGTACTTTGATCAATAGTGATGAAAATCTGGGAGACACTAGTAAGAAATACATTCTAGATGTCATGGGGGGGGGGGTGACATGTGAAAACAGTTTCAACAAGTCAGAATTCACTTTTTCAACAATTGAAAATGCACACATGGTTCTGACCCGATTGAAAACTCTATGGTGCTCCCTTCTCCCACTGATATGTACACAATGCACATCAGCCTTCTGCTTCCACAGTCATTTGTTTGATGGAGAAAAAGAAGAATTAAATTTTAGTCCAACTACTATTAGAGATATCTGGAATGGGCTCATAATCTTTCAATCTGACATTAAGGAGCAAAACTAGCTCAGCCCTGACTGATCTTATAGAAAACATGCCTGCATGAAATTTCCATTGTGAATTAATAGCACACAAAAATGAGAATATATTTCACAGTGCCAGTGTATTAAATCCTTTATCCACCTCTGTCAATGGTCATCTTTCATGTTATCACTTCCTACAGCTCTGTTCAGTTCAGTTTATATTTCACTCTTCTCTCAACTGGTCTTTCAACTCAAACTTCCCTACTGTCATGGTGGTTGAATACTACAAGAAAACCACTTACCATTTTAGCATCTGGCTGTTTTGAGACTATATTTTCAGCTGCATTCCTACAAGGTATGTCTGGCTTGCTTTTTCTATTTGAACTCTGTAAAAAAAGGAAATGATAAGAAAGTCCACTGTGCTTTTGTAATTCACTTTCTCCCTGCACTTAATTTTTTTTTTACTGTTGCTCATCAGTCTACAATAAAATGAGGAACATTATGTTAGCACAAAATCAACATTAGCATAATTCAGCATCTTTGCACATCACCCAGTATATTCCCAAACTACCTTTCCCATTATCTCCATCAGAAATAAATCTAGGTAGTGGGAGGGAGGTTGGCAGCACCAAGGTGCAGAATTATGGAGGTAAAATCAGCAAGCAGGATACAAGGAGCTTGTGTACTGGGCACAATGGGATGCCTTATGCAGAAATGTGCATGGGGACGGGGGAGGGAATGCCTCCACATGATCATTGAGCTGCCCATGATGGAGTAAGTTATACACATACCCCTAACATGCTGATTTCCCTTTGTAAGTATTACTCCACCATACACTATTAACTTCCAATGTTTGGCTAAAGTGACATGAACAGAAAACCTGCTCAAGATGGACAATTGATCCAGGGTTAAAATAAACCAGCAGACATGAATACTAGCTTTCTATTGTGAGAAACCATGTTATGGTCCTACGTTCATTCAGTAGTGGCAAGTTCAAGTTATGTCAAGTGGAATTGTTCTCCCACTTCTTTTCTAGATTTATCAATAAACAGGAATGTGTCACTACAGCATGTGACTGTCAAAACCTGCACACTGAAACAGAACAGTTTTCTTAATTGCCTGCAAGCAAATTAAAAAAACCACTTTACTTGAAGAATCTCCCTACCATGACTCATGGTGATGATAGAAGATGTGCTTATCCCTGCCAAGCATCCACTGCGGAAAAAGGCTTTCCAGTTAATACAGAAACCAGTGAAACTGGTATTGTGGTTTAATCAGGGCTGGCCCTATTATTAGGCAGAGAGTGGTGACTGCCCCAGGTGATATTGCTGGGGTGGGTTGGAACTAGTATCAAAGGGAGGGAAGACAAGGGTGTGTGCCACATGGCCTCCTTTGAGCCCCAAAGCTAGTATAAAGTCATCAAATATTGTGAAGGATGCTGTCCTGTTTTCAGTGTATTGGAATAAGATTCAACTCCCAGTCAAAGTGGTTATAAATATGTGGTAGTTCCAACTGCAATGTATACAAAGCAACCTATGGGCATTAAAGTTATCACCTGTGTTTTGTGCTTCGGAGGCAACAACAATGGGCCAGAAGATAGTGATTCAGATCTTAATTCCTTTGTAGACAAAATTTTGTGGACTTGCTTTCCTGCAAAGTATATACATACGGTATATGAAAAACTATGCTTCACTTCAAGTGACCTGAAAAAAACAAACAATTCTGGTATTTCTATGAGCTGACCTGCATCACTATTCATTTAATCCCATATAGCTTAAATTTCTGAGATTTTAAGGAGGTATTAACACTATTGTCTATTACTTCATTCAAAACCATTCTATGTGGAGATAATGAATTTCTAAACAGTATTTGTACTTGCAAGTACAAAGCCAAGGAGTGTCAGTTACTTGGGATGAATCACTTTCCACAATTATGGTAGGCATGGCAACCAAGAAAGATTGGGGTGCAGACTACAGCCAGGAGAAGCCACAGTAGTTTGCCGTTTCACAGAACTGTCCCTATTAGTATCCAATTTGAATCCAGTCTCGGCTGATGTGCCAGTAATATTTCCACACCCTGCTGTCTTCTGATTGCCTCACTGAGCATTAAAAGATAGCAGGCAATTTAAAAACCTTGCCTTTATTTTCCTCATTCTAGTAATTACCATTCCCGCATGCTCATTTCTTTCCTGCTCTGCAAAATTTTCCTCCTGTCCTTTCACCAGGCCTTCCTCTTAGCTGCCCCTTTATCCACCCCCCCCCACTTGTGCACCCATTTCCCACCCCAAAAAGAGACAGAGCCATCTTGCACAAACCCTGTTACAATGGACGTTTTCACACTTGGGGTCTAAAGCCACATGGAAGCAATGAAAGAATCATACCGGAATGGATCCTGCAGCTTCAGATCGGTGACAGCAGCATCATTCCGGTATGATTCTGGCCGCGGCAGATGCGATTCCTTTTAAAAAGAGGAATTGCAAAGAATGGGGCTGATGCCAGGGATGGGACGGGGTGGGGCGGGGCTTGCTGCGACATCGTTTGAACACGCGGAGAAAGGACCCGGAATGATGCCGGGGATGGCACTGCGACGTCGTTTGAACACACTGGCAAAGGAGCCGGCATGGGGCCGGAGTGAGGTAGGATTGCTTCTGCCTTAAGCCCAGTGTGAAAACGTCCAATGTCCTTTCTAGAGTGAATAAAAGATTGATAAGGCATAGGCGAAAGGGGAAACAACACAGCCGATGTATGGAGAAGGTTTAGCATAGATCCTGGAGTGAATCTGGGCAGCAAAATATTTTCTTCACGAGTCTTTCTGAAACCTCCTCTTAGCCACAGAAACCCAGGTGACCTTGGGAACATCCTGCTATCTCAGCCTTAGAGGAAAGCAACAGCAAATCTCCTGTGAATGAATCTTACCAAGACAGCCCTAGGATAGGGTCACCATAAGACAGAGTCATCCTGAAGGCACATAACAAGAAACAATCATGTGGTATGTTTGGATCCAGTCCAATGTTTTGAGTGCAAGGTACTGTCAAGCAAGTCCCCATGCAAATAAAGGCCAATGTGGATTTGCAGTGATGCACTTATTAGAAGTTTTAGGCCATCTGAAATGCTTGCTAGTGTTTTGTGCTCTAAACTAGCACTAGGTCATTTCTGGCTTTAGGTCATTTCATAGGAAATGATCCCGGAAGTGTGGATGTCTCAAAGTTTAGTGTGAGAGGTATACCCATAGATTAATTTCTACCCATGCTGGCATGGATGTAAAACGCTCAACAGTATCATGCATCCAAAAGTAGCATGTCAGGGTTTCCCACAGGAATGAAACTTCCCCCCAAAAAAAATAATCAGCGACACTGAGGTATTACATAAGAGTGTCTTGTGCCAAAATGAAATATGAGGCCAGATATGTGGCATGCCATGGAGACCAGTCCCTTGCAGAGGAGGGTGGATGATTTGAGATGATTAAAACTTCAGACCACTAGGTATTGATCTCTTCATATGCTTGTTACTACATGCATTAGGATGCCATGAATGATGGTGCCTTGTGTTATAAACAGTTGACTTATTTCCAGCTTCTCAGAGCCTACAGAGAACCTGCAATAACTACAGGGCTTTGGGTTCTGGTAAGTGATAGGTTGTTGAAGAAGGGACTTTAAGTCGGGGGAAAACTGAAAGGTTAAAATGGTAAGAACCCATGATTAACTCACAATTGCGCAAATGGTTTTCACATACAAAGTGCTGTTATCCCGTGCAGAATCCAAGATTAATTTGCACTTGCACACAAATGCAGGAATGTGCCTCCATCCCAATAATGATTAAAGCACATGCATCCCACAAAACAAGGAAATATACAAATGATTTTCACACATAGACTGCGACAAGGGCAGAGAGAGAGAATGAACGGTAACTGCTCTTGCCACTTACTCTTTCTTCCTTCCTTCTTACTCCCCCCCCCCCCCCCAGTATGTTTCACCTCCCTCATCCTTGGAGTGCACTTTTTCTTGCTTTTTGAATTTGGCTGCTCATACAACTCAATCTTTTTCTCCCAGAATGGGACTTAATGCTTGCATTCCAGTTTGAGCCAGCAGGAGGGAAGGCTGTCCCCTTTAAGGGATTTTGGGCTTCAGCTCCCAGAAGCCTCAGCCATGTTGGCCAATAGTCTGGGAGCTGAAGTCCAAAATATATTAAAGGGGATAGTTTGAGGATCGCTTCTGGCTCAGATCTGGAGCCATTCATTCATTCATTCTCTCTCTCTCTCTCTCTCTGCCCTTGCATCAGCTGCTCTTTAAAGAGCCCTGGATAGAGGAGGAGAGACATTCACAAACAGAGAGGTGCAAGAGGAAGAAGCAAGCATTTTCTCTTGTGCATCTGTGTGCCTCTGCCTTTGCCTGAGAAGATGTTCCTTTAAGAGCCCTGGCTATTATCTGTAAGGAACCATGGGAAAATCTGGCAACAAGCACAAAAACGGGGAGAATCCCACAAATGGCTTTCACACTACAGCAATTGCGCAAAGAAAGCAAATTTGTGAATGAAATGGAAATGAAAACACAGTATTTTCCTGAAAATGACTATTCCCTGATTCATGTCACTTTCTGTTTGGATTCTAAGCAGTTTGCATGCAGCATCGTGTGAAAATCATTTGTGCAATATGCTGGATAACCATGGTTCTGACCCATTTAAACTTCCAGCTTTCCCCATGTGATAAACCCCATAGAATCATAGAGTTGGAAGAAACCACAAGAGCCATCCTGTCCAAATCCATGCTGTGCAGGAATCCATAATCAAAGCATCCCCAACAGATGATCATCCAGCCCCTGTATAAAGACCTCCAAAGAAGAAGACTCCACCACTTTTCGAGGAAGTGCATTCCATTGTCAAACAGCTTACTGTCAGGACGTTCCCCCTAATGTTTAGGTGGAATCTCTTTTCCTCTAGCTTCCATCAATTGTTCCGGGTCCTATTCTCTGGAGCAGCAGAAAACAAGCTTGCTCCATTCTCAGTATGACACCTCTTCAAATACTTAAACAAGGCTATCATATCACCTCTTAACCTTCTCTTCTTCAAGATAACATCCCCAGCTCCCTAAGTCTCTCCTCATAGGGCATGGTTTCCAAACCATTCACCATTTTGGTCACCCTCCTCTGCACACGCTCCATATGGATACTTTCCTTCCTCATTTAAAATTATATTTAGATTATGTTTTAATTCAGTTATTTTTAATATTTGAATTTCTGTATATTTTAATTGTACTTTGTTCAGTCTTGACAGCTGCACTGAGTGTCATTTTGAGTGGAAAGGCAGGATACAAATCTAAAAATTAAATAAATACATGAATAGCTCCTTCAATATCCCATGAGAGTGACCTGCAGTGCCCCTGTCCACCCTGCGGTAATGCCAGCTTGGAAACTAGAGAAGGAAAAAAACATTTTTCATCAACCAGACATGGGAACTTTAGTGTCTGATGGTTGAGTCCAAAAGAATTTATTTTGCAATTTTATTTTAAAATGTGCATATTTATTGCAACCAAATTCCCACCGGCTAACAGAAGACAGATACAAAGCCTGGATTTAATTTGTGGGTTTCTGACCAATCCTGAGAAAATACATGCATGTATAATGTGGTCTAAGAATAATCCTTGATATTCAAAGGCAGAGGAAGAGAGATGGGGTACCTCATACTGTTTAAAAGTTATTGCACCAGAATTAGCAAGATACGATATGTACACATGTTCCACTGAAAACAATGAAGCAATACACAGGAAGAGGAGAATGAAGTTATTTTCATTATGAGAATTTCAATACTAAAATTACACTCAAACCCTGGCTATTTGTTGGGACACCACCCATATAGGTCATGTGCCATAGCTCTTTTTAAACAGGAAATATGACAAAAATGGATTACTTATTTACACAAGGCAATTGGCTTATTTTGAATATTAGTTACCTGCTACTATAACTGAAGCATTTGTCAGTCCAGAATGCAGTTTCTGTTGGGATGATCTGCCACTAGTAAAAAACTAAAGCATTAGCTTTTTCAAAAAACATTCAAACACTTTAAAAAGTAGGTAGAAGCTTTACTACTCAAAAATTGTGCCTCTTTTTGCAGTGGAATCTGTCTTCAGAGTCGATTCCCGCTCCAATACGAATTGGGAAATGTGCTTGGGAGAGGTAAGGAGTATTCTTTAAGGCATGCGATAATCTATGACTAGGTAAAGTGGCCTAACATGAAGCAGTGAAGAATTTTGATCACAAACACACAGGGTGCAAGATGCAGAAACTGAAATCACATACTCAGACATCCTGATCAGGTGAGGATGACCAGCTCTAGAATCATGGAGATGAAACAGTACTGCCTCTGTACTGGGCCTACACAACAGTTAGCACTGTCAGTTTTTATAGCACTGATCACCAGTTGAGGAGGAAATAATGTTAAGTCCCCAGACCTAATGAGTAGTTAATTTGTTACATGATATTTCTGCACAGCTTATACTGGGACTGTGGTGTGCAAGGGAATACATTTAGAACCCAGTAAAGTTACTTAGAAATATATCTTTATACAAGTAATCATGTTGTGATTATAACTTATTATACTAGTGAAGGCTGTCAATATGAGGGGGGAGGGAGTCTTTATATAATTTTTAAAAGAGCCCAAATGTTCTTTTATATATATTATATATTACCTTGTAATCCTCTGGTCTTGACCTCCTACAATGGAGTATAAGTTCAACAGATGCATTTAATTAGGAACAGAAAAAGTAGTGATCCTAACAGCTCAACAAGACATAAAACTGGTAGCATCCATCGTCTTAGGCCAAACTAAGCATTCATCAGAAAACATGGAACTGGAAATTCACAGCACTGCCTCCCTAGTCAAAGGATAATGGGATAGTGGTGATTTTCATGAGAAAAGTGTTAAGTGGAGGCACTTTCCCTTGACTTCTCTTGTCCTGTTCCCATTCCCAAGCTGCTTTATTTCTAAAAAAACATTTGCCCCATCAAAAGTGAAAAAGGTGATGGCTGGGAAATTCTGTTATTAATTAAAATTTATATAGTCTTCTTTTCCAGTGTGTTTGCCTTATTCAACGTAGCAAACAAGATGTCAAAAAAATAAAATTACAAATCAGCATATAAGCTAAACATAACAAAACAGACAAAATGGAGATGGTCAGGTAGGTAAGAGTCTGCCACATAAAATCCTTAACCTGTCAAGATAAAAGAAATGTTTGAACCATGCAGAAAAAAATCAGTGGGAAAGGCTCGAGGCTTCTGTAATTCATTTTAAGCAGCATAATCATGTCATGTGCAATAGTACAGACCATCTCAGCGTCTATGATAAGCATTCAAAAGGGATAAGGAAATACAGGCAGCCTCTTACTTTCCTTGCCTTTACAAATTCAGGGGAGGAACTGGGTAGGGGAACGAGAACCAGCTAGTGCATTAGAAACCATCTCTCTTTATTCCCCTTTCAAAAAAGCAGCAGATCTTTAGAATCTTTAGAGAATCTAGAGCAGAGATTCCCAAACTCTGGTCCTCCAGGTGTTTTGGACTTCAGTTCCCAGAAGCCTCGGACATCTTGGCCAGTGCTCTGGGATTCTGGGAGCTGAGTCCAAAATACCTGGAAGGCTAGAGTTTTGGAATCACTGATCTAAACGGAGTCAAAATTTTCTATAGGGCATTGGCTCTTCTATTACAGAGGTGACAGGGAGTTTGTAGCAAACATTGTCATAATACAACTCCAATCTTCCCTATTTTTGCTGGGGTTGATTAAGAGTTGAGGACCACAGATTCCCCTCCCCCATATTACAGGACCAAAAAGCGGGGGGGGGGGGAGGGAACCTCTTGCACATCCCAAACAACTGAATCTAAGCCACAGTTGTGCAGAGGAAAACCTCCCCAACTGAGATTTTTTGTGGGTTTTTGGGACTATGTTCCTTTAACAGAGAAGATGCCAGCCAAAGCTGCTGGTGAAACGTCAAGAATAAACTCTTCCAGAACATGGCCACATAGCCCGAAAATCCCACAAAAAACTATGGATGCCAGCCGTGAAAGCCTTCGACTTCACATTGAACTCCCCAAGAGAATTGCCAGGAGAAGGCAGGCTAGTAAGCAGCATGCCACTTGATCATTCTTCATTGAAACTTGTCCACTTTTGCCAAACAAAATGGTGGAAGTGCCTTTTTTGCTGCTAATGGTTTAGTCTGGCCTTCAACGGATAGACATTACTATTGCAAATCATAGCACTCTCCATTACCTAGTATCTTTGACAGATTTGGCAGCTGTGGCATCTTGTCTATGTTGGTAGCTTTGCTTGTATCCAAGAGGGTTGAGTTTCTATATCCAAGGCATGGTCCTTCAGGACTATCACCGGTTCCTTCTGAACACAGGACACAATATGGTTGCCATCATTTTTTTTAATTCATAAGTTATACAGAGTTAAGATTACATTCATGCACTCATATCTCTAGAACTGCAACTACAGATTTGAAAGGGAGTTAATATTTTGATGATTGGAGTATAAAGCATGTAGACACCACCACCACCACTGATCCGACCTAAACAATTTTGAGGGTATAATGTAAACTCTGTTTAGGACAGAAGAGAATCAAAAGTGAAAGGGGACAAAAATAGAACCAGAACGCTCAATGAAACTGTCCAATGGTGTGTATGCAGGCATAAGGAGAACTACTATAACAATCAATGCAGTGAAATAGGAGCTGACAAAAAAAGAAAGAACAAGACACCCCTTCAACAAGACCCAAGAAATCAAAGGGAAATTTTAACCAAAAGTGGGAGTGTTCTATGATCAGCAAGGGAACACATTACATGACCAAGAAGCAACAAAAAGACGATGGAAAGAATACACAGAAGAACTATATACAATAGATGAAAGGATGGCAGATTCATATGAAGAAGAACCAGATGAAGACCAACCTCCAATTTTAAAGAGCAAAATGGTAGCCACACACAGAGTAATTCAGAGAAATAAGTCACCAAGTATAGAAGGCATTACCAATACAGCTCCTCCAAGCTACAGAGACAGAATCAACTTTAGTTCTAACTAAAATCTGTTAATACATACAGAAAACAAAACAATGGCCCACAGATTGGAATTGCTCAGTATACATCCCAGCTCCCAAGAAGGGGGACACCAGGAATTGGAGCAATTATAGGACCATTACATCAATTTCCCATGCAAGCAAATTGATGCTAAATTATACAACAAAGACTCTTACCATGGAGTGAGAAATGCCAGATGTTCACTCTGGGTTCTGGAAAAGAAGAGGCAGTAGGGGCCATACAGCAAACATATGCTGGATAATAGAACATACCAAAGAATTTCAAAAGAAAATCAGCCTGTGCTTTATAGACGATAGCAAAGCATTTGACTGTATAGATCATGAAAGACAATGGGTTACTCTTAATGAAATGGGTGTGCCACAACATTTGATTGTCCTCATGAACAACCTCTACTTAAGACAAGAGGCTAGTTAAGACAGAATGCAGAGAAATGGAATGGCTTCCAATTGGCAAGGGGTCAGGCAAAGCTGCATTTTATCTGTTTAACTTGTATGTTGATCATATGTAAAGCAAAATTAGGAGCTTATTGCATTACAAAATAAATTGTCTTACCCCTGCCGTTTTGAATTCTATTACAAGATGCAGCCGGGTACTATCGCATGCAAGATGCCGCCAATGCCGCAACCCGGTTGCATTCTGCCTAAAACCTAGCTAAAATCTGCGCTCAGCTGGCCAGTTTGCAAAGCCAGGAGCCTGACTTTGCAAATTCCATGCTATTCTACTGGTCATTATTGGACATTAAGCTGGTCAGTGAAAAAAACTGATAGGAAGAAATTCTAATCATTTGAAATGTGGTGTTGGAAAAGAGTTCTATGGATATCACGGACTGTTAAAAAAGACAAACAAATGGGCAAATAACTCCTACATTTTCCCTAGAAGCCAACATGACTAAACCGAGACTGTCGTACTTTGGACACATCATGAGAAGCCAGGACTCATTAGAAAATACAATGATGCTTGGTAAGGTAAAAGGCACTAGAAAAAGAGGATGAATAGACTGTCAAGGAAGCCATGGCTCTGAGTCTGGAAGACCTGAGCAGAGTTGTTGAGGAAAAGTTGATTTGGAAGTCTCTCATTCATAGGGTCGCCATAAGTCAAAGTTGACTGGATAGCAGTTAACACATGTTGTATCTGTTAAACCATGGTAAAGTGTATATCCAAGAGCTGGAAATTAGAAAATATAACTGAAATAAACAAATAACAAACCAAAAGTTCAGGAATATCCTGAGTTAATCAGTCATGACTTTGGTTAAAGGAGCACTGTTTCCTAAATAAGGAGAAATGGGCAAGTTTAGTAGGCCAGCTTTCTACTCTCGGTTGATCTGACTGACCAAAGAAATGGCACACATTTTCATTTGGAAATAGAAAAATATAGGTTCCTACACACACACTCAACCAGATTCCTCCTATGCATAGAATATAAGCCGTGCATACTTAAACCTTTTTCATCTCTGAATATTTCAGGGGATGAGTAGTGACTTGTGCAATCACTCGATTCTGTACTGGAGTCCATCAGAGAATCCACATCCAAACAGTCCAGCAGGAAATCTGAAACACCTGTGGGTAAAGTCATTCCTAGGATTCAAGGCAAAATGGTCAAAACATTATACAATCTGAAATTACTAGATTTGGGAAATTATCCAATTTTGTCAAAAGATATGCACATCAAACATAAAGCCATATCAGACAATACATTAAATGTTTATATGTCTTTTATTTATCTGATTGTTTTTAATTAAATAAAAAGGGGGAAGTGGAAATCAGGATGGGGATTTCTACTGCAGGAGAGAAAGTAAAAGTTAACTTTCTTCACCATGTTCCAAGAAAAATCCCACTTGATAAAAGACTATTAAGGGCCTTTGCAGACTGCTAGAAATAGTGCAAATTGAGTCCACTTTAAGGGTTAGGGCTAGGGCTAGGGAATCATGGGAACTGTATTTTATTGTGGCACCAGAGCTCTCTGACAGAGAAGGCTCAATGTCTCAGAAAAAACCAAAAACAATTCCCATGATTCCCTAGCACTAACCCTAACCCTTAAAGTGGACTCAATTTGCACTATTTCTGTCAGTCTGCAAAGGCCCTCAGTCTAGAAGAGATGATTCCATAGGAACCAATGGAAGCTTCCCCTCATGTGGAAAATCAGCAGCACTAGCTGGAGAGAAGAGGGAATTCATTGAGACCAATATGCAGGAAAGCAGAATCTCTCTCTCTCTCTGTTTAAAGAAAATACTAAATAATAAAGAAAAGATGGCAAAATCAGTAAGATGGCAAAAATTTGAAGCTATTGGGTTTAAGATATATAAATAGCTTATCATGCTTTAATCATTTCAGTATTTATTAAATGCTTATAACTTTTCCAAGAAGAAAGTATCTTCACAGTAGTTTGCACACGTACGTACACACACCACCATAAAATGTCAGTAAAAAGAAGAAAAATACTAATGGCAATAAAACAGCAGCAACTAAACTTCTTTTATTACAGACCAGATCAGTCAGTCAATTAAAAAGCAATTCATTCACCTTACTTCACTGACTGTTTTTAAATGGAAACCTTAACTCAAAAGTAGTAAATTAGTGTCCTGACTGAGCAGGACACTAAGCAGACCATTCAAATCACTGGTGGTAGGACTGAAATTTAATTCATAACCTACCCATGCGTTGTTAGCTGTCTAATTTACGGCCTACTTGAATATTAAGACATCTCAGAGATAATACATAATTAAATATGCTTAGACCACTCACTGCTATGTCTAGAATTACCCAGGAATTCACCTCTTTTCCTTTCTTCATTACACATACAAAGGTGAACAAGTAAATTAGGACATATGACTTGGTTCTCATGAGAAAAAACAGCAAGGTGGGCCACATTGATATATGGAAGCTCTTTAATGGCTGTTTAACATGATGATTTGCCAATGTTTAACACATCTTTGAAAGGAAAGAGTTTTTGATCCCAATGTACTTAGGCTGACTCACCTGAAGTGGTTTCACTATTTCTCAGGCTCTTTTTACTTGTAGAATTTAAATTCAAAGAATCCTAAGGGCAACAGTGAAAGATGCAGACATCAATCCATGATGTGTTTCTATCTGACATCATTTATAAGTATATGAAATATACAATAACATTTCCTACAAATGCTTCCTTAAGCAACAGAATTGTTTTGCAGTCAACAATTCAAGCTCTGTTATTATAGTTTTGGCATTAGGAAATTAGTTCACAAGCAATGATTGTCAAAACTGGACTTAGGCTGGATACATGATAACAATGGCTACACGGAAGTCATTTTAAATTCTTGTCAGCAGTATGTTTCTCACATGCACTGGTTCATTCTCACTCACCATGCACACATCCTAATTTTCACACATGCAGAGTCACTTTATAGAGTCCATAAGAAAAGTCCCTTCTACGGAGATGAGATTATTAGAACTCAATTAAAGCCGCATCCATATAGGAAGCTATCCATGTAGGACTAGCCTTCACTTTATGGTGATGCTAACTCAAAAACTGTCATGTGATCTCTGCACATTTCCAGCTGCTATGGAAGCCAATATGAGCAGGAAACGATTTTTTAAAAAACAAATTTCCAAATTTCCAAATTTGTTTAATTACCAGTAAGTTTTTTTTAAATTAAATTTAAAAAAATTAAACAAATTTCCCACAAGTTATCTGTTCAAAGCACTGGAAGCACTGTGACTTCTAGTGTTGTCAAAAATAATGTTGTAGCTTTAAAAGGTGCAGAAAAAGCCAAAGAAAATGGTCAGGGAAACTCCTTTCTGAGGAAAGGTTGCAACACTTGGAGCTTTGGCAGCTTAGCGGGGAAAAGGCAAATAAGATGGGGGATTATAGTATATGTATGTATAAAATTATGAATGGTATGGAAAAATCAGATGCTTGTAATACTAGAACTCAGGCCAACCAATAAAAAAGGACCTTAATGAGGGTCTAAATGACTGTCGTTTGCTATTGCTGTTCAGTTTCTCTGAAACTTTGCAGCAAACCCCAGGAGGACCAGGTGGCCCATGCACCCCTCACCTTACTTTGTGGCTAGTGAGAAGTCCCCTGTCCCCCTCCCCCCCAGATGTTGAAACAGGGTGCCTGGCTGCACATGGCCAGGTGCCCTGTTTTGACATCACAGGCAGTGACAGGGGACTTCTCACTAGTTGCAATGGAGGGGCAAAGTAAAGGGTGTTCGGCAGTAATAGGTCCATAGCATAGGGACAGGTGGATGCAGGTGGGTATAAACACCTGCCCATCCCTACATCAAAACCAGGATCTGTTGGGTCCTGGGGATGGAAAGCATGGGCTCAGTCCATGCTTTCCTGACCTGTCTGCTTAGCCCCTAAGTAGTGGGAGATTCCAGGCAGACAAAGGAGGTTGTTCTCCACCTAATGCAGTTAAAGACTGTGGAATTTGCTACCATAAAACATAATGATAGTTGCATTATTATTAAGAATCAAGATGCAAATACAACTTGCTGTAAAGATATATTTAGATTTCACAGAATGATGCAGATTGTCAAAAGTGAAGGATATGTCAAAAGGGAAGGATGTGACTAGAAACAAGTGAGAAAGCATGACCTAAATTAATGTTAATGGGATTATAAGAGAATACGTTTGAAATCAGTATAGGGAAAGTCATGTAATTTATTTTATTTTTTATGTTTAATTGTTAAAAGGCAATAGTACTGAGAATACATCAGATAGATGTAAAAGTTAATAGTATTAATAATAAAATAATAATATTAGATAAAATTCATGGATGATAAAGTGACCAATTTCTACTAATACGAGGTATACATTACCTCTTATGCAAAGTGCCACAGAACACAAGCAGGAATGTGCTATCATGCTCATGTCTTGTTCATAACTTCAAAGATAAAAATAAGCACTTTGACTTGAGACCAAAAGTACATTGGTTCCCAGTTTGGGTAATACAAATGGATGTAATATGATACAACTATTCAAGGGCTTAAAACAGTCTTAAGGTTCATACCTTTGGCGCAGTCGTGTCCATTTCATTGATATCTTTATTCACTTCCATACTCCTGTTTTCATTATTTAAGAATGAAATATTATTTAGAGATGAATGCACCACAATTGTGGGAATGTATTTTTCACTGGCCATATAAAGTATTTTCTTATATTTGGAACCGCTTTTGACAAACAGTGACTACTCTTAATTTGAAATGTAATGCAAATCATCAGCACTCAACTCACATTATCTTATTACTATCAGCTTATTATGTTATTCTGTGTTGTTCTCTATGCTAGTTAATATATACATGAAGCTGCTGGGAGAGGTCGTCCAGAGTTTTGGGGTGCAGTGCCATCAATACGCCGATGACATGAAACTCTACTATTCCTTTCCATCTCAATCCAAGGAGGCTGTCCTGGTCCTAACCAGTGTGTCATCAGTAATGGATTGAATGAGGCAAACAAGTTGAAACTTAATCCAGACAAGACAGAGGTGCTCCTGGTCAGTCAGAAGGCAGATCAGGAAATAGGGATCCAGCCTGTGTTAGATGGGGTTACACTTCCTCTGAAGATGCAGGTTCGCAGTTTGGGGGTACTCCTGGACTCAGCTTTGAACCTGGAGGCCCAGGTCTCTGCAGTGACCAAGAATGCTTTTGCACATTAAAAATTTGTGCTTTGAGACACTGTTACATCCCATTTGGACTACTGTAACATGCTCTATTTGGGGCTGCCTTTGAAGAGTGTTTGGAAACTTCAGCTGGTCCAAAGAGCTGCAGTGAGGCTGCTAACAGGAGCAGGTTATAGAAATCACACAACACCCCTGCTGAAACAGCTCCACTGGCTACCAGTTTGTTTCCAGGCACAATTCAAAGTGCTGGTTATAACCTATAAAGCCCCATATGGCTCAGGTCCAGGCTATTTGGCAGACTGTATCTCCCTGTATGAACCGGCCTGGACTGAGATCCTCAAGGGAGGCCCTTCTCTCCATCCCACCACCATCACAAGCACAGATGGTGGGGACATATGAGAGGGCCTTTTCTATGGCTGCCCTAGACTGTGGAACTCCCTGCCCAGGGAGGTCAGAATAGCCCCTTCCTTAACGACCTTCTGCCAACAGGCGAAGACCTTTCTCTGCAGATAGGCATTCAAAACAGAAAGCTTTTTTTAAAAGAATGGCCTAGAGTATTATATTGTTTTAATGTGTTTTAAACATTTTTATCTTTTAAGCTATTTGATATTTTAACATGTAATTTGTTTTAATTATTGCAGTAATTTGATTCTGTTTTAATGTACTATTTTTGTATATTTTTAGCAATAGTGCTGGATTGTATTTGGTTTCCTTAATTTTCAGATGTAATTTGCAAATCTTGGGAAATACAGGTGAGGACAATAGTTATATTTATCCATACACATACCACTCATTCAACTCTAGCAATGTACTAGATCTTATTAGTGTTTCATGAGACAAAACTGACCTCTGTTCCAAGATTGTTGTTCACCTAAGAGGGGAAAGTGATCATCAACCTGTGAGTGTGAATATATGGGGTAGTACGGATTTAAGATCAAGTAGCAGGATTGACAGATGGCTCACAGATAATTATGAGGTGTGTCAAAGTGATATGCTTAGATGGGGCAAAGGTGATACTGCTGCAAGAGCAGATAGCCTTAGAGCAGAGAAAGTGGAAAATTAGGCCAATACAATTCAGTCGTCTACGGCTGGCTGGCTATCAGTTTCTACTGCATTTACAAATTGGTGTCATACGCTAAAGAATTACCCAACAACCAAACCCTCTGTGAAAAGTTACCAGAGAGGTAGATCACCTTGGTTTGACACTGAATGTCGGATGTTGAAAAAGAAATTATGGTCAGTTTTGAGATCTGCATGCAGAGGTGTCCCTCTGCTCATATACATGTATGCTTTTAATTGTACTTTTTAATGTTATAAGCCACCCTGAGTCCCAGCCTTGGGAGAAGGGTGAGATAATAATAATAATAATAATAATAATAATAATAATAATAATAATAGATCACAACTAAAACAGAGTGTTTATTTGGTAAGTTGACACTTATGTTTCATTGACTAACAATAGACCTAAGGCTATTATGGTGGTTTGGGGGATTTGCTGAAAACAGACAAAGAATTCCGGCTAATGTCCATTATGTTCACATTATGCACATTAATACAATTAACAATGATTGACACTATCATAATGAGTTTCTTATCATTATGATACAAAACAATACAAAAGTTGGAATTACTGTAATACTGTACCTTTGGTCAGATAAAACACAATTCATCTCAGTCACCTCAGAAATTTCACGAATTTTTGGTAATGCTTTTGTAATGGCATTTCTATTGTGTCCTGTGGATAAAGTGAACATTTATTCAAACATTAGCTTACCAAGATGATGCAAGAAAACAATTGCAATTTGAGGATCTTCAATATTATAAATTGAACCTAACTGAAAGCACCACATTCACCCAAGGAAATTAAAAAAGGAGCAAGCATCTATCTTGTCTGTCTTCCTTCTCTCTCACACACAGACACTTTTAAAAATGTAATTTAAAAATTATTATTAAAATCATTTTTATGCTGCTTTTCAGCCAGAAAAAGCTCTCAGAACAATTTAAAAGATCAGTACAAGTATACTTCAGGTAACCAGATAGATGTGTTCCTGGACTTTACTTCTTTACTAGACTGTAAGAGCTGTTTGACAGTGAAACACACTTCCTTGGAGTGTGGTGGAGTCTACTTCTTTGGAAGTTTTTAAACAGAGACTGAATGGCCATCTGTCAGGAGTGCTTTGATTGTGTGCTCCTGCATGGCAGGGGGTTGGACTGGATGACCATACAGCAAGCATTCTGGATAACAGAACGTACAAAAGAGTTTCAAAAGAAAATCAGCCTGTGCTTTATAGACTATAGCAAAGAATTTGACTGTATAGATCACGAAAGACTATGACAATGTACTTTCAGAGGCAGAAATAACATGGAAAGAATAGGGAAAATTCCTATATTGGAAAAAAAGCAGTTGAAGATGTTTCAGCAAACCTTTATCCAAAACTAAGAATATTCATATGTGAAATGAAACAACCATGTCACATAAACCATGCATAAGTAAACAAAACATTTGGAATCTTTTAGTGACCACTTGAAGGTGTCTTCCAAAATGAATCCAGGACTGACTTTTTCTTTCATCATTTATTGACTTTTCAACTTTTTTTCATTTCGATTTGGGTGGCCAAGCTATGCTTTTTTCCTATGCTTTTTTTTGACATGATGGTAGCTGATCAGGCATGAGACAGCATGATGTAGTAGGTTGAGCATTGGTCTTGGACACTGGGAGACCAGGGTTACTTTGAATCCCTGCTCAGCTGTGGAAACCTACTGGGTGACCCTGGCCAACTCACACTCTCTCAGGCTGCATCTGCATTGCAGAAATTATCCAGTTTGCCACCACTTTAATGACCATGGCTCAATGTAATGGAATTCTAGGAACAGTAGTTTGTTGTTGCACCAGAAATTGAGGCAATATATAGGGATCAAACAGTACAAAGAGAAAGAACAGAGCCAATTTGAAGAACTAAAGTACAAGAGAAGGCTGTCCATTATCACCCTTATTATTTATATTAATATTGGATACTAAATTGAAAGATTTAAGAAGATGAAAACTTTAAAGGTGCTTATATCAAAGGTCAAGTTACAAGTGGCATGCATTTGCAGATGATTTAGTTATATTCTTAGAAGATCCCCTGAATGGAAAAAGAAAATTGTTGGAAAACTTAAAAGAATTCAGTGAAAATGCAGGATTCAAAATAAAGAAAAGCCTGTAATTTTGACAAAAATATGGACGAAACAAGAAGAAACACAAACAGATTCTAAGGCCTGAAACAGATGGACCAAATAGAGCAGAGGGAGACCGTGCTGGCACCATTAAAGCTGGCACCGAAGCACATGCCTGGTCCCAATCCAGGTTGCCGCTATGGTCCTGAACTGGGCCACCAGAAAGAGCGGATTCCATCCACTCCTGTGTGGCCCAGTTCTTTGCAAATGACACGATCTTGGTGTGGCTTTAGGATGTGTTTGGGGTGTGCGGCATGTAAATGGCCCCCAATTCAGCCTGAAGCTACATAATTTTGCCTGTGTGTTTTGGGCCTTAGTCTGAATTTAAGATACGAAAAAAAGTGAAATATTTGGGAACCAGGATTGCAAAAAGAGATTTATTTCATAACAATTATAAGGACACATGGAAAGGAATTAAAAGAGACCTGGTAAAATGGTTGAAACTGAAATTGTCATTGCTAGGAAGAATAGCAGCCATAAAGATGAATATTTTACCTAAACTTTACCTAAACATTTTACCTAAATTTGCCAATAATAATGAATTAAAAACATCCAAAACATGGCAAAGAGATCTATTGAAATTCATATGGGTGGGGAAAAGACGCAGGGTAAAATGGAAGATATTAACAGACACAAAGGA
This sequence comes from Phrynosoma blainvillii, assembly GCA_026167975.1. Classification (NCBI taxonomy): domain Eukaryota; kingdom Metazoa; phylum Chordata; class Lepidosauria; order Squamata; family Phrynosomatidae; genus Phrynosoma; species Phrynosoma blainvillii. The sequence continues at coordinate 277,218,902 of JANUYF010000002.1, read as the reverse complement.
AAGAGGAGGATGTGGGCTTCCAAACATGAAATTATATTACTATGCAACTGGATTAATATGGATTACAGATTGGATATAGTCAGAAAATGAAAGAATTCTGAAATTAGAAGGCTAAGAATTTGGTTAGCACGCATACATGTGGTATGGTAAAGCTAAAATCAACAAAGATTTTGAAGACCACTGTATTAGGAAATCACTACTGAGGAATTGGAATAAAACAAATAAATTATCTGAAGATGCCAGCCACAGCATCTGCAGGCGAAACATCAGGAATACATTTTCTAGAACACGGCCTCACAGCCTGAAAAACCTACAAATAAATACAAAAACCTACAAATAAATACAATTTATAGAAGAATCCCAGTCTAGGTGACACTGCAAGAAGCTTTTTTTGGAAGATGGCAAGAAAACAACAAAGAATGGATTATATACAAAGATTTATTTTTTCTTGGGTCATCAAAAGGAATATAAGATAAAGTCAAGAGAAAAATTGGAAGTAGAAGAACTAAATTGTAACTGGTTTATTTATAAACAGACAGAAAACTACAAAATGGATCTGAAATTATAGTACAGGTACTTTGAAAAATAAAAAGTATAAAGATTATAATCATAATCTATTATAAGGTTATAGAGAAAAGGAAAACAAAAATATTTTTAGATCAAGAGTTAAAAGAAGGTCAAAGAAAAAAATGATAAAGTGGGCACAAAACAGTGGACATGAAATAAAGTTGGAACTTTGGGACAAATTATGGAGAAAAACTAACGAATTTACATTATGTCAGGATTTAAGAGAGAACTATTTTAAAATGTTACATTGTTGGTACCTCACACCTGTAAAACTGGAAAAGATGTATAAAACTGGAAGGCAAAATTGCTGGAAATGTCAAGAAAACCCAGGAACTTTCTACCATATGTGATTAATTGTACGAGAGCAAAGAAATACTGGGGAGAAATTCAGAAGACGATAACTAAGGGGCTATACAGACTGGCCAAAAGGGCCAGCCTAGGGGTGGAGTCAGGGCATGGCAACCACATGCTGGCTGCCCCAACTCCACCCCGATGCCACTGTCACACCGCATGCCCCACCACACGGCGGGTGGCATCAGGGCGCTCCCTTGGCACAGCGTACAGACAAGCTGCACCAATGGAACATGGAAAAGCCACCACCGCCACAGCAAGGGCAGCTTTTTGCTGCCCCCAAAAGGAGCAGCATTTGCCAGCTCTTTTTGGAGTGGCAAACTGCCGGATTGGGGCTGCGGCGTGTGGTTGTTGCAGCCCCGATCCAGCAAGGAAATGGGCGGCGGGATGCCGCCCCTTAGGGGCTATCTGTATAGCCCCTAAGATTCTAGAAGGAAAAAAAACTTTCCCAAGGTATCCAGAACTTATCAAACATGACTGAAAATGGAGATTGATTTTATATATGATAATCGTGGCAGAGATTTCTTCACATGAAAACAGGAAGCTGAGGATATATCAGCAAATGAAAACTGGCTAATAAAACTGACAGGTATGATGGAGAAATTGCCTGCCTATATGAATATCCTTCCATATCATCTTTAAGAACAATATCTTGACCAAATGTAGGCCTGTGACTCTAACATTGTCATATTTTTCTTTCTTTGTGCTTTGAACACCTTTGCTTAACAGAGAAGCCAGTGGAACTTCGAAAGCTTGCAACATATATTTTGTGCATCTTGGTTGGTCTAATAAAGGTATCACTGTTTTGTGGATTTTGGATGTTATTATGATTTGTATACAAGGTGTCATATCCAGGGGTAGCCCTGCTGACCATGTAGGAAAATACAGTAACATACCAAAATGCACAAAATACATGTTGCAAGCTTTCAAGCTCCTGGAAGAGCTTGTAGCTTCACAAAGGATGGAGGCAACCTGGATCTCAAGATGAGCATCTCTTGATATCCTTCCCAGGAAGCTGAGGGAGCATAATTTGGCCAACAGCAAAGGGTGAAGAATGCTGTCCTTCAGCCCTAGGGCAACCTATTAATCTGTCTTCAACAGATTCTCTTCAAAGTCAATAAATTACAATTATTCCACAAATGGGGGATCAACTAACCCTCAAAATGTAAGAGACTGAGTAAAAGAAAACCCAAGAGGAGAAATTCTGATGAGATTGCTACTTGCTAATAAGTCACACACACTCAGCCCTCAGAAAACCCTGTGATAGGGTCACCTTAGGGCAGCCATAAGTCAGTAACAACTTGAGGACAAACAAGAACAATGCCACTTGAAACTTCACCTGAAAAAGACATGCAAGATCTAGATGCTTATTAAATCTGCTGCCTAGATATCAGCAATATATTCCTCTGTGCTCTTCTGTTGTCATCAAATTTTATTTTAAATATTTTTGAGTAAGTTAAAAAAATTAATTGGAGTCATCTGCTTGCTATGCCTGTCTCCTGACCTACAGTGTGAAAGGGGGAAAGCTCCCTCTTCTGGCAATTCAGTTTAATTCATTTCAAGAGCCTATGGTGAAGGCTTTTGCAGGATGTGCAGTTACAGAAGCTTTGAAAATTGACTTCTATAAGCATTCTTAAAATGAAAGAATCATCAGATGACCTTTTCTCCTTACTACTCCTGAGGGAAAATAATTCCATAAATGTGACTCATATGATAAGATTGTAGCCCTATTCAAACATTCTCAAGGACTACATTATCATGTGACTGATGGTTTGTCACTGCAAAGCCATCCTTCCACTTCGAAATTAGTTCCCTGAATGAGCTTTATTATCTCTTCGCAGACAATGAGAGTTGTCTTTGCCTAACTACATTTCGATTTACCATTTGCTCTTTGAGGAGAGGTAAATTATTTGGTGGCAGATAAAAAATAGCACTTACTCTCAAGTCATATTGTTGTTTTTATAGTGCCATCAAAATCTTCAAAATGGGGAGTCATATCCCATTTAAACAAGGACTCTTTATATGAACTAGAATGAACCAGAAGCCAACCACCTCTTGCTGCTAAAAGGTTTCTGCAACTCCAATAAAGACAGTGCATGCCACTCTGCTGTTCCAGGGCCCCTTAGAAGTACAGTTGGCCCTTGGTATCTGCTGGAGTTTGTTTCCAGGACTCTTGGTGGATACCAATATCTGTGGATGTTCAAGCCCCATTAAATACAATGGTTATTAAAATGGAGTCTCATATAAAATGGCAAAATCAAGGTTTGGATTTTGAAATTTATATATATATATATATATATATTAATATTTTCAGGCCTTAATTTGTGTATAAATAAATATGGAGGGCCAACTGTAAATTATCAAGAGTAGAAAGAGTTGTCTATAAAACAACTTTTCCTTCAATACTACAAATTACTACTTTAAACCATCTATCATTCAAATCTCAAGTTCCTCAATGAGGGTTAGCCAATCTGGTCACGTCTCATGATGTTTGTGAGTACAACTCCCATAACCAATGATCAGGGATTCTGGGAGTTCCACACCAAAACATCTGGAGGTCACCAAGTTGCCTACTCCAACCCTAGAGTAATGGATAGCTATCAAACTGCTATGGCTTTGTTGCTGTAAAGTTTGTACAGAGTCAGCTTGTTGGAAAATATTTGCCATTTGTTTCCTGTCTCAAAATTCTTTCTCCTCATCATCTGCCTTTCTCCCAAAATTGGGAGTCTAGGAAGCTTGCAGTTTAAAAGATAAACAATACCTTAGGTCACCATTCAGGAAAGCAACTTTAAAGTAGCAATCATGGGTACACTTGCTAAGAAAGATGTTCCAATGAACACTGTGGAGTATTGCATTGCAATTACACCTTGTGGTATTTCCCCCTTTTGGATAGACTTCCCATGCTATACAACAAGTGGTTCTGACACTCCTCATTTCTCAAAAGCAACTAACTATAATGCAGACAGTATCTGATTGAGAAGTTAAAAGTCACAAAGATTCAACAGGAGTATTTGATTTAATTCTGTAGTTTTCTGGACTGTGACCTTGTATGGCAGGGATGGGCTGAATTCAAGTATCAGCCATTAATATTGCTCATGCTGGCTGTGATTTTTTTTTCAGATTTGAAGCCCAGACACCTCAGAACCAAAATTTCCCCACCCTTGAAATAAGGCATCCAGTTTCTTAAAGAAGCAACCAATAACACAGAAAGTTTTAAAAGTGACATACACCTCTCAGCCCATAGAAATACACTTTATTCTAGAACAGACAACAGTATTTGTCTATCAAACACAGTATTATCTACTCCCTGGTGGTAGCAATTCTCGAAAGTCTCAGGAAAAAATCTTTCTCATTGCCATATAACTGATCCTTTGACCTGTGAAATACCTGGGATGGAAACCGCTGTGTAATGTAACCTACATTCCATTCCATGTTAGGCAACACAAAGGCTATGAACAGGCTTATCAAGAAATAACAGGGAAGAACATTTCATTTTATGCCTCTGTTAAAAAAAAAACCCTTTAAAATGCTTTTGCTCATATGGAGCCCAAACTCATTAATGAACTGCCTTCTTACTATCACTTTCACAGTGTTTTGTATTTTGAGTCCATTAGGATTACACTCTCACCCTTTCATTGCTACAAAACAAAGTGTGTAGGTTTTACAAATAAAACTATTTATACTCATGTGCAAAAATGTAACCATGATTACATTTAATCCAGGCCCAAAGGAAAGTGAGAGGCAATGGCAAGCTAGCTGCATAAAATATGGATTATTACTTTTGCCATGAGACTCCAGTCTAGGTTTAGGACGAAGGTCTAGACGTGACTGAGGCCCTTTGGCTGCAGCATTCCTTCTATCTCCAGCAGCAGATGCTGCCACACCTGGCAAGGGAGAACCACAGTGTATATTCTTTTGAGCTTGCCTCTTCCGGGAATAGGAACGCAGTTTCATCCAGTCCATCTTTACTTTTCCCTCCTCTACAGCAAAGTTGCCTTCAAAGAAGAGGAGAGAGAGTAGTCAGAAAACAAAGAGGACAGTCTCTTTACAACAAATGGACACAATTCAACATCAGAACTGGCAATACCCCAAACCACTAGCAGAGCATTTCAGCAATCCTGAACATACAATCTCTGATTTACAAGGAACAGCTCTTAAACAGAAAAATTTCAAAGAAGAGTTGGAAAGAGAAACAGTGGTACTGGAATATATTCACAAATTCCAATCCATTAGCAGAGATATGATAAGAGAAAATGGGTTCTTGGCACCCTATACACATACACACACATATGCCCTCATAACTGCACATACAGCAAAACTCCTCAAAGAAAGTTTGACTCCTAGGAAACTGGTAAGCAGGTTTATTACTTTTATACAATCTACTTGAAAGATGTGTATCATCTCATACAACTCTTTGTGGAATTATAGTAATGGTCACAATTTTCATCTTTCTGTATCCTATTACATGGTATCCCACTCCAAAAACAGTGTTAATTGTGCTTAAATGTGTGCATATGCATGTGCCTTCAAGTCACTTGTCAATTTATCATAGAACCAGAGTTGAAAGAGACCACAAGGGCCATGCAGTCCAGACTATTCCTACATGGCGACCCCATAAATTTCATAGAGTTTTCTTAAGGAAGGAATCCTCAAGAGATGATTTTGCCAGTTCCTTCCTCTTAAATAGGACCTACAGTGTTCCCTGGCAGTCTCCCATCCAAGCAAGGCTGATGCTGCTTAGCTTCTAAGATTAGACAGGCTCTGGTACCTAGGATATTTAGGTTAATGGTAACTGATCTTAAATACTTGTGGCTTTAATATTGCATCTAAAGAAATGGATTAATGTCCACAAAAACCTATGCAAATATAAACCAGTTAGTCTCAAAGGTGCTGCTAGATTAATTTTCTCTCATCCACTTTTCCTTTTCAGTGATAACATATAGCCTAAACCAATGATCTGGAATATATTGCTTGTCCATGTTGTTTTAGATTTGAACCCTCAAAAGATGTTTTAAACTTGAACCCTCAAAAGTCCCAGCCCAGATGGGCAATAGTTTGAGATGATGGCAAAGCTTGTCACTTTTCTTTTACAAATGCTTTTACCTTTCATTGTATGGACGGTAAGATATGCATTTTTCAGATGTCTCCATGTAAAACTTAAATTAGTGTGAGGCAAGGTTGCAATATTATCTGATTAATGAACCAGCCAAATATGCCCCCCCCATTAATCTGACCAACGATTTTGCCTTTAGTTCTCTTCTGACACAATCTATGTTGTCTTATGCACATATTTTTATGCATTTATTCTTTTAATAAGCAATCTATTTTAATATTGTAACAATTTAATTCTGTATTAATGTATCACTTTTTTTAAAATTGTACTGCTCTTTTAATGTTGTGAGCTGCTCTGGGTCCCAGTTCTGGGAAAAGAGCAGGAAATAACAACAACAACAACTATTCCAAAACCTGCAGAGGGTAAATAGCAGCCAAACTGTTCTATAGAAATGAAGCTTGGGATCTAGCCTAATTTGTTCTAGTAGATAAACAGGATTTCATCATTTCCACCATCAAAGATGTAAAACTGTTCTTCCCCTAATTAATTCTAGGCTGCTATCATTAAACCAAAGATAGATATCATTCTTATGGTTATGTACCAGGTAATTATTTCCAAGTCTACCTGAGAAAACCCAAATTGTAGCAGCAAAGGCCTCTCAGGTGCTGAGATTTTGGTGTGGAAGAAACCAAGCTATAAACCATATATATATATATATATATATATATATATATGACCCAGGTGTGGAGGATTAGGCAACCTCCTCAACATACAAGTGTGTCTATATATATATATATATATATATATATATATATATGGAGAGAGAGAGAGAGAGGCTTGTATGTTGAGGAGGGTGCCTAATCCTCCACACCCGGGCCCTGTTTTCCTAGTTTCTCCTCCTTTCCCTGGGGGAAAGTGAACCATCGACGTAGGGTGCATCTACACTGTCGAAATAATGCGGTTTGACACCACTCTTAAGTGCTGCAGCCCCATCCTATGCAATCCTGGGGTCTTTACGTTCAAAGGGCCCTTAGCCTCCTCTGCCAAAGAGTGCTGTTGCTTCCTCACAAAACTACAAATCCCAAGATTTTATAGGATGGAGGCATGGCGGTTAAAAGCGGTGCCAAACTGCATGATTCCTACAGTGTAGACGCACCCCTGGTTACTCCTTTTCTGTGTAGGGCCAAGCAACCACCACTTTTCTAACTGCGCAAGTGATTCCCACGTAAGGTAATGGCTTCCTAGCTTCGAGCGCCCGCCCGCGCCTAAATACGCGCTAAATTCGCCCCTTTCTCTACACTTGGGTCCCTTCACCTTGAGACTATGAGGGGAGGAATGATAGGCGGCTACTGCCACCCAATCGCCGCGCTAGAATGGGGGAAAACGCACTGACAGACAAGACCACGCTCCCGCCTTCTAGCCCATTAGCCCCGCCTCCTTCTCTGAGGAGACGTTTGCGGTCGGGCGAAATGAGGCGCAGATTGGCTTATTATTCAACCTATTTCTTTCTGGACGCCTTTTCCCTCATCTCCTGATTTTTTGGAGGGTTGCAGGTGGTCTTTCGCGGAGTGAAGAAATTTATATTGTTGTGTGCCTTCTTCAAGTCGTTTCTGACTTATGGCGACCCTATCATGGGGTTTTCCTGGCATGATATCCTCAGAGGAGGTTTGCCATGGCCCTTCTCTGAGGCTGAGAGAGTGTGACTTGGCCAGGGTCACCCAGTAGGTTTCCATGGCCGAATGGGGACTCGAACCCTGATATGTCTGCCCCTGGACCCTCCATTGCACACACATACCCCCAACATAGATGGAGATAATAAAATAATTTGTCACTTTGTTGTTCTTTCTGATTTATGGCAACCCTAAAGGGATCTATCATGGGGTTTTCTTGGCAAGATTCCCTCAGAAGATGTTTTAAACTTGAACTCTCAAAAGTCCCAGCCGGGATGGGCAATAGGAGGAGATGATGGCAACGCTTGTCACTTTTCTTTTCATTTACGAGTGCTTTTACCTTTCGTTGTACAATCCGTGTTACCTTTCACTGTAGATGGTTCCATGTAAAACTTAATTTGGTGTGAAGAATACAAGGGGGCTTGCCCTTGCCATCCTCTGAGGCTGAGAGAGTGTGACTTGCCCAAGGTCACCCAGTGGGTTCCCATGGCTGGGTTTTCATAGTCACAGTCCAGCACTCAAACTGCTACACCGCACTGGGAAATTTATTCTGTTGATTTATTGACCAATTCCCCCCATAAAAATAGTTGCTGTTGTGTGCCTTCCAAGTTATTTCTGACTTATGGCAACCTTAAGGGCCAACCTATCATGGGGTTTTCTGAGGCTGATGGTGTGTGACTTGCCCAGTGTCACCCAGGGTGCATCTACACTGTAGAAATAATACAGTTTGACACCACTTTAAAGTGCTGCAGCTCCATCCTATGGAATCCTGGGATTTGTTGTCTTTAGCCTGTTTTAGTTAAAGAGTGCCGGGGTGTCACAAAACTACAAATCCCAGGGTTTTTTTTAGGATGGAGCCATGGCAGTTAGAGTGGTGCCAAACTGCATTAATTCTGCAGTGTGGTAGCAACCCCAGCTGGTCTCCATGACCAAGTGAGGATTTGAACCCAGATCTCCACAGTCCTAGTCCAATGCTCAAACCATTGACGAGGCCCTACTGGCTATATAGTGCTTCATAAAAGCTGGATCAAGGTTTTTTTTATATATATAAAATACTTTAATTTCTAAAAAAAATCATCACAGAAAACAATACAAAAACACTACACTAATATTTACAAACAAATACACACATTAATCCTTACACTCCCTCCTTCACATACTACATTCTTTCTAACATAAATCACCTACAAAACAATCAACTACTATGTCAGTGCTGGCTTCCTTTTCTTTCTGCTGATTTGTACACCTTTGTCAGATAATCTTCCTCTTATTATGTGATTGATACTCATTGTATCTACAATTTACCCAACATTCCTTCCATCTATACAATATTTACCTTAAATTCAATATATATCCTATTCTCTTGTATACATCCTCTCCGTTACTAAACTTCATTTTGTCCCCATCAGATTTTCTATGGTCAGTATTACCCTATTCTACTAGAGGTCCTATCTTGCTCTATACAAATACGTAAATTATTCCAAACCCATTACCCATAATTCACCCCACTTTTGTCTAATATATTTAATGAAAGGATTCCAAGCACTAATAAAATTTTTAGGTGGATTCTTTTGTATAATTTGCGTTAATTTATCATTTTCCATTAGATCATATAGTCTCCATATCCAGTCATCTATTTCCAGTATCATCTCTTTTTGCCATTTTGCAGAATATACTAATCTGGCGGCAGATGTCATGTAAAATAAGAGTCTACCATGTACTCTTTCTAGCCCTTCCTCTTCATTTATGCTCAATAAATACCTCTTTGGGTCTTTGACTATATTTTGTTCTAATATATTCATCACTTCTTCATGCTTCTGGCCTGATTTTAATGCAGGGTCACCAGATGTCCTCCTTTCCCCAGACACGTCCTACAATTTCAGCCTTCTGTGCAGGAGTAATTCCAAAATGTCCTCTATTTTGAGGTCATGACTAAGGGACTGCCAGAAATAGTGCACATTAAATTGAGGCACTGCCCTGACTCAGTGCTAGGGAATCATGGGAACTGTAGTTTATTGTGGCACCAGAGCTCTCTGACAGAGAAGGCTCAATGTCTCAGGGGGAAAAAAAATATAATTTCCATGATTCCCTAGCATTGAGCCAGGGCAGTTAAAGTGGTCTCAGGATGGGTTATTTCTGGCAGTCTGTAGAGACCCAAATTTGAAATTAGAGATTAGATTTAGGCCAATAACAGGAACCATAAAGGTACACGGGATTTTAAATGACATTGGTAAATACAGTGGCATTTTCTTGGTTGCTTTTGTGGTATCCAGCAGGTGGCACTCTCAACTTTGTTGAAAATGGTGGTTCTTGCACTGTGAGTTCCCATTCAGGGGTAGCTGTGTTGGCCATTTAGCAAATTCAAAAACCCACCAGTGATACCTTTATTGGCCAACAAAAATGCACAATATACTTGTTGCAAGCTTTCAAAGCTCCATGGGTTTCTTCATCCAGCAAGATGTTCCAAACCAAACAGGAGAAAAACAATTGGAGATGTTCGTCAGAGGCCTTCATGTTGTTTCAGTCTTTAGTTAAGATGGTATATGGTGGGGAGGACATCTTTTGCAGGCAGGATCCTCCACCTTCTGCCCCATATATAGAGGTCATTGTGAGTTCCCAGTTTGGCATTCCAGTGTTGCTGAATAGAAAAGCATTTCACCTGGTCCCAGTTTCCTTGGTTATTGCCAGTACATTTGTAAAGCCTCTGAGGGGAACGTATACTTTTTTTTTTTTAAAAGTGTTTAAAATGAACAACTGAAATAGTAAACCCAATCTCCACTCTGAAATAAACTCTATAATTTAGAAGTTATTGGCAGTCTTCATGTGAATGAGGATCAGCCCACAGAGAAAAGGTCATGGGATCGTATGACCCACAGAATTGAAGGAGTGAATAGAACAGAATATTGGCATAAAACAGGATTTTATAAAATATTTTATTTGTCAGTCAAGAGGAGTATTAACAAGTTTGAGAAATTTGACAGTCTTTCAGTTATTTACAAAACAAAAACTCCACATTTGCCTCTTTGTATTTTAGATTTACATGCGGCTATACCAAAACAGAAAGAAGAAAAACCCTTTAATTACAGTTAAAGATTTTTTTAAAAACGCACATATAGAGGTCATTGCATTTTAATCCTTTCACTTTTCTTTAGTTGAAAATAGAATAAGCAGTATGTAGGAAAAATGCTTGCTTTATTTGAGACTTGGATAGTTTTTACTCTTATTTGAATGTGGGTATGTTTTTCTATTGCATGACAGGAATGATAACATGAAGGTTGCAGAGAGGTGCTGTTGTCTTACAGAAAAAAATAAATTCTAGATGGAGATTTTAAGTATATATATATATATATATATATATATATATATAATTACAAATGGTTTCCTTTCCTGATTATGAAAAAGTTTGTTCTAAGGCAAGTATTGTGACTGCATGCAAAAAAGCACAGCACTCCTAGACATTTTAACATTACTGTAGAATAAGCAGTGTTCACAAGTTCACCTCATCATGCAAGATTCAGGAGGTAATCATACTGAATTTTCCTCTTTTTACAGAAGTCTGAAAGATACAGGAACACTGTTATCTTTTGGAACTGGACATGTGAAAACAGGCTACTTCCTGCTTAGCTTCTAATTGCATCTCAAGTTCACAATTTAACAGTACAATCCTATACATTTCTAATCAGAAGTAAGATCCACTGAATTCAATAGGACTTATTCCTAGATGCATAGGCCAAGGAAGATAATACTGATTGCTTCCCCCCCCCCATAAATTCCACCTGCAAAAAAAGAAAGAAAGAAAGAAAGAAAGCCCACTGAAGTGAAAATAAATAAGGCCCAAATTGGCTCTTTTAGTGATATTGAAGCTGTTGCCCTTTCAAACAAAAAAACGTGGAACACTTGTATAGTTGGGTTGATGTTTTCACAAAGGAATCCTGAGTGTAGAATAATAATAATAATAATAATAATAATAATAATAATAATAATAATATCATCATCATCCAACACCATCACCATTCAAAAAGGCCTTTGAATGAGACAAGGCCTTTGCAGACTGCCAGAAATAGTGCACATTAAATTGAGGCACTGCCCTGGTTCAGTGCTAGGGAATCATGGGAACTGTAATTTATTGTGGCACCAGAGCTCTCTGACAGAGAAGGCTCAATGTCCCAGAAAAAAATACAATTCCCATGACTCCCTAACACTGAGCCAGGGCAGTGCCCCAAATTAATGTGCACTATTTCTGGCAGTCTGCAAAGGCCCACAGAAATGCTGTTCTGCTAGCCAGATGGTATCTTTGCCCTGAAAACTCTATGGGCATCAGGTATCACCGGAATACTTTTTCTGGCAATAGAGTTTGAAATGAGACAATTCCAGGGGCAATCTTTGAACAAAGGTTGCTGCTTTCCTCTGGGCTGGGCCCCTAACCTACTCCACCTTGCAACTGGTTTCAGTGGGAAGGAGAGATAAAAACAGTAGATCCAAGAGGACATAATTAAAGATAGAAGAGTTCTTAAGAGAAACCTTCCCCCAATATGCATACACCTAAGATTGTTCTTGCAAATGCCGAACTTGCATCCTACCCATGCTTATTTCACTATCATAATGCAATCACATGCAATACAGGGCTTTCTTGCTCTTACTGTTAATAGCTCTTTATTCAATTGCTTCCTGTCACAAAACCTGGCACACTTTGGAATTTGTTTTAAAGGTTCTCAGTTATGTACACAAAACAAACAATAGCAGCATATTCACGTATGAGTGCATGTCAAGACTGCTCTTACCATGAAACAGATCTCAGGTTATGAAAGGGCAAGTAAGTTAAAATTACTTTATCAGTTGCCTATATATATATATATATATATAGAGAGAGAGAGAGAGAGAGAGAGAGAGAGTGTGTATATATATATATATATATATATATATATATATATTGTCAATCTGAATTATTTCTGCAGTGGGGATGCTGCCTCATGTAGACTTTTAAAACAGGGATAGGAATGATGGGCCAAGCAAGATACTGTTGGACGGCGTTCTGGTTCTAGTCTGCATAGCCAGTGAGGAGGCATGCTGAGAGTTGCAATTCAATAGCATCTGGAGAGCTGCATGATTCCCACTCATTTTTTAAAACTTTGGGAGAAACGCAGGGCCTAAGCAGATGGCGCAAAGCAACGTTTTCGAGGCCAGGAAGGGGAGGGGCAGCCTCATGCTGGGCACCCCAAACCCTTCCCGAAAACGTAATCGGAGCGGCCGGCCCTCCACACGGCCGGTGCTCCGACGACGCACTTCCACTGCAGTGTCCACACATGCTGCAGCGGTAGAGGCGGCGAAGGTGCGCCAGAGGCCTTTTGCGGCGCACCTTCAGCGTCTTTAGCACTCCTTCCTGGGCCTGGGACGCGGCACATTGGGGCCAAGGATTGCGGATACCTTGGCCCCAATCCGCAGCTTCCTGTGGCGGCCCCGTGCCGCCCGTCTGCTTCCCCCCTCAGTTTCAATTGTGTTCCCTGAAATCTACGGAAGGTGCTATACTTAACAGAATAAATTATACTCACTGGTTCACCAGTACCTCCTCCCCATTTCAGTATGTTAATATAGTTATCTCACTACCAATAATAGATTGAAACAGTAGTAGTAAAAAAAAAAAGCTGTTTCCATGGACCTGCAGATAATCAACACACTAGCCCCTTTCTTCAGTGATGACAGCATTACTTCATTATAGTACTCAGATTTGGTATTTCTCCCCAGTCATTTTCACCTTTTTGAAAGTGTTCATTTTTTTAAAATGGCAGTTTCATAGCGGTTCTTGAAATGCCCATCATAATTAGGAGTGAATTGATGCAGCTATGCTGTCTCACTTATTTTCAAAATGTGGCATATGACATGTTTGGTAATGGTATGTATCCCACCTTCATTACCTGGACACCCTACTGCTGTTACTGCTTTGAAATAACTTGCTTTTGTTATTGGCATCTTGGAGTTTAAAGCAGATACTCCCAGTTACAGATCCAAGACAAGGGAATGAACCTGTAAACTGTACCTTGCTTTTTTCTGAAACTGTAATAAGACTGCCAAAATGAAAAGCTTATAAATTTATTTATTTAAAGTATAGTTTGCATAGCTAGTACTGCTTCAACACTGTTACTTTTAAAAGGCAAAGCACTGAATTCATCAGGCTTCCTCCCTTTAATTCTGTTGCTTGTGTCCTTTCAAAGCTGTATCAATTTTTAAAAGTGAAATTGACTATTCTATTTTTGTATTACACAGACCAGCAAGAAGAATGCAAGAGGAAAGAGCAGTCAGGCAAATTTCTCAAAATAGTAGCAGTGCTGGTAGTGAGTCCTCTAGTTCAGGGCCGGGAAGGATGAAGGGTTCATAGCAAGTCTACAAAGTAATAACAATCCTGTTTATGATATTCAGAAGAAAAATAATCTATCACCAATACCATAGCAGTCATCTTAAAAGAATTCTATTCAGTAGTTTTCTGTGAGACATCAGCACCTCTTTAAAGTTGTCAGCTTTCATGCAAAAATAGTATATTCTCTTTAATTTTACATTCATTTCATAGACGTTATTTACATATAGACTGCCAGTTTGTGCTTTTCACACATGGAAAACCAAAGGTTATCATTTCAAGTCAATTTGTTTCATTCCGAGAAAACTGTCTGAAGACAAAAACACACACCAAAATCTACTCTTTTTTTGTTATACACAGTAACAATCAATCCAAAGAAACAGGATTTTACTGTTAGTGTTTCCAGTAATTGCAATAAAAATAGTTGTAAAGGATTTCCTGCTTGTTTTTCACACAGAATCCCCTGATAATTTACTACAGAATGTAGTTTTTGGGATTTCCATATTGCTTTTTAATTTATTTGTATATGTTTGTTTGTTTTTTGGCTCACAAATGAGATTTGGCCTAAAAAAATCCCTGACATTTTATAGGGAAGTTCATTATTGTACCGATACATATTCAATAATGCAAAATTATGCAGCATTCTCTAAACCTGCAGAAATTATTTTTCTTATAGCTAGATCAACATGATCGTACAGATTACTTAATGGACCTTGGCTGACTTCCATGGCAGAGTCAAACATTCACATTCACATTCATCACTCAGTGCAGTTGCAAACTGAGATGACATGCAGGTGACCAAGTAAATATCACTGTTTAAGCAGACAGATACCATAAACAGAACTTTTATATTGCCTTCTATTATTTCACTCAAATAAGGACTACACTGCAGTGGTGGATGAGATCAAAGTTATCAGTGTAATTTATCTCAAAGCTCTTAGTGCTTATAAATGAGCCTCAGGAGAGGCATTTCAACTTCTTAGATGGGGGCGGAGGGGGGGGGAAGACTTTTCAAAAACTGGGAAACCACCAAATGCTGGTATTATGGGCAAAGGAGTGTGACCCTCTCGGGAACCCAGTGGATGGGATTTGGCCCCAGGGCCTGAGGTTTCCCGCCTATGCAACAGAGCCTTTGCAGTAGATACTGTTCACATCTATAGCTGCAAATCATGATAAAATGCATGTATGAATCTGTTCTCAAAACATGTTTAGAGGGCAGAACTCATCCTGATATACTGTGTTATTCTAGGGCTTCAGCGCTCTTCTAGGGCTGTAGAGCCAACTTGCAAAATGTATTTGCTCCAGGTCTATAACTGAGCAGCCAAATTATGTTTAATGGGCTCCTGAATGAAAGAGTCCATCAACATTCTTCTGTCATAAAAAAAAAACAATTCTGTTCAGATGATTTTCATTTCCTAATAGATAATGGAACAGGAAGTAAATCAGAAATGAGTTTTTAGTCATATGGGTATAATATCAACCATCTTTGTGAAGTTCTTAGTGTTCAACCAAATTTATATAGGTTTTACTCCAATAATGTCTGTGTCACACTGGGATTTTTTTTAAAAAACCCGGATTTTTTTTTTTTTGATTTTTTTTTTTGAAACCCTACTTTGAGATCTGAATCAAAATGTATAGGAAATCCCTAGCTCCACTGGGCAAGTCTCGTAGTTGTAACTAGGATTTCATATCAGTTTTGATTTTACTGATTGGGACACCTATTCTGCCTCCTAGCACAACACCACAACTACTGCTTTTGCGCTTGCAGAAGCTGATACATTATGTCACAAATGCATACTAGCAGCATCTTTTTGAATCCAGTTATTAGCATGGGTACCCATATTCTGACCCTACTTATTTTCCCTACAGAAATCAGCCTCCAGAGCACTATTATTTCATAATCTGTGATGTTACCCAGCTGGCAAGTAAGTACATGCTATAACAATTGATCTAAATATTAGTTGTTTCCTTCTGGAATAAATTTATATGCATTTCTTTAAGCTTGAATAACTCAAACTATGTGTGTTTGCTTTGTATGGTGCCCATCATGTATTATGACTGCATTGTAGGACTCATATGTATTAATTAACAGTTATGGTTTCAGCCTAAATTCCTGTTATAACATCTAAACACACATGACTGTGTGGGTATGCCATTCTAGAGCACTTCTTGACCAGCCAGAAATAAGGGTGATAAAGTCAAACTTTTTTTTTGGGGGGGGGGGAATCTTTTTTTGGACTACAGCTTCTAGGATTCCCAAGCAAGCATGGCCCACTTGTAGTCTAAGGAAGTAACTTCACAAGGCTCTGAACAGGACTTGTGTGATTGGACTCATTTGCCTACTACCAATGTCACCATAAAGCAATGTCACCATAAGGCTAAGGGTGCCATAAAATATAAATGGCATCTATGTTTTGATCCTTAATCCTAAGAACTTTCTCAATCTAGGAGTAGAAGTGCATTGCCAAATACAGCAGAAGTAGCAGTCCATCCCTAGGCTCATTGTTCTTCCCATTTGCCAAACTATATGACATGCATCCTTGAATGTGGAACATATATGTAGAGCCAAACTTCAGCTTGGCTCTTAGTTAAGTTAATGGGTGCAGTGTCATATGCAGTTCCGTTACTGGGGGGGTGGGCTTACTTGTTTTTTGGGATGTGGGTTCCTATAATGCTTTGAATAAAAGCAGCTATTTGCTGGGGAGAGGAATCTAATGGTTCTAATGAGAGAGAAGATGCTTAATTATCTATCTAAAATCAGATGTAAAAGCAATTAATTATAGCTTGATCATACAAAGGAAAAGTTAAGTTTAATAAATGTTTACCTTCATTTACTGGTCTAAGTAAATGAGGCCATGACAGAGCTTTTGGGGCAGCAACTACTGCAAGTAGATAAAACTATATGGCCCAAGTTTAATTTGCATGCCAGTTTTCTCCAGTGTTTATACCTCTGAGAAGTAAATATTAAAATATTTTTTCTAAGCATCAATCTAGTCTGAAAGAATACACATATGATAACATTTCTCCACTTTTCCTGTCCAATGACTATGAAAATTATGTATTCTTATTATCTGTGATAAAATGACAACTTAATGTTCAACTCTGGGATCTAGATTACTGGTCTTATTTAAAGGTAGAATAAAATACTAAACCAGACTTCCTGAATCCAGTACCCTCCAAATGTTACACTATAACTCCTATCATCCCCAAATAGCATGGCCTATGTCATCAGGATGGGGAAGACTTAACTAAACCATAATCTTCATGATTATTTTGTATTGACATGACCACAGAAAGCAGAAGAATAAATCCCTTTAAATGTGAAGTGAAATCTATATAGCTGAGCAATCAACAAGACAGGATGGGCATTTGCACAACACAAAAAGTTCCTACTGTATCAGAAATACTGCATCAAAAATGCAATCACTTTCTGAAACCTTAATCAAAGAAGCCTTTATAAAAAAAAATTTTTTTTGCATGACAACTTATTCATTATTTCCCTGTCTCATTTGTTTTAATACTTCAGCTGATTCAGGAAAGACATTCCAGGAAAGTATGGGGCAATTTAGATCAGTTTACCTCAGGTTCAGTTTACCTTAGTCTTTTTATCTTAGATTATGAAAAAAAAGGGAAAGGGAAAGGTTTGCCTTTACTGTCTTTAAATTGCATAGTCTGTCAGCTCAATAAATAAGTAGTATTTTGGATTTCGATTTTGGAATATTTGCATATACAGAATGAGATCTTACTGATGGGACTCAAGTCTAAACATGAAATTCATTTAAACTTCATATACACCTTATATACATAGCCTGAAGGCAATTTTATACTTCATAATATTTTTTAATAATGTTGTGCATGGAACAAAGTTTTGAAACATCAAAAAGCAAAGGCATAACTATTTGAGCCACCGATGTGGCTAATTTTGGATTTTGGAGGATTTCAGAATCCTGGATAAGGGATACTCAGCCTGTATTTTTAAAAATAAGATTATTGTGAATCCAGTGTAATGGGTCCCAGTTTAGGATTATTTAATTATTGATATCTTGGAAATGTTCAGAAGCATTAAAAAGGGCTTTCATTAGTGTACATAAGGAGTGAAAACATTTTTCAGATGGCCTACTAATGTATATCTGCATTAGAAACAGCATCTGGTATTATGGTCATAAGCTACCTTTCCAATGTAGGGTTTACTGTGTAGATGATTTTAGAGAATCTGGACTATACAGGGGGGCAGAGCCACAACATTTCAAAGCATGAACTCTTATCAGTATATTCAGTTGTACAGTTATGCTCTTTCAGGCCTATACTATTTCTGACAATTACAGGTTAGTATTCATCCAGCATGTGCCACCAGTCATTATAGTTGGCATATATGAAACCCAAATTCTTCCTATTCCAGTTCTTATATGAATGGATTACTCAACAAATTCAGTGTTTTGTTTTGCAGAATGTAAAAGTTGACATTTAAAAAACCATTAAACAATTTCAGTTTTACATTCTCGATCAGGATAACAGATTTGTCTGTGGTTTTGAGTAACAAATAATATATGAGGTAGACCACTAGTCTTTGTCTCCAATGTGTCCCTGATTGGGACTCTGGTACTATTAAGAGCTCAGCTGCACTGGTGAAATCTACACTCACTAACAGCTGAGAAGGCTCTACCATATTAAAGAAGATCTGTGTATGATGCACAGTCTGTGAATCAGGACAAGGACCTCTAGGTTCTAAAATGTTCTAAATGGTCTCCATCCAAAGGGCATCTGGAAATCGTATAGGTCACATTACCAAAACATCCAGGATCATAAGAATGTCAGACAAAATTGGCAGATTCAACCAGTTTTTCCTTCCTGTTTGCTAACTGAATTTTGCAAGCATTAATAACAAAGATGCCTTTCAGAACGGGTAGAATTTAAAACAGCTTAATTGTTGTTGTCCAATGAATTTCAAGCAATCTTCTAGAGCATCCATTACAAGAGGAACTAAAACTAGATGGCAATGGAATTACTCAGTGATAATGTCTTCAGACAACAGAAGGCTCACATGGAAGGTCAGATGCTTATTCATTTCAGACGCTTTCTTTGCACTTTCCAGCATTATTCTAATATTGCTACAGAGTACATCATTCTGAAGAACCATCCTGTGCTATCAGATGGAGATGCTTGAATAAAGTTCTTCTATTTGTTTCTTGAAGTATTCCCTTAGCTCTGGTCTCTTAGCTTTTAATGTAGGTGTCAACAAGCCATTCTGTACAGAGAACATTTCAGAGTGGATATAAACAGCTTTAACCTGAAAAGAAGAGGAAGGAAAAAATAAGCACAATATTTATTTATTTTAAAAAGATAAATTTTAAATAAAGCAGAATGGCTATTCCAATACCACTATCAGTTCTAGATGTATACATTTATGTAGACATGAAACATCCAGGCATAAACACATTTGCTAAAATGTGCTATGCACCAATCTTTAAATAAGATACAATAATGTAATACTTGTCTAGTCTACATGAACACTTTTATCCAAAGTGACTTACTGTTAGGTGCCATCCTTGTCCAATGGAGTTGAGTCCAGTTTTACATGGCAGCCCTTTCAAACCTACCAAAAACCTTCACATGAGGCTGTGAATGGGGACCACTGCTGTTTGGATTAGACTGCTACACAGTGGGAAACCCCTGAAAGGTACATAGGCATCTCCTGTCAGTGACACTCCATACCCTTTGTAGCATTTTCAGGAAATTTGACAGACTAGTCTGGGAGGGGGAGGCAAAAAGTCCATCTCTCCCAGCCCCATTGTGTGTGTATGTGCCTTCAAGTCACCAGATGACTTATGGTGACCCAATGAATCTTATAGGGTTTTCTTGGGCAAGGAATACTCAGAGGTGTTTTTGCCAGTTCTTTCCTCTGAAATGTAGCATACAGCACCTGGTATTAATTGGTGGTCTTCCATCCAAGGCTGGTCCTGCTTAGCTTCCAGGATTGGACAGCATCTGGTGCTTTTAGATAATTTAGGTTCTCCCTGTTGCATGCACCTAAATCTGGATCCTACCTATTGGCTTTTTGAAGAGGATGATGCCTTCCAAAACATGTAGAGAAACAGCATATAACAAACCACAGTTGGTTACTTCTATGTTTTAGCTGAATCTTGAATACTTACCAGATTAGATATCCATGTCAATTTTATCTATTCAGGAGAAAAATCTTACTTGTGTTTCTTAAGCGGCTTACATATCTCAATATTTAGAGAGATGCAAATGTTTTTGGAAATTTTTGCAAAGGTTTCTTTCTTTGTTGTTGTGTGCCTTCAAGTTGTTTCTGACTTATGGCAACCATAAAGTGGTTTTCATGGGGTTTTCCTTGCAAGATTTGTTCAGGAGGGTTAGTGTTTGTCTTCCTCTGAGACTGAGAGTGTGACTTACTCAAAGTCACACAGTGGATTTCCATGGCTGAGTGGGGATTTGAACCCTGGTCTTTTAGAGTCATGGTCCAACATTTAAACCCCTATAAGCACACTGGCTTTGGGTTTGTTTTATCGGTTACTCCTTGTTTTTAATCTGTTTAATCTGTCTAATTATGTTTTTAAATTGGTTTTGTCATATTTGCTTGTATGAAAACCATTTTGAGATTATTTTTTAAATGAACATCAGTATAAAAATGCTCTTTTTTTTTAAAAAAAATCACAGAACGAAGTAGGCTAGCATCTCAGTGAGTACAGCAACAGCTAGGGCTCACTTTTGTCATCACAGGGCAAAGAACTATGTTTGTATTTTGTTAATCCTAACACAGGCTGCCAGCACTGTGTTAAGAGGAAGCCTGCTTCTCTAATCTCTGGTGGCAAAGGGGGAGACCAGAAGAGGTGAGCAATTTGGATCTGGACTGGTAATGTCAGGAGAACTTGCTGGTGTGAGCTTCTTGGGTGAAGAATTGTTAATGTGAGCATTCTGGGAATGACGATGGAGGAAGAAGGCAGACAGGCACTTCAATGATTATAGCACCAGCAGGGAAAGACCCATTGGTAATCAAGTGCAACCTTGTTTTGTTGCTAAGATTTCAACAGGGAAAGGCTAAAAACTTCATCAGACAAATGCTGGACCAAGACTCAGGACTGGGTATTCTGAAACAGTGAGAGCCTGAGAATGAATGTGTCCAGGCATCAGAAACAGGTAAATATCCTTACAAAGCAGCAAACTTTTGTGGGGCCAAGTTGCTGAAGAAACAGAGTAATTTAGGACTGCTTTGTCATATATAGGACAGGACTGTTTACTCTTTGTATACACAGACTGAATTCAGCAGATGCTAGATCTCTGTCTCTACTATGCATGAGAATGAGATAATGAGGAACTCTGCTATTTTTCTAGTTTCAACACTATGGCCAAAATTATGTTGGTGACTCTAAATTAGAGTAGGCCTATTGAATCAATTGTTCAATGGTGCATTCACACATAAATAATTCCCACTGATACATAGGTGTCCCCTAGTTGGGAATAATAACAGGACTGAGGCCGGTACCTCAAATAGCCAGAGCCAATGTCCATGTTAGCTGGGAATATTTGGAACTTGTAGCCCAAGAAAATGACTTTTCCAAGCTGTAGGAGGATGGCTGCCTTTGATTAGGTCCAGGCTCCAACAGTATCAAGGAAGCTTGCTCCAGTCTACACAGAAAAATGGGCTGTTCGGCAAACATGAGCAGTTTCTGGTAGTAATGTTGTTCATGAAGAGATCAGGTGGGAAGCCTTGCCTGGAATATCTTCTTTGTAGTCAGAGTGCTTCTACTTTGTGATTTTTATTTCTCTACTGTCTCTCACATCACAATTTCTTTTTAAAAAACCTTCTTAAAATTCCACTTAAAATGTTTGTAATAATAAAAACCTTGCAAAATACAGTCTGCTGAGAAATTCCAATTTGACCTTGGTTTCCTTGGAGAAATTATACTGCTCTATAATTTAACGTGATTCTGGTGGAATAGTGAATTTTGATTAATTATTTACATATTCAATACATGGAAGCCAAACACTGGCAAATATTGTTTCTGTTTGTTCATCTTCTAGATCATGAATAGAGGGAGTTAGTTTTTTCCATTAAAGCCATAATCCACATTTTCATCATGTCATGCACTGATACGAAATTATTCAGAGATTCCAATGGGAAAATTTAAATGTACAGTGCTCAAATGTTTCCATAAATGGCAAATTATTCTCCAACACAAATTGGAATTAACTGACAGACTAGTAGACTGCAACAGGGAAGGGTTACAGCAAACCATAATGCCTTGAAAAGGCACAACACTTTTAAATGCAGAATCAGCTTTACAAGAGCTTCTACAGGTCTAAGGGGGGTTGCAGACTGCCAGAAATAGTGCAAATTGAGTCTACTTTTAGGGTTAGGGTTAGTGCTAGGGAATCATGGGAACTGTATTTTATTGTGGCACCAGAGCTCTCTGACAGAGAAGGCTCAATGTCTCAGAAAAACAACAATTCCCATGATTCCCTAGCACTAACCCTAATCCTAAAAGTGGACTCAATTTGCACTATTTCTGGCAGTCTGCAACCCCCCTTAGTGAATTTACTATTAAGTTTCAAAGTCTAATACACAAATACAAGGTACTACATCTAATTTTAGAACTAATTGGAACCAACATTTTGGTTAACTAACCAGCCTCATTCATTTTAACTGGCCTGAACTAGTTGTTGTTGTGTGCCTTGAAGTAGTTTCCAACTTATGGTGACCCTACCGTGGGGTTTTCTTGACATGATTTGTTCAAAGGGGGTTGCCTTTGCCTTCCTCTGAGGCTGAGAAAGTGTGACTTGCCCAAGGTCACCCAGTGGGTTTCCATGGCCAACCAGGGATTTGAACCCTGGTCTTCAGAATCCCAGTCCAATGCCCAAACCACTACACCATGCTGGCTCCTGGACTGATGCAGTTGGGACTAATATTAGGAATGCCTCTATTACACTTACAGTTTTGAATTACAGATTTGTAACTGAACTTTATTTTGGACTATGCTGCCCAAATGATATTTTAACATACTCTTTGTGTCTCTGTGTATGCCTATGTATAATAAAAAAGACAGAGAAAGGCAATACTGTTAATATTATGTCCATTTCTGAACACTCCCTATCTGAGGTCCGGGGATCTGTTGCAAAAATATCTATGTGTACGTCATGAGAAGATTAGGCTATGTGCAGGGAATGAACAGAACAGCTGTATTTTCCAGGTCAACTGTAAGAGTGGTAATTAAGCATCAGAACAGACTTTTCAGCCCTGCTCTCAGGTTGAATGGGATGGAGTTTCAAATGTTTTAGCATGTTGTTGATCATGGGGAATTCAAAGAGACTTTCATTACAAAGTGCCTTTTGTATATCCTTAATCAAAGGCATTTTAATACACATAAAGTACAAATGAGCTTATGACTGCACCACAAATCGCAGTGAGGTTTTGAACTTTTATATAATGCATATGAACATCCCTACCTATTCATCTTAAAGAAGAGGGTCATCTGATCTGAAAAGTCAAAGCTGTTAGTATTTGGGCTTTACCTGTTCAAATGAATGAAGTCCACTCTCTTTTCCTAACTGGACCATGTCTTCCATTATTGCTTTTTTCAATTCCTAAACCAGAATACATGAAAAACAATTATTTCCAGCCAGGAAGTTGTATTCAGCAAGAAAGAAAATCATCTTAATAAAACATTCTTAGTTTTACATGTTATGCATTTGTGGGCATATGTACAAACAAGAAAGAGAGGTGGAGAAAGAATGGGGTGGCACACAGAGAGAAAGAACTACTTTATACACTCGACTATAAGTCGACCTCATGTATAAGTCCAGGACAGGTTTTCAGGCCAAAATTATGGGTTTTGCCATGACCTGTGGATAAGTCGAGAGTGAAACTTGGGAGCTCCTTCTGTGAGTGTATGTACAGCAAGAGACACTCTAATTGAGGCTTTTTATTTCAACTTTGGTTTCAGCCTTCACCCAAACAGGGACAGCCAGCGCTGGCGATCTTCACACCGCATGGGGAACTCTGAAAGAGCTGCTATCACTTTACTATAGTGACCCATAAATAAGTTGACCTGGGATTTTGGGGTCAATTTTTGGGCATAAATTTTTAGACTTATAGATGAGTATATACGGTATGCAATGTTGCAAGCTCTGTTGATGTGGGGTATGGATACACCTACTGTCAGCTCTTGCACCAACAGACCTTTCTAATGGATCAGCAGCTGTTCATAGGAGAAAAGATATGCATCCCTATTGTGGTATACTCTGTGCACAAATGTTGCAAAAGTATTATTGGGTAACATTTTCCACATATATACATATACGTAAGCAAGTCAGAAGTTTGAATTCTGATTTTGCAGGAAGTTTAGTTCTAAGAGATCAAATATTTGATCTTAAAATAAAATCAGGAAGAGTTTCCAGTTGTTGCAATACCACTATACCCCTTCTGGCATGGCTACACAGGCATATATCACTTAACAAAGCCTCTGACAATGAAGCTCCTTTATACAAAGACTTTTTACATCTATCCAATTCCATTTTTCCTCCTCATTGCCTCTTATCTAGCTGGACTTTTAAAAAGCAGTATCAGTGGATTGGGATGATGATGGAGGCATGGAAAGACACAGACCTTTGGTGTTGGGTTGCAGCAGCATATCTGCAATAAACAATGCAATAAAGCTTGAGATGGGAAAGAGCAGGAATCTGCTCTAGTTGGTCCTACTGTAACCATGTTTGCCTGCCTACAACTGGCAGAGATGTTTACAGCAAAATGGACAGAAAAGGGGAGAGCAGATAAGCCTGCTTCATTAGCTATTCTCAACATGTTTAAAAAAAGCTTAGATCTATAAGTCTGGCTACCAAAATGTAAATCATAAAAAACTGGAAGCTAGTGAAAGAAAGAAATATCATCCTTGGATACCTTTTGGAAGAAGCCTTCAAGTGATCTCTAGAAGGTTCAAAATGTTTTTGTTTATTTGCATAAGGCTACTTGGTTGTTCCCTTTCATATGTGCATATTGCTAGTTTTGAATTAAAAACTTTCTAAACCATAATGAATTGCTCTTCATTTTTTGAGGTGCAGTAAACTATCCCTATTCTTCCCATTTTATTTCTGCCTCTGGTGCTACCTTTTCTGTTAAAGCAGCAAGGTTCAGGAACAGATCTACTTCATTAACAGAGGTATTCCTGCACCTGCTTCAGAATTATTTATTACACAGTTATAAAAATCTCGGTCTACAGTTTTGACTTCAGATGGCGTCTCCCCTCTCAATCAATGTCTTAAAGTAGTAATGGTCTGGATGAGAAAAAACATATTGAAACTGAATCCAGACAAAACAGAGGTACTAACACTAACAGCCCCAAACCCAGGTATTGGGACACAATCTCCAGTCCTAGATGGGGTCACTCTCTCCTCAAAGGACTGTGTTCGCAGTCTGGGGGTGCTTCTAGATCTATCGCTTCAGATGACAAATCAGGTGAATGCAGTGGTCAGGAGCACCTACTATCAGCTGGAGGTCTGGGACCTCAAAACTGTGGTAAATCCGCTGGTAACCTCTTGTTTCAATTTCTGCAATGCACTCTACATGGGGCTATCCTTGTGCCTAGTTTGGAAACTTCAGCTGGTACAGAATATGGCAGCCAGGCTGGTCTCAGGTAAAACCAGAAGAGTCCATATAACACCTATTCCAAAATTGCTTCACTGGCTGCCTATCAGTTTCCAGGTGCAGTACAAGGTGTTGGTTATTACCTTTAAAGCCCTAAATGGCTTGGGTCCAACCTATCTTCGGGACTGCCTCCTTCTGTATAATCCATCTGGGCACTCAGGTCCTCTGGGAAAAATTTACTGCAACCTATAAAAACTAGATTATCTGCAACTGCCCAGAGAACCTTTTCGGCTATCATGCCTAGACTTTGGAACGGCCTGCTGGATGAGATCCGTCACTTGACCACCTTAAACAGCTTTAAAAAAAGCTATTAAGATGGATCTCTTCCGGCAGGCCTTTCTTGAGTAGGTAACTGGCCACCGAAAATAGTTATGCCGGTCCCTGATTTTCATTGTAGCTATTTTAAATTATTTGTTTTTGTAATTTTAAAATATGTTTTTATATTTTGTCTAATTGTATTTTAGGGGTGGGTGGGTTACTAGGGGATGGGATTGTTTGTTTTATCTTATAAGCCACCTTGATTGTATTTTACAGAGAGGTGGGATATAAATAAATTTTATTATTATTATTATTATTATTATTAATCCAACAACTGCAATTAAGGCTACTACCTTTTCTTTAAAGTGAAGTTTATCTCCTTTATGTTTTTCATCCAATGTCTGAATTAAATTCACCCATATCCCAAGGTAGAAATGGTTGTTGACAGGATGCAGTTTTGTACCCAAGCTCCCCAAGAGATTTCATATCCTTTATCCAGATTCCTTCCTCCCTGCACACATGGATGGGAAAGAACCAGAACTTGGAGAAGTTACATTTTTGACTAATATATCTATATCTATATATCTATAGTAATCAAATAATCTTTTCTATGTCTGAAAAGAACATCTAGTTACCACTACTGTGCAAATTTTAGTTCACCATCAGGCCCCTAAGAACATTTTAAGCTGTGTTGTACCAAGTCAAATCATTTCAGTTCCAGTTCAGTCTTGTCTGTCCTGACTGCCAGGATCTCTCCAGGTTTTCATAGAAATCTGTTGATCTGGAACTGTCTTTGGAATTCCAAGTAAAAAGGGGGAAAAAAGCCCTTACAATGCAAGATTGATATCATCTAGTAGCAGTGGAACAGTACTCATGAAGAGAATGGGAAAAACCCAAGACACTTTTCTGAGTGCTATGACAATGCACAACTGTGCTTATCTAGTGGATCTTTTAAATAGATGTTCTAGCCTCTGACAGTGTAATCATCCTTCTGAATAGGGTCAAATTATAGCATACATCAGAAGTGTATGTTTCAGTAATTGCTTGTCTTTTTTTATGCAAGGGAAATCTGTATATGTTTTGGAGGTAGGGGGAAGGATATCACTTCAGGATCATGGATATATATTTTAAAAATCCTTTTGCCCCATCCCATTTTCCACTGAAAATTTACCCTGCAAAGGTGCTACTTGGAAACAAGGCCTTTGGATAAAAATATCATCTTTGGGAGTAATTAATGGGACAAAATAATGTCTCCTCACCTTTGCTGCAGATGTATACCAGATATGAGGGGGGGGAATCTTAAAGTTTTAATTATTGCCTTTAAAAAAACTGACAGAAAGTTTGTTTTGATTGTAGATGTTAACTTATTTCTCTGTAGTCATCATCCAGATTTACACATTTCCCCCAGCATTTCTTGACCCTCCGAATACCTGATATTGTAGAAGTCTGCAGATTGCGCCTTACAGGGGGTATTGTAAAGTAATAATTATCACCTGGAAGTTATTATGGTATATTGATGAAATTTTGTCAGTGTCATCATTATTCCCTAAGTGCATGATGTTGAGAAAATCAGCTCATTGTGTCCTTTATTTTTGTGACAGGTTGTGCCAGAAATGATTAAAGTGTAAAATCCTCGTTAGGCGCAATCCGCAGACTTCTACAATAAAAGTATTCGGAGAGTCAAGAAACACTGGGGGAAATGTGTAAATCTGGATGGTGACTATGTAGAGATAAGCTAACAACTACAAATCAAAACAAACTTTCTGTCAATTTTTTTAAAAAGGTGATAATTAAAACTTTAGGACACCCCCTTGTATTCTAAGGCATTCATGACTGAACATGTGTGTATGTGCCCACCCTGTGAATTTCACAGGGTTTTTTTCTTTTTGCTTCATCTGCACTGCAGAAATAATCCAGGTTGACACCACTTTAACTGTCATGGCTCAATGTCATGGAATTCTGGGAACCATAGTTTGTTGTGGCATCAAAGATCTCTGACAAAGAAGGCTAAATGTCTCACGAAACTACAGTTCCCAGAATGCCAAAGCACTGAGCTATGGCAGTTAAAGTGGTGTCAAACTGGATTATTTCTGCAGTGTGGATGCAGCCTTAAAACTACTTCTTTTAAAGAAACATGGCCAGTTAGTTGCAAATCAATTCTAAATTGTACAGCACTGTGGTGTTGCCTTAATAGTGTCTGTTTAAAGTCTTCACTGTGAGGCTATTTGGGTGTACTAGAAAATTCTGGGTAACTGAATCTGAATTTTAAACTATGTTTATCAACTCTATAATTTCTCCAAGAAGCATAATCCTTGCATGTTTATAATGCAATAACATGAGTCTAAGAACTTACCACATTTTTACAAAGGTCTGCAAAAGTGCCATCAAAGCCTTTCTTCTTGGCCCAGCCTGGCATGACTTCAGTGTCAGGTACAACAATTCCCACCAAAAAGGCCTACAAGGAGAGCAAGATAAAATCAGGAACTGTATTTATGACCCGGCCTCCTGGCTGGGCCCCATGTTCTTTGCTGTCCTCAGTCTGCTTCTAAAGACAAGGGTTGCTTTGACTTTTGACTGCATTTCCATAACTGCTATGGCAGCTCCAGCTTATCACAAAAGCCAGAGCACTGGGTGGTGAGAACAAAACTGAGAGTGTGTTGCTCTCTTCTGCTGACTTTTGACAACAGCTTCCATATAAATGGTTCTGCAAAATAGTTACTTCCACTCCTCTTCTATACTCCACCAGCGCTTCAAATTCCACTACTGGACTGGCTTCAGACATTACAAAGAAAAACCTTTTTCCATCTCTATGTTATCATACCTGTCTAGTTAGACTCAGCACATGTTGTGATTCGTTCATTCAATTATGCAAACATCATATGCAAACCTTATGTGCACCCCTGCTCCAAACAGCTTGCATCCCACAGCACCTCTTTTATAGGGCATCAGTTGAAGAATACAACATTCCTCTCATTAGATTATGGTGTTTTTTTTAAACAATGCTTACCTGCTTAGCTTATATCCATTCTGCACATTATACTGTGCATACAAGTGCTGGAATTAAAATTGTATGTGCACTATGCCTACTTCTCATAAACTGTGAAGATGAAAAAATGGTTATGGGCGCACTTCCCTTCAGACAAGTAGTGAGCCTTTGGTTTGGTCCACTGGGATTTGGTTTCAGGATCTGCCCTGGAAACCAAAATCCATGGATGCTCAAGTCAAATTAAATACAATGGCATAGTAAAATGGTGTCCCTAACATAAATTGGCTAAATCAATGTTTGCTTCTTGGAATTTATTTTTTAAATAATATTTTCAACTGTGGCTGGCTAAATCCATAGATAATGAACCTATGGATATGGAGGGCTGACTGTAAATGAACAGTACAAATTTTGACTGTGGAAGTATCATACCACTGTAGCCATGCTGGGTCCCTTAAATATCAACTGAAGTAAAGATAACACCTAGCCTGTTCTTAAATAGGAAGCTGTATTTGAGGCATTCAGCTCACAGAATGCTATCAAAAATGTCTAAAGAACATGTAAAAAAAAGCATAGGATTTACCTGTAAACTATCTCCATGCACATATACTTGGGAGACAGGTTCGCTACGTATGTAGATATTTTCAATTTTTTCTGGTGCAATGTATTCTCCCTGAGCCAATTTAAATATATGCTTCTTTCGATCAATGATTTTTAGTGTTCCATTCTGTGGGTAAAACAATAACAGCATTCAATAATTCAGATATAGGAAAAAGTTTAGGGCAGCTCTACTGTACTGTAGCACTTATGAAACATACTACAGGAAAAGAATTATTACCCGTTTTAAATGCTGAGGCTCCCAAAAGAAACTAAGGCCATAGTTCTGCTCTTTCTGAAAGCTGTACAAAAATAAAGTGGCTTATGATCTACAGCAGGGGTCCCCATGCTTTTTGATCCGGGGGCCAGTTCGCTGGCCGCCAGATCTTTTGGGGGGGGAGGCATGCGCGTGCGCTCATGCACACTACTCGGGCGCCATTTTGTGTTCCAAAATGGCGCCCAGAGTCGTGCGCATGCACCCGGCGTCACGCGCACATGCGCATGACTCTGGACACCATTTTGGAACACAAAATGGCGCCCGAGTAGTGAGCATGCGCGCGTGACGCTGGGTGCATGCACATGACTCCGGGCGCCATTTTGGAACACAAAATGGCGCTTGGCGTTGCGCGTGTATGCGCACTACTCCGGTGACATTTTGTGTTCCAAAATGGCACCCGGAGTCAGGCGCATGTGCGTGCAATGCTGGGCGCATGCGCACGACTCCGGACGCCATTTTGGAATACAAAATGTTGCTCGGCAGTGCGGCGACGGCAGTGGCAGGACCAGCTGCGGGCCGGTAAAAAGGCCTCGACGGGCCGGGTCCGGCCTGTGGGCTGTAGTTTGGGGACCCCTGATCTACAACATAATCCTATACTTTCTTACTGGGAATCCCACTCTAATCAGTGAAACTTACTCCCAAGTAATGTGTGCTTAGGATAATGGTCATAGAGATTTAGGGCCGATGCAGAAGATTGGGGCCTGGGAGCAGAAAATTGGGGCCATGGCAACCACACGGCACGGCCCTGATCCTCCTTTTTGCCGCCTCCAAAAGAGTGGGCAAATGCCGCTCCTTTTTTGGGGTGGCAAAAAGCCACCCTTTGAGCCACCGCCGTGGCGCTTCTGCACCCCTTTGGTGCAGCGTGTATGCACACTGTGCCAATAGGACACCCTGATGCCATACGGTCAGGAGTGCAGTGTTGGGGCGGAGTTGGGGTGGAGTCAGGGCGGCCGGCGTGTGGTCGACCCACTCCAACTCCACCCCAGGACGGCCTAAAGTGCTGGTCTCCATGCCCCCCTGACGTGCTTAAAGAATAACATTTATATCCTGTCTTTCTTCCAAGGAGTTCAGAACAGTTTCATATTTGAAACCACAGGCCTCCCTGCTCCAGGCCTGAGACATTTCTATCACATGTAATATCAGAGATATTTCTGGATCATACTACCTAGACTTTTAGTGTTAGTTTTAAAATGTTCTTTTTTAAAAAAAATATTTATGGAATAAATAAATTGGATCTCCTCAAAAGGGACCCAAGGTGGTTCATAAAAGAAATAAAACCTAAGAATACAATTTTAAAAACAATTAGAACCATCTCATTTAAAACAGTATAAAATTATTTTAAAATGATACAAAAGACAAAATAAATAAATAAACACACCCCGACAAGAAACTTCACTCAGAGCAATTAAAAGTCTGCTTAAACCAAAAGGTCTTTGCCTGCTGGTGAAAGGAAAGCATAGAGGAGCTTCTCGTGGAAGGGCTTTCCAGAGGGTGGGAGCAGCCACTGAGAAGGCTGTCTCTCATTTTTTTTCTTCACAATGATAATTTTATTTATGGACATGTCAAAATGAGTACTCCCAATACTTTTACAACACCACACTTGTGCAAGTGGATCTGCATTGCCTGAGAAAATGGCCCTCTCTCAACAGGGAGGGCACCTCTCCTTTGTAAGAAGGCTGTCTCTCATGTCCTCACCAGGCGAGCCTGGGATGGTGGCAGGACCAAGAGAATGCCTTCCCTGGAAGATTTTAGGGTTGTTGCACATTCATATGGGGAGATATGGTGTTTCAGACAGTCTGGACCTAAGCCATATAGCACACTTTGAATTGTTCTTGGATATGAACTGGTAGCCAGTGAAGCTATTTTAACAAGGGAGCTATATGCTCCCTATAACTGTCCTCAGTCAGCATTCTGGACCCAGCTGTTTGGACCCAAAGAAGTTTCTGAA
Organism: Phrynosoma blainvillii; assembly: GCA_026167975.1. Taxonomy (NCBI): domain Eukaryota; kingdom Metazoa; phylum Chordata; class Lepidosauria; order Squamata; family Phrynosomatidae; genus Phrynosoma; species Phrynosoma blainvillii. The sequence continues at coordinate 277,187,190 of JANUYF010000002.1, read as the reverse complement.
TAATTTCCAAAGAGTATGTTAAAAGTAGTCCAAATCACTCCCCCTGTCCAGCTCCTTGCATAGGTCATCCACCAAGGTGACCTAAGCTGTCTATATCTCATAACTAGGTCTGAAGCCAGATTGAAATGGATCTAGATTATCTGTCTCATCCAGAAACTGCTGGAGCTGGGAGGCCAACATATGCTCCAGAACCTTGCCTAAAAATGGAATGTTAGTGACTGGCTGATAATTATTTAGAATGGTAGGATCCAGGGAGGCCTTTTCAAAGAAATAGCCTCACCACAGCTTCTTTTAGGCAGGATGCTGCAGTGAGTCATTTACCACTCCCCTTACCCACTTGGCTGCTCTCAGAAGCCAAGAGGGACAAGGATCCAGGATAAATGTGGTAGCTCTCACCTCTCCAAGTATCCAGCATTAGATGTATTAATAATTCAAAGGCCTCCCAAGGCAGTTCATTGTTGTTATGTACAATCTTTAAAAACAAAATCTATTTTCCTGTTTCTTTAGAGTTAGCAAAATAAGTTAATTTTAAATTTGTGTTGTCACTTCAACACCTACAATATCAAACAAGGCAGCTCTTGAACCACATTGCAATTTTAAAAGTAAAAAATAAAATAACTTGAAAGTTACTTTTAGATCACAGAAGGAGTAACGTTATCCTTGGTTAAATTACAGTCTGAATGTAATATAGCTATACTTTTATTACTGGAAAAAAGAATGAATGGTAAGTGGATATTTCCAAGTTTTTGTTTTAGTATCCCCAATAAAGTCAGGTGAACTATTTTGGAAGACAGATGTAGCTTTTCAATGACAACCTTTCTATAATATTTGTTGCATGCTAAGTTAGCAGTTCGGTACGTACAGGTAACCACTTCCCGACGTCCCCTGTATGAAGCCATCCCTCCTTGTCTAATGCTTCAGCAGTTCTCTCATCATCTTTCAGGTAGCCCTTGAAAACATTTGGACCCTTCACACAAATCTGCAAGAGAGATCAATTTGTTGGTAAATGCTAGAATGGTTTTTTTTAATAAGAGACTTACACTAATCTATTGTAATCACACAAACCATGAAGAATATCCTCAAGACTCTCAGCCTGGAAAATAGACCAGGCTACTATTGTTACTATACAAAGAATCATTGTTTTATCATCAGCTATCCTTGAAAACTACTGTAACTTTTTAAAAAGAGACCAGGGGTTGCTTTTTTATTTCCTTTGAAGAGAAGGCCTCCTATTACTGTTTCATGCCAACAGCACAGCTACACAACTATGGTACAGCACAGAAGACTTCTCTGTGCATACAACTTTTGGGGCAGGGAAGAGAATCATGTGACTTTCCAAATGTTGGACTTCAACTTCTAGCAACCCTAGCCAGCATCACCAATGGTGAAGGATAGGAGCACAACATCTGTAGACTAGCCACTATTTTCATTCCTGATCTAAGGCTGGATGTGGTGATGACTCTACAAGCCAGCTAAATCATGGGTAATGTTTCCTCACACAGGTTATTATATACCACCTTTAGTGAAAAACAAAATTCCAAGTTTTTGAATGTGCCCAAATACAGTAGAGCAGGGGTAGGCAACCTTTCCCCTTTAAGGGCCGAGGGACTTCAGCTCCCAGAAGCCGCAGCCATGTTGGCCAATAGTCCCATGTTGGTCAATAGCTCCTGGGATTCTGGGAGCTGAAGTCCCTCGGCCCTTAAAGGGGAAAGGTTGCCTACCCCTGCAGTAGAGCAAAGAACCAATACAATGTATGATTTCATTTGCCTCATGTCCTTGATTGTTGTGAAATTCCACAGGAGAAGCCTACTCAGATCGGCTTAACATTCCAATAGAGAAAGTCTTACTTTGAGCAAACATGCAATGATTCTCTTGCCTCTGATCTACAAAAGAAAAGCAACCTTTGCATTCTCAAATGCTGTTAAATGGATGGTTCCTAGAGTTGTCCCTTCACCTGTCTTTCTCAGTGTGCATCCAGACAGAAAGCTCACAGCGTTACCAATTAAAATACACTATGTGTTTATTTATTATTTTTTAAAAATGAGAAAATGTGGTTAGAAAACAAGTGAGTGTTATAACAGAAGACATCATCATCTGGACCCACTACAATACTCTGTGACTGAGGCAGGACAATTGTAATATAACAGAAGTTTTGTCTGGAAACTCTGTTTGTTAAACTGTAGCCTATTTCCTCTTTCTTCACATGCACATGCACACACATCTTTGTATGTCAGCTTCCCAATTCAGAACAGTTGAGAGAGGTCTTGATAGCATCTATCAGCAATTAGCTCCTATAAAAAGACATTCACCGACTAGTCAGGAATGGAAAGCTGTCATTTTGCCTGATAATACCCCAGGGGTAGGCAACCTTTCCCCTTTAAGGGCCGAGGGACTTCAGCTCCCAGAAGCCTCAGCCATGTTGGCCAATAGTCCCATGTTGGCCAATAGCTCCTGGGATTCTGGGAGCTGAAGTCCCTCGGCCCTTAAAGAGGAAAGGTTGCCTACCCCTGTAATACCCTTTTGTTCAAATCTGATTCCCCAAATGTTCCAGCAAACCCACCATGATAACTATATTCACATTAATCAGACAGAAATCTCACAATAAGATGAATTCCAACCAGTGGGACACAATTTGTTATATTCTGCTCCACTGTCATTATTGTACAACAAGGAGTCTGCCTGTTTCCCTCCGGCTTTGCAGCACAGGAATGTACTAACAGAGCAATTTGAAGAGCATGGGGGAAGGAGAATCCATGGAGCAACAAGTCTAACCAAGGCCATGACAGCAGGATGAAAAAGGTAGGAGACTGGCTGGAAAGAGTATGTCAGTCAGCTCCATGACTGGCATGTTTTCCTGCTCTTCCATCTTTGAGTCTTATGGATTAGAGCAGGGGTAGGCAACCTTTCCCCTATAAGGGCTGAGGGACTTCAGCTCCCAGAATTCCAGGAGCTATTGGCCAACATGGGACTATTGGCCAACATGGCTGAGGCTTCTGGGAGCTGAAGTCCCTCGGACCTTAAAGGGGAAAGGTTGCCTGCCTCTGGATTAGAGTTTATTTATTTGCTTCATCATACCAATGCTATTTTTCTGGCCCCAACCCTCCAGACTTCCCTTCTGTTGATGATGATGTGTGCCTCCCTATCATGTCTGACTTATGGCAACCTAGAGGCGATTCTATCATGAGGTTTTCTTGGAAAGATTTGCTTTTCTTTGAGGTTCAAAGTCATACTATGCAATGGGTTTCATGGGTGAGAGCAGATATGAACCTTGGTTTCCCAGTGTCTTAGGGCCTTTACAGACTGCCAGAAATAATGCAGCTTGAGTCCAGTTTAACTGCCCTGGCTCAGTGCTAGGGAATCATGGGAATTGTAGTTTTTTTCTGAGACATTGAGCCTTCTATGTCAGAGAGCACTGGTACCACAATAAACTACAGTTTCCATGATTCCCTAGCACTGAGCCAGGGCAGTTAAAGTGGACTCAAGTTGCATTATTTCTGGCAGTCAGTATAGGCCCTTAGTCAAACCCTCAAATCACTACAATAGGCTTACTCTCAGACTCACCTCCCTTTTTAGGGATGAATTAATTAAGATGAATTACATTGTCTATTTGAGAAACCCCCTCCATTTTTAGAGGCCTTCCTGCACAAACATTAAATATACCATTCTTCCCCTGGCCCCCAAACAAGTGAATCTCTGGCTACTTCCAGATGTATTTGTTTTTTCCTGTGTTTGGCAGTCTGTGTGGTCCCCCAAGAGTCCCAGGGCACAATTTGGCCTCCAGACTTGCCACAGTGTATGTATAAAACTTTCTTAGATCTATTCCTTGAATGCCCCCTTAGTAGTGCTATCAGAGCAGCAATAACAGAGGAAGCAGAGGTTTCTCTCTGTTAACAAACAGCAAGTTTATGAGGGTGAATCTCTCTCTCTCTCTCTTTTTTTTTTCCCCCTCCATGGCAGGTACAGATATCCAGACCACTTTGTGGCCCCTGGGATGCCCACATATGTTGCAGATTCACAATCTAAGGTGGCATGTTGCAACCTATGCCCCATATGCCTCGTCTTGTCCGTTCTTGCCACTACCAAGTGATCTCACCACTATGAAGCCCTGAAGATATACCACCAACACTTAAAAGAATTACACCCAATTCCTGACATGTTCATTTGCCTTAATCCTTGAGTACCCTAGAAAACCCATCCTAGAAAAACCAACTCTACTGCCCATCCTATCTGGTATAGATGAGCCACAGATCCTGCCCCTAACAAATGGACAACAACTTTTATAAACTACAAGTGAAATGGCAATGAGTGTTACAGTATACACATTACCTCGCCTTCCCCTTTGGAAGAAAAATAATTCAGTTCTTCAACATTCACCAGCTTGATTAAATTACAGGGCAAAGGTGCTCCTACATGACCTGTGAATCAAATTGAAAGATATTTATCACTTTTTTGAAAGTGTAAAAGTAAAACAGAGTTAGTGTGGTGTAGTGGTTTTGAGTGTTAGACTAGGACATTGGGACACCAGGGTATGGAATCCCTGTTCAGCCATGGAAATCTTGACCTCTCTTTCAGCCTCAGAGGAAGGCCATGGCAAAACCCCTCTGAACAAATTCTTCCAAAAAACAACAACAACCAACCAAAACCCACCCTGGGATATGGCCACCTTAGGGTTGCCAGAAGTCAGAAATAGCTTGAAGGCACACAACAACAGCATAAGTAGAACAGATTCATTCCTGAACAATCTGAACTAACAGTATGTATATTTTATTGGCCTCCCTCCAATCCATCTCATACCATCCAGCCTCAGAGGGAGAGTGACAGGCCCACCTGCATTGGGCCTGGCTTAGACTAAGAAGGAGAGCCCATCTGCCATGGTCCAGGCCTCAGAGGGAGAGAAGAACTGATGGACCTATTCCCTTTCCCACTGCCATTCCCTTCTCCTTCTGTGTCATGTCTTTTTAGATTGTAAGCCTGAAGGCAGGGAAATGTCTAATTTAATTAATTAATCTCTGTAAAGTGCCATGTAAATGTATGGCACTATATAAATAAAAATTGATGATGATGATCAAATAGCTCCCAATTATTGTTCCCCACAGTATGAGGGGAGAAAGGAAGTGAATATACACTTGAGGCCCATCTTTCCCCAAGACCAATATTTGTTTATTTAATTTATATCTCTCCTTTCTCGTTGTACAAGACCCAAGGAGAACAATCCTTGAAGGAAAACAAATTCCCAGTAAGGTCACTATTTATCATAAGCACTGAAACTGTGATATAAAGAAATACAACATGCATACAGATATGATGTGACATTAATTCAAGTTGAATTTTGTCCAGTGTCAGCATACCTGTACTTCTCATTGCCAAAGAGAAAAACCATTGATTTGCATGCCTCTTTGGCAGGAAAAAGTGCCAAATCTCAAAGAGCAAAGATAACACTAATTGTGCATGCAGTTATCTTGCATACACACTCATGACATCTTAGGATTTTGACCATACTCTTTCCCAGTTTAAATGATCAACTCATATTCTAAAGTGTAATAAGAATATGGTCTACTTTTTTTTTACCTGATGTCCAGTCCCCTGGAGTGGTAAAGGTACATCCAGCTGTGCACTCTGTTTGACCGTAACCTTCATAAACCTGTCAAAAATGTGTAATTTCAGAAAGACTGTATTTAGCAGACTTAGCATTTTATCTGAAGACTGGAAAGGAAAACAAGCAAAAAAGATGTTCCCTTCTTTGAAACATTCTGTGTAGGAGGTGACTGTTATCACTGAACGTAACCTATATTACAAATTGCACAAACAGAATTTCTGATTCTTGAAATTAGAGATGGAGAAAGAGGACAGAGATGTAGAAGCTCTCTGTAAGTGAGAAAAATCACTGTGATGTTATGGAGGGAGGAATTAATGTAAAATAGGCTATGTATGTGTGACATAGTAGATGTAATAAGGTAGGGATCTGTCAGGAAGGGGTGAGAGTATGAAATGATGGGAGTGAATAGTATTGGCTAGGTATTTGCCGGATTTTAAAAGGCTGGTGTATGTGACAGCTGGACAGTTAGGAGTTAGCGATGTAATGAGAGTTAGGCTGCTGTCACACTGCAGAATTAATGCAGTTTGACACCACTTTAACTCCCATGGCTCAATGCTTTGCAATCCTGGAATTTGTAGTTTGTTCTGGCATCAGAGCTCTCTGACAGAGAAGGCTAAATATCTTACAAAACTACAAGTCCTAGAATTCCATAGCACTGAGCCATGGCAGTTAAAGCAGCATCAAACTGTATTAATTCTGCAGTGTAGATGTAGCCAGGGTCAATGATAGAGACTCGTTAGATTCAAGTCAGTTATTTGATTACGTGATTACTGTTACTTAGTTGATTAATTAGAATTAGATATATGAGAGAAAGAAATATGATTGTCTAAGTTAGGCATATGAGTGAGAGTTTGGGTCAGTCAGGATTTAGATGTATAAAATAAGTCATCTTAAAACTATAGTTTTTTGTGGGTTTTTCGGGCTGTGTGGCCATGTTCTAGAAGAGTTTCTTTCTGACGTTTCGCCGGCATCTGTGGCTGGCATCTTCAGAGAAAACTGGAATAGAAGAGAATGGGTCTATATATACTGTGAGACCCTGGGTAGGAAGGAGTGGTCACTCCTCCCAGGGTCAGAAAGAAACTCTTCTAGAACATGGCCACACAGCCCGAAAAACCCACAAAAAACTATGGATGCCGGCCATGAAAGCCTACGACTTCACATCTTAAAACTGTATGTTAAACTTCTGTGTAATACATTATTTTTGTACCATATACTTGTGCCTCTGAGAATGCTACATATGAGTTATTGGAACATTTGAATGTAGACACTCGGTGTCTGTGGTGGCACCAGTTATTCAACAGTGGTGTTGCCCAGTGGAGGGATTAGATTAATAGTCTTGCACTGGAACTACATCTAGAAGGTTCCCACATTTGGTGCCAAAAACAGTGGACATGAGGAAGCCCTCATAATTGGTGGAAGCTATGGAGATAAGTAGAAGCCCTCAAAGCTACATTTCTGGAATCTACTCTATACTAAAATAGTACTAATAATGATGGTGATGATGGCAGGTAACTGAGACTTTAAATATTGATGTGCTTGAGAAGGCTATTCAATACATATATTTACAGTATTCCAGACAAAAAGATACAGATCCTTCAACACACTTTATAATAATAACATCTGCTAATGATACCTCTAACTTGGGCTAGTGCTATAGGTCTCTGCCCTAGAGAAGTTAGTTATTCACTGTTGTGATAAAAGAGCAAATGAAATTGCAAGTCTTGGTGAATTCTGCCAAAGCACCTCTTCTAGCCTTGGTTCCAACTAACAGACAGAATTAAAGCGAGTCAGTTATTATTTTCTAGATTGCTGACTCTTGGCTTTTGGAGGGCACCATATTGGGAATACAAGTGAAATGTAGTTGGCAGACAGGAATTCCCCTTAAACAGAACTGGGAGGAAAAATGCCCCAATCTGCTTGTAATGATCTGTTCTACCACACGCCCACCAATTTTTTTTTAGTTCATATCCAGGCACAGACTCAGAGGGCCATTTCCATTAGCAAAAATACTTTTATATAATCTGGATAATTATTTATGTACATCATACCTGGCATCCTAGGGCTGCTCGAAGGAAACCCAAGACAGTGGGGGAAGCAGGAGCAGCTCCGGTTACAATCATCCTAACACAACCACCCAGGCTTGCCTGTTAGATAAACAGAATCTTGAAAAAGAGTATAATGGAGCCATCCAATATTATATCTCCCATTTTGAGAGAAAGGCAGGATATAAATCCCCCAAATAAATAAATAAATAAACAAAAAGATTCACACAGCTTGTCTGGGATAATACCAACACCTATTCAAATACCTATTCAGGCTACCTACTCAAATAGATCATGACTGTACTGCATTATCTAAGCCTACTATTCTTATATGTAGTTCCAAACCTCTACCTTCCCTCCCACACAGTTTGAAAAAAATCATGCTTCAAGTCAAAATAAGCAACAAACATCTCCCTCCTTGTCACATACACACACAGAATCAAAGGCCATAGAGGAAAGGATAGATCTCCTCTTCCCCCTATCCCGTGCTAATACAAGTGCATTGCTGAAAAAATGTATCAAGTGAAATATTTCGAAGGCAGCAGAGAACGAAGAGCAAAAGAAGCCATGAGATGTTCTTTCTCCTTCCTCTCACTGCAAATTTTCATTTGTCAGATTCTGATTTGGAGTAATGATATGGGTGAATTGTTTGCTTTCAAGGCCAAAGTAAGAAGTCTGTGCTGAACTATTATGCCTAAATATGTTCCAGTTGTTTTGAGGAGCCGGTGGTGATTTGATTTTGGAGTGGCTGTTATATTTGATATTAACATACTAATTCAATTAACATAAGCCATCTTGATTTTCATTGGTCTGCTCAGAATCAACAAATGCATAACTGTAAGATGGTCATGGATACCCTTGTCCCAAATCTATGTTCTGCTTGGAGCACATCAGCCTCTAATTCTTGCCAGTTACAGGCTGAGGGTGAGCAGTTCACAGATTAAAGAAACAATTGATTTCCTCGGCTAAAAATAAAAGAGGCTTGTCACTGCATGCTATCCAGTTAAGCATAAATTAAAGAGAATTAGATAGTCTAGAACTGCTTTACTCTGGAGGCCCATCACAAAATCAGCAGGGGCATTTCTGATTGTATACCATAGGCCATAAAGCATTTGGTTTTCCTTTCATTTATGACAAATGAATTGTATGTTTAGTGCATTGCTTCTAATTTCTGATTACCATTTTCTAGAGAAAAACGCAATTGGTTCAAGCAAATATTGATTTAATACTGTTTTAAGGGGGGGGAGGGGTTGTTGGGTCTGGGTATTGTTTATGTTTTTATGGTTGTAAGCCACCCTGATTGGGTTTCCAAAGGGCGGGATATAAATAAATTTTATTATTATTATTATTATTATTATTATTATTAATAATTAGTTTCTGTGGGCCTTTCTGAGAGGCTGTGAAAAGGATCTTGCTTCTTCTCTGTCCAACCCGCCTATCACTATTACTTAGAGGGGAAGAGGTATAAAGATAAGACCCAATGTGGTGTAGTGGTTGGAGTATTGGACTAGGACTCTATGGGACCAACATTTGAATCCTTGTTCGACTATGGAAAACCACTGACCTTGAGCAAGTAAGGGGCTGTACAGATCAGCCAAAAGGGCTGGCCTGGGGATGGAGTGGGGGCCGCATGCCAGCTGCCCCAACTCTGCCCCAATGCTGCCGTCACGCCGCCAACCGAACCAGACGGTGTGCCGCATCAAGGTGCTCCCTTGGTGCAGTGTTCACACACGCTGCGCCAAAGGAGCACCGAAAAGCCGCTGCCGCTGCCATGGCAAGGGCAGCTTTTTGCTGCTCTAAAAAGGAGTGGCATTTGCCAGATCTTTTTAGAGTGGCAAACCACCGAATTGGGGCTGCGGCATGCAGTTACCATAGCCCCAATCCGGCAAGGAAACAGGCCATCTGTTCAGCCCCAAAGATTCTCTCAGCCTTAGAGGGTGGCAATAGCAAACTCCCTCTGACCAAACCTTGCGAAGAAAATTCAGTGACAGGTTTGCCTCAGGGTTGTCATAAGTCAGAAATGACTTGAAGGTAGAAAACACCAACAAAGAGATACAAATGATAAGGAGGGGATTCATTTGGGAAATAGGCAAAGGGGCTTGGTGGAGGGGCGAGGAGTGAAGAATTGGCAGGACTCTGCCAGTGTCTTGCTGACAAGAACTAGGCAATACCAGTACTGGAAGACGGTTTTATCCATAGGACTGTAACATAGGTTGGCCTAGTGGAAGAAGTGGGAGGAATGAGCCATTTAAGGATTCCTTCTCTAGTGTAAGAAAATGGGTATACACAGAGGCCAAGCTGAAAGTCAGCATGACTTACTTTTAGAATTTGCACAATAAGGGGGGGTAGGACCTCTATATGAAGAATGGTTCTTGTTTGGAGTTGCTTAAATATGTGTTTATTCCAGTAGTTCTTTTATGAGACCTTGAATTTCAAAGTGTAGTTACAAAAAACAGAACAGTCAAAAAACTGAAAAACATACATCTTAGCTGTAATCATATACAATATTATTATTTACAGGAGAAGTTCATGTGGAACTGGCTACGTCTTTTTCCATATTGGTTTGGAAATTAGCCAAGGCATTTCCCAAATTCCTGTCCCAAAAGAGCATGAATGAAGGTGGTATTCACCCATCCTTAAGCACAATCTACCTTTCCTAAATGTATAGACCCTCCAAAGTCACTTTTATTTTTATCACATAAAAGGGACAGGTTTTGCCCAAGACCTTTACCTGTATTTTGTTGAAGAACAGTTTATCCCACAGACTGTCATTTCTAATGATCCCGCTTTGAACCTCCGCCTTTTTACGCTTGGCAGCAAATTCTAGAAGCCAGCGTTTCAGTGGCGTATCTGCTTGGCTGAAGATCTAAGAGAAAACAGAATGGCGCGGGGATAGGGGTGGGGAATGACAAGATTACATGGCTATAAAAGGAAGGAGGACCAAATCTGTCACTGGCATAAGCAGACAAGGCACCACCAATGCCAGCAGTATAATGAATTGTTTGAATTAATCATAACTACACTGCTAAGAGTTGACAACAGCTCTTCTGTTGCACTTCATTTTGAATTATGCTCTCTTTCTTTCTTTTCTTTACCAAAGAGAAAAAGCAACCAAGACAACAAAGTCACTGAAAAATATTTAGAGATTAAGGTGTCCTGAGGGCCTCTGTTGTGTAATTAGCTTGGCATAGCTATAGAATTCTTCAGAAAATTGTAGCAACAGTATAAAAACATCTGGTAGCTGCAGAGAAGTCCCCCACTCTTTAATGAGCTAATTGTGGCTAGTCATTACTTTTTATTAAGGTTTTGTGTAGAGACGAATATGCCAAATCAAACTAATATTCCTCAAAAGCTATTTTATAAATATACCTTCCCTTAAAAGAGCTATTGGAAAATGAATGCCAGTCTTTGTTCACATTAGATTTTTAAACATTGATTTCCAAGTTCTTTTCCCTGTATGGAAATCTGCACAAAATACAAGACAGCCATGCCTATGGTCATGCTATGCTGGACAGCAACTAATGTCAGTGAAATGCAGTCAAGATCCTAGGCACTCACACTCCAGTGTCGACAGCACAATACCATCAGGGAAGTCAGTAACGAAGTGTCCTGAAATGTCCCTAATAACATGCAACTTTCAGTGTCACTCACCAAAACCCCCATATTATGCATGCATGGAAATCACTAATGAATATACAGTGACAGGAATACAGGAAGCTAGTTTATGTAGAGTCAGACGATTGGTCCATTTAGCTCACTTCTATCAACTCTGATTGGCAGCTCTCCAGGGTTTCAGGTAGGATTCTTTCCCAGCCCTGCCTGGACACCTTGGATGTTCCCTGGAAAATTCCCATCCAATATTAAGCACACATGACCCTACTTAGCTCCAATATTAGCCACGATTAGGTGTGTTCAGGATGATAAGGTGGTTGATAGCTGGAACATCACTATTACTTCACCCTACCTAGACAACCCTCCTAGAAACAAAGCAGTATCTTAGTTGTAAAAATCCAGGCGTGTGGAGGCCAGCACTTTGAAGGCTGTCCAGCAGAATGGTTTGAAGATGGCTATTGTTCATTATTCTCCACAGACAATCTGTACATAACACATTTAGACTAGTTGTGCAGTAGAAAGTTGGATTATTTCATCAACCTAAGTGGAAAAGCAGGGTTACACTGGAATATTAAAAAATCAAAAATAACAAATTAGGATGATTTACTTATCATTAAAGTGGTTAATGAAGAAAAAGAAATAGTTAAGATTTTGATGGTTCAGTCATTAATCAAAATGAGGACTGTAGTCTAGAAACAGAAGACGACTCAGACTTGTAAAGGCAGCTATTATATAACATTGAAGACCAAATTCAAATATGATCTTATGTTAAGTAAACAGTTAATTTGAAAGGGAACAAGTAAATACCAAAGTCAGAATCATTCATGCCACAGTGTTTTTAATATTTAGGTGTGGTAGTGGAAGCTGGACAGTGCAGAAAGCTAACAGGAAGAAAATCAATTAGAAATGTAGTTCTGGAAGGGGGTTCTAGGGATGCTGTGCACCATCAAAAAGACAACTGAATGAGATGTAGAGCAAATCAAACTTGAACACTTCCTAGAAGCCAAACTGACTAAACTGAGACTGTATGTATATGTATGTTGGACATATCATGAGATGAATGACTGACTGGAAAAGATGATGATGCTGGGAGACGTGGAAGGCAGCAGTAAAAGCAGAAGATTACAGGTGGATTAGTTCAAGGAATCCATGGCTCTGAGTCTGTGAGACCAAAGCAGGGCAGCTGATGACCAGGGCTCTTGGAGGTCTGTCATTCATAAGGTCATGATAAGTCAAAGTCAAGTTGATGACAAATAACAATTGCAGTACAAGACCAAGCTTTTTTGCACAGCAGGCAAGATAGAGTGGAATCTACAAACTCACAAGCCATACACTGAGGAAATGTAAATATGGCACCTGAAAGTCAAAGGTTACCATGGTGTGATGGGGGCAACAGTAAGTTTTAGACAGACAGAAATATAAACAGTGGGATCAGAACACACAAGCTTCCCCTTCATTTTAGAATCCTATCTACACAGCCACAGGAGATAATGGAAGGGGGAATCATCATGCTCTGTGGTCTCCAAGGGCACCACACCAGTGAGATGTTTTCTCCCTTTTCCAATACCATACATGGAACTCAGGGATCCTGCCTATGCAAAGCTTTAATTGTGTATAACCACAGATTCTGTATACACAAAGCCCCCAGATTGATTTCTGCCTACGATTTCCATGGGAAAAGATATTGGCTATATTGGTTTGCAGTAAGATAAAAAATGCAGGAGCCCATGGGAGTAGCAATACAATTTTCATGGGAAGGTAAAGACAAAAATGGGGGGGGGGGGTAGGGTGGGAAGAGAAGGTTTTGGGCTATGGTCACTATAAAAAGGTTTGTATGGAAAAGGTTGTAATAGATAACAATAAAAATAACCCCAATGAAGACAATTTAATTAGAAAGTATGTTGTGAAGCTCCCAAAAAAGCAGATCAATTTAAAAGACGATATTTTCCACATGCGAAATAGTCATTTAACAAAAATACCAGTGATTAGGAATTAAATGCATATAGTGCAAGTCATCCTACCGTAATAATCTGAATGTTTGATAAAGCCTAACGTGCTGTGATCTCTCTGAAAACATGTGGAGAAATCGCCCACTTGATTTTTTTTTCATATATTTTACATTCAAAAGTCAAGATCAACATAAGTGCTTTTGTCTGATGAAACACTGAACACCTGTATGGTGTCAGCATTTCTGTCAAAATTGAGAATGAACTGTTGCACACAGTGGTAAATGCACCAAAGGTGAATTCTGCAGCAGATAAAGTGTACACACATGGAAAGGTTTCCTTGTACATGTACAATGTATTATTAAGTTTATGAAACTTCCCCCAGGATTCTACGATATCCTTTTCTTAGGATACATAAAAATCAATTGCTTGTCCTCAACCCACATTTCAAATTGTTTCAATGCTAGAAATTTGAGAATTGAAGGAGAATTTCAGGGTGTGTGTGGGAGAATTCTTATGGGGGGGGAAACAATGCTTTCATTTCCCCCTCCCTATTTTGCTACACTCCTATAGCAGTCAAGCAGTTAAAGGAACAAAAAGAAGCATTCACATCATTTTTAATTATCCAAAAAAAAAGAAGATTGTAGACCACTATTGATTTATTTTATCACTGAAATGACCATTAAGCTTACCTTGTCATACATTCTGTTTAGCAGTCTTGGCACAACAGGAAAGACGGTTGGGCGCAATGCCTTCATATCATCAGACAGCAAGCGAATGTCCCCTTGGAAGAACCCAATTCGGCCCCCATGGCAATACACTACAGACTGGAGGTGGAGAAGGCAAAGAAAATAAATTAGTTTATTTAGTTTAACCACTTGCATGTGACTATTCCTCTTGAACCTTTTAAATGAAGCTTTCTTAAGTTTTGGGATGTTACTGAGCTACTCTCTTTGATTTGGGCAGTACTATGGGTCACTTTGTACAAATATTTATATATTTGCACAGAGAACATAATAACTGAACCAGAAGATTTACAAATATAATTGGCATCAACTGCTGTTATAATGGTGACTGCAAAAAAGTGTCCTTTGATGGTTAGCGATTGCCTGGAAGGCAAACCTCCTCTGAACAAATCTTGCCAAGAAAAAGCCACCATAACTTGGAAATGACTTGAAAGCACAAAACAACAAATTGTCTGGCCAATGAATTACATTAATTCACATGCATGGTCAGGATACCTGAGGCCACTTGCATATACTGCTCACATAGACTTATATCCTAGATAGAGCCAAACCAACTTGCTTTACTCAGGATGGTGCTGGACATGAAGCCCTTCAGTTGGTAAACTGTGACTCCAGTCAGCCCTATCTAGCATAGTCAATGTGAGGGATTATGGGACTTGTAGTTTAATAACATCTGTAGGGCTTTACACTCCCTTTCTTTTATTGCCACTATTTGCAATACTGTGTCTACAGGGCTGGCTTCTTGTGCCAGAAGGGGGAAAGTACACATCTTGGACATATTTCCTTGAAATACACGGTGTAGCATTTACAAAATGGCCTCAAGTCAGCTGGGCTTCTTTAACTCTCATTAAAACTAATCATAGTTTGTTCAGGTTCAAATGACAAGATTAATCTGAAATTGCGGCAGGGGATTTCAGCCTCCATATGGTCATGTTGAGGCAGGGGATGGGGGCATGAAAAGAGCATGAGGTTTGGTTATCCTTTTAATGCTAAACTCTAATTTAGCCTTACATCTGAACCAGCCCACTGCTTTATTAAGTGGTGGTGGGAGGGAGAAAAGTTTACTTCCACTGGCACTAAGACCTTACCTGCACCATTCTCTCAAACATGTGTGCTAAAGGCAAATAGGAAATGTGTACATCCTCATATGTAGGAGACCACTGACTCTGGAAAAAAAGAACACAACAAGGAGCCCCGCAAGGCCCGGGTCAGTCTGGTCAAGTTTCTTACCTGTATCACTCTTTCAAACATGTGAGCCAAAGGCAGGAAGGAGATGAGCACATCGTCCTGTCTCGGAAAGATCACTTTCTGCAGATGAAGGGCATGGGAGACAGAAAGGAAAGAAACACTGACAGGAAGACACAACAAGAAAGTCATAAAACAATAAAAAGAAAAATGGCACCAAGAGGAGCAAAGGGGGTTAAGATTATTAAGCGAGAAAAGAGAACAGTGTTTGACGTGATGTGTTAGGCCACAACACCAATGGAACTATGTTAGCAGAAGTGGTGAATAACACAAGGACATATGCAGAGACAGCTCTCCGCTGCACAGGGCATGTGTGTTCTGAGTGCAGAGTTGTGAGTGTGGACATGCCCTTCCAGCCAAACACCTGGATTCCCAATCAGACTCTCCAACCCAAAGGACTTTGTGCTCTTGGTCCTTTATACTTCTGTTGTCCCAAGATATTCCAAAAGTAGACACATCTCTTTATCCTGAGCAGGTTCATAAATACTAAGCAACAAAGACGAGTGCGAGTGCTTATAAAAACAAGGATCAAAATTCATAAAAAGTTACTTTTTAAAAAACTACACACACCCCTCCTCGAATCTCCAAAGCAGCTTGGTGAATGGCTTCATAGCTGGGGGAATTCTGGGAGTTGTGGTCCAAAAGGCAACTTTCCCCAGTTTGGCATGGATTTGGAACATAGGTGTATTCTGAGTCAGTCTACATTTGCACTGACTAGCTGTGGCCTCTGAGTCTCAGACCACAATCTTCTCCAGCCTTGTCTGCGGATGCTAGGAACTGAACTGTGGATCTCCTGCTTGCAAAGCATGTACTGTACCCCTGAGCCACAGGTCTTTTCTTTCACACACCATTAATTATCAAATGATTTATCTTTTAAGGCTTTCCAACAACACAATGTCAACATTATCAGGCATTCAGAATCATTTGATCACAAGGTGGCCACTTTTTTCTTCCTTCTGAAAGGTCTCCTTTGCCCTTACCAGTATTTAGTACTGTCATTCAGAGCACATACTTTTTGTGTGATAGGCTCTAGGGTCAGTCCATGGCATTTCCAAGGGACCTGGGAAGAAGAGCCTTATCAAAGCTGCTGCCCGTGATTCTTGTGTTTTTAAACAAAGCAGAGCAGATGATGTGACAAACCAACCTTTAGTCAACTAAATCCTGTTTATCAGGCAGCTGTTAAAGACACAGCAGTCCTAACAGAGAAAAATATAGCACCTGCATGAGTGAACATTGGAGTCTTGATGTTGTAGATGCCTGCTGTAGATGTTTACAGATGCCTGTATAGTTTTAATACTTAGCAAGCATTTGCCATTCTGATCACAAACTGTTCTAGGCATGCACTTTCTGTCTTCCTTTTCTTTTGTTAAAAATACATTCAAAGAAAGGAAGAACAATTTTAATCCACATAAACCATGAGGACAATCAAAAGCAATTAATGTGGAACAAAGGTGCCACAAAATTTTAAGTCCACAACAGCAGACATCCTCAAGAATGATAAAATAAAACACACCCCACCTTTTTCAAAATTATTCACATAATTATGAAAATTATGAATAATCTGTGACTGTAAAAATACATTGTGAATGTAGAGTAGTGTTTCCATTCCTGTTTTAAGGTCTGAACTATAAAATGATTTTTCTTCTGGATACACCAGTTCCAAAACCTGAGTGAAAAACCAAGCAATTTTCTTATTGTATTAAACAGTACAATCCCTCCTCAGTATAGATAAGAATACGAAATAAGTGGGCTTCAACTATCCCTTGATGAGAAATTGTTTATAATATATATGTATATAATCAATGTTTGATTTAAATAAGCAATGCTTGTTTTGATTTATAGAAGTAATTATACGTTCATCAGAGAGTTTCAGTTCTCTCTCATACTAGGAAAATAATTCTTCATATTTTAATTGTAAATGGGATTATATTGGGATGAGCAAAGTATGATCTGCAATTCACATGCAGCTGCAGTCAGGGTACCAGTGGGCTCACCAACCCCTCCTCCCATCCACAATTTTTTTGAAACTGAAACAGCTTATCTTCTCCTTTTGAGTAGCATGGAAGGCAATTCTGCCATGACTTCTCCCCTGAGTTGTTTTCTCCCATGCCCTCCCTCGCCCAAGCAGTTGTTTTAGCATGAAAAGAGACTCTTTTCCAAAACCAAATGTGACTCCAGAAGGCCACTTTGGGGTCAAAAACCGGCCAGAGAAGCATTCAAAGGTGGCAAAATAGCTCTCCTTGGCTGCATCTACACTTCAGAAATAATCCAGGTCGACACCACTGTAGCTGCACGGATCAATGCTATGGAATTCTAGGAACTATATTTTGTAGTGGCATCAGAGTTCTCTGACAGAGAAGGCTAAATATCTCACAAAACTACAATTCCCAGAATTCCATAGTGCTGAGCCATGGAAGTTAAAAGTCATTTCAACCTGGATTATTTTTACAGTGCAGATGCAGACCCAGTCTCTAGGGAGTATGTGTTCCATCTAAATAAATAAGCAGGGGCCATAAGAAGAGGTGTTGTCTGCCCAGGTGTGTTAGCCCTGGTGGTGCAGTGGTTAAATGCCTGTCCTACAGCCACTCACTCACAAACTACAAGGTTGCGAGTTCAATACTAGCCAGGGCTCAGGTTTGACTCAGGCCTGCATCCTTCCAAGGTCACTAAAATGAGTACCCAGCTGTTCGGGGGCAATGAGCTTACAGTTGTAAACCGCTTAGAGATCCCATAGCGTGGTATGAAGCGGTATATAAATGAAGCTGCTTTGCTTTAGAGAGATGTACAGCCACCCCACACACACCTTAGGCAGTAACCACCACCACCAAGTATATACCAGTGTTAAGCAGCTGGTAACTCACCTGTATGAAAACAACAAATATTTAACTTTACAAGGGAAAACCCCTCAATAATTAGAAGAATTGTAATTATAATATGAAGGACTATCAGTCAACCAAATAAGATGACATTGGTTCTCTTAAATAAACGTTTAAAAAACAGAAATAAGATATATGCTGATTTACTGCAGGGAATTTATTTTTGTATACACTTTAGTCTGAAGCACACAGACATTGGCAGACTAGTAGTCAACATGAAAAGAAGTATAGTATTTGAGATGGCTTGACCCATTTTAGATAACAAGCTGTTATCTTATTTTAAAGCTGAGGACTTAATTATTTAAAGCCTGTCATCCCAATCCTGGATTGCTTTCTACTTTCTAAAACTATTTTAACATTGGATTGGATCTAGGCTTAGGCAGTGGCATCACTAAGGTTGGTATAACTTACTCATGGTATAACAACCCCCCCCCATGACCTCCTCCCATACCACACCATACAGAATCCTTAATAATGCTTTTTGTACTAATGTTACTCATAAATCTCAATTCCTGTATATTACTGAATATAATGATAATAGTTGTGACATAAACAATTAGCAAAATTAAAATTATGGCTTTAAATTACAATATGTGCACAGACTAAATGTATTTACATATACATATTCTTGTGGTTAGTGTGAAAGTTTGGTAAAATGCAATTTTTAAAATTATTTTAAAAAATAAACTTTAAAATTATTTTTAAAATCTAGGGCCTCTCCTTTATCCTCCTACTGAGACTCACCACACCATCTCTCCAGCATTTTAAAGGGATGCAGGCCAGTGCCACAATCTGTTTCTGCCAAAAACAGGCGTTTGGGGAGCAGTGGTGTCAGCCCACCTTAGGCTGTCTCCTGATGTGGCCCGCAACCCCTAGGCTTAGGCATGCTTCAAGTAGATCCAATGAAACTTAGGTTGGCCATTATTTTCGTACTAAGATGTCTTCCCCTTACAAGGGAATAGATCATAAATGAAATCTCAAAATCCTTTATGTGTTAAGAACAAAATAAATAAAATCTTAGCTTTGCTTACTGACCACCACAAGATAGCATTATATTAAAGTTATATGTATATTTTAATGATTTAATGGTTTAATATTTTAACTTGTTATATTGATGTGATGTTTCTAATTACGTTTTGAAAATTGTACCATTTTTAAAGTATCTTTTGTGAGCTGTGTTGGGTCCAATTTACAAGAAAGGCGGAATATAAAGAAATAAATAAAAAGATTAGTTGAATTACTCTGGTTCATCAGGAGGCTCTTTTATAGCCTATATAAAAAGCTCAATGCCACTGACTGATAATGACAGCCAAAGCAATAACAGGTTCAGTGGGGGCAAGGCAGGACCTTTAAGGAGACAGTTTTATATGCTATAGGTCAGGGATGCATGTACTTCCAAGGGTTAGAGGGCCATTTTACCACTCCAGACCTTCAGTCTGCTACATTGGCATGTTCAGGGTGATTGAAGTGACATTTCAGGCAACTAGAACTCATTTTCAGTCACTTCCCATATGTCTTTGCTATTGTTGTTGTTGTTTCCAGCCAGGTACATCGCCTCCCCAAATAAGCCCTCTGCAGACTTTTTCTAGCCATCATGGGTTATATGATTGCCATCCCTGTTACAGGAGGTTTCCACATCAAATGTATTCAGTTCCTTCTGCTACTAATTTTGCTAATCAAATAGAATAAAATATTACCTCTGTTACTTTCAAAAAACCTGAAAAATCAGCAACCACATTCCCATGTGTCAGCATTGCACCTTTAGGATTACCTGGAGATTGAAGAAGAAAGTATACATATGTATCAAGAGATCACTTAAGAGTTTCTGATGCTATGTCCACGGAAGTTCCCTTCAATTTCTTTTTCTGCAGTACAGCATTATGGAACCTCAGGAAATATAAAGCCTGCCATTGACAGCTGTAATCCCACACAATGCAACTGCAGTTAAATCGATTTTTTAAAAGTAAATATATGAATATCCAGTGGAATCTGCCAAAGAAAAATATTTTGTCAATGCAATCACAACACGTTCTCTGTGTTCAACATCTGCTCTGAAGGAAGGGGATGTGTGGCAGGTGTTGTAAGATAGAACATCATAGTCCTGGTGGATGACCAGAAATCCATTCATACAAGTTCAGCAGTCTGTGGATACTGTTGTCATAAACAAGTTTATCATAGAATCATAGAGTTGGAAGAGACCACAAGGGCCATCCAGTCCAACCCCCTGCCATGCAGGAACTCCCAATCAAAGCATCCCTGACAGATGGCCATCCAGCCTCTGCTTAAAGACCTCCAAGGAAGGAGACTCCACTACTCTCCAAGGGAGTGTGTTCCACTCTCGAACCGCCCTTACTGTCAGGAAGTTCCTCCTAATGTTGAGGTGGAATCTCTTTTCTTGCAGCTTGCATCCATTGTTTCGGGTCCTAGTCTCTGGAGCAGCAGAAAACAAGCTTGTTCCCTCCTCGATATGACATCCCTTCAAATATTTAAACATGGCTATCATATCACCTCTCAGCCTTCTCTTCTCCAGGCTAAACATCCCCAGCTCCCTAAGTCGTTCCTCATAGGGCTTGGTTTCCAGACCCTTCACCATTTTAGTTGCCCTCCTTTGGGCAACTAAAATGGTGAAGGTTCTGGAAACCAAGCCCTATCATTTGAAGCATAGCTATATTTATGTCATAGGCAGAGGAGAGGAGACCAACAATATTGGATTCTCTCAGGGAGTTGTTTTTGGTCAGCTACTGATTCACAACAGGTTCTTTAACACTTAGGGGGGTTGCAGACTGCCAGATATAGTGCAAATTGAGTCCACTTTTAGGGTTAGGGTTAGTGCTAGGGAAGCATGGGAATTGGGTTTTTTCTGAGACATTGCGCCTTCTCTGTCAGAGAGCTCTGGTGCCACAATAAAATATAGTTACCATGATTCCCTAATCCTAACCCTAACCCTAAAAGTGGACTCAATTTGCACTATTTCTGGCAGTCTGCAACCCCCCTTACTTAACTTAATACTTACTTAACTGTAAGTGCTTTCATGAGTTTCACTAAACAGTAACCTTCTCCTCCTCCCAAAAAATCTTAGTGTGAAACACAAAAAGCACCTAAAGGTGGAAACCACATAACAAGTATTCCCCATTCTCTATAGAATACTTTTAAATCTGATGAATTTGACACAAGTCTTTCCTTTGAAGGGTGCCTCTGTTTCAAGTATCCATCTACATTTAAACTATACCAGTTACACTTAAACAATTTCAAGTATCAACTACACTTAAAAGCATACATTGAATCTATTTTGTTTGCTTGAAAACACAAGCAGCTTTCAAAAGCTTTCAAACATTGATTTATGCTACCGCTTTATAGCAATAGCAATAGCAAGTACAGTTGCACCTCCGTTTTCATGGGAGATCTGTTGCAGACACACACTCTCACGAAAATGGAAAAATGCCAATATTCAAGCGCCACTGGTTTGAATGGCGGTGCATGCCTGCAGGTGCCCACAGGCACCTGCAGGCGTGCATCTCAAATGCATGCCCCATTTTAATCCTCTCCATTTGCCTCCCCCCCTGTGAACAGGCAAGGGACGTGGACTCAAAGTCCG
The DNA here is from genome assembly GCA_026167975.1 of Phrynosoma blainvillii. Taxonomy (NCBI): domain Eukaryota; kingdom Metazoa; phylum Chordata; class Lepidosauria; order Squamata; family Phrynosomatidae; genus Phrynosoma; species Phrynosoma blainvillii. Next base: position 277,165,532 of record JANUYF010000002.1, on the reverse strand, counting down.
TGAAAATGGAGGGGCAACTCTATATTTCTATACTGCTTATCAATGAACTAACACCCCCTAAGCAGTTTGCAATGTGTAAGCGAATTGCCCCCAACAAACTGGATACTCAGCTTTGTATCTAGTGCAAAGCACTGTAGTCTTAACATATTCTCTAATCTGAACTCTGTCCAGCAGCACAAAGAGTCTTCAATTGTGAATTTGTTGTGATTTGTCCAAGAGGTATTTTATCCCCAAAGGTAAATTTAGGGGTAAACATTTGATGAGGAAATATGTAAATACTTAATGTTTTCTCTAATAGAGGACTCTTTCTCCAATAGGGAAGTAATCAAATGTTTAAAAAATGTGTTGGAAATATGTGTTGGTCTAATAAAGCTATTATCCAATTTTGATTTTAATATGCACATGAAATGAAATGAAATACGAGCAATGAAACCAAAAGTCACTCAGGTTAAATGAAACAACAGCAGAGATTGAATCCACTAACTCACAGTTGCTGATATTGTCTCTTCACCAAAGGGAGGGGCACCCCAAGAAAGCTCCTACACACCCAGCATGATTATAAGGAACAGGCAAGGTCAAATGGGAGACAATGATATTTTCAATGTCTTGCACCAAGTTAGGACCAGAGACATTGGGTCTTTGCAGACTGCCAGAAATAGTGCAAATTGAGTCCACTTTAACTGCCCTGGCTCAGTGCTAGGGAATCATGGGAACTGTAGTTTATTATGGCACCAGAGCTCTCTGACAGAGAAGGCTCAATATCTAAGAAAAAAAATACAATTCCCATGATTCCCTAGCACTGAGCCAGGACAGTTAAAGTGGACTCAATTTGCACTATTTTTAGCAGCCTGCAAAGGCCCATTATGATAATAAGAGGTGATGCGCATGATTATTGTGTATGTGACACTGAGATCCAGTTATCTTGAAAATCTGTCCTCTTAGGCATGTGTGTTAAGTAGGAGAAAGAATGTCAACATGTCATAAATATAATGTAGCCAATGATTAACAAAAAGAAAAATCATAAAACAGTGAAGGATTTCATGCCTTTCCACTTTAATGACTGACTACCAACCTCACCTAACTTTCAGAAAGTAGCAAGCATCACACAGCTTCTCTTGTATTTACTGGAATGAAATGTATATGCTTATGAAAAAGTAATGAGTATTAATTAACTTCAGTGAACAGCAACTCAACCACTGACATTCATCTGATCAAGAAGGTGGAGGAAGAGCCAATAAATCATCCCAGAACGTACTAACATGTTTAACATTCAAAAATATGTGTTTTGAAACAGATTTTGTTGTTCAGTTCTGAACATAAGTGAAGATCGACATCCCTAAGATAGGCAGGTAGATTGTTGGACAGCTGAGTAGATTGGCAGACTGCTGAGGTGACATCTGAGGTATAAAACAAGTGAGGGAACAGATGGGTTAGTAACCCAACTTAAAAGAAACCAAATAAAAGTCACATGACCATTGGCAGCTGTGAAACTGTGCCACCATTTATTTGTTTGTTTGTTTGTTTGTTTTCCCATGTGGGATCCAAAGTGGCTTAGTAGGACTCAAAATCTTTCTCTATAAGCCTGCATCTTATAAGCTGTCCACGCAAGTCTTCTGATCATTGGGGTATGGAAACTTGTGGTGCAGAATATCCTTGTGTCACCTCAATGCTACCGTCATTGCTTCATGTTATTGGCACCTTTCTATTAATGAATAAAGTAGAAGAGCTCAGAAAAATTACTTTTAAGGGGCATTCTGGTTAGAAGATTTTGAATGGTAATTGTAGTACAAAAATGTAACTTTTCCAAACTTTGAAAAAATGCACCCCATTGGTGTGATTAGAGAATGGCAACATAAAAAGCTCTATAGTCTCTATAGCAGGAGACAGACCCAGTTCACAAATGGATGTGCTTTGCTGCAACAAGTGGAGAAGAAAATGTTGATTACATTTATTTTATTGCCTTCCATCCCATTCTCTTCATGGCCGTAAGAGCATGATCTCTCTGTATGCACTAACCATCTCTTAAGACCACTTTAAGCAAATGCTTCAACTAAGATACAGATCTGTGACTCTAACATTCCCACTTTTCTTCCCTTGTATAATTGTTTACCGTATTTGTCTAATGCATGAGCCCATGAGCTTCAACAGCAGGCATGAGGTAGTTTGTGTCTTTTAACTGGCCTAATAAAAAAGATCACAAAGTGTGTATATCACAATGCATACAATGTAGCTACTCCTGTATTTTTATAGTGTTGATCTTAAATCATTTCTTTTGTGCTAGTCTTTTTTCAAAAATTGCTGCTTAGGGAAACTGGATACTAGATACATAAAGTGGTAGCCACCTTTGTTGAGCCATGAAAAGTGTAGTGCTCACTCTACTAGACTGGAAAGAGGACAGGAGATTGGACTGCCTGGTGAAAACAACCAAACCTCAAAAATGAACAAACAAACAAACTAACAAAGCTACTTCTATTGTAAACCAATGAACATTCTAAGTATTTTAATCATAGTAAAATTGAGTGGGGGGCGGCGGCACCCAAATATACATTGTTGGTAGTGATTATGCTGGGCTATCATTTATAAAAATCACAAGTGCAATTTAATGGCACATTCCAAACATTTGATTTAAATCAACGTAGTGAGGTTATCAGATTATTCATTACAAATGTTGGCATCATTTTCAAAAATGTCATGCAGACATTTAAATAACTGGCAAATCAGTATTCTATATTGTTACATATACATCAGTTTACCACAGTTCTTGATTTTCATATTCTTATCACTGTATTTCTTTCCTGGTATATTCAGTCGTCCCTCCCTGTTCATGGACTTTGAGTCCATGGTCTCGGTCATTTGTGGACTGACAAGTGGGAAGGGATAAAATGGTGCACCCACATGTGGCGCACACGCAGGGCCGCACGCAAGAGCGCATAGCCATTCAAGCCAATGGGGCTTGAATATTTGCGGTTTTTTGTTTTCACAGGGGGCCCCAGAACAGATCCCCCCGTGAAAACGGAGGGGCAACAGTATATAATTTTTTTAAAAAAAAAACCAAATACATACATTATAGCCTCCATTTACACATATTCAATATCAATTTATATATTATTTTAATGTTTTTAAATGATATTTTCTTAAACATCATGATTATCAAGGTCATGCAAACATTAAGACGACAAAAAGATTACCTGTAGTGCCACTAGTAAAGCATACAATCGATAAATCTTCTGGTCGAGGTGGCTAGAAAAATAATAAGAAAAATGAATGTCTTATTTCATTTGTCCATCAGATTCATCTGATTTCAACAGATGAAACTTTTCAATTAATCAAAATGCCTTTCCATGTTGTTTGACCAAAGAATGGTATACTTTGCCTATCTGTGATGGTTGTCCTTTTCCACTGAATACGCAACCTTGGGGGGAGGACTATATGAAGAACTAAAGGCATATCAGCCAAATCAATCCTGTTGATCAATCTGGTGAGAGATGGTGCAGCCAGATCACCCTCATATTTCTATGTACACTTCCTCCGGCTAAATCGCACTAACTATATTGGGACATACCTCTGTGTAAACCACAGATTGTACTGTTAGCTTGTGGTTGTTGTGTGCTTTCAAGTCATTTCCATCTTATGGAGACCCTAAGGGGAACCAACATGACTTGAAGGCAAACAACAACAATTAAAACAAAAACACACACACAAAAAAATGGAGGACGGACCTAAGTACATAGAAGTTCTTATGCGCTCTATGCTGAATGATGACCACTTGCTCCATTCACAAGGAATTTGTATAAGAAATTTTAAAAACGCAGATTTTCTAAAGTATGTAGCCATCTCTTCACTTCCATTAAAACAAATAACACACACACACACATACAGGCTCAACTGCAGCTCTCATTAATTTCATGGAGGCCTAAGCAGAAACACTTAAAGGAAGAATTTGCCTGTTTATAAGCAAAAACTATGGGATAGCAAGAGAAGAGATTATATTGTACTTACAATAGGAGCATGCCAGCATTCTCGACCACAGTCCTGAAACAAGTTAATAAAAGAATAACAAATAAATATTGGTGAATTAGAATTTCCTAGTACATAAGGCTTAGTTCTCTTGCACGAGTCATAGTGAACTATCCTTTTTTCAGGTGCTTTTCTTTATTCTACCTGGTTTTTTATTCCTTTTTGTTTATACCTTGCAACATTAGACAAGGACAATAAGAACTGTAAAGCACTTTTGCATTGAAAGATTTATAAATCAGTATTATTATCTCTTATTATTACTGTGGTGGTGGATATCTTTGATTGACTATCACTGGTTTAATGGAATCATTTATATTTAATAACATATGTGTTGGCTTTCACTTTTCAGGGAAGGGAGAGAATATGGAAAAAAACACATTAATTTGTTCTTCATTTTTACCAACAGTTGTTTAATATGAGATATGATAATTAATTAAAGCAATGCAAAAAAAAAAAAAAAAAAAAAAAGTCTCACCTCAACTTCCTGCATAGCCTGGATTTGGACTCCACACTTTTCTCCTCTTTCTTTAAGGTCCTTCTCAAATGGGTCCATCAAAATAATGAATTTCAAACCTGGGGTTTCCTTTTTCTCTACATGGTCTAATAAGACTCTGGCTTTTTCAGGCTTGTCGCAAACTACTATAGCAATATCAGCTGAACAAAATAAATAAATAAAAATATGTTTTAGACAATTACACTGCAACATTGGCAAATTTCTCTTCAAAAAGCACAACCAGCCCTTCACTAACTATTGTGTGACAATAACACAAAGACATACTGCCCACAGTGGCAGATGGTGTCCACTGTGACTTGTGGGATAGAGGTTTGGGTAGCTAATGGTTTGAGACCCAGTAGCTAACGACAGGCAGAGAGCCAGCGTAGTGCAGTGGCTTGTTTGTTGGACTATGATTCTGGAGAACAGAGTTTAAATCTCCGCTTGGGCATGGAAACCCACTGGGTGACTTTGGGCAAGTTACACATTCTCAGCCTCAAAGGAAAGTAATGACAAACCCCCTCTGAACAAATCTTGCCAACAAAAACACCTTAGGATCATCATAAGTTGGAAGCAACTTGAAAGCACAAAACAATGACAAGCAGAGCCAAAGGCAACTGGAGATACTTCCCCCCCCCCAACATACATCACCAAGAATTACACATCCTAGACCAGGGGTAGGCAACCTTTCCCCTTTAAGGGCCGAGGGACTTCAGCTCCCAGAATCCCAGGAGCTATTGGCCAACATGGGACTATTGGCCAACATGGCTGAGACTTCTGGGAGCTGAAGTCCCTCGGCCCTTAAAGGGGAAAGGTTGCCTACCCCTGTCCTAGACGATACACATAAACACCCATAAAAACCTACTTGCCCCAAAGAACTATTCAGCCCAATGTGTCTTTCACAATATGTAACTATAGAAATGTGATTCCATAGGATTGAGCCATGGCAGTTAAAGAGGAATCATACTAAAATAGTTCAGTGTGAAAGGGCCCAAGGTTCACCTCCTCCAAGAACCATATACATAGACCAAACTCATCCTAAAGGAACAACATAGTTGAGGCTACACAACGAAGAATCAAATGTTCCACATACACGAGCACACGTATCTGCAACAAAAGATGTGGCACATGCCTATTGCAACAGCAGAAACAAAACCTACTCAATCATTATGGAGTGTACACCTGGAAAAATGTTGACCAGTTATAGGTATGCCAATGTGTGTTGGTACAAGACCTCTACTCTTCAGTAGAGGTCTGTGTTGTTGATAGGCTACAGACAAGATGGAATTGTGTCCATCTGTACAAAAAAAGTCAACCTGTATTGAACATCCCCACCCCCCCTTTTCTCAAACTAACAGTTTTCCACTTTTGTATTTACAGCCTCTGCTACCCTGCTAAGTTGAATTCATTAGGCATTTCTGAGCCTCTATTATTACCCAGAGAGAATCACAGCATGGTAAAATGTCAACGACTACCCACAGATTCTATAAGTCATTCAGGCTTGTTTTTCTCTCTCCTCCTCCTCTCTCCAAAAACAACAACAGTAACAGCAACAACAACATTAGTTCAGGCTTTTTCTTTATGGGAAGCCTTATTTTCATAATAAAATGCCCCTATATAATTCTATACAGTTATTCAGATGAGAGCATTTTTTAAATTTAAGTTTTCATCCATTTTCTTTAGGACTATGTTGTTCCTCTTGTTGTGTGCCTTCAAGTCATTTCTGACCTATGGCAAACTTAAAGCTTGGACTTTGCCTTGCCCTTCTCTAAGGACGAGATAATGTGACTTGCCTAAGATCACCCCGTGGCTTTCTATGGCCAAATGGAGATTTGAATCCTGGTCTGCCAGTGCTCAAATCACTACACCATTGTCACTCTCAAAATAAATCAAATGGAAGGTGCCATATACTCACTTTGACCATTGGAGTATCTAATCTGTTCTGATAAACAGTAGTACTAGATAGCAGACAGTGGGTTATGGGGTTGCCATAAGCTGAAGCTGACTTGAGGGCAATTAATATCAACAATAAACTCTTAAGTATCTGTCAAATAACATATGTTATTAAGATTTTGGCTTGAGGACTTATGGAAAAATAAACTGCCCTGGGGCTGCTTCATTGCTATATATCATCATGCCAAGGGATATGACCAAATATCAAGTGTGGTAAATGGTCATCTTTAATCACTCATTTGATCAAAAATTATTGCTGTAAGATCTTTCCATTTCATCTTCTAAACATTTCATTTTCAGAAGTTATTAACAGAGGGAAAAAGCTATTTATTTATTTTTACCTGTGTTGATAATATAACGAATGGCTCCAGGGCCTAACGTATCATACAAGGGAACCACAACCATGGAATAGGTATAGCAGGCCAGCTCAGAAATGATCCACTGGAAGAAGAGGATAAAAGGTAAATGTTACAGTTTGCAATAAATGTGAAGAAAACTGCATGTAGGAAGGAAGCTTTCTTAAGCCTCACCTCTGGTCGGTTTTGTGCAAAGACCCCAATAAACTGACTTGTTGATGGCTTGCACCCATTTCGGAGTAAGCCTGATCCCAATGCTTCTGCTCGCTCAGCAACCTCAAAGTGAACAAATTAAAAGTATTAATTTAAAAAAAATTAACACAAACCCATTTCCTACATTATTCAGACATAAATCTAAACTTACTCAACACTTAACAGGGAGCGACAGCCTATTTCCTAGGTCTGTTCCCTTCTATCCTCTTTTTGACAGAAGAATTCCAAACTCTTCCTCCCCCATTCCCCAAATTTAATAGGAGTACCAATAGATTATGGAATCACATGTTCTGCTATTCTCATTTGTAAGAGAAGAAATAGGTGCTATTCAGAAATGCATCTAGTTATCTTTACAGGAAGAATCAATTACCATATATTCTCAACCACAAGTCAACCTCATGTATAAGTTGAGGTCAGGTTTTGGGGCCAAAATTATGGATTTTGCCATGACCCATGGATAGGATGAGGGTAAAAATTGGAGGCTGTATGTGTGCCTCCACATACAGCAAAGAGTACAGCAAGAGAGACTCTTATTGAGGTTTTTTGCTTCATCGTTTCAGCTTTTGTTTCAGCCAGGCAAGGGACTCTTAAACAGCAATATCAATCAATCACCCAGGACTCTCTCTGCTTGGCTCAAGAGAGAAAGAAACTGCATGGGGAAATCTGAAAGAGCTGCTATCACATTACCATAGTGACCCCTAAATAAATCGACCTGGGATTTTGGGGTCAGTTTTTGGGTATAAATTTTTAGTCTTATAGACAGGTATAGACAGTATGTTATAATCCGGTAAAAGTTGTGACAGTTTTGGTTCCCACTCTTCCTGGCAGCAGGGACATAGATCCTGTTTTCCTTCCCAGCTGTTCCTTTGTAATAATAGTAGAGAATGACAGACAGAACTTTATCATAGGCCTATGCCAAGAAGCAGAACTATAACATAAAACAAGTGGATACATGCAATTTTGCTCAATTTGTATAATCCATTCTGACTGAGGAATGTGAGATCCCTCGATATGAATTTGGTATGAAGTTACTTTTTGGACTATAATTCCTAGAATCCATACATCAGTGGCCCTGTTTTCTGGGGGATTGCTGGGATTATAATCCCAAAAGTACCTTTTCTGACTTTTGAGCCTTAGCCAGATGTTTTACACTGCAGTGCCCTTAATTCCCAGCCAGCATGGTGGATGGGGATGATAGGCATTCTAGTTCAATACTTCTGAAAGGCATGAGGTTAGGGGCTATGCTAGAAAATTTATGCTGAAACCCTGTTTTGCTTAGAGGGGTGGGACTCATACACCTCACCTCTTTATAGGAGAGCCACTGGTAAGGCTGTTTGGGTTTCCTGAATCCTAAGCAAGGTCCATTCTCTAAAGAAAAACAGATGACATGAACTGTAAGTTTAGCAATCCTTTTCCATAAGCCAGTCAGTAAAGCATTTCCTGGTACCCTGAGTGCTCTTCAGCAGGACAGTGTGCTTAAAAATAAAACATTATTATTATCAAGGTCAGGGTGCAGTGTTGGCAATCTACAAGCTCATATAGAAGATCATGAAATGCAAGGGAGGCTATCTTGACTAATGACATGTTGCATTCTCCAAGTTCTCTCAGAGACTATCTGGATCTTTTCCTTTTTAAATTAGAATGTGGCTGTGACATTCAGCAGATCAAAAGGGGGAAAAGGGTGTTGGGAGGGAGGCACAATTTACCATTAAGAGTGATTTATTTCAGCATGAGCTTTCATAGATATCAGTCCATTTTTTCAGATGTCCTGATGGCATGATATTAAACCCATAGGTATTTACACACAGTTAAAACAGTTGTAGGAGTGTGGTAAAACATAATAGGATACAGAAAGTTGCAAATCGTGACCCTGGCCATAAATCTTCAAAAGAAATGTGTGGGAAAGCACACAATTAAGCAGATTGCCTGCATGACTAATAGACCTTTTCTCTAAAATACTATGGCTTCACCATCCAACAAGCACTTCAAATCTAAATGGCTCTCATATTGAGAGAAAGGTGGGATATAAATACAGTGCAATATAATACAATAAAAATGCCAACCCCCTCACTGATTTGGTTTCTCTTTAGTTCTCTCTCTCTCTTTCTCTCTTTCTATAAACATTTGAATCATACAGACAATATGAGCAGCAGCCACAATATTAGCCAGTAGAGTGAGGAGCCAAGCACCAAATGAGGAGGAGGACACAGTAGTATCAGCAGCATCCCTGCTATGTCACAGCAAGAAAAGGGTACAGGGTCATGGCAGTGAGCATGACCAATGTCACCACATCATCTTTCTATTTCCTGTAGTGCAGGGACACAAGACAACATTGCTATCACATCACCATGCGTCCTGCTTCTGGGGGTGGGGGAAGTGTGGGGTAAGATGTACAAGCTCTTTGCCTTGTCAGAGTGCTGCTGACATCTTATTTTTCTTTGGTGGGAGTGTGGGTAATGCTCCTGCCACCACATCCTCCTCCAATTACTCCACTGTGGGGTGGGTGCATGAAGGGGCATCACACAATTGGGGGTGAGGGCTTTGCTTCCCATCTCAGGCAACAACAGGAGAACTTGGGCTGACTCCGCATAGTTCATTCTCTCAAATATAAGACATGCTTGGACCAGTGTGCAAAGGCTTACAAAATCAACCAAAGCCTGCAACTTCTGGTTTGGCTCTCCAGGAGGATTCAATGGGCACTTTCACTTCTTGCTGACAAATATAAAGGTCTAACCTAATTGTTCCAAACTTTGAATCTGTAGATGTTGTGGATCCCTCCTCTACCATCATTCTCAGCTAGTAAAAATGAATGCTGAGGAAAGACAGGCGCAACATGATAACAACATCTGAGGCCCCAAGGTTGGAAACAATTCCTCTAATACAGGGGTCGGCAACCTACAGCCCCCGGGCCGGTTCCGGCCCAGGACGCCGGACTTGCAGGCCCAGGCGGACCCCTGCCGCTCCCGCGGCACCTCCGCCACCTGTTTTGGTCGGCGCGCAACTGCGCGCACCGTGGCCGGCATTTTTTTCTCCAAAATGGCGGCCGCGACACGTTTGTGCATGTGCAGGATTTGCGTATGTGCAAACACGGCACGGCCAGCATTTTGGAGAAAAAAATGCCGGCCACGGCGCGCACAGTCGCGCGCTGACCAAGACCAGCCATTGGTGGAGGCAGCGGCGGTGGAAGCAGTGGAGGCGGCGGCAGAGGCGGAGGTGGAGGCACCACTGCCTCCGCTGCTGCCTCTGCCTCTGGCTCCGCCGCCGCTGGCTCCTCCTCCTCCTCCTCCGCCACCGCCACCTCCTCCTCCGCCACCACCACCTCTGCCTCCTCGTCCTCGTCCTCCTCCTCCTCCGCCGCCGCCTCTGCCTCCTCCTCCTCCTCCTCCGCGCCGCCTCTGCCTCCTCCTCCTCCGCGACCGCTGCTTCCGCTACTGCCGCTGAGCCCGCTTTTGGCAGAGCGCGTGCGCAAACGCGACGCGACCGGCATTTTGGATACCAAAATGCTGGGTGCGTCCCGCTCTGCCAAAAGCGGGCTCAGCGGCAGTAGCGGAAGCAGCGGTCGCAGAGGAGGAGGAGGAGGAGGCAGAGGCGGCGGCGGAGGAGGAGGATGAGGAGCCAGCGGCGGCGGCGGAGGAGGAGGCGGCGGTGGAGGAGGAGGAGGAGGAGGCGGAGGAGGAGCCAGAGGCGGCGGCGGCGGAGGAGCCAGAGGCGGCGGCGGCGGAGGAGCCAGAGGCGGCGGCGGCGGCAGGGTTCTGCCTGGCTCGGTAAGGTAAGGGGACTTGGGGGGCGCGCGCGCACGTTAGCGGAGGGGGGCGTGTGTGCGCAAGCGCGCGCACACACCGCCACCCCACCCCCCTTGGCCCAGCCGAGACCTGGGCTAGTGGAGACCGGCCCAGGTCTCAAAAAGGTTGCCGGTCCCTGCTCTAATATGTATACCCTTTGGTTATGTACCTTCTCTTGGCACAACATGCATTTCTTGAACCAGACTACTGAAGCATCATCACTGTCTGTGGATCCCTCACTTTACTTGAGAGGACTGCTTAAAAACAAAATGGAATTGTAATTCTGTAGCCTGACCAGCTGTGGCTTGGAACTGTGTAGCTATATCATGCCACAGCTAGCTCAAACAAACAAGCAGGGTAAGAATCAATGAAAAGTAGAGCAACAGTCTTCCCAGTTCCAAGGGAAATAAGCACTAAAAGAAGGACAATTTTGTACAGCATGGAACTGACAGTAACAAAGTCATTAAATTAATTTGCCTTTGTCCCAGTTGCAAACTGGACCAATTAAAACAAGTTACAACACAGATCAGCAACATGGTGCCTTTGAAACATTTTATACTGCAGCTCCTGTGGGTCATGCTGACTGTAACCTATGGAGATGGTGTTCAAAGGCACCAGGTCGCCTAAGCTGGGGTTATCTCAGTCATATCTAAGGGTAACCCCTTGTGCAAACATGTCAGAAATACCTCAGGGATGTAATTCTAGAAACACCTTAATCAAGACAAAGCTTCTTGAACTAAATGACATGGCACAGGATTTCCAACAATAGCAAGTTGCTTTTGCAATAATATCAAGCAAATACATACATATAAAACCTGGATGAAGCACACTGGTGGCCAAAAATGTATAGATCTATGCTTTTTTAAGAATGGTGTGATGGAGCAGGCTTATCTGATCTCCCCTTCTATCTCTGTTTTGCTGTTTATGGATGCTCAGCATGGGATTCTGGAGGCAGCTGATGTTTTACCTTGTTGCAGGCAGATACATATTACCTATTATGATTGGCTAGAGTAGCATCCCACTCTTTCCAGCTCAAACTCTGTTTCTCAAATTGTTCACTGTAGACACATTTCTGCAACGTGACACCAAAACCTTGTGTTTCACCAATTCTCCTTCACTATTCTCCAAATGATGCTGCTGTTAAAAAAAATCTTCCAACTAGACAGAGGGTGAGGAGGTAGAGTGGGTGGACAGAGCAAAAAGCCTTTGTAAAAAGGAGTTTCACTGTCAGAGGCTTTGTTAACTAAGGTGTGCCTGTACTTAGTTGTAGCATACACAGCCTGGCCTGTCTAATTCTACTTTCTTATTTTCTTCTTATGCTTGCCACAGGAGTAAGGTGCCAGAACTGGGTATTCTGGGCCACATCATAGAAAAGTGAGGATCAATAGGATGCCAAGCCCTATCATTTCTCTATCATGCCCTGTAAACACCAATCTGACATAGTTTATTTCTCCCTGTGGAAGAGTTTAAAATTTTTAGGGCAGCACTGAAGAGGCCCCCAAACTCCATACTGCCCAGGATGTAGGATTGTTCTGTTCATCATCTTACATAGTATACCTTATATTCTCCAACCAACCTATGAGCCCATCTCCTTCCCAGCCCCTCAAAATAAATAATGACCCCCTCAGGGTAGATTCCTCTGGTTTGCCACCCATTAATCAAGCCTATAGGGATTTATCCAATTCCCATTTGAGATCTTCCTTCTGTCTTTCCAAGAGATCACAAGAGCATCCACAACCTTTTCCCGTATATCTTCATTTTGTTGTTCCATTATTAGTCTAAATCAGTGGTTCCCAAACATTGGTCATTCAGGTGTTTTGGACTTCAACTCCCAGAAGCCCTAGCTGGCTTGGGCAGCAGTAAAAAATTTGGGAGCTGAAGTCCAAAACATCTAGAGGACCAAAGTTTGGGAACTACTGCTCTAAATCTTAATGCACTTTCTCTTTCTTTACATTCCAAAAGAGCCATAGCGTTCAGGTCATGTTCTCTATCTGAAGTCAATTTTTCAATAACTTCTTCTAATTTTGTGTGTCTTCTCTTCTATGTTCTATGTTAATTTCACATTCATTTGTTCCATTTCAGTAGCAATCTGATCCAGAGATTTCTTTATATCTTTCAATTCAGACTTAAACTCTTTCTTGAATTCTTAAATTCTTAAAGCAGATTCCATTTGAGTCATCTCAGCTCTCATCTGCTTTATTTCTTCAAGAATAATGATTAGCACCCATCATCTTATTACTCTGATCAACAGATGTCCTTCTTGCTGCTCAGGCACACATTCCTTGTTCACTTGGCTTAAATTTCTGACAACTGCCAAAAGGTAAAAAGCAATTATTCTTTTTTATTGTAATTAGTCCACTTCACCACTAAATATCCCCGTCTCTTTCCAGCTTCATCAAGATATCTTGTATTACATGAACATAAACCAGAAGGTAATCTCCTCCAGTCACATCCACATCCAACTCACAGTGATGTCTTTGCCTTCTCTCAGGAAGGGTGACCATTAAGGCAATCAATAAATTATTTCTCACATTCTAGTTAGGTTTAACTCTTTCTGAACCACAGTTCTTTCCTAATCAGATAAATGCCTAAATTCCTAGTATTTTGTCAGATCCGTGCATTACCTGTGGTCTTTCTGTATATTTGCAAATGCAAATAGATAATAATGTTCAGCAGTACTGTCAGCACCTATAACTGTGCAAGTTGCTAAAAAAAAAATCTCCAAGGTCTATATACAGAATTTTACTACAGAGTATTTACAGCATTATATGCTGTAGCTATCCAACTAGCCAACCAACCATTCATTAACAACAGAAACACACACAGAACATAGGTCACACCCATATTTGTACACTTTGTCCATGACATGATCATCTCACACAGGTGTCTGCAATAGTGCTCTTGCATCCTCTTGCTGTGTCATCCTGGGCATATCCTATCTGGTGTGATTGATGACACTCCATGTCAATCACCATGCTGCAACCTTTCACTTGTGTTGCATCATCCAGTATCTTCATCTAGCAGCCATATTCTGTACAGTGAAATTCAATTCTATTTTTACATACACTGACATATTTTAATTTGTGTTTACTGTCCTTTCTTGGTATAACTTATAATTATTATAAAATAGAGGGCGGAAACACTGTCTTCCACTTTTGAGTCCATTTACATTTGTGACTCATTTACTCACTATTTCAGTCATAGAAGTGACGGTGCAAGATGTTAAATGTCCATTTCACCAAGTACATTTCCTTGATTCTTCAGGTTGTAATTAAGGAAGTTAAGAAAGTTGAGTGCATCATTAAGGTTCTTTTTGGTGGTTTGAACACAGTGAGGGCGATGGGCTCTATCCAGTTTCCTCCATTTCACCCATGTTGTAGTCAAAATAGTGCTTGTCACTGTGATGCTAGGAATGGGAATTAGTCACAAATGAAGCTTGTCCAAGCCTCCTCTATTAGGGAAGCAATTCCAGCTGGTTGGTTTTGTTTCCAACTGGTGATCACCACATCCAGCGCAGGTTTCTTCCACATAGTCACTAAAGAGGACCTTTACACAATACCAGCTTCAACCAGGTAGTCCTATGAGCCCATTTCCTGAAATGTAGGTCAGCTGAAAACTGACTATGTCCATGGTCAGCCATGGAAAAATGAGGTATTATATTTAAGTAGGTCAAACTTGAACTATTTCAAACATTTAACTACTAAAGAGCCCAAGTTGCTACACTCCCTGAATGACTAAATACCTTCCCCTCCTCCATCTTTCTTTCTGTTCTTTTATTCAGTGCTCTGTTCAGTGCTACATTTCCCCCTGTATTACTAAATCTGAATCCCAGTGAATGCCTGTTCAAACAAAGCATTACTGTCTTTTCTTGGTATAACTTATAATTATTATAAAATAGAGGGTGGAAACACCGTCTTCCTTTTTTTTGAGTCCACTTACATTTGTGGCTAAAGCAGGATGTGGAATATCCTGCTGAAGATGCAGGATATTCTTTGGGTGCCCTTATCATATGAGATGCAGTGGTGGCTATCAGAAAAATTGCTTTTTTAGTGGTGATGCTCCAAATATGGAACTGTAAAAACTCCCCTGGCGTATATATTTCAGTCTTTCATAGTCAGGATATGAACTTTTTAATTCCACAAACTTTTAAACTATTATGTTAACAGCTTTGATAACTTATAGAGCTGTTGATGTTTTTAGAGAGCTTAAGATCTGAAGCTTTTGATGGTGCCATGAGTTTGTTATATTTATCTAACTTTTGTAATTTGTGATCTTTAAACTTTGTTAAACTTCACTATTGTGCTTTGTCTTTTATTGTAATGACTTTTCTCTCAGAGAGAAAAACTACCCAAAAAACATTTAGTTATTGACTGGACACTGGAGTATACATTTTGTAAATAATCAATAAATTGTGGAAGACTTCAACAGGACTATTAAAAAGGAGATCTGAGCACAGGGGAGAGAGGTGTTGTGGCAGTACTCTCCACAAAAGTTATTTCCAAAATATTTTCCATAAACGTATGTTCCCTTAATGTTCTTCATTTTACAGCAGTAAAATGCCTTCTCCACTTTGGATCACTACTGAATTTTCTAGGCACAGAGTTAAGGACACTGCATTTTCATGGACCTGTTCCCCTATGGAGGATTATCCTAAAATCATGGTCAATAACAATGACAAAGCTAAACTGAGCCTACTGACCCATCTGTAACCACTTTTAGCAAAAAACAAACAAACCCATAGTTGTATTCTTACACTATAGAAACCAAACCAAAACCAGCCTCCTATTGGTCTTTCGAGAAATTTCAGCAATAAGATTAACATCACATTATGTGACTCCACATTAAAACTTCCATATACTTACCAGATATATTAAACCCCCTTCTAAAAACCTCATACATGGTCCTTGCATCATCATAGTAGTGAGTTAGCAATTGTGAGCTGTCACCAATTACAGATCTCCGTGCACCATTCCAGCCCTACAATAAAATAAAAGACACAAGCAAATCAAGAATTTATGAGATTGACTCTTACTTGGAGCATAGCCTTTGGAGTCTTGTTCTTGTTGGTCACAGTTATAAAAGGGATCAAACAGCAAAGTCAATGACAATGTAATAAAGCTATGCTAAACCATCTTAATCCTCATACAAACCAAACTGAAACCTGCTTACATATAATTTAATTTCTCAGATTCACTGCTAGCTGCCCCATTTTTTTCCAACTCTTTCATGTCTGTCCAATGTAAAAATGTATACTGTATATTCCATGGGGGACAAGAATCTGGAGTATTACTTTAAAGTAGAGCTTCTCAAGGTATCTGATATGGGGACTGAGCAATTCCTCCCCATGTGCAGGGATCTGGTACCATGTTGGGGCCATGTTCTTGTCATATTTTCATAATTTCCTGGCTATTGTGAGGTTATTTCCTGAGTGTTGAGAGCTTGCATACTGGCCCTGGTACGCAGACTACTACTTTTGAGGAGCAGTGCTTGAAAGCACTATTGTGACAGTTGGCATTATGTAAACAGCCAGCTATCATTTGTTAGTCATAGTTCCTATATTCGTATCAGCAAGTAGTCAATCCAAAGGGATCTGCAACATTAATACAGACTTGTCAGCTTCCCAGATAAACAAGCATAACTCACTTCCAAACTTAAAAGTATGGATGGGATACAAATGCATCAACAGGTCACAGAGTCCAGCACACTGTTATGAAGGTCTGCCAAGAAATATGTCCCACTGAATTCAGTGGACTGAGTGTTGGGTATGTGAGTACAGGATTGCACCCTTAAAGGCACACATGCCCTTGCTATATGAGAATTTTCCAAGCACATCACCTTCTGTCCTCCCTTACCTCCCAAACTGAAAAATCCAGTGATAAACTTTTCTAATTGTCTGTGTACGTTATTTTTCTGAAAAGAAAATTTGGACAAAGGGAGACTTAAATGTTGGTCTTTGATTTATAAAATAAGGAGGCCTTTAAAACTGAGCCAGTACATTAGAACAGAGTCTACAAGCCTTGAGAATTCATCTTGTGGAATTGTTCAACTCTATAAAAAGAGACTTCCAGAAATAGTGCAAATTGAGTCCACTTTAAGGGTTAGGGTTAGTGCTAGGGAATCATGGGGATTGTTGTTGTTTTTTCTGAGACATTGAGCCTTCTCTGTCAGAGAGCTCTGGTGCCACAATAAAATACAGTTCCCATGATTCCCTAACCCTAACCCTTAAAGTGGACTCAATTTGCACTATTTCTAGCAGTCTGCAAAGGCCCATTGTCAAGGTCAGTAGGAATGTAACTGAAGGTTGAAGCATGCAGCTGCATGGAGGGCAACCTCACGCTCTCATCATTGACTTGGTTTGTGGACAAAATGAATGATGCAGCAAGACTCATGAAAAATAGATTTAATTCCATATGAGTATCTACAGAGAGCATTTCTGTGGCTGGCAATGAGAATACTTTCAAAACACAAGGTACAAAACAAAGTGCTCAGAAAAATCAATATAGCAAAATTGCAAGTTTGAAATGTTCTGTAATCTTACACATAAATAGAAACTGTTTGCAAGCAATTAGCTTTCCACTGGGCCCAAACTTGTTTCCTTTGAGGAAAAACATAAATCTGTCCACATACTCTCTTTATGTTTGAGGTCTAAAACACACTGCAGAAATAATCCATTTTGAGACCGCTTTAACTGCCCTGGCTCAATAGGCAATTCTGGGAACTGTAGTTTTGTGCCACAATAAACTACAATTCCCAAGATTCCCTAGCACTGAGCCAGGGCAGTTTAAGCAGTCTCAAAATGGATTATTTCTGCAGTGTGTTTTGGACCTGAATCTCCCAAAAACAGACACCTGATTTAATATAGTTTGCCTTTGAGTGGTCTTACTATTTTATTTAATCAATGTAAATAAACAAATGTTGCTGGATTATGTAGCCCAAGGAAGTTTATAAACTCAGTATAATTTACTGGATAGGGAGGCCTCCTGGGCTTACACATTACTTCTAATTACTTTTTAAAAAGCAAACTGGTAGAAGTTTGGTTGTTCAGGCTTTTGCTGTTTAAATGAAACAGCTAAAGACTGGCTTTAAGTCATTTAGGTTTTAGGTAAGGAACACATGTATTTTATTGTTGAAATTTTATTTATAGGTTTAAAGACAAGAAAAAAATCCTAATAAATAAAATAATTAAAGGGTAAGTTGTTTCACTCAGTACAGATCTTAAGATAACAGGTTTATATTCAAAGCACCATGTTAAGATATCCTCTGTTGAAGTGAACAGCATTTGAACTAATGTTGCAATCATAGCTACAGTTGAATTTATTTCTTAACAATGGCTTAGTTTGAGGACCATTAATAAGTAAGAGCTAGAACAAAATAACAAGGTCAGGCCTATTTAGTTCTTGAATGGAAAACCATCACGATCTCATGCTAAATAGGAAAGAATACTGTCTAAAAATCCTAGCAAGCCATTGCTGCCAACCACAGTTGGCAATACTAGGCTAGGTGGACCATTGGTCTGACTCTGTACAAGGCAGTTTCCTGCATTCCTGTGTCATATGTCCCACACATTCTTCAATTTAACTACACAGGTTTCCTCCATAATATTTGTGTTGAGCTGGAAACAGGGTTCTTTTTTGACATGCAGATTGTGAAAGCTTTTTGACACCTAGCAACAGTATCTCAATCATTTTCTCTTCATTTAAGGCTGACCAATCCCACTAAACAGCCTGGATTTTTAAAAAAGATAATCCTGCTTCTCAAGGCCAGTTGAAGGAGGTCCAGTTTGGTATAGCTGACCCTAAATCTAAACACATAGGAAGAACCCCGCAGGATCAGACCAAAGACCTATCTTATTAGACAATAATTCTCTTTCCATAATGACCAATTAACTTGTATCAGTGGACCTGAATGACCTAGGTCTCACCGGTAGATTTTAGAGGTAATTTATTTAAAAGAATCAGCTCCTTTAATTAGAATTTTCTTCCTAAACTCCTCTTTGTTTGGTTTTATTAGGCTTGCTGTATGATTGGGTAGTAATTTCTCTTAGGGCCTTTGCAGACTGCCAGAAATAGTGCAAATTGAGTCCACTTTAAGGGTAAGGGTTAGGGTTAGGGAATCATGGGAAATGTATTTTATTAGTGCAAATTGAGCACCAGAGCTCTCTGACAGAGAAGGCTCAATGTCTCAGAAAAAAAATAATTCCCATGATTCCCTAGCACTAACCCTAACCCTAAAAGTGGACTCAATTTGCACTATTTCTGGCAGTCTGCAAAGGCCCTTAGAAAAGAAAAATACCAGCTGTAATGTGAATTACACATTCCATTTGAAATACTCATCTATACCTCTTAGGCCTATAAGCTACAATCGATTCTAAGTTCTACCAAGCCCACAAAATTTGTTTGCGGTCATCTTAAACTTATTTGGACAATACCAAATAAAATCAAAGATAGAAGTACACCTTTTCCACAGTGAAGTTTTTTTGTGTATGCTTTAAATAAAATAATAATGAGAGTTTTGATTACCATAAAAGGAATCTCAACTGTATAATTAACTTGCTTTATCTATGCTTTTACAAATATGTCCCGAAGGATTAGAAAACACATGACAAACAAGAACAGACACAAGGGGATTTTATTGCATTGTTCATGTTCTTGAGGAAACCAGCATTTAAAAATTTCCATTCCTCTCTAGCACAATGTAAACATTTTCTGTGGGTAATACAGAACATTTGTAAAGGAATACACCAGAAATAGTTTTACTGAATCAGAATTCAATTCAGTGTGTTCTTCTTGAATGTACATGTTACTTGTTCACAGAAAAGTTACCAGAGCAGTTAATATTCAGTGATGGTTTGGATTAAGACCCTTTCACTGAAAAATATACACACACATAGACAGACAATGTGGTATCAATTAATGAACAACTAATCAAGGGTAGTTCTTTATGTGGTAGTTCTTGATTCTTGTCTTGATTCACATCTTAATACAGAGGTGAGGAACCATTTCCCTGTAAGATGACCGCACCCTTCCCAAAGTCCATTTGGGCCTGCTTTTAATTCCCACCTACCACCAAAGAGAATATTAAAAATTTGTGCCACTCCCTGACTTTAACTTCAACTTTCACTGATCTATGGGTATCTTATGGTACTAGCATATGATAGTATCCACTCATGTGTTAACAGGCTAATATTATTCTACACTGCAATCACAGACTTAACAAACTACACCTTATAAAACATCTAGTATTATTCAGACTGGTCTTTTCACCACCCACTGGCACCATGTAGATAAGCATATACTTTCAGCTTTGGAATACAGCTTAGGGTCCAGACAAAAAGCATAAAAATCACACTGGACTAAGCTTTCTCTTAAGATACGTTATACTGTCATACTTTTTACATGATTGTCTATGAATATTCTAAAAGATCAATGTAGTAAGAGTGGCATAACAGACTAATGGAAAAAAGCCCAGTTTTTTTCTTTTTAGAAAAGTATGGGGGGAAGCAGAAGGCGCAAAGCGCTGTTTTCGGGACAAGGAAGGGGAGGGGCAGCCACACGGTGGGCGCCCCAACCCCTTCCCGAAGGCATTGTCAGAGCACCGGCCCCTCCACATGGCTGGCGCTCCGAGGATGCCTTTCCGCCGCAGCGTCCGCACATGCTGCGGCGGAAAAGTCACAGAAGGTGCGCCGCCAGCCTTTTGCGGCGCACCTTCGGCAACTTGTGGAAGGAGTGCTATTTTAGCACTCCTTCCTGGGGCGGCGAAGCTGTGCCGCGGGGCCGAGGTGTTGGGATACCTCGGCCCCAATCTGCAGCTTCCCGGGGCGGCCCACGGCCGCCCGTCTGCTCCCCCCCTATGTTACTTGTCATAAAATGCAATTCTATTTATAATAATGAGCATTAACCTCACCTCAACTTCTTCTGATTGCACTTGGAGGTCACATGGTGGTTTCACCGCCTTTGGCCGGCTAGCCAGCCAATACGCAACAACAGCTGCAAAGGCACCAATGCCTACCAAGGTGGTAGTGGGCAAACTTCGGAAAAACTGACTGAAGTCTTCAAACTCTGGAAGTCGCAGGTTCCTTAGGATCTCTTGTGCTTGCATCTTTTCAAAGATGGAAATGGCAACTTCTGCAGAATCCAGAGAAAAATTAATTAGTCTGAGAGGCTCTAAAAAGAGTGGAACATAGGCATACTATTACACTAGCTGGCAAATTACATTTGCTATAATTATGCCACAATGATTAATCTTTGTGCTAAAAAAATGTCCAGAACTGAGAATTGAATCAACAGCACTGAAGCAATAGTGGAGCAGAAGATATGGGGGTTATATATGTTAATTTTACCATGGGACACTGCATCCTGAATAAGTTTCAGGGTCTCTGACTCCCAGGGGCAAAAGGATGATGAGGATGAAGATGAAGATGATATTTGTATTTATTTTTATCCCACTTTTCCCCCTGATTTGGGACTCAAGGCAGCTTACAACAGTTAAGAGAGAAACAATATACCAAATACAAAAGTTAAAAATATAATTAAACTATCCATAAAATTAAAATCTGTTAATAAACAGAACTATTAAAAACAAAAAATAAACAAAACACAGAAAGTACAGCACAATTCTGCAAGTCCCTATCTTCTTGGGCAGTCTGTCTTCAAATGCCTACTAAAATAAAATCAAAAGTCTTAACCTGCCTGTGGGAATATAGCAAACAGGGTGCCAGTCGAATCTCTCTCTAAAGGGAACTTCAGAGCCTGGGAGCAGCCACTAAGAAGGCCCTTTCCCAAGTTCCCACCCGATGAACCTGTTAGGGTGGAGGGAGAAAAAGAAGGCCTTCTGCAGGGGACCTCAAGAGATGGGCAGACTCATATGGGATAATATGGTCCTTCATATAACCTGGACCTGAGCTGTGTAGGACCCATGATTCTCAACGATTATTGACAACAGTTCTCAGATTACTTCTGCCAGTTCTAATAATAATAATAATAATAATAATAATAACAACAACGACAATAATACTTTATTCTTATATCCCACCTTCTGCCGAAGCAATCAAGGGGGCTCACATAATATAAAAATGAATTTAAATAAAACTTACACTGCATTAAATAATAATAACATTAATAACAATTAACCCCCTCATTAAAAAATAAATATGATATTAAAACTAAGGACATAGGATTAAAACAGCAAGCATTCTGGAGCACCAATAGGTGTGTAGAGAGGATGTCTAACGAGGAGGGGGTACAAATTAGGAGAGTGATCTATTCAGGGAAGGCCTGCCGGAAGAGATCCATCTTGATAGCTTTTTTAAAGCTTTCCAAGCTGATTATTTGACGGATCTCCTCTGGCAAGGCATTCCATAATCTGGGAGCGGCAGCAGAAAAGGTCCTCTGGGAGGTTACCACTAATCTAGTTTTTATCGGTTGCAGTAAATTCCTCCCAGAGAACCTGAGGACGTGGGGTGGATTGTATGGAAGAAGGTGATCCCTTAGATAGGTTGGATCCAAGCCACGTAGGGCTTTAAAGGTAATCACCAACACCTTATACTGTGATTGGAAACCAATCGGCTAGTGAAGGGATTTCAGAATAGATGTAATATGATCACTCTTAGATTTTCCAGTGATCAGCCTGGCTGCAATATTTTGTACTAATTGCAGTTCCCGGACTACGTATAAGGGTAGCCCCATGTAGAGTGCATTGCAGAAAATGAGTTGTGAGGTTACCAGTGCATGTACTACAGTTTCTAGGTCAAAAGGGCGCAACTGGCGTATCAGCCGAAGCTGGTAACAGGCACTCCTGACTGTCGCATTCACCTGATCTATCATGTGAAGCAACAAGTCTAGTAACATCCCCAGACTGCAGAGAGCATGACCCCATCCAGGACTGGAGATTTGTAACCCAATACTTGGTTGGGGGGGGGCCCTACTGTGAGTACCTCCATTTTATCTGGATTCAGTTTGAGTCAGTTCTTCCTCATCCAATCCATTACTGCCTCAAGACATTGATTGAAGGGACAACTGCCATTTGCCATCATGGCTGCTGATTGAGAAATATATTTGGGTGTCATCAGCATATTGACAACACCCTGCCCCATGTCTGCGGATGATCTCCCCCCAGCAGCTTCATATAGACCAGGGGCAGGCAACCTAAGGCCCGGGGGCCGGATGCGCCCCCCCTGAGGCCTTTGGACCGGCCCCAGGCCAGTCCTGCTGCTGCCGCCCCCCCCCCACCGCCACTGCCCACCATGATGATATTGATTATTGTTGTTATTACTTGTTCTTGGGGTTTTCTTGGCAAAATCTCCACAGGGGTTTTGCCATGGCTTTTCTGGGGCTGAGAGAGTGTGCATGCATATATATTTTTAATTTTTTAATTTTTAAAAAATATTTATTTTATTCATTTTTGGTGCTTCGGCTCCCCAATTGTCTGAGGGACAGCAACCCGGCCCCCAGCTCAAAAAGGTTGCCTACCCCTGATATAGATATTAAACAGCATCAGGGACAGGATAGCACCCTGAGGGATGCCACATTCAAGCTCTGTTTTTGAAGAGCAAGTGTCCCCAACCACCACCCTCTGGAATCTACCTGAGAGGAAGGAACGGAACCACTGAAGTACAGTGCCACCAATTCCTAACGTTCTCAGGCGTTCCAAATTGATGTCATGGTTTATTGTATCAAAACCCGCTGAGAGGTCCAACAGCACCAACTGGGTCATGCTTCCCCTGTCACTGCTTAGGCACAGGTCATCTGCCAGAGCAACCATGGCAGTCTCCACCCCATATCCCGGTCTGAAGCTGGTTTGAAATGGATCTAGAAAATCAGTTTCATCCAATATTGATTGGAGTTGAAAGGCGATGGCCCATTCGATCACCTTGCTCAAAAATGGCAGATGGGAAACCGGTCTATAATTTTTCAAATCCAGGGGGTCCAGGGAAGGTTTCTTCAGGAGCCGTCTAACAACCACTTCCTTTAAGCATGTGGGAACAGTTCCTTCCCTAAGGGATGCACTGATGATCTTTTCAAGGAAAGCCACCAAGGCATCACCCCCCTGGATGATCAGCCATGATGGGCAGGGATCGAGGAGATAAGTAGTCTTCTTCACTTTTCCAAGGATCTTATCCACATCATCGGTACTCACCGGCTCAAATTGATCCAGTTTAATCACAAAAACGGGTTTACTGGACACCTCATCAGTCGGTTCTGCAATAATCCTGGCATCTAAATTGGCTCTTATCTGAGAGATTTTATCTGCAAAATGGTTGTTAAAAATGTCACAACAGACTGTTGTCAGTTTAAGTAAAGGATTCTGCACAGGAGGAACCTGTGTCAGCTCCCTCACCACCTTAAACAGCTCTGTTGGACAAGATTCTGCAGATGCAATATGTGCAGAGGAGAAGGATTTCTGCGCTGCACGTATTGCCTCTTGATAGGAACAAAGAAATTTCCTATGATGAGTCTTGTCAGATAAGAGTTGAGTTTTCTGCTAGATGTGCTCGTCATTGTCCAACCCGCTTCATCTTTCTAAGTTCATGGGTTGGTGGTTTGGAGCAGGTTGGAAAGGACACTTGGGAGAGATCGTGTCGATCGCCCTGGTAAGATCGATATTTCAGGTGTTAACCAGGGCTTCAACAGAATCACCGGCATTACCAACTAAGGAACCCTCCAAGGCTTTCTGGAATCCAATTGGCTCCATTAGCCTCCAAGAGCGGGCCATTCTAATAGGTCCTCCACCCCCGGTGGGGTGGACAGTGGCTCTTACTCCAACCCTGACCATGAAATGATCCATCCATGACAGTGCAGAGGTATTTATTACCTCCACCCACATATATGCCTGTTCTGTACTAAAGACCGCATCGAGGGTATGACCCGTGGAATGCGTTGGCCCGGAAATCAATTGGGATAGGACCATGCCTGTAATGGAATCCATAAACTGCCGAGCCGCGCCTGTTAAACTGGTCTCAAGTGGGATGTTGAAGTCACCCAGAACTAAAAGTCTGGGTGACTCCAACAGCAGTTCCAAGACCAGCTGTGTCAGCTCAGATAGGGAGTCTGTTAAACAATGGGGTGGACGGTATACCAACAGAATCCCTATACTATCCTTAGTCTTCAGGCTCAAGTACATACAATTGAAATGGTCTGTTTTCTGGATAGGTATCCTAGTCAAAGTGAAGTTGTCTCTATGAACTAAAGCCACTCCACCCTCACCCACCCCGCTCACTTTCCCTTACCTGCTCACTAACAGAGTACCTGACTGGGAGAGCTTGATTCCAAGTGATGGCACTATCTTCCCCCAGCCAGGTCGGCTTCTTCATCCACAAGGAGATCGTGGATGGTATGAGTTTTGTTTTTTACTGACCTGGCATTACAGAGGAGCAAGGTAAGGTTCTGTGGCAAGGTTGGTAAGCTTCCCAACTTACTTTGGGTAACAGAGTGGACTGAAGGCTGGATCGCTTTCAAACATCGAGCCCGCCTTCTTTTGCAACAAGATTCCGCACTGTTGCCGCCATATCTTCCTCTGCCCCATACAACCTCAATTGAATTTCCTCTCCTGGCTCCCCCCCCATTATCCTCCACTTGAATGGCTGTTTTATTAGTTCCAGAATGCGTAAGCAAGTCATTCTAAAAGGCCGGTGGTTATCCTGGGTGGGTTAAAAAGCCTCCGCCTGGGCCTCTTCCCGGCCCCGCTGCTGCTACTGCCGCTGCGCTGCAGTATACCCTTGGATTAAGTTCATCTGGCCCTGGAGACCTGAATCCATTTACAGCAGCAAGGTATTCCTGTACTACCTCCATACCTATTCTGTATTATATTTCACCTGCTTCATCATCTGCTCCACTTTTCCCAGGTTGAGCACTGTTCAACTTATGGAAGACTGGCAAATAAGGTACTGAGTAGTCCTGCCTTTTCTCTGTCCCCTGTTAGCATTTTGTCATCCTCTCCACACAGTGGCCCTACCATTTCCTTGTTCATCCTTTTGCAGCGGATATAATTTTAAAAGCCCTTTTTATTGTTTTTAACCTCTCTAGCAAGCCTGAACTTGCTCTAGGGCTTTAGCTTTTCTGACTTTCTCCTACACATGCTGGTTATTTGTTTGAATTCTTCTTTGGTGATTTCCCCCCTTTTCCATTTTTTGCACGTGTCCCTTTTGAATCTTAGCTCAGTTGGAAGTTCTTTAGACATCCATTCTCATTTCTGGTACCTTCCATTTGTCCTCCTCATTGGAACTGTTGAAATTATGCTTTCAATATTTCATTTTTAAGAAACTCCCATCCATCACTGACTCTCTTCTCTTTTAATATTCCTGACCACAGAATCATCCCCAGTATTTCCTAAGTTTACTGAAACCAGCTTTGTAAAAGTCTAGAATGCATATCTGACTACACTTGGTTTCTTCTTTTCACAGTATAACAAACTCCAGGAGAACATGGTCACTCCTATCTAAGGACCTTGCCACTTCCAGCCCACTGACCAGGTCTCCCTGTTGATTAGGATCAGATCTAAAATAGCTGACCCCCTAGTTGCCTCTCCACCTTCTGGACAATGAAATTGTCTACAATGCAAGTGGGGACAGAGGACTTTATCGCATAGCTAATAAAGTGTTTTACCTGAATCGAATTTAATTTTAAATCAGGCTGCATTGGGAGCAGGAATGGACCCGGGCTGCATTCGGGCGGTGATTTCAGTGACAAAATCTTTGTGATAGGGCCCAGATGCAGCCCGATTTAAAATTAAATTTGATTCAGGTAAAATGCTTTATTTTAGCTATGTGATAAGCCTAAGAGTTTGATTTCCAACTAATATCAGGATAGTTGAAATCCCCCATTACTATGTGGGCTCATCTGTTCCCACATGGGAGGCATCATCCAAGTCCTCAGTCTGGCTTGTGGGTCATTCATTCATTTGAATGAGAAGACAGTGCTTCTGACTGATCATCAGTCTACACGTGTACTACAAGAAATTTAACAATGTTTTGCAAGCTTTTCTATTAGCAAGTATTTTAACTAGGATGTAGAAGTTTTGGTCTCAAGGTGTACAATGTGCCTTGTCATGTCTGACTCATACTAATAAATGCTGATGCTTATACAAGACCAGGATTTGTTGCAATTTAGCAACAGATATTATAGCAACTCTATTGTCTACTGAGATAGAAAATTTATTTTGTAATGTCTCTCCCCGCCCCCCACCTGCCACTATCCAGGTACTCAGAGGCCCAGGCACACCAGGGATCTGGATCTGGGCATTTTGCCCTTCTGCTTTTACTTTCCTTAGCTCTCATGAGTTCATCACCATTGTGATGGTGTCATAAAGCAAAACTGACTGTGCAAGCAGGGGCCATTATATAATAGCAGATGGGTGGGTGGAAGAGCCCAGAGTAGCCCAGAGAAGTGCTGTGCTTCACAATATTTCACAACCTTGGTTGAGATGGAACATTCCCCACTGTAAAGCCAATCCCCATAACCAAAATATTATACTGGCCCCCTCGAGATTGTTTCATCTGGAGTGGCTAATGCTTCTCCTACAACATGACTTCTCTTAATGTAGGGGTTCCCAATCTGGGGTGTTCACACCTCTGGGGTGTGAGGTGGAATTTCAGGCAGTGCAACAATTATATTTATGTGAATCTGAATTTAGTTCTCCTTTGTCAATCAAGACAAAATCTAGGAATCGCCTGAATCCACAGACAGACCAGCGGATTGCAGTCAATAAGAAAGTTCCACATTTTGACAAATTCATGAATGAGAAGCAGAGGCAAAGAGGCGTCACCAAATTTTATGTTCACAGTCAGGATTTATTTTACTATTTACAATTTTTTTCTGAATAAATTAGAATTCAGTTGATCAACTTAGATTTGCATTTCATGCACTGAGTTCAAATCTTATTTTTTAAAGTTCAATTTGTTCACCTGCAGTATTGTGCATGGTTCAATTTGTGGTTTAAAAATTAGCAATTAGACTTCATCTTCAAATGTGATATTACATTTGTAGGCAGTGTGAACAATAATCAAACATTTCCTAGGGCTGCAGGACATAGAAATGGTTGGAACCACTCTCTCAATGCTTCTCTGGTCATGCTGCAAGACAAAATGCTAAACCTGTTTAATATCTACCTCCTAAAACAGAAAAGTGATATTTGAGTTAATATTACTTTATAGTTCTCCTTTTCAATATAATTAAAGCCCTAGTGACAACCACATATGATAGTAGCATATCCAGCCTCAAAGCAAACATCACTTTTTAAAGTAATATCAAATTTCAGAATCATGAAAGTAATTAATATAGGAAAGTTTTAAACATGGCATTTTTAATTATGCTTTTTAAAATGTGTATCCTGAGATATTCCTACCTGATAGGAATCTGAGTTGTGTATTACTGGGCTCCACTGTGAACATCCCTGGAAAGTTTATAAGCTAGACATTTTAATAAGGCTCCAGCTTTATTTCCTGCCTAAAGACATAAAAATTTGGGATATTTATAGTATGGTCAAGTGAAGAATATGCCAGTATAAAGTAACCTCAAGAGGCAATCGGTAGGATGCGACCATTACTCAGACACTGGAGATAATTTATGTCAACAGTCTAGCAGAGGGCTACACTACTGTATATACTAATGTAGAAGTCGACCTCATGCATAAGTCGAGGGCAGGTTTGGGAGCCACAATTTTGGATTTTGATATGACCTGCGAATAAGTAGAAGGTCAACTTAGGGGCAAAGCAAGCAGCTTTTCCCCAGCTCCCTGGGAAAGAGGGACACACACACATGCACATGGGTGCCTTGCAAAGCAATTGGCTTTTCCCCTTGCTCCCTGGGAAAGTGGGACACACATACATATGCACTCTCTCCTTGCATAGCAATTAGCTTTTCCCCTTGCCCCCTGGGAAAAAGGGATACATGTACACACACACACACACATGCCTTGCAAACCAACCAGCTTTGCTCCTGCTCCCTGGGAAAGAGGGATACTCACAAATTCTTCTTGGCTGAGCAGCACCTGCCGAGGTAAGGGGAATGGGGTGTTGGGAGGCACTTCTTTCTCAGCAGTACTGCACTGACCCATATGTAAGTCTATCCAAGATTCTGGGTCAGTTTTTTGTCAAAACTTTTTCGACTTATAGATGAGTATATATGGTATATATGGTTGCTACAGTATCATGATGGAAAAGGATTCTGCAGAACAGCAGCATGGCACGATATTACTGGAGAAGGGATACAGGTAAAGTTTCATACCTTTCAACATTTCACGTATGAAAATTGGGACATATTGGGCAAAGGAGTAAAGAAACCAAAGCAATATCAGTGTGTGGTCAAGAGGGGAAAACTTATTAATGAACAAGAGCACACAAGCTAGGAGGGGCTACAGCAGTTTGCTTTTGCCTGAGCCTATTGCAAAGGGCAAATTTCTGCCCCCTCCTCTCCACTGCCCCCATTGGGATAATTGAAAGTAAATTACTTTTACACTTAGAACTCCGTTTGCAGCAACTGAAGTGAGCTTAGGACAAAGGAGGAAAGTGAGAGGAGGAGAAAGAGAGACAATTGTAACATTTTAAAAACAGATGAAAAAGTGGGGCAACCGAGGATTCATTGGGAATGTTTCTGCCAAATCAGGAGAGTTGGATATGAAATGTTGCCGATCTGTCTCATTGTGTGATACTCTTTCATGGAGGGGAGGAGGAGGCTGGAGCACTTCAAAAACTAGTAACTATTCCAACTCTTAAGATTCTATTATTCTAATTTCTTGATTGAGATTTGTTATGTTTATATCCCACCTTTCCTCACTGGGGAGGCAATGAGCCTGAGATACACCTCCCCCCTATCTTGAACAGCAACCCTGTTAGGTACGTTGGGCTGAAAGAGAGCAATTGGCCCAGAGTCACCCATTGAGCTTTGAAAAGCTGTGAAGAATACATATCAGTTCCCCCAAATCCCAGTCCAACACTCTTAACAACTACACCACACTGTCTTGCCTTCTTCCCAACATGTTCATTTTCTCTGAACAAAAATGATTACTCTTAGAATACATGCAGTGACATATCTAGTACATTCACTTTCAGTCTGAAATAACCCAACCCAGGGTCAATAGTTCATTATTTTTTATTATTTTATTTTATCTATTTATATCCTGCCTTCCTCCCAGTACAGGGACTCAAGGCGGCTATAGTTCTGCTTTACTCTAGTGTAAGCACAGGGCCTCCTAACCCAAATTGAATGCCTAGTGGGTGGGGAGTAGCGGGGCTTAATTTTTAAGTCTAGCTCACTATGTCTGGAATTTATCTATAAAAATAATAATACATCGTGTTAACCTATTTGGTGATTTACTGCTTCAGCACTATTTTTCAGGAGCAGTGGCCCACAACACACACCCTAATAGGAGTAGGGTGTTAAAATATCCACATTGGAGTCCCAACTAGGAAACAGGAACCTACATATACTCTGTAATAAACCAGGGGACAAAGTAAATTGCAAGCAATGTCTTTAAAGTAATACCTGATTGATCCATCAGACACAAGAGACCACTGTGTCTGGGAGAAACTGCATAAAATTGGGTGGATTCATGCCCTTTCCTATGTTGTTATTCAGTGAGGCACCAGCAGTCTGCCCCCCAATGCAGCAGTTTTCAAAGATACAGCTCCATAGTCTGCTTTGGTGTAAAAAGGAAAAAGTGGCAGGGAGGAAATTTTCCTTGAAACTACAGATGGCCCTCCATATCCATGGATTCTGCATCCACAGATTCAACCAGCCACAAATTTGAAATTATTCAAAAAAATTAATTCCACACAGCAAACCTTGATTTTGCCATTTAATATAAGGGATACCTTTTCACTATGACACTGGATTTAATGGGATCCATTGGGAGGTCCTGGAACCAAACCCCAGCAAAGACTAAAGGCCCACTTGGTATAAAATACAGTAATTGATTTATATGATGCACTGGTAAAGTACAATATTGAAGCCACTGATATTTTAGCATTCACACAGTTGTTTGGATGGGATCAGGGACTTTTGAGAAGGGGGGAATGGGTGGCTGAAGAAGGTAGGGTAAATACTGGATTGGAAATGTCATCTTTCTGATTACTTATTCTAATACCTGAGCCAGATCAATATATTTGTCTCAGCTGAATAATAATACGTAGAAGAGACTATGGGCCTTTACAGACTGCCAGAAATAATGCAGCTAAATCCAATGACATTTGCTGGCATAGATTTGGATACAGAATGTTTCTGTTTTATCTAGATGCAGATGATGTTGCTGTGAAGTTTTTATGCATTGTACTATTACCACTCAGATAAAATATTTGTTCATTTGTCACTTTCAGTCACTGAATAAGTTATATTTTATTCAAAGCTTCACAAAGTGAGCGCTAAGTGCATTATTCTTTTTTTGTAATAATGACTTCTCTTGTTTTCTGTTGCATTAGCTTGATCTTTGTCCAGCCTTTAAGCCACATCACTACTGAATCTCTATAAGCAGCTGCATCCAGCTTTGCTTCTCCTTGCTCTTCTTCTTGGCTAAGGCCTTAGGGAAAAAGAAGGAGAAGCAAAGTGCTGTTAATCAGAATTTTCAGGTGCCAGATGAGTCTCAGGCAATGAGGATTCTTGGAGGAAAGTGTGAACTGGGACAGATTCTAAGATGCAGCAGGTTATAGCTCTAAGCTCACTCTGCAGCACTACATCAAAACAAAAAGGAAATGCTGCATGTGGTAAACAAAGGTGTTACATACCCAACCACACCAATGGAGTGATTCATACCTGTTACCCTTGTGCAGAGATCTTTCTCCATAAAAAACATGATTATAGGGAGAGGATATATATGAAGCTGATTGATCTAGTCCTATTTTGAAGAGACTGACAGCAGCTTGTCAGAATTTTAGACACTGTTCTTCTCTGTCAACTGTTAAATAACCCCCCTCCCCTTTTTAACAAGATGCAATGGATCCAGAACATTCTCCCCACACAGTATGTGGTTTGCCCTTAAGCTGTGGTCCTTCCCTGCTGAGACTGTATTCATTGTCCAGATCCAATCTTAATACACTCAGGTTGCCATTTGTACAGAAGCCTATCCACACAGAACCCCATATATAGGCTTCCAAAACAGAACTCACATCCTCCATTTTGTTGAAGTCTGTATAACAGGTGTAGGCCTGAAAATCAGGATGTTTAATCCCACTTTCTCTCATCCATGCACTCAGTTTGGCTTCTGACTTGAGCCATGATAGGAACCAAGACCTTAGATATCAAAGACAAGTATTTTAGAGGTGCCAGAAATTTCTCAAACCCTAGATTTCAAGAAAAATGTGCTACGTGTGCTGGATGTGGGACAAGTGTAAGCTCCAATGAGATTCACCAGAGTTCCCTGAAAGAGAGAAAATAAATCTTGAACTCAGTCCTAGTGCTTGTCTTTCATTCCCCATAGTTTGGTAGTGAGCTAGCATTTGCCAAACCAAGGGCAGCATAGGTGTGTGCATCCAGGTACTGTCAGATGAAACTCCCATCAACAGTAAACACCATAGTTAATGGGGAGAGATTGTGGGAACTACAGTCCCACATCTGGAGAAACACATGTTTCTCATGCCAAGCCTTAACCTGTGCTGAAGCCAGAAACACCATGTTTCCTCTCCTTTGGTTATACAGAAAAAGGAAATTAGTTTTCTGTTCTCTTTTGGTAGACTGGCCACCATTAATCCATGGAAAGCTATAGGCAGTTGAGTCAAACTACACATTTCATACCCTCCAACATTTCACGGCTGAAACTGGAACACATGTGGCCAAGTAACATCAGAGTGTGGGTAAGATGGCAAAAATTATTCATGAAGAAGCACACAGAAGTGAGGAGAGGCTGTATTATCTTGCTTTTGCCCGATTCTCTTGGTAAGGGAAAGATTCTGTCCCCTATCCTTGCCTACTACTTTTGCACTTTGAACTCAGTTTCCAGCAATTGAAATAAGTTGAGGACAAAGGGTTCAAGTGGGAGGAAAGAGAAACTGGCACATTTTAAAAGCAGCTGAAAAAATGGGACAGGATTAATCAGATTGTCCCTGCCAAATTGGGACAGTTAGAAAGCATTCTGGAAGAGCCATAACTGAAAGTCTGGGTGGGATTTTTCTTCTTCAAAAAGCTGGTATGGTGGATATGGTGGAATTCAGAGGACAGTTTATCTTCACAAAGATTCTCCCTCCACCTCCCACAAAGCCTTATCTGTGCTCCATTAGAAAAAGGTACAGACTGAATTAAATACAACCATGTTTTCCATTTCTAATTTAGAAAGATAGTCCTCTTCCCATCAATCTCATAAAAAATATAGCAACTGAAGAACAAATATTCTTTCAAATTATATGTTAGTCATAAGAATTGCTAACCTTGCTAACTATATGAGACTCTATCAGAAAAGGACTGTCGTTTCTTTAAAAAACAAAATCCTAATCATAGGTTACTATAGCACATCTTGCAGCAATAAAGATTTTTAAAAAGACAACAGTGTTGTCTGTTTGCCTTAATAATCCTAGTATATTTGAGGAGCCCAGCAGGTTAAGACTGGCTATTGTGAAGCTGGGCTTTTTTACAAAGTCATCATGGACTTTAATGCTGGGTATTATACAAAAGCCAACATCATCACAAGACCAGTGAGACCTTCTGTCCCCTCCATGGCACCCTAGTAACTCTTAACTTTCAAATTCTATGGCTTTTTCCCATATGCCTTGCTTCAAGGTTACTTCATCCTATCTTGGCTCTTCATGCATCTGTCCTGTCCACATTGCATTTGTTTTCCAACTTTCTATTCCTCTACAATGGTCTCCACTCCAGCTCCCTTGAATCACTGATGTCTAATGCAAAGACCCTTCTTTGTACCACTGCCACCACTGTCATCTAGTGCATCAGACGTCTTTAGTAGTCTACTGCTCAGCAGTCACTGTGGGCAGTCATAACACCCCTGCGAGCTTTGGCTGCCTATGTTCAAAACCCTCCCCTATTTGGCTCAGCAGCGTGGAAGCCTGCTAAGTGACACCCCGTTGCCATGACAGCATCCCTCCAAATTCAGAGATAACCACTGTGATGTTTTTGAGCAAAACTTGCCTTTGCAGACTGCTAGAAATAGTGCAAATTGAGTCCACTTTAACTGCCCTGGCTCAGTGCTAGGGAATCATGAGAATTGTATTTTTTTTTTTTCTGGAAAATTGAGCCTTCTCTGTCAGAGAGCTCTGGTGCCACAATAAACTACAGTTCCCATGATTCCCTAGCACTGAGTCAGGGCAGTTAAAGTGGACTCAATTTGCACTATTTCTGGCAGTCTGCAAAGGCCCATATGTCGGATACATCCTGTAATCACACTTTCAAAATATCTGTTACAACTGTGATGGTAAGCAGTTTACTTAAAGAGACAACAAAGTGTTCTGGAATGTGTCGTGATCAAACTTTCAAATCACCCAGCTGCATCAGGTAACAAGTTTTTGCTATCCAATTTGTTGCTGGAGGAAATGCATACCTAATGGGTGATAGCTAGAGCACAGGTATCCTAGCTCTCAGAATGAATACGAGCAAAGATCAGTGAGGACTCTCTCTTATGCCTATTATAAAACAGTGAGGTTAGCAAAAAAATTGTTTTGCCTATTTCATCTCATCCTCAGTTTACCACACAGCAGGGCTGTTCCAAGTGGTGAAGAACCTGTTGGGATGAAGTAAGAGAAACTAGCAGTGGAGGTCTTGTTTATCAGCTGTTACAAATTCGCTAGGCATTTTGAGGCAAAAGTTACTTGTATCCATTCAGAACCAAATGCTACAATTACCACAGTCTCTGGGGGAGTATCCAGAGTTCCATCTGTTCAGTTTTCTTTAGAGCATTTTCAGTTATTGTAGCCAGATAATATGGACAAGATGCTTGAATTGGTCCAGTCTGTCCAACCACATGTAAGCTTGGTCCCTGCCTCTCTTGGCTGATAAGATCTCACAGAAATGGCTTGACTGGGTGGGTCCACAGGGTGGTGAATGCTTCTCTTTTTTAAGAGAAGAAGGTGCAGTGAGCCCTAAAGGACCTAGAGCAGGGGTAGGCAACCTTTCCCCTTTAAGGGCCGAGGGACTTCAGCTCCCACAATCCCAGGAGCTATTGGCCAACATGGGACTATTGGCCAACATAGCTGAGGCTTCTGGGAGCTGAAGTCCCTCGGCCCTTAAAGGGGAAAGGTTGCCTACCCCTGACCTAGAGGAATGTATTGTTTGTATTCCCTTTCTGGGCAAGATGCCTGAGCATGTGGTATCTGGGCAACATCCAGCATTCTGGGAAGAAACAGATTAACAAGATCCATTTCAGTCTAGTTTAAAGTCAGAGTACAGTGCTGAAACAATTTTAGTTGCCCTGACAGATTATTTACTCTAGTTCAGTGGTTCTCAGTCTTTGGTCCTCCAAATGTTTTGGACTTCAACATCCAGACGTCCCAGCCAGTAGAATAATTGTTGAGGAATTCTGGGAGTTGAAGTCACAAACAGCTGGAACACCAAGGGTTGAGAACCACTGCTCTAGGTGATAAATGAGGGAAGTGCTATCCCATTGGTTCTCCTGGTTCTCTCAGCAGCTTTGGATACCATTCAGCATGGTATTTTACAGGACTGGCTCTGCGAGTTGGGACTAGGAGGCCCTGTGTTATGGTGGTTCCTCTTCTATCTACAGGGCCAGTTCCAGAGAGTAGGTACTTGGGGATCCCAATTCATCTCCATGGTTATAAAGCGGCAGGGTGCCTACCACAGGATTCCATCTTACAAGAACACATGGCTACAGTAGAATCCCACTATTTCTCAACTCAAGCTTTGTTTATTATATTGTTTACTACGATATGTTCCTGCAACCCAACACTGAAATCTGCATTTCTCCAGCCCTCCTTTGCCATCTTCTAAATGCTGATGCTGCTAAAAAAACAAAACAAAACAAAACCTTCCAGCAAGACAGAGAATGAAGAAGAAAAGTGGGCCAAAGGCATTAAAAGCCTTTGCAAAAAGAAACTTTAATGTTAGAAGCACTGTTAACCAAGAGTATAGCTGCATTTGTAATTGGCTTACTGTATTAAATTTCATAGATTCCATTTCATGTAAAAGTTAACACAAGGTATAAAACACATGCACCTTTTGTACTTGTGCAGGTCATGTCTTATTTAAAGTTACTAATGTATCTGTTTTGTCCCTTTTCCTATTTTAGCAGCCCCTGAGGAAAAGCACAAACATTTCTCATGCAAAATGCACTGGAGCAATTTTTGGAATAAAACTTTTTAAAATGTATGCTGAGACTCAATCTCTCCTTCATATCAGGATTTACTGGATTTTTCCAGACCCTTTTGTTTTCATATTATTTAAGTCCTACAGAATGAGTAATCCACAAAACTTAACACAACCAATCAGCCACTTAATTTGGTCTGTCTGCCAATCCTTCTGTTTTGCACATCAAAGTCATTATAAAAACATGAGATTCATCAAACCTTTTGTGGGCCATCATATATTGCTACAAATAATACTTGAAAGTTGAACACAAAGTAGGCAAATGCAATGGTGTTCTGAGAGTATCATTATGTTATATATCTATAACTCTGTAGACAGCTATATTAATGAAGTATGACTTCTGTAAAATAAAACAACTTAACAGATATCACTTAACACAATAATGTTCCTAAGAATCATCCATCATGAAACCAATCAGCCATAAACTGAGGGGGGTTGCAGATTGCCAGAAATAGTGCAAATTGAGTCCACTTTTAGGGTTAGGGTTAGGGTTAGGGAATCATGGGAACTGTATTTTATTGTGGCACCAGAGTTCTCTGACAGAGAAAGCTCAATTTCTCAGGAAAAAAAGCAATTCCCATGATTCCCTAGCACTAACCCTAACCCTAAAAGTGGACTCAATTTGCACTATTTCTGGCAGTATGCAAAGGCCTTGAGACAAAATGCACAGTATTTTATTGTCTTTAGATGAGAAATGTCATGACAATTTCTCACCACTTTTTCTGGTTCATTTACTTTTAGGACTGGAGCCAACCTAAACGAATATCAGGTTAATTGATCATTTGTGACTGTCTATTAATTTCTGCTAATAATCTTGGAATATATATTGTATTTTATATTTCAATTAAGTATCCCTGCACTATTATCTACATTTTAACAAAATATGATATCTGTTAATCAAACCTATTGCCACTCTGTACAACAACACAGAGGGGTTATGTTTTGTCCTTTTAAAGCTATTCTTCAGTAACTTTCTACCACAATATCAAAACCAATGCATAAAATCAGGGTGTTTTTTTTAGATTTAAGTCAAAGCTATGAGCCTATATAACAAATCAGTCTTCTGTTTCTACAAGTATAAAACAAAGAACAGACTGCTGTCATATTATTTTGCCAATTTCATTTTCCAGTTCATAATAAAGGGCCAACCTGGAATAGATAATGGAGAAAGAAATGATGTATTGTGTTGACCTTCAACAAATATCAGGATAGTTGAAATCCCCCATTACTACTATCGCTCTCCTTTCTGAAATGGTTTAGGATTTGTTACTACTGGTAGGAAATACTATAATGGACTCCTGGGAAAAGAATGCTGTTTGTAGCTGATCTTTGGTCTGACTGCAAAGGCATAAGCTGTGATCCTATGCCTGGAAATTTCTGGGGCAGGTTTAGTAGTGCCAGTCGTCTATCAAAAGTGTGGCACCTTAAAAACTCTCAGCTGAGATCTTGCACTGGAAGATATATCATAACATCTTTTCTGCATAACTATGATAAATTTCCCCTCTGCAATTCCACAAGAGTCACCTTCTTCCTGTGGAGGCTGTACTTCTGCCATTTTGTGGCTGGTGGAGAGCAGAGAGCATCAATGCATTTAGCTACATGCCTATAGCCAGATTTAAAATGACAGTATCATCTTCCAGGACCTCCAGCAGATCCCAAAGGATGCTGTTCTCATTCTGCATCTGGTTATAGGGACATAGATAGATGCTTCTCCATCACCTCCTTTCCCCATCAGCCATTAAGACGGCCATGAGAGAGCAGAAGGAAAGTGAGTTCTGTGATGGCTTTGGTGGTTTTGTGAGAAATTTCTCTGTCTGTGGCCAAAAAAGTTCAATACACAA
Organism: Phrynosoma blainvillii; assembly: GCA_026167975.1. Taxonomy (NCBI): domain Eukaryota; kingdom Metazoa; phylum Chordata; class Lepidosauria; order Squamata; family Phrynosomatidae; genus Phrynosoma; species Phrynosoma blainvillii. Next base: position 277,127,630 of record JANUYF010000002.1, on the reverse strand, counting down.
GTAGAACTTTCAGTCATGCCTGTGTGTGTTACTAATAGCATGACAGCCTATCAAGTTTTACTTGGCACAAATTTTTGCAAATTCAGTTTGCAAAAATGTTTTGCGAAGTCAGTTTGCAGAAGCCAGCATGCATCTAATGAAGTGGCACAAAGTCCATGAAAGTTTATGCCCAAAAAAACTTGTTAGTTTTTCAATTATCTCAACACTGTTTTTAAATCCACTGTTTTTAAATACAGTGGGCCTTTGGCATCTGCTGGGGTTAGGTTCCAGGACCTCTCATGGATACCATAATCTGTGGATGATCAAATTCCTGTAACTGTAATGGTAATTTCCCATCAAAACAGCAAACAAAGCAGTATTACCACTCGTGGTGAAAGAGAAAAGAATGTATGGCTTTACAAAGTATCTATATATGATGGACAAAACAGCAGTTGATTGGCATTATAACATCTCTCCTTATCAAATTTTTCCAGCTTGCCTTTGTAAAATCACTAAATGCAGTACTGAGTCAGCAGCTTAATCCTAAACTCATAGCTGACCTCCAAGAAGACTTGGTCAGGACTGAAGCATACAAGCATGATCCTGCTTCCTGGCTAATGACCTAAATGTTTATGACTTCATTAACAGAAAGCCAAAGATATAAAAGTATAGTATAAAAGATTTCAGCATAAATGTATAAAATATATCACAACGTAGCTCTGTAGCAGGGTTGGGAATTTGTTCTGGGGGCCCAATCTTCTCTAGGACCCCCCATGGATACCAAAATCCAATGATGCTCAAGTCCCTTTACATATGCAGGCATAATAAAATGTTGTCCCTTATATAAAATAGAAATATCAAGATTTGGTTTTTTAGATTTTTGTTGTTGTTGTAGAATATTTCTAGCCATTGATGGTTGAATCTGTGGATGCACCCATACTTCCTCTTTTGATTTACTCTTATTTTCAGACAATTTGGAAGGGGTTTTTTAGGGTTTGTTGGGGGAATGTCGTGTACATAGACAGAACCAAGCCACACCATTGTGTTTTGATTATTTTTAGTAGTGGTTTTGCCAATTTTTAGATCATTTTAATCTGAAAAATACATTTTAAATGTTGCGGGTGTCCTGGGAGCAGGAAGGATGCTAAAAGAGGTTTGGTGCTGAATGGACACTTTCCCTCTCCCAGCTCTACAGGGTCCTCTCTCCACACACTGTTTTCTCTCCTCCTTTCCAAATATTTGAGTATCAGTATTTGTGCAGATACCACTTCCATTTCTACTTTCAATTTTTTTTACATGGGAAAGCCTCAAATTATACATGCATGCATCTTTTGTAACTGACAAAGGATGTGTGCATTTTTAAATACTTGGCTATCAAAACACTACTCCCAGACACAGTTATAGTCATAATCAGGTATTGTAATAAACTGTTAAGAAACAACCCAAATTAAAAGAAATAGTTTATCAGCAGACTAAGCATATGTGATCCACTAATTCTAGCTGTCCAAAAACCACCTGTTTTCTCAAATGACTATGACCTTTTTCTTTTGCTAACCCTTCTGCCTTGAACTATTTTCCAGACTTCCAAATGAGATACCTTCTTGCATTCTTCAAATGGTTCCTCTTTTTTTTCTGAGATCATTCTAGTCCTAAAATCCTACTACAGGTTGAGTCTTGCGGCTTTAACTGTCAAGGGTCCATCCTTTGGAATCATGGGATTTGTAGTTTGTTATACTACTACAGCTCTCTGACAGAGAAGGCTAAATATCTCATAAAAATACAAATCCCATAATTACATAGCATTGAGCCATGCCAGTTAAAGTAGTGTCAGACTGCATTAATTCTGCAGTTGTACACATAGCCTTAGCCACGTTTATCTCTGACTCTGTTAAAGGCATGTCATCTAGGTCTGTGCCAATATAAATGATTTCTTCCAACAAATAAAAAAGTTTGATCACTAGAAACGTTTGGATGCTTCATACTAGTCACCTAGGCTTCAATACAGGAAACTATTATGCCTTCTAATTAGCACTGAGAGCCAGCATGGCATAGTGGTTTGAGTGCTGGGATTACAACTGTGGAGACCAGGGTTTGATTGCCAGCTCAGCCATGAAACCCACTGGGTGACCTTAGGCAAGTCACATTCTCTCAGTGTCATGGGAAAGCAATAGCAAAGCTCCTCTGAACTAATCTTGTCAAGAAAAAAACATGATAGGTTCGCCTTAGGATCACCATAAGTCAGAAATGACTTGAAGGCACACAACAACAACAATTAGTACTACCAGTACATACATGGTGGTGGCAAATTAAGATCTGTCTTCTACTGTCATCACATTCAGCCATTCTCACAATATGTTCTCTCTAGCTTTTACCCAGAACTTTTCTGTGCAGATACTGTGCAGATGCAATGGAGGATGCCACCACCATTGCATCTGCACAGTATCCTACCCAGGATTTTTCTCCTTGAACTACAACCCCCAGAATCCCAAATGGTAGTTACTGGATTTGGGGAGCTGTAATCCAAATATGTAACTTTTCTTCTACCTTTTAAAAAGGTAAGTAGTCTGATGATTCATGGCAACAAGAGTTAAAGGCATCGCTGGTACAAAAATGAGAGTGAAACTCTTAATTATTCCATAAAGGAGTAAATAAAGAGCCCTGGTTGTGCAGTGGTTAAATACCGGTACTGCAGCCACAAGGCTGTGAGTTCAATCCCAGGGCTCCAAAGTTGACTCAGCCTTCCATCCTTTCATAGGTTGGTAAAATAAATATCCAGCTTGTTGGGGGCAATTGGCTTACAGATTGTAAACTGCTAGACAGTGCTGAGTTCACTATTAAGCGGTATAGAAATTTAAATGTTAAATGCTACATGCTATAAAGCACATTCCTACTCTATTACAATACAGATGGAAATGGAATGTTTATTTGATATCTGTTCTATGCAGAACATATTATAAGAAAAACAGGCTTGGTCACAGAAGAAGGAGGAGTGAAAATAGGAGGAAGGAATATCAACAATCTAAGATATGCAGATGACACCAAAGTACTAGCAGAAAACCTCACAGACCTGGAACACCTAATAAGGAAGATCAAAGAAGAAAGTGCTAAGGGAGGCGTAATGTTGAACATAAAGAAAACAAAAATAATGACCACCAAGGACCTTCACCAGTTCAACCTAGAAAATGAAGAAATAGAAATAGTAAAAGAATTCTCATACCTGCCGTCAGGAAATGAAAAGACTAAGAATGGGGAGGGTGGCTATGAAAAAACTAGAAAAGATTCTCAAATGCAAAGATATAAACTCAGCACTAAAGGCAGAATCATACAAGCCAGTGTATTCCCTATTACCATGTATGGTTGTGAGAGCTGGACAGTTAAGAACAGGGGTAGGCAACCTTTCCCCTTTAAGGGCCGAGGGACTTCAGCTCCCAGAATCCCAGGAGCTATTGGCCAACATGGCTGAGGCTTTTGGGAGCTGAAGTCCCTCGGCCCTTAAAGGGGAAAGGTTGCCTACCCCTGGTTAAGAAAGATGATAGGAAAAAAATCAATGCATTTGAGATGTGGTACAGGAGAAGAGTGCTGATGATCCCATGGACAGCCAAAAGGACAAACAAATGGATCCTAGAACAGATCAAGCCGGAAACCTCCCTGGAAGCCAAGATGACCAAACTGAGACTGTCATACTTCAGACACATCATGAGAAGGGAGGACTCATTGGAAAAGACAATATTGCTGGGGAAGGTGGAGGGAGGGAGGAAGAGAGGAAGGCCACATGCCAGATGGATGGACTCTGTGAAGGAGGTCACAGATATGGGGTTACAGGAATTAAGCAGAGCAGTGGAGGACAGAGGGTCTTGGAGATGTCTCATCCATAAGGTCGCCATAGTCGAGATCAACTCGAGGGCAGTTAATAAACAAACAAACAAAAATCTGCTGACAAATGATGCATTGTAAAATGTAGATCAGTGAGGCCTATGGCATAGTTTAGTTTTAATTGTAATAATCTGGTAGAATCCATACCACAGGGAATTCTCAAAAAGTTGAGATGTTACTTTCCTGGCCACCTATAATCAGCCATTACTTAGCCATGAATGAACTCTAACACATTGTATGAACAACTGCTTTCTACATCCTATTCCATTTGGTACAGGAGGTACACAGGTGCTGCTCTTAATAGGTACTGTAAAGAGATTAGTTTCAAAAATAGAACAGATGGACAAGTACAGAAACCATTATCTATCCCTGAGTGAAATTGCTATACATAGTATAATAAATTGCTAAGCATTCCCTATTCTACAGAGCAATAACATGTTTCATTATTTATTTCTCTATACACTCATCCCTCCACGTTTGTGGCTTTGACTTTTGCGGATTTGATTATTCATGGATTTTATTAATATGTTCTCCCTAGGAATATCTAGGTCCTCCAGCACAACTCTATGGTCAACTTTAACCAAAACTCGCACTGAATGACCTAGAGATTCTTAGAGAGAACACTCCACTAGGCATTGGTAGCTCCTTCAGTGCAACTCTATGGTCAATGTCTGGTTCTCTCAGATAAAAACATATGTTTTTGTTATTTTTCCATATTGACAGGAGTCCTGTGCCCCTAACCCCAGCAAATGTGGAGGGACAAGTGTAATAGTTTTAGAGCTAATATGGCATATCAGTTTGAGCATTGGACTACTCTGAAGACCAGGGTTTGATTCCCTTCTTGGCCATGAAAACCCACTGGGTGACCTTGGGGAGTCATACACTACCATCCCCAGAAATCCCCATGATATGTTCACCTTAGGGTCATCACAAATAGGGAGGAAAGGCACACAACAACAACAAAACCAAAATATTTTTAGACGTTTAAAATTCAAGTAATAGCAATTCAGTGTAAGTATAGCAAATGGCCCTTTTGTTTGTTTGTTTGTTTGTTTGTTGCATTTACACCTCTTCACAGGGCCCTTTCATTGATTCCACTTCAGCTTCCATGTCAACATCCTATGAAATCCTGGGACTTTTGTCCAAGACACTAGAGCAGGAGTCGGGGGGGGGGGGAATGGCGCCTGCTGTCGTGCACATGCATGCGCAAGCGCGGGCGCAGTGTGGCAGCAGCAGCGGCAACAAGAGCAGCAGGACTGGCCATGGGCCGGTTACAAGGCCTTGGCGGGCTGGGTCTGGCCCACGGGCCGTAGGTTGCAGTCCGCTGCGCTAGAGCATGCGCATGGCGCCATTGGGCCTTCCAAAATGGCGCCCCCACATGCGCACGCATGCGCACAGCGGTGTCCGTCGTGCGCATGTGTGCACATGGCAACAAGCGCACAGGGGCAAGTGCGCACGCTCCCGCCCGCCCCGCTCCCCGCTATTCCCCCCCCTTTTCCGGCCGGCCGGCAACAAAGGTTGCCGAGCCCTGCCAAAGACCATGGTATCCTTCTGGGACGTCTGAGGGAGTTAGGTATTGGGGGCACTGCGCTCCAGTGGCTCTGGTCCTACCTCTCGGGCAGATCACAGATGATGAGGCTGGGGGATAGTTGCTCCTCTGAAAGGGAGCTGACATCTGGCATCCCGCAGGGCGCCATACTGTCCCCCATGCTGTTTAACATTTACATTAAGCCTCTGGGAGAGATCATCCGGAGATATGGGGTGCGGGGTTATCAATATGCTGATGACACCCAACTCTATTCTCAATGTCTCCGACTATTGCGGTGAGTAAGGATGATATCGCTCCTCTGGATGCCTGCCTTGGGTCGGTAATGGGCTGGATGAGGGAAAACAAACTCAAGCTGAATCCAGAGAAAACAGAGGTACTAGCGATAGGTACCCCCGGTCTGGGAAGAGAGTTTTGTCATCCAGTCCTGGATGGGGGTCACACTTCCCCTAAAGGACAAAGTACACAGTTTGGGAGTACTCCTGGACTCATCTCTGCAGTTGTCATCTCAAGTAGATGTGATGGCCAGGAGTGCTTGGAACCAGCTTCGGCTGATTCGCCAACTGCGCCTCTACTTGGACCGAAGGGACCTTGAAGCAGTAGTACTTGCCCTGGTAATCTCTTGTTTGGATTTCTGTAACACGCTCTACATGGGGCTACCTTTGTACTAATTTCGGAAGCTTCAACTGGTCCAAAATGCGGCAGCCAGACTGGTCGCCTGAACATCTAGAGCGGACCACATTACACCGGTATTAAAAGCTCTTCACTGGCTGCCGATTAGCTTCCGGGTGCAATACAAAGTGTTGGTCAATACCTATGAAGCCCTAGATGGCTTGGGTCTGAGTTACTAGAAGAAACGCCTCTCCCCACACAATCCGTCCCGCACTCTCAGAACATCAGGGAAGAATTTATTGAATTACTGTAAAACTAGACTAATGTCTACTTCCCAAAGATCATTCACGGCTGTGGCCCCCAAGTTATGGAATGGCCTGCTGGAGGAGATTCGTCTTATTTCCATGCTAGAGGCCTTTAAGAAGACACTTAAGACGGAGCTCTTCCAGCGGGCCTATCCACCTGATCTCCCTAACTGAACATAAGATTAGACATTACCATCTTATAAGGACCTCTCAGGTGAAAAATATTATATCACTCGCGGCATAGACCTGCATTGTAATTTTATTATTGTATTAATTATTGCTGTTATTTTTATTGTTTTTATTGTTGGGTTTATTGTTTTTATTATTGTTCTTTTTATTACTGTTGTGGTTTTATTGTTATGTTTTTCTTTTTTTATTGACTGTACTACTGTACATTTTGTACATGTTATCTTTGTACTCCCACCTTGATCCATAGGGAGAGGCGGGAAATATAAATAAATTATTATTATTATTATTAGAGAAGTTCAGTGGCTGAGAATTCTAAATTGCTGTTGCTATGTGCCTTCAATTTGTTTCTCATTTATGGTGACCCCAAGGCCGTGTTGGTGAACCTATGGCACGCATGCCATCTCTGGCACGTGAAGCCATTTTGGAGGGCTTGCGGAGGAAGAGGAGGAACAGGCACGCACCTGCTCCTCCTCTTCCCCTGCTCTCCCATCACTTCAACGGCCTCTCCAGAGACAGTTGAAGGCATAGGAGGGTGGAGAAGATGAGCAACAGGGGCATGCCTGTTCCTCTTTTTCCTCACCGTCCCGGGCCTTAGCTGTTTCCGCAGAGGCAGCTGAGGGCCAGGGGCGGGGAGAGGAGGTCCCACCCCCCAGAAGTCCTGCCTCCCCAGCACTGGGTAACATCAGGTGTTGGAAAACCTTTTAAGTTTGGGCACTGCCTTATCTATGAGAAATCAGAGGCGACGGTGTTGGTCAATGGCCTCGACTCAACACCTTTTGCACTTTCCAGGGGTGCCAGACAAGGATGCCCACTGTCACCCCTCCTATTTGCACTGACAATAGAGCCCTTGGCTAACATGATTTGGCATAATACTGATATCATTAGCCTTTGCACCAACACCATAAGGTTGCACTTTATGCTGATGATGTGTTGATTTTTTTTATCGCACCCAAAATTATCCTTTCTGTCTCTAAAAGGAATTGAGTCCTTTAGTAGTTATTCAGCTCTAAAAATTAACTTTAACAAATCCACATTAATGGTTCTAAACACTTCATACCAACAGCAAAAATCCTGGCAGGACCTAATGGGCTTCTCTATCAAATTTCTTATATCACTGATCAAACTGTAAATTTCTGTCCAATTTTGCTTTTGCTTTCTATTTTTGTTAAAATTAATTCTAACTTGAAACATGCGAAACTTTGAAATCTCTTTATTCCATTTTTTGAAAGGTTTGGGTTTAGAGATGATTGGAATATTTTGAAACAAAAACAAGTATTTTGGTAATACTTTCATCTTAATTACCGCGATTTTACCTAACCATGAGAGGTTTAGGTTATTCCATGTCTTTAAATCTTTAGCTATCTCCTTTGCTAACTTTTCATATTTGTTTTTATATAAATCTATATTTTTGTCATTAATATTATACGTAGGTATTTTACTTTTTTTACTATTTGATATCCTGAGATCCCTGTTATGTACTGTTTTTCCATATTGGATAAATTCATTGTTAAGACCAATGTTTTTTCTTTATTTATTTTTAAACCTGAAACTCGAATAAAATTCTCTAAAATGTTTAGTAAATGGTTTAAACTGTTCTCCGGGTCCGATAGGGTCACCAGCAAATCATCGGCATGGGCTTTTAATTTAAATTCGAATCCTTTACATTTAATTCCCCTGATTTCTTTGTGTTCCCTTATATTATTATTGAGCACCTCCATTACTATTAAAAATAGAAGGGGAAACAAAGGACAACCTTCTCTCGTTCCATTCTCAATCTCTATCTTCTTTGTTTTGTTCCATTTACAAGGATCCAAGCCTCTTGTCTAAAGTATATCGCTTCTATCCATTTGGTAAAGTTGGTACCTACTTTTACTTTTGTCAATACCTTTAGTAAAAATTGCCAGCTAACCCTATCAAAAGCTTTCTCGAAGTCAATAAAAAACATTGCTAATTTATTATCTATTTTCCTTTCATGCCATTCTATCGCGTCTAAAACAAATCTCATATTGTCCTTAATCCGCCTTAAAGGTAGAAATCCATTCTGATCTTTATTAATCCATTCCATTAGAATTCTTTTCAACCTCTCGAAGTTTTTATGGAGCGGAAGAAGACCAAAGGTAAGGTTTAAGTTAATGCAAGACATGACAGAAAGTAAATTCTTGCTTTGCCGAATTTACAGATATACCATGACGCCAATTGTTTGGAATGGTTCGTAGAATGGCTGTTATTAAAGGATAAGAAAACGCTTAGTCTGGAAGGTGTTGACCGAAGATTTGGTTGGCACGCGTATCTTTTCTATGAAAAGCTAAAGGTACATAAAGATTTTATTAATAATTTCGTGAGAAGGTCCCTTCTAAAAGTATGGCTTAGATATAAAAATAGAATTAGTCCAAAACTGCCATTGTGGATCTAAATACATGAGGCATTCCACAATAGAGAGACCATAGCTCAAAATGATTGGGTCAAATATAGTGATTTAGTCATTAGCTCGCAAGGAAATAAAAATTTTGAATTTAAAAAACTGGACCAACTACTGGAAGAGGGTTATACCCTAGGATGGTTATTACATAGACAACTGAAAGAAAGCTTTTTAATGGACATGTGAACAGTAGGACTAAGAAAGGAAAAAAACCAAATTTGAAGAAAGCCTACAGTCAGATAACCCTCATAAAATAGCTCTCTTCTATAGATGCCTATTGGAAATAGATATGGAAGAGGAAGTGGTTAAGGAACAAATGGTGAAGTGGTCACAAGATTTAAAACATAGTATAAAACTTGAATTATGGGAAAGAATGTGGAAGAAAACATTAAAATATACTGTCTGTAGTGATTTAAAAGAAAATCTATATAAAATGCAATATAGATGGTACTTGATGCCAGCTAGATTAGCTAGAATTTATAAGAGTCTATCAAATAAATATTGGAAATGTGGTAGAGAGGTGGGAACTTTCTACCACACATGGTGGAATTGTAAAAAGGTAAAAAAAATACTGGTGTAATGTTCACAAAATAGTTAAAGAAGTCTTGAGGTGTCAACTAAAAATGGAACCAGAGCTATATCTCTTAAGTATGTGCAAAATGAAGAAATTGAATGTAAATATGGAAAGTTCCTCTTCTATATTACTACCAGTGCGAGAATTGTTTATGCCACAAAATGGAAATCTAGTGATCTCCCTTCGATGGAAGAATGGCTTTGTAAATTGATAGATTTGATACAGCTTGATAAGTTTACGTGTATTATTAAAGGACATGACTGGGGGAAAAATGGGAAAATATGGGAACCACTCTTTGACTACATATATCAAAAGAAAGATAAGGACGATAAGGAAAATATTAAGGTGTAACCTGGAAGGACAAGGAGGATAGGAGAAGATAAGAGATAAGTTTAAAAGAAGGGTCATAGAACCCATATTAAACTAAGTTCAGCAATTTTGGAAGATTAAAAATTTATATTTAATGAAAAGTTTAATTAGTACTTAATACCTAACCTGAACAAATAAGGGAAGGGTGGAATAGTGATAAAAGATGACTTAGTATGGGTTCAGGAAGTCTTAAGTAAAAATGCGATTTATTAGTTTCATTGTGGTGGTGGGGTATATGTACTTTGTACTTTGATGTGTGTTTTATGTAAAATGGAGGAGGGTTTTTCTCTCTCTCTTTTTTTGTGTTATGTGTATTTGTGGTTTGTGTTGTGTAGGTTATGTAGTAATGAATATATGATTGTATGTTTTTAAAGATTCAATAAAATTAATTAAAAAAAAAAAGAAACACGGGAAACTGATCATTTTCCTTATTACTGCTGCCAGAATAGAAGTAGCCAAATGTTGGAAGTCAGGTTACCTCTCCATTGAGAACTGGTGGTCTAGAATTTGGGATATGTGGTTGATGGAGAAACTGTCTACTGTGACGAAGTTTTGCACTGGCAACAAAAGGACTGATACATTTCAAACAGACTGGATGGTCCTTATTGACTATGCTAATCATCACTTCCAATGGATCCAACCTCCTACTTCACAGATAGATCTTTGGACAGACACTCTACACCAGCGGTAGGCAACCTAAGGCCCGGGGGCCGGATGTGCCCCCCCGAGGCCTTTGGACCAGCCCCAGGCCAGTCCTGCCACTGCCACCGCTGCCGCCGCCCACCATGATGATATTATTGTTGCTATTACTTGTTCTTGGGGTTTTCTTGGCAAAATCTCCACAGGGGTTTTGCCATGGCTTTTCTGGGGCAGAGAGAGTGTGCATGCATATATTTTTTAAATTTTTATTATTTTTTTAAAAAAATATTTATTTATTTGTTTGTTTGTTTGTTTGTTTGTTTTTGGTGCTTCGGCCCCCCAATTGTCTGAGGGACAGCAACCCGGCCCCTGGCTCAAAAAGGCTGTCTACCCCTGCTGTACACCTTGACAAACCAGACTCTCTGGCTCTTGCTGACAACTAATTTTTTTATTCTGCTGCCGAATAACTACTCATCAGATGCATACTTTGGCCCTTGTAGTTAATTGTTGTTGTTGTCATTGTTCTACAGACTTCACATGTTTTATTGTAAAAACTCAGTAAAAACTCAATAAAAATTTAATTAGGGAAAAAGGTTCACCATCACTGCCCTAAGGCAAACCTATCCAGGGATTTTCTTGGATTTTGTTCAGAGGGAGTTTACCTTTGTCTTCGTCTGAGGCTAAGACAGTGTGACTTGTCCAAGGTAACCCAGTGGATCTCCACAGCTGAGTGGAGATTTCAACCCTGGTATCCAGGGTCCTAGTCCAACATTCAAACCACTACACCAGGGGTAGGCAACCTTTCCCCTTTAAGGGCCGAGGGACTTCAGCTCCCAGAAGCCTCAGCCATGTTGGCCAATAGTCCCATGTTGGCCAATAGCTCCTGGGATTCTGGGAGCTGAAGTCCCTCGGCCCTTAAAGGGGAAAGGTTGCCTACCCCTGCACTACACTATGGATTCAAACTACAGGAAAAGAGATTCCAGCTCAACATTAGGAAAAACTTCCTGACACTAAGAGCTGTTTGACAGTGGAACACATCCCCTCGGAGTGTGGTGGAGTCTCCTTCTTTGGAGGTTTTTAAACTGATGTTGGATGGACATCTGTTAGGGGGAGCTTTGATTGTGAGTTCCTGCATGGCAGGGAGGTTGGGCTGGATGGCCATTGTGGTCTCTTCCAATTCTATGATTCTACACTATGGTGGCTCTTAGAATTCTAAATACCCCCAAACTACAAATCTCAAGGTTCTGTATAGGATTGCTATGTCTCAAGGCCTCATCCTGAAGACCTAGTTTTCATGGGTCTTCTCCAGGCAGCAGACAAGTGTCCAAAATCTACAGTTTTAGGAGCTCAGGGAAAGGGCTGTGTGCAGATTTCTAACTCAGCAAATAGAGCAGCAACTTGCTACAATTTGAAAAGTTGAATTGTTTTGTTGCTACTGCTTGTAAATACTCTCCAGAGAGTCTACAAATTTATGTAGTTAACTTCCTCCTGATTGTGGCATGGAGCTCTCCTGTGTTCAGAGGGAGTGTGCCCACATTCTGGCAGGAAGCAAGTTAACTTTATTAAAATTTCCTTACACTGCCTCCCAATGTAAGTGAGAGTATAATCCCCTCATTTCACTTTGGGCTGGGAACGGGTTCTTTAGATACGTCTTAATTTTCAAACAGTGAGCAATGCAGTTGATATTTCATGCATAACATTAACGGACATCACTAGGGGCTTAAGTCTCAGGTTTTGGCCTGGAAACCTCAGGGTTTTTGATGATCCTGCCCTGGCAACCCTAATTCCTTAGGATGTTGCCATGGCACTTAAAGTGGAATCATAGTCCTATAGCTGTATAGTGTGAAAGAGCCCTCAGAGTGAATTACACCTTGGTTGCCTTAGGGTCGTCGTAAGTCAGAAATGACTTGAAAGCACACAAGCATTGCCTCCGAATTCTGAAGCAGTCTCGTCTAAATTCTGTGTGTGTGTGTGTGTGCGCGTGCGTGTGTAAGAAGGACTTGGACTTGGGGAATTACTAAAGTCCAAGTTATCAATGGGATCTCTTATCCTATGTTTACAGAGGTGGCTAGGGAATAGACTGGTAGAGACAAAGCTTTCCAATGAACTGTAATTTATTTGGGGATTCAAACATACAAAGACACTCTACGATTCAATCATACACACAAGAACTCAGGAATAAAGTAGTTAGCTTGGAGAGGAAACAATCTGGAGCAGCAGAAAACAAGCTTGTTCCCTCCTCAATTGGATGTCATATTGAGGAGGGAACAAGCTTGTTTTCGGCTGTTCCAGAGACTAGGACCCGGAACAATGGATGTAAGCTCCAGGAAAAGAGATTCCACCTCAACATTAGGGGGAACTACTTGACAGTAAGGAGGGTTCGACAGTGGAACACACTCCCTCAGAGAGTAGTGGAGTCTCCTGCCTTGGAGGTCTTTAAGCAGAGGCTGGATGGCCATCTGTCAGGGATGCTTTGATTGGGAGTTCCTGCATGGCAGGGGGTTGGACTGGATGGCCCTTGTGGTCTCTTCCAACTCTATGATTCTATGAAGGCTTTCTAATGGTGATAATTACCTGAAGGAGGCTGCTCCAACCATGAATGAAGATGGATAGACTCAACTGTTATGAAAAGGAAAGGACAACGGAAAGAGCCGGGACGCAAGTCAGAGTTTACAGTGGTGCAGTGTCACTATGAAATCTAACCAGACCCAATGTACCTGAGATTTTGGTGATCTTTTATGCCCTTAAACCTAGCCTGAGGTGAAGAGTTGCTATTGTATATCAAAGGATTCTGGATTACTACTCTTTGAAGTCAACAATTTCTAAGGAGAGGAGATGGGATGTTAATGTTATATCATCTTCACCCAGACACATCCTGTCTGGTACCCATAAATCTTCTAGGTGTGAATGTCCTGCTTTGCAGCTCCTAGGCTTGGCCCTTTTGATCTGCAAATTGTTGTAAGTGTAGATGTGACCTTTCAGATGCCTACATGATGTGCTCGCCTTGGGTCTATGTCGATTGAGCTCCTCCAGTCCAGGGCCTTAGCAGGGAACCACAAAAAGGGGTTTTATATTAAATCAGTCATTGTAATAGTTATATAGGTATTTTATAGTTCAAGGTTCAAGATCCAGGGATGGCCCAAGACATTTTGCTGCCTGGAGCAAAACAAGATGCACTTCCATTCTATGCACAGAAGAACCTTATTCAACAGAAATAGACATTATTTAAACAAAGGTTATCTACCACACCAAAGGATGACAAGCCAGCTTAGAGGCTGCAAGGTGGCCTGCCAAGTACACCCTGCTCTGTCCCTCAATAGCTCACTGCTCCACAGATACACACACTTCAGCACCCACCACATTCTGCTTAAAGACAAGCTGCTGGAAAGAGGGCATCTTCTGGTCATCTGCAGCTAGTCCATTATGATGTGATTCTTAATAGCTTTGTGGGAGGAAAAAACATGTCTCATCTGATGATAAAATGGGAGTAGAAAAACTATCCTCTAAAAATCTTAGTTAAATAATTCTATCCTCCCCCCAAAAAAGTTGCTTAGAATACCTCAGCACAGTCTGCTTCCTCTCTCCTTCATAGGATGAATGAACAAGTAATGAATAAGCATGCCTGAAGAACTCTCCCAACCAATATCATAACAAATGGAACCATATGAACACATATTTTGAAAAGGAATCTAAAGAGAAAGAAAATTCAGCTCCTATTTGGTAATGCACATTGAATAGAAGATCCTCTAAATGTTTTGACTCCAGGGTGGTGGTGGGGTTACCCATAGTGCAGAAATAAAGCAGTTTGACATCACTTTAACTGCCATGACTCTGTCCTACAGAAACCTAGGATTTACAGTTTGGTGAGGCACCAGACTTCTCTGATAGACCAGGCTGAATACTTCACCAAACTATAAATCCCAGGATTCCACAGGATGGATCCATGACAGTTAAAGTGATGTCAAACTGCTTTCTTTCTGCACTGTAAAAGAGTTGTGAGTCTGCAGTGGGAATTATTAGCATCCTTCCTCTCTAAAGTTTAGAGGAACAGTGGCAATAAACTGCAGTAGATTAAGAGTTAAATATAATAAGTTTATATTTAACAATAACTGGAATACTTCTTTTTCCACCAACGCAAACTTAAACAAATTTTAATCAATGCTTTCCAAACTCCTTGCAGGCCACCTCCATTATCTCTAATCTAAATTCCATTTTTTTTTTCATTTGAGTGATTCACAGATTATCTGGCAAAGTACTTGCAAAGGTTAATCTTGATTTTATATCCAAAAGTGGCTTGACAGCGACCATGTCCTTAGACAGCCTGGAGTCAACAACCCTATTTTGGAACATGGCCCAGCATTTGCAATGATAGACTCCTTCTGAGCAGAGAGAGTAGCAAGAAGCAGCTGCCAGCCAGGGACAGCAGAGGTTTGCTATAGCTCAGAGGTGGACAACCACAAGAGACTAGGGAACTGCATTAGCTCCTTAGGATACCTTGGAAGGCTACACATACACACCCATTGTGTCCTCACTGCATTCCGCCCCCATGGTCCCTAAATGCCCTAGTTGAGAATGCAGATTTACCCAATTACTCTTCGCTGGGTTGGAAAACAGGGGCTGCATCTACACTGCAGAAATAATCCAGTTTGACACCACTT
The DNA here is from genome assembly GCA_026167975.1 of Phrynosoma blainvillii. NCBI lineage: Eukaryota > Metazoa > Chordata > Lepidosauria > Squamata > Phrynosomatidae > Phrynosoma > Phrynosoma blainvillii. The sequence continues at coordinate 277,112,467 of JANUYF010000002.1, read as the reverse complement.
TAACTGCCATGGCTCCATCCAATGGAATCCTGGGTATTGTAGTTTGTTGTGGCACCAGAGCTCCTTGACAGAGAAGGCTAAATGTCTCACAAAACTACGGTTCCCAGAATTCTATAGCATTGAGGCATGACAGGTAAAGTGGTGTCAAACTGGATTACTTCTGCAATGTAGATGCAGCCATTATTGTCTGACACATTTCAGCCTTTTCTTTTAAATTCAAAAAAATTCTTAGTGAAAATAAAGTAATTTTTTAGAACTCAAAAGACTGCACTTTCGCACTGCAACATCAGTGGAATACACACTCAGAATCTGTTTTGGGTGTGTATTGTATGTCAAGAACTGGATTCAAGAATATTTTCTTCACATTGCTGGCACTGTCATTTTTTGAGAGTATTGTTCAATCTGCCTGATGAAGGATTCTGTGCAAGTGGCAGGCAACTGGAAAGCTTTTATATTCTCTTTTCAATTAAATGAAGACTGCCTTGTAATACCCTTAAGCAACAACTGTAAAATGCCATAATGGGCATTCATCACTGGAAGGATCTTAGTTATTTACTTAACAGTTTTAGAGAAACTGTTTAGAGGTTACTAATTTCACAGCCATTCTGTAATGTAATATAGAATTACATTACCAACCTCAAGGCCTTTAAATATTAAAAGAGGGCTTTAAATATTTTAAAAATGGAATTGACCATGTGTTCCCTCACAATTTTTTGCAATTACTGATATGTGCTTTACATTTGTTTTCTAAAAGATAGAAACTACAGTTCACTTTTCCACACAACAGCACAATGCAGAGTTTACAACTGTTCTCACGTCTTTCTGTTTGCACACTGAATACCAAGTAGGACCATATAATTCTCCACAGTGTCTGCTGTGTTTGTTGCAAAGCTATAAAGTTTGGCTGCAGTATATCAATGTGTGGGATCTGTTCACCTCTTAATTGAGTAGGTTGGTGAAGTTACACAGCAGTTGTTTCAGTTTCTCCTATGGGTTCTCATGACTACAGTTACTGTAACTATGAAGATAAATATATACAGTATATCCAAAGGAAATCCCACTGAACTGAATGCAAGTTATCTCCCAAGTAAACTGGATAAGAACAGACTACACTCCAGGGATCATAGTACAGACATGTACGCCTCTTCTAGAGTTTCACCATTATCTTGGATCCAACCTAAACACATTCACAGTAAAGGAGGGAAGGGGAAGACAGCTGTTTTGGTCTGTTATACCACATACAATAGAGATTAGTGACAACTTAAAAATTAACAAAGCACAGTATCATCCAAAATCCACAAAACAACAATACCTTTATTGAACCAACCAAAATGCACATTATACATGTTGCAAGCTTTTGAAGCTCCGCTGCCTTCTTTATTAAGCAAATATGTTAAAAATTAGAGAGGAGAAAGAAAGAAAATTGACAATGTTAGTCATAGCCCTATATTTTCGGTCAAGGTGTTATGGTTGTTCCCAGTCCAGATGGTAAGGATGGGTATTCATACATTTGGGTCCCTCCTCCTTCTGGTCACGTGGGTATTGGGTGATTCAATACAGGAAATAAACTTTAAATCCCATTAACAAGACAAAAAGTTACTGCCTTTGAGATCTAGTCTGTCCTGAATCCTCAAATAAGGATTAATAGATTTCATTTGCCATGATTCTGTGGACAGTAGACCATTTCATTGCATTCTTCTAATAAAGTGGGGCTGCAACCCACAAAAGTTTATGCCAGATAAAATGGTTCCTGTCAGACCTTGAAAAAGTAACTTTTTGAATTACAACTCCCAGAATTCCCAGCCAGCTTGATCAACAAACAGGCTTGCTGGCTAATAGGAGTCTGGGAATTTCAACTAAAATATATATATTTCTGAGTTCTGGTTTCCAACCATACCTAACCCTGTGACAAAGTAGGCAAGACACACATCTGTGAAGTTAAATAAAAGCTTTGGGTGGGGGGAAAGCCAGAGGTCATTCCCTCCCTGGCTCCAAAAGCAGACTGACATTCAAAGACCAATCAAGGAGACAATGATGGGGAGAAGCAGTTTTATTTAACAGCTCAGCCTCTCTTCCTCTCTCATAAAGAAAGCCTGAGACAGCAGTTTGTCATGCAAATGGACCTTGTTTTTTCATTGTATTATGGTCAAAGCACAGTGATGCCAACAGGACTGGGAAACAACCTTGAATAAGAATCAGAAAGTCTTGTGATCTTTATTTAACACTCTTCTGCAAATCTCTATCTGTTATGAAGACATCACTTCAAAGACCTTGTAAGTGTGAGGAAACTCAAGCAGAATTCCCAGGCTAAACAACAACAACAACAACAACAACATCTTAATTGAGTAGGTTTCCATCATCATCATCATCATCATCATCATCATCATCATCATCATCTCTTTCTCCTGATATAGAGACTCAAAGTAACTAACAACAAATTTAAAACAGTTTGAATGTTGGACATGTCTCTGGAGAACAGGGTTTGAATCCCCGCTCAGCCGTGGAAACCCACTGGGTGACCCTGGGCAAATCACACTCTCTCAGCCTCAGAAGATGGCAATGGCAAACCCCCTCTGAAGACACTTGCCTGATAGCTTCACCTCAGGGTTTCCATAACTAAGAAATGACTTGAAGGCACACAGCAACAACAAACTTATTAAAAATGATACAAAAGTATTAAAAATACAAAGTTAAAAAAACCCTAATAATTTAAATGGCCTTCCATCACTCCAGTGGCAGCCAAAAACCTTAATTTCCCTTTTGCTACTGTCTAAAGAAAAAGTACACCAACTAAAGAATGCTCACTGTTAAGGGTTGTTCCAGCAATGCTGAACTAATAAACACAAATAACATCTCATTTAGAAAGAATTGAATATTTCTTTTCTTTTCTTTCTTTTAAATCCTCTATATTGCCAGAGATTCCTGGTTCTGACATCATGGCTGCACCTGTGGTGCACAATAATAAGTCAAAGTCCACTTGGCTGCATAAACCCAAAAGGTCCACCCCAGTTTACAATGCCATTTGTTCATTCATGTTTGAATAGATTGGAGCTTAGGAAACAAAGTGTTTATTGCCTCCAAAATATCTAAGACTAAAGAGTCAAGGCCAAGCCCTGTCCATTTGTTGGAACTGTTTGGCAACAACCTAAGCTTTCAAATCTTTTAAAAGCTGCGGGCAAATACCAGTCTGCTGTTAAGGGTAGACATACAATTAGCAAATATTGGGCTAACTTCTAATATCAGTGCCACCATCTTAATATCAGCCCTTCAGCAGTGATAAGATTAAAATAAATAGGTACTCAAGCACACAAACACAGACAGACTTACAAGCACACATGATCCCACGCACAGAAGTGAATCTGTTGGGAGAAAAACTCCAAACAGCAGTAGTAAGCTATTATAGCAAATGCTGCTTCTTTTGCCTATATGATTACATTTATTTGCTGAACTCTTGTGACAAACTGTGTTTGTTAGCAGCTTCTCTCCCTCGAGTTATTGTATTACACACAGACCTCCCAGCATGTGTCTGAGAAACAGAAATGTGGGTTAATGTGACAATCCGGCTTCTTTCTCATGCATCTGGCCCTACATTTCCCCAAAATGGCTCAAATGTATCTGCTGCCAGTTTGCCTCCTGTTCCATTAGTGAGTCAGGCAAGTTATTTATTCAAGAATACTCACTTTGACTGCTGACAGATCTCAAAAGTCTTCCCTGTATGAGGTTCTATTCTCCACAAAGGAACATTGAGAAGTCAACAGGCAGAACATCACAGCACTTCAAGAGGCTCCCTGCACTTTCTACACCAAATAACATCCCCATCCTCCCAAATCTTTATTTCCATGTTTGTCCTTGGCATGGCTGTGCTCAATACTAACAGTACATTTAGAAGCAATGTTTTTTTTTTTTTTTGTACCAGCTACTCCTAAGGATTTACCATGTTTCTGTGATCAAAACGTTTACCCTCAAAGGGGGAGGATAATAAGAAAGAAATGTTCCATCTTCTTCTTTCCCTTAATAATTGAAGGAAGTATTTAAAATTTTGCAGCACAGTGGCTTTGGTTCCCATGTGCAAGAGGTTCACCATTGCTCAATGCATCCATACTCATCCACAGAAAAGACATAGTTACTTACTTGGTCCAAACAGGGTTTCTTTGATTCCCATACCCAAACATCCTTTGATGCAGAGCTACCTTGTCTTCATTCCCCTAAGAGATCTGCAGCATCAGTAAAGGAGATGCATTTCTGAGAGGGCAGACAAGTTGCTCCAAGACTGCAACATCACCCCACCATTACAAAGATTCAAAAGAACAATGGAAGCTCCGCCTCACTGAGTCCCTGAGAGGCTGGCAGCCAAGATCACCTCTTTGATACATCCAGTTCTCTCTTGGAACAGATGTCCTGAAATCACTCTCCCCCCCCCCACCTTTCTCTCTGGAAAGGCATGGAAATCCCCCACTCCTACCCCAGAGGCATAGCTAGGGAAGGGATTAAAACATTGCCTCCCCAGAAGAATGCTGTCCCTTCATGAAATTTTCCATCAGTGCCCAAATCTCTAGCATTTCAGTAGCTTAAAACTTAAGCTCAGCATTGAGAAATAATGTTTTGACATCTGAACAAAAGGGACAGGCAAAGAGGGACCAAGGGAACGGGAACACAGTTAACTGAAGAATTCAAAGTCTACAGGATTTTCACTGGGTGCACCTACACTGTGGAACTAATGCAGTATGACACCACTTTAACTGCCATGGCTCCATCCTACAGAATCATGGGGTGGGTAGTTTGGTGAAGCACCAGCGCTCTTTGGCAGAGAAGGCTAAAGATCGTGTAAAACGACACATTCCAGGTTTCCATAGGATGGAGCTACAGGACTTAAAGTGGTGTCACACTGTGTTATTTCTACAGTGTAGACGCACCCAGAGTCTCACTCTCTGCAATGCCAGAAATTTGGAGACTGAAGGAACATTTTACAGGGAGGTAGAATTGTTATTCAAGAATGGTTAATGCCCTCATTCCTCCCACTCTGCCCTACCCACCATCTGGAACAAACTCCTTAAGTAAAGGACATTTCAAGTGACTGAATCCAGAATTTTTTTGTTTTTTTAATGCAATGTAGGGCCTTTACAGACTGCCAGAAATAATGCAGCTTGAGGCCACTTTAACTGCCCTGGCTCAGTGCTAGGGAATCATGGGAACTGTAGTTTATTGTGGCACCAGAGCTCTGTGGCAGAGAAGGCTCAATGTTCCAGAAAAATTACACCCCCCCCCCTCTTCTTCTCATTTCCTGACTGCAGTCCCCATTTCTATCAATGTTTGGTCCCAGATATAAGGAATTCTTTTACTATTTCTATTTCTTCATTGTCTAGGTTGAACTTGTGAAGGTCCTCAGTGGTCATTAATTTGTTTTCTTTATGTTCAACATTAAGCCCGGCCTTAGCACTTTCTTCTTTGATCTTCTTAGTAGGTGTTCCAGGTCTGTGAGGTTTTCTGCTAGTATTATGTTGTTGATATTCTTTCATCCTATTTTCACTCCTCCTCCTTTTGTGTCCAAGCCTGCTTTTCTTATAATATGTTCTGCATACAAGTTGAACAGATAGGGGGAAAGGATGCAACCTTGTCTGACTCCTTTGCCAATTGGGGACCATTCTGTTTCTCCATGTTCTGTTCTGACAGTAGCCTCTTGTCTTGAGTACAAATTCCTCATCAGAAATATCAGATGTGTTGGCACTCCCATGTCTTTAAGGGCATTCTATAGCCTTTCATGATCTATGCAGTCAGAGGCTTTGCTATAGTCTTTAAGCACATGTTGATTTTCTTTTGGAATCCCCTGGTGCACTCCATTAGTCATCATATGTTTGAATGTGGTCCCTAGTGCTTCTTCCTTTCATGAACCCCGCTTGGAGCTCTGGGATTTCTCTCTCCATGTATGGTTGGAGTCTATGTTGCAGACTTTTGAGCATAATTTTGCTTGTATGGGAAATCAGTGCTATGACCCTATAGTTGCTGCAGTCTCTTGTCTCTCTCTTTTTGTGGATAGGGATGTATATTGACCGCTTTCAATCTGTTGGCCATTGTTTTGTCTTCCATATCTGTTGACATATGTTGATCAGCACTAAAGTTGACTCTGGGGTTGTACAGATAGCCCATATTGGCCGGCTCCATGCTGGCCCTGGGAGCGCCGATTGGGGCCGCAGCAACCACATGCACTCCTTTGGCACAATGTGTCTAAATGCTGTGCCAAGGGAGTGCCCTGATGCCGCCCACCATCTGTTCGGCTGGGCGGCGTGAGGACGACATAGGAGTGGAGCCAGGGTGGCTGGCGTGCGGTCACCACACCCTGACTCCACCCCCAGATCGGCCCTTTTGGCCAGTCTGTACTGGCCCTTAGCATGTGGCTAAAAAGGTTTACAATATTATTGCCCAAGTCGACAATACTGTAACTAACTACCCACCATAAATATCTGAAAGACCCGTAACACCTTATGCAGCCCTTTGAAAATGTAAGGCAAGGAACATGATTTACATCTTTCTGGATCCTATTACATTCTATGCCACCCCCACAACTCTATAAATATGCTTTATACCTGAAACTTTAATACTGCTCAGTGCTGCATATGAAGAAGTGGGTTTATATCTATGGATACTCATGTTAGGGACTGAATCTGAGAGGTGCAGCATAAAAATCCATGGTCCTACACAAAGGGAAGAGGCACCTTTGTGCTAGAGCTGAACTAGAAACCTAAGAATGCCTTCAAGTGCACACTAGATCAGCGCATTACAATGCAAACACATGCACTCTCTCTGTTTAGGAAATCCAAAGTGCCTAATTTTTTAAACTGGCCACAGGCCTAGAGATCTAATAATGAAGGACATTTCAGTGGTATGCACGCCTGATTCTCTGATGTACTAAGTCTCTTGAATGGAATATTTGGAACTCAGGAAGTAACAGTCTTGTGAAACATATAATTTCCCCTCCAGCCCTTGTCCTAAAGCTCCCATTGAATTATCGGTATTGTTTTTCTTTAAATGGGCCTTGCTTCAGAAAAAAATGTCAAAGCTGGGAAATTTCTTGTGGCATACATTTATATTCAATGTCACCAAGGAAACTAGTTATCAATGGCTCAAAATGACTAAGCAGATCTGTATCAATTGCAAAAGGAAATAATAAAAAAACACGTTTACCTCATATGCAAAGTAAGAGCTCTTCAACAATGGAGCAGACTACTTTAGAAGGTGGTGGACTTGTCTTCTTTGGATGTTTTTAAGAAGTTGGATAGTTACATCTTAGCATTAGCTGTGGATTCTGCACTTTTAGACCCAGGAATATTCACTGCCAGGGAAGTTGCTCAACAGGGCTTAAACATGTTGAAAGGTCTACTTTGTATTACCTGCTACTGAACCACAGTGACAGTCAATATTACATATTGAATATGTGTGTTTTATTTTGTGTGGTAGATGCTATACCTGTTCTAAGTTGTTTGTCACATGGGACAAATCTCGTGCAGAAACTAGATTTAAAGTGCAAACAACCTGCTTTTGCGGGTTGTTTTTCACATGACAGAAAGTAGAAAAAACCCGTAAATGTGGGTTGTTTTTCAAATGCCGTTTGTGTGAAAGAGAAATAACGTGAAAATAACCTGAATAGAAAGCCGACAAAACCCACTCCTTTTTACTTTTGGGAAATTCTGAAAGTAGAAAGGAGTGGTTTTTGTCTACTTTCCATTTGGGTTATTTTCACATTAATTCTCTTTCACACAAACGGCATCTGAAAAACAACTGCATTTGCGGGTGTTTCGTGAATTTTAAAATCCCGTTTCTGCATGGGATTTGCCTCTGTATGATAAACTCCATAGTCCTTACTAATTTACTGAACTACTAAGTACTAATTTACTGAAACTTACAATTAGCCTGCTACAGTCCTTGAATGTAAAAAAACTACTTATCACCCTGCTTCTTCTTGTGTGCTTTCAATTTGTTTCTGGCTTTGGCAATATTAAGGGCCTTACTGCACTGCTCCTTTATACCACGTTAATATTTTAAAGATGTTAAAACTATGAGGTGTATAGGTAGGTAAAGGTAAAAGTTTTCCCCTTGACATGAATGCCTAGTTATAACCTACTGTAGGGGGCAGTGCTCATCTCCATTACTAAGCAAAAGAGCCAGCATTGTCCAATGACTACTCTGGTAGTCATGTGGTCAGCATGACTGCACTGAACACTATTACCTTCCCACCGAAGTGGTACCTATTTATCTACTTGTATTTGCATGCTTTCAAATTGCTAGGTTGGCAGAAGCTGGGACTAGTGGCAGGAGCTTACCCCATCATGCAGCATGTGGACATTAGTTGAACTGCTAACCTTCCAATCTTTTGATCCCCTAGTAGTGGTAAAAGGAGAGGCTTGATATCCATCCTCCTCTTCTTCAGTCCAAAGACTAGTCTCTTTCATTCATCCTTCTCAACAGAAGAGACAATGCTATGATACCAGTGCCTTGCTGTAGGATAAAGAATGAATCTGTATCACTCCAAAACCTGATTTTCTTTCAGCGTATCAGATTATGATCTCTTTGACCAATAGAGACTGATCAGGAAGGAAGCATATACCCTTTCTGTTTACTGGTATAACAAGGCTGTCTGTGAAATGTACTGGGTAGCAAACAGAAATAGTCCTGATTGTGACACTATGACCTGCTCCTGTCCCAACAAGGTCTACAACAGGGAGAGAAACCTCTGACCTGCAAACCTAATCCATGATCTCCAAAATCTGGTCCACAGAGAGTAATATGGAGCCTTATGCACACATTGGGAAAGAAATGCCTGTTATCTCCTGCTAGTGTTCAGAGATAATATGAGGATTTTGCCCTTTCTGGGCCACTCCTCCTCTGAAAATTTACTATGATTTCAAAGCTTCCCTACTATTCAAATGCAGTAATTTTTTAAAAAAAAAATAATAATCCAAGACTATAGCTGGCATATAATTCTAAAGATTCTTTAATTTAGCAACCTAAAGGGCAAGGCACTGACTCTAGTTAAATACACATTAAATTAAATAATTGCCATTATTTTATAAGTGTCTTGGCTGGTCTTTTTCATGGTCACAGAGTGTGTGAAGATTGAAAGGAGGAGGAAATCATTATTGTTGGTGGTTGTGGGGAGCTTGAAGTGAGCCGGATGATAACCACGAAGAAAGAACCCAGAAGCAGAACATCTCTAATATTGGTGAAATTCAATGCAAGAAGAAACTGATGACAGAAAGGCAAGATCCAATTTGTTGTTATTTGCCATCAGCAGATCCTGCAAATTCAGTGGTGTGGCTTCCTTGATTGAGTCTATCCACTTAGTCTTCCTCATTTCCTATGGTCTCCCACTTTGCCAAGCATTATTGTATCCATTTAGGGCCTAAGCAGACGGCTTAAAAGGCCGTCTTGGGGGCAGGGAAGGGGAGGGGCAGCCGCACGCTCGGTGCCCCCTCCCCCTCCCGAGGTCGTCCTCGGAGCAGCCGGCCCTCCGCACGGCCGGCGCTCCGAGGAGGACCTCCCGCCGCAGCGTTCGCAAACGCTGGGGCAGAAAAGTCGCCAAAAGTGCTCCGCAGCCTTTTGCAGCGCACTTTCGCTGACTTGTGAAAGGAGCGCTAATTTAGCGCTCCTTTCAGGGGTGGCAAAGGTGCACCGCAGGATCGAGGCATGGGGATGCCTTGGTCCCGCGGCGCAGCTTCCCAGGGCGGCCCATGGCCGCCCGTCTGCTTCGGTCAGGTCATCTCATGACATGTTCAAACTACAACAGCCTCAGTTTAATCACCTTCATTATTAGTGACAATTGAGGCTTAACTTGCTCTTGGACCCACTGATTTGTGTTTGGGCCAGTCTAAGGCATCTGTAGATGATTTTCTTCCTACCAGCTTCCTTTACTGTCCATTGTTCACAACCATAGAAAGAGATCAGAAATACTATAGCAGAGATTATTCTGACTTTTGTATTGTTTTAATTGCTCCCATTCAAATTAGCTACCTACTTCACACAAGGTTGCTACTGCTCTGCAATTCTAAGTGTAACTACTTTTCTGATTCTGCTCACATATCAAATATTATAAAGAAACATATATTTAATACATAAGGGCATGGTGGAACAGGTGCTAATGAGTCAAATATTGACCTGACCTTTACTGTTTATAAACTCTTTATAAAAACACATGGATCAGAACATCATGTTACAATTTGCACTGCTAATTGGTCTTTATAGACCTGTTAAAAAACCTAATTATTTGGCAAAACAGTCAAAATGACTGTGCACATCTCGGAGCAATGATGTACTGGTTACTTTATCTTCTCCTTGTTATTTGCAGACTCCGTATTACAGTAGCTGCAGAGACTCTACACAACAGGGTTGGACAAACTGCAGCCCTTTGAGTGGACTGAAGCTCCCAACATCCCTCACCACTAGCTACAGCTGCTGGGAGCTGCAATGCAACATCATCTGGACAACCACATTTCACCCATGTCTGCTATATAACATCAATGTGGAATCTGACAATGGAAGTCTTCACCAGCACAGTAGTTCATACCAACAGGTTGTGCTAGGTTGCTCTGTGGTATTGGTAATACTGTAGATGGAAGTACAATATCTTGGTTAGTGTTGTTGTTGTTGGTGGTGCGCCTCCAAGTCATTTTTCACTTATGGTGACCCTAAGGTGAACCTATAATAGGGTTATCTTGGTGTTACCATTCCACAAAGATCCACATGTATTTCATAAGGCTTCTGCCGAATAAGCAGCAGTATACAGTACAAGTGTCCCTCCTGTTTCACAGACTTTTGATCCTTCACAGACAGCAAGCCAGGAGGCATAAAATGGTGCGCGTACCTGTGGCACACCTGCAGCAACGTGCACAGGAGCGTGCCACCATTAAAATAACTGGGGCTTGAATGTAGTGGAAAACAGGAACAGAGACCACGGAATTTCAGGGAAAAAAGATTTTAATTGTCAACAGGCTACCAGACAGGTCTTCCTGTGACTGGGCGCCCCTCCCCTGCTAATCAACATCCTTATATACCATCTTACACAGCTAGTTTATAATTATATTAACACATGCACAATTGACCATTTTCATTAGTTATAAGACATAACTCCAAATCCCCTCCTTTTCCTATTATGTTACACTTTTCTTGCTATGCATGAATTAATCTGGTTTTCCTTCTCAGGCTGTAAAACTGTCAGCCTTCAGGGCAAAATAAACAAAATTCCTGTTACCTTAAACAACACTTCTTTGTTATCAGTGAAACAGAGTTGAAAAAGTCCTTTACAAATCGCTTTGCAATTGCACAATTTTAAACATAGAAAATGAGACCCCAGGGGTCATCCAATCCAGCCCCAAATTAGCCATGAGCTTTGTAGTCTCTTTTATATTATTTTCATCTCTTACATTTATATCTGCATTTTTCCCCATTCGTAAATGGGGAGGGACGACTGTACTTTCAATGTTGGAGCAGAAAAGGTTTCATTACAAATTGCATTGAAACTACATATTACTCTAAAATAGACTGAATGGGAGTAATGGGAATTATAGTCCACCTAAGATAAAAGATGCCAAATTGGCAAAGCATGCTCTAGGACTGGACAATTAAAATAAACCCCTGGCCCTTTCTGTTTCTTTATCTCTTTTGTGTTATTTTCTAATCCTCTTGGCTATATTAAATATTTCATGGATCCTAGAAACCAGAGTATTCAGACTATGGATAATATAAAAGGTCTAGAACAGGGGTACGCAACCTTTCCCCTTTAAGGGCCGAGGGACTTCAGCTCCCAGAAACCTCAGCCATGTTGGCCAATAGTCCCATGTTGGCCAATAGCTCCTGGGATTCTGGGAGCTGAAGTCCCTCGGCCCTTAAAGGGGAAAGGTTGCCTACCCCTGGTCTAGAATGATTGCCTCATCATTTCTATGGAAATCTCATATTAGGGTCAGATGAGTAACAGGATCCTTCTGGAAGAAATCTTCAAAACAGGTGGATTCTGTTATCACCTGCTCTTGTAAATAACTGTGCAAGACCAGATTCATAGACTTCTGACCATCGTTTTGCAAGCTACTGCAACATTTTGAAAAAGTGCAGTAGCATGGGTCAATATTATCTGTGCAATCAGCAGTCATTTTGATTTGGCATACAAAAACTTCCTAATGAACCAAACATGATTCCATAGACAAGACTAGAGAAAGCTCACAGAATGCATTCAGCAACTTTGAGCCAGCACAGATAGAGTTCAGTGTAACCCACATACCTGATGTTGGGTAGCGAACAGTTGCATTCGTATCACAACAGGCAAGCAACATAACAGGATGTGATAGTCTACAGATGTATCTACACTGTAGAATTAATGCAGTCTGACACAATTTTAAGTGCTGCAGTTCTTCTTTAGAATTCTGGGATTTGTAGTTTTGCAACATCTTTAGCCGTCTCTGCCAAAGAGTGCTGATGCCTCACAAAACTAGAGATCTCAGGATTCTGGAGGATGGATCCATAGTACTTAAAGTGGTGTTAAGCTGCATTATTTCTACATTGTAGATGTACCCTAGGGTTAGTATTTCCTTTAGTGTGAAATAGCTTTGTATGCTTTCAGTGATGTTATGTCATAGACAAATCTAGTTACACATCAGTGTCACTGTTTCTTGAAAAAAGGCAGTTTTAAATTCACCAACCAACACTGATGTCTATCACATCTGCAGATCTCAGGAAAAAGGAGTGAAAAGAGAAAATTGTGTAGGATCTTAGGAGGAACTTTGTTGTTCTCCTCAAAGTCTTGTTTTGTGTTTAAAAGTCAAGAGGGGAACATATGAATTATACCACATATAATTCTGAGCAGGTAGATTCTGTTTATCAAATATGCCCCATGAATGTGTATGTGTACGTGTATCTATGTAAATGGATAACATCACAACTTAGCAAATTCTGTAAGCAGCCCTGAACCCACTACTGTTCATTAATGCCACTTTGTTAACGAAAGTTAATATGGTATCTCATATATATGAGATTTTTTGAAGGTATGATTACAAAGAAAAGAAACAGAAAATAATTAGAAGTAAAGAACAAAAAGGCAAGTGGAAGAACATATATGAAGAAGAGTAAATAGGTAAATAAGGCAATGTCTGCCATATTACTTTGTTCATATGTTGTATAATCATACTTTATCATATATGTATATGTGTGTACTTTTTATTGCATGTTTAAAGAATGATTACAAAGGAAAAATAGAAAATATAAAAATACTAGTATGGCATAACTTTATTTTATTTTATTTTACACAAACAGGTGACCATTAACTGGCTTTTAGATTTGAAAAAGTCAAAATCTTTCTTTCTTATGATTAGGTGACTAATGCTGCTTTTCGTGTTTCTTTTGTAAAACCATTTCTCCAGACAGATCATGATGTTTCCTGGTACCTCAGCACTCTATGGCAGAGCAAGCAAGAAGTATGGGAAGTATTACAGCCTCAGCTATGTTACTAGACAGTTCATTCTTCAGTCTCAATGGCTGAGAACTTTGCCTTTTCAGACATGTTTCCGCAAATAGGGGGAACAGAGAATATGCAAATAACTTCTCTGGATGAAGAGAAGCCTGAATTGGTCTTGGCAAATTGCAGTATCACACCACCTTCAGCAGCCTGTGAACTGAAAGGATGTTCTTTAAAAAAACATTATTATTATTCAGATAGTTGGCTGAAAAATCCTGCCAGAATAAAGCTGCTGTCAAAGGACCAAAAAAAATCCTTTCAGAACAAAATAAATTTAGGACTTAAGCATTACATTCATGGCCAGGGAAGAGGTTATTTTCGTTCATTCACTCAGGAGGTTCATGGTTTTCAGTTGTGTATATTTTAACCCAAAGGTTGTTCTATCTAGTATCTTCTTTAGCAAACTCAAAAGGCTAGTTCTACATTTTAATACTTACATAAATGCATCAAATAGTTTATATTTCCTATTGATAAATGTACAAATAAAACAAAACACCAAATACACAAACAGACAACTGTGAAAAAGTGGCTTAGTTGAAATTCCCCAGAAGAATTTTGCAGAGATGCAACACAGAGGCTTTCTGATTAGCCATTTAAACTGCCCTGAAGCCCCAAACTGTGGTTTCAGATTTCCATATAAATATTTTAAACAGTAAATCCTAAAAGCTAGATCCTGGAAACTTTATTTTTCAGACCACATTTCACAGAATCTCGCAGCCTGTTTGGTGGATTCTGGTATAGCCTGTAGGCTGTGGGCATCTTGGAGCTGCAGTATATAAAAAGAAACTTTTCCAAGCACTGCTAAACCTTACAAGATTTTAAAATCCAGTTATTTATTTGACTGTATACTATGTGTCCACTGAAGAAACTGCATCATGGAGGACAAACACAATCTTGGAGTGGAAGAATAAGTCCAACTGACTCCTGTGAAAAACCACTACTGAGTAACTCCTGCAACAATAACCAGGGCTCCTTCCACACTGTAGAATTATAGCACTATGATTCCACTTTAATTGCCATGGCTGCATCCCATGGAACCCTGGGACAGAGGTTTCTGGCAGAGAATTCAAAATTCCCAAAATTGCAAATTCCAAGATTCAACATGCTGGAACCCTGACAGTTAAAATGGACTGATAGCACTATAATTGTGCAGTGTGAAAGGGAAGAAACTCAGTTCATTCTTGGCCTTCCTCTTACACATTTGCCACCAATTCTGGATGAAAGAGATCAGTTTAGTCTAAGTATACTCCAAACATAAACAAATATTGTCACAGATATGTGTCATGGTATTAAGACGTTCCATGAATTATTCTCAAGCCTGCTCCATCTTGTGGGCCCGGAATAACTTTGCATTGCTTCATGGAGCTGTAAATGATAGCATCTGTTTTATGAATAATTCATGCCAAGGCCTCACTCTTTATGTTAATGCATTGTGCTCTCACAGTGGATCTGTACAGATACCACAGGATTTCTAAAAATTCTTTCACAGATAGATGGGGCTCTTGATAAATGCATAATTATAAAACTTTAGAGCTTGAAAACATTAATTTTGGAGGTTATAATCACCAGAAAGAGAGCCAGTGTGGTGTAGTGGTTGAGTATTGGACTACAACTCTGGAGACCAGAGTTCGAATACTCACTCAGCTATGGAAACCCATGGGGTGGCCTTGGATGAGTCACACTCTCTCTGCCTTTGAGGAAGGCAAAGGGGGGAAAAACCCTCTGAATAAATCTTGCCAAGAAATCCCTGTGATAGAGTCACCATAATTCAGATATGAGTTAAAGACACACAACAAACAAAATTCCTAGAAATCCCCCAGGGACATTTCCAATGTCTACATGAAGTAATATATTTTACCATCCAAAGATTGCCATCCCCATTCCATATCACCAAGGCTGCAATCTCATAACGCTGATGTAAAATTTCCAGAAATTTTGAACCCACAGGAAAAAACTGGTTTTTCCTGGTTGTTCTGGGAAAAAATGGTATTTTTTTAAAAAAATTGAAAAAATGCAACATTAGCACTGTTAACAGATTGAACGTCACTCTGTTACTTTAGGAACATGAAATATGACTATGTACAATTTGATTTGGCATACAATTATCACAATTGGTATATTAAAATACAGTGTCTTCAAACAATTATTGCAAACAGAATTTACTTTTATTTTATTTTTTAAAATTATTTGTAACAAATGGAGCAATAATCTCCTGAACTCTGGTTTTGCTAGTTTATGTGGAGCAGGCAAAAAAAAAAAAACACTAAAAAAAACACAGAAGAAATCATCAACATAAGTAAAGAAAGAAAAATATTTATATTTCCTCTCCACAGTATCAAATACACATAAAGCACCCATTTCCTTAAAAAGAATTGGAGGGCGAGTAGAAGGGATGAGGGAATAAGATTCAATCAAGAGGCATGAAATTTAATCAGATTTATTTTTCTGAGCTCTGAACTGTCATGGCTCAATGCTAGGAAATCCTGCGAATTGTAGTTTCTTGTGGCACCAGAACTCTCTGACACAGACTAAATGTCTCATAAAACTACAAATCCCAAAATGCCATAGCATTGAGCCATGACAGTTAAAGTCGTGTCAAACTGCATTATTTCTGCAGTGTGAATGCAGTCCTGGTTAACAGTATCAGTTTTAGTCTCTGTTTCTGCTTTGTTATGTTTGTCATCATCACAGTTATCGTGGACTTCTAAAAACCGAATTATGTGTGCCCGGATTAAATAATAATTATAATAATTTTTATTTATAACCCGCCCCTCTGCTCGGCAATCGGGGCGGCATACAACAGATTAAAATATAAAATATAATGTTGTAAAATATACAACATTAAAAGAAGTCTCTCTACCCTTTCTCATGTCAGTTTATTTCTTGATTTAGTGTGAGTGTTTCCAAACCCTAAAGGAAGAAATGCATCTTGCTCTCGCATTGGAGAGTTCAGTTTGTAACAGGACTTGCTTGTCCTCATTCAGTGCATAGAAATTAGAATAATCTGATACTGTACATAGATTTCAGAAATGATTTGGAGAATATATGAACACATTGTCTTAAAGAATTTATTCACCATGCTAAAATAAAACATTCTATAATCAGTTTTCTTCCTTTTTTTTCGATTTTTCAAATTTTTCAAAAACCAAAACAGAAAAAAAAAAACGGGGGGAATTTTTTTCCCCTGAATTTTTCTGGGTTTTTTTCTGGGCCTTCCCATCTCTAAACAGGAGTCAAGGAAACTAACTACATGATGAGCTAGATTAGTGAGATCAGCTCTAGAAAATTGTGTGAGCTACAGGGTAGTGAATGATACTGTCATAGATATGTAATATACATTGGTCCTTTCTCTTTTGCGGAGTTGCTGTCTGCAGTTTTGGTCCTTTGTGGACGGCAAGCAAAGAGGGACAAAATGGAGCATGCACCCTAGGCACACGTGTAGTGCCGCACGCAAGAGCGCATAACCATTATAACCAATGGGGCTTAGTATTTGCATTTTTTCGTATTCGTAGGGGAGGGGTCCAGAACAAATCCCCACAAATCGAGAGGGATGTGTGTAGTGGTTTTAGCATTGGGCTATGACTCTAGAGACCAGAGTTCAAATCCCCACTAAGCCATGAAAACCCGTTGGGTGATCTTGGGTAAGTCACAGTATCAAGACTCAGAGAATCTTCTCCTCTGAAGAAATTTGTCAAAAAAAAACCCCAAACCCCTGTGATAGGTTCGCCTTAGGGTCACCATAACTTGGAAACGATTTGAAGACAAACAACACTACAATATGTAATCTAGACTAGCATTGGCTCAAGTATAGTCAGAAGCAATTTTTGTTTGCCTCACTTGGTGTCCACTGTGAAGGAACACAGAGCACCAAACAGCACGAAGCACAACTCATTGATTTTGAAAATGTTGATTTTACTTCTTTAAAAAGAAGCACTCTTCTCCTTCACTAATGGGGAAAATACTGGAAATCAGCCATAGAGATTTTAACTACATGTAGGAGCCAGAATGCAAATGCTTATGCATAGATCCAGGCTGACCAGATATTTGAACATCTGGACGAAGCACTGTAATTTGCCCCTTGGCTCTCAAGTTTAAATGGACTGTTCTATGGCAAGGACATGATCCATGAAAAGAGCCTTCCCACTTCATAAACAGGGCAAAACCACACAATACATGTTGCCTTACCATAGCTTGCCCTCTAAGAAAGGAAAGGGCAAGAGGGATCCATATTAGTGCAAATCATCAACATTAGTGCAAAGAGAAAGTGTAACACATGTTTTAAAATATAGTGCTTGTTCATGGAATGGCTAAGGCAGCCCAGTTCATGTCAACAGGATGACACTGGGACCTGTGTATTAGGAAACAAGCCCAAAGCCTCCTCTTATAAAGATAAGGAGAGAAGAACAAACCCAAATGTTATTCACCAAGTCCAAATGTTGCTCACAGAAGGGGTGGGCAACTTGTGGACCTCCGGATGTTTTGGACTACAGTTCACATTATTCCTCACCACTAGCTATAATGACTCAAGAGTGATGGGATCAAAGTTCCAATGGCTTCACATTCCTCACCTCTGCTTTAAAGCAACAGTAATAGAAGTTTAATTTTTTAGTTCTTCTTAGGTGTTGAAACAGAATTTAGTGCAGAATGCAAAGGAACAATGGATGGCTCTTGCAACCTCACTCTCACAATAGCAACAGCTATTTTGTTAGATCTCTCAAGGTGCTTATGCAGATTTCATCATTATGGAATCAGTCTCCCAGGCACTTAGAAGTAATCAGCTTTATTAATCCCTACTAAACTTCTGCTGTAGAAATTTAATGGGTCTATCAGGCTGGATTACTACTTGGTTATGTGTGTGAAAGAAAGAAAGAAGAGTGCTTGGTGACAATCATAAGCCAAGGCTACAGAGAAAATTTGGCTTGCTTGCTTGCTTATTTATTTATTTACTTTATAAATCATGTCCTTGTATGCACTACCCAAGTAAACATTTGTCACTTCCTAAAAGCAAAAGCACCTAAACAAACCATGGACCCTCTGTCTGTGGTTTCATTATCATGATATCTGAACCAAAATCTCTGGCTTGTCCTTCCACAAACAAGCTAGAGTCATAAGTGAACAACAAGCTTGATTTATGACTATGGTTTGTTCGGGGCAAGATACACAGAGTTTGGAAACAGTACATTGAAAGTAACATTACAAGTAAGTTAGTTGGAACAAGTCCAGGGCATTCAGAGACAAGATTGTAATGAAGTTCTCTTATCAATGCTTTTTTTTTTTTTGCCAAAAAAGAAAGGAAAAGTGGTGAGCAGTACAACTAGTTGCCTAAAAATGGATAAATTCTTGGTAACATTAACAGTAATAAATTCCTGGGGAAGGATTATCTTTGTAATCAGTTACATACTAAATTGCTTTTAAAATAATTATTTTCCAAAGCTCTGGAGAGAACCCTATGATCCTGTCTTCAGTCATCACAATAAACAAACCACAGGCTTGTTGGGTCACTGCCATTCACAGAGCAGCCAATTGGGCACTGTGCACTAATACACTGCTTAACCATTATAAACTAGTATTCCTTGGACCATGCTAACCAGAGAATGTTTGTGGGTGTTTTATTCTGAGGCAGACAGTGAACAAATTATAAGCCTGTCATGAAAACCACAACTAGATGCAGACTTTTTTCTCTCTCCCCTATTGTGCAACACCTTGCCTGATGAAGAGCCCTGGGAATATTAAAAACCCACTCACTGTTTTGTATGCAAAGGGATCTTGTAGCACCATTGAGACTAATTGAGAGAAAGAAGTTGCTAGCAACTTCTTTCTCTCAATCTCAAAAGATTCCTTTGCATACTGATCTGGACTAACTCAGTTATGGCTTTGAATTCTATTCTTATTTTGTGACATTCTGGCTTCTCATAATAAATGTATTAGCCAGACTGTGGATATAGACCTATGCAATACTTTGAGAGGGAAACTTAGAGTGAGTCATTGTCATATATAAGCTATTGTTATTAAGTGCAGCCAAGTCAACTTTGATTTTATGAACAATAACCTTCCAAGAGCCTTGGTCATCGATTGCCTTCCACAGGTCTTACAAATTCACCATTAAGCCCCCCATATAACCATTTCAGAGTGCATTCCTAATGGATGGCCATGGACCAGCTGAGTCAAAAGTAGTGTAATGGAAGCTGAGCTGAATTTAACCATTCATGGCCTAGCAGCCTTGGAAACTCCTCTCCCCTTCTGCCACCATTGGGCTGTGATGCTCTTTAACTGGATGATGCTTTGATTTGATGTAATTTGTCTCCTTGTTCCATCCTATCCCTTCTTTCCTCTCTAATATTCTCTTCTTTTTTTCCCCCTTCCCTCTTTCTTTCTTTTCTTCCTTCTTTTCTTTCTCAGCTTTTCTGTCAGTGGATTTTAAACATCAGAGCAATTCTGCTGGCAGATGTCTACATCATCAGATCTCTGAGAACAGCTGACAGTCAACATCATTTCTGCCATCTGAATAGGACTGTTTCTAATCCAACCCCCCTTTAGCCAGTTCAAATTTATGACAGGATCGCACTGGCAATCTTAGATTTTCTTCCACCCATACATCAAGTTCTTTTCTCCTCTGATTATAATTTTATCCTAGAAATTATCTTTTTAAAGGAAATTTGTGTCCATATAGAACCCTTCTCTTGAGGATATAGCTATTTAAAACCTATACATACAGACACATATTGTTTCAATTTTAAATGTATCAAGACATTTCAAATGAGCATACAGTTAGTTAAGGAAAAAAAAACACAACAGTTGACAGCAACAATTATAAAATATAACAGAAAAGTCAGCCTATCATATCAGTTATGTAAAGTCTCCAATGCAGATATAGTACACCTATGATATTTTTTCCATAGGGATTCATGTAGAAATGAAGGAATTCATAAAACATCTCTTATCATTTCCACATAGAGTAAACAGCTCCACATTTCATTAAAAGCTATCATAGCTTTGAGACACTCTCATCACCACAACTTGTTGTATCAATTATTCCATCAATACAAGATTCCATGTAGCTTTCTAACCATGGTGAAGCAGATAGATGCAATATCAACAGGGCTAGACCTAGAGATCATTTTACAGTTGGAAATGACTTATGGATCTAATGTGGGTGAACAGAAACCTCAGAAAATTAGGAATAGGAAGCTTATGCAAGCTTTAGAGAGAGACCCCAAATACAAAAGCTCTGTGGGCTTAAACACGGAGAATTAAGAAGAAAGCTCCATCATAGCCTTTTCTGACTCAAATTAATTTAAACCAGATAAGACAATAAAATCTGAATATATTCAAAATTGGACACTTTGGCTTCCATTATGCAGCTTTAAATAGCAATACTTTCAATTAAACCCCACCACCTTCAATGAAATTTGCATGTATGGAAAGCAAGGAGGGAGCTCCTCCCCAAAGTCATCATGTTTTGAGGGTGAAGCAATGGTACATTCAACAATACTGTTCTCATGCAGGGTTATTAAATTCTTTGTTTCTGGCACAAATTCAAATCAGTGCTACTCTTTCCATGGATATTCTGTTAATTTGGTTTTGCCATCTGTCTCCTAAGCTGAACCTCTGTTTTCATTATTCAGCCCTAGCTGTAGTAATGATAGAAGAGCTGGGCCAGGGTGGGGTGGGGGTTGGAAACAGGCATGCAACTCATGTTGACATGAGTTCCATGCACTGTCAGCACTTTCCTAAAAGCCAAGCTAACAGAAAAGCAAATGTCTTGAGACTCCCAAGGTTAAAAACAGAAAAAACAGTGAAAGACAAACACTAGCATAGGGAAGTCTCAAAAAGTGGCATTACTACTATGTTCTCAATGCTTTAGGTTCCCTAGAAGCTTGTCAAAGGTGCGAAAAACAGCAAAGACACATAAGTCTCTCAACATTACTTCTCTGAATGATGGCTTGTCCTCTATTATCCAGCAGCACTTTGTGAGTCCCCTGTCAGTGGAGCATTGAATCCACTTTGGCTTTTGGATAGCTTCAAAGTAGCTATCCAAGGTGCTGAAATTACTTTTGGAGATAGGATTCAGCACCAAATTCCTTGATTAAAGCCACTCCACCGACAGAAAGCTGCCACTACCCCTACCAATCATTTTTAGTGCACCTAGGTTGCAATAAACTCTATGAGTTTGTGTCTGCTCTACGACCTGCCCCTTTTGGCTACATTTACCTATGAATAATTCTTTGACTTTATCCATGACCTTTACTCAGAAATTACAGTTTAAACTCTTTTGTTTTTGTTTATGGCAGGCAGACTATTAAGTGGAATGTCTGCACATGCACTGTTTCTCCTGCTAATTTTCTACTCAAGTTCTCAAAATAGATTTTAGGGCTGAGCTGACTTGAACCCTGGCTATTCCATGCACCACTGTGATCTGAGACAAGCAGTTTTCTCCCCTGAAAGCCACAAACTTTTAACAATTACAGTTAGATGTAACTGTATCATTAATGACTATTAATGATGTGGTTGCATCTAATAACCATATCATGAATTACTATGGCTTACTGGTAGCTTTCCACAACCTACTGGTAGCTTTCTACAACTCTCTACAAAATATTCACTCATTTCAGGGGTAATTGTTTCATTCTTACTTTTAAAGTGGTAAAAATGGTCTTAAACAAGTTTGCTGATACTATGACCATGGACTGGTGTGGTTTCTCTACTGTCTGTTCCTGTGGACAACAGGTGCATTCCCCTGGGTACTTGCTGTTCTTCAGCAGGACATTGCAGAGCATGCCTTGGGGATGTCAATGACCAGAGTTTCATTCTAATAGGACAGGCACACTGAATCCAAGTCCTGTATAACTTTGCTTCAAAGTGTATCAAAGGATGATACCAATGTGTGCACAGCCATATACTTTTGCAAGTAAAAAAAAAGTGATATAAACAAATAAAAAGAAGTTCCAAACTTTTAGAGAGAGAACTTCTGCTACTCAAAGAGGAGGTACTAAAAATGGTGAATGGCAAGACTGCCATTGACAAACCCAAAAATTATAATTTCAAGTATGATATTTCCCCCTGAAATTAATTTGAATATTTGAAAGGCCTAGCCCAAACTGGCTTTGTGTGTTAGATAAAAAGAATGAGAAGAGAGAATAAAAACGTTATCCTGGTCATGACAAGGATTGGCTGGAGTTTGTAGTAGGAGTTTGTAATTGTAGTAGGGAGCAATAACGGTGATTGTAATATCTTAAATCTTCTACCAAGAGAATGTAATCCTACCAAGAAGTTTTCTAAAATAAATCCTTGTATTTCCTTTTAAATTACATTTTCATATGATAAATTTGAGCAGTTGGGCTGAACTTGTTGACCGGGTTAAAATGAGATAAGGTTGAAGAAAGAAGAGGGCTTGCACCAATCCATGTAACAGAAAGCAGTACCCTCTAGTGGAAACAGAAGAATGAAGGTTTAGTATAATCCATCCTCATTCCTTGTAAGCAGCCCAAAAACATCTGGAAGGCACATATCTATGTGGTTTGTCCAGACCACAAGGACACATACAAAGTCATTCTAAGGGCTGTGGTTTGCTGGATTAGACCAATCCATCTGCAATGTGGTCTTCTTCCTTACCTACTGCACTGTTTTCCCCCCAGCATTATCATCTTTTCCAATAAGTCCTGTTGTTGCATGATATGTCCAAAGTACAATGGCCTCACTTATTCATTTTGGCTTCCTGTGAGAGTTGAGTGAGAGTTGACTTGTTCTGTGACCCATTTATTTCCATGGCAGAATGATGCCAAACATTGTAGAATAATATATTCCAATTATTTATGCTTAATTTTTCAAGGCTTAATATTTAAATATACAAATACAGTGTGCAGCAATTAGATTACTGTAACTCCCATCCTTTGTAAGTATATTTCATGTGATATACGTATAGCTATAAATGCTTCATTATAGATAAATTTGATAATAAAATGTTCCCTTTGTTAATGTGTGTGTGTGTGTGTGTGTGTGTGTGTGGAAAAAGGGAAGAGTAGGTGGGCTGGGTTTTTTCAGCTTCAATGAAAAAAAAAATAACACACATTCAAAACTTTACTGTGTTCCGTAGCTCACAGATTACAGAACATGAAGAATTTTCCATTAACAGACCTCTTCTACAATAATGGAAATCCTTCAGCATGTCAGAAAGTCTGGGCTCATTAATACGAGTTAGTAAACCACAACATAAAGATGACCATTTCATCATCCATGTCACTTCTTACAGTGCTGAAGTTTAATGGAAAATAGAGTATATGCTTCATGCTGGAATGGAAAATGATATGCATCTCTGTCCTAAGCTGGGGATTTTAAGAGCTGATTATTAGGATTGATAAAACAAAGCAATTCTGCATATTTTCTGTGATAAACTGTGGAATTCATAAGGCAGCCAAGATGGATTACTTTGAAAAGGGACTAGATAAATCCATGGAGGGGCCACTAATAGCTACTAGTTAGAATGGCTATATCACCTTCTGATTTCAGAGACAATATGCCTCCTTAACAATTTATTTATTCATTATTTATGTATTTTATTTATATCCCATTTTTCTCCTGAAATGGAACACAATGCAGCTTACAACAAGGGTACAACAAGATAAAAGTCTAAAAACCTGATGATTGAAATGTTAAAACATAATTAAACAAACTATTAATAGTCCACTAATTTAATTTTTTAAAATCATTTTAAAAAGTAATAATAAACACAAAAATACAGCACCTCCCCCCTCCCCAGGGTAAAAAGAGCCTTCTAAGTAGCCAGTTAATTGTCAGGTACATGTTTAAAAACCTACTAGTGAAAGGAGAGAAGAGGGAAAAGAGAATACAACACCCTGGAAGCACTCACTTAGAAAGCCCTCCCCTAAGGATTTTAAGACTTGGGGAAGTTCATATAGGGAGAAATTGACTTTTAGGTAGTATGGGGAGTGTGTGAGCAACCCATTCACCAGTGTGTAAACAGAATATTGTCCTTGATTTACTGAATTTATATCCCACCTTTCTCACAAGATGGGTCTTTGATCTCTTCTAACAAGGCTCTTCTTATGTTCTTATAATTCTGGGGGCAGCGGGGGCGGGCGGGCGGGCAGGTAGAACTAGCAAACAAATGTCCCTGTTCCTCATAGGAGTACGACAGAGTTGGGGAGGACTGTGGAGAGGTTGGCTATGATGGGATCATATTATCTTAATGGTTCATTTGGTACCTCTGGACCTGACACTATTTCTAGAATATCAAGTACCAATGCAATGACTTTTTCTAGCCTTGGCTGACAAACCAATTATATCATTGCTGGAACAAAATGGTAGCTGGACACTATCCATTCATCACGCAAAGGGATTTGTAGCACCTTTGAGATAAACTGTGTGAAAAAAGTTGTAGCATAAACTTTTGAAGACTTCGTTTATCCTCAGATGCATGGAGTAAAGTTTTGCCCAGGAAGGACCTTTATGATCAGTCTATATGAATAGCCATAGAAATTCAAAACTTGTGGTTATAGTGATGAGGTATTGCTCAGTTTCAACTAGGGTCATTGAGGGACAAAT
Source organism: Phrynosoma blainvillii (assembly GCA_026167975.1). Lineage (NCBI taxonomy): Eukaryota > Metazoa > Chordata > Lepidosauria > Squamata > Phrynosomatidae > Phrynosoma > Phrynosoma blainvillii. The sequence goes on along the minus strand of JANUYF010000002.1, from coordinate 277,087,413 downwards.
GCTAGGGAAAGATGTTGCCTAAGGCAGAGGTGGGCGGATGGCCACATGAACAGTGGAGGGAGTTTTGGAACGTAGTGTTATGCTGGCTGGTAACCAGAAAGGAGATGTGATAAACTGGCCAAGAACACCCTCAGAAGGCTGGGGTGTTAAGCAGCGTCATAATATGTGTAGTGTGCCAGGAAGCTATTGTCTCTGTTCAACCCAACGTTGATGGACTGGAGTTTGTGGATATTTTCCAATTCAGTTGTTTCTCTTTCCAATCTTCCTTTGCACTTTTTTTGTTCAAGGATTGCTGTCCTGAGGTCAGGGATAGAATGCCCACAAAGACTGAAGTGTTCTGCATTCCTAATATCTGATTTATGTCACTTATCCTCTGGCGCAGAGACTGGCCTTTTTGCCCAAAGTAGAGTGCTGAAGGGCACTGTTGACAGAGGATGATATATATCACATTAGAGGATAGTTTCAACTTTGTTAGTTTCAATTTATGGAACATCCTCTCTGGGAACTGCCTTGGAACCCACAGTGGGAGAAAGATGGCCTACAAATGAAATAAGTAAATAAATAATTGGTCTAGCCACTGACCCATAAGAATTCCATTAAGATTTCTATTCTAGTAATGGTGGATTATTGGAAAATCTATGTAAGATGCTGAGATTTTTGTGCTATGCCCCCAGAACTTTGTAATGTCCTTCTATGGCAGGTTCACATGGCAACTTATTTCCCATTATTTCAGATTGAGGTACAACCCTTTTTCTACTGCCATTTTTAAAACTGAGTCTGCTACCAATTTTTTTTTTAATCCTCTGTGGTTTATTTATTGCCTTTGCTTGAATCAATTTGTTTTTAATTATATTTCAGTGTTATAGTGTACACTGATTTGGAAAATCCAACCAAAAGATGTATAAAACCACTTATATAAAACCAATTTACATCCATACATGGCTGGTGTGTTCTGACAATCCTAGAAAGGCCTACTCAGAAGCAAGTACCACTGAACTCAATCAGGCTTTTAGGGGTTACTCTCAGGAAAGCAATTAAAGAACTTCAACCTGAGAAATGCTCAGCATATGTGGCTTTCTCACTGTTTTTAACAAATGTGTAACACTAAGACTACAACTGTAGTTCTGTGAAAGCATCATTTTTCAAAAGCATTCTTCAGCTTTGGAACAAAATCTCCAGAAGGACTAGTAGCAATATGAAGTGAGGAAAGACAAAGAATACTTAGAAACCTACACAAATTAATGCTAGAGGATACTTCCACAAGACGGTTTCAAGTATCACCAAAATCATACTAAACTGTTCATATTCTAGCTAAACTCTAGGGCTTAACCTAAGTTAAGGACTAAGGGTGCATCTACACTGTAGAAATCATGCTCTTTCAGAGCTGTAGTGGCATCCTATGAAATCCTGGGATTTGTAGTTTTACAAGGTCTTTAGACTTCTCTGCCTAAGGGGCCGAAAAGATCGGCATAAAGAGCCAGCCTGGGGCAGAGTGGGAGCATAGCAACCACTCGCCAGCCGCCCTAACTCTGCTCTCACGCCGGCTTCATGCCACATACCCCACCGCACGGTGGGAGACATCAGGGTGCTCTCTTGGCACAGTGTCCACACACACTGTGCCAAAGGACCACCAAAAAGCCATCGCACCCATGGCAAATGCAGCTTTTTGCCGCTCTAAAAAGCAGCGGCATTAGCTAGCTCTTTTTAGAGTGGCAAAGCACTGGATCAGGGCTGTGGTGTGTAGTTGCTGCGGCCCCAATCCTGCAGCAGAAAAAGGTCTGTACAGCCCCAAAGTTGTACCTCATCAAAGTACAAATCCCAGAATTCTGTAGTTAAAGTGGTGTCAAACTGCATTATTTCTAAGGTATAGATACACCTGACCAAACAATCTTTTCCAGGACTGGAACAGATGAATAATCACCCCCAAAGTGCTTTCCCTTCACTCCTGAGAAATTACAACAAGTTTCATCATATCTGTGACAACAACTAATTAACCTTGATTAGAACGATTGTTCATCCAAAACTTCTAATGGACTTCAATTTCCATAATTCTTTAGTTTGAATATGCAGCTAGAACTGATGAGAACTGTTGTCCAGAAACTTTTGGAATACCATATATTCCCCACCTTTTCCCATAATGTGCTGTCATTAGACCAAATGTTTCCTACCTCATTCTAAACCATTTGCTTACATACAGAATCGTGAAATTGGGATAAAAGGTAATAGAAGTATTGGAGAAGGAAGGGAAAAATCAGCATCAGGCCCTGTGTTGTAAGGATCCATGGTCTGAGCAGGGACAGGGATTCCACCTTACCCAGAAATGGTAGGGCAAGGTCCCATTCACTCAGGCCATAGGCTACAAATGGCTTGTGCAACATTTTCAGTCACAATTGAATCATGTTAAATATCTTCTAGCTCAGAGACCATAACATTTTGGAAAACCTGTAGCACTCAGTTATAGAGATTAAAATGCTCATAAACACAAAGTTGCTTGGAGCTGCTTGTGGCAAACATTTTGGCAAGCCAAGTAACAAGAGTCAGTGTCTTTAGTATGAGAAATAAATTATGAAAGTAAAAAGAAGACTGTTTTTCCAATGATGGCACCCCAACTCCAGAATGCACTTCCAAGTTATATTTGGCTGTTATCAATGATGCATGCTGTGCAATGTGAAAACATAATTTCCCTGGATATTTGAATCAATTTTAAATATTGGTTTTTAAATATGATAACTGGTTGATGAGTTGTTTTGTCTCATCCATATTTTTATAGGTATTTTACTGTATTTTATTGCTGTAGATTTGAGTAAGGTAAGTCACTCATCCTCAGAGGGAGGCAAAGTAAAGCCATTCTGAACACATCTTGCCAAGAAAAAGTCAGAAATGACTTTAAAGCACACAAGAACAACAACAAACCCAGTAGGCCAGTATAAGGTTTGTCTGGTTTTTTAACAAAAAGATGTAGTGTGCATTATGGTATGTATGTGACTTGATTCTAATCAGATTTGTCCAATTTGTGGGGGATATGTACTAAGCCAAGAACAGAAATCTTTTGCCCTCCAGATATCTTGGATGCCATATTCCATCATCCATTGCCATTGGCCATGTAGGGTAGGCCAGATGGGAACCGAAGTCTGAAAGATCTAAAGAGTCAAAAATTCCCCACTGGCAATAGGGACAAGGCTTTCGACTCTCCTACAGCTGTCACAGAATTTTCTGCTCTTGTATTGATTTATTTCATTATTTATTAAGAATCTTCCCCTTCAGAAACAAATGCTCAAGACTGCTTGCAACCCTTTCCCATCAGGACACATCTAAAATTGACCAACAGTCTTTAAAACTCAAAAGGTACTGGATGATAATAGGCCACCAAAGGACAAAATACTGTACTTACAAAAATAAAGGATCAGTTACAGTACATGTTGGCCACCCATAAAATCAGGTAAAGGGACCCCCCCCAAAAAAAGCCACCCAAGAACTGCTCTATGCTTAACTACAGACAATCAATTATTGATTCATTGCCTGTGGGGCTCCAGAGGCCTGCTTAGGCTGTTCAGAAAGCGTCTGTGTATGACTGGGCAACATTTACTTAGGAGTATTGGATGGTTTAGTGTTCTGGCTGTGTGCCTAGCCATACACAAAGCCAGAACACACTGGGGCACTGGCATGAGCTTATCAATAAGACACTTCTACAGATAAATGCCCAACTCCTGCACACCTCATTCATCCCATCCCCTGAAGTAATTATCTGATAGGGAGACTGTAATCTTCCTCCTTGCTGCCTGGTTGCCTCATCACATAATCATGAAGTCAGGGTCAGGTTCCCAAGCATGGCACTAACCTGGCTGTTGTTGGAATGAGAAATGTTGTTGTGAGAAGTAGGATAATGGCAAAGGCTTAATTTCTTCAGCAATCCTCTATGGGGCGGGGGGGACGGGACACAGCAATAATGCTCTTTTGAAATACTCTTCTAGTTCTCAGTAATAATATTCTGCATAAAGCTCTGCTGCCTTACCCAAATCTGGTTCTAGGTAAGTTTTTGATCCTTCAGCCACCTGACATGAGCAGTACAGGTTCAGAGTGACCAGACGACCTCCTTTCCCAGAACATATCCTACATTTCATTGTTCTGTCCAGGAGGAATTCCAAACTGTCCTCCATTTTGAGCATGACTTAAGAAGCATTTATATTTATATTTGTGTTTTTCAGATTTTATTTTGTAATATCCTACATTTTCCTTCAACATCCTACATTTTCCAGTGCCTTGTCCTCCTTTGCAGTTAAGACATCTGGTCACCATGTACAGGGTGGCCATGGGAGAGGGCACTGGTAGGGGACAGCTCTCTTGGGTGGACTTGCAGTGGTTGAAAGATTCCTGTCTTCTCCACCTTAGCAATGTGTTTGAGCCCTACCACCATCACAACAAGAGGGCTGCTCCAGAATCCATTTCCACTAGCAAAGCTGAGTCCTCTTGGAGTTGGCAAATGAAATGCACCTCTGAGTGCATGTAAAATGCTTCACTCGCCAAGGGAAGCACAACTAGGCCCACAACCTTAGGATAACACAAGATCTTTAGGACAAGTGTCAACGCTCTCGCAGGAATCCACAACAAGCACCTGCATTTCTCTTTGGGTCCTTTCACACTATGCAGTTAAAGTGTCATGATTCCACTTTAACTGCCATGGCAACATCCTATGGAATCCTGGAGTTTCTTGTTTGATGAGGCACTAGAAAAGCTCTCTGGCTAAGAATTGTAAACGCCACTTTGTAAACTTCAAATTCCAGCATGCCATAGGATGTTGTCATGGTAGTTAAAGTGGAATCACAGCAATATCACTGTGTAGTGTGAAAGGACCTTTTGTTAATTTAAAACAAAGCATAGCTCAAAATATTACCCACACCCTTCTGGTTTTTAATGCCCTTTTATGCTGAAGACAACTGGGTAGACAATTTAATGGTCACCTCCCCACACCATCCCATGACTGTCATAGAAAGAGTATCATTGGCACCTCTACAGCATTTGCTGAACTTAGCATGCATTAGAGAGAGTGGGTGTCCCAGTGTTTTAAAGAGGAGTTGCCTCCTACGTATCTCAAGGGGAAACAGGGACCTAGCATAACCTTCTGTGTATGTGTGTGTTTAACACAAGGAAGTCAGAGCCAGCATGGTGTAGTTTGACTACTACTCTGGAGATAAGGGTTCAAACCCCGGCTCGGTCATGGAAACCCACTGAGTGACCTTGGGCAAGCCACACTCTCTCAATTTCAGAAGATGGCCATGGCAAACCCCCTCTGAAGAAGCCTGCCAAGAAAACCACAGGATAATTTTGCCTTAGGGTCGCCATAAGTTGGAAATGGCTTGAAGGCACACAACAACCAACTTAACACAAGGAAGCAAATCTAGTTCATGTGAACTGAACTCTCTCTGTGATAAAACAATTCAGTTCCCTACTGCAAACATTTTCTCATTTGTCTCCAAGACCTTCACGCGTACGCCCCTGAAAGTTGACCCAACCCAATTGCCTCGAAAAGGACAGGAGCTGCAGATGCCTCCATGTCTCCTGTTCCCTCCTCCGCCTCCAAAGTGTTCTATTTCAAAACGTTGCAGCAGATGACACCATTTAAACCTGAATCTGTCAAGAGGATAGCAGCTATTCCAGGGGCCTGGTAATCCTCTCTCTGTCTGATCCCATCATCTTTAAACCAGTGACCATCATTACAACATGCAATTGCAATACAAAGGAAAAGATTCGACTACACACAACACAGCACACACACACACACACACACACACACACACTGATCCATAGGTATGGTATATCCATCCCTAGCGGAATAAAAAAAGAGAATGCATCTTGCCTGAACAAGGAATGCATAGTGGCAAATTAATAAGCAAAATCAACGGAGAAAAATTATGTATTTTTTTTTCATTCTAGGAGCTCCCTTTTCATTATTTTCTTTTTAAAATAAAAATGCCAGTCCATTCTAGCCAGGGCACTGCAGTGTTTTCCAAATTCCTCTATGCTGGGCCCAGCTGAGCTTTTCAACCTTCCCAGCCTTCCTTTCCTTTTTTTGCTCTGGATGCCCTGTTTTGTCTTTTTGCCCCTTCCACAAAGGCGGGCTGAAAGAACCACTCTTGGACCCATCATCCTAGGAGAAGATGGAAGAGGAGAGAGAGATGTTGGCTGAAGCAGGCGATGATCCCAAATATTATTATAGGAAAGGGAAAAGGATGGCGATGAGGAGGGGAGAGTGGTTGCCTTCAAGCCATTGTCAAAAAGCACAATGAATATTCCTGTGTGGTTGTGGTCTTATATTACATTACAACTCCCCATCGCTCAGGGAGACCAGAGGTCCACCTCAGTGCCAAGCAGGACCAGGCACCACAAAATGGAGGGCCTGGCAGAAAAATGGAGGGCCAGATGTCCTCAACTCCAAGGAGGACCAGGCACTGCAAAATAGAGGACCTTCAAGAAGAAATAGAGGACCTGGCCATACAAAACTCAACACACAGCAATGTCAATTCCTGCTTCTTCGAGAGACTCAAAATGGAGGACACTGGTGGGGAGTCCCCCCTGGAGAGGAGGCTGAAATGAAATGAAGGACAGGTCCTGGAAAAGGAGGAGGACGTGTCGGGTCACTTTTTTAGTTCTCCTCAAAATGGAGGACACTGTGAGAAATCCCTCTTGGAGAGGAGGCTGCAATGAAAGAAAAGGAGGACGTGTGGGGTCCCCCTTGTTCTGTAGCCCTGCTCCAAATGGAGGACACTGTGGAGAATCCCTCCTGGAGAGGAGGCTGCAATGAAAGAAAAGGAGGACGTGTGGGGTCCCCCTTGTTCTGTAGCCCTTCTCCCAATGGAGGCCAGTGGGGGGGGGGGGAGGGAGGCTGAGATCAAGGGCAGGTAGGTAGGTCCTCCATGGAGGGAGAGGAGGACGTGTGTGTGTGTTGGGGGGGCTGTTCCCGCCAAGAGAGGGAAGAAAGAGGGGAGAGGGACAATGGAGGGCTGGACTTACCCAAGAAGAGCCAGATGGACCCTCCGGAGACGAGGAAGAAGGTGAGCATGCCTGCTGGAGCCGGCTGCAGCATGGGCGGCTGGAAGGGAGGCGAGGAGGGCAGCGGCTCCAGGGGGGCACTGCAGCAAACTCACTGCAGAGACTGAGGCACAGGAAGAGGAAGAAGAAGAACAAGGGCAGGGATGCGCCCTGGCTTGCCTGGCTCCCGCCAGTCCTCAGCCCCAGGAGGGGGGCTATTTTTAGCCAAGACCACCCCCACCCCCACCCCCAGGTTGCCCAGGAGGAGAGGAGGGGCAACGGGGCCTTTGCTGCCAGGGAGCACCAGGAGGGCACCAGCCAGGAGCAGGAGGAGGAGGAGGATGCTCCAGCCGGCCCTCCTGGCCTCAGGACTCTCAGCCTGCCCTGCACCAGATGCCTCTTCCTCCTCCTCCTCCTCTTCCTCTTCCTCTTCCTCTTCCTCTTCCTCTTCCTCTTCCAGGACCTGCCCTCCATTCCTGCCTTCTGTCCAGGACGAACTGCCAAGGTGTCCTCCAACCTGAGCATCACTAACAAGCACCGGTTTGTATTTTTAAATGAGGGTGTTTTATACACACACACACACACACACACACTTAAGCCTTTGTTTTTATTTTTTCTGTCCAGGAGGGATTCCTCAAGGTCCTCCATTTGGGGCATGACTGAAGAAGAAGCATGGATGTAGATTTCTAGGAGTGTTTAGCCTTGATTTTTTAGCCTTGATTTTTCTGCCCAGGAGGAAGTCCAAAAGGTCCTCCATTTGGAGCATAACTGAAGAAGAAGCATGGATGTAGATTTCTAGGAGTGTTTTAACCTTTGATTTTTCTGTCCAGGAGGGATTCCCAAAGGTCCTCCATTGGGAGCATGACTGAAGAAAAAGCATGGATTTAGATTTTTAGGAGTGTTTTTAGCCTTGATTTTTCTGTCCAGGAAAAATTCCTCAAGGTCCTCCATTGGGAGCATGCCTGAAGAAGAAGCATGGATTTAGATTTCTAGGAGTGTTTTAACCTTTGATTTTTCTGTCATGGAGGAAGTCCAAGAGATCCTGAGCATCACTGAGAAGCATGGGTTTGCATTTTTTTATATGAGGTTTGTTTTTGTTTTTGGTTTTTTTAGGTTCTGTTTTCTGTCCAGGAGAAATTCCAAAATGTCCTCCATTCTGAGCATCACTAAGAAGCATGGCTTTGCATTTTTATGTTATATTTATTTTATTTTCTGTCCGGGAGGAATTCCAAAATGTCCTCCATTTGGAGCATGACTTAAGAAGCATGGATTTATATTTATATGACTGCTCTTAGCTTTTCTTTGGTCATGTCCTCCATTTTTCTTGTAGGCCCTATAATTTTCAGTGCCTGGTATTCCTTTGCATTTAGGGCATCTGGTCACCCTGACCCCACTTTAACTGCCCTGGCTCCATCCTATGGCATCCTGGGAGGTGTACATTTGTTTGTTGGGGCACCAGAGAGTCCTCTGGTACAGAGAAGGCTAACTCAGGGTGCCCAGAGGTCCTCCTTTTCCAGGACATGTCCTGCATTTCTGCTTTCTGTCCAGGAGCAATTCCCAAATGTCCCCCATTTTGAGCAAGACTAAGGATCTTCAAGAAAAATGTGGGACATTATGAATCAAAAGCTAGAAACACTCATAGAAATATCAGTTCATGCTTCTGTACCTCAGCGTATCACATTCACACATTATATTGTTGGGTGGTTACTTCCAACACGTCAAAGCCTAAGAAACTGCAGTCCCATAAAGCAAGTCGGAGTTTGTCTCAAATTTAAAAAAAATCAATAGAAGATGAAAGGAGGACAGTCATTAGGCTCAGTACTACAGTAGTATGATACAAAGGAGCCATCCGCTGCAGAAGTCACTGAAGCAGAATGAGTGCAGTCCAGAGCTATTTATAAAAAGAAGGTGGATTGGATGCTATTAGTTCCTCAGCCCCAGAGCTTGGGAAGTTCCTCATAGGACTACAGCTCCCAGAATCCTCCATGCAGCAGGAGTACTAGACATGCCAGCTGGGTGGGAAATCAAGGAAACTGTCCCAAACTCTGCTTAATGGAGATGAGAAGGTTTCTTATCAAATGTTGAGACACATCAGCACCATCCCTCTTCCACTGAGTCCCTCCACCAAAGAGACCTGGCCATGTGAATGATCACACAGGGACATCTAATTTCATCCATGGTGGAATTAATCTGGGCAAAACCACAGGGCAAGAGGACAGCCGGTGGGTCCATCTTCACTTCAGATGGGCTCTCAGATGACCAGGGGTCATAGACCTCCATACAAAGGCTGGATTCTGTAAGTGACCAGGGGCAGAAGATCCCTTTAGCTGCCCTGAACCTGGGGCTGTACTGTACAGTCATTGCATTGAGATTGCTGGGAGAGAAAAGAATCCAGACTGCTGTGCCTATCAATCCTAGGGGAAGATTTGGAAGAAAGCAAGTTTGGGTTTTTCATTATTAATTTTCAGTAACTCTGGAGCAGTTTCTCTGGAGAGATCTCTCTCAAGGTTTAATTGCATACATTGAAGGTTGCAGAGAAAAGGCATAACAAAACGTACTAGGAATGGATAAGCAATGTCAGGCAAAGAAGATAGCAGTATTTTAAATTGTTTTAACTGGTTTTAAATTGCCTTTTCTTAAAGTGATAGGTGGTTTAATCTGCTCTTAGTCTTTTAAAATTATTGTATGTGTGTGTTTAAATAAGTTGTTCTAAATAGATTTTATTGTACACCACCCTGAAATGCTCAGATGTCGGGTGGGGCATAAATATTTAAATAAAGAAAAAAGATAGGGCCTGAACAGACTGCCAGAAATTATCTAACTTGAGACCACTTTAACTGTCCTGGCTCAGTGCTAGGGAATCATGGGAACTGTAGTTTATTGTGACACCAGAGCTCTCTGACAGAGAAGGCTCAATGTCTCAGAAAAAAATACAGTTCCCATGATTCCCTAGCACTGAGCCAGGACAGTTAAAGTGGATTCAAGCTGGAAGTTTCTGGCAGTTTGTTCAGGCTAATAGTTACTTGTTGTGGAGAGAAGGTATAGTTGGGCAAGCTGAGCAAAAGCCAATCAGGAGTGAGCTGGTGACAGCCAATAGAATTGTGGGCTCAGAAGGAGGGGACTTAGCTCTAGGACAGGACTCCAAGTGAGGGAGTTCCTGGGATATAGTTAGCCTGGATGGCTAGCATAGGAAGACGTTCAGGAAGATAAACAAAGTTCAGGACTATGCGGGAGTCCTAAGTGAGGGTAACTGGTGTTCTTTAGATAGAGAGTCGTGTAACAAATTGTAACAAGAACAAGTGAGCAGGATCGATGCCCACATTCTCCACCAATTTGTAGTCAAATGTCTAGTTAGGGGAATTTTATTTAGCTCAAATTTTATTTGAGTCGGCTACAAGGATCCACGAGACCACTTCCCTATTTGTATACCAAGAGAAAAGAGTATCCAAGGAATTGAGCAGAGGCAGAATTCTATAATTGAAGTGTTTCTTTTATTGAGAGAAAACCACACAGCAAATCACACACACACATGCTTTCATACAAGGCTCAGGAAATCAGGGGTTAGCTTGGGATAGTTTCAAGGCAGAACTAACAGTGATACTTACACAAGATGAGACTTGTGTCTGGATTCAATTGGTTGGTGTGGTGTGGGACATGGCCACTCTGGGGAGTGAAGAGGAATGGATGCACCAGAGCTAGTCAGAGTTCACAGGGGCAGAGTGTCCCCATGAAATTCAACTAACACACTGGCAATGGGTTTCAGGGGTCTTTTATAGGAAAAAACTAGCTTTTGGACAAAAGTGTTTACATATGTATGGGTGAAGTCATGGTCTGTCAGTATTCAAGGTGGGAATGGGTGCCTGATTAAACCCATCAGGCTCATCCGGTGAGACATCTTTCAGATAATGGAGGTGTTAATGTCCCATTTGCAACTCCCAAATGATCTGCTTAGCCTGTCCTGGGGCATTGTTCCCTTAATGGCATTACCTGTTTGGCTACCTTAGAGTGTGGTGTGGATGTGTTCCCTTGCTCTGCAGGTCCATTTGAGGTCATATGGAAAATTACACACACACCAAAATTTCAGAATATCTCACTGTTGGTAATAGTATATAACATAATAACTGAACAAGTGAAATATTGTTAACCATCATTCAAATAAAGTTTTATTGTTATTTAAATACAAGCTTGTCTGAACCTGGAATAAATATTCACGCTACTAACAGGTACATAAAGTGAAACAGTTGCATTCCTAAGTGGGGTTTCACAAAGAACCAGGAAAGAAAAAACAACATAGTTTAAGAAACAAAATAAGCAGAGTACTTGGTATGGCATAGGACTGCCAGCATAAGAGAAAGTGATATTTGGTGACAGTGGTGGGATAGTATAGCCCAGTGTGCTGTTGCTTGAAGAAAGTAGTTGGGTGAATGGGACTCACCATGACACTTGTCACTGCAAGATTGCAGAAGTGAAATGCAGTTCCTGCTGTTATATTGGGATTGTTTTATCTCTTACTGCCTTTCCCCCTGTTTAGATTGATAAAATCCTCATTCCATAAACATTGCAAAATGAAGGCATGTCTTCATTTGCGGTTATGTGCCTTTGAGTAATTTCCAACTAATAATAACAACAATAACAATAATAATTTATTTATACCCCCCCCCCATCAAACAATCGGAGTGGCTTACAACAGTTAAAAATTACACCAGAAACCCCACCCTCCCCTCTTAAAAATTATTAAACTACACATCCATTAAAATCATTGCATAAAATGACAAGATAAAAAGAGGTCATTGGAGCGACTGTAAACAAATGAGCAGAGGGGGAGCTGAAAGCTAAAAGAGGCAGAGACGTGCAGCTCCTGAGGCCGGGATCTAATCAGGAAAGGCCTGCCGAAAGAGATCCATCTTCACAGCTTTTTAAAAGCTGTTTAAGGTCGTGATCTGATGGATCTTGTCCAGCAGGCCGTTCCATAATCTGGGGGCGATTACCGAAAATCCCCTCTGGGAGGTGGCAGACAGCTTTGATCTTACTGGATGAAGCAAGTTCCCCCAGAGGACCGGAGAGCACGGGGAGGATTGTATGGGAGGAGGCGGTCCCAAAGATAAGTTTGACCCAAGCCATTTAGGGCTTTAAAGGTGATAACCAACACCTTGTACTGGGCCCGGAAACTGATAAGCAGACAGTGGAGAGACTTTAATACCAGAGGTATGTAGTCCCTCCTAGATGTTCCCGAAACCACTCTGGAGTTTCTGGACCAAGCACGAGGGTAGCCCCATGTAGAGTGCATTACAGAAATCTAGACAAGAGGTTACCAACGCATGCACCACAGTCTCAAGGTCCCTTATTTCCAGGAAAGGGTGCAGCTGGCGAATCAGCCGAAGCTGATAACAGGCACTCCTGACCGTCGTATTTACCTGATTAGTCATCAGGAGCGACGGATCCAGGAGCACCTCCAGACTGCGAACACAGTCCTTGACAGAGAGTGTGACCCCGTCCAGGACTGGAGGTTACAACCCAATTCCTGGTTTCGGGGCTGCTACTGTTAGCATCTCTGTTTTGTCTGGATTCACTCTCAATCTGTTTTTCCTCATCCAGCCCATTACTGCCTTAAGACATTCATTGAGAGAAGAGATGCCATTGGGAGTTGAGGCCTACGATTGAGACATGAAGAAATAGATCTGGGTGTCATCAGCATACTGATAACGCCCAGCTCCATGACTCCAAATGATCTCATCCAGCGGCTTCATATAGATGTTGAACTACCTTATTGCAACGCTTCACAAGATTTATTCCTGTGGTTGCCTTTGCCTCTCTCTGAGGCTGAGAGAGTGTAACTTGCCTAAGGTCACCCAGTGGGTTTACTCTCCAATATGTCACAAATGACATGTGGCCAAACAGTATCAGAGTGTGGTCAAGATGGCAAAAGTTATTAATGAAGAAGAACAGACAAGCTAGGAGAGGCTGCAGCAGTTTGCTCTTGCCTGAGTCTACTGGGACTGGCAAGATTCTGCTTCCCTCTTCTCTTTCCCTACTAAGTTAATTGAGCACAAACTATTTTTGCACTTTGAACTCAGTTTGCAGCAACAGAAGAAAGCTGAGGACAAAGAGGGAAAGTGGGAGGAGGAGAGGGAAACTGAGACATTTAAAAGCAGCTAGAAAAGGTGGGATGATAGAGGATTAGTTGGCACTGTTGTTGCCAGCTTGGGACCTTTAGAAGGTATGTGTGTTTCATGTGGTTTAGTGTCTGGTGTGGCTCACCAGGACTGGGGAAAGTTTTGACATCTCCACACATCTGTGAAGTTAGTAAATGACCACCCTTGAATTAATCACCATCTCTCTATCTCACAGAGTTGTTGTAAAGATCTCTTTTATTATTTATTAATTTATAATAATGCACATATCACCCCTCATCATAGAATGATATAAGGGCAGGTAACAATATGCAATGTATTATAAAAGTAATTTAAAAGTGCACACGTGGCAGCTGTTTAAGATTGAGTATGCCATGTACAGTAGCTGTCAAAAATCTTGCTGTAATATATAGCCCGAAGGGCCTAATCAAAGACCTGTTGGAAAAAAGGGGTATGGTGGAGGAGAGAATTGCTTAGGCCACTATGAGCTCATTGGGAACAAGGTGGTATGTAAGAGTAACAGGCCACGAAATATATAGACAAGATGTTAGAATAAATAAAAATGTATTCACTTGTATTTTACCCCCACCTCAATATCTGTTATAGAAATTTAAAATAAATGATGACTGTGTTTTAAACTATTTTCTTTTGTTTTCTGGTCTTATTTTTGAAAAACTAACATTCTCAGATGCCCAAAAATGGCACAAGGAAGGCTCAAAGGTGTTGTTAAGTGGCATGAATGGAAAAATATGCTGTTAGCCTCTAGGGATGAAGAACAAAATTATTGTTCAGACCATAGTAACAAAGAGGTCTCTGTGCAATGAAGCTTAAAGAGATGCCATACACATGGAAAGTTGATGTTATTGCATCAGATCAAATGAAACACACAGTATGCAAACAGCTATTGCACATAGTCAGTGATCAAATTAACTGCCACTTGCTTTGTGTGTGTATGTGTCTTAACGTCACCTATTGACTTGTGATGATCTCATTAATTTCATAGGGTTTTCTTAGGCAAGGAAAACTCAGAGGTGGTTTTGCCAGTTCTTTCCTCTGAAATATAGCCTGCAGCACCTGATATTCATTGGCAATCTCCCGGCCAAGTAATAAGCAGGGCGAAGCCTGTTTAGCTTCCAAGAACAGATAGGATCTAGTGCCTTTAGGGTGCTTTGTATCTTGTACCGTGATTGTTAGCACGGTGTAGTAGTTGAAGCATTGAACTAGGATTCTGGCAGACCAGACTTCAAATCCTCACTTAGCAATGGAAACTCATTGGGTAACCTTGAGCAACTCACTCTCTCAGAGAATGACATGGCACACACCCTCCAAACAAGATTTACCAATAAAACCCTAAGAGAAGATAATGTGTAAGTCAGAGAGGACCGGAAGGCATTTAACAACAACAACATATTGTAGCAAACAAGAAGGTAGATGTTTTCAAGTCACAAAGGCTACAAATGTGCAGCTGTCAAGACTACACCTACACAGGTGTCATTTAAGAAACATGGATATACTGTGGGCCTTTGGTATCCATTGGGGTTTGGTTCCAGGATCACGTGGATACCAAAATCTGTGGATGCTCAAGACCCATTAAATACAATGGCATAGTAAAATGGTGTTCCATATATATATATATATATATATATATATATATATATATAAAACCGCTTTCAAGTTGTGGATGCTTGAATCTGTGGATAAAAAAATCAGTGGATGTGGAGTGCTGACTGTAGTAATGTTATATATGGTAGTGTGCTTTCCTTTCACTGCTGTCTTGGAACTGGTTGTCTCTAAGAAGATGGAATCTGTCTGCAGCTAGATTTATCTGTTCAATAGAATAGTTGTATGGAGTTAATACAACTGAAGCTATCATGAAACTGAAGATGCTATTTTACAATACAAGTATAAGCAACTAGCAACCAATATTTTCCACACAGTCTTTAACAGCTGAAAATTCCTAGTGTTTTGGAGCTTGAGTGGACATAAAAAGAATATTAAACAACAGAAAAATATTTTCATTTAATCAATTAGTTTTACGTAAATCAAGGGAAGCTTCAAAGCCCACAGCATATATCAGCTTGTAGAACATTTTGAGAAGGCTCTTTCACAGCTGCAAGATTTTAACTGTCAAAAGGGCACATTAACATTTTGAAGTGTGCACTGTTTGCACTTGACAGGGCCTTCCTTTTAGGCTTCTGAAAGGTTCACATTACTTTCTTGTTTCAAAAAAAAGAAAACATGAAGCAAAATATGTTGGCTGGCTGCACAGAAGGGTACAGTTGGTGGTTTTCTACATGCTAAGCTTGTCTTCAGTACTGTTATGGGAGAGATGCTGAATGAGACCAATAGAAAAGACTTATTAGTGGAATCAGTCAATTTGAGAGCTATTAACATGAAATTTCTAGAATGTTGGTTGGCAAAAATTAATGTATTCTCAGTAGGATTCTGAAGGCAAAAGGGAAATACATTTTTGCAAGCAGGTTGCTCCCATTGGCTGATTATGAGCTTGTACAGTAGCAGATACTCAAGATTCTACCTCATCTACAAATTGGATTGCTTGTGAAGGAGACCCAATTGTTTGGGGGTTTTTTTTCGGGGGGGGGGGGAGGAGGTGTCTCAAACTTTCTGTGACAGTTTTTTTTTCATAAAGAGAGAAAATTGTTGGGCAAATGTGCTATGAACCAGGTCAATGGCAGACTGATTGTACTTTCCTACCTTAGGGTAGGACCACAGATCAGTGCCAGAACACATTGTCAGCACGCAGAAAATCCCAGGTTTAGTCCACATTATCACCAGCTAAGTAAATAGTAGAAAAGGCCTCTGCTGGAGACCCTGTAGATCCTGCCAGTCATAGTAGATAGTAAACAAATGAGTAAATACCCTATAGTTAGCTCTGGTTAGTACTTGGCTGGGAAATGGCCAACAAATGCCCAGTGCTGTAGGCTATATTTCAGATGAAGGAACTGGCAAAACCATCTCTGAGTATTCCTTACCATAGAAAACCCTATGAAATTGATGGGGTTGCCATAAGGCAACCAGTGACTTGAAGGCACATATACACATGTACTCAATGTGTATAGGATTGCCTTCCCCCCAAAACCAGGTTCACAGCTTTGTCACTGAAGGCCCAAGTAAGTTCCCTTTACCAAATTTGTCTGGGTCACCTGTTGTGGCTATTCCCAAACACTGATAGTCTTGCCATAGTGATTTGTATTCTGGAAGTTTTCCAGTTGGATTACAGTAATATGATACATGTGGTGCTTCCCTTGAAGACTCAGAAGACAAGTTCAGCTAAGAAGCTTTAATAGCCAGATATAACTGCTGTGCCAAGGTTTGTGTGATAGACTGTAACTAAATACAGGGATTCTTGTGTGTTTGTGTGTCTTCTTCTCATGGTTTCTCCATTGTGGACAACTCCTCCCACCCAAGGGTTTTAAAAAGCGAGATTGAAAAAATATACTGAAATGTGATGCTCTTTTTTAACGCAATAATTTAATCACCCATATTTTATACTTCCATGACAGAGGATGATAAGACTATATTTATGTGGTTTCACCTGGAAATGTGCACTTCTGGAATTTTCTTAAAAACAGGAATAGATTTTGTTTCATGAATAACAGGACAAAAATACCTAGGTTGAACAGAATTATATGGACAACCCAATATAGCAGCAACATCATTCAAATGTATTATTTGCCCTTTATTTTTGATACATTTCTCCACTTGTACATGGAGGGAATGGTATGCATGGTTTCAGAGTTCTGAAATAATCTATTTTCTCTTTCTGAGGCAGAGTAGTTGGACTCTTTCTCATGTGTGCCTGGTAGCTAGATACACTCACTCTCTTTTTAAACCTCCCCCCTCACCAATTTTCTCATTCAAGGTTTATTAGGCGGGCAATTTATACTGAACATGTGCAGAATAGGTCTTTTGAGCTCCATCACTTAAACATAGCTAAACTTAAAGCAACAAATTTAATTAAAACAAGACCTTATACACCTGTTAGGACATGGCACATACTACACCTTCTCACTAACTTAAGCGACAAAACTGTTTCCTAAAGGATTTTGCTTGTTGTTGTTGCTGTTGTTGTTGTTGTTGTGTGCCTTCAAGTCATTTCCAATTTATGGCAACTGCACAAGGAGAAAAATCGGCTGGCAGATCTAAATGCAGCAAAGACTCAGGATGGTGGCTGCGGGTGATGGGAGAGATCATGCAGGAGATCAATAGTCTGAACTTTCATAAACCAGCCATTTCTTAACCCTTTGCCTCAATATTGGCAAGGGCTGTCCTCAGATTAATCTCTTCTATGCTGCCAAATTTCAGTTGAATCTGTTCAGCCATTTTTTAATGATAAGGCATAGAATCTTCTTCCATCCCATATAACTGTATTTTGCATATCATGTCAGAATGCAATTTATTAGACCCAGGTTCAGCACAGGGCTCTGTCTGTGCAACCCTGAAACTGAAGAACTCTGATTTTCCTCGCCTTTTGATTCTCTGTCCATGGTGCTGGAAGAAACATTGGAAGAAGTACTCAAGCTTTAGTGATGTTTCTAATTCTAACAAATGATGCTGCTGGAAGAAAGAAAGGGGAAGCCATGTTGGCAATTTTACAAAATCTAAAATCCAAGATGTGGTTAGCCTAATAAGGGTAGTACCAATGTGTGTTTTGGAGTTTAAATGAAGATGCCATTGAAAATTTAAATACTGGCTTTAGAGTGTTTAATACACTGAATCTCAATTATCAGTGGCATACACCCAGCCAGCCACTCTTCTGTATTCATATTCACTATTAGATCCAGACAGGAAAAAAGTGATGTTGAAATTTAGATGGGGAGGTGGTGTAGAATTAAATTAGAAGAAGCTTCACTTTTACTTGAATCTGTAATTTGAAGGGTTGCTTTTTTTGTAATTGTGGGGTGCCACATTTACATATAGAGAAATAGGTAGAAGTGGTGTTTTCCATTCTTGAAAAAAGAATAGCAGGCTTTTAACTGTCTAGGGTAGGGAGGACTGAATTCCCTTTTGGGTAACTTCGCAGAGGCCGCATACAATGGGATCACCATCCATCCACAGACCCTGTGTGGATCAGTTCCCGTTATTGTCAATGGTAGAGTGTGCATGTGACTGCACACATGTTGCCACCCACTGACTATAATGAGGCTTGAGCAGGTATATTTTTTCTTATCCATGGGGGCTGCAGAATCAAACCCCCATGGATGGGAAGGGCACACTGTATTAGGATGGATTAAGCCAGTGTAGTGGTTTGAGTGCTGGACTATGACTCTGGAGACCATGTTTCAAATTCTTTGGCGATAGGAACCCATTCAGTGATTTTGGGTAAGTCACACTCTCAGCTTCAGAGGAAGGTAATGGCAAATCCCCTGAACATATCGTGCCAAGAAAACCCTGTGATAGGATCACTTTAGAGTTGCCATAAATTGGAAATGACTTGTAGGCACGTAATAGTGACAATAATTCAAAGCAATGGTCCTTGGATTGGTTTCCAGGAAAGAAACAAGCACTTGTACTCAATGTGCACAAATATAGTTCTGGTCTACCCCAATAGATATCCTGAGAAGCACTGGATTAGATTAAAGCCAAAAGTAGGCAAGTAGCAGATAAGGTCAGCCCTGCTTTCCCTCTCTGTCTCTGATATTCCTCTTTCTCCATTCCAAAATGAATCTTATTTTCTCTCAATGCTGTCCCATTTCTCTCTCTTCTCTCTCTCTCTCTCTCCCCCCCCCCCCCCTTCTCTAACCAATGAAAATAACCCCACTGCTACAGTAATTAGGTTTTTGGAAGTTAGAGGGTTCCATTAGCACATTTTTTTTCCCCAA
The DNA here is from genome assembly GCA_026167975.1 of Phrynosoma blainvillii. Taxonomy (NCBI): domain Eukaryota; kingdom Metazoa; phylum Chordata; class Lepidosauria; order Squamata; family Phrynosomatidae; genus Phrynosoma; species Phrynosoma blainvillii. Next base: position 277,068,413 of record JANUYF010000002.1, on the reverse strand, counting down.
AGCCAACTTGTCATAGACAAGGAACATTTCCACAGTGGTTCAGTGGTTGTGCAAATGAGATCACCCTTCTTTCCTTTCCATCCATGATTTCTCCACAAGTCACCATTCCACAAGAATTTGACTTAAGGGAGGTAAAGCTACACAGGGGAGATTTTTAAGGTAGAACATAGGGCTTATAACAGGGGTAGGCAACCTTTTTGAGCTGGAGGCTGGGTTTCTGTCCCTCAGAATTGAATTGGGGGACCGAAGCACCAAAAACAAACAAACAAACAAATAAAAAATAAAAACATTTTAAAAATAAAAAATATATGCATGCACACTCTCTCAGCCCCAGAAAAGCCATAGCAAATCCCCTGTGGAGATTTTTCCAAGAAAACCCCAAGAACAAGTAATAACAACAACAATCAATATCATCATGGCGGGCAGGGGGCGACGGCCTCATGGGGGCGCATCTGGCCCCTGGGCCTTAGGTTGCCTACCCTTGGCTTATAAGAACAAGGAACACACAGCTGCCATGAATTTTGTGCATTGGATCAGGTCCAGTTTACCAAATCCCAAATACTCAGACCTCAAGAGAATAGATTTTCTCTCTCTCTTGGGTAGCACCCAGACCTTTCCTTTATAGTAGAGCTTTCCACATGGGCTTGGATTTTACAGCTGTCATTGCTGGATGTGACATCTTGTTGCTATTTTTTTGCAATTTCTGTAGTGGCCTATAAATCCAGCAGGCAGGGGAAATAATTCTAAGGTTTGCTGTACCACACTATTTAGATTCTGCTTGTTGACTTGGATTTTTGAGCAAAACAACAAGATTATGGAAATGCTGGGCTTTTTAAAAAAAACAACAACAACAGCCATCAGATTCTTCTCATTTCCCCCTCTTCACTCAATTAAGTCAAGGGGGAAAGTAGCCCTCTAATGAGATGGTAAATAAATTAAGATTGGAGATAAGAGCAGGACAGAACAGCTGTGAAGTCATTTAAGGCAAAGGAAAGACCATATAATCCTCAGTGGCTTAGAGGTCAAATAGATTTGTTTTCTTTAAAAAAAAAATATATGAGATCTTGTTGGACTATTGGCTTTGGCTAAGATCTTGTTTACAACTTACAAAAGAAAATGCACTGTTTAAAACGCAGATACTGGATCCATTAACAGAGGAAATCCAAATTTTTAAAATAGCCTGTGTCATGTCAAACCTTTCAGGGATGGGAGGGGAATATAACTAAATGAATGCCTATCTGCTGCTGAAAGCTGATTGCAAATCAGAGCCAAGGATATTTGTAAAAGAAGCCTCCAGTAAGATTGCTCACATAGTTTCATTAGCACAAATGGTTTCTCAGCTTGCAGGAACTGATTCAAGGATGTGGCTTATGCTGAGGCAGATCATTGATTCATCTGACTAAGGACATCAAGATATCAGGCAGAAGGCTAGTGAATCTCCAGTTGAATTTTTTTCAACTGGAAATACTAGTGAACCTTAAACCTTGGCCTTGATACTGAAAGCATGTAACTGAACACAGAGCAAGGCCCATATCTATGAAATCTGTTGTTGTTGTTGTTTGCCTTCCAGTCATTTCCAACTTATGGCAACCCCAAGGTGAATCTACCACAGGGTTTTTGGAGGTCTAAGAGTGTGTGCCTTAGCCAAAGTCACCCAGTAGGTTTTTTATGGCAGAATGGGGATTCAAATCCTCCTTTCTAGAATCTTAGGGCTTTATCACACCACAAAACGTAGCGGGGAAAAACCATTGGACAAGTGGTATTAGAACTCTTGGGAAGGTTCCACTTTTACACTCTCTGATACTGTACAGAAGCCAGAACAACGCACTGAAAGCAGCAAAAGACTACAATATCACAGTTTCACACAGAGAAAAATCACTCCCAGAAGACAAATGTCATTTTGCACATGCACAATTATGTGCATGCACAGCTACGAAGTGAATTTGAAGTGAAGAGAATACCCATTGGTTGGTGTATTCTCACAAAACATCATTGATGCAATGTTTTATGACCTCAAATGTTTCCTGTCACCATTTTTTTTTAACTTCTTGTGCCAGATTTTAATTGTACATGTTGTACTTTCCTAAGTCGCATCCATGGAATTTCTTTTATTGCTTGCACTTATTATTCATTTGTTTAGGGTTTTTTTGTTTTTGTTTTTCTTTGGGTTAGGGACCGATACAGAGACTTATACAGAGAGACTTATACAGCCTCTCCCATGCCCTTGTCTTCCATTTCATAGAGCATACAGAACAGGAACCTTGTGCAAAAGCTGGAAGTAGTATCTCCCCATGGTACCTTCAGAGAAGGGGAGATCTCAGACATGTCTCTCGTGTCATGCGATTGGCTGAAATCTCATTATTGCGATGGGCCAGGTTATCACATTTCAAAACAACCTTGTTATGGAAGTGCAATTGCAGACATTCATGGTTTTCCCATGAATGGAATGGTGCATTTCTGCTACACAAGTGCATTGATATACATGGGAGGAGTATAACATTGTGTGATTAAAAAAAGTTTCAAATGCAGATTTCATACACTTTGTTCCTGCTATAAATTTCTGTGTGATAAAGCCCCTGCTGTCAGAAACTGCTCAGGGCTAAGCTGCATAAAGGCATCCTCTTCAGAGAAAAACCTTCTAGATTTCATCTTGCTTCACCACTTAGATTAACTTCTCCTGGGCAGGATGAAGTAAAAAAGGACTTTGTTGTAATTATCTGTTTAATATTCATTTTTTTGTCCTGTATATTGTCTGGCCTTGTAGCATGGCAGATATCTGCATATTTTGAGATCAGTATCTATAGTACAGTATTAGAGCTTCCCAAAGTGATGCTGAACAACGAGAACTTTAGCAAATGTAAAAGCAGCTTGCTAGGTTCAAAATAACTTCCTCTTTTACAAAATAAAAAATTGGATGACTTGGGAATGTTCTCTCTTGTGGGATATTTTTAGCATAGTTTTGACAAGATGGATTCTCAGCTGTTTCTGCTGAGGTCCAGCACAAAATGCTGTCTCTGGGTTTTGAAATAAAGGTAACATTTTATAATATATTGGAGGTTTTAGTAGTTAGCCATTGTGACAAGGGATAAATCTAATTGTTAGAATAACACACTGAATCAGTTGAACTTACATAAGTGTCAATTTCCCAAATTTCCTTATATTTCAAGGCTCTGCTCTGGTTAAATATAATTATTATTGCCTGATGCTGAGTATCTTTAGCCACTGGGTTGTCAGAGGTGGTTAACCACTGTTCTATGGATGAAGAAGATTTTTATTACAAAGCCATCTCAATGTGCCAGAACAAATGCAATATTTGTTTATATTGACCAACTGATAACAGGATAGAAGAAGTACTTGACCTTCAGTGCCGAGATGGCACCTGACCCAGAAGTCTATTGTGTAAAATATTTGAGAAAACCTATCATAAGGCGTGGGAATTAAACATAAAAACATTAATTCCTACTCTTCTGGATTAATAGGCTGATTGAGTTTGTCTGTACTAGTTTCTTAGTTCCAGAACACATGAACTCATCACTCAGCACTTTCATTCAGATGTTGTTCCAGGTGATAAATCTACTTCTGGATTTTGTTTCAGGAAGGCCAATATGTCATCAAATATGTCACCAACCTTACTTCATAAAACAATATGCTTATCTACAATTTATTCACAAGTAGGGATGCTCACTTGTGTTTTAAAGAGGCATCCAGTCACAAGTGAATGTATTTGCAAGTTGTCATGTCAGACTCATACAACATTTCTGTTCTGTTCCCAAAGGCTCCCCAGGCTTCTTTCAGACTTCCTCACTCTCCACAGGCACCACTAATATTGCCCAGTCTAAAGCTACCCCCCTTTTCTTCACTTGCATTTCTTTCTCCATATTATTCCCTATCCACGGGTTTCCATGCCACCAGAAATTCAGTCCCTCCTTTTCTGTTTATATTCCAGTTTCTCCCTAAAACACCTGATCACCTCTGGTGTATTTTAATCAACTCTCCTATTTTACATTTTCTTCTCTAAACTAACCTAGGAGCTACACAGGGATCACGAATATACAACAGACACAAGTGACTAGGTTACACATTCCTAACTGCCCTCGTCTGGAATACTCTTTGACTAAGGGCTAAATTGTAACTGACTGAATCACAAATAAATGGTGTGTATATGAAGGATTGCTCTGATGATTTTAGCAACCTAAGCAACAAACCTGATTACTTTTATTGAAGGATAGGATAATGGCTAGTATCCATTCAAGAGCTTCTGCTGTTGGAAATGCTTCCATTAACAGCAGGTCCTGCCTCTTAGTGATGCTGGTTCTGAATGCTGGGAGTTGCAGTCCAACAACTTCTGGTGGGCCATGTGATTCCCAACAATCCATACCCTGAAACTTTAGTCCAGAGGGCTGGGAAGTCTTCTGGAGCCAGTTTCCAGGCTGAAGGAGGGAGAAAGAAATGTCTGTCATGCCAGTATCTGGGTACAGCATCTGTTGGGGATGCTTTGATTTTGAGCTTCTGCATGGCAGGGGGTTGGACTGGATGGCCCTTGTGGTTTTTTCCCCAACTCTATGATTCTATGATACTATCCATTGGATTAAGTTTTCTGTTCCTTTACCCTCGACTGGCAATTTTGACATGATCAGCAGAACTAGTACCATTATATCAACCTATTTTGTATTAAAATAAAACTTGGTTGTGAACTGAGACTGGAATACTCCCTCTGCCACCTAGTGGTCATTTGGAAAATTGTTGGTGAGAGGAAAAGAGGAGGAAAAAGGAATGGAGGAGATACATTTGAAGGGGGAAGATCCAGTTATCTGTATAACTGGGCAGGAGATCTACACTAAGATAGAATTGCTGAAAAGGAATATTAATCAAAGGATTAGAATATTGGACTTGAAAGACCAGAAGGAAGAAGATACTGGAAAGGGGTGTGTATCAATGACTTTGGAGATCCAAAAGGATGGGGACACTCCTGTACTTGCAGTGAAGAAAGAAGAAAAGATGAGAGAAGAAGAGAAAGAATATGGGAACAGCAAGGAACTTAATATTGAGAAGAGTGCCGTGCTGGAAGAATTTCTTAAAAGAAAGGACGTTTGTGTGGTGATTTTGAATGATGGGGTTTATGTTTTTTATGGAGAAGAGGCAGAGGGAGAAGGAACATTTGAGTTTATGAGGATTGATATTTATGGTAGGTTGTACTTATTTAGGATTCTTTCTTCCTGGGTGTTGTATGCTCAATTTTTATTGTCTTTGAGATTCCTAACAAAACAAAACAAAATGTGCAGCCCTTAAGTGAAGTATGAACCCAGGCAATAAGTGTAAAGGGCTGGATTTCATTTGTTTTTGGAGAATATGGACGGTTTAATTGTATTATTAGAAATTTTGGAAATAACAAATTTGAAGCATTGAATAAAAAGTATCTTAATTATAGTAAAGGTGCAGAGAGGTTTTGAATGATGGTATATTATGACTAAAGATTATTATTGTTTATTAGGATAAAAATAAAATAATTAATAATGCTTTATTTTAAGTAATACATGAGTGAAACATATAGTGGTAATTTAATATAATTGACTTTTTGAAAAAGAATGAAGGTAGTTTGAAGATTGTTGGTTTATTAATTAACATGAGTTATTTACATAGATGAAATGTAATTAACAGTTTGAAGGAAGAGGGGTGGAAATTAAGGACTGAATTATACCTGCAGTGAAGATAGCTGGAAGTCATCTTTCCCCACTGTTAGTTGTTACTGTCTGTTGGGCTGTGTGTAGTTTTGTGTATTGTAGTTTGTTTCTGTTATTTGTATTATTCAAATTTTATTTTATGTAGTTTTTATTCAATAAAAATAATCTTAAAAATAAAATCATAGTTAATACATAACTAATAAAAGTTCTTGTAACAGTATGAGCTCCACTAACCCATTAATCAATCTCTTTATTAGGTCATCTGGACTCTTGCTCTCAAGAGTATATATCCGAAAGAAGTATCTATGAAATAATCTACTGTATAGCTATGGTCCAGAATTCAAACCCTTCCCATGATCCAAAAATGTTGTGCAACTGGGGCTTATATGCTTTCTAACACAACGCTTGTACTCTCCAGTTTTTGTTTGTATGGCACTACTGGTCACTTCTACATACATTTTGTTGCAAGAGCACACGGTAACATAACACTTTCCTGGTGTTGCAATTATATAAACATCTGTGATTATATGTCATCTGATGGATTCACAAACTCTATTTTAGTGATGGCAGAGTTGCAAATACTGCAATATTCATCTGCAAATTGGACAGAAACAGCCTTGGTTACCTTAGGTCAGGGGCCGGCAACCTACAGCCCCCAGGCTGGTTCCGGCCCAGGGCCCTGCGCTTACCAGTCCAGGTGGACCCCTGCCGCCGCCGCCTGCCACCGCCGCCACGCATTTTGGTCACCGTGCGCCTGCGCGCACCGCAACCGCCATTTTGTTTTCCAAAATGGCGGTCGCGCCACATTTGCGCATGCGCAGGAGTACTGCGCATGCACTAATGCCTTGCGACCACCATTTTGGAGAACAAAATGGCGGCCACGACATGCGCGGAGGCGGCGGCGGCAGCGCGCAAGGGGGCGTTGCGCACGGCAGAGGGGGTTGCGCGCACACGCGTGAGCACGCGAGCCACCATTCCCCCCACCCGGCTCAAAAAGGTTGCCTACCCCTGCCTTAGGTGAATGGTCTACACTGGGAATTGGCTTTTGGGAGTGCATCCCTCTTGGTTCATTTGGACCTCTCTGCATCATACTGTACATGGTGTCCTTCTGGACCTTTTTGACACAGGCAACTGGGGCACTGGGTTGTAGTGGTTCTGATCCTATTTGGCTGAGCATTCCCAAATAGTGGTGCTAGTGAACTGCTGTTTGGCCTATACTGTCCTTTATGCCTTTTAACATATACAGGAAGCCACTGGGGTGCGTGCCACTATGTTGATGATACTCACGTCTTTCTCTGTTTCACAACTGATGCTGAGGGAATCCTGAAGCACTATCTGGGTGAAGAGAGGAACTGGATATAGATCAATAAACTAATAATAACAATAAACTAAAGCCTCAATTCAAACAAATCAGAAGGAAAGCCAACCTGTGAGAGGGATTACAACCTGGTCTGGACTGGGACATATTTCCTCTGAAAGCCTTGGTTCACAGCTTGATGGTGCTCTTGACTTAGAACTGCTCCTAGAAGGCCATGTGGCTACTGTGACCAGCAGTTCCTTTGCTCAGCTTGTCTGGTGCACCGTTTCCTAAGCAAGATGGGTTTGGCTACATTTGTTAATGCCTTTATTACTCTGTCCCCTCCCCCTAGTTAGATTATTGTAATGTGCTTTATATTGGGCTGCCCATGAAATGTGTTTAGAACAGTCGTAGGCAACCTTTCCCCTTTAAGGGCCAAGGGACTTCAGCTCCCAGAAGCCTCAGCCATGTTGGCCAATAGTCCCATGTTGGCCAATAGCTCCTGGGATTCTGGGAGCTGAAGTCCCTCGGCCCTTAAAGGGGAAAGGTTGCCAACCCCTGGTTTAGAAGTTATACCTATGGGGCAAAATGTGGCAGCCAGAGAGCACATATCACCTGCCTGTACTGGCTTCAAATTTGCTTTTAAACTTTGTTGTGGTTTTGACTTTACAAACCTTAAATGGCTTGAGGTGAAGATGTCTGTAAGCCTGCCTCCCCCCATTTGAACGCTATCACATTAACAGGCTCACTTGCTAAGTACATGAGACAGGGGTTTCTCTGTTGGAGCATCTTGGTTGTGGACTTTGCTGGCCCACAAGATTGTGCAGGGGCACTTAGGCAGGCTCCATCACCATTTAACTTCTGGAAGGCTTCTCGTGCTATATGATTTCTAAAAAAAGTTTAAACTTATTTAAAGAGTAAAAAGGAAATTGATGTGAGCCAGGAAGAGGACTTTATTAGTACCTTTAAGACTAATGTAGCATGAGTTTTTGTGGATATCAATTCACTTCTTCAGATGGAATATAGTATTAAAGAAAAAGGTACCATGAAATATATACCTAGAGTGAGTTGGTCATGTTCTCCTACCTTTTTGTGAAAGGAATGCTTAGGCTTTGGCTACCTTTAATTTTTGCCTTAACACAAAGACAATTACCCCTAGAGGGCCCTCTTTGGCTGTGTGGATACATTCAGAGATCAGCTCTTCAGAAATATGACAGTGACATCACTTATGGGCCTAAGCAGACTGCCAGAAATAGTGCACATTAAATTGAGGCACTGCCCTGGCTCAGTGCTAGGGAATCATGGGAACTGTAATTTATTGTGGCACCAGAGCTCTCTGACAGAGAAGGCTCAATGTCCCAGAAAAAAATACAGTTCCCATGATTCCCTAGCACTGAGCCAGGGCAGTGCCTCAATTTAATGTGCACTATTTCTGGCAGTCTGCTTAGGCCTATAGTAGGGCTATGGTTGCCTCCATATACATGCTCTTTCCTCCTGTCCTACTATGGTATGTAGGGGAGAATGTTTTCGGTTCTCCCTGTTACTTAATATTACCAACTTGATGGCAATCAGGGACACAACAGAAGAAGTTAATGCTTAACACTTTACTTACATTTTAAAGATGTTAAAACTATGAGGTGTATAGGTAGGTAAAGGTAAAAGTTTCCCCTTGACATGAATGTCTAGTTGTAATCGACTGGAGAATGGTGCTCATCTCCGTTACTAAGCCAAACAGCAAGTGTTGTCCGAAGACGGCTCTGGTGGTCATGTGGCCAGCATGACTGCATGGAACACTGTTACCTTCCCACCAAAGTGGTGCCTATTTAGCTACTTGCATTTCCATTCAAACTTCTTGGTTGGTAGGTTGGGATTAGGGATGGGAGGCACTTGGGCCTCAACCTGCCAACCTTCCGAGCTTACAATAATCAAAATTGGTGTCTTAACTACTAAGCCATATATGTAGTCTCAGTATAACCAACATGTAGGACCAAAAACAAAATGTTACATGCCTTTTCACCTGCCTCGAATTGGCAGGGACAATCCTGATTAATCCTCTGTGCCAGTTTTTTAGTTTTTTTTTTTTTTAAAAAATGCTCCAGCTTCTCTCTCTTTCTCCTATTTTCTGCTTTTGTCTTCAGCTTACTTCAGTTGTTGCGGTAGGGGGAGAAGAGAGACGTAGGTGGAATTTTGTCTTTCCCAGAGGGCTCAGCAAAAACCAAGCTGGTGCAGTCTCTGCTAGCTCACTTGTTCTTCCTCATTAATAACATTTTCCATTTTGACCACACTTTGATGTTGCTGGAACACATTTGTCTTGATTTGAGTCTGTGAAATGTTTGGGAGTACGATGTTATAATTTGGGTTTATAGTTTGATGCTATAGTTCAGGTTTCCACTGATGCTTTTTTCTCCCACTGATTTTCTGTTCTTCTTTCAATGGTCTGTCAGCATCATGGGGCCATCAAACTCACTCAGTTTTCATTGGCATGTTTTGCTTCACCCCAGGTGGCCCTTTTGGCCTTCTCCTTCACTGCAGCAGCAAAGGTCTCCTCATGAGGATGCCTCTGCCACCATGGTGAAGCTGAGAGGAGTGCAGCAATTGGAAGGCCTGACTGGGGATCATCCTTCTTCTGGGGTGTCACTCAGTGCAGGCTGCACTCCCCGCACCTGCTAGTGACACCACTGGTTTGCCCCCTTGCCTCCATGGAGATTTGGGTTGTTTTGTTAAAGAATAGTTTTTGCTTGCTTGTTTTGTGTTCTGCCAGCTTCCCCAGGTTCTGTTCTAGCAGGGTGGGGAAGCTGACTCTACTTGGGTTGTCCAAAGGATTGGCACATGGAGAACTGTGATTGCCATTAGCATATTTAAGATGATGGGGAGGGGGTACAGCAAAATGTTCATATGTATGCACTAGGGAAGGAGGTTGACAAAATTTCCCCATCCTAGGTAAGGAGCTACCTAGAGTGAGTTGGTCATGATGAGTAAGGGCAGTGTTACTCCAAACAGCAGTCCCTGGACTGCTGTCGCTCTGTGAGTCATTGGCTGCAGTCCCATTGCGAGTTTCCAAGAAAATAAGAAGCAGGTGAAGCCAACACGCACAATGAAGGTACCAGTCCCTTGCACATTAGGAAAAGAAATGCCAGTTCCTCTTCTCAGATAGTAGCAACATCAGAGAGTGGTCAAAATGGAATAGAAGACATCATAGGGGATTTGCAACCCCCCCCCCCCCCGCTATTGGGAGACTGAGGGAACAAGTGAGTACCTTTGTAATCTCTCTCTTTCTCTCTCACTCTCTCTTTCCATCTTCCTTTTCTACCCGTTCCGTTCCATCACCATCTGCTCTTACTTGGCTTTCAGTGGTTTTTCTCTCCAGAATTAATCACCATTCTGTGGTCACTGGGCAGTTTAGGAGTATCCCTGATCACTTCATTTTTTTTCCCCTTAACAATTTTTTTTAAAGTAAACCTTAGAAGGGACTTCTTTAAAAAGACACCTAGAGGCCTGGGACAGAATGTTCACTTTGAGCATTTTATTACATGAGTCCCCAAATATAAAACCCCTCCCACTGACTGCTCCAACATGATAGCAGTTCAAAGAAGGCAAGTTATGTCCCCAATCAATAAAATTCAAAGCCCTTTCCAAACACTCTTTTGCTCCCACATTAGACTTTGTTCCACCCTTTTCTTCCTTCCTTCATACTTAGTGTAGACCCTACTTTTTTCTTCCTACCACCTCCTCAAGATCTCTCTTTCCTTCTTCCCCTGTGACCCAGGAAAAGCAGTTCATTTGGGGTACATCTATACTGTAGAAATAATGCAGCTTGACACCACTTTAACTGACATGGCTCCATCCTACAAAATCCTGGCACCAGCAGTCTTTGGTAGAGAAGGCTAAAGACCTTGTAAAACTACAAATCCCAGGATTCCATAGAATGGAGTTACAGCACTTCAAGTGGTCTCAAACTGCATTATATCTACAGTGGAGATGAACTCTTGGTCTCTCTGCTTCTCTTCTTTTCTTTAAATCCAGATGCCCTCCCACCGATAGTAGCCAGTGAGAACTGGTCCCCTCTTCCTCTGAAAACTTTTCTCTTGGTTCTTGTTTAAGAAAAGGGAACTCTTCTTTCCTCTTTCTATTCATGAATAGGTTAATCTTTCTTTCTCTCTTTTCTTTTCAGCTACTGGCTGATTGGAATATTAAGAAGGCCTGAGAAAACTATGGGGAGGGCGAGTGAAGAGAAACGGAGAGCTATTATAATTTATTGTTGTGCAGCGAGAGGAATGCTGCGTCAGAATGCTAGTGCCTGTGGTCCACACACACAGTGCACTTGATTATGGGCTGTTACTATCAGCACTCCCTGAAGCTGCAAGCAAATTGCTCTTGCAGCAAGTGGTAAGTACACCAGTAAAGTCTGTTTTGTCTTCACCCCATTAGGTTTATGAAGTATAAGTAGGATTCTGAAAGAAATCAACTAGCAACAGAGAGCAACCGTACTTTAAACATAGTCTCAGCATATATGAGGGTCTCCTCCATAGGAACACATGTAGTTATCTAAGCAGGGGCATCACTGTACTGGGTGACCTCAGGGGGTGGTGGTGAACACCCAGCTCTTGTTCATCCCAACCCTGTGTCTGCCCCCCTCCACCAGCCAGGACACCTTGCCTGTCAATCAGCTGGTATGAGGTGGGATGCTGCTGCCTCTCAACAGCTCTTTCTAGGTCTGTTGGGGAAAAGGCAACTCTGCTGCTAACCAGCCCTTGAGGCTGCCACTCCGTCAGGGTCTTTTCTTTGTGGGTACGTGCTCAAGTCTGGCTGCCACCAGTGGAGTCCCTGGGGTGTGTAAGGGGGTGCAGATCACACCGGGTAACATCCCAGAAGGGGAGTGACACCCACTGAGTGCACCTTCCTTCTCTGCTGCATGCTGCTCTCCTCATTAGTAGAATGGCACGTGGCAGTGAGGAAGCCTACAACTCCCCCACCGCACATCATTCTACTCACAAGGAGAGCTGCGTGCAACAGTGAGGTCATTGGTACCACTGGCTGCCACTGCCGCTGCTGTGCCCTGGCCAGTACTTGTATTTCCATCCTTCACCTCTTCTTCTGTCTCCTGCAAGTTGGCGGTGGTGGTGACTTCATGCAAAGGCATTTCCATGATAGAATATTAGATGGTGGGGGCAGGTGGTGGATCTGCCACTACAGGGCAGATTCCTGTAATGAAACCACCCTAGATTTTATCACAACTCCTCCTGCAACTACTCTGAGTGGTTCAGAAACTCTATTTGATGCCAATAGGTGTCAAACTAACATCCAGCAATGGATGAGTTCTTGTTCAGCATCTGCGGGAGAAGTCTAGAATGGATTCACCACCCCTGGTCCAAGTGATCCACCCCTCTAAGATGGGGCCCATTAACATTGCAGACTCTATCACACAAGGCTCCTAAGGCACCACAACTGCATTAGTCTATGAAATGCAAACATATGAGATTGGGGAGAGTCATTATTGCACAGATCTTCCAAATTTCCATTGTCTACTTCTGTCCTGGCCTCTCTTTTCCTCATGCTGGGCTCCATAGCTTCCTGCCCAACACACTTCCCAGCATGCCTTTTAATTTGTATTTATTTTTTGCACAATTGCGTGATCATAGCAATCCATTCAGTTTTTTAAAAAGAAATTTAAAAAAAAAGAAAAAACAGCCCACTTGGGAATAGTGAGATGGGAGGAGAAGAACAGAATCATGCCCACTTACACCACGTGACTGCCCACATATCAGAACTTCTTCAGGAAAGGAAGAAACAATTGGGAAAGCAGCACAATTGGGAAGCACTGATGGCTTTTGCTTGTCAATGGAAAGGAGCACTCGAGTCATGGATGGACCAGCTACAGGAAAAACAGCATTTTCAGCCTCATGTGTTAAGGTCCTACATAGTTATAGTGCTTTGATTCCACTTTAATGGCCATGGCTGCATTCTATGGAATATGGGGTTTGTAGTTTGGTCAGAGGCACCAGAAGAGCCCCCTGGCTGAGAATTCCAAAGCTCCCTCCCCCTGAACTGCAAATCCCAGGACTCCAGAACATGTTACCAAGAAGGTAGGATTAAAATGGAATGTACCGCTGTCGTTGTGTAGTGCAAATGGACCCATGGAAAACAGTAAAAAAGCCCAGTCATATCTCTCCTCTGTTCCATTTTTGAACATATCTTACATAATGAGTCAGTCTTTCTATTTCCCAAACTTGCCCTATCATGTCACCTTGGCACCTTATGACATACTCTGTCCTGCTGGCAAGCCCAGTTTCAGTGGCTTACCTATACTGTTTTGAAGCAGTGACTGAATTCCTGATCAATTTCTTTTACTACTATGGACAATGGAAGGGCTAGTTTCATATCTCATGTAGTTCTGGGATTTTTTTAAAAAAAGGGACGTGTTTGTTTTCTTTTCTTTTTATGTATTGCAGCTGCTCCAAATACACTCTGAAGTGAAGATACAGCACTTTTTTCTTTTTGGGGGAAAATCACTTCAGGAACTGAAAGGTGTGCTTCCCTCCTCCCCCCCCCCCTTTTTTTTTAATGAATAGCTGCCTTCAGTTTTCCCCAGCAGAGATAACTAGAGAGGGTGACTTCCAGTGGGGGACACTGTCAAGACGCCACACGCTATTCTTCCACTTCAGATTTTGGCTTCCATGGACACCAAAGGTTGAGGGACAGGGGTGGAGTAGAATCAGCCCGTAATACTTACCAGTAGATCCACACTAGTGCAAAGCCTCCAAGATTTCACTGATAAAAACCAGAACATATGTGGCCAAGCAACATCAGAGTGTAATCACAACAACAAAAGTTATTAATGAAGAAGAACAGACAAGTTAAGTGATGCTGCAGCAGTTTGCTTTTGCTTGAGTCTACTGAAAAGGGTGAAATTCTAGTTCTTTCTCTCCTGTCTCCCCTGTTGAGTTAACCGAGTTAAAATTACTTTTGTACTTTGAACTCAGCTTACAGTAGTAGAAGTAAACTGAGGACAAAGGGGGAAAGTGGGAGGAAGAAAGCACAACTGGGACATTTTAAAAGCATCTAAAAATGGGATGACAGAGAACTAATCTGGGTTGTCCCTGCCAAATTGGGACAGTTGGACAGTATGGTAGTGCTCAAGTGAAAACCACTGCTGATGTAAAAACTGGTTGATATTCTACAAGTGTTCTTTTGTTCTTACTTGGATCACATATTAGCTTTTTGGGTTGTCAGCGTTGTTCAAATGCATGCATGATTGATTATAACACATTTCAAGAGTATTAGATGTGATCCCTCATGACAAAGATTCCCAGCATGTTACCTGTGGATGCCACAGCACAGAACCTCCAATGGTCATTGGCTTCTTCCAATTTATATTTTCTTAAATAGCTTGTTTTTTTAAAATAGCCTGGGTGTCTGTAAAACAGTGCACTAGGTTTGCTCAACCATCTCTGTAGGCCCAGTGATATTCTTAGGGACAGAAGATGGTATGTAGGAGAGGTCAAATACATTGTTTTACAGCACAATGGGCCACCTGTGAATCTGTTCTCAGGGTCTGGGGGCAAGCTGTCCTTTAGGCTCACCAGTTTTTCTTTTCTGGGCCGTTTGTAACAACCTGTACCACAGCAGTCATTTTATGAATGGGCAACAATATTGCCTTCTCAAAGAAGCCTTTTGATGACGGCGCCCATGACACTTCCTCAAAATTCCAAGTAACCCTCCATTTGGAGAATTCCCTGAACTATAGCTTTTACTATACTGATTAAAAAAGCAAATCAAATTGCATCAAGCAGGTAATATCCCTCATGTCCTGACCAGATTCAGCCCCCTCCCACCTGAGAAATAGTTCTACATTTCCTGACAGCTTTAGCAGCAGCAAAACATAAACATGAGAAACGCCTCCAGAATGGATCAGGTAACATGCTGGAAATATATCTGTTGTTTATAAAATATAACCAGACATGTGACTACACAATAATCAAAACAATTTATAAACACTTCAAAAATGATCAGTTATTGGTGTTCCAAACCCCCAATACTGTACGCAAAATGGTTATGCAAAAAACAAATATCAGAGTCTTGATCCAACTCATTGTTTGCATACTTCCATGGATCCAAATTTGCCAGTGCAAAAAGGCTTTGTTAAAAGGAGATTCATTTGTTGTGATGGATCCCATTTCTAGGCTGGCCCCACTGTTCCTAGCCTTGGGCTCCTGTCATTCACCTTGGCCCCCTTTCCCCTCTAAATTAATGACTTAATGATTACTTAATCATGAGCACAAGATGCAATAAACCAATGTAGTGGCTCTGACATTGTTACAATCCTTATTTTTGGTAGTTTTAAATTAACACCTTATACAGTATAATATGAGGCAGAGGGAGATGCTTGGCTGAGGAAAACGTTTTCGTATAATATATTTCCCCCCTGCATCATGTGGGAATGCCTATCTTACACTGAAAAGCATGTGGAAGTGACAGGTGCTAAACCCTCTTTTCTCCACAGTAGACTAGTATCTCTCAGGAACTAGAATCTAAATCTTCTTTCCTGCCAACCTTGCCTGCACAATTCTGTTTCAGGCCTTGTGATATGGGCTATGAATCACCAAACTATATGATGTCATACAGTTCAAAGGATCCCACAGTTTTAAAGGTACTTTCCTTGCTGTGCTGCTGACAGGATGTTGATCTTATTGTTTGCCTGAATCGATGCTTGAATGCATCTTCTTGCATACATGCCTGGACACGTGTGATCTGTATGTGATAATCCCAAACTATGGTGGGAAGAGCCTTTCAAGAAACAGCATAGTAGAATGAGGCCAACGGTGACCAAGAGATTTATTTTGTATTATTTATTTAATTTATACCACACCTTTCCCCAATATGAAACCCAATGTGGATGTCCTAGTCTGGCTGAAGACATTTCACTGCCTGAAATGAAATACCAAATGCCCTCAAACATCCACACAATGGAAACAGCCATCACATGCTCTTAAACTCTACTGATTTGACAGGGACAGGCCTAAATAATCTTCTGCCCCCTCCTTTTTTCCAGTTGCTTTTAAAATGTTCCAATTTCTCTCTCCTTCTCTCACTTTCCCCCTTCTCCTAAATTGTTTTGCCTGGTACAAAGTGGTTTCAGAATGGAAAAGTAGCTTATTATGTTCAATCAACTGGAGGGGGAGGAGAGGAGGGGGAAGAATTTTGCAGCATCATGTTTTAAATGAATTGATTTTCTTTATATCAGCTTTCTTCACTGTTCTGCTTTCACAACCATACATAGAAATTGGAAATAGGATGGCATGGACCATCCTAACTGTAGTATCCAATGATGTATTTTACACTTCAGGATTTTATCTAGTTCATAGGCGCCCTTCCAAGCCCTAGTCCTCATCTGATTTCTTTTTGATTAATGTGTGAGTGAAGATATGGAAAATCTTGAATTATTTCAATGTCTTCATTGTCTATTTTAAAGTTATGCAAATCATCTGTGGTCATTATTCTTCTTTGTAAAATTTTCAGCTGCACACTTGCCCTTGTACTTTCGTCCTTAACCTTTTTCAGTAATTCCTTCAGTGACTTTCTTCAGACAACATTGCTAGCAAAGCACATGGGTAGAATGTTTAGCTTGGATCACAGAAATCTGGGTTGAGGCATTAATCTCACTGATGAAAGTAGATTGAATGCTGGTAGATTTTTGGATGACTTCCAACTGTTTAACAACAGCAACACAAAAAAGATATGGTTATAGTCATACTGGTTACAATATACTAGTCACCCTTCTCCCAGATGCTAACAGAGCTGAACTCTGATCCAGCTAAAACTTTGAGGAAGCTTCATTTTCGAAAAGGTAGTCTGGTGCCAAAATATTGTCCTTCCTATGGAAAACAACCAAAACAGTGTGTGTGTGTGTGTGAGAGAGAGAGAGAGAGAAAGAGAGTGTGTGAGAGAGTGAGAGAGAATTGCACTGAATGACTGATCTATTCACCTTTGAATCCCTGGACATGTTTTACCAGATGCACTCCAATAGCTGTGATTTTGGGCATAGGTGTGATTTAATTAAAATATCCAGGAGCTTACACTTTCCTCTCAGTTCATTCTGCTGCTTAATAGTGGTGAAAGGTGAATTCAAGTCAATGTTGGAATCAGAGGATCAGAGAATCCTAGAGGTGGAAGAGGCCACCAGGGCCATCCAGTACAACCCTTTCTTCCATGCAGGAACACACAAGCAAAGCACTCCTGATAGAGTGCTTACTGCTTCCTTACTATCTCTATGTAAAAAGATCTTGTAGCACCTTTCAGACTAAGGGGGGGAAGCAGATGGGCGGCCGTGGGCCGCCCCGGGAAGCTGCGCCGCGGGGCTGAGGTATCCGCACACCTTGGCCCTGCGGCGCAGCTTCGCCACCCCTGGAAGGAGCGCTAAAATAGCACTCCTTACACAAGTCGCCGAAGGTGCGCTGCAAAAGGCTGGTGGCGCACCTTCAGCGACTCATCTGCCGCAGCGTGTGTGAACGCTGCGGTGGGAAGGCATCGTCGGAGTACCGGCCGTGCGGAGGGGCCGGCGCTCCGACGATGCCTTTGGGAAGGGGTTGGGGCGCCCACCGTGTGGCTGCCCCTCCCCTTCCTTGCCCCCAAAATGGCCCTTTTAGCCATCTGCTTCCCCCCTAAGTGAAAGAAATTGGAAGCATGAGACTTCAGTAGCTTCAGAAACTTCTTTCCTTCAGTTACGTCTCATGGGTGATAAAAAATCTCTTTAGATACTGATTTTACTAACATGGTTATATTTTTGAATTCCATACTCCTATAACTCAAACCCTAAGGTCACTACCATCCCTTTTTGATGTTTTATATAATCTGTAAACGGATCTTGTGTTTCCAAGAAACTCTTCAGTGAATTATTTTTAATCAATTAGTTAATTCAGTAATTTCTATTATTTCCATCATTTTCTCCATCCATTCTATATCGAATATCTTACATATACTACCCTAGCTGCTGTGAATTAAATTAGGATTCTTTCTTTCCATTTCATTCTCCTTATTAATCATATTCAATAAAAATAGTTCCAGATTCAAACATATTTCTAGTCCCAGAATCTTATGAATCCATTTATTAATTTTAAACCAATATTTTAAACCAACATCCCCACCATATATGAAGGAATGATCCTGATTATTTTTTGCTCTTCCAAGAAAATTACTTAACCCTTTAGTCATTTTTGCCAGTTTGTCTTGGGTGATATACTATTTGTATATCATTTTGTATAGTTTTTCTTTAAGATTACACGAGCAGGTAAATTTTAAAGCCTTGGTCCAAATACTCTCCCATTAGTCAAATTGTATATTATGTCCTAAAATTTCCCCCCAACTAATCACAAATTCTTTAACTTGTGCATTGGGCAGTCTTGCCAGTATCCTGTTATGCATCTTCACAGTTCACTAACAGGTGTTCTTAAAGTCTTTGCTATGTAGCTAAGTATACGTAAACTTATGTAATATAGATGGAGACCTAGGATTTTGATACTTATTGTTTTTCATTGGAAAGGAGACAGTGAACAATATTTTTCCACCTTGGTTTTTACACCTCAGAGTGCACCAGAGAAAAAATAAAAAATGTTTAATGGGACAGATCCGGCTTACAGACCATTGGTTTTCTACCCTTGTTGAGATATTAAATTCAACATACAGTGGGACCTCGGTATTCATGGACAAGCCATCCATGGATCTGAGCATCTGCAGATGGCACGCCCACATTATCTCCAATGGTAGCACATGCACATGGCCATATCACCATTAGGCACACACCCCATTTTCCCCAGTGGTGGTGCATACACGTGGCCACACTGCCATTGGGGATAATGGGGTGGGGGCTTACATGAACTTCTATTGACCCTAGTGGCAGTGCGACCACATGCACATGCTGACACTGGAGACAGCCGAGGCTTACCTGAAGTCTCATTGTCTCTAATGGCAGTGCGGCCAGTATGGACAGCCCCATTGTCCCCAATGGCAGTGTGGCTGAGTGTACATGTCACCATTGGGGATAATGGGGGATGTCCTTAGTGGAGGTGTGGCCATATGCACATGCCGTCATTGGGGACATCAAGACTTGTACCAAGGTCCCACTGTATTTTGTAGGTCTTCTATCAAAACATGTTGAGATATAGAAATATGCTACACTTCTAGGTTTTTCTTTAGCATGCCTTATGACATACATAAACAAATATACAAAGGGATCCTGTAGCACCTTGGAGACTAACTGGGCAAAAGATGATGCAGCATAAGCTTTCGTAGACTTGGTTTACTTCCTCATCTGAGGAAAGCTTATGCTACAACTTCTTCTGGCCAGTTAGTCTCAGATGTGCTACAAGATCCTTTTGCATACTGATATTCCAGACAAACAAGGCTGTGTTTCTGAATACATAGATAAAGTTTAGGTAATATTCCAGTCATACTTAACTGCATGATGCATAATCAACAAACCCTTTATGATCCATTGGGGGCATGTTTTTTAAGAGAATTCAGTTCCTGGTTAGACTACACAGCAGAAGACACTTCTAGCATCAAGCTACTCACTGTCTGAAGAATGTAATGATTCCCAGTAATAAATATGTCAGCCATTGTTGAATTTGTCACAGGATGTAATGGGAGCAAAAGATGCACTTATTCATAGCTTAAGATCTACTTCAGAGAATGCTCTTTCCCAAAGCAGACTTTCATTTCAACAACAGGTTACTTGTCTTCAGTGGTATCACCAGGCTTGATGACACCAGGTGCGGGAGGTGGGGCTTCTGGGAGGCAGGACATCCAGCCACAGACTTCTGGTGGGGTCTCGGGGGGGGGACTTCTGGCCTCAGACTTCTGGTGGGGTTTCTGGGAGGGGTGGATAGGAGCACCCCTGCAGGCTAGAGTGGCATCCCCGTGGTCCTGAAGAGCACCTGGGTGGGGCCAAGGAACACCTGCCATGGCTGGGAAAAGGCCCAGGTGAGGCTGAGGAGTGCTGGCTGTGGTGCGGAAAGGTCCAGGTGGGGCCGAGGAGTGCCAGCTGTGGTCAGGAAAAGGCCTAGGAATGCCTGCTGTTGTAGCCCTAAAGAGCTGCCACAAAGGTCGAAATAGCACTGGGGGGGGCCGGCCTGGTGTCACCCTCACCTTCTTGGGTGTCACCCCCCTCTGGAGTGTTACCTGGTGCAGCCTGAACCCCCCGCACCTCCCAGTGATGCTACTGATTGTCCTGTGTTTTTAAAAGGAGACTGGAGGTTGTTTCTTCTTTGTGCCCTGTTTTTAATCTGATTTAAGACTATTCTTTCTGCTTCTGTGGTTGAAATATGTAAAGTGTATATAAAGCTTAGAAATACAGCAGACATTATCAGAGATGACTCAACATCATACAATGAAAAGAAGACCATCAAGTGTAATATAAGGAAATCCTGTCACTTGAGACTAGCTTAATAGTGGAAGGAAGAGGGCTGTGGGCTGCTGTACTGAGAAACAGATTAGAACTGTTTTCTGTGGCCAGATTTGAAATACATAAAATAATTAAGATCCTTCCTGTCAAGAAGCAGGGCTAGGGAAGTTTGGGTTTATTGACCTGATAATAATATAAATCTAAACCCCAAGCCAGGGTTATCTAAAACACCTTGCTGTTTGCCCATCAAAGCATGAATGACCACTGTCACAGCTTCCTTTGTCCCAAAATTGGATATGAGTCATATCCCAGCTTCTGGCCAAGAAGCTTATGATTGAACCGCCCAATCTCTGACATGGGGAAAGGGACTCTAGGTTAATGTGTGCTTTGCAGAAATAGGACCCATAGCTTGAAATAGATGGTGTATTTTGGGAGTTGTTTTCCCAAAACATAACTTCCCTAAGCACTGATAAGATCCCAGGTTTACTCACTGGCCTCTCTAGCTAAAACATAGTAGTGAATTACATAGTAGTGAAGACCTTCTGCTTGAGATCTTGGTGTACTGCTCTCTGTCAGAATAGATTAGATACACTAATTGTCAAAGTGGGTATATGGCACCTTGCAGTTAATATATTGAGAGCCAGCATGGTATAGGTTTCAGTGTTGGACTCTGGAGAACAGGATTTTAATCCTCACTCGGCCATGGAAACCTTGGGCAAGTCATATTCTCTCAGCCTCAGAGAAAGGCAAAGGCAAGCCTCCTCTGAACAAATGTTACCAAGAAAACTCCATGATAGGATTACCTCAGGGTCACCATAAGTCATGAACAACTTGAAAGCACACAACAACAAAATATTTGTATTACATTTTTAAGACAGTGCTAACAAACATAACTAAAAGAGACTAAAGATTTTAAAAAAGATTAAACAATGAAATATTTCAAATCAGCACAATAATCAAATAGCAATTTAAATAATCATGCTTCCATGACACTTGCTTCCAGTTTACTACCCACTTTGAGGTTAGTAGTTCATTACCAGTCACCATGCCCTGGTAACATTCTCATCATAAGGGGTATTCTTACTGTCTCCTCGCTACTCACCTACGGTATCTCTTTTTAATCTTGCTCTTACATGGTGCTCTTGTTTCTAATTCTATACAACATATCATGTACTTTTCCCATGACAATTCAGTGCTTGTCTCACCCTTCAAGTCACCAGGTTCTTGATTGCATCAGCCACATCCTGCAGCAGATAAAATAATCCATTTAAGGAATGGAAACGAAAATGCATCAGTTTCAAATGTAAACCTTTCTGTTGCGTCCCCTACCCCCCCCCCCCCCCATTCCCTGTGTTGTAGCAGAACACAGAGCAAGTAATCTCTAGGTTTTCATTCATGCTCTAGAAGAATTTTCCCCTTGGCATTTGAAAATGGAAAGTCATGTCCCTCATCCATAATTGGCAGTATTCTTCCTGCAACAAGGCAGTGGTGAAGCAGGGTTGGAAGATAAGTGCTGTAACTTTTGTCACACATTTTGTTCATATATTTAAGCAGCAAGTGACACATACATTTCTGATCAAATATTCCAAACTCACTTAACCCATTAGCACTATTAATCTGTTGTTATATATGGCATACCACCATAAACTAAGTGTTGTGTCTCACAAGGCTATGCAATTTTACTCAGGAGTAAGTTCCACTATATTTATTGATGAGCATTGGAATAAGGATCCAAACATGTTTTTGGGTTTCTCTCTCATGCGATAGAAGATGTCTGTGTGATAGCATGTGATTTTCCTCACCTACATATCTTGCATTTAGGGTGCTTTGCCTTGTGACTGGACATGGGAAGACAAATTGGGACTTAATTTGCAATTCTGATTGCTGAAGCATGTATATGGAGGAAATCCCACTGTGCAAGGGAAAACAGATTAAGCATCACCTTTAACAGCTTGTTTAATTGCCAGAAAGTTCTCTGTGGGAATGATCATTTGCCCTCCAAGCCCAGTTTTCCGGGGTCAGTTATTTATAAGGAAGTATTTTCCAATTCTAGTTTTAATATGAATTCAGGAAGGGCCTTCCTTTCAGTCAGGCATTACTTAGCTTCTGAAATACTTGCCCAAGCTTACACCTGTGAAGTTCACTGGCTTTTCTGCAAAGATCATATGGATAATTTGGCCAGAAACCAATTAAGAACAAGACAACTGGCCTTGATGTGCATGGGTCTTAATTACATCTGGTGGCTCTCCAAACTCTACGTGTTCTGTCTACATCCTTAAAGGAAAGTAAATCAAAGTGAACTGAGTAACTGTAGTAAATGATCCCCCTCCCATTGTTTGGTTCAACTGTAGCCCCCAAAATTAAGAAAGGCATTACAGTGGGCTCTGGGTGGATCACCAATACATCCCTCAATACCTGGAAAAGCTGCACGGATTTCACTTTGGGCTTTACCACACTTCTCCTTTATACTAAATTAATCTGCTCCAGCCATTCACAGTAGGGCTACTGAATTGTACAGTACCTTGCCATTTTTCTGTAGTAACCTTGTCATTAGCATGCTCTAGACATGGCTTTCTCTTCTGCAGTACCTGCATTATAGCTTCCTCCCCATTCCACCTCCAGCTTCACGATTGTTCCTTTTTCTGTCACCATGGTATCACGGTGGAAAGACATCATGGTAATGCCTGGTGCTGGGTGAGACCTTTCTTTGAGAGAGGTTGAACAGAAAAAAGAGCTGGCCATGCCACCCCCACCATTCCCCCCACCCCCATCTTGTTTAGATAAAACAGCCTATTTTTGGACTTTTGATTTGAACTTGTGTGTACTTTGGAATCTTAGCCATTTCTTTGCCACCGCAGTGTTATAACATCTTCACATTGTGGTACCAACCCGGTAGGGTGCTGCAGCTGAGAGTGATCTTCTCAGACCAAGCACCAGAAGTAGCCTGTGGATTTCCTGCACAATTCTCCTGGGAAATTCTGAGAGAGAAACTAGCTGGCCACACCCGAACCTGCTCACATCCCACATTTTGACACACATTTTACCTTGTTTTATGATGGTTTCATGGACCCTGATTTAGTTTAGAACTCCTCAGGTGGGTAACAAGCATTGAAACCAGATGTGGGACAGACTGAGGAGACAAGTCTTTGAAACCATAGAGTATGGGAAAGTAAGTGAGGTCACGGTGAGTGATTCAACTCTCCTCCTTCCATACATACAATTTGTGGTAAAAAAATAAGATTCTCTGAAACCTATACTTTATAAATGTCATCATTCAGACCCTAGAATGAAGTAGTATGGCTGTACCTGTCACATTTAGTTTGAACATCAACAAGAACATACATTTCTTAGGTTCACACACACATTGTACATTGGAAAGAGTTCTCTTTCTGTTCTCTATTTTTATTTCTATTTTATTACACCCACCTAGAACCTTGGGACAATAGATGACTTAAGAGGATATCTATATTTGCATCTGGATATTTTGGGGCAAAGTACAGGGAAGAGGAATAAAGTTTCTTCCACCCAAGTGAGTTCTTGTGTCATATCCTAGCAAGGCTTCTAGATCCACTCAGTGTTTTTCCCTCTAGGGACTCTAGACTCAAAGTGTGCACAGATTCTGAACTGAAATGACTGTGCCCTGTCTATGTGGGAGTCTTAGCTATTTCTCTTTTCCTGCCTGGTAGGAACATGGTGGACACATCTCAAGTGGTGTGGTTGCCTCCTTTAGTTGAAGGTGTTCTCAATTTGAAGGTCTAGGTTATAGCTTTAAAATAAAATAAAGAGAGAGAGCAGGGACCTTGAAATTTCCCATTAACAAGTCCAACATTGCAAACTGAGCAGGCATACTAATCAATTGATGACAGACTTCACTATAAGGTCTAGGTACTACCATGCCTGAACAACCTCTGTCTCACCTGATTTTGCTATGCTATTGAACGACGCTATTGACATAACAATCTGATGCAATACCACAGACTTTCTGGGACATCTGTGGCAAGAGAATTCCAATAATGGCAACATCTTGGAATCAGCCTTCTCATATAGCCCTGATTCCCAGTTCTCTTGATACAATTTCAAATGATTCAAATTGGGAGGCTCAGCCGCTGGGTGCTGGATCTGGAAAGTCTCTGCTCAGCCTAACAAATCACAGAATTGCTGAAAAATAAAATTTCTTTTCTACCTCAAACATGCATTTGACATACACTGGCATAGTTGACCTGGGATTCCCCTCTAGCCAATCCTATAACTATGTGGTAAAGTAAAGAGCAACTGCCTGCAGAATCCCATGAACTACAAAACAGAGATAAACTACAATAGGTGAGGCGTCCAGTAACTCCGTCGATGTAGTTATACTGGATCAGCTTCAATCGGTGAGTACCGAGGACGTGGACAAGCTGCTTGGTATGGTGAGGAAGACGACCTGCCCTCTTGATCCTTGCCCATCATGGCTGGCCGTCCGGGGGGGGGGGGATGCATTGAAGAGATTCCTTGTGGATATCATCGATGCATCCTTCAGGGAGGGACATGTTCCATCCTGCTTGAAAGAAGTGGCTGTTAGGCCGCTTCTGAAAAAAACCTTCCCTAGACCCCCTGGATATGAGAAATTATAGGCCAGTGTCATTGCTACCATTCTTGAGCAAGGTAATTGAGAGGGTGGTTGCTCTTCAGCTCCAGGCGGTCTTGGATGAAACCGATTATCTAGACCCATTTCAAACCGGCTTTAGGACAGGATTTGGGGTTGAGACTGCCATGGTTGCCTTGACCGACGATCTGTGTCTGAGCATCGACAGGGGTAGTGTGACCCTGTTGGTGCTCCTAGACCTCTCAGCGGCTTTTGATACAATAGATCACGGCATCCTCTTGGGCCGCCTGAGGGAGTTAGGTATCGGGGGCACTGCTTTGCAGTGGTTCCGGTCCTTTCTCTCGGGTAGGTCCCAGAGGGTGCTGCTCGGGGACTGTAGCTCCAATAAGAGAGACCTCACTTGTGGGGTCCCTCAGGGAGCTATTTTGTCCCCAATGTTGTTTAACATCTATATGAAGCCGCTGGGTGAGATAATCCGGAGTTATGGGGCTGGGTGTTATCAGTACGCTGATGACACCCAAATCTATTTCTCCATGTCTCGTTCGTTGGCCTCAAATTCCAATGGCATCTCCTCTCTCAATGAATGCCTTCAGGCGGTAATGGGCTGGATGAGGAAAAACAAATTGAAGCTGAATCCAGACAAGACGGAGGTGCTCATGGTAGCGGCCCCGAAACCAAGAATTGGGTTGCAACCTCCAGTCCTGGATGGAGTCACACTCTCCTCCAGTGACTGTGTTCGCAGTCTGGGGGTGCTCCTTGACTCGTCGCTCCTGATGACAAATCAGGTAAATGCGACAGTCAGGAGCGCCTGTTATCAGCTTCGGCTGATACGCCAGCTGCGCCCTTTTCTGGAAGTAAGGGATCTCAAGACCGTTGTGCACGCGTTGGTAACCTCACGCCTAGACTTCTGTAATGCACTCTACATGGGGCTACCCTTGTGCCAGGTTCGGAAGCTACAATTAGTTCAAAATATGGCAGCCAGGCTTGTTTCCGGGACTTCTAGGAGGGACCACATTACTCCGGTCTTGAGGTCTCTCCACTGGCTGCCTATCCGCTTCTGGGCCCAGTACAAGGTGTTGGTTATTACCTTTAAAGCCCTAAATGGCTTGGGTCCAAGTTATATCAGAGACCGCCTCCTCCCGTATAATCCCCCCCGCGCACTCCGTTCCTCTGGGAGGAAACTTTTGGAGATAAGGAAAACAAGGCTTTCTGCAACCTCCCAGAGGGATTTTTCTGTACTTGCCCCTAGGCTCTGGAATGCTCTGCCAGAGGAGATCCGTCAGCTAACATCTTTGGATAGTTTTAAAAAAGCCATAAAGACGGATCTCTTCCGGCAGGCCTTTCCAGACTAAACAATTAGCCTCGGGTGATTCTATACCATATATTCATCTTTTGGTACTTGGTTCCCCCGCTGCGGAAATTGAAATATCTAAGGGGGTTATTGGAACAGTAATTAATTGTATTTTATTGTTGTTTGTTATTGATTTTAAATTGTACTTGTTTAATACTGTTT
The DNA here is from genome assembly GCA_026167975.1 of Phrynosoma blainvillii. Lineage (NCBI taxonomy): Eukaryota > Metazoa > Chordata > Lepidosauria > Squamata > Phrynosomatidae > Phrynosoma > Phrynosoma blainvillii. The sequence goes on along the minus strand of JANUYF010000002.1, from coordinate 277,041,941 downwards.
TAAGGGTGGGAGGGATATATTTTGTATTGTTTTATGCTGTTAACCACCCGGATTGGGAAACCATTGGGCGGTATACAAATAAATTTTATTATTATTATTATTATTATTATTATTATTATTATAAAGGCATAGAGGAAAGCAGCTTGACTTACCAGCTACCCCCAGTGTGCGAAAAAACATGAAAGTGGAAATAATTTTTTAAAAAGGTGGTGGGTGGGTGCTGGTGAAAGATAATGTGATTCATGGAAGCATTCTGGAAGATGACTTCAAGTGGTCTCTGTGAGGTTCCAGATGTTTTTATTTATTTATGCAAGGCTTACCTGAGCTGATTGTTTTGTTTCACATATGCATGTGGTTAGTTTTGAATAAAAAGTTTGCTAAAACATGCTGAATTGCTTTTCTTTCTTTCTCTTTCTCTTTCTCCTCCTCCTCCTCCTCCTTTTTTAGTATAGCAACCCATCCCTATTCATTCCCTGTTATTTCTGTCTCCAGTACCAAATTTTCTGTTAAAAGAAGTAATGTTCAGGAACACACCTCCATCATTCACTGAAGTATATCTGTATTAAATACATAGGAATGGGGTGGGGTGGGGGCTACTTTACTAAAGTTTATTTCATGACAAGGGAGAAAAAGTCCAGGGCTTGACCAAGTGATTTAACTGGAAGAATAATCAGTTTAGTTCATTTGTTGCAGGCCATTTTAAACAGGGAGTATAGATATTCTTTATTAGGACTAAGTGTTGGAGCATGAGTTAAATTTGAGTTTATTTACATTCTAATATGTTATTGTACTGAGACATGAAAAAATAAATATAAAATAAATAGTTTTTCAAAATTTCCCTCTGACTGACTTTTTTGTGCGAAGTCTTACAAAGGAAAAATCTTAGCAACCTCTTCCCAAGAAAGACATTAGTATCTTCTAATACCATAGTCCAGTGGTTACCAAACACTAGTTTTCCAGATGTTTTGGACTTCAGCTCCCAATATTCTTGACTTTTGACTGATGGCTGGGGCTTCTGGGAGCTGAGGTTCAAAACACCTGAAGAACCAACATTTGGGAATCACTGCCATAGGAGATTATCACATTGTATTTAAAGTGATTTATCCCCAATGGGATACAGTCACATTTAATTTTAAAAGTGGGTGTTATCACACTCAGCCGGGGCTGGGCAAGTGCAACCCATATGCAGCCGATATTCCAGCCGCACTTATCCTGTGTCTTTTCAAAAATGGCAAGCTCCTGTTTTTAAAAGCCACTGGATAAGCGCATCTGGGATCCAGGCTGCATATGGATTACACTCGCCCAGCCGCGGCTGCATGTGATAACACCCAGTTTTAAAATTAAACGTGACTGTATCCCATTGGGGATAAGTCACTTTAAATACAATGCAATAATCTGCAAAGTTTAAAACACATCTAGTTACTGATTCAGACTGTCAATATGGACAGTACAGGAAGACAATAATGCAAGGCTAATAATAAATGATTCTGCTCATTTATTTAATCCCAAATCATTCCTAATTATTGTAATGCAAAAAATTTCAAGCAACAAATATTTAAAAATTGTTAACTCAAAAGTTTCAAATCTTGTTCATGATTTATCATATAGATGTATTCGGTGAAACTAATCCAATCTGATCTGCTAATAAGTTACCTCCTTTGGCCAAAATCTTGAAGAAAGAGAATTTTCGTTAATTTATGCATTATTTGCCAATTAGAATCATAGAATCATAGAATCATAGAGTTGGAAGAGACCACAAGGGCCATCCAGTCCAACCCCCTGCCATGCAGGAACTCCCAATCAAAGCATCCCCGACAGATGGCCATCCAGCCTCTGCTTAAAGACCTCCAAGGAAGGAGACTCCACTACTCTCCGAGGGAGCGTGTTCCACTGTCAAACCGCCCTTACTGTCAGGAAGTTCCTCCTAATGTTGAGGTGGAATCTCTTTTCTTGCAGCTTGCATCCATTGTTTCGGGTCCTAGTCTCTGGAGCAGCAGAAAACAAGCTTGTTCCCTCCTCGATATGACATCCCTTCAAATATTTAAACACGGCTATCATGTCACCTCTCAGCCTTCTCTTCTCCAGGCTAAACATCCCCAGCTCCCTAAGTCGTTCCTCATAAGGCTTGCTTTCCAGACCCTTCACCATTTTAGTTGCCCTCCTTTGGACACGCTCCAGTTTCTCCACATCCTTTTTGAATTGTGGTGCCCAGAACTGGACACAGTATTCCAGGTGAGGCCGGACCAAAGCAGAAGAGAGTGGCACTATTACTTCTCTTGATCTGGACACTATACTTCTACTGATGCAGCCTAAAATTGCATTGGCCTTTTTAGCTGCTACATCGCACTGTTGACTCATGTCAACTTGTGGTCCACCTGGATTCCTAGATCCCTTTCACACGTTGTCTCATTCAGCCAGGTGTCCCCCATCGTATATCTGTACTTTTCGTTTTTCCGCCCTAAGTGCAGTACCTTACATTTCTCCGTGTTGAATTTCATTTTGTTAGCTTTGGCCCAACTTTCTAGTCTGTTCAAGTCATTTTGAATTTTGATCCTGTCCTCTGGGGTATTAGCTACTCCTCCTAATTTGGTGTCGTCTGCAAATTTGATAACTATGCCCCCAATACCGTCATCCAAGTCATTAATAAAGATATTGAATAGCACTGGGCCCAGGACAGAGCCCTGTGGCACCCCACTGGTCACTTCTTTCCAAGTTGAAAAGGAGCCATTGTTGAGCACCCTTTGGGTTCGGCCAGTCAACCAATTACAAATCCATGTAACAGTTACTTTGTCTAGCCCACATTTTACCAACTTGCTTGCAAGAATGTCATGGGGAACCTTGTCAAATGCCTTACTGAAATCAAGATATACTATATCCACAGCATTCCCTTCATCTACCAATCTGGTAATTTTATCAAAAAAAGAGATCAGATTTGTCTGGCATGACCTGTTTCTCTGAAACCCATGTTGACTTTTTGTGATTATGAAATTATCTTCCAGATGTTCACAGACTCTCTCTTTAATGATCTGCTCCAGAATCTTTCCGGGTATTGATGTCAGACTAACTGGACGATAATTGTTGGGATCCTCTTTTTTCCCCTTTTTGAAGATGGGGACAACATTTGCCCTCCTCCAGTCCGCTGGGACCTCTCCTGTTTTCCAGGAATTCTCAAAGATTATTGCCAATGGTTCTGATATTACATTTGCCAGTTCTTTTAATACCCTTGGATGTAATTCATCTGGTCCTGGAGACTTATATTCATCTAGATTAACCAGATGTTTCTGTACTATCTCTTTACTTATTCTGTGCTGAAATTCCCCTATTCTGTCCTCTGCTCCATTATCCTCACGTTGAGCACCCTTTGCCTTTTCTGAGAAGACTGAAGCAAAGAAGGTGTTGAGTAATTCTGTCTTTTCTCTGTCCCCTGTTAACCTTTTGCCATCTTCTCCACACAGTGGCCCTACCATTTCCTTCTTTTTCCTTTTGCTACTGACATACCCAAAAAAGCCCTTTTTATTGTTCTTAACCTCTCCAGCAAGCCTGATTTCATTCTGTGCTTTAGCTTTTCTGACTTTACCCCTACACGTGCTAGCTATTTGTTTGAATTCCTCTTTGGTGATTTCCCCATTTTTCCATTTCTTATACATGTTCCGTTTAAAACATAGTTCATTTGCAAGTTCCTTAGTCATCCATCCTGGTTTCTTGAAACACCTCCCATTCTTCCTCCTCGTTGCCACGGTTTGAAATTGTGCCTTCAGTATCTCCCTTTTGAGAAACTCCCATCTGTCTTGAACTCCCTTCTCTTTTAGTATTCCTGTCCATGGGATCACCCTCAGTATTTCTCTAAGTTTAGTAAAATCAGCTTTCCTAAAGTCTAGAATGCGTGTCTGACTATGCCTGGCTTCTCCTTTCCACTGTATAATAAACTCCAGGAGGACATGATCACTCCCGCCTAAGGATCCAACCACTTGCACCCCATTAACTAGATCTTCCCTGTTGGTTAGTATCAGATCCAAAATAGCTGACTCCCTCGTTGCCTCTTCCACCTTTTGAACAATGAAATTGCCTTCGAGGCAAGTGAGGAATTTGCTAGACCTTGGGGATTTTGCCGAGTTTGACTTCCAGCAAATATCCGGATAGTTGAAGTCACCCATCACTACTATATTTCTCCTTTCTGAGTGTGTGGTCATCTGTTCTAGAAAGGCTTCATCCAATTCTTCTGTTTGAGTTGGGGGTCTGTAGTAGACTCCCACACTAACATCCCTGTTGTTTCCTTCCCCTTTAATTTTTATCCAGATGCTCTCCACTTGGCTTCCAGGATTGATGTCCTGGATTTCTTCACTGGTGTAAATATCCCTGACATATAATGCTATTCCTCCTCCTTTCCTGTTTGTCCTGTTTCTCTTGAAAAGGTTATACCCCTTTATTTCTACATTCCAGTCATGAGACTCATCCCACCAGGTTTCAGTGATGCCTATTATATCATATTTGCTTTGTTGTGCTAGGAGTTCAAGTTCATCTTGCTTATTTCCCATGCTCTGTGCATTAGTGTAGAGACATCTAAGACCATGTGTCCCCTTTACTTGCTGCCTGTGCACATTTTTTTGCCTCCCACTGTTGGGTCCCTGTACTGTTTGCCTTGTTTCCTCTATGACAGTTTGACTATTTTCTCCAGTCCTTTTGTCTTCCAGGACGTTGTCTCCCTTCCCCACACAGTTCAGTTTAAAGCCCTCCTGATCAAATTCTTCAGACCATTGGCAAAAACATTTCTTCCAACTGGTGTGAGATGCAGCCCATCCCTTGTCAGGAGTCCGCCCTCATGGAACCGCAGCCCATGATCCAAGAATCCAAATCGTTCTCGACGACACCATCTGCGGAGCCAATTGTTGACATCTGCTATCTTCCTCTCTCTTCCTGGACCATGCCCTTGAACTGGCAGAAGAGACGAGATGACAATCTGTGCCTCCATTTCTTTCCATTAATTATTTTACAATTGATTATTTCACAGAACAGTCAAATTATGTTAGCCCATGACATAATCCCACTACTATATCAGCAGTAGAATCATTTTATCCTCCATGAGCTCATTCTGGGAGGGAAAACACACAGGCAAAAAATTAAAAATGTTGTGAACACAGGACATGCCCCATAGCATGCATAGAAACACAAGCTGCCAATTAGGAATTGCCAGTGATGACAGCCATACACTGGCCACACATGGAGGAAACGAATGTACTCTCAACAGTGAGATCATGCCTTCCCAATGCATTAATTTTAAACATGAATTTTATATTTAATCATTGTTTATGTATTTTAATATAAATATTGTGTAGGGTTGCATTTTTAATATGTGTATTTTATGTAACAATTGTGTTTTTAACTATGTTGTAACCCACCTCGAGCTGCGAGGAGAGGCAGTTAAGAATTTTTAATATTATTATTACTATTACTATTATTATCTGAATCATCAGACGCACAACAAACAAGTGAACACCACAACACCCCTGCTTCAACCCCAACATCAACTCCAGTGTCCCAGACAGTAAAGACCATGCTATGATTATCAGTCCCCAAGTATCCTTGCAGGGTGGGATTTAAATTCCCTGACTCTCCTTATAATCACTCTTTCGTGGCCAAAAAAAGAAAAAGGAAAGAGAGCTAAAAGCACACAATATAATACATACATTGCTCCCTTGCTTGCAGAAAGCATGAAACAGGTCTCAGAAAAAGGTGCAAGATCCACCTGCCATGCATTGAATCAGACTCTTGTGGTCTCTAGCTGCATTGTTTACATTCAATGGTGGAGACAAACAAACTTGTTTTGGGGTTTTCTTGTGTGTGGTTTACACTAATCTTTGAGAATTTTTTAAAAAGTTTGCATGGACATTTCTGGACCCAAAAAAACATGCCCAATACAGATACGTATTTTTGCATGCAATTTTTGTAATGCAACAAATTGTCAACATTATTCCTCATTATAGTGATCCTTTTTGTACACTATTCCATTTTTATTTTCATTTAAGAAAACTGGAAAACTCTATTGCAAAATTCAGAGAAATATGAACTTTGAGAGATAACCAAGTTTCAGTCCACACACTGATTTGGAAGTATGGCATTAGATAAATTCACATTGAAATGCAACCCAAATGAGTTTCTTCCCAACCTTAACTGGCTCTCTGGTTTTTCAGACATGTTTCCTGCTCCCGAACCCAAATTAGATATGTCAGGGCCTGAACCTGGGACACTGCAAAGTATGAGCTCTCTCACCAAGCTGTTGTGTTTTGTTTTGTTTTGCCAAAAAACCAAAGGAAGGACTTAACGGAGGGAGGAATTGTGCAGCCCTTCAAATGTTGCTGGACTGCACCTCCCAGCATTCCTGACTACAGGCTATGCTATATAAGGCTGATGGGAACTGCACTTCAATAGCATCTGAAGGGCCACCACATATTTTCTATCCTTGGTTTAGGACATGGACCAAAAGGAGGCAGACACACATTGATAACGGCAGCCAAGAGTAACCTGTTCCTTAGGACAAAGGCTGACAAGCTGAAAATGGGAATCACAGCCTTTCCAGTGAAAATGGAGGAAGTCTCCCCATCACACAAACAATTTTCATGCTTTGTTGTTGTTTTTTAAACAGGGCAAGGATAATCCACATCCTTCCCAGAGTGCTTTGTTAACAAGAAGTTATAAAGATGGCTACAAAAGACTGGGCTTTCCCCAGTGTAGCTTCCCAGTTCCCTTCCATTTGAGACTTGCCCAATAATACCTGTATTTATGTTTAGGGCACAAGGCAGAGTTGTATTGGATTTTTCTTTTAATTCCTAGGTTTTTAAAGGTTTTACTTTTTTAATGCTTAATTTTAATCCAGTTAAGTGGTAAATGTTAGTTTATATTATTTAAACCCTCTTGTATTCTTCTTCATGTATTGATATTTTTTTAGATATTTGCCCTGCTCTTCTTGATTTTAAGTGTTTAATTCAAATGGCTGTGGTATGAATCCTACACATGTGGAACAGCAGTCTGTGGAGAAGATGCTTATAAAGACAAAGAATGACCATAAAAAAACAGACTGAGATAATATTTCAAAGCTGCATCTGGAAACTTGCTGTGCAAGGAGCTACTGGATACCGCCTTGTGCTACTCTGAAAAAAGCACTTTCAGTACCATAATCTTCAATTACACTAGCATATGTAACCAGGAGGATTCCTGTCTCATCCAAAGGGTTGAAGAACATAGTCCCAGGACTTCAGTGCACTGTGTTTATAAAGAAGTGGGAGAGACGTACGGGTGGTGCAACTTCAATACTCAGTGGAATTGGCAAAGACTGCAGTGAGTGTGTGTGCGCGCATGTATACACACACACCACTTCTGGCTTGCATGATCACAGTCAAAATCTGTATGTGAAGCAGCAGATTTTTCTTCTCCATGAATCCAGGCAGTGTTCCTGAAAGGCAAAAGCAGCCATGAGCATTTAACCAACAGATGCAAAGGAGCTGGTGTGGAATGCTTGGTCCCTGCCAAAAGAAATCATGTATGCCCACTCTGTGAGTGGGGGAGAGTACTCATCACTGAGAAACAGCAGTTATATTTTTTCTCCCATCCCTTGCTTATCAGATTGGAGCTCTCTCCTGGCACCCCATCCCAGTTTTTAGTGGTTTGGTGTTGCTTGTTTGCATCCGGAGTCCTGGGATGAGGTAGCTAAGCAAGGAAGTGTTAGTTGTGTTCAGAGTTAATGTGCTCCACTATATAACCTAACAAATCCACATCAAACAAAGAAAGTGGAATAATTAGGAAACCAGAACTGGAATAACTTTTTGCTTTGACATATATCCATACAATAATTTAGTAATAAATATGTACTGTTCAATCAGTAAATTACTGGCAATCTGTGCAGACCTCTGTATTTTCTTTGAGTTTTGAAGTATGGGTTCAAAGGTTTACATTAGTGCTACAGCTAAATACAATTTTTCCTCCCAATCTTCTGATGAACTGGGAAGTACTAAAAAAGATAATAGTGATGTGTAGTCTTAGGGGAAACTTGAGAATCAATGTTTGATCAAACTAGACTTGTCACTAAACTCTGCTCTCCCCCCCCCCCAAACACAAACACATGCACAAGAAAACTCACACAGGCATACATACACTCTATTAATAAAAGCCAGGTTGATGAAGGGAGACCCTAGGGAAGCAGGAATCCTTGTGTTACTCTAATCCTGTTGTTGCTGTTGGTGGTGTATTTATTTACATCTCACCTTTTTCTTAGTTTTGGTTTTAAGGTGGTTTACAATAGATAAAAAACACATAATTAAATTTCCAAAATACAAAATTTAAAAGACCATTAAACTAAATAATAATAATAATAATAATAATAATAATAATAATAATATACCAGTTATTAACATAAACCAGGGGTAGGCAACCTTTCCCCTTTAAGGAGCTATTGGCCAACATGGGACTATTGGCCAACATGGCTGAGGCTTCTGGGAGCTGAAGTCCCTCGGCCCTTAAAGAGGAAAGGTTGCCTACCCCTGACATAAACCATTTAAAAACCAAAGCAGAACAAAGCAGATAGAAAGTCCAGCACATTGTTTAGGTGGGATGAGCCTTGTACACTCAATTCCTAAAGACTGGTTGAAACAGCAGGGTCTTGACCTGTTTGTAGAAGGAGAGTAGGAAGGGTGCCAGTCTAACCTCTTTGGAAAGGGAGTTCCAGAGACGGTGCCACCACTACGAAGTCCCTCTACTATGTTCCTATTGGATGTAACTGTGAGGCTGGTGGGACAGACTGCATGGCCTCCCCAGCTGATCTCAAAACATGAGCAGGTTTATAAGGGAGAATACTGTCCTTTTACATTACAGAGACAGATCTAACCAAGATAAATCTAATTAAAATACCACTCTGAAACCAAATCAGAGTGAAGGAAATGTTTCTTGTCCTCACTCTGCCATCTTGTAGTAAACCAACAACACACAAACAATGATAGTTATGTGAGGGTGGGTGACCAGGAGCAAAAAGGTTAAAAAAAAAAAAGGAAAAAAAGAAGAAGAAGAGAGAACTTGTGCTCAGCCATAAATTTCAATCCCCTTACTAGAAAAATGCTCCAAGAGCAATGAATGCTTACTTTGGTCTCTTTCTGTTGGAAAAGATACAAGCATCTTCCTAAATTTGTTCCACCGAATGATTTTCCAAGCATTCATCTTGCAACTTCTCCCTATTCAACAAAAGTTTCCCTTTCATCTGTTTCAGTTGTGTAACATATTTGGATAATGGTCATGGATATTTAATGGATAGAATTGCCCTTATGCTTACCACTACCAGTGCCCAGTTAATCCCATTGTTTGTCAACTCAATCTTTTATTACTTGGAAGAAAGTCCTACAAATTTCAGTGGGACTTACTCCCAAGTAACAAGGCTTGAAAAGAGGATAAATGTTTTGCTAGCTTTGGCGTTATAGCATAGCTATCCTCATGGCTATAGGAACAAATGGGCAGTAAGTACTAGAAGAAAGAATCAAAGATAAGGCTTTCTTTTTGGTTTCAGAGACTACATGGAACATATCCAAGTTTCGGTCTACAGTCATTCGCTCTAGGAATGCGTCTTTAAACTTTAAACTTTAAACAAATAAAGAAAACCACTTCCACACTTCCACAGCCAAAGATAAAATCCATCTGGGGAAATTGATTTTTTGCCTCGAGTGGAATAATAGATTCATAAAAACACGGGGGTCCCTGAAAGGGTGGAAAAATTGTATAGGAAAGGGTAAGCACGGAAGTCCACATACACTCTTGGATTAAACCTGCCCTGCATGTAAGGTGAAAGACTGATGCTGAATAGATTCATGAGTCATGAAACAGAAAGGATCCTTTGTGGCAAGCTGTATTCATATCATTAGACCACATGTTCCATGTGACACTATTTGCATTTATCAAACTGCCCCACACCTCAGTTTAGGGGGTGTAATCTAAGGCTGCCATCGGTAGTAGTTAAAGAAAGAAAAAAAGCTGCTAAAGATGATGAAACCCTGACTTCATCGCTATGGTTTTTCCGGCTATAAACCTTCTACCAACAAGATTTCATTCTTTATTAATCTTCTACCATTGGATCCATTATGTTTATTATCATCAAACATGCCATAAAACTCAAAGATTATAGGAAGCATTTAGTTGGACACACAAATCACTAATACAAAGTGCTTGTTTTTAAACTGTCAGGTAACTTGTGGTTAGGTATATTTACACAGTATTAAATCAATAGCATTCACTTGTAATTGCCCATAATATTGTAGTATTAGTCCCATGGGATTTCACTGTTTCTTTAACCAGTACTGCCGCTTAAGATCTTTGAAACTCAAGTACTGCACAGTTCATATTACAAGTACTGTGCTGTAAGCTTATGCTTAATTTTAATGCTGTAAGCCGCCCTGATTGCCTTGCAGAGAGGCGGGATATAAATTATTATTATTATAATTATTATTATTATTACAATTATTTCTGCCAACAATGGAACAAAACCTATGGTGGGGAAGAAAAAGTGTTACTTTGAAAAAAAGATGCCCCCTCCCTTTTTAGGTTCTATTTTAAAGACCTCTGTGACTTCTTACAAAATTTCAGTGCCTTCCCACTTACTATTGCTATAATATCTCAAAATATCAAAATATGAACAATGTTGCCAACAGTGAAATATAAACAGCCATTCTAACATAATACTGTTAAATATATTGGCCCCTCACTGAGAGACAGATTATACTGAAAGACACGCTGAGAGATTCTTACAGCATATCCTCCAGCATTTTACAGATGAATATCAGACGGATATCAAGATGGGAGAAATTAGTAATGAGGAAGAATGCACAGGCCAGGAGAGGCTGCAATAGTTTGCTTTTGGTTGTGCCTACAAGGAAGGGAAAGATTCCACTCCTTCCTCTCCTTTCCCCTCCTGCTGAGTTAATTGAGTCCAAACTGCTCTTGTATTTTTGAACTAAAGGCCTAAGCAGACTGCCAGAAATAGTGCACATTAAATTGAGGCACTGCCCTGGCTCAGTGCTAGGGAGTCATGGGAATTGTATTTTTTTCTGGGACATTGAGCCTTCTCTGTCAGAGAGCTCTGGTGCCACAATAAATTACAGTTCCCATGATTCCCTAGCACTGAGCCAGGGCAGTGCCTCAATTTAATGTGCACTATTTCTGGAGGTCTGCTTAGGCCCTTAGTTTGCAGCAATTGAAACTAATTGAGGACAAAGGGAAAAAGGGAGAGGGAAGAGAGAAAGGGGAAGGTTTTAAAAGCAGTTGAAAAAATGATACAACAGAGAATTAATCAGGACTGTCCCTACTAAACTGGGACAGTTGAAGGGTATAACACAGCCAGTTCTTTCTGCATGCCAGTGGAGTTGCCTCCCTCATCTGATGCAGGGCATAAAAGCAAAGCAGCTTATTTATATACCGCTTCATATCATGCTATGGGATGTCTAAGCGGTTTACAACTGTGAGCTGATTGCCCCCCAACAAGCTGGGTACTCATTTTAGCGACCTCAGAAGGATGCAGGCCTGAGTCGAGCCTCAGCCCTGGCTGGTATTGAACTCACAACCTTGTGGTCTATGAGTGAGTGGCTGCAGTACAGGCATATAACCACTGCGCCACCAGGGATGATCTGGTTGTACATCTTTCTATATCCTCATCCAGTCTGCCTTTCACCAAATTTGTTGTAATCTTCAGAAGGTCTCCTTCATCTCCCCCACCATCTGAAGTGTGATGCATGATGCCTGGGGAAGAACCCTTCTCAGTCATGGCACCTCACTGTGGAATACCCTCCATTGGGAGACCTGCCATGTAAAAGAGAACTGCCAGGCAAAAGGTCTTTTAAAAATACCTGGTCTAAACATCTCCTGTAAGCTGTCAATGAAGCATGTTTAATTTTGCTGAATTTTCCTCCTCCTTCAGATTTTTTTTTTTTGGTTGGGTATCATTTTCTTTTATTAATTTCAAATTCTTATTAAAAGGAACAAACACAACAACATCAATAACCAGAAAGACAACAATAATTACCACAATAATTAAAAACTTACATATACACTTAAACATCAACAATAAGCATATAAACATATAAGCAAACAAAAACCCATCTGTGCGTTTGTTATGCTCTTGCTTTTTCCTGCAAGTCACTCTGGGAGTTTATTTTGTTATTTTAGATAAACTAAGTAAACAAATGAGGAATGTGAGCTCAGTCATCATTACTGTACAGATGGAGGAGGGATGGCAAACTGACTGCCCATATGTAAGTACCAAGAAGTTAAGGAAAGAAAACAGAGTCTATTGTGCCCTCTGAGGGAATTTCCTCTTCTTGGTGGTGTGCCATTGTGTACAAGGAGCATTTCATAATAATCATCTTAATATTTTTTATATGCTAACTGATACACTCTCTTGGGTTCATTGTTTGCTTTACTACATGAAAATGATGTAATCATTTTTAAGTATAGACATACCTCAGTTAACAAAGCCTCTGACAAAGAAATACCTTTTTGCAAAGTCTTTTTACACCTACCCAGCCTTCATCCACTTCATGCTCTGTCTAACTGGACATATTTTTTTAGCAGCATTGGCATTGGGAAAATGGTGACAGAGGGTTGGAGAAACACAAACTTTCAGCATGAGATTTCAGCAGCGTGTCTATAATAAACAATCCAATAAACAAAGCCTGAGAAAGAGCAGGATTCTACTCGATCCTACAATTGTGTAGCTACAGGCAAGGTAAACAGCAGCTGTCTAAAGAATCCATTACTGAGCATGAGCAAACAGAAAAACAGAGAAAATGTAGCCACAAAGATGGAGATCCTAAGAAAGAGGAAGGCTGGTGAAAGAAAGAAAAAAATAACCCTTCAATCATTTTGGAAGAAGCCTTCAAGTGGTTTCCAAAAGATTCAACATGCTTTTGTTTCCTTATGCAAGGCTTACCTGGCCTGGTTGTTTCATTTCAGCTATGAATGTTGTTAGTTTTGAACAGAACAATTGCTGAAATTTGATCTGCCCTTGTTTCCTTGTAGTGTAGGAACTATCCCTATTCTTTCCATGTTATTTCTACCTCTGGTACCAAATTTTATGTTAAAGAGGTGAGACATCCAAGAACACAGCTATGTGCAGTTTTTGTTGCCTTTGGTGTTATTTGAATGTTGAGTTTTATGGTATTGCACTTTCCTTGTATGCTGTCCTGGAATCTCTCAGGACAAAGGCTGGTTAAAAATATTTAAAATATATAAATAAACTAACACTACCATATGAGAAAGTAAACACCCACCAGTTGTCATAGGCAGGTTTCTTACTTGTTGCTGTATCAGTGTTTGGCACATGTTAAAACATCCTTCCTCAAAACAGCATGGAGAGCAAGCATCCTAAAATTTTGGTTATCAGGTATTTTTCTCTAAAAAGGCCTACTCCTTCCAGAATATGGAAAAAATAGGTTTGGGGACTGCAGCTTCTAAAATTTGCCAGCCAGCATGGCTATGCTAGCTGGGGGATTGGGGGAGTTGTTGTCAACTCTGTGTCTTCACATAGCAAAATTTCAACTTCTTTTGCTCAAGGTATTCACTGCCAGGAAGCTGTATCCAATGATGCACAGAAGAACAATTTGCTCCAGCCATTAAAATCTAGACCAGCGGTTGGCAAACTACAGCCTGCGGGCCAAACCCGTCCCGCCAAGGCCATCTAACCGGTCCGTGGCCGATCCTGCCCCCTTCGGCATTGCTGTAATGCGTGTGCACCGCCGCCATTGCCAGTACACATGCTCGACGGCGGGCACCCTTTTGGAAGGCAAAACAGCGCCGCCGTCGCAAGCGCATGCGCACAACAGCAGTGCCATTTTGCCTTCCAAAAGGGCTCCCAGTGTAGTGAGTATGCGTGCGCGTGCACCGGAGCCATTTTGGAAGGCAAAATGGCACCCTGCGCTTGCACACGCATGTGAACCATGGCAGACGCCCTTTTGGAAGGCAAAATGGTGCCGGCGTCATGCGCATGTGCTCGCAATGCCGGTGCCATTTTGCCTTCCAAAAGAGCACCTGCCATCATGCGCATGCGTGCACAAGCATGCACGCCATTTTGGAAAGCACACATGTGCACCACGGTGGGCGGTAGTGCGCATGCGTGCACGCACACACGTGCGTGTCCATTTCCCCCCCTTCGGCACGCCGAAGATCAGGGGACAGCGGAACCGCCCCCGCCCCCTGATCTAGACTGTCTGCAACCTCCCAGAGGGCATTCTTGGTAATGACCCCTAGATTATGGAGCAGCCTTCCGGACGAGATCCGTCAGATTACAACGCTAAACAGCTTTAAAAAGGCTGTGAAAACGGGTCTCTTCCGGCAGGCCTTTTCTGATTAGATTCCTGGCCTCAGGAGTTGTGCCTCCCTACCGCTTTTAGTTTCTAGTTTGCCCACAGCTTTGTTTGTTTGAAATTGTTTTAATTATCTTAATTCTTCTTGAGATTTTATGTTGATTTTTAAGATATGCAATTTAATATTTTTTAAAGGGGGAGGGGGGTTTTTTGGGGCTTTTAGTCTCTAATTTTGATGTAATTTTTAACTGTGGTAAGCTGCCCCGATTGTTTTTAACAGAGGGGCAGGGTATAAATTATTATTATTATTATTATTATTATTATTATTATTATTATTTATTAAACAAGTTACATTCTTCACACAGTTGGGAGCACACATACAGAAGTCAGCTAAGACCCCACTGAGTGTTTTGCATTCTGTGAACCAATCCTGATTAAAAACAAGGAGGTTAGAATTTAAACAAGGTCTACAATTAACATTTGCTGAACCAGTTATGATTATGTAGTCTGCAGTGGAGGGAAATGTCAGGAAGTTTGATCAACATCCATGTTAGTTTTTGTCAACATATTCTGATATATGGGGCAGCAGCACCTTACTGTGGGGAGCGTCTCTGTCTAAAATAGATGAGTTGGATTAGGCCCAGAGTGGAATCAATACCAGTGAAATCTGTAAGACTTAAGTTAAAGCACAACTGACTTGTCCTATTTATTTCCATAGTTTTACTCTAAATATGGCAAGCCTTTGCCTATGTATCTAAGGTTCTTAGATCTCCAGTCCTGACCCTAAATCTCCAGTCCTCACAATGAGAGGGAAGAATCTCAGGGTGAGAGGGCTACTTTGCTGCATGTGCGTATTCTCCTTTGTTGGACTCCCCCCCCCCCCAATTTGAATGACATACTTTGATGTGTTTGATGCTCAATATGTCATGCTCAGAGGGCTTGCATCCTGTGTCATTATCAGGGGCCATCCCTAAATCTCAGGTTTTGGCCTGACAATTTCAGGGCCTGCCGTGGTACAAACCTGGCAAATCTGTATATGTCATAGGCCTAGTTCAAGTGCATGTGAATCAATAATGCAAATGCCTTCCTCAGAAAGAGTTCCAAATCCTTAAGGCTGTGGTGTGTATGGATACAGGACAGAGGAAACTTTTCAGTACCAAATTCTTTTGCTTTTCATTACTAGCCAAAAAAGAAAAAAAAAAAAGGGGGGGAAAGCTGAGTATTTTAAAGCCACAACAGCATGGTGATGCTTACCTGGTTTGTGCCCATACATGAATGTATTTCCCTTCAAAACTTTTTTTAAAAGGTCTTAATATCAAATCATATGCATCTCAGCATCAGATAAGCAACTAGGAGATTCCATTATTCAAGGTAATTTCCCATCCCCTCCACCTCTGTTGGACCTGCTTGACTTTGTGGTAAGATATTAATCATTTCCTCTAGCAACATGTGTGTATATAAGAGCTTCAAAGTCTTATCAGGTTCAGAGCAACAAAGCTGAAGAACCACACTCCTGTCACCACAATGCTATTCCACAGTTTGACTTTCCTCTGCATTGGAGTATACATCAGTACACAACTGCCAAGAGGCAAGCGTTCAATGGCTAGCCTTGATGAACTACAGAGGTATTTGTATGAAACAAAACTGGTAAGTAGATGAACTTCTACAGTGTAACTGTCAAACGTTTAAATTAGTTATTTTTCAGTTTCTCTGTTGCTAATTTTACTCTGTCTTTTGTGGTTTGCAGGTTGAACTGATGCCTAAAAATGCATCCATGGTAAGAATCTCAGACTGCAGTCCTTTATCCATTTAAGTAGGAATAAGCTCCTCAGGATCTACTGAATTCAATGTAACCTGCTTCTATGTAAACATTAATGAGAACAGACTCTACATATTTGTTTTTTTTTCTGGAGAAAATGCAATTCAGCAGATATGGGAAAGTACTCCAGAATCGAACTGTAGCAAACTATGTTTTATTTACTGATAGCTGAACTCACTTTTGATTTTAACTGACTGATAAATTCAGAGACACTGTGGAGCTTCTCTGTTCTGAAGGGGAGATGGTTATCTTTTCTAAAATACCACATAAGTGGGAGAAGACAAAAATACCTGAGCAACCTGAAGCTAAATGTCTGAACAGCTTCAAAGATGATTCCTAATGGATTAATGAATGACTTTGTCAGCTAATAGGAACTGCCAAAGCTTCTGGAACACTTATAACTGTTATGTTCACCTTACCATTCAGTATGGCACAAACATATATTTGTCTCCACTCTCTATATTCATTACCTAACAAGACTTTTTCATTTGTTCTTTGCAGACTTCTGTGGAAATCCCATCTGACAATAAGGTAAGAAATTAAAACCAGCTTTTCCTGACTTTTAAAAAAAAGTTCAAATAATTTCAGGCTCAGGAAGTACTTTTGCTCTGAATGGGAGGTAGGGATAAGGGGAGAGACAGAGATGCATACTGGCATGCCATTAGCATGTCCCAAAAGAAGACTGAAAAAAATAATAATTTAGAAAAAATAAGGAAATTTTATACTATGTATTTTGTGCTTCCTATAACTTTTAACGTTAAATATTTATCTGAAAGTTCTGAAACGTTTAGACAGCACTCCAGCCCATGGCCCTAATCTAGCGTGTCTGGTCTCTAGCTGACTACTGAAGCTATGTTCATTTCCCTTCCAAACACAAACTGCATGATTTCTGTCCCTCATCCCGATCACACCATACAGAAATGTGTGTGTGTTTAAGAGAGAGAGAGAGAGAGAGATCGCATACCGACCTATCTATGTCCACTGGCTGGGGAGCTGTTTAGAATATCTTCCACACATGGAGAGGAGCTGTCATGTCTGGATGGCTCATCTGCTCCAGTGGCCCATCTTACATCCATGGATATGTATGGAAATAGATACACTTCCAGCAGTGTTATTACCAGCAATAGGCCTGAAACTGGAGCAATCTGGGGAGGCATTGCTTCTGGATATGCAATCCTTTCTTTTCTTCTGAGAGGCTCCCAGATTAGACAATAGTTGCTTCATTTTGGATCTGCTGCAGCTAATTTTCCTACACCCATTGTTTCAATTTTAAAAAAAGATCAACCATGCCAAAAAGCCTAGTAAAGCTAACAAAATTGGTGGACATTACTTCCTAGTAAGAATCTACAGTACTGTGCCTTTCCTCATCTACAAAAAGGACAGAGGATGTTTTACCCTGATTCACTTCAGTATATTTGTTGCAAGTTGTGACTAGAAAGAGAGCAAGACTATCCTTAAAGAAGACCAGTTGCCCCTATTCTCCTCTTCCCTCACTGCCAACTATTCCTATCTTTATCATAAGGTTTATGATGATAGCAGTGAAGTTGAGTTGCCCCAGGTAGTTCCTTTGAAGAGCTAGACACTTAAAAAGGAGCAATCAGAACAACCCTAACCGGCAGTTCTGATTGCTGGAAGGGGTTAGGATAGGATGACGATTTAGTACAGTGGTTCCCAAACTTTGGTCCTCCAGGTGTTTTGGAGCTGAGCTCCCAGAATTCCTGACTGTTGACCAAGCCAGCTAGGGCTTCTGGGAGTTGATGTTCAAAACATCTGGATAACCAAAGTTTGGGAACAAATGATTTAGCAACAGAGAAGAGTCCTACTGGTGGAGGTTCATGCTGGAAGTCCCAATATTGCCTATTGAAACATAACTGGGTAGCTGGGTATTGATTTACTTAGAGCTTCAAAAAGTTACTTTTTGTTATATAGGTCTAGAACCCAGTGACCATGTTGGCTGGGGGGTTCTATGATAGCCTCGGCTAAAGGCGGGATATAAATAAAAAAATATTATTATTTTATTATTATATTATTATTCTGAGAGCTGGAATCCCAAAAGCATTTTTCCAAGATCTTAATCTATTGCCAGTGGTGTTCTCACTGGTAGTAGGCTGCTCCAAGATATCCCTCTCAGACCTGGCCTTTATGTAGGTGGCACAATGAATCCTGGAGGGCAGGGATCTAAAAAAAAAAAAAAAAAGGAATCTATAAAATGAGTGCTCCATCAGCCCAAAGAGCCCAGTTTTCCAGAGCAAAAAGCACCAACCACCACTGGCTAGCAGATGGTCTTTATGTAAATCAGTCCTATTCAGCAATCCTCATTTAACTCCCCCAGTTTGAGGATTGTTCTTGAGGATTGTTCATAAAGACCATCCAGACAACATGTAGCTTATGGTAATCCCTTTATACCTATGTATGCATATGTATGCATGTTTTGATCAGCTTTATGAGACATATAACACAACACAGTTCATTTTCTTAAATTACTTGATCTCATCATGAACCTTCAACATGCTATGAAGATACAAAGTTCCAGTAATCAGAACTGATATTAGATCAATAGCTCTTTAATCCATAGCTCCTTGGTATGTACACTGTAGTCTATACATTCATAGTGACATATTTGGTTTGCCAAATGATACTATTCATCTGATTCACTCATTAATGATATAACAAGCTGTTGGCATATCAAAACCAATATAATCACATCATTTTTATCTATTCTGTGTAAACTAGGGAACCCTACCCCCCGCTCTACAGACAAATGCATTGTCGCACATTGCATATACATATACACATAGAGATAACACACAATACACATTCATACACACTGAGAAATAACATACATCCATTTTCATGCATAACACACAAGCAAACATTTATGAGTATTCTGAACCTGATTTAAGAAATATATAAATACCTATGATGGTGGTGATGGGGAGACACTACTGGCTCTGAAAACAGTAGGCATGACATCACTGAAAATTCATTTCAGGCCAACTGAAATGACTGTGAGATCTAAAAGAGTATGTAATTGTTTCTTATCCTAAATAACTAACATGTTACTTTACAGTACTTTCTGATTTCCACATCTGTGACATAGGATGTATCTAAACAACAGAGTTAAACCAGTTCAATACCACTTTAATGGTCATGATGCCAGTGTATTAAATCCTGAGACTTGTAGTTTGGTGTGGGGCTTGGAATTGGGGCTCAATATTCTAGGCATGAGTACTGTAGTGCAATTCCCTGAACTACAGTTACCAAGGTACTCTGAGGAAGGGATTGAGAATCAAATCAGTGTGTTTTGGGGACTGTAGTCCAGATGACTGGGCAAGAACTTTTTAGCAGACAATTCTAGGCTTCTTTCTAAACTAGAAACCTTAGGACTCCATAGGACAGAGAAGTGACAGTTAAAGTGGGATTCAAGTGATATACCTGTCTAGTGCACATGTACTGTGTGCCACTCATAAATTTACAAATGTGTTTTAAATTTGACAACTGACCTTGTAAAAAATGTTCTCATTTCAGGAAGAGTGCACTATCTATTATTTGGATATATATCTCAAGGCATTTAATTCATTGGAGGCTTCCATTTCCTCCTCTGAGGAAGTGGCCAGGTCATATAGCAACATGGTTGAAAGCCTGAGGTTATTTATTGAAAAAGAACCTCTCACTAAGTACTTCCCTCCAAAAAATGTAAGTAGACCACTTACAATTTGTCTTGAAACAGTAGTTTAACATAATTAAGTTTTCAATCTGGAGAGCTGCTTTCAGCTTCAGCCTTAGTGGAAGCAATTGGTAAATCTTAATGGGTTGTTGTTTATCATCATGCCACAAAACCCAGAGCCATAATGATGAAAATTCAGAGACATCTACCTTGAGCTATTTTGAGATGTGAAGCATTGTTGCATGAAAGGTCCCAAAGAGATGCTTTCTTTGTCCTGGCACACAGAAGAAACTCCCAAGCAAGGCCAGTGAGTCCAAGCTGGTCAGTTTGAATTTAAATTTTCTTGTCATGCAAGCTTTTGGAAAACCCATTGACATTCCTCCAATTGAGTCTTTGTTATCCAAAATGCTTGGGAACAAGTTTTTTGGATTTTGGAGTGATTTTTTTATTTTGGAATATTTGCATATATATAATGAGCTATCTTGGAGATGGAACCCAAGTCTAAACATGAAATTCATTAACGTTTTGTATACATTTTATGGGTGGTATAGTGGTTTGAGCTTTGGACTATGACTCTGGAGATCAGGATTCAATTCCCCACTTGTATGCAATATTTTTAATAATGTTGTGCAGGAAACAAAGTGTGTACATTGAATAAAGCAAAGGTGTCACTATCAGCCAGCCATGTGGACAATTTTGGATTTTGGAATATTTTGGATTTTAGAATTTTAGAAAGGACATCTTTTTGCTCTTCTCTAACACTGCCCTTCATGGTTGCAGATTTGTGCTTCTAGTAGCCCTTAGGGACTTCTGACTAAGGGCCTTTGCAGACTGCCAGAAATAGTGCAAATTGTGTCCACTTTTAGGGTTAGGGTTAGGGTTAGGGAATCATGGGGACTGTAGTTTATTGTGGCACCAGAGCTCTATGACAGAGAAGGCTCAATGTCTCAGAAAAACAACAACAATTCCCATGATTCCCTAGCACTAACCCTAACCCTTAAAGTGGACTCAATTTGCACTATTTCTGGCAGTCTGCAACCCCCAAGAGTTAGTGCTAGGGAGTCATGGGAATTGTATTTTTTTTCTGAGACATTGAGCCTTCTCTCTCAGAGAACTCTGGTGCCACAATAAAATACAGTTCCCATGATTCCCTAACCCTAACCCTTAAAGTGGACTCAATTTGCATTATTTCTGGCAGTCTGCAAAGGCCCTAAGGTCCAAAACACTCTGCAGAAATAATCCAGTTTGAGATTTAACTGCCCTGGCTCAGTGCTAGGGAATTCTGGGAGACATTTAGCCTTCTTTATCGAAGAGCTCTGGTGCTACAACAAACTACAATTCCCAGGATTTTCTAGCACTGAGCTAGGGCAGTTAAGGAGGTCTCAAACTGGATTATTTCTGCAGTGGGTTTTGGACCAATGCTACAAATCCACCTTATTCAGGCACTATTCATCAGACACTCACACATGCATGAACACATCGCTACCAGCAACCACCATCATAGACATTCATGTGAACATCTGAGCTGCACAGAGCTGTGAGGAGTGTGTATGTGGAGTGCTGATACAGCCATTGTCATTGCTAGACCAGGATCCAATAAGTTTAATTCTCAATGACTTTATGGACTGATTGCCTCCTTCTGCTCAGAGGTATATTACAAGGAGGCAAAATCAGGGCACTGCCTCACAAAATAAGGATTCACTCCACCCCCATGAAATTTTCCTCCAGTCCATAAATGTGTAGCATTGCAGAGAAGACACTGAAAATTGCTCACACTTAAAACCTCTTATATTTTCTGTATTAACATTCCCTTGGTCATTTTGCCTGCTTCTTTTCTTTGTGTAAATTCTATTTTGAAATGCTCAGTTGAATTTAAATTTAAATTTTTAAGTGTTTGGTTAAGCTCAGTTACTGCTAAATATTTGTTAAAACTTTAGGAGTTGGAAATATGTGGCTCTCCCATCATCCATAGTCAGGAAATCCAAGAGAGACAGATGTGGGAAATGCAGAGAAATGTGTGAGGGGTTCACCATGTTTCCCTACCTGGGTGTAAATGACTAAAAAATGCCACTAAAACTGAAATAAACAATCAAAACAAAATAAAAGGCCACTACCATACTGTGATGGATTAGTGATGTTAGAGACACCAATTCCCATCAAAGCAACAGTGTTGGGGTCCACCACACTCAACATATCCATGCTGTTTTGTGTAGAAGAAAGAATGTGACTGAATGTTAACAATGTGGTTTTTGAATATGAACATTTTTCTTTTTAATATTAAAGGAAAACCAGGGTTGTAAGAAATCTGTTGAAAGCATCAAAATCCAAAATGTACTTGAAGAGTTTGAAACATTCCTGCGATTTTTGCACCATCGTTTGGAAAACAAGCATGTGGCATGAGCTGTCCAAGGACTCCTTTTTTGATCATTTGGTTTTAGTTCAAGAGAATTGTGATGTCTTTTACTTGTGCAGGTTTTGAGAAGAAACCTGAAGGTTTATTGGGCTTTCAACATGGGTTCACTGGGAGCAGGGGGATGGGGAACACACCATATTCATCCGGACGTTATCTCTTTTAAGGTCATTATCCCTGCCTGCTTACTAGAATGTAATAAGGGAGGCACATTTCTGAGGAAGCATACATAGGGTCAAGCTATGTGTTTTCTAAAGAATGTATACCAAAGGGACTATTTATTTATTTATTCATTAACATAATATTTAAATATGTGTGTGTTTGTGTGTTAGTTCGATAGATATTTATTTAAAATGAGGTATTTGGTCCTCTTGGCAATCTTATTACCCAAGTCTCCATACTTTCAGTTTGATTCTCTATAGCTTTCATGACCAGATTCTCTTTCAAATGGGAACATGAGAGAGAGATTTTTGGGCCACAATGAAACCTAAGGTTAAGGAAACTTTTATCTTGGAACTTGCTCCTTGAATTAAAGTTTGGGATATTTACATTATAGACTACAACATGTACAATTCCCTAGTCTCTATAGTTATGAGCCATGTTAGCAATACACCAATTACACTGTACTGGATACTACTTTGCTTGAAAAAAGGAATTGTCTTTCTCCTGTACTAGCCTGCTAAGCTGCTAAAGAATGGATAGAGCAGGTGGGCAGTTCCAGGAGAATCTCAGAGGTCTTTTTTTTAGGACTCTTGCAGTCCTACCCTTCTGATGTTTTCTTAAGGGCTATAGTTTCAGGGCATGCTGGAATGGGGAGAATAATAAATATATGATCTTGTTTCTCTTCTGATGTGGGGTAGCAATACTGCACCCTCGTTCAGCAAATGCCCTAGTCTCTGAAGCAGTTTGTAACAAACAGTTTTGTGAATCAAATCTCAGAGCCCTATTGTGCCAACTGTGAATCATGGCTATAATACTAATTGTAAAAATATGACAGTTTGGAGAGAAAAGGTTGTGGGAATATATATATATATATATATATATATATATATACACCACCTTATATACTTCCATAAGTCGACCTCATGTATAAGTCAAGAGCAGGTTTTGTGACCAAAATTATACATTTTGATATGACCCATGGATAAATCTAGGGTAAAATGTAACAAAGAATCTAAAGGATAAAGCAGAGGAAAACAATGCCAAAGAACTTACAAAATTCCAGCAGGCACAACTATTTATGCTCACTCTAAAGTCTGTATGGATGAAAGAGGAGAGGGGCATCAGTGCTTGAAGAACAGATTACTCTCTTGCCTTTCAACAGGGGATGCCCCCTCCCATATGAGTTAAAGTACAGTACTTACACTGACCTGTGGATGAGTCGACTCAGTTTTTTTTGATCAATTTTTTGACTAAAATTTCTAGACCTATTTGGAGAGTTGCATTGGAAGAGGTAGCTATGATGATAGAGATCTGTTTTCATAGGTACTCTGATCATGCAGGATCTTGACTAATGTCTTTATTTATAATATTATAAATGTTATAATTTATTTAAATTTTATAATTTATAAAGCAGTCTTGGATACCATAAAACAAATCACCAAAGAATGTATTTATGCAAGTTTTGTAATAACTAATTGTGCACATGTGCATTGAATAAATTATTTTGTGAAAGTCTGGAGTTTCATCTTTATCATGAGATAAATCTTCCTCTTTTCTTTTTAATTGAAGAAGGGTGGAATCTGGGGTGTATGCCCAGATTGAGACCACCTACACAGATTTAGGGACAGCACCAGAGACACACTTTGCCCATCCTGACTTTTAGACAGTGATTGGATCTCCTTTTTATTCTTTTAATAAGACTTAACAGCAGTAGGACAAGAGGAAGGCAAACTGAATTACAGATGCTACGTGTTGCATTTAAGTTAGTTTTCAGGCTTTCCCATTAGAGAAGAAGCAATAGAGGGAAGGTTGAAAACCTCTTGTTCCCTCAGGGAAGTTGCCCCCATCCAGTTTGCCCATTCCTGTGTGCCTCCGTTTATGTATTGTATGTCTCCCCTGCCAAATACCTCCTGCAGTGTGATACCGAACAATTCTGGTCCATCCCATCCATGGGCAATAACTTAAAAGCACCCATTACATATGTTTACAACCCATCTATAATTTTTCATGGGTTGTTTGAAATCTGAGAACCCTCTTCTTAGGAAGTAGAAGAAATATTATAGAAGTGTTTTGGTTCCCCCCCCCTTCTTTTAAAGAACTGTTTGCCTGAACAAATTGTAATCAGGGCTCAACCAGCCAAGATGCATGTAACCAGATCTCTTAAGGTTGCCTGCTTCAGATTCAGAATAATCTATTTGGAAATTGTTGATAGGGGTGAGATGTGGCTCTAGGGAAAGATGCATCCCTTTGCCCATAGAAGAGTGCAAGGGAACTATGGTATTCCACATATTTTGGCTTGCAACCCCCATTAGTCTCACCCAGCATGCTATAAGGTAAGTGGAGCTGTAGGCCAAAGCATTTGAAGTCTCAAAGAAAAGATTCTCCTGCTGTGCTAGACAATCCCCCCAATGAAAACCATGGACTCACAGACCCATAGAGTTATAAAGCATCACCTAGTCCAGTGGTCTTCAAAGCGGGTGGTAGCACCCCCCCTGGGGCTGTTGGGAAGCTCCAGGGGGTGCTGAGGGAAAAAAGAGCAGCAGGGGGGCACTAAGAGGAAAAAGGGGGTGGCAAGGAATTGTGGGCTGAGGGTTGCAAATTGGGTTGCCACTGTTGCTGAAAAACTGTGGAAGTCCGGGACTGAAGTTTTTGCAAAGCAGCATGTCTCGGATTCCTGACGGCAGAAGTGAAACCTCAGAGGGGAAAAAACCACCCTTGAGGATCTGGGTGGTACTGTGCAGGTATGCCTGACCAAGAGCCCAGAGGTGGGAAGGGAAAGAAGGCAAGCAGAGGCTTGGAGCAGGGAGGAGGCTTTCTTGTGTCCTGGTAAGTGTGTGGCGATGCTGCATGCATAGTGGAACTTTTTGCTTGGGGCTAGAGCTGCCCTTATCTCCAGCTCCCTCCCACATAGAAATGTTTGTGTGTGTGTTTGAAAAAGGGGAGAACCCTTTCTTAAGGTCCAGAGTACCTCTTTCCTTTTAGTTGCATGCTAATGGGCTGGAGCTCCCCTTTCCTCCATTTCCTTCCCTGATAGAAATGTGTGTGTGTGTGTGTGTTTGAAGAAAAGAGGAGAACATGCGGGCTCTGAAAGACAAACAATGAAGTCCAGGAAATAAAATTTGCAAATAAGTCCATTAGCAACACAATGAGAAACCTTCTTTTTCTCTCCAAGTGAAAATACCTGTCACCTCCTTTGGTAGATAATATTGAATTCTCAAGAAGTCTCTGTGTTGCTGCATCTGAAACATTTTTAAATGCTGCTTAAAACATACCAAATGCAGTCCCATTTAAAAAAGAAAAACAAATGTTTGACTTTTGTGGAGGTAAAGATCTCAAAAAGTAAGTCTAAGCCCTTTGTTTCCTCTTGTTTAGAATTCCCCTGTTGTGTCTAAAATGCAGTATCTTGAAATTTAGAAAGCATATCCAGGAGTAGTCGTGTTGGCTACTCAGCAAACAATAACATTCAAAATCCACAAAACAGTGATCCCTTTCTTTTGTTTGATTTTTAACACCTTTGCCCAATGAAAAAGCCAGTTCAGCTTCAAAAGCTTGTTTCATCTGTTTTATGCATTTTGGTTGGCCAATAAAGGTATCGCTGTTTTGTGGATTTTGGATGTTGTTGTGCTTTGCTGTATGGGCTGGCAAGCATGGAAACCCCTGCATATGATTCCTAGAGTAAGAGTCCATCTTAGTCTCATAGCTGTTTGGGAACTTTTCTCCCCCTCCCCCCATAGAAGTGGGGTGGAAACCCACTTTTACTAAGTTCTCTTCCAAGTGGCTAGAATTCAGAGACATAGGTTTAATTTGCATTACAGAAATAATGCAGTTCAACATTGCTTTAACTGCCATGGCTCAATTCTATGGAACTCTGGGATTTGTAGTTTTGTGAGCTATGTAGCCTCTCTCAGGGAGCTCTGGTTTGACAACAAACTACAAACCCTAGAATCCCATAGCATTGAGCCATGGCAGTTAAAGCAGTGTCAAACTGCATTAATTATGCAGTGCAGATTCAACCATAATCATGTTAGTGTGGAATATCAGTATGCTAAGGGATCTTGTAGTACCTTTGAGACTAGCTGTGTGAAAAAAGATGTAGCATAAGCTTTTGTAGACTTGCATCTAATAATAATAATAATAATAATAATAATAATAAAATTTATTTATACCCCGCCCCTCTGCCAAATAGTCAGGGCGGCTTACAACAGTTAAAATTACACCAGAAATACAGACTAACCCCCCAATATTCCCCCCTCCCCCATTAAAAAGGTATTAAACTACACATCCTTTAAAAAAAATCATAACATAAAATATCCAATAAAATGCAGTAAATTGGAGTGACTATAAGCAAACAAGAGCAGTGGGTGAGCCAAAAAACTGAAAGAGCTAGAGACGCGCAGCTCCTGAGGCTGGGATCTAATCAGGAAAGGCCTGCTGAAAGAGATCCATCTTCACAGCCTTTTTAAAGCTGCTTAAGCTCGTAATCTGATGGATCTCGTCCGGCAGGCTTCTCTATAATCTGGGGATGATTACTGAGAATGCCCTCTGGGAGGTGGCAGACAGCCTTGATTTTACTGGCTGGAGCAAATTCCTCCCAGAGGACTGGAGTGTGCGGGGAGGATTGTATGGAAGGAAGCGGTCCCAAAGATAGGTTGGACCCAAGCCATTTAGGGCTTTAAAGGTAATAACCAACACCTTATACTGGGCCCGGAAACTGATAGGCAGCCAGTGGAGAGACTTTAATACTGGAGCTATGTAGTCTATCCTAGATGTTCCCGAGACCACTCTGGTTGCCATATTTAGTACTAATTGAAGTTTCTGGACCAAGCACGAGAGTAGCCCCATGTAGAACACATTACAGACATCTAGACGGGAGGTTACCAGCACGTGCACCACAGTCTCAAGGTCCCTTACTTCCAGGAAAGGGTACAGCTAGTGTATCAGCCGAAGCTGGTGACAGGTACTCCTGACCATCGCATTTAGCTGATTAGTCATCAGGAGTGAGGAATCAAGGAGCACCCCCAGACTGCAAACACAGTCCTTCACGGAGAGTATGACCCCATCCAGGACTGGAGGTTGCAACCCAATACCTGGTTTTGGGGCCGCTACTGTGCACACTTCCGTTTTGTCTGGGTTCACTCTGAGGTTTTAGGGAAGAAAATTATGGCAACCGTACTTGCAAGAAACTATTTTTGGACACCATTCTGGGACAAGACAGAGGGAGGCCGAATGGAGAGCTGTGGGAAACAAGCCATATCTCTCCAGGCTGAGAGGCAAGAGACCTAGCATGGCTCCTCCAGCTTTGCCTCACCTTGGAACAGAGCAAATGGATCCTGTACTTCCCTTGCTCCCTCCCCTCTTTGGGCACCAAAATACTTGCCGTGCCCACCTTTTCCCAGAAACTGCTTGGCTTCCATCTGCAAGGAGCCCAAGAAGGAAAGCTTCTTTGGGTAAGAAGGACACCAGCTGGTTGCAAGGTGAAAGAGGGGGGGGGCAGGCATGTGCTCTTCTTTTCCTTTTGCCTTGGCTATCTAGCTTAAATCAGCTAGCCAAGGCAGAAGGGAAGGGGACAGGCACATACCATATTTTCCAGCGTATAAGACAACTTTTAGACCCTGGAAAAGGGTCTCAAAAGTCGGGGGTTGTCTTATATGCCAGGTAGAGGAGGAGGAGGAGGATGAAGACGAAGGGAGAAAGAGAAGGAGAAGGAGAAGGAGAAGGAGAAGGAGGCTAGGCGAAAGAGGAGGAGGATGAGGGGAGAAGGAGAAGGAAGCCAGGGAGAGGAGGAGGACGAGGGGAGATGGAAATCATAGCTGGGAGATGGAAATAATTTTTAAAGCAGCATTTAAATCTGGAGAGGGGAGATGGAAATCATAGCTGGGAGATGGAAATAATTTTTAAAGCAGCATTTAAATCTGGACTATTTTTTAAAAAGTAAGGTCCAAAACACACTGCGGAAATAAATGCTAGGGAACATGGGAGCTGTAGTTTGTTGTGTTTATAAGTGACAGTTTTCTTGCTAAGTACCTGTATATCATAAGCATTTGAATTGAAATTACCATATTGAAATCAAATCTGATTTTTTAAAATTTTTATTTGGTGTGCGTTGGAAGAGGGTTAGTCTTATACGGCAAGTATATCCCAAACCCTATATTTTAACTGGAAAAGTTGGGGGTCGTCTTATACGCCCAGTCATCTTATACACCAGAAAATACGGTACTCTTTTTTCCTTTTTGCCTTGGCTAGCTAGCTCAAGCCAGCTAGCCAGGGTGGAAGGGAAGGGGGCAGGCTTTTCCTCTTTTCCCCCTTGTGTTGAACACTGTCAATGCTCTGGAGACTCATGGGGGTTCCTTTTCCTTCTCCCCTTTATTCCCCCCTCTCTCTCTTTGCCAGGAGAAGCCTGGAGGAAGTGGAGGAAGAGGGCACCTGCAGGGATATTTCTTGGCATGGGCTACCCAGGCAGCCACACAGCACTTCCTTCCTCAGGTGGAAATCCTGCTGAGCTTGCTTGCCTGCCTGCCAGGCACCCCATTTGGACAATGTTGATCCTTCCATAGAGGGGCCTCCCTCTTTCACCTTCCCAAGCCACTCCTCAGCCTCACTTTCCTTCCCCCAAATACAAACTTATGGGGCTCCAGGTTCCCTTTGCTAGCAGCAATTGTTGTGTGCTTTCAAGTTGTTTTCACACTCATGGTGACCCTAACGAGAACCTATCATGAGGTTTTCTTAAAGATTTTCTTGAGAGGAGGTTTGCCATAAACTTCCCCTGTGGCTGAGAGAGTGTGACTTGCCCAGGGTCACCCAGTGGGGTTGCATGGCAAGCAGGATTTCATTTACTTCATTTGCAAAATTACCCAAAAGCAGTCACTTCCCTTGCTTAGGATACTTTCTCTCTTCTCCCACCCCCACCCCCTGCAGTAGAACAATGGACCTAGTACCAAGAAATACTTTCCAAGAGGAAAAGGCACAGTAGCCTGAAAAAATTGGGAACCACTGACCTAGTCTAACACACACACATACTCCACACTGCTAGTACAGAAAACCCCACAGCTTAAAACATCTCTGAGGTGGCCATTCCCGCCCCCCGCCCCCGGTAATTTATACATGTAAAAGGAAAGGGTGGCAGTGGTTTTGTTTCTTATTCATAACTCATAGACTCACATACACATAGAGCTGAAAGAAATCCTGAGGGCCATTTAGTCTAATCTCCTGTCAACAGAGGAAATGCACAGAGAAAATATCCCTAAAAAATGGACACCCAACCTCTCTTAAAAACCTCCAAAGAAGAAAAGTCAAGAACATTCTGAGGTAGTATATATCATCCATCTTATATATTGATATTAAACAACATCACTCTGTTGCCCTGCCACAATCATGCTAGCTTAGGAATGGAAACATATCAGTTTAGCATCATTTCTTAGTTCATTTTTCCCCACAACAGTGCTTTGGCCCTTCATGGTCATTTGATCTGTTTTCCTCACTGCCAAACATTGTCTTCTAGGAGGAAGAGCAGCACTAGCAATCCTGGTTGCCAACTGCCTCCCGAAGCCAATTGCTGTGTGAATGTGCACACCACAGTTGGCTGCCATGATTGCTGCAAGAGGGAAGGGGACAAGGACCAGAATCACCCTCTCACACCTCATGACAGCCTGAGAAGCAGAACTGCAGAGGAAGGGACCTATTGCACTGCAAAAGCAGCAAAAATGAGAGCCTATTGACAACATTTGTCCATCAATGGAAAGGTGTACTACAGTAACAAATGGAATGCAAGGTGGCGGCAAGACGTGCAATAAGTACTGGCCAAAGACACTTTTATCCTACTAAAATTCTGTTTTGCTACCCTAATGTAATAAAGTCTCTGGTGAGGTAAATTAACAAATACAATAAGAAACCCTGTCTTTTCCCCCCTTTAACATCCTGGAGAGTAAGGAATGTCCTTTTGAGTCTGTGACTGCATACTGTTTTCAAAAACTGCCTTTCACATAGAACACTGAATATCAAGGAGAGAGATTTTAGCTTAGTTTTCTTCTGGACATGCTGATTTTCTATGGGTAGATATGTTTCATATGGGACCTTCCAATCACATTTGATCTCACCACCCATCTGAAGATTTACACACCTGGTACAGATTTATCACCTCAGCAGTCATTTGGGAGCACTTGGTTTTTAATGTAGTATAAAGCATGCATGTGGTGTGTACACTGTCATATGGGAAGACTCTTTCCTCATTCTGAAAGGTGGAAAAAGAGACACATAGTACATTCCTCCTAATCTTTATACGTTTTCCCCTACACTAGTGATATCACTGGTGGGAAAGAAATAGCATGTGTGAGCAGTCCAAACGTCTACCTGATATGTGCAACCACATACGTGGGCGGTGCAACTATTTGCAATACAGTATAACCTCACAGTGGCTTTTCCACAAGATAAAGATGCTCAGATAAATTCTGCATGGTACTGTTGTTGCTTTTGCCATTACATTATAAACTTTGCCTGGAGGGAATGGGATGTGGTTGTATCACAGGTGGTATCAGGCCAGTGTTCCTTCACCAAAGGAAGGAAGGAAGGATAAAATTCCTGCATAGAATGACCTCCACATGGATTATGTAGACTAGGGTTGCTAGCTCAGTACACCACCAGACCCTAAGATTTCAGGGTCCCAAACTTGAGACGTGAAGAAGACATCTTGTGATGTCAGAAGAGGCAGGCCATAATGATATTACAAGAGTGATGTCACAAAGTGAAGCTCCTGGTGTCATTAAGCATGACCTCCTAAACCTCAACACAGTTGCACAAAGGGTGCCATTCCAATAAAAAGCAGCAAGTCTAAGAAATGAGATAACATCTTGCTGGTGGCGGACAGCAGTACATGAAAATGGACCAAATATACACTATCCCTTCAACTACTGATCCATTCTGGGAGGACTGTAATTGTGAATAACCACTCCCAATAACTAAGGGGATGTGGAACATTTCCATAGATGATCATGATGATGATAATTTGTATCCCGTTCCTCTGTCAAGCAATCGAGGTGGCTTACAGCAATTAAGATTCCTCACAATATATTAAAATACAATCCAAACATCCCAAAACCCACCCACCCCTTAAAAAAGTATTAAACCAATTTATCCATTAAAACAACTTAATTAAAACATATAAACAAACTCAACTCACTAAAACAAAACCAAATATGACAAACAAAGTGACTGCAGCCAAAAATGGGATAGGAAAAGATAAAGAGACTCCTGAGGCAGGGAAATCTAGTCAGAAAAGGCCTGCCGGAAGAGATCCATTTTAACAGCCTTTTTAAAGCTGCTTAAGGTCGTAATCTGATGGATGTTGTCTGGCAGGCCGTTCCATAGTCTGGGAGTGGTTGCCGAGAAGGCCCTCTGGGAGGTTGCAGACAGCCTTGTTTTTATCGGCTGCAGCAGGTACCTCCCAGAGGACCAGAGTCCAGGGGGTGGATTGTATGGGAGGAGGTGGTCCCAAAGATAGGTTGGACCGAAGCTATTTAGGGCTTTAAAGGTAATAACCAACACCTTATAATGGGCCCAGAAACTAATAGGCAGCCAGTGGAGAGACTTTAATACCAGTGTTATATGGTCTCTCCTTGATGTTCCAGAGACCAATCTGGCTGCCATATTCTGTACTAATTGAAGTTTCTGGACCAAGCATGAGGGTAGCCCCATGTAGCGTGCATTATAGAAATCAAGATGGGAGGTTACCAGGGCGTGCACCACTGTCTCAAGGTCCCTTGCTCCCAGGAAAGGGTGCAGCTGGCATAACAGGCGCTCCTGACTGTCACATTTACCTGATTGGTCATCTGAAGTGACGGATCCAGGAGCACCCCCAGACTGTGAACACAGTCCTTCATGTAGAGTGTCACCCCATCTAGGACTGGAGGTTGTATCCCTATTCCTGATTTCGGGGCAGCTACAGTGAGCACCTCCATTTTGTTTGGATTCAATCTCAATCTGTTTTTCCTCATCCAGTCCATTACTGCCCTAAGACAGTCATTGAGAGGGGAGATGCCATCAGGAGCCGAGGCCGCTGACTGAGACATGGAGAAATAGATCTGGGTGTCATCAGCGTACTGATAACACCCCGCCCTATGTCTCCAGGTGATCTCTCCCAGCAGCTATATATATATATTGAATAGCATCGGGGACAGGCTGGCGCCTTGGAGGATACCACAAGTGAGCTCTTTTTTTGCAGAGCAACTGTCCCAGAGCATCACCCTCTGGGATCTGCCTGAGAGGAAGGAACGGAGTGCCTCCAATTCCTAACCCACTCAGGTGATGCTATGATCTATCGCATCAAAAGCCATTGAGAGGTCTAAGAGCACCAACAGGGTCACACTACCCCCGTCGATGCTCAAACGGAGGTCATTGGCCAAGGCAACCATGGCAGTCTCAACTTCAAATCCCATCCTAAAGCCAGTTTGAAATGGATCTAGATAATCAGTTTCATCCAACTTGGAGTTGAAGAGCAACCGCCCTCTCGATTACCTTACTCAAAAATGGTAGTAAGGAGACTGGCCTATAGTTGTTCATATCCAGGGGGTCCAGGGAAGGTTTTTTCAGAAGCGGCCTAACTGCCACTTCCTTCAAACAAATAGAATATAACCTTCCCTGAGGGATGCATTGATGACTTCCATGAGCAACATCCTCACTGCATTCTCCCCCCAGATGACCAGCCATGATGGGCAAGGGTCGAGAGGGCAGGTCATTTTCCTCACTCTGCCAAGGAGCTTGTCCACATTATTGGTACTTACAGATTGGAACTGATCCAGAATAATTTCATTAATGGAGTTGCTGGACACTTCATCAATTGATTCTGTCAAAACACTGGCGTCTAAGACACCCTTCACAAGTAAAAAGAGACAGAGACAAGTTTGAATACATGTATTTTCTTTCTTGTCAGTGAGTGTAGAAACTCCCCTGGAAATGTTTTTTTTTTAACCAACTATGTGCTGTGGGTAATGATGTTACCATGTGTACAGACATACTGAAAAGTTTGAGTAATACTGTTCCTTTGTATTCAGGAAAAAATCCCTTCTTGTACTCTGTAGCCTTTTTATTTTCTCCATGTTTCTTTTCTACCATCTTTTTCTGCTAACCTGCACAACCACTCCTTAGGCCTTCTCAAATAACTTCCAAAGTATTTGCCATGTGTTTTTAATTCAGTTTATTATTTTTTAAAATAAGTCTTTATAACACTGGTTATCTGGCTAACCAATATCACCAGTTCCTATCCCGTAATATAAGTGTTTACAAATTAGTTAGTTTGAGTGGTCTCAGCTGGGGACTGTAGGTGACCACTAGGGGTGTTGTGTCATTTTTTGGTTTTGGTCTATCTTGCAATTAATAAATTATTCTACATTGTTTGTTTATTGGAATCTAGTTAAATAACTTCAACTGAAGTACAGATGCATTAATTCATAATTTTCCAATCATTGGCTTATCTCACTTAGTAGCATCTATACTGACCGGCATTAGCTCTTCAAGGTTACCTCCAAATTTACCCAGAGGAACTGGGTTTGAACCTGAGACTTTCTGCTTGTAGAGCATGTGTTTCCCCCATATTTACAAATCCTCATCCTCTAAAAGGGCAGTTGACTACCAAACCATTTCTGGATTTCTTTAGACCAGGGGTAGGCAACCTTTCCCCTTTAAGGGCCGAGGGACTTCAGCTCCCAGAATCCCAGGAGCTATTGGCCAACATGGGACTATTGGCCAACATGGCTGAGGCTTCTGGGAGCTGAAGTCCCTCGGCCCTTAAAGGGGAAAAGTTGCCTACCTCTGCTTTAGACTTAATGACCTATCATTGCTTTCTGCTTTAGCAAGATGGCAAAGTGCCAAACACATTTCCAGGAAACAAACCACTTTTAGAATAGATATTTTTTTTCTGTGTGGTTTCTACACAGATACTGTCTGTTTTTTGTGAGCAGTTTTTGATTTTATCTGGGCCTGAACACAGGGCCTTAGAAAAGAGAAGGTGGGGACACACCTTGAAAACATGAAAACAATTGAAACAACTCAGTGTGATAATTGATAATTTTGCAATTGCATAGCCCCTCCAACAGTGCCCAGAGGCCAATGATACATTGAAAATCTTACTCTTGGGACAGAAATAGCGCTCTGATCTCTAAAGGGGGGGGGGGGAATCATGACTTTTATCCTCCTTATCTTTGTGGAAACATCTACATTTGTCATTTTTCTGACACTGGAAGGAGGAAATGGTGAAGATTGGGAGGGGGGTCTATTTCTACAAGATCCAAAGCTTTCTGAACCCTTGACTCTGCCCCACAAGATTTAGACCAGCCTTAGAGATGGGGCCCCTTTACATTAGGCAATAGCATTATTATTCCACCCCAACCACCATGGTTCCACCTTATGGAATCCTGGGGTTTGTAGTTTGGTCAGAGGCATCAGAGAGGAGCTCTCTGGCTGAAAATTACAATTGTCTTCCTTCTAAATTGCCAGTCCCAAGATTCCATAGAATGTATCCATGGTAGTTAAAGCGGAATAATAGCACTATAATTGTGTAGTGTAAATGAGCCCCTGGTCTAAATGGTTGCTTGCAATGGGAGAGAAATAGTAAATAAGAAAATAGCTGGGGAGGAGCAGCTCCTCTCTCACTTCTACCACTATGGAAGAACCTTGGCAGGCAACGTTTGCAGAAGTGGAATCTTGAAATAGTGGGATTAGAAGATGCATAGGTTGCTGAGCACTAAAGGAAATAGTTTTTCTTTTAGATAAATGAAAAAGATATATGATCAATTTACGTAGACAGCTGAGGGAAGTATGACCTTCAAGATAGTGTTGGAGTGCAGTTCCCATTAGTAGTGGTCAACAAAGCCAATTGTGAGGGATGATGGGCGTTTCAGTTCCACAACTTCTGGAGGGCCACAAATTTCCCAGTTCTCTTTTATCTGTTAAGGATTGTGATATGGCTACTCTCTCAAATTTAGTTCAGCTTCTAACACACAGTTAGGTCGTGATAGCCGTAGTTTAAGATGACTTTGTTTCTCCTGACAGCATTCTGCTTCAATCAACAACATTTCATTGGGCAGGTGTGATTTTTCAGTGAGTGTAAGCAGCTTGCATCCTTGGGGTGGTCCTTGAATAGGAATGGAAGCTCCAGCTTGTACAAATTGTGACACTCATTTGCTCCCAATATTTGGGTGTGGTAACAACATCAGCTTTACCAAAGCCTTTCAGCACATTTGTACCTGTTACTTTTAAGATACAGTTCAAGGTCAGCCAATACACACTTCTGGTCTGCATTCACTACTGGTCTGGTGATAATATTCTAAGCCTTAAATGCCTTGGAATATTGACACTTGAAGAAATTCTGCAGGTGCGCACACACAAAGAGACACATATATATCTGCCTTAGAGGTCCTCCTCTGTGTTTTGCTGGTGGAGCCAATATTCTGGAAGGACATGGGAGAGGGTCTTCTTTGCTGTGCCACCCCAATTGTGCCATACCCTCCATTTGCAGGCATGATATATTCTGGAAGGACATGGGAGAGGGTCTTCTTTGCTGTGCCACCCCAATTGTGCCATACCCTCCATTTGCAGGCATGATATATTCTGGAAGGACATGGGAGAGGGTCTTCTTTGCTGTGCCACCCTAATTGTGCCATACCCTCATTTGGAGGCATGATTGGCATTTGTGCTGGTGTCCTTCCAGCACCAAGTAAAAACATGGCTTTTTTTTTAATTAAAGCCTTTCAGCCCTAATTTGATATTACCCAAATCTGCCCATGTGTTATGGTTTAATATTGTGTTAATTTATTTTAAACTGTCTTATTTTAAACTTTTCAAATTGTTTAACTGTTTGGTCTATTTAAATTATTTTTGTTGTTTTATATTGGTTATTGTTTAAACTGATTTTACTCTTGTGCCACCCTGAGTTCTTATGATATAAAGTGAGATATAAATATCTGAATAAATAACACAATGCAGCATTACTGATGATGTTGAAAAATGGTAAACAAGATTCCAGACCTAGGGAAGTTATAGCACAGAAAGCTATTTTCTCCACACATAAATCACTTTTTGAGATTTTCATTGAGATTAAAATCCATGAGACGCTACCCACCTGAGAGTCATCTCAGCATCTTGGAGCCCATAAATGACCTTTGGAAATCACCCAGATCTTCAGTTCAACATATTAGTTAAGGATTAGTACAGCTCTTATTCTGGCATTATTCACTATGCACATACACATACCAATGATTCTAAAACAGTTGGAGGAAGCTGTTTTTGGGGTGGGGGGTGTCCCTAAAAGATGACTAATGATGTTAAAAATGCCTCTGATTTTGCTCCCTTCCACCTGGTTTGTATCATTATTTCCAAAGATCATTGTGCTTTGTTTGAAATATCTTCCTTTTTTACAATCTGTTTTTATTGTGTATCTATTTAAGTTTTTTGATTGCATACATTCTTGTAGGTGCCTTTAAATCAACCCCAGCTTATGGAGATCACAGGGCTTTTTTTGACAAGAGTTATTCAGAGGAGGTTTGCCATGGCCTTCCTCTCGATGTAGCCTACAGCACTTGGTGCTTTGTTTGACACATCTTCCTTTCTACAATCCATTTTTTTTATGTGCATTGATTTTGTGTGAAGTTTCTTTGTGACATTTTTAAACAGTAGCAATGTTAAATTGATCCAGCTTTATAGGCAGAAGCATATGCATGTCTACTCAGAAGAATGTATGTCTACTCAGAAGATCATCGTAATTTTATCCTAATAAGCTGCTGCTTGAAGGCAAAAGATCTTGTATGATCTTGGAAGTTAGCAGAGTTAGGCCTGGTAAATACTTGGAAGGATGTTTGCCAGGGTATCCCAAGGGCTGTAAGCTACATCTGGAGGAAGGCCATGGCAAACCTCCTCTGACTTATTCTTGTTAAGAAAGCCTTGAAATAGGGTTTCCATAAGTTGGGTTAATTTAAGGGCACCTAACAACAGTAACAAAAAGTTAGTGACATTTCGGTCTCATTGAAATAAATAGCACCAGGCTTTAAAGTTATGGGCTTTGGCCCTACTGTTTTCAGTGTGATTAAATTGACACCAATGGGTTGGTTTATTCATTAAAATTCATGAGCTGTCCTTTAGGATAAACTATCCCAATATGGTTATCCAATTCATTATCTCTATTTATAAATTGGAGGGGAGCGAGTGAGAATGGAATTATTGATAATTTCCATTACTTTTGGTGTTGAGTGTAAGAATTATGTGTTTTAGCTCTCTTAGAAAACGTACCTTACAAAAATAAAATTTCCAAGTACCAAAAGTTCCCAATTACAACAGCTTAGACTTCAAAATATCTTTCTCTTACTTATGAAGTCAGCCTTCTGTGGTTAACATCTTAGTTTCTCTGAAACCACAAAAGAGTTTCTTGGTTGGTTTTCTTCTTTTTTCACGTAGTTTAATTAATTTCAGCTTTCCATTTATGTTTGTCAAAAACAGTAATAGTAGATCCTACTACAGGAGCACAACTCATATCTTAGCTTATTACAGCTGGCTCTTCGTATCTTCAGGAGTTCCATTCCAGACCGCCTTGCAGATACTAAATTACACAGGACCTCAACTCCTGTTGTCTTCAATAGTGGCACAACATGCACATGACTGTGGTGACACTCCATGTGCATGTGCTGCCATTGGGGAGAATGGGGTGGGACTATCCAGAGATGCACCAATCCATGGATGGCAAACCTGTGGTTAGGAAGGGCTGACTGTACTTAGCAGAAAGGCATACTGTTTTTTGACTGATCTTCAGGGCAGGTTGCAATAGACTGTGACCAAAGACAGTAATCAGACCTTGAAATGCTCTCTTCCAGGGAACTATTACACTAGCTCCATTCAGTGGCAGCTAGTGACCTCTCTGTCAGTGGGATAGTGAACCCACTTTATAGCAATAACAAGTATATTTCTATACCACTTATCAGTGCAGTGAAGCACTCCCTAAGCGGTTTACAAAGTGTAAGCTAATTGCCCCAACAAGCTGGCTCCTCATTTTAGCAACTTTGGAAGGATACAAGGCTGAGTCAACCTTGAGCCCTTGGCTGGTATTGAACTCACAACCTTGCAAGTGTGAGTGGCTGCAGTACAGGCATTTAACCACTGCACCACCAGGGCACTTTGGATTTTATTCAGAACTTTAAAGGAGTTATCATTAGTCCTTTGATTAGTTCTGTTCCAAGTCTCTTGCAGTAATTTGTAGATCTTAGCTATTTTACTTTTTTCTTGAGACCATAATATTTTATCCACTTTATTAGAAGGGCATTAAAGGGCATTCATTCTGATTTTCCTCAAAGACTTTGATTTCAAGGTCCTCTGTAAATCTTAATTTGCAAGTAGGTAAACCAATGAACCATTTTAGTGTTATTTTCATGTTATTTTCCATCTCCTCTCTCGGCTGCATTTTGACATTACCCATTGCCTTTCATGATAAGATCTTTATATTTCAGCTAATCTTGTTTTTGTTCCCATCTACCGAAGAAAGCTTTGGGGGGGGGCAGGTATCCATAAAGGAAATTTTGAATAAAAACTTTATTTGCATCCATATTCTAATTAATGCCCTTCTAATAAAGTGATTTTTGAATTCTTTATTAACTTTGGTTTTATTATACTAAATATAGGTGTACCATCTATATTTAAATTGAATTGTTCTAAATTAAACAATTTCTCACTGTTCAGTTTCAGCTAGTCTTGTATCCAAATAAAGCCACACACCAAACAGCACAATGTGAAGTTTGGGAAGACATATCCCCCCCTTTCTTTTGTGTCTCTTAATATTTCCCATTTAATTCTGAGGTTTTATCCCCCTTTCCACAAACATTTCTTCAATTCCTTATTCCATTTTGAGAAAAGTTTCTCCTTAGTGATGACTGGCAAGCAAGATGATTTAAAAACAGAAAAATTAATTTTGGTAAAATATTCATCTTGATCATGGATATTATTCCTAGTAGTGATAATATTGGCGCAGGACCTGTGTCATACAATCTCCCTAGAAAAATGGGGAAATGCATGGAAGAAAAGAAACTCATTTACAGCCTCCCAAGATCTAAAAGAAAACTTTCTCAAGATTGCAAATAGGTGATACTATACACCTCTGAAACTAGACAATATATATAAGCTGGGAGAAAACATATGTTGGAAGCACCATAAGGAGGCTGGTTCATTACTTCATATGTGGTGGACCTTCCCTCAGATAAAAAAAAGTTCTAGCCCAAAATACATATGGTAACACACACAAAAATATTCAAAATACAATATCCTTTATTGCCAGAATTATATCTCCTCAATATGACCTCTGTGCTCTATAAAGAAGATAAGAATAAACATGGGAAGATTATTCTATACCTAGTTACAGGGCAAGACTAATACTGGAAAAGAAGTGGAATTTAAAAGAACCTCCAATAATAGATGAATGGATGCTGAAAATTAGTGATGAGAGAGAAATGGACAGGTTGACATTTCTAGTGAATAAAAAAATAATGATCAAGGTAGAGAAATATTGGCTACCATTTACTGGATTTTGGGAGGAAAATTGGAGCATAAATAAAACATTTCTTCAGAATAATTAGAAGACTATCCAGATTGTAAAGGTCTATCATAAGGTAACATAAGAATAATAAATACATAATACTTCTCATAGATGGCAAACACAACAAAGGAAAATGGAAAAAATAATGAAAGATTACATTAATTAACTTTCTAATGTATTGAAGGAGAAGCAGGAATCTCTCTCTAAACATGATTTTGTACTGAGGAGGGTGTCAGAGATTATCTAACTGAGATAAAATTGATAAAAAGATAATAATCTCATTTAGAATGATGAACTACATGGAAGTTTTACAAATATAACATATAATTTGTTTTTGACATGCATGATGTACTGTACTTTAACGGAATAAAAATTTAATAAAAGAACTTTAAAGGTGTTATCCACCGTGTTGAACTCTATTCCCATCATAGCTTCAGCACCTTAGGTAGCACCTTTTAAAAAATAAAGAACAAAAATTATTGTATGCTTTGTCACAGATTGGACAATGAATGGGTAACTACCTGAGCCTGAGTTCAGGATTATGGAAAACAGTGCTGCCTGCTTCTGCAAACCTTTTGAACTCTAAAAGAAACCAGCTCAGGAGTTGCAGGAGGTTGTCATCCAGATCATGTGGGGAAGAGAAAGGTTAATGCTGTGAGGAGGTATTTTGTCTATGGCTGCTGCCATGCTGCAGAATTAATGCAGTTTGACACCACTTCAACTGGAATCCTGGGATTTGTCGTTTGTTGTGGCACTAGAGCTCTTGGACACAGAGGGCTAAATATCTCACAAAACTAAAAATCCCAGAATCCCTAGCATTGAGCCATGTTAGTTAAAGTGGTGTCAAACAGCATTAATTCTGCAATGTAGCTGCGACCTACATAAGTGATGAGAGTGATTGCATATCTTTCCTGGGGATGGGAGGGAAGTGAGTGTTTTGGAATATGTGGGAAGGAAGTGGATGAATATATATATGAGTCAAAGGTGGAAGGCAAAGTAAGAGAAAGAAAGAGAGCAAGAATATGTCTTGGCACCACCCCAGAATATGCTCAGAAGATGGCTGTTGAAGGAACATGGTTGAGTGGCAATGTCAGGAAAGATTTTTTTAAAAATCAGCAAGGACTGCCTGGAAGCTTCCACTGTTCAAATAGTGGAACAAGGCATTTTAGTTGAGATCTATATGGTAAAATAGACATGCAGTCCTAGTTTTTGGACACCCAGTGAAAACAAATAGATATGTACAATTTAATCAATGAACCTAGAATACAGACTCAGATTAGAAACCCCACTCCCTCATATTATAATCTCTATATTTACTTTGTATTTTTAAAATCACTTGCCCTTCATTCTGAATGTCAGAGTTGTATGTAGCAAAGAAGCTTCCACTCGTGAGCCATTGGGATGAGAAGATGGACACCCAAAAGGAATTTCTTAAAGAATGCCTTGAGGTTGGGGCTGTATTAAGCAGTACATACCCTGTTCCATCACTAAAAACATAAATAAGTTTAATGTTTCAGCACTAGGCATACACTGTTTTGTTTTGACAGACGTTTGGAAACAGACTGTTCATGGGACATAGGCTTTTAATAATGGGATATATTGTCTGTGTTGTTTTTTAATGGCTAAGCTTTAAAATTGCTTTTAATTCTGTGGATAGGTTATTTTAACTTTTGGGTGCTTTTTGAGATGTGAACTTTATCGGTATCTGTTTTAACTTTAGTAAGCCCTCTTGAGTCCCACGAGTGTTGGGGAAAAGGTAGGAAACAACAATAACTGCAACAACAACTGCAACAACACCAATGCTGTTAGCTTCTGAGTAATGGCTGTTCAGGATGGGCATGGAAACCAACACTGCAAGAGTTAATCCAGTAAACAAAGAAGAAAGCATGTAGGGGAATAAATGACATCTATTAATGGCAGCTTTGTGTGGGTACCTTGCTGTGCCTCTTTCTTGCTTGTGTACCCATGCCTTCAACTGTGTCATCTTCCTTGTGACTAATAAGGTTTCAACTGCCTCTGAGCAAAAATGCACATATTCCTCAAGAACTCTGTACCCTTCCTTTTGTACACGGGATTCCCCAGTACTCTCGTCATCACTTTGAGCAACTCTGCATCTATCTTTGAATTCTCTCTGTTTATTTCTGTTCTGAAAGAGCAAAATGTATCTTACATCTGCACTGCTATTTCTCCACTCTTGTAATCATCAACCTTAGCTGAAGGCAGCCAACAAGAAAGCAATCCCCTCCCCTCACAAATAAGGATAGATCTTCTCAGGCAATTAACTTTTTTTTCCTCCCAATCCTAGCTTCCTTCCTCCACCCAGGCTGCAAACATACAGTTAAGAAATACACACAAGACTGCTATCATATACTGCAAAAACAGAGAGTTTTCTATATTTAGCATGGACATCAATCTTTCTTAATTTAATTTTTATCATGGAAAGATCTACCTGAATAACTGACTGGGGGAAAATAGTGAACAAACACATGTGAATGTATTATTAAAGGCAGAACTGATCCTACCTTGTGATCACATGCAAGACAAACGTAGACTCTTTAATGTTTGCATCTTTTTCGAATTATGCATGCGCTCATATCACTAGATTCAACCAGAGGGTGAGATCTGAAAAGAAAACCATCTGCTTAACTAAAAGCACTCGCAGATGTGCTGATAGATACAAGCCTGCCTCTGCAAATAAACAGTGGCTGAGAGAGATGGGAAGTAACAGTGAAAGAGAAGGATGCAGTAGTGGTCACTGCTGCTTCTTGTTGCTTCCTGCCTGGAGTTGTTGTCAAAGGGTAGTTCTTACTGACAAAAAGAAATCATAAACTACCCTTTATCAATAATTCCAGGGGGAAGGAGTATTATAAAGGTTCAAACTATATGAAGGAACAACTTGCAAGCAGCCTGCTCACTCCTGCTGGTGGTTTTGAGATGAGTGCCCTCATGGCATTCACAGAACAGGGCTGTGGGATGGATCTTGAGCCTTGGGGAAAATGGCCTGTGAAGGTGAAGGCAGGAGGAAGAACAGCAGCATATGACCCCTGGTGCTGGATGCACAATTGATGTTTGTGAGGGAGTAAGAGAAGGGAAGGAGCAATGCCAGTGTGTATACTTCAGCCACTGTTGATGCTTCGAGGAGGAGAGATTGCTGTGATGGCAAGTGCTTTTTCCAAGTTGGTGGTTATCACTGTGAAGTCAATGACAGCTCATCCTGCTTCATATATGCAAGATTTGACTCTCTAAAGCAAAAGGGCCAGTAACAAGTTGGATAAGATGGTTGGAGTGGAGTGGGGTTTGTTTGTGTCTGATGGTAATAGGATTTTAAACAGAGGACTGTTAGGAATGGGTCCAGGTGACCATGTGTAAAACTGTGTATATTGTGAAGACAGGTGGATTTGTGCAAAGTGCTCTCTTTGTGGGACAAGTGTCCTGTCTCCACATTTCCTATAAGTTCTGCCCTGCAAGCAATAGGCAGGCACACTTGAGTCCACAGGCCCATGCCCTATTTTCTGAGCTATTGTGGTCTTCCTGTGTGGCTTTGTTTTGTCTTGTTTTTCCCCAGTACGGATGATGGAGTGCTGTGATTGGATACTGGTTTCCTGTGCACTATGGGAAGAACATTGACAAGCACACAAAACTGGGCCAATGAGGGCATGGTTGTGGTTTGTAGGATGACAGATAAGTGTTAGTGTAAACGGACTAGACTGGCAACAGTTTCCCAGA
This sequence comes from Phrynosoma blainvillii, assembly GCA_026167975.1. NCBI lineage: Eukaryota > Metazoa > Chordata > Lepidosauria > Squamata > Phrynosomatidae > Phrynosoma > Phrynosoma blainvillii. The sequence continues at coordinate 276,998,276 of JANUYF010000002.1, read as the reverse complement.
GGACCTTTGTGTCTGCTGCCCCTAAACTGTGGAATTACCTACCGGAAGAGATACGACAGCTGAAAATGCTGATGGCATTTAAAACAACATTAAAGATACATCACTTCTGGCAGGTCTACCTAGTCAATTTTAAATCATCACTTTTTAATTTGTATATTTTAAAGAATGCACTCATATGAGTGTACTTTAATGGTTCTCTAGAATTGTATTTTAGCTGCTGATTTTATGTGTTCTCTTTTTAAATTATGTTTTGTATTTTAACATGTTGTACCCCACTTCAATCCTTGAGGAGAGGTGGGAAAGAAATAATGTACTATTGTTATTACTACAACGTCTACCTTGTGTCACCCACAACTCTGGTCCATTTTAGCTATACTACCAGAACGACCAGAATCATGGTGGTGATGGCATATCTTGAATTTTGCCATCTTCTCAGGGCTTCCATCCAAGAATGGCTGGTGTCTACCATGTGGGTGGGGTTGTGAATTTGCTCCATGTAATGGAACTATATAAGCTGCTGATTATGTGATTCAGCCTCTTGGATAGCTCCTTTAAAATTTTGACTAAAATCCAGAGTGGATTCACCATTACACTGACATAGATGCCACCAGACCTTGAATATAAGATTTTTTTCACCTTTAATCTCACTTTACAAAACACCTAGCTTGTTTTGTAAGTTTCTTAGGACCAAACATTGCACCATTTAATAAATACTTCCATAATTGCAAAGACACTTTGGAAACCTTTTCATGTAGTAAGAGTAAGCCTAAACAATTCAAATAAATGCCACATTTGACAAATAAATAAATAAATCAAAGGAACTCAGAAGTAATCAGTTACACTTAATTGTTTCTGAAACTCCAATGACATGTCAGTCAAAGGAACTCAGAAGTAATCAGTTACACTTAATTGTTTCTGAAACTCCAATGGTTTTCTGAAGCAATTTTCCCTCTCTTCTTCTCCCACCTCTCTGTGTATGTGCAAAGTCACAGTGGTACGTACTGAATGAGAAATAACAAGACCAAGGTCTTGCAGCGTACCTCTCTGGATTGGAGCCAAGATATTTAGAGTGTGGCTGTAAATTGTCTATGCACATTCCTTATTGGACAGATAGCAGAAAAAGCAGAAACAGAACACAAAAAATGAGGGGACAGTAATCAAACACCTACTTTAAAAAGAAATCTAGATGCAAATCTGGTTTCACATTCACCGTCCTTGTTACCAGAGGAAGAGAGAAAGTTTTTTATGTATTTCAATGCTTAATGGGATGACCCAGCTAAATAACAATGCAAGTAAACACATTAGTGACACCAGATGTCTCAGAGAAAGAAATAGACATGGTAGAGCTGGCCATTGCATGTCAGCTAATCATTGAATGGACCAGGGTTTCACTTACTCAGGGGCTATTCCCCTTATATTTTGTCATAACCCTTAACTTCTGTTCTTTAAAAGGCTGTAAAGGAAGAATGTTTTTTTCTAAACTTAAGAGGGGTCAGGAGTCGAGTGCATGCCCTCCACCATTTCACAGATAAAAGCCAGGACACATGTGACGTAGCAACATCAGAGTGTAGCCAAGATGGTAAAAGGTTTTAATGAGAAAGAACACACAAACCAGGAGACATTGTAGAAGTTTGCTTTTGCCTGAGTCAACTGGGAAGAAGATTCCACACCCTCCTGTACTCTCTCTCCTTGTGAGTGAAAACTACTAAGCTGAGAATGAAGGAGGATAGTGGCAACAGGAGAGAGAAACTGGGACATTTGAAAAGTAGTTGAAAAAGTGGGTTGACAGAAGATTAATCAGGATTGTTCCTGCTAAACTGGGACAGTTGGATGATATGTGTGTGTGTGTGTGTGTGTGCTTTATAAAGGCCCCCCTACAATTCTCTCTGTGATCTGAACACTTGAATGGATTTTATCAGATAATAGCTTTCAGAACTCCAATTAACAGTCCAAATTAAGAACCATTCTTAATACAATAAGGCCAACCAGTAGAGCCAAATGTATGTTGCTCACACTGACCTCCATTCACTACCACGTCATGCAAGAATCCCCTTGCTTGAACAGTCATTTCTTTTCAGATTTCACTCACTACAGAGAAGAATCACACAGTGAACATGGGAATTTTGGTAGGCAAGATCTTACCGCAGTGGTAAGCATCCTTGCTTAGCAACCTTGCTGTATATTTTGCCTTTAGTGTGCTGGACCCGAACTTAGTATTCCCCCAATCCCCATTAAATGTATGCTGTTCCCCCCAAAAAAACTACAGGCATCAAAATTTCACAGTTATACCCATGGAACAATAACCAATGCTACTAAAATGATTATAGTGTGTAAAAAGAAACAGAGAAGGATACTTGAGTGAGTCTTATGATGAAGGTGGCTGTTTTTTCCCCTGCTAGTTGACAACCTTGGTAAAACCTGCCCCAAAACAACACCCTTCAGATGTGTTGGACTGTAACTCCTATCACCTCATTGGCTATGTTGGTTTTGATTTATATATCATGTGGTCCAATTAATAATAATAATAATAATAATAATAATAATAATTGTATCCTGCCCCTCTGTCAAGCAATCGGGGCGGCTGACAACAATTAAAATTCCATAATATATATTAAAATACAATCCAAAAAATTCCAAAACCCACCCATCCTTAAAAATGTATTAAACCAATTATCCATTAAAACAGTATAATTAAAACATCATAAATAAATCAACTCATTAAAACAAAACAAAGAGAGTCAGATAGAGCAGCGATTTCAGGCAAGGATAGGATAGGAGGGGATAAAAAGACTCCTGAGGCCGGGAATTCTAGTCAGGAAAGGCCTGTCGGAAGAGATCCATCTTAACAGCCTTTTTAAAGCTGCTTAAGGTCGTGATCTGACGGATCTCATCCTGCAGGCTGTTCCATAACAAGGCTGTCTGGGGTGCCAGTTTGAGGAAACCTGGCTTGGTGCCTGTGTGAAGAGGTATGTGTATGTGCTTCAGATCACATGTTGACTTATGACGACCCCATGAATTTCTTAGGGTTTTGTTGCTGTTGTTAAGGAAAATGCAACATGGGACATACAGTAATAGAAATAAAATATGTATGTGATAGTCACAGTGACTAAGCAGGAACAATCATGAAGCTACACAGGTGAAAAGGATAATGTAATTTGGAAGCCTTGAGAGCCAAGGACAAAGTTATAGAGTGTATATTGAAAACACCTGTTATAGATTGCAAACACCTGAGATTCATTAAGTAGTCAAGGTGAAATGATGAAATACTTGGGTTGGTCTTAAGTATGGGATGATCTATGTAAACCAATCAAAATGAATGTACATGCCCACTGGGTGGAAACTGACTAGTGGGTGGTGACTAACAATGGCTATAAGTGCAATGTTTGCCAATGCATATTGTGGAGTAGAGATTGTGATTTGTAGGGCATATAGTATTTATATATAGTAGAATAAAGTAGATCTTTTATATAAGACTACTGAGTTGTCTGGTGTCTTGAGGGAAGATACAAGAGCCAGAAGAATCCTGGAGAAGTTTGGAGACATCTCAGGAAGAAGAGAGAGAAGGCTTGGAGAGTTTGTCAGGGTCTTCAGCCTATTCTCTGAAACTCTGCTGCTTGGGAAAGAAGCATCAACCACTGATCAAAGCTGGTCAGCTCTGCTGCATAACAAGGTGGTGAGTTAGAGCCAGAGGTGAAGAGCTACAACTCCCATCATCTCTGACAGCTGTTTCTGTTTTGTGCCTTCAAATCATTTCTGACTTATGGGGACCCCAAGGCAAACTTATCATGGGGTTTTCTTGGCAAGAATTGTTCAGAGGAGGTTTGCCTTCCTTTGAGGCTGAGAGAGTGTGACTTGCCCAAGGTTACCCAGTGGGTTTCCATGGTTGAGCTCGGAATCTAACCCTGGTCTCCAGAGTCATAGTCTAACTCTCAAACCACTATGCCACATTGGCTTCAAGGATTTTCCTAGGTAAGGAATACTCAAGAGGTGGTTTTGTCAGTTCCTTCCTCTGAATATAATGAAGGTTGGAAATTTTCACACACACACATTTTAAAAGGGGGCAGAGGATTTGACAATTAACTAAAACTTTACTTGATTAACTGAAGGAAAGATGTTATATTGCTCAGTTCTTATTTGACAAAGATACTTTGCAATTGAGACTTTAGGTGCACATATTCATTTTTAGATTATTTTATGAGAATGGGAACACAATGCCAAATGAGGTTCAATATAAGTATGTTAAGTATCTTAATTTTCACATATGTCTTATCTTACACTGATGCTGGAGAAGGACCTTAGTTCAGTAGCAGAGCATGTGTTTCAACTACTGGCATCTCTAGTGTGTCTGTATAAGATCAGATAGCAGTTGATGCAAAATATAAGATAGGAGTCTGGACAACAATTAATATTCAGCACAGACAATACTGACTAGATGGACTATTTGGATGGCAATGTGATATAAGGTAGCTACCACTGCTTTCCTATGGGTGCATCTACACTGTAGAAATAATGCAGTTTGGCACCACTTTAACTGCCATGGCTCCATCTTACAGAATCCTGGGATTTGTAGTTTTCTGAGGCACCAGCATTCTTTGGAAGAGAAGGCAAAAGACCTTGTAAAACTGCAAATCCCATTCCACCACTTAGAGTGGTGTCAAATGCTATTTCTACAGTGTAGGTACTGAAGCAGTGACTAATCAAGAAAGAAATCTGAAGGGATAGATGGCGCAATAAAAATGGGGATCAGGTGAACAGCAGTGCTGAAAGTGTTTTTAATTTGAGGAACAGAGGTTGGGAAAGGTAAATTTGGGGGAATGTAATTCCCAGGATCCACTAGCTAGCATGGCTAGGGTGGATTCTAGCATTTGTAGGCCACGCAAAAAAGGAAAGAAAGAAAGAAAGAAAGAAAGAAAGAAAGAAAGAAAGAAAGAAAGGAGGAGAGAATGTCATGTTTTCCAAGTTTTGCCAAGGAAGCTCATGTCCTCAGCTCCTGAAGGGACCATCACCAGGCAGAGGAAGACAGTAGGGAAAGGCCTCCCACTTCTGCCTTCCCTGAGGCCACATGAAGAACTCTGTGAGAAGGCTGAGGTAGAATGAAGAGTCCACAGCATCTGTTGCACTCGACAGTGACCTCTCTTTGCCTAATGGTAGGGCTAGCTCAAAGACTGGAAGAGTTATTGTTTGGAGCATTGGCTATGTTGGCTGGGAGATTCTGGGAGCTGTAGTCCAAAAATTATTCCCAAGATGTGGGCTAGTCCTGATCTCAGTATAAATGCCAATATCCACCAGTTGTACACCTGCGTGCACATGCAAACACACATTGTGGTGGCTAGTCCTGTAAGTGTCTTTAGGCCCCCAAACTACTGAGGTTTAGTTTAGTTTGAGTCCTGAGAAACTGCAGCCATCTTCAGACACCAACATCTAAACTGGCCTTGTGTCATTTTAATCTGCAGTTGGAGGAGGCAGCAATTCAGCAATGTCCAAAATGCTTAGGGAGGCTGTAACTTAGCTTCTTTCAAGTGCAGGAAACCACATTAAGCCCTCACCTTTTCTCGGGGGGGGGGGGGGAACCACAGGGGAGGGGGGTTGTACTGCTCATGCTTAAAATTGTTGTTGTTGTGTGCCTTCAAGTTGTTTCCAACTTATGGTGACCCTAAGGCAACTCTCTCATGGGGTTTTCATGGTAAGAATTGCTCAGAGGGGCTTTGCCATTGCCATTTGCCTTTGTCAGAGATTTAGAGAGTGTGAACTTCCCATTGTTCTTCTTTTAAAAACAAGGACAGGCAGGAAAAAATAATTCCAGAATAATCTACAGCTTGACTTATGATTTGTTTGTTTGCTGTTGTTAACTGCCCTTGAGTCAATTGCGACTCATGTGCACCCTGTGGATGAGACATCTTCAAGATCCCCTATCCTCCACTGCTCTGCTCAGGTCCTGCAAATTCATGCCTGTGACCTCCCTGATTGAGTCCAACCATCTGGCATGTGATATTCATCTCCTTCCTCTACCCCTCTATCTTTCTTAGCATTATTGTCTCTTCTAGTGATCTGTGCCTTCTTATTATGTGGCCAAAATACGACAACCTCAATCTGATCATTTTGGCTCCCAGGGAGAGTTCAGACAGAGGATCTATTCAAGAACTCATTTGTTTGTCTTTTTGGCTGTCCACAGTATCCTGAGCACTATTTTCCAGCACCACATTGCAAATTCTTTCTGTCTGCTTCCTTCACTGTCCACATCTCACATCCATACATGGTAATGGGGAATACAATGGCTTGGACAATTCTAACTTTAGTGCTCAGTAGTGGGGATCCCGCACCAGGTGTCACCCGGTGTGGGGGGCGGGACTTCTGGGGGACTTCCTGCAGGACTTCTGGGGGGAGAGGTCACATGGGAGCAGCTGTGTGGATGGGGGAAATGGCCATGTGGGTCAGGGAAGTACCACTCAGGCCGAGGAAATGTCCACCACCCAGGCTGGAGACCCCCCAGAGGCTTGGAGATCCCCTACGCCTGGAGTAGCACCTGTGCAGCCCCAAGAAGTACTTACGGGGGGCAAGGGGCCGACCAGGTGTCACCTCTTCTTCTGGGATGTCACCTGTTATGGCTCACCCCTCCCCCCCCCCCAGTGATGCCACTGGTGCTCAATTGTATTTCTTTGTTCTTTAGGATCTTGTCCAGTTCTTTTCTAGTTCTTCTCTAGTTGTGATATTTTATTGATGTAAGCCACCCCGATTGCTTCGTTAGAGGGGCGGGATAGAAATAAATGTTATTTATTATTATTATTATTATTATTATTATTATTATTATTTCATAGCTGCCCTTCCCATTCATAGTTTTCTTATTTCTTGACTGCAGTCACCATTCTAATCAATGTTTGATCCTAGGTACAGGAATTCTTTAACTATTTGAATTTCATAATTGTCTAGGTTGAATTTATGTATTCATTCTGTGATCATTATTTTTGTTTTCATTATGTACAGCATTAATCCTGCCTTTGCACTTTCATCTTTAACCTTCCTTAGTAACTGTTCCTTAGTAACTGATGTCTCCCACTGGTATTATGGTGTCATCTGCATATCTTAGGTTGCTGATGTTACTTCCTCCTATCTTCATGCCTCCTTCTTCTGCACCTAACCTGCTTTCTTATGATGTTTTTGGCATATAGGTTGAACCCAAAAAATGGCAGAGTAGTATCAGAAAATATTGGCATATCTTGTGGGACATACATGGGTGCCAGGAAAAAAACTTCTTATTTCTTTCAAGAGAACTCATAGCACTCATGACATATTAATAAGAAATGATTTCAGATACATCAGCATGCCCATCCCAGCATCAGCAACAACCCTAAGATATCTTCACCCCTGTGGATATTGTTCTTATCTTACACATCCAAGACAACAGAATTTATGAATCATAGTAGCACTCCATCTGTGATCTATGCAACTTGGTGTCCCTGCAACAAATTATACATAGTAAAGCATCCAGGGCAGTGTTTCCCAAACTTTGGTCTTCCAGGTGTTTTAGTCTTCAACTCTGGGAAGCCTTAGCCAGCTTGGCCAATAATCAGGAATCCTGAGAGTTGAAGTCCAAGATATCTGAAGGACCAAGGTTTGTGAACCATTAATCTAGAGCATTAAAAATTTGTGAATCTTAGCAACATCAGGAACAGCAGATCACATGCTCCTTTGGTTGACCATTTTCTGAAACGTGATCACTCTTTTAAGCATCTTTGGATGCTTGGGTTGGATGAGGAAAAACAGATTGAAGTTGAATCCAGACAAAACGGAGGTACTTGCAGTCACGGGCCCGAAACCAGATCTGGGGATACAGTCTCCAGTCCTGGACGGGGTCACACTCTCCGTAAAGGACTGTGTTCGCAGTCTGGGGGTTCTCCTTGACTCATCGCTTCACATGACTAGTCAGGTGAATGCGGTGGTCAGGAGCGCCTGTTATCAGCTTCGGCTGATACGCCAGCTGCGCCCTTATCTGGATAGTAAGGATCTGGAAGCTGTGGTACACGCCCTGGTAACCTCACGTCTGGATTTCTGCAATGCACTCTACATGGGGCTACCCTTGTGCCTAACCCGGAAACTTCAACTGGTGCAAAATATGGCAGCCAGGGTAATTACAGGAACATCAAGGAGGGAGCACATAACACCTGTGCTTAAATCCCTCCACTGGCTGCCAATTAGTTTCCGGGCGCAGTACAAGGTGTTGGTTTTGACCTTTAAAGCCCTACATGGCTTGGGCCCATCTTATCTTAGGGACCGCCTCTCCCCATATGACCCCCCCCGCACCCTGCGGTCCTCTGGGAGGAATCTGTTACAGCCAATAAAAACTAGGCTGTCCCAGACCTCCCAGAGGGCCTTCTCCGCAACCGCTCCCAGACTTTGGAATGGCCTGCCGGATGAGATCCGTCTTACTACCACTCTTGCTGCTTTCAAGAAAGCAGTAAAGACGGATCTCTTTCGGCAGGCCTTCCCGGAATAACGGTCGGCCCTTAAAGGGGTCCCCATTTGTCTGTCTCCTCGGAAAATCTTGTTTTTAATTTATTGATTTAACTAATATTGTATTTTAATTATTCTTCGGTTTAATTCTATTTTAAGGGGATGGGGAGGGGGGAGGTAGGGGTTATGAGGAGAGGGAATGTTTTAACGTTGTTCTGTTTTAACTATTGCTGTCCCCCGCCCCGATTGCCTTGCAGAGGGGCGGGCTACAAATAAAAATTTATTATTATTATTATTTATTTGCTTCTGGGTTCTTGAGAAACTTTTCCCCCAGAATGAGAGGAGCCAGGTTTAAAAAGAAATGGATTGGATATTGAGACTTGACACATTAGTCCCTCAAAGAGCACATCCATCTACTTTAAAACTCGAGTTTTCACATATACCCCTAACTTTCCATTCTGCAGTAGAATTGCTATGATAAAGATGGCCTTGGTACACATTAAAAAATAGAACACTATAATGCCTGTTTCTCAAACTATCAGTTGCCAGGCATAAGCTCTGGAAACACTCTTTTTAAAATTCCTGCAGGCGGTTTTGAAGTTGGACTGCAAATAATATTTTGTACTTGTATGAGTTTGAGTTAACAGATTTTTAAAAAACCTTTATTAACATTTCTTTGTGAAAAACACCATAACCGAAACATTCATACATTCCAATCATCACAATAACATCTAAACTCAATCAACATAACTTTCATTCTCGTATATATATATAAAAAACTTCCTAGTGTCTATATCCAAAGAATTCTGCATATTAACTCATTCGTCTTCCAATTTTCTCTGTACAGCAAATTCTCTATATTAGTCTTGACCCTTTGTTATATATATAACCTTACATTCAAATATACTATTTTCCATTTTCTTCTCTGTTTCAAGGATAAGAAATAGATGTTTTTAAAACTGAGACATTTTGATGTAAGGTAAACAAAATTGATAATGCAAATTGTGAATTGTCTCCTGATATAATTTTTGTTTATGTATTGCCTCTTTTCTTTCTCTTAGCCCCTGAAGAAGGCCATTAAATATTACTAGGCTGAAACATGTTGGGCTAATTAAAAGAATAAAATAATCTTTTCCAACACTCTTGAGACTTTATCTGTTCACTTCCCTTCTATTGTGTGTTACCAGTCCTCTTTGCTTTTAGTTCCACTAAAGGACCTACATTTAAAGCAATCCATTCAGTCCAAAAAGAAATGTTCCTCTCCCTGGTTACCAGAAGGTGGCAGAGTCCACAGGAATTCAGTTCCTGCTTTGCAGTGTGTCCTGCCTTGGAAAAACTAGCAAACATTACTGAGAAGCTTATTGCACAGTGAATTAAATCGCCTTATCTGATCCAGCTTAAATTTTAAATTGGGCTGCATCTGGAGCCTATCACAAGGATTTAGCCTCCCAAATCTCCACTTGGGTCCATCCCTGCTCCCAGGGCCGCTTAGCATGGCTTTTTTCGAAGCTGGGATTTTTCTGGCTTGAGAAAATGTTCACCGGAGTGGCCCTGGGAGCAGGGATGGACCCGGGATGGACCTGGGTGGCAATTTCGGCAGCTAAATCCTTGTGATAGGCTCCAGATGCAGCCCAATTTAAAATTTAAGCTGGATCAGGGAAGGCGATTTAACTAACTGTGCGATAAACTCCTGAGACAGGAGTGATGAGAGACTGTGCGATCTCCCCAATAAGATAAAATGAAGGAAACCCATCATTTTTTTCTCAGAAAGCCACCAAACTTTGAACAGCTTCAATAAGTTCTGATGTGCCAATGAGCTCTCCAAATTCTACATCCTATTTGTGGGGAGAAAACTTGTAGAAAATTCATTTTATATACTTTCTCTCAGTGGAGACAAAAAAAAAAAAAAAAAAAAAAAGGAAGAAGCCTCCAACAGTTTCCAGGTGTGCACATTCAACATGTTAGTAGCACTAGCTAATATTATAACTTCCATCCTTCCCCCCCCCCCCCTTCCTTTCATTGCAACAAGTAAAACAGTAATAATTGTTGTCAACCTGGGTAGCATTTTGAATCCTCCAAGATGCTATGAACTTAATGTCTTTCCAGGGCACGAGGGAAGAATAGCAGCCACCATAATTTTGGATAGGATTTCAATAACTTTCAATATTGATTTATTTTGAAAAACCACATCAAATTCATCTTTTTAAAATTACATTGTGTCACAAATTACACAAATTACACGTTTAAAATATTTTATCTTACAATATTAATTTTAAACTCATTGGTAGCTGAGGAGGTATCATGGAACTGAAAAAGCACAAAATTAAAAGTTATACAATCATAGAATCATAAAATGTTAAAGATGGAAGGGACCATAAGGACCATCTAGTCTAACCCCCTGCCATGAAGGAATGCATAACTAAAGAATTCTGAAAGATGCCAATCCAATATCTGTTTAAAGATCTCCAAAGATGAAGAGTACCCACTTGCTGCCAGAGGCAATCTATTCCACTGTCAAAAACCTTCTACAGTAGAAAAGTTGCTTTTTGTTTAGTCCCTGGAGCAACAGAGAACAAACTCACTCTATCTGTTACATGAAATTTCAGTATCTTCAGATATTTAAAGACAGCTGTCATGTCACCTCTCAATCTTCTTTTCTCCAAGCTCAGCATGTCCAGCTCCTTAAGTCATTCCTCATAAGACTTGGTTTCCAGACCTTTTTCTTGGTCACCCTGCTCTGGGCACTTTCCAACTTGTTGATATCTTTTTCTGAACTATGGTAATCAGAAATGGATGAAGTATTCCAGGTGAGGTCGAATCAAAGCAAAATAGAGTGGCACTTACTACTTCCCCTGATCTGGACACTATGCAGCCTACAATTAATCAGCTTTTTTGAGTGCTGCATCACACTGTTGACTCATGTTTATCTCATGATCTACTAAGACCTCCAGATCCTTTTCACATGTACTGCTTTCAAACCAAGGGTCCCTCTCCCTCTATAAGCTATTTGTGCATTTTATTTTTCCAGCCTAGACATTTCCCCCTGTTGAAATTTATTTTGTTAGTTTTGGCCTAGCTCTCCAATCTGTCATGATAATTATGAATTCTGGTCCTGTCCTCTGGGCTTTTAGCTATGCCCCCTAATTTGGTATCATTTGGTAAGTATGCCTTTTATATTTATTTCTAAGTCAATTATAAGGATATTAAACATCATTAGGCCGAGGATGGAACCATGAGGCCCCCTACTAGTCACTTCCATTTAGGATGAAGAGCAACCATGGTTAGCACTCTTTGGGTTTGGTTTGTCAACCAATTACAGATCTACTTAACTGTAACACTGTCTAGCCACAGCACACCAGATTGTCTATAAGAATATCTTCAGGGACTTTGTCAAAGACCTTAATGAAATAAAGATATACTACATCCACAGCTCTCCCCTTATTGACCAAGCTTGTAAGTCTATATAAACTCTCTATATAAAAAAGGATAAGATTAGTTTGGCATGACATGTTTTTGAGAAACCCACAGTGGCTCTTAGTTATCAAAGTATTTCTTTCGAAGAGCACACAGACTGACTGTTTAATTATCTGTTCTAGAACATTTCCTGGGAGCAACATCAAACTTACTGGTTGGTCGGTAGTTGCTTGGGTCCTCTTTTTTGCCCTCTTTGAAGATGGAGGCAACATTTTCCCACACCAGTCTGCTGGAACTTCTACTGTCCTACAGGAATTCTCAAAGGCCATTGACAGTGGCTCTGAGATTACATCTGAAAATGTCTTTAATATTCTTGGATGCAGTTTATCTGGCCCTGGAGACATGAAATCCTTTAGAGTGGCTAGGTATTCCTTTACTACCTCTTTACCTGTTCTGGGATGTAAACCCTTTACTGCATGGTTTATTCTGTTTTCACCAATTAGAGCACTGTTTGCCTTTTGAGAGAAAACAGAAGCAAAGAAGGTATCAACCTTCTCACTGTCCCATTAGCATTTCATCATCTTTACTCAGTAGGCCTATCATTTCCCTATTCATCCTTTTGTTCCAAACATAACACAAAACAAACAACTTCCCCCCTACACCTTTTATTATTTTTAACCTTTCTAGTAAGCTTGAACTCATTTTGAGATTTAGCTTTTCTGACCTCCCCCCTACAAGTGTTCACTATTCATTTGCATTCCTCTTTAGTGGTTTCCCCCTTCTTCCTTTTTTAAAACATACGTCTTTTAAATCTCAGCTCATCTGCAAGTTCTTTGTGCATCCACCGTGGTTTCTAGACACCTCTTGCTTTTCTTCTTCCTTTTAATTGTTTGCAACTATGCCTTCAGTATCTCACCTTTAAGAAACTCCCACACAATTCTTCGACAAGTATGCATTGTCTGTTGTTGTTGTTGTTGTTGTTAGAGGCCTGAAGATATCTGAAGCAACAATGCAGCCTTTATTGCTCTGCTCTTCTTTCCCTGTCCAAAACTACAGGCTAACTGTTCTTGCCTTCTCAGACACATAAGACAATATGTGCCATGGGCCATCTATATTTAGTCCAGGGCAGTCTAATGAACATGGCCTGGATCAAAGAATAGAGTTGCTACAAACATTATAGAGTTGATGTGATCAATTTGCACAAAATTCACAAAGGAAAACTTCCTCAGGTCTCTGAACTCTGTGGCATTTGATAACTCCAGTGTCAGTGAACCCACCACAAGTATTCATCTGAACTTCAAAGGAGCTATCCAAGGTCCCAACCCACTATTATTATTATTATTATTATTATTATTATTATTATTATTATTATTTATATCCCGCCCCTCTGCAGAGCAATCAAACTATAGCAAACAAACTATAGCTTCAGCACCGGGCATAGTTCCTTAGCAGTTCAAACCCCAGTGGATTTACCAACCCCGGCTGCTATGAGGGTGCTTCTAGGTGACACATTGTGCTCCTATTGGCTCCAGCTGCTTCCAGACTCCTCTGAATAAAAAGCTGCTTCCCCCCCCCCCCCCAACACACATGTGCATACAAATAGACTCCTTGCAGCTGGAGTAATGTCATCTTTCTCAAGTCATGATAGATAGCTCATTCAAAAACAAAAGAGAAGCTCCCATTTGTCTCCAGGCTATCAGCTTCCATGGAGAGGACACCAGATAGCAATAATAATAATAATAATAACAACAACAACAACAACAACAATGGCACTGCAGCTGTGTGGACCTACCTTAGACAAATGGATGGAAAGAGGAAGATGATTTTTTTTAAAAATGGCCAGGAATGCTTCCAGCTACCAGCTTGGAAGCATGTGGCTTATGAGAAGCTGACAAACTACCACTTCCATTGTCTCTCACCAGGGGCCAGGCTGACTGGAGCTGATGGGAACTGCAGTTCAGCAATATTTGCAAACCTCTGATCTAGAGAATGGTACATTGTTGCCACTATCTTGAAGTTGACCCTTTCATTTAAAAAAAAAAAAAAAGGATTTCCAGACAAGGTTATAGGTCAAAAGAAATATTTGGGGGCAGTATTTTTAGTATTGGCCTAAATACTCTAAGGACACCCACCTGATCCTGGAAGTTAAGCAGAATTGCCTCTAGTTAGTACTTGTATGGGAGACATATTTCAGAGGAAGGAACTCGTAAAACAAACTCTATGTATTCCTTGCCTAAGCAAACATTGTGAAATTCATGGGGTTCACGTAATTAAATGGCAACTTCAAGACACATAAACACAGAGATTGAGTTTGTACATGGCACTTTCTTTCTTTCACAAAGCTAGAATCTCTTTATGAGTCCTCTGACATAATTTCCTTCATGTACTAATGCAGCATATTTTTCTCTATCCAGAACCTGAGTTACATGAGAAGGCTGGGGGTGGGGAAGAGGACACAAAATCTTCATGAAAATTCCCAGCACCCAAAAAAGAATAATTTGTTTCTTTAATTTAAAAACTTCTTTAACCACCATAATGTAAGTCAAGAAGAATTTCTGAATGCTGTAATAGGAACCAGACTTTTGATTGATGTAGCCTTTCAAACAGTTTATGCTGCACATGTTACAATTCACCATATGCAGATTCCCCACAGGTGAGGATCCTGTTAGAGATGACTAAAAAAAGAAACTTTAAGCCTAGGCATGTTTTCTTTGGTGTCACCCTGAAGGCACAAGCAACATATTCCTGGTGTCTCAGAGCATACCCTGCAGAAACATGGAGGTTATTTTTGAGGAAGCCAGGAGACTAGGCAGGGAGAGATTTTCAGCCCTGAGTTTCCAACTGGGCAAAAAGCACTGCCTTGATCAGGATCATACATGTCTTAGACTGAACTGGAGCATTGGCCATATAGCCTGGTACTCCCTAGACTGATTGGCAGAAACCTTTGAGATCTCAGAGGCCTCTTCTTGGCCAATTAGCTAAATCAATGGGAGCTGTTGGAGGACATAGCTGTGTGCACTACAGGATTAACCCTGAACCAGCTAAATTAGGGTCCTTTCACTCTGCATTATTATAACACTATATTTCACTTTGCCACAACTGCATCCTATGGAATTCTGGTGTTTGTAGTTTGGTAAAAGACACCAAAATTGGAGTTCCCTGGCTGAAGATTCCAAAGGCTCCATCCTCCTAAATTGCAAACTGCAAATAACAGGGAATCATAGCAGTTGAAGTGGAATTACAGCCCAGTCATTGTGTAGTGTTTCTAAAAGAATACTTTCTGTGTTTTCAGTTTACAGAGGCCCTCTGTAAAAATGAATGCCTCTACTGTAGTTGGTGCCCCACAGCGATCATGTCATCCTCTTTTTCAGGTGTCAAAATGTCTTAGGCTGGTCCTGGCTCTGGAAATGAGAGGGATAAAATTTGAACCCAGTAGCAACTGTTGGCTCCAGTATCTGAGAAGAGACATAATTTGGCCCTGATATCAGTTGGATGAGAAATCCACTCTGGGTTTCAGTCTAAACATTATTTTGGCTGAATTCAAGATATAGCACAGTCTGTAGAATCACTATGTAGAGAGATCTTGTAGCACCTTTGAGACTAACTGAAAGAAAGAAGTTGGCAGCATGAGCTTTCGTAGACTTATTCTGGCTATTTTCCAAACAGGTTCAGCACCAAGAATAGTCTAAACCTAGAGTGTATTTACCACCCCACTGACCTCTAAGCCAGGGCTTGAACTCTTTTCATGCAAAGAATATGCTCTACCTCTGGGTTATAGCTCCCTTCCCTGTAGCACAGGAATCTCCTTGGGTGTTGTCAGCCACACAACTAGGCATTTGTAAAACAAACAAATTATAGGAACTATTGTGATCATACAATAGTAGGGATTGGGAACCTTGTTCAAACTAGTTTTTAGGGACCTTGGGAAAACATCAGACATGAAGAGGGTTTTTTGTCATTTAACTGACAAATTGTCCATGAAACAAACCTTGATCTATCCAAGCCAAGATGAGGTTTGTACTGTACATAACAAATTCGCACCCTAACACACAGTAAAACATAAACCAAAACTGAATGTCTCTTGCTGAAAAGGTAGGGTCTTGTTGCTCCAACAGCTGAATGGAAATGTTCTGTCATGTGCCAAACTAATTTGGATCCCAACTTATGTATGGATGCATGCTGATGTATGGATGCACTGCTGTGGCCTCTGAGGGAGAGAAGAGCCATTGTTGCCTAGTCCCAGTACATGGTGAGACATCCTTCCTCCACTCCATCTGCCACTGCTTTGGCCTCTGAGGGAGAGAGGAGCCATCAGGGGAGAGACTGTAGACCACAGAGATCATCAGGGGGCTGTAGGAAGAAAGAGGCTGCTGGATTTGCTATTGTCTTGGACCTCTGCTTCCCTTAGAGGTCTTGCTCTTTGCTTGACTGAAGCCGTCAACAGGTACTGACCTCCACCCAGCACAGCTGCCTTGCCTGGCTGAAATATAAAAACAGGACTTCGAGGAAGGCCATACCAAACAACACCCAGCAGAGAGACTGAGGACCACAGTAGGAAAGAAGAGGCTTCTGTATTTGCTACTGCCTTGAACCACTGTTTCCCTCAGTGGTCTAGCTCTTTGCAGGACTGAAGCCCTGATTCAGCAGATATTGCTCTTTACACTTGCACTTTATTCTTGTACTGGGTATAGAGGACAATGGTTTGTCCTTTTGCTGGACAGAGACAAGGGTCTGCTATCTGTATTACCTCCTCAGCCTCAGAGGGAGAGAGGCAGGCAACTCCATCGGGCCTAGCCTAGATTAAGAAGGAGAGCCCTCCCTCCAGCCCATCTGCCATGGTCCAGGCCTCAGAAGGAGAGAAGAACTGCGGGATCTGCTCCCCTTCCCCACTGCCATTCCCTTCTCCTTTTGTGTTATGTCTTTTTAGATTGTAAGTCTTTTGTGTCATGTTTTTTTAGATTCCATAGAGTGGAACATGGCAATTAAAGTGATTAATAGCACTATAATTGTGCAGCATGAAAGGATCCTTAGATGAACTGGTTAGATCCAGAACAAAGAACTACATTTTCTATTTCTAGCTGTTCAGCTGACTCTTGTCTCCCCAAAGCAAAGGATTATTAAAGGGAGATTATCGCATTACTAATAAACCCGATTCACCTGTTCCAAGTTTGGGATGTAGAAGGGTATTACTGCATGGATTTTGCCACTGCTGCTGCCTCCTGACTGCATCCCTGCAAAAATCTGGCTAAAATCTGCCCTCATCTGGTCTCTTTGCAAAGTCAGGAGCTTCCCGGCTTTACAAATCAGCCAGCTAAGGGCAGATTTTAACTGGATTTTTGCAGGGATGCAGTCGGGAGGTGGCAATGGTAGCAAAATCCATGTGGTCATACCTGGCTGCATCCTGAATTTGAATTTAACTCGGAAGAGATGAATTGGGTTTATTAGTAATGTGATAATCTCCAAGGCCAAAACCTGCCTTTAAGAGACATGTCTTGGCCCCTTTACTCCCTTAGGTAGCCCTGATTTTGTCAAAGATCTAGTTACAAATTGTTACATTAGGCATCAATTCTCTGTCTCCTTCCCAGTGTTGGACTGTAACATCCATCATTCCTGACTAAGGGCCTTGCTGTCTGGGGCTAACCACAGTTGGGAGTCTTTCATCTTTACAGCCCACTCCTAGTTTCTGCTTATTACTTTGTCTGTAAAGGATGTCAGGGATAATGGGAGTTGTAGCTCTTCACCTCTGGCTCTAACTCACCACCTTGTTATGCAGCAGAGCTGACCAGCTTTGGTCAGTGGTTGATGCTTCTTTCCCAAGCAGCAGAGTTTCAGAGAATAGGCTGAAGACCCTGACAAACTCTCCAAGCCTTCTCACTCTTCTTCCTGAGATGTCTCCAAACTTCTCCAGGATTCTTCTGGCTCTTGTATCTTCCCTCAAGACACCAGACAACTCAGTAGTCTTATATAAAAGATCTACTTTATTCTACTATATATAAATACTATATGCCCTACAAATCACAATCTCTACACTTCACAATATCTCCAAAACTACTCCACAATATGCATTGGCAAACATTGCACTTATAGCCATTGTTAGTCACCACCCACTAGTCAGTTTCCACCCAGTGGGTGTGTACATTCATTTTGATTGGTTTACATGGGTCATCCCATACTTAAGACCAACCCAAGTATTTCATCATTTTACCTTGACTACTTAATGAATCTCAGGTGTTTGCAATCTATAACAGGTGTTTTCAATACACACTCTATAACTTTGTCCTTGGCTCTCAAGGCTTCCAAATTACATTATCCTTTTCACCTGTGTAGCTTCATGATTGCTCCTGCTTAATCACTGTGACTTTCACATACACATTTTATTTCTATTACTGTATGTCCCATGTTGCATTTTCCTTAACAAAGGAAGTCTAAGAAGCTATGCTATACTTGGCATCTGTTACTCAGAACTAAAACAGAAAGTATGATAAAGCCCTTGGCTCCATCTCTAGATTGTAGAATTTGGAAGAATAAATGACAGTCATGATAGCTGCTCTAGTTATTGAATTTAATAGCACCCAGCTGTTGCGTTCTGCTTCAAAGGAAAAACAACTCTGCTTCCAGATTGTTCAAAATCCATACCAAAGCCAGGCAATTCTCCCTTTTCCCAGCCCTCAAAATGGGGTCAGGCATGTGTGTATGGACTATGGCTTAGTGGGAAGGATTTTAAACTTCCTTCACCACTGCTATAGTCCTGGCAGTATTTACCCTTCCCCAGCTGTAGTTTTACAGTAAGGAACAACCATTTTAGAAAGGAGCCTATTTCGAAAGATCTAGCTAGTAAGGGAAACAACGAAGTGTTAGACAGCTGATTTCTAAACAGCGAGGTGGCAAACTGTTATAAAACTGTAAAATGGACATTTAAAAGGAAATGAGCAAAGTATGATGAATATTCCACAGTAAAATGTTGAATGCAGAAGCAGCCTTATCATTTTCTAAGAAACATTCCATAACTCCATTTGTACCAGGATCCATTTTAGGAATGGAATTGAGGCTGACCTCTGATACTTTGAAATCTTTTGTATTGCTAAATGTTGGATACAACTTGAGAATCAAAATGCATAAATACATGACACTGGAGCATCAATGTGTACATTCTGGCCATGTAAAAATGAGCCCCACGTTTAGTATTTTAAATGTTGACATTATCTGTGTATTTGTGGACCACTCTATAAGCAAAATCTTCTAGGCAATTCACATCAGTGATGGATAATTTGTGACCTTCCAGTTGCTGTTGGACTGTAACTCCCATCATCCCTTATCACAGTCTGTACTAACTAGGACCGATGAGCGCTGCACCTGGAGTCCTACAATGTTAACCCCTACCATACAGGGATCAAAAACTCCCTGAAACAGGATTGCTCATTTTGTAACCCTCCCACCCACATGGCAAATAGTTCTAAGATTTCCAAAAACACTGCAAGATAAACCTAAATGCCAGCGTGTGGAAAAAGATCCTGTCACAGTGCAATAAATATATTCTTTCTACCAATTTAGGAAATTACCTAAAACTGAAATCTACTTTAAACAACACAACTGTACTTTAAAAAAAAAAAAAGGTATGCAATATTATTTTTATTCACCAAACGTCCAAGATACTAGAAAAGAGGATGTGAAACCATCTGATTTGAATTTAGATCTATTAATATCTAACCGCACTAATTGTAGAAAAGCATCATGCCAGCAAAAAAGGATAAGAATTGTCAGGTGATCTGTAATTCTAGCTTTGCCAGCCTCCTGAGATTTCTGCATGCTGTTTCAACCACACTACACAGGATGATCTGAACTGCAGCCAGATTCACTAGAACCTGGGATGTGGCTGCGTTAGGATCAGCAACAAGCTGAATATGCAGTCTTCCTGTATAAGGTTAAGTGTTTTTAGCAGACCTTACCACTTTTCATATAGCAGATGGTGTCACAATAGTGTACACTTGCAGGTTATGTATTTCTCCTTAATGGGAAAACAACCTCCCAAATATCAGCCACATCCTTACTTTCTGTAGTGCTACTCACTGTAGGTTGGTTGACATTTTTAAGATTGCTTAGGATCCCAGCAGTTTTAATAACTTATCCAAAGAACTCCTGACAAGATCCACAGAACATGTATTCAAGAGGACTTAACCTAAGAAACTGCACCTCCAGGAGTCTTGTGGAACCTTAAAGACTGATAAATCAATGCAGATGTTTTGTGAACACTATTCGAAGATAGTCCTTAAACTTGCTAACCACAAGTCTCTTTTTATTCTGCTACAACACAGCTACTACTCTGGACACTTGTCAAGATAGATGGATTCCACTTTATCTTAAACCTGATGTGCTTAGGGATATGAGATTTTTCAGAAAGTGTGTGATGGGTAAGGGTAATTATTTAATTTATTTAGACAATGCTACTGTTAGGTGGATTAGTAATTGTTTGACAGACCGAACCCAAAGTGTGGTCAGCAATGGCTCCTCTTCATCCTGGAGAGAAGTGACCAGTGGGGTGCCACAGGGTTCTGTCCTGAGCCCAATGCTATTCAGCATCTTTATAAATGACTTGGATGATGGAATAGAGGACAGAGTTGTAAGTGACACCAAATTGGGAGGGGTAGCCAATACTTGAGAGGACAGGGTCAGAATTCAAAATGACCTTATCAGATTATAGAGTTGGGTCAAAACAAAATGAATTTCAACACAGAAAAATGCAACGTACTATCCATAGGCAGAAAAAATGAAATGGATATAGGATGGATGACACTTAGCTTGACAACAGTACATATGAAAGGGATCTGGGAGTCTTAGAAGACCAGAAACAGAACATAAGCCAACAGTGTGATGCAGCAGCTTAAAAAGGCAATGTAATTCTAGGATGCATCAATAAGAGCAGTGTCTAGACCAGCCATGGCAAACCCATGGCACACGTGCCAGAGCAGGCACACAGAGCCCTCTCTGTGGGCATGTGAGCCTCTCACTACCAGTGAGAGGAGGGAAGGAGATGAGGCAGGAGGTAGAGGAGGAAGCAGTGGCAGCAGCAGCGGTCCCATGCTGCCGCCCACCCACCCGCCTGCCTGCCTGCCCACCAGTGAGAGGAGGGAAGGAGGGAGGGAGGGAGGGAGGGAGGGGAATTGGCGGCAGCGACAGCAGTCCCATGCTGCCAGCCAGCCAGCTGCCACCAGCAGTGAGAGCCAGAACGGAGGGAGGGACAGGGGGAGGGAGGAAGAGGAGGCAGGAGGAAGAGGAGGAAGAGGAGGCAGTGGTGGTAGCCCCATGCCTCCAGCGACCTGCCCACTGCCGATGAGGAGGAGGGAGTGGAGGAGGAGGCAGAAGAGGTGGGAAGAGGAGGAGGCAGTGGTGGCATAGGGTTTTGTCGGAGGGGGGCTTGCTATTGCTAGCTTGAGGCTGAGAGTGTGCCTTTGGGGTGTGTGTGTGCCTTCAGATCATTCCTAGCAACCCTAAGGTGAAACTATCATGGGTTTTTCTTGGCAAGTTTCATCGGGTGTGTGTGTGTGTGTTGCTATTACTAGCCTGAGGCGGAGAGAGTGTGCTTGGGTTCCCCCCCCCCAGGAATCCCACCCCAAAGTCCTGCCCCCAGAAGTCATGCCTCTGGAAGTCCCACCCCTGGAAGTTCCCCCCCCACCACTAAGGTTGGGCACTTGTCTTAAAGGGTTACCATCACTGGTCTAGACTGAGGGAAGTAATAGTACCACTCTATTCTGCTTTGGTCAGGTTTTACCTGGAATACTGTGTCCAGTTCTGGGCACCAAAATTGAAGAAGGATGTTGAAAACCTGAAGCGTGTCCAGAGGAGGGTGACCAAAATGGTACAAAGACCTGGAAACCATGCCCTATGAGGAGCAGCTCAGGGAGTTGGGTATGTTTCGCCTTGGGAAGGGAAGCTTAAGAGATGACATGATAGCTATATTTGAAAGGATGTCATATTGAAGATGGAGCAAGCTTGTTTTCTGCATTCCAGAGACCAAGACACGGAGCAATGGATTCAAGAAAATGAAAAGAGATTCCACTTAAATATGCTATGTTGCCTTGGAGAGTGGTGGAGTCTCCTTCTTTGGAGGTTTTGAAAGAGAGGATAGAACCTGTCAGGAGTGCTTTGATTTTGAGTTCCTGCATGGCAGGGGGTTGGTCTGGATGGCCCTTGGGGTCTCTTCCAACTGTATGATACTATGATTCTATTTGATTCTATGATTCTAATTAAGAGATTAAAAGGACAAAATAGTTCAAAACCATATACATGTACATTGTGGAATAAATAAATTAGATCTCAAATGCTTTATTAAACAGTCATGTATTTAGCACCAGAATGAAACTAGTGATAGTGCCAAGTGATCCTCCAGGAGAAGGTTTTTCAAAATTGAGGTGCCACAAAGGAGAAGGTCCGCTTCTCTGCCTCTTATAATGCATTGCTCCCACAGGTAGAGGATAAAGGAGGACCTCTTCAGTAGCCTTTAGTCCACAGGCAGGTATGTATAGGAAAAAATGATTCCATTAATAACTGTGTTAAACTGTGTTCTCTTTGAAAGGGATGTACTTCAATTAACAATCTGAGCCTCATTTTATGGACTGAAAGGCTGGCTGGCAAAAGGGGATGTGTCTATGCTGTAATTCCCACAATATTTGGTAGGATGGGAGGGTTGGGAAGGAGAATGGATAAATTGGTATTAAGGGAACTTATTCTGTAATAGGGGATGAGTAGTCAAAGAACTGAGCCAGGAACATAATACTGGAATGTACTTGAAGCTTACATGGTAGATCCCCTTTTCCTACCCTAACTCACATTATGACTTTATATTTTTCCTACTACAGTGGGCTCTTGGTATCAGCTGTAGTTTTGTTCCAGAATGCCTGTGGATACCAAAATCTGTGGATACTCAAGTTCCATTAAATACAATGGTGTAGTAAAATGGAAAAATCAAGGTTTGCTTTTCAGAATTTTTTTTTAAAAATTCAAGCCATGGTAAAGAATCCACAGATGAATTGAGAGGGCCAACTGTATAGTTAATGGAAGTTCTGGATGTGACAATTTACTTTGGGGGATCTCTTCAGGGGGAATTTTTTAAACTATCTAAACAGTCATGGCCCTGTTCCCAATCACCCCAACTCCAGGTTCTGTTACCAAAAGGATATAATGTCAGTAGGAGCCTTATCATTGATTTTCCACATGACATATAGTTCCACATGACATATAGATTAAATTATCTGTTTAGAAATTTCTTGGTTTAGAGATGTCCATTTCCTCTAAGTTATGTATTAGTTACAGATATTATTTTCATTTCATTCTACCACTACATTCTATTACATCCTACTATTCATGTTTTGAGATTGGTTATGTATGTGTGATGGGTTTTATCAAGGGATTTTCAACCATACCTCAGAAGGAAAAAGCTGTATTACCCACTTGATGAAACTTTAAAATTACTGCACATTATTTATTCCACGTTCCTGATTTTGGCAGCTAAATGGCATTAAGACTAGAGTGCATATGTTGCATGTACAGTATTCTTTCATCTGTTCCAAATCAATATATTTGGCTTTAGTTATTTATTCATAGAAGGTTGCTTCCTGTATGCTAAACCATTTAGGAGGGTACACATGTATAATGAAGTCCAGCACTCTTTCTGTAGAAACTACTTCCCTTACCTTGGGTGTACAACAAAGAAACAGGCAGAAGGCAAGGAATCAGGTCAGAGAAGTGAAGTAACATGGAAAAATGTATATGCTCTCTTACCAGTGTGGGAAGGAGCCTTGTCAATAGGAGAGAGGATGCTGCTGGGGTAGGGCTGCTGCATGTTGAATTATTTTCCCCACCAACCATTAGGATGTGTGTGTGAGATGATGATGGCAAACTTATAGCCCACCTTTCCCCCAGAACTGGGACTCAGGGAGATGACTCAAGACTGAGATGACTCAAGTTAGGAAAAGAACTTGGCTGTAGAAAATTGCAAAACATTCCATATGGATGTGTCTCCCCTAAAATACTCCATCCCCATTTATGTAATTTTAAATAGGCTAAGAGGAGGGAATCTATGCCTCTCCAGATGTTGTTGAAGTGGAATACCTATCAGCTCTAAGAGCACAGCCAATTGCCTATACATTATGAAGCCTGGTAAAGAAGTTTGGACTATAGCAAAGCTGGAGAATGTGTGGCCCTCTAGATCCCTAGCCAGCATAGCCAATGTCAAAAGATGATAGGAACTGTAATCCAACATCTGGATGGCCACGTGTTCCCAGTCATGGGCTAGAGAGTATGTTCTAACCTAAGTCATTTAATTTATTTTAAAAAGCTTGTGCACATATATGTATGTATGTATGTATGTATGAATGAATCTTTGTTGTTAAATCATTAATACAATGATATATATCTAGCAAAAGCCACAGTTTCAGATTTTTGTCTTCTTTCCATTTGGGGAGTAATTTGGGGGTGTTAAAATCCTTAAAGTGGTGTAATGCTAAGTTGGTTATTACTTTTTGATATCACAAACACTCACAGGTGTTTTGCAAATGCAAAAAAGGGCAACGGACTGCCTTTCATTTTTCCTACAAAGACATTCCAAGAAGTTTCATTCTGAAGCTGTGGTTTTGGACTCAGCTCAGCTTCATCCCAATGTTTACATGTTGCCATATGCTGCACATATTGTGCTTGATAGCAAACACATTACTCCTTTAAACCCATCATATCCTACTCCTACCATCACAACTGATTTTACCATCACACCACTATATTTCTGTGGTGCAGTGTTAGCAACACAAAAAGCATAAGTTCTTTTAAGACAAAGTGCATGGAAAGGACATCCCACATGCCCTGTTTTAAAGGAAAATGGAAGCGTGTTTTGTTATTGCTGTGCTGCTGAAATTTAGCAATGGGGAGGAGGTGAGTGACAGAGGCCACAAAAACTGCCACGAAATACAGGAAGGCTGTGTGTTTTCCACCCCCGCGTTAGGTCAGGTCTCTTTTTGGAGCCCCTCAGGGCTCCAAACTCAAGGAAATGCAGCTCCCATGGCTTGGGAAGCTGGGTCCTTGCATTGGTGAGACTTCCCTTGAGATCAGTCCAGGGACTGCAATTAACCAGAAGAGGAGAAACTGATGAACAGGCATATTGCCTATATAGTATTGCCTTGCCATTTGTTTGCTTTTACTTCATGGTATGCCCCCCCCCAAGAAAACATCATATGACATTAAACTAAAGACTGCTGATATTGTATTTCACCAAGAAGTGTGGGGTTTTAAAAATGTTCTCTACATGAGTTTTCTTCCCTTTACCTATAGCAAAGGAAATCCTGATTTCTGTAAACACTGTAGTGCTTAGGCCTGGTTCTGGTTCTCCTTCTGCTCCCTTGAAGTTTCAATATTATGGAAAGCATAAACTAAGGATACAGACCCCCACTGAAGTACATGTTATACATTCAATCTCTTTGAAAATATGTTTTATGTTTTAAAAGTATACTTTAGTTGCACATCTTATAAAAACTGTACATTTGAAAAACTGGTTCAGTGACAAATGTTTCACATCTAAAAATTCTGGTTGTTCAGTAGGCCAAAATATCAAACACTCAGTCATCAGTTGAACACTTCCTGTGTGGTTGATGCAGAAACTGGAGAAGGCAGGAAAATGAAAAGTGTAGATGACATGGAAAGAAACAACCATGTAGCATCAACTGTAGAAAGAGCTCTCTTCTTCCACTGGCAGAGGCTGTCTTATCTTTAAATAAATAGTGATATCAATTTTTTCATAGCAGAGTAGGAGTCATTTCTCAGAAATGGACAGTACACAAAAAAAATGGGCAGATGTGGAAAAAAGCTAACATGTAGGATGGTTTCAGTCGACTTCGGTTGTCCCACATGGTCTTAAGAATTCATTTCCTCTTTCATGAAACCACTTATTCGAGACTGTGAACAACAGATAGTTTTGTTAGAACAGTACAATATCAGACCTAGATGCAACATTGTCACATTTGGCATTAGGGAGCAATGTACTGTAGAGGCAGCAATATGAGACTATGAAGTTGCAGGCACACATTTCCCAACACCAGATTGCAGACCAACCACAATGCCTCACAGAGGGGTCCAGTCTGCGCTGGGCCTAGAGAGGGGCTAGGGCCAGGGTCCTGTTGCTGGCCCTCCAAGTGGCTGCTCAGAGAGCTTGGGACAAGTCTTGTGAGGCCAGCTGACCACCTCAAGGCTTGGGGTTAGATTTGGGTGAAATCTCGCTCCAGATCATGGTGACATCTCACGAGATTGAGGGAAGGAATTGCGAACCTTAAATAGACCTGTACATGTGGCTCCTGCCAGTTGGAGCTGGACTGTCAATGTGACCCATCCCACCCACCCTTGTTTTATGGTTATGTTCTAACCATATCTCCAGGCTTCAGCTGGTCGCCTTTGGGGCCAGGAGGGAATTTACCCAAGTTACTGGAGCATGGGCTTTTCACCCTCCCTGAGGGTATTGAATATGTCAGATGTTTACTCCTGTTACATATGGTGTATTTGAACTTGTCTAATGCTTAGCTGTTGTGTGTTGTTTGTGCAACTCTAGTGCCATTTGGCAGGTGCTTCCTATGGCCACAATCATTGACTATCTACTCTTTGTACATGCACTGAAATCTCCCAGCATCTGCTGCTTCATCACAACTAGTGCTACTGGAAGGTGATGAGGCCATCGAGCACAAGATAAGCCTTGATGGTTGATCTCAGGATAGCTGGTTGTAGACAGAGTGGACAGTCATCATCTAAGCAGTTATGGGTTACCTGTCTGCCTTCCTGGTTGACCTTAACCACAGTACCAGGCAGGGTACAATACACTTAGGAGGGATAAAGGGACTTGGGCAGCGGTAGCCCTCATCATGCAATTTGTGCCATAGTTTAACAGTAGGCCCTGTGTTCCCTCCACCTGAAGGTACATTTAGTTTAATCATATTTCAGCAAATTATCATGATAGTGATTGATTTATGAGGGCAGATTATTTATTTATGATGGCATTATGAGTGATTTATGACTACCTTCTGACTGATTTACCCACCCACTTATGACTGATTTTTGTCCTCATTATGATTGTTTATGCTTGTATTTCAATTGATTTATTTTGCATCTAAGATTGCAAGTTCCTACTTACCCCACTTACATCCTACTAACACCGGACATGCTGCATGTCTTGTTCGGTAATCACCTTCTCCACTTCTGAAAAGGTTATACCAAAATACTGCAGTCCCCTGAAAAAGAAAGTCTTCACTGATTTAACTACATTTGCTATGAATCAATTTCATCAACATCTCCTGCAGTTAAAAAAAAAAAAGGCTTGAAAACAGACAAAGGGGAAAACAGATGGCGGGTAAGGAGCAGCTTGCTGCCACCACTTTGCTTGCCAGGTTGAGGCTGCAGCAACTGCACGTCACACTCCTAACCCGGCTGTTTCCTGGAGCAAAAAGGAGCAGCAGAAAGTAGCTCCTTTTTGCACCGGGAAAAGGGTGTCTTTGCTGCCGTGACAACTTTCTTTTCAGTTTCTGCGGTGCAGAGTGTAAATGCTGTGCCGCAGGAATGCCCCAGCACTGCCTGCCATCTGTTCGGATGGGTGTTGTGAAGCCAGATTGGGGGCAGAGTCAGGGAGTGCAGCATGCGGTCACCACACCCGCAAGCCTCCAGGATGCCAGCTCTTAATGCCAGCCTACCTAGCCCCAAAATTAGTTGTACTTACATCCCATTGATTTCAGCAAGATAAATTCACAACATTTTAAACCCCATTTACATTAGTTGATCCCAACTGCAACTAAGTTGCAATGCAATGACATGAATGTCAACTCAGAATTAAGTATATTCGAGCTCAATGGAGTTTCTTTTCAAGTTAAGTGGGCACCAGACTTATGTCTAGATTCAACTCAATGTTTGCAAAGCTCCTTAAAATGGTGAACACCTTGGCATGGACAGATTCAAACTACTCTTTAAAAAAACATGCACTAACAGATAACAGAATACAACATAAGCAAGATTTTCATCACCAAGGTGATTTTTTCAGGAAACTACTCTATTTTTACAAAGGTCTTTGAATGAGATTTGGCAAAGAAATCAATATAATAAAAGACCTAACAATAAGCTAACAGTCATTGCTAGTGTATCTATTAATGAAGTCAATTGCCAAACCAAATAACATGATAGAACGGCAAGAATATAGGAAATACTTAGA
Organism: Phrynosoma blainvillii; assembly: GCA_026167975.1. Classification (NCBI taxonomy): domain Eukaryota; kingdom Metazoa; phylum Chordata; class Lepidosauria; order Squamata; family Phrynosomatidae; genus Phrynosoma; species Phrynosoma blainvillii. The sequence goes on along the minus strand of JANUYF010000002.1, from coordinate 276,970,192 downwards.
ATGGAAACTGTGCTTGTGTCAATTTAAAGGGAAAATGTTAGTTACGTGCAAGCTCAGCTGTTACCTTTTTGGGCCAAATTGCAGCTCCAAAGTCTGGGAAAACTGTGGCGCCTCCAGCTTCTACGTCACTCATCTAGGAAAACAAAATACCCGTAAAAGCCATTGATGGTTTACCACTACAGTCAACAATAACTACAAGACTCTTCACAGATAAACAGATTAGAAATGTATTATTTTTTTACTCTATGGAGATGTTAATCAAAGTAAAGTATTCATTGGTTTATAGCATGTGGATTTACCAGGATAAAAATACAGGCAGAAAAATAAGTAGTTTTAAAGACTCTTATTAGCCAGCCTTAGCATTTCATATTTACACAGCTCTAAATGTCAAACAGCAATGACTGACTTAGGATTTATTATACAAATAATTATTGAGTTTCCTCTCAATTGAATTTAAGAGCTCAAGTCTGTGCATACAGAAAATCCCATGGTGTTCAGTGCGGCTTACTCCCAGTGTGTGGGTTTAGGATCGCGGCCTAAATCCTTGCTAAAGGGTTTTTAAAAATTATACTCATCAAGGAGTGAAAGCTACACAGCCATTTAGCTACCCATTTCCTTAGCCAATTGGAAACCTTGGCACTGAGAACACTATATTAATTATATGCGTCTCTGAGTGATCCATTTATGGGTCTGACATATGGCAATAAAACTAACACAGCTCTATTTCCTTCCTAAAGTGCAATTTCAGACCAGGGAACCACAAATTCCACTAACATGCTAGGTGTCCCTCAGTCATATTGCAATGAGTCACGCTTATTTGCATAGAACAATAAATATAAGTTGCTTTCTCTTCATATTCAAGAGAGGGAGCAATTTCTGCCAGCATCCTCTCCCTACACCCGAAGTTTCTCATACCATAACTCATACCTTTTCTAAGGGCCTTCATCCCAGAGCTTGGCATTAATTCACTAAAAACTAATTTGTTAGCAATAATCAATTATAATTTTTGACCATTTTGAAAGCCGGTGGTCTGAATTCTACTTCTCGTATTAGCTAGAGCAGGCCTACTGAATCAATGAAATTTACTTACATGTTGACTCACCATTTAACAATTCACTGAATGGATCTAGCCCAGTTGGGACTAACCTACAGAATTCAGTCAGGTTATTTTAATTGGTCTGAAATATCAGCAATGTTAATGGTTTTAGGAAGTAATGTTTCACATTGCTTCAGTCGCATTTGAGGAGTCACTAGTCACTATTACTTTGGTTAATTTTTTAGTAATACTATGTTTTTTTTAATTTTAGTAACATGCCACTAATGCATTACTAATACTTAATACAGCAAGTTGGGTTGATGCTTGCTACAATTAATAACATTAATAAATTTTTACATTAACACTAACATATTAATTTTAATAGCAATGTTCATTTTATGAATGTCTATTTTCTTTATTGACAGAAGAGAATGTAGGACCCAAGCCATTGTGCTTAAGGTTATGGCAAGATGCTTCTAAAGAAAACAAACAAATAAATCCTAAATTGCATACTAGTACAAGTGATATTATATAGCACTTGTTATGGCTATGTCAGTCAAGCTATAGATCAGGGTTGGCAACCTTCCCTTACCTGGGGCTGGTCCCTTCCAGCGGTCCCTTCTGGCGGGCCGGGGGGTGGTGGGGGTGGCGCGCATGCTGCCGCCGCTGCACGCACTGCCGCCTCCACCTCCGCGCATGTCGCGGTTGCCATTTTGTTTGCCAAAATGGCGGTTGCGACTTGTTTGCATATGCACAGGAGTACTGCGCATGCGCAAACGAGTCGTGGCTGCCATTTTGGCAAACAAAATGGTGGCTGCGATGCGCATGGCCACGTGGCGGCGATGGCGGCGATGGCGGTGGGGGTCGGTAAGCGGGAGTCTGCGGGCCGGATGCAGCCCGCGGGCCATAGGTTGTCGACCCCTGCTATAGATGGTAAATCTGTACTAAATTAATAACTTTTGCTAGCCACTTTATAAAATTTGCATGACACTGTTTTTTAAAGTCAATGGAGAATTGGTTCAAAAGACTCACAACATCACATGACATCAAACTCTGGCAGACAAAACTGAAACTAGCCTTTTAATACACATATTGCAACATGCACAAGTAACTGTTGGAATATAACTCTCAGATGAGTTCGCAGAAAAAGGTCAACTCAGTGACTGTTTTTATTGAAACCAACACAACTGTACCAATCTACACTGTATTGCAAGTTGGACTCTTTTAAATAAGAAAAACAAAATCTCATTTATAGCCATCCTGGCTGCATGTGGTGCTGAGAGGATGAGGGCACCCTCACATTCTGATTCTATACACTCTCTACTATGTTTTGTGCAGCTGGTTAGATTTTGCACAAAAAAGGTCTCAATTCCACACATACAGGATTGGTTATACTTACATAGTTTAAAAAAGTAGCCACACGATTCCCAGTCCCTAAACGCTTGAAAGCATCAGGTTCCTCTTTCTATAAAATTAAATGAAAATAAACTGCAAGCTTTAAGCACACAGACAAGGACAGAGAGGTACTTACATAGTTAAGAAACGTCGCTAGCCTATTTCCTTCCGTTTTGAGAGTGCTGTCAAAGGGTCGCTGAAACAAACAACAACTTTAACCCCACTTCCAAACTGGTTGTATGTTTGCTGCTTTGGAAAGAGAGCTGTGTAACCTGATCCTATGCACATCCATTTGGAAGCAAGTCCCACTGAGTTGTTCTGTGGGGCGTATTCCTGAGTGAGTGTGCAGAAGACTGCAAGGATGGACTCCCAGGCATATTTTGACACAGTAAGTATTGTCAGCATGGCAATGCAAAGTTGAAACTTTGTTGTTTTGAACCTATGGTTCAACCACTTTTATCCAAAATAGACATACAGGCAAAATAAAAGAAGAACATAACAAGTTCTTTTTGGCTTTTAGCTATCAAATCAGTATGTAGCAGAACAGTGGATAATTTGTGGCCCTCCAAATATTGCTCAACTAGAGCTCCCAGCATCCTGCACTATAGGCCCTGCTGGCTAAGGTTAATGGGAGTTGAAACTGGATCACCACTTTGAGGGCAGCAGATTCTGCACTCTGATGAATAACCAAGTCAGGGTTGGATGGGATCCTTTTGTATATGCATGTATTCTAAACATTTTAAAAAGTTCATTGCAACTGGATGCATTCTCTCTTAAATTACAGACAGTTGAGGCAAGTGTGCTGCTCTCATTAACTTCATATTTAGGGATACAGAGTGAAAGGTTTCTACTACAAAAGAGTAGGTTGGTATTTGTCCTGTTTTGTCCTTTGATGGATTGTAGTATCAATGAGTTCATTTGAAAACACTGATGACTTCCTGGAGATTTTGAAACTCCTCCGCTATTGTTTCAAGTCACACAGGACCAAAGCTTTGGGCAGGGATCATTTTATTCAAATGTCACAGTTGGAATGAAAGATTTCAGTATAAAAATGTTACGAATAAGATGCATTGTTATTACAAAGCTTTAGATGTCAGTTCTGTGATCAAAGCAAGCAAGCAAGCAGTAAAACAAAATTCTGAAATAGTTGTCACTTCCCTGCCAGGACAGACTGTTCAATACATACAATGTATTGTGCTTATAAAATATCCATCTATGAACACCAAGGCATCAATTTGTACAACGTTTATGAACTTTTCTGTCTCTTTCTGACCTCCTGGGGAAACAGCAAATGCCCTTTTTTGCAGGCCTTTCCCACATCCTTATGGAAGCATCTAAACCTAGCCACAGCCCGCCAAAAATGGGCACAGAGAGTGCCTACATCACCACCTCTGCACTCTACATTTAAAGGCTAATGGTGGGTTGGGCACCATTTTCTGAGCCTGCTCCTGAAGGCCCACCTGGGTCTGAGATTTGGTTGCTGCAATGAATAGCTGGAAAAGTAAATGCTTCGTGTGCTGTCAGACTCAAGAATGGCAATAAGGTAAGGGTGGAATGCACAGTGGGCCCTTGGTGGGGTGCAGACGGAAATGCCGCTCCTTTCAAGGGCGGAAAAAGGGCTCCCTAAGAGCCAGCGGGAGGGCGTCCTGATGCAGTGTGCCGTGTACGGCTGCTTGCCCCATCTCTGCCTCCAGGCTCACCCTTTGGGCCGGTCTGCAGAGGCCCCTTGTTATCTGCTGGGGTTTGGTTCCAGGACACCATGTGGATACCAAAATCCATGGATACTCAAGTCCCATTAAATACAAATTGTGTCCTGTATATAAAATGGTAAAATAAAAATTTGCTATTTGGAATTTATACTTTTTTGGAATATTTTCAAGCCGTGGATACTTGAATCCATGGATTAAAAAAATCAGTGGATAAGAAGGGCCGATTGTAGTATGAACAGAGAGAAAAGGGATATTAAAAGAAGAAAAAAGGAGATGTAAAGATCCTGTATAAAGATTTCTGTTCAGTGTGGAAAGAGAAAAAGAGAAGGATAATTGAGATAGGGAAAGAGAGACTTATGGTGGTGGGGAAAAAGAATAGTACTAAAAGAATAAACCGTCATACATTGCAGACAAGGTTATATGATGAAAAACAAGGTGACTGAAATTCAAAGAGATGTGAAAGATGGAAAATAAGTGGGAGCATGGGAGTGGTGAAAGCCATACAGAGACAAATGGAAACAACAGCAATGGGAGGTAGTTGTGGTAGTGGGACACTTGTAATGTATCAGTAAAGATGAGTACTCTAGATTAAAAATAGCAATAACTGGAAATAGCTGTGGAAAAGGTCAGGGAAACGGTAAAGAGAGGGTAAAAGATATGGGAGTCAAAACCAGAGGAGGCAGACAGTATGGAGAACACAAATGTCATCTGTTAAAGCAGGGATGGAAACTGTGCAGCCCTTCAGATGTGTTGAACTGCAGCTCCTAGCATTCTTCTCCACTGGGCATACTATCTGGGACTGATGGAAGTTACTGTTCAACAGCATTGAGAGGGACTCTACAATTCCCACCCTTATATAAAAGGCAGAGAGAAAAACTTAACAGAGAATTCAGAGTGCTTTAGCCACATTGCCAAATACAGTATGGATTCTGGGGCGGGGGGAGGAATCATGTTAAAATTGTAACAAAATTGTTTTTACACAACTAACATGTTCATAAAAATATAAACTAGCCTTCAGAATGGTTTGAGTTGCACTGTCCATCTTTAAGAGAATCTACATTAGGGCCACATATGAAAACAACTACATAAAATGTGGCCACGGAAGCAAAACAAACAAACAGCTGCAGAAATGCTGGAAAAACTTTAATTATCATACAGCAATTGCAAACAGCTTCACATTTTAATCTGTGTTGCATACAGAGCCTGGAGGACCAGTCCAAACCCCAAAATAAATCCAACTGTTGACTTTCCTTAACCTTGGCAGTTCCTTCCAACTGCTTTCCAAGTGTGACTCCTCCCTAGCCAAGAGGAAGAATGGTCTATGTGGGAAGATCTTTGCTGGTTGTTTCAATGCCTGAATTTCTTACAAAAATCTACACTAGCATAATTGCTTTGAATGTACTTAAATTTCTTTCCAGACACAATGGCCCATTTATGGGCAATAAGCTACCATAACACTTTCTCAACATGAATGGGGGAAAGTGATGTCAGAGTACTATCCAACCAAGGTCAAGGCCAATGCAACTGCAACAACAGCAAAAGACAAGTCATACTACTTGAAAAAGTTTAATTCAGAATTTCCAGATGATGAATGAGAAATGGTTTTAAGATTCTCAACAACAGCAAAGATCCCACTCTTGCATTTGCTTGCTTTGAATAAAGTGATGTGATAATGAAGTCAATCCCACACCGCAAACTATCAGAAATATAAGCAAGATTGGATTCTAACTTCGCTTCTCAAAATGAATGTAAAGCCAAGCGGTTGCCAATGTTCTCTGAAAGCAATAGGCCAGATAAACTGTTCCCCATTCACATCACACTTTGTAGGCATGAAGAAGTGGCATGCTATTGCACCATTCCAAGGAAGATCACAACTATATCTCCTAAGAATATTTTGTTTAAAATAACCTGGGAGACAAGACTAGAAAGACATGTCAGGAGCAGTGACAGCAGGGATGGGAATAATGTGCCCTTCCAGATGTTGTTGGACTGCAATTCCCAACAATCCTAGCCAGCACACATCATAGCAAGGAATGCTGGGAGTTGCAGTCCAACTGCATCTGGAGGACCAAATGACTACCATTATGAGCTAAACCTTTCTCACAGAGTATAGTTTGAGGGTTTCAGTTTCTTTCTTTAAAGGTCTGGCACAATTAGATGACTACACCAGGGTTGGATACTATGAGCAATTTCAGTCAAGGAAATGGTCAGAAGACAAAAGTCCTGCTTTCTTTGCCAGAAATATAATCCTGGTTCAAAATCACTCCTGCACCACAGTTCTTTTTCCCAAGAAGGACAATGGATATCAGAGTTAATAATGCCATACCCTCCTACCTACAAGATCATTATATGCCTTTTACATGGATACAGGTTTGAGGGAAATGGTGAGTTTCATATTGTAAGAAAGACAATGTACTATTGTCCACATAATTGTTTTTCTCCTTACAGCTTAAGTTTCCCTTATCTAAAATACTTGGGACCAGAAGCGTTTCAGAGTTGGGATTTTTTTTTAGATCTTGGAATACAAGTACTGTGAGCCCTTGGTATCCACCGAGGTTTGGCTCCTGGACTCCCTGTTGATACCAAAATCAGTGGATGCTCAATTCCCATTAATGCAATAGCATAGTAAAATGGTGTCCCTTATATAAAATGGAAAAATCAAGGTTTGATTTTTGGATTTTTTTTAAAAAAATATTTTCAATCCATAATTGGCTGAGTCCATGGATAAAGAATCTATAGATATGAAGGGCCAACTGTAGTACACTACATACCTGTGCATATTTGTGAGGCTAGAGAGCAATGTAGTTGGAGAGACACGAGGATCTGTGAAATGGGAGGAATCTAAGCATGCTGTTTGGTGTGAATCTGCACCTCCAGTTATTTACCAGATCCCCATCTCTCTCTGCAGCCTCGCGTCATGAAACCTGAACAGAGGCAGAAGCAGTGATAATCACCAGCCCATCACTGAGAGCAAAAGAAGCAGGGAAGGAGACAATGTAAGGCCTCATTTCAAGCTTGCCAGTAACATTCCCCACAGTGGAGATGATGATAAATGGCTGCATCAGTGCTGTCTGTTAGTGGTACTCTGGGACAGAGGCAAGCTGAGGTGCAGAGGAGTGGGAGGTGAGGGCAGGCAGGTATAGGAGAGAGAGAGAGAGAGAGAGAGATCTTGTCTCTCTTCAGCCTCACAAATAAACGTGTGTACTATATTACTTGTGTATAACAAAATCGAAGTCTCAAAGCATAATATCAGCACTCAAAAAGTTTTGGGTTCTGGATTCTGGATTTCCCAATTAGGGATGCTTAACCTGTATTACTTTGTTGTCACATACATTATTGCAGAAGCCATAGCACTGCAAGTAAAAACTTTCAAAATACGGTCAACCCTCCATATCCATGGATTTTTTATCCATCAATTCAATCATCCATGGCTTGAAAATAAAGTATATAAATTCAAAAAAACAAACCTTGATTTTATTTAGGAGGTGCTATTTTACTACACCACTGTATTTAATGGTACTTGAGCATCCACAGATTTTGGTATCCACAGGAGGTCCTGGAACCAAACTCCAGTGGATACCATGCATGCACTCAATACCACCATCAGCAAAAGACACTCATATTTCACTGGCAACTTCCTAAAACAAAAATTTCCATTGGTACAACAGAGATGAAGGTCACCATGATCACGAAATCAAACAAGAGATGACGAATGACTCTGACTGCATCTCCTGAGGTCTTTTTCTCTGCTTAAAAGCAACTGCTGCACTGGGAGAAGGGGTCTAATCAGAATTGTGGAACTAGAAGTGGGCAAGTCAACTTCTCTTTGCATTGTTTCCTGAAGGTAGGCAACCCCCTTACTACACTTGCCTTCCCAGTTGCCTCTATAGCTATGGACAGGTACCAGGTCCCATTGCTGGAGGCAACTTCAACCAGGAAAATGGCGAGGATAAATTATTTTTGTCATCTTCCTTTCCCAGAGCAGCTGAGTTGACTCAGAGGTGCTTCTGAGTGAAGCAAAAATATGTCAGAGTTAATTCTGTCCCTGTTACCCCCTCGTCTGGCCCTTACAAGATGAGCATTACTCTCAGCAATAAAACTAAAAAAATATTTGAGACACTTACCCTTGAAAAGTCAAAATGTGGCTCATATTGTCCTCCCATGCCATAATTAGCAACCTGAGGTATGGCAGGAAATGAAATTTGTTTAGCAAAACCAAGTATATGAAATAAAAAGATTTATCTGTTCACCAAGAAGAAAAGCCTAAAAGATGATGACATTCATGATGACTCTGATGATGAGATCATTAGAGCATTATTACTTCTTGGTGAACAGATAAATCTTTTTATTTTACAAATTTTAACAACTCTAGAGAAAATACAAGGACAAGTTCTTGCGTATGTATAAATCCACACGGGGCCGGGGGGGGGGGGGGGAGGAAAAGCAAAAGAAGAATATGTGATTAGTGCAGTTACATATTATTAGTCTTATCTTAAGCTTTCCCAAACTTGGCACACTCCAGATGTGGTCAGCCATAGATCTCATCATCCCTAGACAGAATATTCCAAGTTGTTTGTCTGATGGGGGATGCAGCACAAAATGTCTAGAGAGTGCTAGTGGGGGTAACCTTCAGAAAGGTGCAGGGACTAGGGGTAGTATCAAAAGGAGGGCTGGTTGAAGAGGGATTTAAAGATACAGGGAAAGAAACAGATGGATAGAACAGATGGACAGAAAATGACATAGAGTAAAAGTGGCATCCCATAGGTTCAATGCCGGCATCATGATACAAGTGCAAAGAAATAACAGGGGAAAAGCCATTAAGGGCTTGTCATAAATCTGGGAATGGAGTTTATCGGAGTTTATCACATGGAGGCTAACTACTTAAATCCTGTCCAGAAACAGGATTTAAAAATAAAATTAAAAAAAAAACCAGCAAAAGCAAGTTGTTTTTCAGACTTGTTCTGTAAAAGAGAAATAATGCTACATTAACCCGAACGGAAAGTCGGAAGTTCCTGAAAGTAAAAAGGAGCAGGGTTTGGTGACTTTCTGTTCAGATTAATGACACATTATTTCTCCTTGATGCCAATGTCGTGTAAAAACAACCTGCTTTTATGGGTTATTTCTACTTTCTGTTCAGGTTAACCCCAAACGTCGGGTGAAAAACAACCCACTTTTGCGGGCTGTTTTCACTTTAAATCCAGTTTCTGCATGGGATCCGTCCCTTGTGATAAATTCCAATGAGAGGCCAGAGAGGAAAAGGAGGAGTAATTAAGGCAAAAGATGGAGGTAAACTGCCTTGTGTCCCAGGAGAAAGGTGGCATATGAATGAAATAAATACATAAATAAAATAAGTTTTTTTGGCCACAAGGACGAGATAGAAATGTCAGATTTTTTGCAATGTTTAAAAGGGGAAGGGATGTGAATTGGTGACAGAATGAATGTGAATAATAAAGGATAGAAAGAGAGGTTAAAGGTTAAGCTAAGATTTCATGCTGTTCAATAGGATGGATAGTGACACCATCCTGAAAGCTGAGAGAATAAACAGACAGGCTTGGGGGGATTTTTTTTAAAATTGTGAAATTCAGTTTTTGACATAGTGAGTTGGAGATGACAATGAAGTATCCAAGAGGAAATAACAGACAGACTGTGATATGGAGTTGAAGGAGCAAGAAATTTCCATGAAGTAAATCTGACTTGTTTATCCCTGTGAGTTTCAGCATTATTATTATTTTTTGTCTTGGACAGATTTCAAAAATAGCAGCTGAAGGAGACATTCTTCATTCTTCAACTCCTACTGGTCCAGATGACCAAAACATCAGCTCTGTGTATTCTATTTGCTAGATATTATACCAACGTTTGGTATTTGGCATTTCAATCCTCTGAACTGAGGTGAATCTTAAAGAATTTATGGAAATTCTTAAAGAAGAACATAAAGCAATATGAATTCAAAGACACAGCCATGTTAGTCTGGAAAATCAGTATGGAAAAGGATCTTGTAGAACCTTTTGGATTAACTGAAAGAAAGAAGTTAGTAGCATGAGTTTTCATAGACTTGAGTCTACTTCCTCAGATACATGTAACATCCATTTGGTAATTCATGATACTCCAGAGTTAACAAGCTCCTCACAGTTCAGCTGAACACACCAAAGTGTGCAATATCACAGCAACAATTGTTTTCTATGGGTACAGAAGTAAAAATAGGTAATGTACTTTGGTCTTTACCTGCAATAATTCAGCTGTTTTCACTGTTAGTCCTGTGATGTGTTCCATTCGCCGATTCACTTTGGCAACAACCAGGTCATCCTCTTCTTCTAGCCATGAACTTATAGAATGTAAGAAATTTATACAATACTTAGAAAAACCTCTCACTTCATTAGAAAATTATGTTTTATATAAACTCTTTAGATTGGAGATGAATATTTATACGTTTATATATAAAGATGCTTTTAGGGCATTATTCTTAGAAGGTAGCTAATATAATAATAAAAATATAAAGCCCAAATCTCAATATTATCTGACTGTAACATGAAAACCAATGAGAAAATACAAGCCAATAAAAAAAAAAGTATAAAAATACTATTTTCCTTATTTTCAGAATTTCAAAATACATGGAAATTACTTGTAAGAAAAAGAGAATTTCATTACCTTTTAGACACTCGGTAGCTGGCTACAGTCAATACACCTGTTTTGGGGTCACGTACTGTAGCCCTCGCCAACTGTATTAAAAGAAATACAAGGTTTAATAACTGAAGTAACACAAAATGTAGTATAAATGAATTAAGTTCTATCTTCTGTCTTGCATTTACAATGAGATTAAAAAAAATCCTCTGTGCAAACACGTTATTCCATTACTAGTTGTGTACAAGGGGATGCTGAGAAGTTCTTGGTCCAACCCACTTCCCAAAATCTGAGTGTAATTTTGTCACTTTAGCTTGAAGAAGGGTTCTTTTTGTATTGTAAACTGCCAATTTGCAGGATCATTGCTTTGATTTGATTCCCCCCCCCCAGACCATTAACAGAACCATGTTCAGTGAAAAGTGTGAAATTTCCAAGTGCTGAACTCCAGGCCAGTGAGTGGATTTACTGCATCACTTGCAAACATAAATTCATTTTGAATGAATCCCTACTAACATTTTAATTTATGGATGAGTTTGAAATTATGATCAAATGTGCAGCCCATGGACCATGTATGGGTGTTCCTTAGCATGCCTTGTGCTGTAGGTTTCTTACTTTTGAGGAGTTCTTTGAAAGTACAGATCCCACCAAATCCATGCTTTCAGCAGCTGCCAAAGACTGGGACTCAAGCAGGGAGAGAAGAGTCTTTTGAAAGAGCACTTTATAATATATCCACTGCAATGAATTTTACTGATAGAACAGGAGTTAGTGTAAACCTAGGGCATTACAATCAGGAGCAGCAAGTAGCAGACCATCAGCCAAATCTGGCCACTGAAGCTTAATAGCTTGCCCTCAGTTGTTTAAAAAAAGATGTGAGGGGGTATGAAGGGCAGTGTCAGTGGTTAGGGAGACATGCAGTGGGTGTACATTTTTAAAAATGTAATGTGCATTTCATGTGTTTTAATTGTTTTTAAATTAATATTTTAACTGGATTGATCATTAAAATATTTTCTAATTGTATTAATAATCCTCCTCAGATTACAAATCTAAATAGGTAAACAAACAAGTTGGTTCAGAATAACTAAATAAGGAACAAAATACAAATGTGGTACTAGCCAATACCAGTCAAATCAAGATGTGATTATTGACACTTTTTCTTTCTCATACATCTTATAGATATTACATCTCCTGATTTTGAATAATGGCTGTGGAGTTTCTAATAGTGTCTCCATCAAGTGTTCGAGTATATAACATCTTTCCAAAGAATTTGGTGATATTCTGGCAGTTCTCTTAAGTACATTTCTGCATTTACAAAATCAATAAATTGGACTGATCATTTAATTATTTTAAAGCTTTTGTAGCACCACTATTCTGTCTATTTTAACTTAGGCTGTAAGCTGCTTTGGGTCACATATTGGGAGGAAGGCACAATACAAATGAAATCAAATCAAATAAGTCAATGAATAGAACCCAGAGTGGACCAGAAAAATCTCAGACCTCAACAGACATCTCTGGGATCTAAAGCAAAAAGAAGCAAAATCTTGAGACCACTGTTTCCAGAATCTAATAATCAGAAGCAATAATACTAAGGGTATCTGAAATAAGTACGTATATTTAAACTTATAATGAGGTGGGCTTATTTGCAAAGGAAGAGCAAACAGAGAACAAGTAATAAAGTGTAACAAGAATAACAACTGGGAATAGTTACACAGAGGGAAAAGGGTAAAGTTATCCAGTTAAGCAATATCTACCAACAGCACGGATCTCACAGAATGCAATAGTTCAGGACTGTGAGGACAATAGAGGTCAGCTTTTATAACTGTCTTATAGCAAACTAGAAGGTTTCAGTTATAGGCTGGACAAATTAGAACTTTCTATCATTTTGGCATATGTAACTGAAATGTCTGGAAATAATTACTTGAACTATCAAAGGTCATTTCACTCACTTCGAAGTGACTAAACTCAAGATAAGGCAAAAGTTAGCTCATTTTATTAGAAATAGAAGCTGCTACAAGTGTTCAGAAACAGCAACTGAGGTGGCTGTGGGGAACCAGAATTCCTGTATGAGGGATAAGTGAACAGAATGGTACTTACAAACCTGGGAATTGCTAACACTCCATTTTAGCTACTACTAACATTTCCCTCATCCATTAGACCCCCCACACACACCTCAATAAAGCAACTTTCCCATATTACTTGTTGCAGTTATAATATTGGCACATTTACTGATATGAATCAACAACATTTGGCTAAAATGTACTGTGTCCATTAGAATCTACAGCCAACCATAATGATTCTCCATCTTACTATTTTTTCCCCTCCATCTAACGTTTTCCTCCATTTTCTTTCATTTGCCTTATAATCCACCTATTAATTTTCTTATCTTGGCACACAGCTTTTGGCACGACCGAGTGCCAGAACTCTGACTCATCTGCTAGTCCCTTGCAGGCTCTTGTGCTACACATCATGGCCAGAAACTCAGTTTGCTGAATGTTAAGTGTACAGTAAAGATCTGCTTGCAGTGTATAATTCAATCACCCCAAACAAGAAAGAAATTCTCCACATACATCCTTGTATTAATTAATGATGAGTGAATGTCCCCTCTGTTCAACATGGAAATGGCTTAGCAATTCAAAGCATCACTGCAACACTGCTTCTCCCCAAAAGTTCCAATCTGACTTGTAATTTTCACTGTGCTGTCTCACATTAAAATGTCATCTTTTTGCCCAGATCTTGGATGTTAACTTAAACAGAGCTAAGCAATAGTACACAAAGGTGATTTAAGCCTTTGAGATACCACATGGAAGCCCAAGGATGATTCCAAACCTTGGGGGAGAGGGAATGAGTTGTGCAAGTTACAAGCATTGTGAATCCAGAAAATTTGTATTTCAACATCATGGTGTTCCTTCAGCTGATAAGGGAACTGTTCTTTCTGAAAAAAATCCAGCCTGTAGTCTAGAATATATTACAGATAAATGGCAAGTGAGAAATGGAAAATAAAATTCTTTCCCAACTTGATATTGTAAATATTTGGTAGAAAAACTTATGTTTTATAAATTTGGTGCAATTAACATTCATAATGAAAGATTTATTCCTCTATAAATCTTACTCTTACCCACTTTTATAAATATAATAAGAGTGACATTTAAACAAAAACACCCCTACAGGTTTTTCCCCAGTGGTTTCAAAGTACAGTAATATGTATAGTTTTAAGTGGGTTAACACTAAAAAAGAAGGACATTATTGCAGGATAAAATGCATCAACTCAAAGCCTAGCAAAATTGTGCCTCAAATGTAGGTTTGCTCTTTTTAATTTTTTTCCACTCCTATCAGAATAACACCATGCTGACCCTTTAAAATGACTCTTTGTCAAAACCTTCTCTTCATTTCAAAACTAGAGGTAGCTTCACACATACATTTATCATGCCACAGACTGCTATTCAGTGAAAGATGTTATGTTCCCAATTGCACGTAACACTACACATACAATGCATTCCTTTTCAATCACTCTCTCTTCAATTTTGCCCAAGGCTTTTTTAATACCTAAGCAGAAGGGAGTAGTTAATTTTTAAAGAACATATGAAGTAATGCTGAAGCATTAGGAAAATATCTAAGTTTATAGAGCCAAAGCCACAAGTCAGTGAGAAGGATGTCAGCCAAGGCAAACTGGCTGTTGAACAAAGAATTATGGCTTTGCAAATATCTGACATAAAACTCATGTTCTCCAAAAGGCTTCATTTTCTTCTTTCATTTTCATTAACTCCATCACATCTCAGGTGAGCAAACTGTGGCCCCTGGAGCTACATGTGATATCCCAAATACATTTTTGTGATTTTAGACACCTTCATGATGCCCAGAATGAGATTTTCTTGTGGCCAAAAACAAAGGTTAATCTGGCCTCTAGGAAATCCCTGTTTACCTTTTAGATACGGTAAGTCTCAAGGGCTTTTTCGAGACCCAGAAGTGGACTTCCAGCTACTTGGCAGGGGGTTTGTTTTATTTTTAAGCAATCCATGCAACCCAGAGAGAGCCTCAATATATAAAAGTGGCCACAGACCCAGCACAGTTGCCTATACCTGCTATTCATCATTCATTCCACAAGAAATACTGTAATCACTCTAGCAAACTGCATTTCCTTAGATTTGTGCTACATGAATAATAAATCTCCAAACTACTGCAGCACTGCATTGCAGCTAATGGAAGCCATCACCTAGATCAGTGGTTGTAAACTTTTGATCCTCCAGATATTTTGGACTCAGCCTCTCAAAATCTGCCTGCTCATCTTAGCTTTGGACGTGTTTTGAAGAATAAAAGAACTGGCAGACCAAAGTCTGAGAACCACTGATCCAGATATACAGTTGACCTACTTTTCCTGCCATGAGGTAAGAGTTCATGTTTGAAAGCAAGTGGAAGGAAATTAGTTCATTGCAGGAGAACAGGTTTCTCTGAAAGGGAGCTGTGGGTTCATTCAATGGCCCAGTTAGGTCATAACACTAAATTAATGCTCAATGTTTAGTGATTGGAACATGTACACACTCCTTTTCTCCTCTGTCAAAGATGCAAGAAAAGACTTGTTACTTTATAGTTTTCCTTTATTAACCAATTGCAATTTATCATTCTGTGCAATTAGTCTGAATTACATCATGTTGAAATGAGCTGACTTTAAACAATGGTGTGCAATGCTTTTTTCGTTTCCTAACTTATAGTTCACATTAACCACAATTCAGAGTTTGGACATCATACTAAACTGTGACAAACTGAAAACAAGTGAAAGCTTCTATTGCACAATGGAAAGTAGAGATGCCCATGTTCAAGCCCTAGGCTTGTGTATGTAATACAAAACCATTATACCAGAATCAGACAGCTTTGCCTGTTCACATGAATTCATCTGCTGTTAGTGGTGGTGGTGAATTTGCTCCAGATTTTAGTCCCAACTTTAAAGTAGCTGTCTGTCTAGTTCCTTTAGAGTCAAGATTGAAACTAGGGGTTGACCGAATGCCCCACTGAAATGGAAGCCACCAGCTGCCAATGGTTTCTATTTCAAATTAGAACAGCTTTGGAACTGTACTCAATGGAGCTCAGCAGACAACTATTCTTCTAACTATTAAGCACTATGGCTATAATAGTTAGAAGAGGGGTTGAGAGAGGAAGACAAAGGGCCAGAAAGGAAGAAAAGTTCATAATAAAAGAGCTCATTATAAATGTTTTTCAATCTTGTTTTTTGCCAGGCTGCTCAAATTATAATGAACAAAACACTTAAGCACATATTATTTACTTCAGAGCTGGCATAATTTTATTATCTGGTTTTGCAGCCAAAGGAAGAGAATTTTAAGCACAAGCAGGGGAACAGATATGCCAACCAAGTCTAGGACTTAAGATGGAATTCTTCACTTCCATACAGCTGATGACAAACAGAACAAGTGTTGTTTGGATTCAAGAACTAAATTGAGAAAAGAGAGAAGAAAGGAGAAACAAGGAGCTTGTGTCTGATGTTCAGAGTTTTAAAAAGTCATTTTTAGGACTAAGGACCTAGGAAGATGACTAATAGAGTCGTCTTCCGGGCAGGGAAGAGGAGGGGCAGCCGCACAAGCGGCGCCCCTTCCTCTTCCTGAGGTCGCCCTCGGAGTCGCCGGCCCTCCGCACGGCCGGCGCTCCGAGGATGACCTCACGCCACGGCGACCGCACGCGCCGTGGCATTTGAGTCAGGGAAAGTGTGCCCGCCGCTTTTAGGGCGCCCTTTCCCTGAAATCTAAAAGGAGCGCCAATTTGGTGCTCCTTTTAGAGTCGCCGACGGTGCGCCGCGGTGCAGCTGCTGCGCTCCAGCGGCGCTCCGTCCCGCGGCGCACGGGAAGCTCCCGTCTGCTTCCCCCCTAAATCTCACAGAATCCTCCAGGCTGGGGATTATGAATTGCAGTCCAAAAGGTAACTTTTAAAAACTCTGCTGATATCAGCACTTCACAGGAAAATGATTTTGCTGAGGGTTCAGAAAGAATGGGGGAACTGCAGACGGGAGGCTCTGGGTCGCCCCGGGAAGCGGCAGATCGGGGCTGCGGAACGCTGTGCTCGGAAGGCGTCAGGACGGTGTTGGCATGGGGTTGGGGCGGCTGGCGTGCGGCTGCCCTGCCCCGTCCCAACTCTGCCTCCAGGCCGGCCCTTTGGGCTGGTCTGCAGAGGCCCAATGTCTCACTGGTCCAGCATGGAGTTCCAGGATCTGGGTTCATTAATGCATAGGCCTATTATGACTTCAAATGAACCCAGAATGGTAAGTGTGCAACCCTCCAGGTGTTGTTGGAATGCAACTCCCAAAGCCCAGCCAACATAGCCAGTGGTGAAGAGTAATCTGAGCTGCAGACCAGCAACATCTAGAAACTGGCCACATGTTTCCCATCCCTGAGTTAACCAGCCATATTAATCAGTGAAAATACTATGATAACATTAACTGTCCACTTACTTTTGGTTTAGCCAGTTCCTTAATCTTCTCTATTTCTTCATCAGATAAGACATCATAATATCTTACAATGTGTGGACTGTCCCACTCATCTTCTTCTTTAAAAGGTGCAATAAGTAGATGAGGATTTCGATTCCCACTGTGGTACCTACAAAACAGCCTCTTTTGTCTTCGAGGTGTCTGCAAACAAATTCAGATTTATAAACTGTTTTACACAGTTAATTAAAACTCAGCAAAGCTTTATAGACAAGTCCTATGGAATAATGACAGTCTATAAAAGTCCCTCCCCAGAGACTCACCATGCACTTAGGATATGGTCTTTTCAATGCCTGACAAAGACCTTTTTATTTTCCCAGCCTTTCAAAGAATTGTTTTAGTGTATATGTACTTTTGTACTCTTATACCGCTTTTGATTAGCTTTCATGGGCTGATTTTCCCCCCCTCTGCTATATGATTTTCATTTTCTATTCTGCTTCATTAACTTTCGTTTCATTGCATCACTGTTGTGTTTCAACTACCCACTGCTCCGAAAACTTTGGTTACTAGATGGTTTAAAAGTACAGTAGATAACAAGTGAATAGCATCTTTCCCATAAACACATCAAAGCACTGGAAATATACCATATTTTCTGGCGTATAAGACGACCCACGTATAAGACGACCCCCCCATTTTTTCAGTCAAAATACAGAGTTTTAGCACCTCTACCCTCATTATCCCTATATCCGGCGTATAAGACGACCCCCCCACTTTAGCCACAGATTTTGCAGGTAAAAAAGTAGTCTTATACGCAGGAAAATAAGGCAATAATACAGATTCATAGATGGCTCCAAAAAAGTAGAGTGTTTCAAGTGGAACTCTTTAGTATTTTTATTAATGATAGATGAATGGGTGGAAGGAACTTTTATTGAATTTTCTGCTGACACAAAACTGGGAAGGATAGCTGACTTCTCAAAAAACAGAAATGAAACAAACAAAAATCTTGATACGCTGAAAAATTGTCGATTTCTATATTGAGCACCTACTCCCAGATTACGTGTGTTTAGAGCCTCCAGGGTATCCTGGTGAGGGGGCCAATGAAGATCCCTACACCTCCACAGTTGCCCACTCTTGGTCTAAAACAATATCAAAAATAAACCAAGGCAACTTGTATGTATGAAACTATCTATGCACTTATATGCAAGCAAAAAGTTAACTGTGTTAACTGTGTATTTGGGGAGCACAAGAGTTAGAAGTTGTAGCCTTTGGGCTTCTCTCTCACCATTTTCACACCTTCACCTCTGCAAAGGGCCTCATAGATCTCACGTTCTGGCAGGTAGTCCTGGGGCCTTTCATAAATTCCACTATATGTTGTTGGCTCTGTTGTGTTTGAGGTTTCACTGAATGCCTTTTCTTCTTTTTCATTTTCCAGCAGTTTCTCAAAATATTGCATGTTGCTGCCTGCCCTCTCGTGACTGGGATCTTGATTGGGGGGAAAAAACAATGGAGAAATAAATCAGTAACAGTTACATATTCTCATAAACTGAGCAGAGAATACCTGTACCAGACAAAAAACTATCTCCTCCTTTATTACTGCAGGGTGACTTTTTAAAAATAAAACCAAAACAGAACCCAGATTCTCCAGATTCAATTCAAATTACCATCTTGATTTGACTGAGACAAAGCAAAAGCTCAAAGATCTTTCAGCTCAAAGCTTGTTTCAGAACAATGAGGAATGCCGTTCTGTACTTATTACATACAAAATCACTTTGCTTTAAAGAAGCACATATTTTACTATAGTAAATTGTTGTCGTTCTTATTGTTCTGCGACTTTATGTATTTTATTGTAAAAACTGAATAAGAATTTAATTAGAAAAAAAATGGTAATTCATTTTTATGTAAACAATTCAACAGAACATTCCAATCCAGATCAAGTAGTAGAGTATGCAATTGTATACTGCCTCAGAATGAAAGTACATTTCTATTTCTATAGTACAGTGGGAAATAAAAAGATTAATTCAATATTAAGGACATTTGTGAGATTACATATGGAGAAGACTTGAGAACTGTACCAAAAAAGTTGGCTGTCTCTCTCTTTCTCTCTCTCTCTCTGTGTATGTATCCTTACATTCAATTTTTGCCAACCAATTTTTCCTACATCAGTATAATATTTAACATTGATATGTCATAATTCCTATGAAATCCAAATCTCTAGCCATCAAGCAAATACTAAAATCCCTAAATTTAACAGTATCTGGGTAGATTTATTTACTTTTATAACCTGCTTTTTCCTTGGCATGGGACCCATGAGTAAGACATTAATCACAGATAAATGTGTGTCAATTAAGCTCATGTTTCTAAAGCAGGGGTCCCCACAATTTTTCTGCCGGGGGCTGGTTCGCTGGCCCCCTAGATCTTCGGAGGGCCGAATAAAAAAAAAAAATTGTGGACGGAGGTGTGCGCGCGCACACATGCACACTACTCAGGCACCATTTTGGAACACAAAATGGCGCCCAAGTAGTGTGTATGCACGCGCGATGCTAGGCACCATTTTGTGTTCCAAAATGGCTTCTGGAGTCATGCGCATACGTCCAGTGTCACGTGTGCATGCGCATGACTCCGGGCACCACTTTGGAAGACAAAATGGCACCAGAGTAGTGCGCATGGGTGCACACGATGCGGGGCGCCATTCTGTGTTCCAAAATGGCACCTGGAGTCATGCGCGTGCACGCGCGAGGCCATCCGCCATTTTGAAACACAAAATGGTGCCCCACGTCACACGCACGCGGCGGCAACACCACAGCGGTGTTGGTGGCAGGACTGGCCGTGGGCCGGTTGAAAGGCCTCGATGGGCCAGATTCGGCCCATGGGCCGTAGTTTGGGGACCCCTGTTCTAAAGTGTGCGTGTGTGTGTGTGTAAAAGATGATACAATACAAATTGACACTTTAATGCTACTCAATGCCAGTAAGGCTCAGGGCCTATATGCATGGGCCAAAAGGCCCGTGTTTCCACCAGACCCATGTCATCCTGTCCAGGCAATGCAGGCCATTAGCCCCAGACTGGGATCGACGACTCCAGACACCAATCTGATGTTCCCAGATTGATTCCGGCCCAAAGGGGCCTTAACCCAGTCCCCAAAGACAGGCTGTTCACCACAGCATTTTCAGGAAACTCTGCAATGACAGCAGGAAGACCGGCTGTTCACCACAGAATTTTCAGGAAACTCTGCAATGACAGCAGGAAGACCGGCCAGCCCCATACCTGCTGCCACTGTTGTGTCCATCCTGAAGGTCCCTGCAAAGGCCACTGATATCAGAAGGGAGTACTTGGCCACATTGGTGTAGCCAGGTGCTCATCAGCAGGGACCTTTGGGTTGGACATGGCAGTGGTGATAGGAATGGGGCATGGGTTACAGTGGGTCCACAGCACAGTGGCAAGTGGGCATAAAAACACCCACTTTTCATCACAGCAGCCTGGGGACTGACCCAAGTCGGAACTTAGTATAAATATGGATGCTTTTTTGTGTGTGTGTGCATTGGAAATCAGGATGTGAAAGACGCTAATCTTGGTTTTCTTGGAAAATAGGTCTCTCAAGACATGCAGTTTTCAGATCCATACATAGTAATCAGAAAAAGCATGGCATGGATGATTCTAACTTTGGTATTCCATAATATTAATACTTGGAGATTTTATCTAGTTCCCCCACAGCTGCTCAATCTTCTTCTGATTTCTGAGTATAGTTTTCATTTTGATTAATGACTGAGCCAATGTATAACCATTTTTATGTCTTCGTTACCCATGTTTTAGAGCAGGGGTAGGCAATCTTTCCCCTTTAAGGGCCGAGGGACTTCAGCTCCCAGAATCCCAGGAGCTATTGGCCAACATGGGACTATTGGTCAACATGGCTGAGGCTTCTGGGAGCTGAAGTCCCTCGGCCCTTAAAGGGGAAAGGTTGCCTACCCCTGTTTTAGAGCTTAATACTAAAACTTTGCACAGAACCCTGATATGGGTCATACAGTGGAAGAAAAATGCTGAAATTATTCATTGTTCCATACAGGAACAAAATAAGCAAATACATCCCTAATTTTGAGGATCTTTAAGACAGAAAAGAAATCTGGTTTGGTAAAACGGTATTTTAAAAAAAGAGAAAATTGTCCAATGCCCATTGAAAACAGAATATTTAGGCCAGGGGTAGGCAACCTTTCCCCTTTAAGGGCCGAGGGACTTCAGCTCCCAGAATCCCAGGAGCTATTGGTCAACATGGGACTATTGGCCAACATGGCTGAGGCTTCTGGGAGCTGAAGTCCCTCGGCCCTTAAAGGGGAAAGGTTGCCTACCCCTGATTTAGGCTGACATGGGGCGAAACAGACTGCCTCGAAGGAGTGGATCTGTGCCACCCCTTTCAGCACCAGATCAGGGCTGTGGCAACCACACGCCACAGCCCCAATCCAGCATTTTTCTGGCCCAAAAAGGAGCAGCAGAATGCCGCTCCTTTTTGGGCCAGAAAAGAAGTGCTCCTTTTGCTGTTGCCATGGTTCTTGTGTGCTCCTGCGGTGCGGTGCATGTAAACACCACACCACAAGAGCATCACAATGCTGCCCGCAGTCTGGGCAGACAGCATGACGGCGGCTTGGGAGCAGAGTGGGGTGTGTGGTGTGCTGTCACCATGCCCCCACTCCATCCCGACACCGGCCCTTTTGGCTGGTCTGTTCAGCCCCATAGTTAAGTATTTTCTGACAGAATTCAAGTGAATTATTGTTTTGGGCTGGGGAAATTGAACTTTAATCCAAGTGACTGATACCAGATGTCATGAAGAAAAGCAGTGACTAAGAAACCTTTAGTGTCTGCCAAAATCACCATATTTTAGTGTTAGGAATCTGTCATATTTGTCTAAATGCATGGTGAGGTTGATGAATTGTGCTTTCTAGAAAAATACAGAAATTCAGACATAGGCGATCACATTGCTGTTTATTTTTACATTCAGTGTAAAGCATGAACATCTGATAGAGAATAACACTTCAACGGGACCTAAGAAAGGTAAAACTAGGCACTTAACCACACTTATAAGGACACAGCCGTAAACAGTTAGCAAACAGCAAGCATGAGGTATCAGGAAAGACAGAGATACACATATGAAAAACAGCCATTCCCAGGTCCAGCAAAGCACATCTGTGTGAATTAAGTTGCCAAACTGACCATATCTCACTCCCAAGACAAGTAGTTCACTATCCTGCTCCCCAAGTACCCATGACTGTATATCTGTGAATCAAGACCCTGTAAAAGCAACAAATGCAGGTGGATTCATACAGTTTTCCTAAGTCAGGCAGGAAGGTGCATTTTTAATGTCAAGATCAACATTCCTAAGCAGCCATATTGAGTGGGTGAGTGTTTAAATTCTTTTTTAAAACACTTGGGGAGAGTGTGACTGTTGATGAGCTAGCCAATTAGCTCTAAACAACTCCTCCCAGAGGTAAGTTCCTGCTAGGAAGGAGAAGGAAAGCAGTTTCTGGGCAGCCATTTTGAGTGGGTGAGTTTTTAAATTTTTTTAAAAACACTTGGGGAGAGTGTGACTGTTGCTGAGTGGGTGGGGCCTTGGTGAATCACATTTGTGATTCAACAGGGGGGTGGAGCTAGCCAATTAGCTCTATACAACTCCTTCCAGAGGCTTTCCTGGTCAGTTTCTGCTAGGAAAGAGAAGGAAAGCAGTTCCTGAGCAGCCATATTGAGTGGGTGAGTGTTTAAATTCTTTTTTTAAAACACTTGGGAAGAGTGTGACTGTTGCTGAGCTAGCCAATTAGCTCTATACAACTCCTCCCAGAGGTGTGCGCCGTTAGGACAAGGTAAAGCACAGCACAGGTAGACGGGGGGCTTTGACCATTCTCTTTACAGGTTCTCCTAACAATGACAATAATTATGATAATAATAATTTAAAGGGCTTTGAGGTTGTTGTTTTTTGCTCAGAGGGAGAGAGACAGAGACTTGCCTCCAGAATAAGGTAGCATCCAGGAGCTCTCTGTAGAGTTAGAAAGCCAGTTGATTGAGCTTGCTGACAGAGCTTGGTGAAAAGACCAAGAGCACAAGGGCCCTTTACATGGGTCTTTACCAGAGGACTTTTTGAGGGAGACGCTCACAGTCCTTCTCCAGTGCTTACTTCAGATTTCTCAATATGGACACTGAGGGAGTTGCTGCAGTCACCTGCAACACTTGTGGGATGTTTGTCTTCTTGCCAAGAGATATGGGGAACTCACCTGCACCAAGTGCAAGTTCCTAGCCCTCCTGGAAAAGAATGTCAAGCAGCTGGAGGCCCGGGTAGCTACACTTCAGCATACTAGGCAGCAAGAGGTTTTCCTGGACAGAGCAGAAAGAACAGTCTTGGACGGGGACCACACAGAGGAAGTTGTTGAGGAGGAGGTCATTTCATGGACACAGGAAGTGGACACCCGGAGGAATGTCACACATAGAAGTAGGGAAACCAGGGATCGTTCTGGGAGCTTTGAGCTACAGAATCGATTTGAAGCTCTCTCCCTTATCAAGGATGAAGAGGAAGAGCAGCAGGGACAGTCCTCAGTGACAGTGTAGGAGACCCAAAGAGTACCACCGCAGAGAACAGCCTTTGTTAAGCCTCGGAGGAGGCATGTGGTGGTGGTTGGGGACTCCTTGTTGAGGGGTACAGAAGCAGTGATTTGTGGCCCTGACAAGACGTCCCAGGAGGTGTGTTGTCTCCCTGGGGCAAAAATGTGTGATGTGACAGGAGACTGACAAAACATGTCAAGCCTACTGACCATTACACCTTCCTCTTGGTCCACGTGGGAACCAATGATACTGCAAGGCATAGTCTTCAGAATATCAGAAGGGATTATGAGGCTTTGGGCAGGAAGCTGAAAGAGCTGGACGCACAGATTGTTATCTCAACTCTTCTCCCAGTTGAAGAGCATGGTTCAGGAAGGGAGAGGAAGATAGCAGACATGAATAACTGGCTCCGTAGATGGTGCCGCCAAGAACAATTTGGATTCTTGGATCATGGGCTGCGGTTCCATGAGGGTGGAATCTCATACCAGTTGGCAGAAGTGTTTTTGCCAATAGTTTCAAACATTTGATCAGGAGGGCTTTAAACTGAGTCATGTTGGGGAAGGAGACAGTATCTTGGAAGGTATCTTGGAAGGCAGGAGTACATCATGGGCTGGAGATAATAGTCAAAGTGTTATAGAGGGAACAAGGGAAATGATACAAGGGCACAACAGTGGAAGGAAAAAACCTCACACAGGCAGCAAGTGGGAAGGACAAATGCTCTTGGATGTCTCTGCACTAATGCACAGAGCATGGGAAATAAACAAGATGAACTTGAACTCCTAGCACAGGGGTAGGCAATCTTTTTGAGTCCTGGGCCGGTCCCCCGAAGTCCTCTTCTCCGCCGGGCCGAGGGGGGGAATGGCGGCGCACGTGCGACCCCCTGCACATGGCCACAACCGCCGCCACGCATGTTGCGGCCACCATTTTTGTTTCCAAAATGGCAGCCACCACTCGTTTGCGTATGCGCAGTACTCCTGCACATGCGCAAACACGTTGCGGCTGGCATTTTGGAAATCAAAATGGCGGCCGCAGCGCACGTGGCTGCATGGAGGCGAAAACGCACAGCGGCGGCGGCGGCAGGGGTCGGCCTGGGCCAGAACCAGCCCAGGGGCCGTAGGTTGCCGGCCCCTGTCCTAGCACAACAAAGCAAATATGATATAATAGGCATCACTGAAACCTGGTGGGATGAGTCTCATGATTGGAATGAGAGAATAGAGGGGCATACCCTTTTTAAGAGAAATAGGCCAAATAGGAAAGGAGAAGGTATAGCATTATATGTCAGGGATGTTTACACCTGTGAGGAGATCCAGGACTTAAATCCTGGAAATCAGTTGGAGAGCATCTGGACAAAAATTAAAGGGGAAGGAAACAACAGGGATGTTATAGTAGGAGTCAACTACAGACCCCAAGTCAGACTGAGGAATTGGATGATGCCTTTCTAGAACAGATGACCACACACTCAGAAAGGAGAGATGTAGTAGTGATGGGTGACTTCAACTATCCTGATATTTGCTGGAAGTCAAACTCAGCTAATACTCCAGGGTCTAGCAAATTCCTTACTTGCCTCAAAGACAATTTCTTTGTCCAAAAAGTGGAAGAGGCAACAAGGGGATCGGCTATTTTAGATCCGATCCTAACCAACAGGGATGACCTGGTCAATGGGGTGCAAGTGGTGGGAACCTTAGGTGGGAGTGATCATGTTCTCCTGGAGTTTCTTATACAGTGCAAAGGAGAAGATAGGCATAGTCAAACACTCATTCTAGACCAGGGGTAGGCGACCTTTCCCCTTTAAGGGCCGAGGGACTTCAGCTCCCAGAAGCCTCAGCCATGTTGGCCAATAGTCCCATGTTGGCCAATAGCTCCTGGGATTCTGGGAGCTGAAGTCCCTCGGCCCTTAAAGGGGAAAGGTTGCCTACCCCTGTTCTAGACTTTAGGAGAGCTGATTTCAACAAACTTAGGGAAACACTGGGAGTGATCCTGTGGTCAGGAATACTAAAGGAGAAGGGAGTTTCTCAAAAGGGAGATACGGAAGGCACAATCTCAAACTGTTCCAATGAGAAGGGAAAAATGGGAGATGTCTCAAGAAACTGGGTTGGATGACAAAAGAACTTTCAACTGAACTAAGTTTTAAACGGGAGATGTATAAGAAATGGAAAAGGGGTGAAATCACTAAAGAGGAATTCAAACAAATAGCTTGCACATGTAGGGGTAAAATAAAGCCAAAGCGCAGAATGAGCTCAGCAATGACTCCTCTTCATCCTGAAGAGAAGTGATCAGTGGGATGCCACAGGGTTCTGTCCTAGGCCCAGTGCTCTTCAACATCTTTATCAACGATTTGGATGAAAGAATAGGGGGCATGCTTCTCAAATTTGCAGATGACACCAAATTAGGAGAAATAGCTAATACCCTTATCAACAGAGAACAGGATGAAAATTCAAAATGACCCTAATAGATTAGAAAGCTGAGCCAAAGCTAACAAAATGAATTTCAACACAGAGAAATGTAAGGTACTACACTTAGAGCAAAAAAATGAAATGCATAGATATAAGATGGGGGACACCTAGCTTAATAAGACTACGTGTGAAAGGGATCTAGGAGCCCTAGTGGACCACAAGTTGAACATGAGTCAACAGTGTGATGCCACAGCTAAAAAGGCCAATGCGATTTTAGGCTGTAGTAATAGAAGTATAGTATCTAGATCAAGGGAAGTAATAGTGCCACTGTATTCTGCATTGGTCAGGCCCCACATGGAATACTGTATCCAGTTCTGGGCACCACAATTCAAAAAGGATGTTGAAAAACTGGAGAGTATCCAGAGGAGGGCGACTAAAACGGTGAAGGGTCTGGAAACCATGCCCTATGAGGAACGACTTAGGGAGCTGTGTATGTTTAGCCTAGAGAAGAGACGGTTAAGAGGGGAGATGATAGCCCTGTTTAAATATTTGAAGGGATGTCATATTGAGGAGGGTGCTAGCTTGTTTTCTGCTGCCCCAGGACCCGGAACAATAGATGCAAGCTGCAGGAAAAGAGATTCCACCTTAATATTAGGAGGTACTTCCTGACAGTGGAACACACTCCCTCGGAATGTGGTAGAGTCTCCTTCTTTGGAGGTCTTTAAACAGAGGCTGGATCGCCATCTGTCGGCAATACTTTGATTTTGAGTTCCTCCATGGCAGGGGGTTGGACTGGATGGCCCTTGTGGTCTCTTCCAACTCTATGATTCCAGCAACAGGTGAGGCCAGAGAGAGAGAAGTCGGCAGAGCTACAGCCAAAATGGGGTAAGGATACAATTGTAAATTTAACACCCTGTGTATATACACACTGGATGAATGAGGGAAGCTTTGTGTCCAGGCATTTTCTTTACCCAACTTGTTCCCAACTAAAGCTTTGAAACTGGGGAGAGAGTGGAATGGTGTCTATAATATCAATAAACCAGAGAAGTGGAAAGGATGTGTGCCCCAAACAGACACCAGAGATTTGTGTTAGACTCACGGGGGGAGATTCCTCATCCTTGACATAACTTAGTATTCTCAGGAATTATTCCTCCATGCAATAACTTGGTAGCTGCTATGTGGTGCCATCCATGCTGGGTAGGATGGTGATGGTGGTATCTGGGTAACATTGTCATATGGACAAAACTGATCAATGAGGCTCCTGCTTGATGAAAAAAGAGGCACACACAGACTTCCAATCCCATCATGTTGCCTATGTGTCCATGCTGCAGGGGTATAAGGGGGGGCACAGGGCTCTGTTGCCAGCTGTTTTAGAAAGATCCACATGACCAGACCCACTGGCTGTGTAAGATCATATGGCACTTAATCAGTTCCCATACTTAACAAAAGTCAACATCTTTTGGCATGGAGTAAGGAAGCAGCAAGTGAACAAAATGTACAAAATAAGAGAGCAATTTATTTACTTCAGGCATCTCTGACAGCTGAGAACCTCAAGAAGAGGTCATATGCAGGCCTCAAAATGGAAAATTATTATTATCAGCTTCGCCTTTTTTAATGTTTACACCCTTCCTTTCTTCTAGTGTATTTTAAGTAGTGTATGTGGTTTTTCTCCTCCCACATTTATTCTCACAGCAAAGGTAGGTCAGAAAGGTAAAGCAGTTAAGGAGAGAGTGACTGCCTAAAGCAGGGGTAGGCAACCTTTTTGAGCTGGGGGCCGGGTTGCTGTCCCTCAGACCAGGGACCGGCAACCTACGGCCTGGGGACCGGTTAAGGCCCCAGGCCCCGGACTTACCGGCCCTGTCCGAAGGCTGCCGCCGTCGCTGCCGCCCCGCACCACCCCCGCGCCGCTGCCGGGGAGCGTTTTCGGGCGCGCTTGTCGCGGCCGCCATTTTGGAAGCCAAAATGGCGGCCGTGACGCGTTTGCGCATGCGTGATACTTTTGCGCATGCGCAAACGCGTCACGACCGGCATTTTGGCTTCCAAAATGGCGGCCGCGCATGCGCCATGGCAGCTGCGGCAGCGCGCGCTACGGCGGCGGCTGCGGTAGTGGCTGCGCCGGCAGCATGCGCGGGAGGTCGCGCGCGCAGGAGGAGGGTGTGCGCGCGCATGTGCGCGCGCACTCCGCCATTTCCCCCCCCCCCTTGGCCCAGCCGAGCAGCAACCTTTTTGAGACCGGCCCAGGTCTCAAAAAGGTTGCCTGTCCCTGCCTCAGACAATTGGGGGGCCGAAGCACCAAAAATAAATGAATGAATGAATAAATATAAATATTTTTTTAAAAAATAAAAAAAAATATGCATGCATACTCACTCAGCCCCAGAAAAGCCATGGGAAAACCCCCATGGAGATTTTGCCAAGAAAACCCCAAGAACAAGTAATAACAACAATAATCAATATCATCATGGTGGGTGGCGGTGGGGGGCGGAGGTGGCAGCAGGCCCCCCGGGCCCCCCGGGCCTTAGGTTGCCTACCCCCTGGCTTAAAGTATCCTACTGAAGGTTTTATGAATGTGCCTAGTCCTAGTCTAACATCCTAACTACCAACAACCCTCATCTGTTGTGTGCCTTCAAGTCATTTCCAACTTATGGCAACCCTAAGGTGAACCTAGCATGTGGTTTTCATGGCAACATTTGTTCAGAGGGGGGGTGCCTCTGCTTCCCTCTGAGGCTGAAAGCGTAACATGCCCAGGGTCACCCAATGGGTTTCCATGGCTGAGCAAAGATTCAAATCCTGGTCTCCAAAGTCACAGTCCAATGCTCAAACCACTGCACTATGTTGTCATTGACTAAACCAACTTTTACTTACATTACTGGAAATGAGAGACATGTCAGTGGCTCATATATTCCCATCAAGCTCCTCTTCTTATGTCTTACCAGTTGCTCTTGCTACAAGCATGTGTAGCTTGCACTGAGCAGAAAGAGAAAGCTGCATGGTAATATGGGTAGTGTAGACCAATTTCTCAATTTTCCCTAATGCCCCATTTACATTGTACTGATGCAGAGGCAAACTTTATCAAAATATACTGTGCAAATGGATTATCCCCTAAACATTTAATCAAGGGGTGTTTCCAGAGCACTGAGGACCATACTTCCCCACCTCTGACAGTCCTACAGCTTTAGAGGGCCACAGTGCATTGTCACACCTGCCATTCTGGGTGACTGGACAAGTGACAACGCATCCCTTCGGGACACCTTCTAGATCATTCTGGATGTGTGTGTGGCTGTTTTGGGCAGGAAGTCCCTGAAATTTCACATTTCTTTGGTTGTTAGAAGGGTGGAGTTTTTTTGTGTTCTTAAAAAAACTGCATGTTTCTAGGACTTTTGAGAAATTAATGGAGGTTCAAGGAACTGCATTATACTCCACCTGAGGCCCATGAGCTGCATGGGTCCAACCCCTGAATTGCTGTAACAGAAAAGGCAGAACATCACACTCAATTGGCTTCTCCGTGAAATAGAACTGTGCTCAAGTTTCAGCTAGTTTTCTATGCCATTAGAAGAATATACACTTTACTCTTCTTACCAAGGGAAACCAACCGTCTTGTAAGCTCCATTGCCCTGTGTATGTCACCAAGCTGAAAAACGGCATAGCTGAGGTAATCCAGGATCTCCACTTTAGAAATGGTTGCCTCATCACCCCTGTCATGTTGCTTCAGTGCCTGCTCCATCCACAGGACAGTGTGGTAATAATCTCCATCATTATAAGCTGTCTTCCCCATGCCAAAGCAGTCTTCCACTGTTAGGACTGATCTATATTTTGTTCCTGCAGAAAAGGTAAGGATGCATTTAGTAAACAAGCAAAAACAAAACTTGTACTTTGAGTTTTGTAAGTTTCCTGAATATTAAAGACATCTGGAATTACTCTGTTTTATTTTATTGTTCATCCCTCTTATTTTTTAAAAAAAGGTTGTGCTGTATATACTCAGGCAAACAAAATGGAATTATCCCTGAGAGAATATTATGGGTTCTTATTCACTTGCTAAAATTAGTTATTAATTGTTGTCCTGCCCACAAGTGGCCTCAAGTGATATAGAATAAAATACATTTTAAAACATTATTGCAAGCCAATTTAAAAATTTAATTTGCAAAATGAAAAGCCAGATGGAATAAATACACTTCTAACAGTCTGCTGGAAGCTCAACAAGGATGGAGCCACTCTGATCTCCACTGGGGTGTGTGTGTCTGTGTTCTGCATTCTCAGGTACCGTGCTGCTACAGACAAGGCCCAGTCTTGAAAACTGGGAGGGCCCAGGATCCTTTGAACCAGCAGTGGGAAACTTTGGCCTACCTGGTGTTTTAGACTTCAAATTCAATAAATCTCCTAACACTGGCCATGGTTTGGGCTTGTGCAAATGGGGAAACTTCTTTTCTTTTCCTCTGTCACTACCCATGACAGAGAAGTTGCACAACTCCAAAAATTCAACTGGCCATGCTAGCTAGAGGATTCTGAATGGTGTCCGCCTAGATAATGAAATTTCCAGGCTCTGGAGGATGTGTCATTCATTTCTCTCAAAATCTTTGCTGATGTATGAAAGCAAATAATCTGATAGCCACAACCAGTTGTCCTCTCTAATACAGCACTTGTCTCCATCTACATGAATGGGGGAAATGACACAGATGAAATCCAGGGCCCAAATCCTTTCCTCTCAAAGTATGACTTAAACTGCAAGGGAATCCCGTTTTCAAAGATACAGAAGGGAAAGCTGAATTTGAAGGAGTACCCAAAATCATGACTTCTCCAATCCCTAATGTCTATCCTTACCATTATCCACAAGATCCCTTCAACTGCAAGTGAGGAGGAGTCACCCCTTCTAAGTTCAATGATGCTAGCTGGCCTTCTGAAAAGTCCCCCAAGCCTGGTCCTTAGCATCCAAGGGGGAAAAGCCATTTGCAGTTTACATTAAATGCATACCTAAATGCATAGTACATAACTTTTAACAACTCAAAATGTAAAAAATGGCACTGAAAATTTTAATGAATAAGAAGTAACTTGTGTTAGTTCCTAATTAATCAATACCATCTTGTATTATACATACAAGTTCTGGATGTTATGTATCCTCTAAACAGAAACTAATACATTTCTGAGTTCCTTGCAGGAAGGCAGGGGGGTACCCCTCTTCCATATCCTTGTTTGGAGAATTACAAGGTCAAAGCCCCAATTCTACAATATTAAAATTATATTTAGATAGCCTTGGTTCCATTCTGGGGTAGCTGTGTTGGCCATTTAGCAAATTCAAATTTATTGGCCAACCAAAATGCACAATATACTTGGTTCCAGACATTTAAAGTCACCAGCAACCTAAAAAACCAATCTGTGTGTGGGGAAAAACTAGAATGAACCTCGTTGCCATGATATAAAACCAAACCGTAGCTTTTTAAAAACACAACATTTCACATTTTATTGTACTGAAGGTTATCTCAAAGTTTTTTTGTGTGTGGATGTTTTGCCTATAAAGACAGAATTTTTAAAAGTATAATTAAAACAAGTATATCCAACATGAAGCTTGTTTGCTTTACATGCTGAAAAAAATTCCAGCATTCATGGGAATATTAATACCCAGCTTGCCCAGTGCTTGTCCTGCCTGTAATGCTATTTGTTGACCTTAAAATGCTCTCTAGTACATCATTATTGAATCAGCATACCATTTGAAATAAAGAAACTCTAATAATGCTTTGCATTAGTGAGTAGAATTCATCCCAACAATCTGATTGTGCATCTTTGTTAGAAATGTAACTAGATCATTGAAAACTCTATAACATGAGCCTTATATAGTTCCACGTTTATACAGTTCCAGACCTGCTTCTGCACCTTTGTGATGATGTGATAGATATTACCAAATAGGCCAGGCATGCACAGTCTTTTTAGTTGCCAGTTTTTTTGTTTTTGTTTTTTGTTTGTTTGATTGATTTTTGGTGAGGAGAACAGAAGGGCAAGAGTCACAATATAGACATACCTCAGTTAACAAAGCATCTGACAAAGAAGCTCCTTTTTACACAGTCTTTTCACTCCTTCACAACTTCCCTTTTCCTTCTTGTCTTCTGTCTAGCTGGAAGGGTTTTGTTTTTTGGTTTTTTGGTTTTTTTTACCAGCACTGACACTGGCAAGATAAAGGAAGGAAGGAACATTTTCGGTGCTGTGTTGCAGCAGTGTCACTCTAACGAAATGAACTTAAGCTGAGAAAGAATGGGCTCCTGCTCTATGCAATCCTACTGTAGCTGTGTGGACATTAAGATAGAGAAAGGGGGGCATATAAGCCTGCTTCACCAGCTCTCTCCAGCATTTTGCAAAAGCACAGCTCTGGACATCTGACAAGCAAAACAGAAATCATAAAAAAGTGTAGACTGGTGAAAGAAAGTCTTCCCTGCATGCATTTTAGAAGATTTCAAGTGATCTCTAGAAGATTCAAAATATTTTTATTTACTTATGCAGAACTTAACTGACCTGGTTGTTTCACTTCATCTCTGGATATTGTTAATTCTGACTAAAAATTAGAGAGTATATGTGTGTTGCCTATCAACTTATGGTGACTCCCTGAATTTCATAAGGCTTTCCTAGGCAAGGAATACTCAGAGGTGGTTTTGCCAGTTCCTTCATCTGAAATATAGTCTACAGAACCTGGTATTCATTGGTGGTCTCCCATTCAACTATTAATCAGAGCTGACCCTACTTAGATTCCAAGACCAAACAGGATCTAGTGCTTTTAGGGTATTTAGGCCAAAAAATTATAAGAACCTATCCCTATTCTTTCCATGTTATTCCTGCTCTTGGTACCAAATTTTCTGTTAAAGAAGTAATGTCCAGGACACATCTACTTCATTAACTGAGCCATACTTGCACATGTAGACATATAAGCCCATGTTCACCTAAGTGCACACACAAAGATAGTTCAGCCACACTCAGCTCTTTTTGCACTCAGGTAAACACATATGCACACTTAAACATGTCATTTTTCTCCATCAGCATCCAAATCATATTTTATCTTCTACTACCATTAGTAGGTAAGTAACCATCCCAGAAGTCAGAGAATCATGTTATCTCTTTACAAGGAAAAGTAAGGCAGAATCAGGGTAGCTTTGGAAATGTCTGAGGTAT
This sequence comes from Phrynosoma blainvillii, assembly GCA_026167975.1. NCBI lineage: Eukaryota > Metazoa > Chordata > Lepidosauria > Squamata > Phrynosomatidae > Phrynosoma > Phrynosoma blainvillii. Next base: position 276,936,903 of record JANUYF010000002.1, on the reverse strand, counting down.
GATTCCTTGAGATCTGATGAAGATAACCTAGGTAAGTACAGCTCTGGAAATGCAGAAAAAATAGCATGGAACCACCAGAGGAATGGAGCCCCAACACAGGAAATAATTTTAAGGTTTCATGGCTCATTCAGTTGCTATTTGGCATTAAACCGGCAACTCGCAAAGGACTGTCATGTTTACTGAAGCTGTGAGGTAGCTTCCAACCATCACCTGGAAATTCTCCTCTTGAAATTGTTTCAGGGTCCAGCTTGTAGGTGTCTTGCAAGCGCATTAATGCCTTGGCAGCTCCTGTCTCATCTTCTTCATTTGGGAAGAACTGACGCTGAATTGTGAGATTTGCAATAAAACCTTTATTTGAACAAAGACGGAAACAGTTAGCACCGTGCTCCTCAGATGCATATAATCAACACCAGACTGATCTACAATTGGGACCATCTGGTCTATTCTACAGCATATCCCTTGTGGCATTCACATAGCTGGAATTTAAACATAAACAATGGTCTCATCATGTTCTCTAAAATTATACAAAATACACTGTTGTTTGCACTTGGCACAAAGATTTTTAAAAATCCATGAACTAAATATGCAAGATACATCAAGGGGAGAAGAGCTGCATCAGTGAGCAAATAAAAATGAATTTAGGCCATGGGGAAAGAATTCTTCCAGCTGTGTCATGATGGGCCTAACATACAGAAACTGGCCCCAAATACACAGCAAGTCTAGTTTGGGTGCAACAACCAAAACATGGATTGGTGGTTATATCTATGCCTTAGGCTTGCAGATTCCTTCTTCTCCCGTCCCCTCACATGCCTTGATTTTTTTCCTTACTATATGGCCTGGAAAAACCACTGCTTGCCTTTACATCTCAACTGGGAAACTGTAGTTTGCCCTCCAACCAAAACTGGAACCTTATTTCGAACTATGCTTTCCAGTTCTGTTTTGAAGTCAATCTACAGTTTGCCTAAAATGGAGAGTTATATCAGTTTGGATGTAAAGGAGTTATGGTTTGCTCAAGCCTGTGAGTCAGAGAATGGAAGCAAATGAGGGAAGGAAGGAGTAGGAAGTAGGAAAACATGTGACTTATCTTGGCTATGGTGACAAACCCATGGCTTCACTATACCTTCACTAATGCAGTATTACTCCAAATGATCCCACTTTGATCCTAATAGAAAAAAATCCTGGTCATCTGAATCCACCTTAACTATGTATTTTAATTATGTCCTTTCTTTAAATATGTTGTTTTTATCCTCTAGTAATAAATAAAAACAACTACTGAATTTCAATATTTCAACTCAAGATTGTAAAATTCAACTTGGGGGAATACCAACCATTACATATAGCAACACTCTAAAGAAAAATGTAAAGTCCTCACGTACAGGGTTTTTGGAAGCAATGATTTCTAGAAGTCAGTAGACAAAATAATAATAATAATAATAATAATAATAATAATAATAATAATAATAATAATAATAAAAAAAATTCCACATAGAATGGAATGAAAACAAGTTGCCGAAAATTCAGGCCCACTGTTAATTTTTTAGAAATGGCTCAAAGAGGTCCTCAAAATGGGGAACAGTAGGATATGTAGGGGAGCCAGAGAGGTTGGTCTGTCAGCAACACAAAAGAAAGGACATAGTATGTAGCAAGGTCACTTTTGGACAATGAAAGGAAATGGGTTATAAGAGGGGAGACTGTACAGCCTTTTTAATGCCTCTACTGATCGGGGGGGGGGGGGAAGCCAAAGGAAAGAGACTTATACAAAGCTTCAACTCCCACTCTGCTGAGTACAAACACATTGCTGTGACCCAGTAAACAATGTGCACCATCAATTCTCCCACTGTCAGCCATGGAAGGCAAAGAACAGAGCAAGCCATTTCATAGCAGACCCTGAAATACGTCTGGCTGCATTTCGAGTACTCCCTCACATATGGCCAATATCTTAAAAGCAATGGAAACACAAAACATTAAATGTAAAGTGAAATCATTCTCTTGTGATTCCAGCATACGTTTTTGTTTTGTTTTTTTGTCAGTGAACAATGCAATCTTCTCTTTCTCTCTACAAGTTTTAAAAGTTTATTTTCTTGTAGCAAACTGCTGCAGCATATGCTACAAGTTTTGGCTGAAAACATACTTCAAAGCTGCTACATTTTTAGCATAAGCATGCACATGCACACATACACACACCTCCCCAAACCATATGAAGTTGATTTCTGAGAAACTGCACTTCCTCCTTAATACTCAGGCTTTTTTTTTTATAACAAAGTCATCTTATCGAAAAACTGCTCTGCAAATAAAGTCAAACAGGCATTGTATGCAGAGCATTCATAAAAGAAAATCTAGAAAACATACATCTTAGAACAGTGGTTGCAAGATCTTCCTTTTCTAGTGTCTAGGAACTTTGCAGTTCACATTTGGACAGCAAAATTTAATCAATGTATGTCAGACTGTCCCACAAAACGAAAAGCATGGTGTACAAATAGATTTCCACACATATATCACATTTCTATTTATTTATTTATTTATTTAAAATTCTCTTTTATATCCCATCTTTTCTCCAATGAGTTCAAGGCAGCCTACTTCAATCATTTCTTCCCTACTGTATCCTCACAACAATCCTGTGAGGCAGATCAGGCTGAAAGAGAGTGACTAACCATCCTAAGATCACTCAGGAGTTTCAAGGCTTACTAGAACCTGGAGATCCCGCATTTCACTCCAGCACTCTAATGTGCTACTAACCAGATTTCATCCTGGAACAATGGGCAGGGGGATATTTCAAAGTAGATTGACACCACTTTGACTGTCACAGCAACATCCTATGGAACCCTGGTATTTGCTGTTTAGGGTGGGTACTTAGAATTTATCAGTCAGAGAGCTCTAGTGCCTTTGACCAGATTTCACAGTTCAAATCTCAGAATCCCACAGGATGCAGCCATGGCTGTGAAAAGTAGAGTTATAGCACTATAACTGTGTAGTATGAAATGGCTTCTGATTTGGAAGGAGTAAAGAGTTAGAGAGAACCTACTTTTGCTGAAATCCCAGACAGAAGCTGCTCTGTCAGCCAACACCCTGTTCATCAGCTTCCACCACTGCCCTATACTCCAACATGTGATGTGGGACACAGGGTGCCTCTACACTGCAGAAGTAATACAATCTGACACCATCTTAACTGCCATGGCTTAATCCTACAGAATCCTAGGATCTGTAGTTTTGTGAGGCATTAGCACTCTTTGGCAGAGGAGGATAAAACCTTGTAAAACTACAATCCCAGGATTCCATAGGATGGAGCTACAGCACTTAAAGTGGTGTCAAACTGCATTATTTCTACAGTGTAAAGGCAGCTGCCACACTCAGCCTAATGGCAGAGCCAGCCATGAACAGGGAACAAAGATATCAATTGCTTTTAAATGGTTATCTTGAGGCTCTTACCCTTGGTTGCATCTTCAAGGACCAGATTCTCTAGTTTTAGCCATTCTGTGTTTAGGCGCTTCACCAGTTTATAGGCATTGACAGGGTGTGCAAGATAGCCTTCTGGATCCGAAGTGGATTTGATAGTTAGGGATTCCATCTTCTCCGCCCAACTAGGAAAACAGAGTATATGCTTCAATTGCAGAAAGTTGTGTTTTTCAGGCATTTTTTGTTTACTAGCTCTCGATGGATGATGATACATTCATATGAAAGGCCCCTTTCCCTATATCTGATTAGGAGTGTGTATGCCTCCTTTCATTCTTGTGCTGTGCTTGTTACATGCATATTACCATATAGGCATTACTCTTGCATTTTACCAGTTATATAGTAACATTTAAATTTGCAAAGTAAATAATCATACTGCAAATCATTCTAACAATTTATTTAAGATTGTAAATTATTATTCATTAACATCAGTGCAGTTTTTAAGCCATTGCACATATCAGCAGCTGATGAGGTTGAATAATGCAACATCTACTGCAACTAAGGCAGGGATGGGTAGGAGGTAAATAAGGATCTAATGTAGATCACCAGTTCACTGGCAAACATTTCTGACACTAAATGTGTAAGAATGACAACAACTGAAAAGGCAACTCCTTGCTAAATTACATCGTTGAGAAAGAACACCTGGAGAAATACACAAGTAGGGTTTTTTTCTGTGAAAGGAAAACGAAAGGATACTAATCACGAACTCCTGGCCGTGTGCCCAGAAATACCCTGTGCCTTAACTCTTAGCATAGTGCCAAGTGCCAAGTATTTTGCATTAGGCTGTAGTAGGTGAACCTCAGGGTTCTAGTAAAATAAAAAATAAAATCAGAAGGGTCCCACTAGCCTGACATTTGTCCACCCTAATGTCAGGATCTGAGCCCCGGCCATGTTTGCTAACCATATATTTTATGTATGCTTAATAATACTGGATGATGGGTTATACAGTACTAATGGTGATGCTGGGCAAAGAGATTGTTTATCTTTTAGGAAGCTGGCTAATATGAGAGAAGACAAAAATCTGCTTAAATTGATGGGAGCGCTTGGGATGGGACTGAAAGGAGGGGCAATCTTGGGAACAGGATTGTTGTGGTGAGTCCCCAAAACTGTTTGAATTGCTATATACTTATAATACACTCTGTAACTGAAACTGCCCTGACAAAATCATTTATGCCGCAAATCTCTTTAATTTCTGAATAAAGTTTTCTGAACCTTTCTGAAATTTGTGTTTTCTGAGCTGAAAACTGCCAGTGTATGACACCCAGGTCACCCAGGATAGGGGTAGGCAACTGTCAGGAGTCACAAGGCTACAGTAAACCCACAGAAGACCTTATATACAGTAAACCCACAGAAGACCACCCCTCTCCAAAAATTAAAAAATGCACCTAAATGCCCTCGGGGGGGGTGTCTGGGAATATGTTTGCTACATTTTTTGGCCCAGGAGAGGCCTTGTTAAAAACAGAAAATGATAGCTTCTTTGGTGTGGCATTTTCTGGACCATACAAATGCAATAATAAAGCACTGACATGCTGGGTGCTACTTCCATAGCTACCTCCATAGCTTTCCTTCTGGCCATGTGGTGTTCTTTGACCAAAAGCATCTCAAAGGAAAGGAAAGATCAGATCTTAGTGTAGCAGGCTAAAAGAAGAACTTCCACAAACAAAGGCATGGATAAAGACAGCAAAAATAGACAAATGCCAGCTGCAGTTGAGATCTGGGACATGTATCCTGGGTAACATATGAAAGGAAACAACATCTAATGCAAGGAGCTGTAATAACTAGTGTGGAAGTGGGAGCAGAGGTCAAAATTCACAACATATCTCTTCCATGCCCAGATTAAATTAATTTAACAAAGAGGTAGCCTGTGATTCAGAGAGAAAATTTCCAGTTTGTAATTACAGGCCACTGGTTCAAACGTGGACAATATAGCATGTTGGATGGAAAGAGTTGGTGTATGGTGATGAGAAGTGATTCATTCTTACATCACATAAGGTTTAAATCATTTTCTCCAACCTAGTGCCCATCATATGTTAGGCTACACCTCCCATAACCCCTAGCCATCTCTCCCTTAGACATCTGGAGGGCTCCAGGTCAGGGAACACTGGATTCAACACTTATTTCAGCCAAACATTCTGAAGTTTTGCTTGAGAACAGAACTGCTTTCCCATTTGTGGTTCCAGCTTATTTGAAGTATAGGATAAACATTCAAGATAATATACTCAATATGTGAATAATGTTCTAATTATTGAGAAGAAAAGAAAGAGGGAAAATATAGGAAAATATAGGAAATTCCTTCAGATATGAGCAAGAAATTAAAATAAGAATAGAAATACTTTTGTGTTTTTCTTTTCTTTTTTAAAAAACCTTAAAACCCTGACAATCCAGAGACAGAAAAAAGAAGCTAGAAAATATTAAAGCATACATTCCTAACTCATTTTTGCTGGAACTGAGTACTAGAAGAATGAAACAAGTTACAGAGGATTTTAATCTTTGCAATCCTAGAGTATGTGAGGCAGGTAAACAGAGAAAGGAATTTAAACAAAGCATGGAGATATAAATCCAGAAGGAACATGTAATAAATTGATCTAAAATTTTCTTTGTACATTAGTGGGCCTTCTACACAAAACTGTGATAACCTGGGCATGCATCTACACACTGATAGGAAAATCCAGTTTACTTTTGGGTTACTCTGATCCACAGCTACCCTGGGCTTGTCTACACACTTTGAGGTGAGTTTGGGAGAACTGTCTACACAGTTCTCCTTTTGAACTCACCCTTGTCTTGATAAATTGCAGTATGTGCAGCCACATGGCCGTGGCTGCTTCAGTCCCCCCCCCCCACCCCATGTATGCCCAGAAATACCCTGGCCCCACAACAACATCACTATGGAGTTCAGTCTACACACACATGTGGATATCTAGATCTTCAGATCAAAACTGGGATAAATCCCCACTTTTTCCTCCGGATTAAAGCCCTGAGGTGATGAAAAGGCCCCAATTGTCCTGTATGTTGTTCAGATAGCTTGCTGTGAGAACTAGGTGAGACCTTTTTATTTGACCCATGTAGATGAGATAACTATCATTTACCAGAGCAATCTTATGCATATCTAACAAGAAATAATAAAATCCCCTTACTTCAGTGAGACAGACCAGGTAAATTCTACATACATAATGCCCAGTAAGCATATATCATATTTTTCGCCATATAAGATGTTCCGGCATATAAGACACACCCAATTTTAAAGGAGGAAAATCTAGGAAAAAAAGATTCTTAACCAGGGGTAGGCAACCTTTCCCCTTTAAGGGCCGAGGGACTTCAGCTCCCAGAAGCCTCAGCCATGTTGGCCAATAGTCCCATGTTGGCCAATAGCTCCTGGGATTCTGGGAGCTGAAGTCCCTCGTCCCTTAAAGGGGAAAGGTTGCCTACCCCTGTTCTTAACCAAATACTGTAGTAAAATATTTTATATCAACTGTATAAAGTTAACAGCAGTTTAAGAACAATTTTAAGTTGTAAATGTAAGTTTAAGCCAGCAGCAGGGCCAGGTGTTGCACAAATTCCCTGCCCAACTTTCTTGCAAGTCTCCTGTCGCCTTATGGTGACTCCATGAATTTCTTAGGGTTTTCTTAGGCAAGGAAGACTCGAGAAGTGGTTTTGCCAGTTCCTTCCTCTGAAATACAGCCTGCAGCACCTGGGATTCCTTGGCGGTCTCTCATCCAAGGACTATCCAGGGCTGACCCTGCTTAGCTTCCAAGATCAGATGGACTCTGGTACCTTTGGAGTTTTTAGGCCATTGGCTTATGGTGACCTCATGAATTTAGTAGGGTTTTCTTAGGCAATGAATCCTCAGAGCTGGTTTGTGCCTGTTCCTTCTTCTGAAATAGAGCCTCCAGCACCTGGTATTCATTGGTGGTCTCCCCTCCAATGACTAACCAGGGCTGACCTTGCTTAGCTTTCAGGATCAGATTGGATCTGGTGCCTTTAGGGCAGGGGTAGGCAACCTTTCCCCTTTAAGGGCCGAGGGACTTCAGCTCCCAGAATCCCAGGAGCTATTGGCCAACATGGGACTATTGGCCAACATGGTTGAGGCTTCTAGGAGCTGAAGTCCCTCGGCCCTTAAAGGGGAAAGGTTGCCTACCCCTGCTTTAGGGGATTTGGGCACTACTTGCAGAACCATGGAATATCAGAAGGCCAGAGTTGGAAGGAGCTCTCCTGTGGTCATCCAGTCCACCCCTCATCAATGCAGGGATGTAGCACTAAAACATCCCTGGCAAAAAAGACATCCTAGAATCCTATAGTAAGAAGGGATTCCCCCAGGGTCATCTAATCCAAGCCTATAACTGAAGCACCCTGTGTAGAACAGCATGCTAGAACTCCTGTACAGCTGGAAGCCCTGGAGATCATCCAGTCAACCCCTGAACAGTGGAAGACACTGCCTTGGAGGATGGGGGAGTCTCCTTTGGGGGTTTCTAAACAGAGGCTGGATGGCCATCTGCCCCAGGAAGGGCTTGGATTGTGTCTTCCTGCATGGCGGAAGAGGGTTGGACTGGACCCTTGGGGGTCCCCAACTCTAGAATCCTATTTATTCCTTATGGAGTAAGAGGGTTAGACTGGATGGCCATTAGAGGTCCATTCCAACTCTAGGATCCTATGTATTCTTGCACGGCAGAAGAAGGGGGTTGGACTAGATGGCCCTTGGGGGTCTCTTCCAACTCTAGGATCCTATGTCTTCCTGCATGGCAGAAGGGGGTTAGAATGGATGACCCTTACAGATTACTTCCAACTCTAGCATCCTATGTCTTCCTGCATGGCAGAAAAGGTCTAGACTGGATGGCCCTAGGAGGTTCCTTCCAACTCTATGATCCTATGCCTGTCTTACTGCATGGCAGAATCATAGAATCCTAGAGTTGGAAGAGACCACAAGGGCCATCCAGTCCAACCCCCTGCCATGCAGGAACTCCCAATCAAAGCAGGAAGAAGAGGGCTAGACTAGATGACCCTTGGGTGCTAGGATTCTGGGTATGGCAGGTGCCAGTCAGTCCCTAGCTGGTAGAGAGCCCGCCCTTGCCCTTGCCCTTACCATAAATGCTGCTTTAAAAATTATTTCCATCTCCCAGCTATGAGACGGTTGGGGAAAAATGAAAAAGTGTTGGGGGGAAGGACTGCCAATATACTAGGTGATGCATTCTGGGGTATGTACAATTTGCACCCAAGTAAGTGAACCTGGCCATGTCACACACTCTCAGCCTCAGAGGATGGTAATGGCTACCCCATTTGAAGAAACATGCCAGGAAAACCCCATGATAAGGTTAAAAGTCACCATTGTGACCATTAAAATGTCCTCCATTTTGAGCACGGCTATGAAGCATGGATTTACATTTATATAAGTGTTTTTAGCTTTCTCTACCTTTTTTTCTTGTATGTCCTACATTTTTTGTAGTGACTTGTCCTCCTTTGCATTGAAGACATTTGGTCACCCTGTCTGAGTATCAGAGTATGACTCTAGAAACCAGGGTTCGAATCCTGGCTCAGCCATGGAATCCCCCTGGGTGACCTTGGGCAAGTCACACTCTCTCAGCCTCAGAGAAAAGCAATGGCAAACCCTTTTTGAACAGGAGGACAGGAGGAAAGGTAGGAGGAGGGGGGAAAAGGCAGGGAGATTTGAAGGCACACACGAACAACAAAAAAGTCTGCAATTGTTTCATAGTACATGGGAATAGGAGTCAGTGTGGTGTAATGGTTTGAGTGTTGGACTACCACTCTGGAGACCTGGGTTTGATTCCCCACTCTGCCATGGAACCCACTGGGTGAACTTGGACAAGTCACACACTCTCAGCCTCAGGGGAAGGCAATGACAAAAAGAACCTATGCCCAAGCAACACATTAACTTTGGCTGCATCTGCATTGCAGAGATTTATTAAAGCAGTTTTACACCGCTTTAAATGCCCTGGCTCAAGGCTATGGAATTCTGGGATATACAGTTTTGTGAGATACTTAGCCTTTTCTATCAGAGAGCTCTAGTACCACAAAGAAAACTGCAGATCCTTGAGCTCTCTCTCTCTCTCCTCCCTTCGTTTTTAACCCCTTGTTTTTGGGCTCTTTCTCTCTCTCCTCCCTTCGTTTTTAACCCCTTGTTTTTGGGCTCTTTCTCTCTCTCCTCCCTTCGTTTTTAACCCCTTGTTTTTGGGCTCTTTCTCTCTCTCCTCCCTTCGTTTTTCACCCCTTGTTTTTGGGCTCTTTCTCTCTCTCCTCCCTTCGTTTTTAACCCCTTGTTTTTGGGCTCTTTCTCTCTCTCCTCCCTTCGTTTTTAACCCCTTGTTTTTGGGCTCTTTCTCTCTCTCCTCCCTTCGTTTTTAACCCCTTGTTTTTGGGCTCTTTCTCTCTCTCCTCCCTTCGTTTTTAACCCCTTGTTTTTGGGCTCTTTCTCTCTCTCCTCCCTTCGTTTTTAACCCCTTGTTTTTGGGCTCTTTCTCTCTCTCCTCCCTTCGTTTTTAACCCCTTGTTTTTGGGCTCTCTCTCTCTCCTCCCTTCGTTTTTAACCCCTTGTTTTTGGGCTCTTTCTCTCTCTCCTCCCTTCGTTTTTAACCCCTTGTTTTTGGGCTCTTTCTCTCTTTCCTCCCTTCGTTTTTAACCCCTTGTTTTTGGGCTCTTTCTCTCTCTCCTCCCTTCATTTTTAACCCCTTGTTTTTGGGCTCTCTCTCTCTCTCTCCTCCCTTCTTTCTTCCTTGGACTGTTTCTCCCTTCTCTCTCCGTTTTCAGAGCCCTCTTTCTGTCCCTGGCTTCCTTCTCCTTCTCTCTCCGTTTTCAAACCTCTCTTTCTGTCCCTGGCTTCCTTCTCCTTCTGTCTCCGTTTTCAGAGCCCTCTTTCTGCCCCTGGCTTTCTTCTCCTTCTCTGTCCGTTTTCAAACCTCTCTTTCTGTCCCTGGCTTCCTTCTCCTTCTGTCTTCATTTTCAGAGCCCTCTTTCTGTCCCTGGCTTCCTTCTCCTTCTCTCTCCGTTTTCAAACCTCTCTTTCTGTCCCTGGCTTCCTTCTCCTTCTCTCTCCGTTTTCAAACCTCTCTTTCTGCCCCTGGCTTCCTTCTCCTTCTCTCTCCATTTTCAAACCTCTCTTTCTGTTCCTGGCTTCCTTCTCCTTCTGTCTCCGTTTTCAGAGCCCTCTTTCTGCCCCTGGCTTCCTTCTCCTTCTCTCCCCACTCCCTGTTCTCATCCTCCTCCTTCTCTACCCAGCGTATATTCGGCATATAAGGCGCACCAACTTCCCCACCTCCGTTTTGGGGAAGAAAAAGTGCGTCTAATATGCCGAAAAATACGGTACATCTTTGCTTTAATCAAAATGAAAATAGGTATGATCACATCTAGTGACAAGTTAAAGCAGATGTACTACATTAAAATAGAAATAAATAGGTATATCTGCTTTTACCTTTTAATTTTAGCCAGCTTAGATTCTTCCTCTTGAATATAAGCCTTTAATGACTGTACCAAGTCCTTTTCTGCATAGATCAGGTCTGTCATCTGGCCTTCAATAGAAAAAAGTAAAAATATTATTGTAGATTTAAAAGACAAGAGGCCACTTGCCATACTCTACCATGTTAACAGATACTGCCAGTTTTGGAAAAGACACAAAAAGCTGGCTCATACTTATGCGTGAAAGATTAGCATAGCAGGTAGAATCTATGATACCATGAAAACAGGGACAAGGAACTCTGTGAGAGTAGGGAGAGGGGCAGATAGTCTTCTGTGCATCAGATGGCACAGTTAGGTCTCCAGCTAAAGTGCTGGGTGGAGCTTTCTTACCCAGTGTTTTAGCCAGGAAACTGTCTTCCTTCCTTCATCCCCCTTTCTCCTTTCATCTACAGAAGCAATGAGCTCCCACCTTATCTTAGAACTACCATCTGAGTCCCACTTGGGATTCAGCTCCCTTCTGCAAGCCCTGCAAAGAGTTGCCAACTCCATGTGCCAATTTCTGATCCAATAGGGAGAAATGGTGCAAGGTAGACCCCCATAATCTCAGATTACAAGTGAATGGATAACAACCAGGTTAAGTAAAAAAAGGTTGGGGAGCATGGATCCAGAGTGCCTAAAGAGCTGGAGATCTGCAGCTTCGTGGTTCCCCTGCCCTGCTCTAAAGCACTTGTTCAATCTTAGAACATTTATTTTGCAAAATGATCCTGGAGTTTTGCTTGCACTCTTTTGCCATGAGACTCCTTAACTCATTTTTTTTACTGTTTTATCATTATTGCTTAGTTTGTTATGCACACTGATGTTTCCATCTGCAGTTTTACTAAACCTCATCAGGATAGAGAGGCCAAGCAAAACATCATTCTATTAGGAATGGACTTCCTTGACCAATATTTCTTCAGTGCTACTGACAAAACTGAAAATAGCAGCAAGCATTTAAGAAGTACTGTATATACTCATAAGTCTAGAAATTTTAGTCAAAAATATTACTCCAAAAACCTGAGTCAACTTATCCACAAGTCAGTGTTAAGTACTGTACAGTATTTACTTTAATTCTTATTTTAAAAAAAGAAAGCATCCCCTGGTGAAAGGCAAGAGTGCCATCAGTTCTGGAAACACTCACACCCCCTTTATATTCTCTCATTCATGAAGTCTTTAGTATGAGCACAAATAGTTATACCAGCTGGAATTTTGTAAGTTTTCTGGCACTGTTTTCCTTTCCTTCATCCTTTGCATCCTTTGTTACAAACCCCTAAGTTTTACTCTCAACTTATCCATGAGTCATATCAAAATCCATAATTTTGGCCCCAAAACCTGCCCTCGACTTTTACATGAGGTTGACTTATAGTCGAGTGTATATGGTAATACATCTAATTGGAGTATGACAAATATTAACATGCTTGTGGTATAAACTTGTTCAGTCTGCCATACTAGTTACACAATGGAATCCTCCTATTTAGTTGAAAGTAAGAATTACTGCTGAAACTAGAAAATGTTGTCAGGGACAACAAAAATTTCTGAAATGTTTTTGATTCCCCCCCCCCCCCCCCATTTGAAATGTTTGCTGATATCAAATTTTCAAAGCCACTTATTAAAATTGGGACATATTGGCTGTGATTTTGTATCACCTACTTAGCTATATAACCGCTTGAGTTACATAGCTAAGTAGTGCCTCCCAGGTCAACCCCAACCCCATCTCCACTTACAAAGCAGCAGCCATTGTGAGCAACAGGGGTTCCCCTGTTGACTAAGAAGCAGCAGATTGACATTCCCATCCATTCCTGTGAGTGATCTCCAGTGAAACAATCAGAAGCAGAGTCCCTGTTGCAACTCCTCCTCACACCAGAGATTGTTCATGGGAGGGGGTAGTATGGAAATCTCAGTCAGCTGCTTTCCAATTAACAAGAGTATAGACTCTTGTTGTTCACAGTGGCTACTGCCCACTAAGTGCAGACTAGATGATTTTCATAGACCCTATGTATTCCCTAAAGTAGTGAATACTAGGTTATGCATTCATAAATTCTGACCATATTTTTAAAAGAGGGAAAAAAGTAGTTCATACATGGAGAACAGGAAGCAGAAAACCAAATATGTACTTTAATCAGAAAGACAGTTTCTGTTAGCCTCCTTACTGCTCCTACTATAGAAAATGGGATGCAATATTATCAACAGCTTTTATCCATCTCATCCATGACTGAGTCACTTTTACCTATTCAAACACAGAGCTACTTTTAAAAGTTTATTCCATTTATATCATAAAGGAAAGGAATAAATAAAGAGAAATATGCATTTTAGCTCAATATGCCCCATTAACAGAGCTTTAGGTTAACCATTCTGACACTTACAAGTTCAAAAGCAGGAAATGTCCATAAATTTTACAATCAATCCATAGTATAGATTGTTGTTTACAAGAATCACACTTTCCCCCTTGCAAATCTGTCATACTAGACAGAAAAGTATGCAAAATGATACGTTTAGATTGGAAGTTTTTTTAAAAAAACACAGTTTGATAGTAATAATTGCATGTAACCATTACTTCCATGGATTTATATTTTGTGCAATTTTGGTGGCCCAATAAAGGTGTGTGCTATAAAATGACCAGTTAGGTCTGGTTAGGTCTAGAGAGGCACATCACTAGAAGACTGGCCACCAGGTCACAGCAACAATGACTACAGCAACAGTGTGGAATATTTGGTGTTGCAATTGATGGAGGTGCACCAATGATGAAATCACAGCTCCTGAAGGAATTCACAGTACAATGATAATATGCACTGCCAGAAGGACTAAAAATGAAAAGCAGTTCAAGACAACAATAACTCTTGAAGTTGTAGAGCCAAACTGAATAAAACATCAGAGACTTCCCATCCCTCTATATCCCTCTTTAATGCAGTTATACAGTTTTGGGGCAGTGGAATCTTAATTTTTTTTAAACTTACCATGCTGTGAGGATATGCATGAGCCTTCAAGTCACCTGTCAACCTATGGCGACCCTATGAATTTCATAGGGTTTTCTTAGGCAAGCAATACAGGTACTAAACAGGGCTGACCCTGCTTAGCTTTCAAGATCAGATGGGATCTAGTGCCTGTACCTACATATGAAGGGATGGGAGATTTCTGGTGTCCCATGTTACTTCATTCTAATTTCTTGCCTCTATTTTTCCATACCTATAGAAGTGAAAAATTCTGCTTGTGTCGGTCCCATGCAGATAAGGTAAATTAACAGTAATCGTGTAATCCATGGAGTCATCTTGAGTCAATGGAATATCTGCAAGATATCAAGGGAAGAAAATTAAACTCATGAAGCTTGATCTATCTCCTATCTGTAGGAAAATTTCATACTGCTTTTCAAACATCAAACATTTTAACAAATTAAAACTTTCAGCTAAAAAAGAAAAACCTCTCATGACATAATCCAGATACATCATTGAACTGGTTACAGGGAACATACAACTCCCTTGTTGCAACAGCTCCACTGGCTGCCAGTCTATTTCCGGGCACAATTCAAAGTGCTGTTTTTGACCTATATAGCCTTATACGGCTTGAGTCCAGGCTATTTGAAGGACCGTATCTCCCTGTACAAGCCCACCAGAGTATTGAGTTCATCGGGAGAGGCCCTTCTCTCTGTCCCACCCTCTCAGGTGCATTTGGTGGGAACTAAGAGAGACAGCCTTCTCAGTGGCTGCTCCCAAGCTTTGGAACTCCCTCCCTAGAAAGGCCAGGATGGCACCATCCCTACTATCTTTCTGACACCATGTAAAGACATTTTTGTGCAGTCAGGCCTTTTAAGCTGATAAGACCTGGGTTTTTAATGGTTTGTATTTTTAACATGTTATATTTTAATTTGTAACTGTTTTAACTCTTAAAATTGTTTGTTTTTTTAAATTTAAATAAACAGGTATCCTAGGAAGTTATTGGAATAAAGGAGCCATGTAAAATGTGTTAGTGTAAACCAGGGGTAGGCAACCTTTTTGAGCCGGGGGCTGGGTTGCTGTCCCTCAGACAATTGGGGGGCCGAAGCACCATAAATAAATAAATAAATAAATAAATAAATAAAAATTAAACAATTATAAAAATATGCATACTCACTCTCTCAGCCCCAGGAAAGCCATGGCAAAACCCCCGTGGAGATTTTGCCAAGAAAACCCCAAGAACAAGTAATAACAACAATAATCAATATCATCATGGTGGACGGCGGCGGCACTGGGGCCGGTCCAAAGCCTCGGGGGGCCGCATCCGGTCCCCGGGCCTTGGGTTGCCTACCCCTGGTGTAAACCAAAATGGGATGTGTACAAGGCAGGTGACAGCATGATCAGGTAAGCCCTTCCTAGAAACAGGTACACATACTACACAGTTATAGCGCTATTATTTAACTACCATGGCTGCTTCCTGTGGAATTCTGGGATTTGTAGTTTAGTGAACCCCAAGAGCTCTCTGGCTAAAAATTCTAAATACCCCACCTTAAACTACAAGTCCCAGTATTCCACAGAAGGCAGCCATAGCAGTTAGTGGAATAATAGCACTATTATAGTGTAGTGTGATTTTTGTCCTTGATGTACAAGCCTTTTCCCCATGCTATTAGCCATTTCCCCCTGTCCCAAAGCTCCCTCCAGGCCAATGGAGAAACTTCAGCATCCATCCAGTTTGGTGACTGAATCCAGAATACATTCAAACTGCAAACCTGAATCTTCAGGGGTAGTATAACCCCATCTAGCAAAGGGTGAATCCCTATTCTCCGGTCTACCTTTCATCTGATGCAGAGCAGCTCTGTCTTGCCTGGATTAAGCTTCAATTTCTTCTCTCTCATCCAGCCCTTTACTGACACTAGACACTGATTTAGAACCAAAGCAACTTCCTCAAATTTAGGTGGAAAGGAAAACTTGAGATAGAAGTCAACACCATATTCCCCCGATCTCGTTCTTAGTCTGGATCAGAGACCCAACATGTTTAGTGTACATTACCAACAAAATAAAATAAAATGCTCCATTAATTACAACATCCAGCACACAACATAATCCAAATCAGAAAAACAAAGAAAGCTCCTCTCTTTTATGCCTCGCACTTAATTTGGCTACTTGCTATCCAGGTTAACAGGTGTTTCATCCCCTATCCCATTAACAGTTGGCATTGACAAATGGTCCTTCCTCCCTCTGAAGCGCTCTTTAAAGATCCCTCTCTCCTACTCAGAGCCATCCCAAGAGATTTTGCTGCCTAAGACAACAAACAATATCATGCCCTATCCCGTTGACAAAGTTGTCAAGTTGTGTCCGACCATAGGGGGCAGTGCTCATCTCTATTACTAAGCCAAAGAGCCAGCGTTGTCAGAGACTACTTTGTGAACATGTGGCCAGCATGATTGCACAGAACACGGTTTACCTTCCCACAGAAGTGGTACCTATTTATCGACTTGCATTTCGAACTGCTAGGTTGGCAGAAGCTGGGACTAGTGACAGGAGCTCACCCCATCATGCAGCACCTGGGCCTCAAACTGCCAACCCGCCGATTTTGCAATCAACAGTCAGTGTCTTAACACTTAACAATTAGTGCACTTGAGCCACTGCATCCCTCTATATATAGAAGGTGGCAGCTAAATCATAGTGTAAGGACAACATCTTTACCCCCCTACAGAAGCTAGCTTACAGGGAAAACCAGGTAGCCATGGTACACACAGAAGTGTCCTGTAGCACTCTGCCATTGCCTGTGCTCCTTTGCCTCATACTACCTAATGGTAGGGCAAACCTATTGTAAGGCTCCTCTGCTTCTAAATAGTAAATCCAGGGAGTATTCAACTATGTTCCCCCACCTCCAGAATGTTAATTACTATTTAGTACATGCATGAAATTAATCCAACTTCTCTTTAATATGGAGACACAGTTTGTTGTTGTTGTTGTCTTGGCTCTGTCTGCACTGGTGCAGAGCAGTCCAGAGTATCCTTGCCCTGGAGCTGCCCTGACCCTATACCATTGCAAAACCCTCCTTTCTGATGCCAAGCAGCTGACTGCACATGTCCTGCTGATCCACTTGGTGCATCTGCTGCCACCACGGGACACTTCGTTCTGAATGAGGTACCCATTGATGGTCACATGGACACACTGGATGGCTTAGTGGGACATGCATGCAGCCAACCACCTGGTGTCAGAATGGAGGACTCTGGATCTTCAAGGAAGATCCAGAACAAACAGGGACTTTATTAAATCTGGGGTTTTGTTGTTAACTGCCCTCAAGTCAATCTCGACTCATGGCGATCCTATGGAGGAGACATCTCCAAGACCCTCTGTCCTCCACTGCTCTGCTTAATTCCTGCAACCACATACCTGTAACCTCCTTAATGGAGTCCATCTATCTAGCATGTGACCTTCCTCTCTTCCTACTTCCCTCCACCTTTCCCAGCATTATTGTTTTTTCCAATGAGTCCTCTCTTCTCATGATATGTCCAAAGTACGACAGTCTCAATTTGGTCATCTTGACTTCCAGGGAGATTTCCAGTTTTATCTGCTCTAGGACACACTTGTTTGTCCTTTTATCTGTCCATGGGATCCTCGGCACTCTAAGGTAAAACCCAGTTCTGGTGCTGAATGGGCCAGCTGTCACTCAGTCTCTTCACACTAGAACCAGGCTTTGGACCATGCATCATGTGGTCTCCCTGCTGAGGGAACGGGGGGGGGGGGGCTTGTATTTGGCCTGTGCAGATGTGCTGTTAAGCAATTTGAGCACTGAATGATCGTAGATAAAGAGGAACCATTTTCTTCAAGAGTGAAAAGCACTTTATACATGCTTAGGGAGCCCTCTTTTTTGTCTCTAAGGGAAGCCTACTCTGAGGCACTCAGCTTGGAAGAGATCTGAGAAAGGGGTGGCCAAGTCCCTGGGGAGTGGACTGGAATGCACTGCCTCCCCTCTGCCCAGGATTCCAGGTGCCCACTGTATAAACAAGGACAGCTGTCAGTCCCAGTCAGTATGCTAAAAGGCTTAACCTCCACTCTGCACTTCCCTCTCTTCTCTCCCCTCCCCATCCATGCTGGCATTAATCCATAGATCCACAGACATTTCTTCCTATTATAAGCATGGACTTTTTGCTAGTACATAAAAAGCTGTCTTCCGAAATGATATCATCCTCTATTACTTGCTCAGTGCCACGTAATTCGAGCTGCTTTAGCACAAAATAAAATAAAATAAATGAGAGCAATAATAAAAAACGATTCCACTCATAAAGTAATTCTCAGGTAACATGAGAATTTTGTAAAGCTGAGTGACAAGGGCCATAGAGAGGTCTGCCAAGAGTAAAACCACAATAAACGATATACCAGTACCAGGGAACAAGCCAGCAGAATTCCGGAGGTACATATATTTGGATATATTAAACCGTGTCTGTCCATCTGAAGCGCTTGTTCTTGTTTCCTGGAGACGTTACACACAGTTTGGCTAAGTGACTATGAATTTTCTGGATAAAGCAGCAACCCACTTCCCTCCTCACATATTCCCTCAGTTCTAGGCATCTGCCAAGTCAAAGAATGTTATTTACTTCACCCAGTGGTCTGAATCTTTCACAGCTTTCATCGTACATAGAATTATGAACATCAATAGTCAGAAACCTCTCACTAAACACAAAAGATGGGTTTTGTTTGTAAGAGCCAAGAAAGTGTGTGTGTCCATGCCTTCTTTCCACAGCTGTTCAACTTTAAACAAAATTAAGTTAAAAAAGGACAAAACACTAACATGAATAACACTAACATGATCTGAGCCAGAGTGATGTAGTGGTTTGAACATTGGACTATTGACTCTGGAGACCAGGGTCTTGCATTCCTGCTCATCTATGGAAACTCACTGGGTGACCTTGGACAAGTCACATACTCCCAGCCTCAGAGGAAGGCAAAAGCAATCCCCCCCCCCCCCGTACTTGTCAAGAAAACCCCTTGAGAGGGCCATCGTAATTCAGAAACAGCTTGTAGGTACACAACAACAACAACATGAATAATTTGGTAAACACTCTGGATAAAGCAAGTGAATAGATACACATACAGATGTAAACTCCAGATTGTGTTTCCAAGAGCTTCCACCATACATAGAAAACAGGACATGGGGGTTGTGATGAATTTTATAACAAAATGAATGGTTGCAATCTTAACTTGTTCAGTCAGGCAGAGAAACATAGAAGTTCCACCAGCTGGGAAATGCTTTGGATTAGTTTGCTTTGGAGAAGAGTATATTCAGAGCAACCAGTTAGTTTTTACATCTACATTTCACTTAGGCTGGCCAGGTGACAAGAGAGGAAAATGTTATGTTCTTAAATTAGAAGATCATTTAATTGTTTTCTGAAAATTATGTTTCTGTCATTTCTAATTTAATTTTTTTCCAGATGCCTGGATGTCCAATTCCGCACCAAGAATACAGATGTGCAGGATAGGACTTACTTTATAGAAAAGGTTGTCCCTTCCTCAGAGGCTCTTGGCAGTAGGAAGGTGGAAATATGGAGTATGTAGAGGAAAGAGTTCAACCGCAAATCGGTATTCCTGCATCCAATCACACCTGCAGCATTTGTTATTTTTGCCAGCTGTAAAACTGTCTGGCTCGTTTATGACTCAGTGAAGTTTCTAGAGAGATTATGTTCTGCAAGGTAACCTCCTGATTCTCAGTTGCAAATATATCACCCTGCTTGTTTAGATCTGGTCTTTATTCAAATGTTAGTCCTTCTAATAGAGCTATGCTCACATCTGTGTCTAACAAAACAAAGGCAAGAGAGGCCTGGTCTTTTCTTCTTTATCTGGCCACCAAAAGCACTGATCCAAAACAAGAGACTAAGGTTCCCAGAGATTTTGTTGTGAGGCATGTGATCAAGAGTGGCAACTGTCATGAATTACAATAGACAGAGAAATGTCTTTTTTTCTCCACCAAAGCAAAAATTAACCTGCATGCATGAGAGGGATGGGGAAGAAAAACTTGTGGAAAATCCAGATACAGGCTTATTGTATCATCTGAGATGTCCTTTTTCATGTGGCTCTCCAGCTATTTCTGGGCTTCAGTTCTTCTAACCAACAAAGTGAAAGACAACAGAATATTTTCAAGCCATGGATGGTCAACTCCATGGATGGAGAGTTGACTGTATAAAGTTAAAACATTACAATCAATTAAAATCATACAAACCATAACACAGCACAGCACATTAAAATCCTAGCTCATTTAATTGTTAAAAGCCTGGTGGCACAAGAATCTATTCAATTGCCAAAAGAAATGAATCAAGGAGAAAGCATCCTAACCTCCCTAGGGACAAAGTTTCAAAGACGGAGATGGCTGGTGCCTGCATAGGCCAAAAAAAGTACTCCCCTTCTTTTGGCAGGGAGTCTGGATGACACAGGGCACAATCCCTGGTTCTGGGGCAAACTGTCCAGATGATATTCAGCTAGTTGAGCACTGAACTTGCCGTATATCCTCCTTAAACTGTTTATTTTCAAAATCTTACCTTTTGTTCCATACCTTCCTGGAAGATCTGGACACCCTCTGTTGCAGTATCAGGTGGCTGTTTGCAATGCATCCCACTGTGCCACCTGGCGTTGCCACCACTGTTGCAAATTGCTCACTCTGAGGTCAGAACGAGGCACCCTGCCATGTGATCAATGCACTTTGTTCAGACCTCAGAGTGAGCAACTCGCTGCAATGGTGACAAGAAGTGCAGCAGGACACATATGTGAACAGCTGCCTGGTGTTGCAACAAATGCCCAGGTGTCAGGGGAATGCTGGGCAGCTCCAGGACCAGAATACTTTGGGTTTCTCCCAAATTATTCTGGCCCATGTGGACCCAGCTGAGAAGGTCCTCTCCCTTGTTCCCACCAAACAAGTGTGAGAAGGTGGTAGGACAGAAAGAAGGGCCTCTCCAGATGACCTTAGAACTCTAATGGGCTCATAAAGGGATGTACAGTCCTTCAAATAACTCTGACCCAAGATGTATAGGGCTTTATAGGTCAAAACCAGCCCTCTGAATTATGGCCAGAAACAGGTCAGCAGCCAGTGGAGTTGCTGCAACAAAGGAGTTGTGTGCTTCCTGTAGCCAGCCCCAGTTAACAATCTGGCTGCAGCTGTTTGGACCAACTGAAGTTTCTGAGCACTTTTCAAAGACAGCCCCATGTAGAGTGCATTATAGTAATTCATAGAATCATAGAATCATAGAATCATAGAATCATAGAGTTGGAAGAGACCACAAGGGCCATCCAGTCCAACCCCCTGCCATGCAGGAACTCCCAATCAAAGCATCCCTGACAGATGGCCATCCAGCCTCTGCTTAAAGACCTCCAAGGAAGGAGACTCCACTACTCTCCGAGGGAGTGTGTTCCACTGTCGAACCGCCCTTACTGTCAGGAAGTTCCTCCTAATGTTGAGGTGGAATCTCTTTTCTTGCAGCTTGCATCCATTGTTTTGGGTCCTAATCTCTAGAGCAGCAGAAAACAAGCTTGTTCCCTCCTCGATATGACATCCCTTCAAATATTTAAACACTGCTATCATATCACCTCTCAGCCTTCTCTTCTCCAGGCTAAACATCCCCAGCTCCCTAAGTCGTTCCTCATAGGACTTGGTTTCCAGACCCTTCACCATTTTAGTTGCCCTCCTTTGGACACACTCCAGTTTCTCCACATCCTTTTTGAATTGTGGTGCCCAGAACTGGACACAGTATTCCAGGTGAGGCCTGACCAAAGCAGAATAGAGTGGCACTATTACTTCTCTTGATCTAGACACTATACTTCTACTGATGCAGCCTAAAATTGCATTGGCCTTTTTAGCTGCTACATCGCACTGTTGACTCATGTTCAACTTGTGGTCCACCTGGATTCCTAGATCCCTTTCACACATAGTCTCATTCAGCCAGGTGTCCCCCATCGTATATCTGTACTTTTCGTTTTTCCGCCCTAAGTGCAGTACCTTACATTTCTCCGTGTTGAATTTCATTTTGTTAGCTTTGGCCCAACTTTCTAGTCTGTTCAAGTCATTTTGAATTTTGACAAGACAATTCAAATGGGATGTAACCAAGGCATATGGCCAGAACTGACTTCTCCAGGAATGGGAGCAGTAGGCACACTAGCCTTAACTGTGCAGATACACTCTTGGTCACCACTAAAACCTGGGCTTCCAGAATCAGAGATAAATCCAGGAGCACCCCCAAACTGCAGATTTGTTCTTAAGGGGGTATCTAATACCATATAACACAGGGTAAATCCCTATCCCTCAATCTGTCTTTTGACTGACCAGGAACACCACTATCATGTCTAGATTAAGCTTCAATTTATACACTCTCATCCAGTCATTATAGTGCTGCTAGGCACTAGTTTAGCACAGAAACAGCTTCCTTGCAATTAGGTGGAAAGGAATAATAGAGCTGGGTATCATCAACATTTTTGGTGACACCTGATCCCAAAATTCCAGACAACTTTTCCTAGTGGCCCCATGTAGATGTTAAATAGCATAGGGGTCAAAGCAGAATCTGAGCGACTCCACAGGCCAATGACCTAGGAGTCGAACAGGAATCCCCACTACCCTCTGAAAGTGCTGCTCTAGGAAAGAACTGAGCTACTATAAAACAGTGCCTCCAAGTCCCATCCCAGCATGGCATAACAGAAGGATACCAACATCGATGGTACTCAAAGCTGCTGAGAGGTCCAGCAGAACAAGGGCATACCCCTCTTGTCCAGTTCCCAGCATACATCATCCACCAAGGTGATAAAAGACAAAAGTATCCCTCTTTCTTAAACTAGCAGCATTTGCTTCCTTTCAAAATAAAGATAAAAAAGAAAAGGAAGAGAAAGAGAAAGGCCAGGAAAAGCAAACAATGTCTGAGGGATATTTCTAAATAAAGCTCAAATTGGCTAGACCACCAAAAGTGCTGTTAGCTTTTCCTGCAGCAGGAAAAAAAGTCTCTTGCATTTTGCTCCCCTCCCTAGCCACGTACTGCCCTGAAGTTACTTGTCACATACTATCAACTAGAAAACATACCAAGACAGATTTCCTAATCACAGTTTCAAAAACAGAGAGACTTTTAAGAAGCTGTACAGTTCCTCATGTTTCAGCTGTGGAAACATATAAATACCCTGCTGATTCATTTATTTTCCATATGGCTTTTCAGAATCAATTTATTTGAGTCCACCTGCAGTTTGAGTTTCAAAAAGCACATACATGCAGAACACAGAAAAATCTAGAGTCTTAACACCTCCAAAACTTTCAAGAGAACTGATGGTACATGTCTCTGATGGTACAAATGTCTCTTTAGAAGTAATTTCCACTGGGATCTAAGCAGGGTTTACTTTCAAGTAACTGTGCATAGCAAGAACATGGGACCTTTTCTGGTCAGACTGATGAATTCATTTCTGGCTAACCTGCCAGGGTCCTCATGAAGGTGGTGAGTAGGTTTCATAAAAAGTAGGTTGGGCTATCCACACTTCATACACCCCTGCACAAATCACAGGAAAGTACCCTGTCACTCCACATAGGTGTGGGGTAGAGGATTCCATCAGTGCCAATGGGAGCCCCCCCCCCCCCACAGCTTAGTTCCAAAACAGGGAATGGTTCATGGACTATATACATCCCGGTAGCCTCTGTTTTTTTCTCTCCTGGTATACAGGATTGAAGCCTAAAGCTACCTTCAATCTCAATCCAATCCTAAGCATTAATTTCTTGGTAGACAAAAAGCAGGGGTGGAGAAGCACTAGACCGCCAGATGGTTTGGAATACAACCCTTACAATACCTTATTGCTGGGCATTTGGCTGCAGGTTATGGGAACTGAAGTCCAAAACAAATGGAGGTCTAAATGTTCTCCACTCGCTGACATAAAGGATGAAACCAAACTCTGAATCATCAACCAGACTGAGCCTTACCCTCCCACTACTAAATTCAGAACCAAACACACCTTGCTTTAAACCCATTTGAGGATATTCTGTATTTATGCTATATACCAAAATAGTGTCCAGAATAAATTTTTTAAAATAGGCATTGTATCTAGACTTTGTCTTCTTCAGATGTTCAGGACAGGCCCTATAACTTTTCACTCATAATTCAAGAACTGCTAATTTCCGAGAGTCAGTTAATTTAGCAAACCAAGCTCTTTCAAAAAGTCTGTTTTAATAAAACTGACACATTGCTTTTCAAAGAATTTCAATTTAAACAGTACGATGACACTTTGACCAAACTTGATATAGATGAATGCTTGTCCCCAAGACACACATGCCATGTGATATTTACTTCAGGGGTGTGGTCCTATACTGAACCCAAGAAGACATGTCTCTTATATAAACAGCAATTTGAGGTCTCAGCACAGACTTTACTCTGGGCCTGAGAGTTTCTCCCTAACATGAGCACAACCAATTTCATATATGGAAACCATGAGAATAAATGGTAACTAAACCCACAGCACAAATCAGTAACTCATTATCCACTTCTCCAAAAAGGTTTTGCTATTTTAGAGGACAAAACCTATTAAATGAAAAGCATGTGTCTTCATGTTGTTAGACCATGTGGCTTCAGTTATGAGACTATGGGGGGTTGCAGACTGCCAGAAATAGTGTGAATTCAGTCCACTTTTAGGGTTAGGGTTAGAGTTAGGGAACCATGGGAACTGTATTTTATTGTGGCATCAGAGTTGTCTGACAGAGAAGGCTCAATGTCTCAGAAAAATAACAGTTCCTATGATTCCCTAGCACTAACCCTAACCCTAAAAGTGGACTGAATTCACACTATTTCTGGCAGTCTGCAACCCCCCTAACAGTCTGAGACTATTTACTCAAAATGTAAATCCCACTGTATTCAATGAGTTTTACTCCCTGGTAGATTGGCCCAGGACTGATAACTAGGAACATACAAATGAATAGTACAAGAGACCTGATTTAAGCACAACCAGTGTTTGCGTAACCGAACACTGAAGTAATTATACAGATAATAATTTCGATTATTTGAGATGATGACACTTTATAAGATGAAGAATTAAATCACAATAATGAAACCACTCTTCTTATATTAGACTGATTCTAAAGAATCATATAATTATTTCCACAAGCCTATGAGATTTGTACTACTGTTCCTAAACCACAAGGTAATTTTATTAATACAATATACAGCACTCAGCAGAATATCACCTGCTCAGAGACTAGCACTTGCTGGTGGAAACTGAGGTTATACCTTCATAATAGAGATACCATCCTAAAGCCTTCTGAAAGAGCATAGCTACACTGCAGTGCAAGTCTACGTATGGATAATCCATTTTGTTATTTTTTTCTGTGCTGGTATCAATCATGGACTACAAGCATCAGTCTTTTACAGGATTCCATTTACCCTGTAATTATTGTCACTAATTAATACCCTGGGCTTTCTTTTTAAACCACTTTTCTCATTTTGAGTCTTCTAATCACAGAAAAGTCAAAGAAAACCTGACAGACATTCCCAAATACAGAGCAGCTTCCAATCTGTCCTATGTCTTTCCAAAAGAATAAAATCAAGGGGTAAATGTTGTAAACTACAGCTCCCATAATCCCTTACCATTAGCCATGCTAGCTGGGACCTCAAACAACATTATTTAAAACATATATTGGGCCTGCCATATCTTCAGGCTAGCTATCTTTGAATTCAATCACCAGCAGACTTCTACACCCCATTTTATTCAATGGTGGCATGTGCATGCCAAGCATGTTGCTACCAATGAATAAAATGGGACATGACTATCTGCTTTCCCTCCCATCCATGGGAGGACCCAGAACTGACCCCCCCCCCATGGATGGGAAGGGACTACTGTACACTTTAAACAGTGGGGGTGGGGGAATCGGTTAAGAAAAATACAATTAAAAACAATACCACACCCTCTTAAAGTCCCTTCTTTAAATACTTTCCATTCTAAAAGCCTGTTGGAATAATAAAAAATAAAAAAACACAAGTCATTGCCTGCCAATGGAAGGATAGCAAGGGCATGGCCATTCTAGCTTCCCTAGGAAGGGAGTTCTAAAGTTCAGAGGCAACGACCAATAAGACCTTACCTCATGCCTCCATCAACCATAGCCATGAAGGTCAGGAGACTGAAAAGGGGGATTCTCCGAGAACCTCTGGGCATGGGCATGCTCATATGAGTAGATACAGTATGTCGGTTAGCCTGGATCTATGCTGTATAGGGCTTTATAGGTCACAACTAGCACTGTGAATTGTGTCTGGATGAATGAGAGACCTCCATGTCACCCTATCACCAAACATTTTTGTCTTTTCTAGTGAGTCAAGTCATCTCATGAGATGATCAAAATATGACAGTCTCAGGGCCTCGGCAGACGACCAATAGGGTCATCTCCGAGGCAAGGAAGAGGAGGGGCAGCCGCACGAGCAGCGCCCCTTCCTCCTCCCGAGGTTGCCCTCGGAGCTGCCAGCCCTCTGCATGGCCGGCGCTCCCAGAGCAACCTCCCGCCGCAGCGTCCTCACACGCTGCGGCGGAAAAGTCAGGGAAAGTGCGCCCTACGCGTTTAGGGCACACTTTCCCTGACTTCTGAAAGGAGCGCCAATTTGGCGCTCCTTTCAGGGACGCCGCCGGTGCGCCACCGTGCGAATGCGTCGCTCCAGCGGTGCACCGTCCCAGGCCGTCCCCGACGCCCTGGTCTGCATCCCCCCTCAGTTAGTCATCTTGGCTTCTAGGGAGAGTTCAAACTTATTTGCTCTAATACTCATTCATTTGTGTTTTTAACAGTCTACAATATCCATAGAACTCTTCTTGATACCACATTTCAAATGAGTTGATTTTCTTCCTATCAGTTTTCTTCAATTTTCATAACCATACACAGAAATGGGAAATCCAATGGCATGGACTATCCTAACTTTAGTATTCAATGATATATCTTTACAGTTCACAAGCTTGTCTAATTCTTTCATAGCTACCGTTTCACATCCTAGCCTTCTTCTGATTTCTTAACTACAGTGTCCATTCTGATAAACGACTATGGGCATTAACAGACTGCCAGAAATAATGCATCTTGAAGCCACTTTAACTGCCCTGGCTCAGTGCTAAGGAATCATGGGAACTGTAGTTTATTGTGGCACCAGAGCTCTCTGACAGAGAAGACTCAATGTCCCAGAAAAAAATACACTTCCCACAATTCCTTAGCACTGAGCCAGGACAGTTAAAGTGGCCTCAAGCTGCATTATTTCTGGCAGTCTGTAAAGGCCCTATGTCAAGGTATAGTCAGTCTTCATCACTTACTTTAAAGATATGTCAGTCATCTGTGGTCACTATGTAGTATTGTAGTATTGGAAGTATCCAAAGAGTAGAAACTGAGAACAAAGTTGCCAAATAGAAGTACAAAAACCTAGAGCTTGGTTACTGTATATCCCTCCTCCTAAGCACTGCTACTTGCCATTGGGAGAGACATAGAGCCAATCCTAATTTAGTAGAACTTGCATTTACTTCAATGACAGATCTGTAAAATTAATTAAACCTTCATCCCCTGAGACCAGGATAAAACAAGACTCCCTAAATGCCAGAAAGACCTGACACTTTTGAGAGGAAAGACACAGAGGGACTTTTTTTTTTGAGGGGGGGGGGGGGAGTTGCAGTCATCCTTGGTCAACAAAAGGTATGCTACCTTCATAAAAAGAAAAACACCCTTACAAGGAACTCTTGCAAATGCTGAAGGACTGTGCTCCGTCCCTGAAGCCAAAAGCTTATATACTAAATGTTCTTCTTTTCCCAAAGATAACTGCCTTCCAGCTGGCTCTTCACTTCAGCATTCCGCATAATACGCCCCCAAAGCATTGCACTCATCTCCTCCAAATGCCTGCATCACCACCTCTATTGCCAAGTGGTTAATGTGCATCTGCAAATAATTAAACATCAAAATGCTAAACAATCATCAGATCCAGTGTGTGTGTGTTTTCGTAACAGCATATGAGGAGGTAGTGCCTCACACTGCCTGTCAGCAAAGAAATCAGCAGGGTTCTTCTTCCAGTAATGATAGTGATCTTGTGATTACTTTCTTATGTAACCTTAAGAAATACCACATCAGGATTGGCTTCCAATAGCTCTTTAAGTTTCAACTGACACTGCTGAACGTAACGGTTAAAACAAGTTATATTTTTGAAAGCTGTCACTCGGGTACTTTTAAATTCAGCTGTCCAAGCCTTCTCTTCTTCCAAGGCAATAATCCTGACACTGTGGTACCTACAAACACGTGTTTCAATCAAACGTCAATCACAGAGAGGTTGTGCAAGTCATACCCTCTATCTTCCCCTTCTGGAGCAAGAGCAGACCTTGGAGGCATATAACTACTTTTCCCTGCACATAGCCCAGAATGTTAATATACAACATCCCTTCAGATATTTCTTAAACTATATTAAGACTGTCCCCAAAGTTGTTCTAAGGCTGCAGTTATAAGATAGTGGAAGATATAATGGACAAAATCATGCTTAAAAACATATCTTAAGTGGGGAAAGCCCGAGAATTGTGCACAGCCTCCAACTTATTTCAGCAGATCCTGAAGCCACACTTTTTACATCCTCCAATCCCAAAGACATATTTTTTCCTAATTTTCATGAAATTCTTCACCCCCAAGAGGCCGAAAGCCACTCAAAACCACTGCAAAATACAGCAGTTTTTCCACCCACCATCCTGAGCCCTGCCAAAAATCCCTAACAGCCCCCCCCCCAACAGATAAGGAATCTATGGATACAGAAGGCCAACTGTATATATTAACTGACACGCATATCATCAAGCAAAATACAAGGAGAGAAGCCCCATAATTGGAAGTGATGTCACTTCCAGTTCCATTTCAGCATTCCATGTGGCTCACGGGGGGAAGAGAGATGGCAATATACAATGCAGTGTATTGGTGTTCACACTGGCTTGAGTATTCTGAAACACTTAACTTAAAAATGATGATACACATATCAGTTAATTTATATTTAGCATTTTATTTGTGGAAATTAAAATGTAAATGAGCCTCACTTTCTATAAACTGTTTTATCAGTTTAACTCATCTGGGCTCATTTGCTGCTGATAACCTAAAAGTAGCTTTCTAAACATTGTGTTGTAAAAGCCTAGATGAGTTAAACTGATAAAACAGTTCATAGTAAACACAGTAAACATGGCTACCCCTGAATAAGTTCATAGTAAGTGAGACTCATTTGCATTTTAATTGCCATTAATAAAATGCTAAGTAGATTGGGTCCTTGGTATCATCTTAAATTATTGTAACCCACCTTGGATCCCATTGTGGGAGATCGGTGGGATATAAATCTTTGAAATAAAAATAATAATAAATAATATCCACTGGTGTTTGGTTTTAGGACCCTCCCATGGATACCAAAATCCATGGATGCTTAAGTCCCATTATAAAGAATGGCATAGTAAAATTGTGTCTCTTATATAAAATCAAGGTTTGCTTTTGGGAATTTATGTATTCTTTTAATTTTGTCAAGCCACTGATGGTTGAATCTGTGGATAAGGAATCTGTGGATACAGAAGGCCAATTGTATATATTAACTGACACACATATCATCAAGTAAAAAAGAAATGTAACATTCACCTAAGATACAAAAACAATTTAGAAAAGGAGAAATTTTTTGCAAGATTAGTTTAGTTGCTGCCAGGAACAATAAAGGATAGATTAACCAAACAGTTGTGCCCGGTGCAAGTAATATGAGAAAAAGTATTGATTTTTTAAATATAAAAATAGATGTCAATGTTTTCTTAGAACAGTTAATTAAGAAGAGTCTAGCTCAAATATATCATCATGAATACTGATTATAAAAGCCTATTTATATTCGATTAATGTTTTAACAACATTTTATGGACATAGAAAATAACCTGATCTGATTACTGTAATTTATTTATTTATTTATTTATATCTCCCAAGATGAAATTCATATTAATAATTTATTTATGTCTATCAGACCTCCACCATTTCTCCTTAGAGAAGAATTCAAGGTTTCCAAGTAGATTTAAATCGCAGTGATCTGTATGCCATGGCTAAAAATTCATGGTTTGCAAGTATCTAGAAAATCTGAAAAAGAGTAATAATAGATACTGAATGGGTTCAGAAATTGCCTGCCACTGTGCAGCAGCAGAGAAGTAACAGCTTTGTTTAATTTTAAAAATATACTCTTATTTTTCCCAGTACAAACTGAAGAACTGGGACTGCTCTGGGAACACATTACCCAAGTGAAGGCAGGGTTAAACAGAAAACCGTATTCACCATGAACCATATTAATCCTAACAACAAAAATCTTGTAACTCTATAAATTGTCACTACATTGTTGTTGTTGTTGTTGTTGTGCCTTCAAGTCATTTCTAATTTATAGCAACCTTAAGGCAAATGTATCAAGGGGTTTCCTTGGCAAGATGTGTTGAGAGGGAGTTTGCCATTGCCCTTCTCAGTGGCTGAACATGTGTGACTTGCCCAAGGTCACCCAGTGATTTTCCATAGTAGAATGGGGATTTAAACCCCCATCTCCAGTTGTAGTCCAATGCTCAAGCCGCTATACCACACTGGCTCTCTGTCACTAAATTGTTACTGATGACAAAGAAAGCTAGTACAACACAGTAGTTTAGAGCAGGAGTCCCCAAACTATGGCCTGCGGGCCGGACCCGGCCCGTCAAGGTCTTCTTACCAGCCCATGGCCGGTTCTGCCACCGCCACCAGGCACCATTTTGTCTTCCAAAATGGCATCCAGAGTTGTACGCACGGCTCCAGGCACCATTCTGGAAGACAAAATGGTGCCGGAGTAGTGCACATGCGCGCGTGACGCAAGCCGCCATTTTGTATTCCAAAATGGTGCTCAGAGTTGTGCGCATGTGCACGCGATGCCACATGCATGCGCACGACTCCGAGCGCCATTTTGGAAGACAAAATGGCGCCCTAGTAGTGCGCATGTGCATGCGCCTCCAACCCCCAGAGATCTGGGGGCCAGCAAACCAGCCCCCAGATCAAAAAGTTTGGGACCCCTGATTTAGAGTATCATCTATAAACTCAATTCAGACCTCAGTTTACCTACAGATTCACTGATCCTCAGGCACTTTCTCCTATTTGTTGTCCCACATCTATAACATGCCTTACAGCAATACTGGCCCATCTTACAAATGCTACAGATGAGGAGGTCCATGAGTCACCCATGGATGATAGGATGCCTATAAATTGACAGAGATTCCATGCAGATTTACTTGGATAGCAGCACAATGGGATCAATCACAAACTGAACATGGCTGCATCCGTACTGCTTAAATAATCCATTTTGACACCATCGCTCAGTGCTATGGAATTCGAGGAACTGTAGTTTGTAGTGGCACCAGAGCTCTCTGACAGAGGTAGCTAAATGTCTCACAAAACCACAATTCCCAGAATTCCATAGCATTGAGCCATGGCAGTTAAAGTGGTATCAAACTGGATTATTTCTGCATGCAGATGCAGCCCATGTGTAGGTTCAGACTACAATGCAGTGTGAAGCACTTGTGTGTCAGTATCATTACTTACCAACTTGAGATATGGTGCTGTACTGGTTGGAAAATACTTGTAATAGTTGTAATTTCTTAAAATTCATTTGGCAACATCTGTTTGAATGAATTATGGCATTGATTAACTGTGGAGGTTATTAACTGATTAACTGCTGGATATGATTGCCACTTCTTTTGTGTAACTGTTTAATTTGTTTCTAATGTAGCTGTAACACATGTTAGAACTTTCTGATTTAAAATAAAAAAAGACAAAGCATTTTTCTTCTGAAGCAATAAAAGGATGAGTGGGGACAGGTGGCTGGTAGACATGTAAAAAGTTACCACCACTATTCAAATGATTGTGGGGAAGAAGTTGCTCACTTTATCTTCTGACATGTAATATACACAATGCATGTTCTGTGACAGACATGATGATATATATAAAAGGAAATGTCAGATGCATGTGTATTTTCCATCACAGAAACTGAAGACTGTTCTCTAGATACAGTACACTAGAATGCTGAAACAAATTTGATTTGACAAACAAGCAGTAGACAAATAATGTCATCTGTGGTCTGACACTGTATCAGGTGAGACCTTCTTTCACATACTGTCTAATACAAAGAACAGGACAGTAAACACCATTCATAACTAGTGCTGTTTTGAATTCCCAGAGTCAAGTCACATGGTGTGAAAATCTGTTCAGCAAATTCCCTAAACAATAATACATTAGGCTCTGTTTTGACCAGAAAGTAAAGCAGGTAAGGTTTCTACTTTGTTTCTTTAAATAAATAAATAAATAAAAGAATGAAAATGAACAAACAGGAATCACAAAGCAGAACAAATCAGAAGGTGGGGGGAAATAATGAGGAAAGACTTTCCTTTGAATGAGTATCTATTTACTGGTTTTAAAAAAGCAATTTGATATTTACAAGTAAAGCAGAACTTTAGCATTAAAATTGAAAAACTGAAGAACCCAAAGTTATATTATAAAAAAATGAATGGGTTACCAGCTTCACCACTAATCACATTAGTACACTGTATCATATATTGTTATTGTGTTCCTTCAAGTCGTTTCTGACTTATGGCAACCCTAAACGGGGTTTTCTTGACAAGTTTCTTCAGAGGGAGTTGGCCACTGCCATCCTCTGATGCTGAGAGAGTGTGCCCAAAGTCACCTAGTGGGTTTCATGGCTCAGTAAGGATTTGAACCCTATTCTCCAGAAGCATAGTCCCAACACTCAAACCACTATGCCACACTGGCTCTTGAATCATATATTAGGAAATCAATTTTTAAAAGAAAAAGACAGAACATATTATGGTAGGCGTGACAAAAGAAGAACATTATTTTGTATTTCTGGAAATCTTTGAACCTGTTTATAGAAGTGATATCAAAATTTGTTTGTTGGGGTGCTTGTGTACTGTCAAGCCATTTCTGACTTATGACAACCCTAAAGCAAAACTATCATGAGGTTTTATTTGCATAATTTGTTCAGAGGAAATTTACTATTGCCATCTGACTTCCTCTGAAAATGAAAGTGTCTGACTTACCAAAGATCACCCAGTGGATTACTACAGCCAAGTGGGGATTTGAACTATGGTCTCCCAGTGTCCTACTCTAGCACTTAGACAAAGCTGGCTTTCAAAAGTTGCTTCCTGAGAAGCAATTATGCATACTGTACTCTTAATTCTTGCTGCCAAGCTGAATAAGAGTGAAAAGCATGTCTGATCAAAAGGGGCTTTTTGGACAATGCAATCCAAAGGATTCAAGAATCATGAATAACAAAATGAAGCTGAACAAGTACATGTCATACAGAAACCAGATAGCCATAGTGATTAAAGATTCCAGTTACCATTTTGTTTGGGAATTATTAGTGCCAATGATGAATTATTACAAATTCTACATTCTGTTCCTACATTCTTGTGTGGCTTTTTGGTATTAGTTTAAGGATTATTCTATTGACTGCAGCATTTCCCAACCTGGTGCCCTCCAGCTGTTTTGGACTACAACTCAGAGCATTCCTGAACATTAGCTGTATTGGCTGAGGCTGACATCCAAACATATGGATGACATCGGGTTAGGGAAGGCTCTTTCAAGAAAGCGTCAGACGAAGGGATCACAATCAAAGGAAACTTGTTGTTACTCACTACCCTTAAAAAACCTCTAAACTAGCCTTTCAAACCTAATTTGAGAGGGAGATGATGTAACAATGTTACCCAAAGTTACAGCTTAGAAAAGTTATACTGTACAGGGCTACGTTTCCAGAACTCCATGGCCAACATGCAACCACAACTTTCTGGGAGTACAGCCAGCCATGCTGTCTCCCTGTGGGGGCTACAGTCCAAAAAAGTAATTTTTTTTAACAGTTAGACACGAAAGAGTGAATGTCCATGTCAAAATGGATTTTTTATGTTTTAGAACCTAACATTACTGTCTGTACACAGCCGGCATCAGGATGAACTGACTAGATCCACAAGCCTATCCAGCATCACCTGGTTACTAATGCACAATCTGGACCTATGTAATCCATATTAAGCTGTAAAATTCCTGTACATGGATGTGATAACGAAGCCACCAGATGATCCATGCTGCAGCACTTTTGCAAACTAGGAAGTATGCCTGTTAAGGAGCTCATTCTACTACAAATCAGTGAGAATGACCTTCTACAAAAATCCATCACTCGCAAAGGAAATTTATAAAATGCTGACACCTTCTCTCAGAGCACTTGAGAACAATGAAGTAAAAAGACACAACTTTCATTTGCACGATATGCTTCAAATTTTACAACCTGCACAACACATATAACTATATTAGAATAAACACTTCTTGCACCTAATAAAGTGGACTGTATGTCCATAAAATCTGATACCATATCAACTTTATTAGTACTCATAAGAGGTGGGGTTTTTTTGGTCATTTTAAGAAGCAGCATTAAGAAGAAACTTTTGAGGCAAAAGAACTTTGAAGTAATTGAGAAGCAGACAAAAGAAGCATCTTATGGAGGCAAAAAAAAAAAAAGGCAAATGGAAAAAGACTATAACCAAGCATGTCTCTATCCCTCAGTTTTGAAAAAATTGCTTGTTTGGACTACAATTTTCTGAATCCCCTAGACAGGATAGTCAACTGTAGTCCTCAAAAGTAATTCCTTCAGACTCTGCCCTATCCTCAATTCCCTCTTCCTTTTC
The DNA here is from genome assembly GCA_026167975.1 of Phrynosoma blainvillii. NCBI lineage: Eukaryota > Metazoa > Chordata > Lepidosauria > Squamata > Phrynosomatidae > Phrynosoma > Phrynosoma blainvillii. The sequence continues at coordinate 276,902,392 of JANUYF010000002.1, read as the reverse complement.
TTGTGAAGGAAGTGATATACTGTCAACTGGTTCATTTAGCCTAGTGTTGTCCACCCGAGTGGCAAGAATGGCTCACCACGGATTCACACTCGATTATTTCCAAGCCCTACTTGGAGATCCCAGATGGTTTTTGCTCAAGTACAAACCAAGCCCGACAGTGCATAGCTTCAAAAATCAGACAAGATCAGACCTGTTCAAAGTACTAGCAGTTCAGCCTTGTATTGATTTCTTCTATCCATCAGCACCTAAAAGTTCAAGATCAACTATCTTCCTTATTCCTAATTCCTCCTCAGGCTCAGAGATCAAATTCATACTTTGACAAGATAGATCAACTCTTCTACATTTCTGAATGAGTACAAGTACCATCAGTCTGTGTCTAGGTTTGGCACACTCCCACCTCTGATTGCGTATGGCCTTCTGAACGTGGTCAAAAGACTGGGTTATATCACTCTGAAGAGTTACTCAGCAGGCACCACCTCATTCTGACTATATACCCACAGGAGGCATTCTGGGATTTTGAAAAGTCAACTTCACAGATGGCTGCAAGCAGACATGTAGCTTTATGGCCAAATTTACTCCAGGAAAATTATAATATGCTCTCCCCAACACCTCACATGATCCTATACAAAGTAGGCTAAGAATTGTCTCTCAGAGGTCAAATGATGTCTTTATTTCAGGAATGCAGAGGAGCAGGGTAGGACATACAAGAGCTAAAACATAATAGTTATTTGGAAAGTTCAGAGTTAGTTGTAGTGGTTCATGGGCTGCTGCCAGCCCATGTGCCAAGGGCTCTGGTGACGAAAGAAGGCAACAACTGTAGCCAATAGGCACAAATATGGTACTGGTCCCTGACCTATTGGGGGGAAAATGCTTGTCTGTCACATCAGATAGCTTGAGATGCACATGAGGAAAAAACCATTAACCTGCCTGCTGTTTCCCTCCAAATACTGGACCTAACCTGCAATGCTACAACTGCTCCTGAGAAAATAACCACCTGGATGGAAGTAACTTAGGACCTTTACAGACTGCCAGAAATAATGCAGCTTGAGGCCACTTTAACTGCCCTGGCTCAGTGCTAGGGAATCATGGGAACTGTAGTTTATTGTGGCACCAGAACTCTTGACAGAGAAGGCTCAATGTCTCAGAAAAACCTACAGTTCCCATGATTCCCTAGCACTGAGCCAGGGCAGTTAAAGTGGCCTCAAGCTGCATTATTTCTGGCAGTCTGTAAAGGCCCTTAGGGTGCAGCTTGTTGTTCTGTGCCTTCAAGTCCTTTCTGACTTATAGAAATCCTATTATGGGCTTTTCTTAGCAAGATTTGTTCAGAAGAGGTTTGCCATTGCCTTCCTCTTTGGCTGAAACCCTGTGACTTGCCCAAGGTCGCCCAGTGGGTTTCCTGGCCCAGCTGTAGAAACAATAACAGTTTGACACAACTTAAAGCTACCACGGCTCCATCTTACAGATTCCTGAGATTTGATAAGGCACCAGCCCTCTTTGACAGAAGAGGCTAAAGATGTTGCAAAACCACACATCCCTGGATTCTATAGGCTGGAGCTAGAGCACTGAAAGTGGTGCCAAACTGCATTATTTATATCGTGGAGAGGCACCCACAAGAGCCAGTGTGGTGGCGGCGTAGTGGTTTGAGCCTTGGACTATGACTCTGGAGGTCAGGTGGAAACCCACTGGGGTGACCATGGGCAAGCCACGCTCTCTCAGCCTCAGAGGATGGCAAGGGCAAAGCCCTTCTGAAGAAACATGTCAAGAAAACCCCAGGATAGGTTCACCTTAGGAAACGATTTGAAGGGGGGTTGCAGACTGCCAGAAATAGTGCAAATTGAGTCCACTTTTAGGATTAGGGTTAGTGCTAGGGAATCATGGGAATTGTTGTTGTTTTTCTGAGACATTGAGCCTTCTCTGTCAGAGAGCTCTGGTGCCACAATAAACTACAGTTCCCATGATTCTCTAATCCTAACCCTTAAAGTGGACTCAATTTGCACTATTTCTGGCAGTCTGCAACCCGCCGAAGGCCCACAGCAGGAGCAGGAGCAGAGGCACCCCTGGGATGGCTGTTCCCTGTCTCTTCCTCCGAGGACCTCAGGGCTCTTTCCCTGCTCCAGTCTCTCTGCTTTGCCCATGGGGCGTCTGTGGGGACTGGAGGGATGCCAGGCTCAGGCTCGACCCAGCAGCAGCCATGAAGTCATTCCCACCGAATGACGAAGCCGACGCCGGGTTTCCAGCCCAAAAGAAGCAACACCAGCAGCACCAGGGATAGATACTGTGTTGTTGTTGCTCGGCAAGAGGTTTGGGGGAGCCCTCTGCTGCTCAAGAACCCTGTGCCTTCCTCCTCCTCCTCCTCCTCCTCAGAGACTCCCCTTTCACTTATGCCCCTTGAGACTCTTGTTCTTGTCTGCCTCCAAGTCCTTTCCGACTCAAGGCGACCCTCTCTCTTCTCCTGGGGCTTCCCTGGCCGCTTTCTCCAGAGGACCCTCCTCCTCCTCCTCCTCTTCCTCGGTCAAGGTCAAGATTCGAACCCAGAGCCCTAGTCCTAGTCCATGGCGCCGCCTCTCGCTCGGACTTACCTTCCCGGGAGGCAGTTCCCCGAGGCCTCGGAGGGGCGCAGAGAGGGATTTCGCGGGAGGAAGGATAGACAGGAGCCCCCCAAGGGCCGCCTCAGCCTTCAGCCTGGACAGAGGAGCATGCAGCCTGGGCGCTTTCTAGAACCGCCGGGGCATTTCCAGCCGAGGCTCCGCTCCCTCCCTCCTTCTCCTCCTCCCCTTTTGCTAATGATGCATTGGGCGTCCCGAGCTCCTATTGAGCCTCAGCCACTTCGGAACTCCTCCTCCTCCCAAAAAAGGCTCAGACCCTCCCGAAATGGCGCCCATAGGCAAGCCTCTCTCTCCTCGTATGCGCTCTGCGTCTGCAAAAGGGCTGCGGCGGTGCTGAAGCCTCAGGATGCCTGCCCTCTGGAAGGTCTAGTCTAGCCCCTGCATTGCCCTCTTCAACATCTCCATCAGCGACTTGGACGAAAGGATAGAGAGCATGCGCAGTGGCGTCCCTAGGGGCTGTGTCACCCAGTGCAGTAACTCATGGTGTCACCCCCTGCACCCCCCCCAATTGACCTCCTCCTCCTCCTCCTCCTCCTCCTTTTCCTCCTCTTTCCATTTCCATAGTAGAATGAGCTCCTTAAGAAGCTTCCTAGTTTGCAAATTGCTGTAGCATGGATCATCCAGTGGCTTCGTAATCACATCCATGTACAGGACTTTTCACACCCTGCAGAATCCTGCTTAGCGCCATGCTTTTTGGCACTAATGTTACTCGCCAGTCGTAATTCCCGTATACCGCTGAATGTCCTGCTAATAGTTGTGACACAAACAACTCCAAATAAATAAATATTTTTTTAAAAAAAAATTATACCTTTAAATTACAATATCACACACACAACCTGAATGTATTTACATAATCATAGTGAAGACTTGGTTGAAATGTGATGCTTTTTTTTAAAATTAAAAATAATTTTTAAAATTTGATGATTTGTTTAATATATATATATATATATACACACACACACACACACACACACACACACATATATATACATATATATAAAATTTAAAATTTTGAATTCTGAGGTCTCTCCTTTCTCCTCACACTGAGCTTCACCCATTCTCACCATCTCTTAAAGCATTTTAAAGGGAAGCACACGAATGCCACAGTCCATTTCTGCCCAAAGTTAGGTGTTAGAAGAGCAGTAGTGTCACCTCCCCCTTAAGGTGTCACCTGGTTAGGTCTGTACCCCCCATGCCCCCTAGTGTCCCCCACTGGGCATGCTTATCAAATTTACAGATGACCCCAAATTAGGAGGAGAAGCTAATACCCCAAAAGAGAGGATCAAAATTCAAAATGACCTTAATAAATTAGAAAGCTGGGCCAAAGCTAGCAAAATGAATTTCAACAGAGAGAAATGTAAGGTGCTGTACTTAGGCAGAAAAAATGAAATGCATAAACACAGGATGGGGGACACCTAGCTTCTCACAACGACATGTGAAAGGGATCTATTAGTCCTAGTAACCCCAAGTTGAACAGTGTAATGCAGCAGCTAAAAAGGCCAATGCAATTCTAGGCTGCATCAATAGAAGTATAGTGTCTGGGTCAAGGGAAGTAATAGTGCCGGTCTATTCTACTTTGGTCAGGCCTCACCTGGAATACTGTGTCCAGTTCTGGGCACAACAATTCAAAAAGGATGTGGAGAAACTGGAGCATGTCCAGAAGAGGATGACTAAAATGGTGAAGGGTCTGGAAATCATGCCTTATGAGGAGAGACTAGGGATGTTCAGCCTGGAGAAGAGACGGTAAAGAGGTGATATGATAGCCCTGTTTAACTACGTATTTGAAGGGATGTCATAATGAAGATGGAGCAAGCTTGTTTTCTGCTGCTCCAGAGAACAGGACTTGAAACAAAAGATGCAAGCTACAGGAAAAGAGATTCCACCTCAACATTAGGAGGAACTTCCTGACAGTGAGGGCTGTTCAACAGTGGAACACACTCCCTCAGAGTTTGGTGGAGTGTCCTTCTTTGGAGGTCTTTAAACAGAGGCTGGATGGCCATCTTTCAGGGGTGCTTTGATTGTGCGTTCCTGCATGGAACCCTTTGTGGTCTCTTCCAACTCTGATTCTGGGCCTTTGCAGACTCCCAGAAATAGTGCAAATTGAGTCCACTTTAAGGGTTAGGGTTAGGGAATCATGGGAACTGTATTTTATTGTGGCACCAGAGCTCTCTGACAGAGAAGGCTCAATGTCTCAGGAAAAACAACAACAATTCCCATGATTCCCTAACCCTAGCCCTAACCCTTAAAGTGGACTCAATTTGCACTATTTCTGGTAGTCTGCAAAGGCCCTCTATAGTTTGTTAAGACTAAGAATAGCACTTCCATTTCTATACCACTTAATAGTGAACTCAGCACCCTCAGAGGTTTACAATCTGTAAGCCAATTGCCCCCAACATGCTGGGTACTCATTTTACCAACTCTTGAAAGGATGGAAGGCTGAGTCAACCTGGAGCCCTCTGGGATCAAACTCACAACCTTGTGGCTGCAGTACCCACATTTTAACCACTGTTCCACCAGGGCTCCTGGTTGTTGTTGTTGTGTTCCTTCAAGTCATTTCCAACTTATGGTGACCCTAAGGTGGTGAACTTATCATAGGGTTCTCTTGCCTAGATTTGTTCCTAGGACAGTTTGCCACTGCCATCCCCTCTGGCTGAGAGCATGTGACGTTACCCAGTGTATTTCCATGGTAGAGGTGGGACTCAAATCCAGAGCCCAGGGTGACCAGATGTCCTAACTGCAAAGGAGGACAAGGCACTGCAAAATGTAGGACCTTCAAGAAATAATATATTTATTTGTATCCTGCTTCCCCCCCAAACTGGGACTCGGAGTGGCTTACAGTCCAAAAGCATAGTACAATTAAAAACTTACAAAAGTGACCATTAAAATGGAATTAAACTGTTACAATATTAAAACAGATTGTTTGTTTAAAAATAGAATACAATTTTAAAAAGATAAAACCACTTAAAAACCATACACAAAACAGTACAACACCACCAGGACATTCTTTAAAAACTTTCTGTTTTGAATGCCTGTCTGAACAGGAAGGTCTCAGCCTGCCAGCAGAAGAGCAAAAAGGAAGGGGCCATTCTGGTTTCCCTGAGAAGGGGGTTCCAGAGCCTAGGGGCAGCCACCGAGAAGGCCTTCTCTTGTATCCGCACCAACCATACTTGTGATGATGGTGGTGGGACTGAGAGAAGGGCCTCTCCTGAGGATCTCAAAGCCTAGACTGGTTCATATGGGGAGATATGGTCTACCAAATAGTCTGAACCTGACCCATATATGAGCCAAAATAACCTGGAACTGAGTAAAAAAATGGAGGACATTACCAAATTAAAGCTAAAAACACTAATATAAATACAAATTAATGTTCAAAACAGAGGACATCTTGAAATTCATCCTGGACCAAAGGTTGAATTGTAGGCCATGTTCTGGAAAGAAGGATATCTGGTCACCCTGCCAAAGCCACAGTCCAACACTCAAACCACTATGCCACACTGGCTCTCTGGGATTATAGATGATGATGATGATGATGATGATGATGATGATGATGATGACGATGATTTCCCCATGAATCGAGGCAGGGACAATAGCAATTAACAATTAACAGACAAACAGCATCGGTTAAAAAGACATCAGTTAAAACAGATCAATTTCAAAGGACAAATAAGATGTACACATATCAAAACAATCCACATTTAAAATACATCCTTTAAAATTTGCAATTTAAAATGTAACACATAATGCATTTGTTTTCACACTCCTGTGGATATGTGAAGGTGGGATTAATAGTCCAGCCTTTCTGGAAAGCACAAGTTTGGAAAGTCTGGACCAGCATGACAAGAGAAAGGAGACATATCCAGCGGTAGCCATGTTAGCCATATAGCAAAATACTGTACAATAACATCCAAAATCCACAAAACAAGGATACCTTTATGGGGCCAACCAAAATGCACATTAGACATGTTGCAAGCTTGCAAAGCTCCACTGGCTTCTTCATCTGGCAAAGGTCATACATTAAAAATCATACAGGAGAAAGAAAAAGAAAAGGTGACAATGTTAGTCATAGACCTGCATTTTGTCAAGATGTTGTGGTGGTCATCCTCAGTTCAGATGGTATGGAGGGGTATTCATGCAGGCAGGTCCCTCCTCCCAGCCATGTCAATATTGGGATATTTTAAAGTCCAGGAAATAAACTTTACATCTCATTAGGAAGACAAAAAGCTACTGCCATGGAGATCCTGTTTGTTTTGAATCCTTTGTGAGGCAACAAGCCCCTTTGTTAGAAAGAGAACATTGAATTTTGCAGGACACCACCATGCTTTTGCATCAGGGTTCATTCATTTTGCATGAATACCCTTCCATACCATCTGAACTGAGGACAACATGTACAAGGTCATTATGAATTTTGTCTACATGCAGGTAGGTTTTTATAAAACAATGATAACACATAATACATTCCATTAAAATAACAACAATCAGCTGACACAAGAAATAATCTGATTACCATAAAGCAATGGTAAGATAACAAATATTGCAAAACTGAGTAAATTAAACATACAATTAATAAATATGTCAAGCAAAGGGGAAAATAGCTAGGATCCTATTAAACAAATAAAAAGGTTTCCTGTTGCATTCCTCCCTCCCCTTCATTACTCTAAAAACAAAATCAGTGGAGATATTCAAAAATGAAGGGTTGCACACAAAATACTCTCAAAAGAAAATGCAAAAACACATATATCTACCAAGGTGTGGGCAATGTCTGGGAGGGCAAGTTTCTTCTTCCATTCATTATCATCCAATCATCTTTCATTGTGAAGGCTCTCACAAGCACAACGTGTCCTTAAAAATCCTCTCCATGTGTTCAGTGTAGCTTACTTCCAAGCAAGTGTGCATATGGTTGATTGCACACAGCTTTTGTTATTCCTGGGAGGGTTCAACTACAACAGCTGTCTTGATATTTTCCTCACATCTTTGACCATTTAATACATTTAAAACGTCCTCAGTTGCTTCAGCTGTTATAAACTGAGACTAATCTGTTAAGTGCAGCTTGGGAATTCATGGCATCAATAGACAAACATGGGCCTATCCCAACAGGTCTCAGGGGCCACACATGTAGCAAATCACACCCTTGATGTTGTCTTCAGCTTGGAGCATACAGATCTGTGAGCGGAGGTGATTAACACCTCTGTGTTGCCTTGGACAGATCATTTTCTGGTAAGGGTTAGTATCATGGCTACTATCTGTCCCTGCATGAGTGATGGGGCGATTAAGATGGTCTGCCCTCAGAGGCCGATGAAGCCTTTAGGATTTTGGAAAGCCTTAGTGGGTCTCATGTCTGGTACCATCAAAGATCCTGTTGAAGCCCTGGTCAACAAGTGGAATCAAGATCTATTGACACAATCGCTTCCAAACATCATCTCTGACCAGTTACTTATCAGACCCCATGGTATACTGGGGATCTCAGGGAGCTGAAACGGGAAGGATGATAACCGGACACTGAGGGCAGAAAATCTGACTTATATCCAACAACGTATGTTATAGAGAACACCTTTGATCCTATATGGTGCCAATATGTGCAGTGAAGAAAGCTTTCTACTCTGCACATCTGCAAATTTGGGTCCAGCCGAACTGTTTAGGGTGGTGAGAAGTTGAATTCAGGTAGCCTCCCCCCTGAATCCAATTCTAGAACCTTCAGTAGTTCGCTGTGATGCTTTTAATAATCATTTAACAGATAAAATCTCTCGGGTAAGATGCTGTCATCATAACAGAAGTTGACAATAGGGTGTCCTGTAACTCTGTGAGTAGGATTACATTGGATCAGTTCCAAATCATGAGTACCGTCAATGTGGACAAGCTGCTGGAGCAAGGAAGGAAGACAATTTGTCCTCTTGATCCCTGTCCTTCCTGGCTGGTTGTCCAGGGAGGAGATGCAATTACAATATATTATTAATGCATCTCTCAGAGAGGAAAGTTTTCTATAATGTTTAAAAGAAGCGGTGGTATGACCACTTCTTAAAATGGACTTAAACAACTATAGAACAGTTTCAAATCTTCCTTTTTTGGGCAAGGTCATTGAGAGGGCAATTGCCTTCCAACTCCAGGTGCTCTTGGATGATACAAATTATCTAGATTCATTTCAAACTGGCATCAGAGCAGGATATGGAGTTAAGACTGCTATGGTCGCCTTAAAGCAGGGACCCAGATCTTCCGAGGGGCTGGAGGCACATGCACACATGCGCATGACTCCAGGCACCATTTTGTCTTCCAAAATGGCGTCTGGAGTCTTACGCATGCTCGTGGCGTCACGCTCACATGTGCACAACTCCGGCGCCATTTTGGAAGACAAAATGGCACCCGAGTAGTGCACATGCGCGTGTGATGCTGGATGCCATTTTGTCTTCCAAAATGGCGGCCGGAGTCGTGCGCATGTGTGCGCGATGCCGGACGCCATTTTGGAAGACAAAATGGCCTCCACCAGTGGTGGTGGTGCGGCAGCGGCAGGACTGGCCATGGGCCAGCCACGGGCCGGTAGGAAGGCCTTGATGGGCCGGGGCCGGCCCACGGGCCGTAGTTTGCAGACCCCTGCCTTAAAGGATGATCTTTGACTATGCATTAATGGGGGAGTGTGTCCCTGTTAGTGCTTTTGGAACTCTCAGCAGCTTTTGATACCATTAACCATGGCATCCTTCTGGAATGCCTGGGGGGTTTCGAAATCGGAGGCACTGTGCTTCAATGGTTCCAGTCCTATCTTTCTGGCAGATGGTAATGCTTGAGGTTAGCTGGCCTAGCACAAGGTGCCATACTATTATACAGCTTACCACAAGGTGCCATACTATCCACAATGCTATGTGAAACTGCTGGGAGAGTTCTGAAGATGTGGGGCAAGGTCCTATCAGTATGCCAATGACAGCCAAATATATGCCTTCAAGTATGGTCTCGGGTAAGTCTAATGTATCTCCTCTGAATGAATGCCTGGAAGAGGTAGTGGGCTGGATGAGGAAAAACAAATTGAAGCTGAATCTGGACAAGACAGAAGTGCTTACACTCAAGAGTCTGAGTCTGGGTGGGTTTGGAGGTGTGTCAACCAGTGCTGGATGTGGTTACACCCCCACCCCCGAAAGACTATGTTCGCAGCTTGGGGATGCTTCTGAATCCGTTGCTCCAAATGATAGCTCAGATAGATGTGACAGCCAGGGGTGCTTACTATCAACTTCAGCTGTTATGCCAGCTGTGCCTCTTCCTAGAGCTGGAGGACCTTAAAATGGTAGCACACATGCTGGTAACCTCAGTCCTGGAGTTTTGCAATGCGCTGTATATTGGGCTACCTCTGTACCAAGTTTGGAAACTTCAATTAGTTCAGAACATGGCAGCCACGTTGGTTACTGGGACATCCAGGAGTAATCAAGTTCAGGTTCCCTACAGCAGTGGTCCCCAACCTTTTTATTGCCGTAGACCGGTCAACGTTAGATAATTTTTCCGCGGCCCACTGGGGGGGGTTGTGGCACACAGAAGCCTCACCCCCACGCTGATCAGCTGTAGACGCAGTAGCAGGGCGGCCCGGTACCATTTGTTCTGCGGACCGGTACCGGGCCGTGGACCAGGTGTTGGGGACCACTGCCCTACAGGATTGCCTCTTCCCATATAATCCGCTCCATATGCCCAAGTCCTCTGGTGGAGTTTTATTCATCAGCCAGGACTAAGTTGGTGACTGTCAGCCAGAGATGTTTTCATCAGCCGCCCCATACTGTGGAATGACCTGCTGGAAGAGATTCAGCAGCTGAATACACTGTGTAAATTTAAAACAGCATTGAAGACTTTTCTAGCAGGCCTATCCAGATGATTTTTAAAACTGTACACAAGTTCAAACAATGAATTTTAAGCATAGATTGTTTTAATATGTAAATTCTTGTTTGTTCTTTTAAACTGATGTATGTTTTAACTGATGTTGTGTTCTGAACTGATGTATATTTGATGCTCTGTTGTTCCTCACCTTGATCCATGGCGAGAAGTGGGTAAGAAATAATAATAATAATAATAATAATAAGTCATTTTTTTGGCTGTCCATTGTATCCTCAGCATTCCTCTCCAACAACACATCTCAAAAGAGTTAATTTTTCTCTTGTCTGCTTTCTTCACTGTCCAGCTCTCACATCTGGACATAGTGATGGGGAATACAATGGCTTGAACTATTCTAACTTTAATGTTCAGTTGAATATCTTTGCACATTCGGATCTTGTCTAGTTCTTTCATAGCGATCCTTCCCGACTCTTCTGAGTTCTTGACTGCAGTCTCCATTCTGGTCAATTTTTGATCCAAGGTACAGGAATTCTTTAACTATTTCAATTTCCTCATTGTCAAGGTTGAATTTATAAAGTTCCTCTGTGGTCATTATTTTTGTTCTCTTGATGTTAAATCTGCCTTTGTACTTTCTTCTTTTACCCTCTTTAGTAATTGTTCCAAATCTAAGATTATTTTTTGTGCTAGTATTATAGTCTCATCCCCATATCTTAGCTTGTTGAAGCTCCTTTCTTTTATCTTCACTCCTTCATTTTTTGAATCTAAACCTGCTCCTATGATATTTTCTGTGTAGAGGTTGAACAAGTAGGGTGACAGAATGCAGCCTTGCCTGACCCCTTTGCCAATTGGGAACCATTCTGTTTCCCATACTCTGTTCTAATAGTAGCCTCTTGTTTTAAGTACAGAGTTCTCATCAGGACTATCACATGTGTTTGGACCTCCATGTCTTTAAGTGCCATCCATAGTTTTTCATGATTTATGCAGTCAAATGCTTTGCTATAGTCTATAAAGTGCATGCTGATTTTCTTCTGGAATTCATTGGTGCACTCCATTAACCTTTGTATGTTTGTAATATGGTCCCTAGTGCCTCTTCCTTTCCTGAACCATACTTGAACCTCTAGGATTTCTCTCTCCATACATGATTGGAATCTGTGCTCCAGAATTTTGAGCATAATTTTGTTTGCATGGAAAATTAATGCTGTAGTCCTATAGTTGCTGCAGTCTTTTGTGTCTCCTTTTTTGTGGATGCGGATGTATATTGATCATTTCTAGTCTGTTTGCCACCTTTTTGTTTTCCATATTTGTTGGTATACTTTGGATAGCACTTAGGTTGATTTTGTCTGTGTGGATTGTAGCAATTCAATTGGAATATCATCTGTTCATGCTGATTTATGCCAGGAAAAATGGGAGTAAATGGAATTATATGCTGGTAAATTATATTTACTGAGACTCAGGGCCTAAGCAGATTGCCAGAAATAGTGCACATTAAATTGAGGCACTGCCCTGGCTCAATGCTAGGGAATCATGGGAACTGTAATTTATTGTGGCACCAGAGCTCTCTGACAGAGAAGGCTCAATGTCCCAGAAAAAAAATACAATTCCCATGACTCCCTAGCACTGAGCCAGGGCAGTGCCTCAATTTAATGTGCACTATTTCTGGCAGTCTGCTTAGGCCTTCAGTGTGGTGTAGTGGTTTGAACATTGGACTATGACTCTGGAGATCAGGGTTCAAATTCCCACTCAGCCATGGAAACCCACTGGGTGACCTTGGGTGAGTGTCACACACTCAGCCCCTGAAAACCCTGTGAGAGGTTTGCCTTAGGGTCACTATAAATTCGAAATGACTTGATGACACACAACAAACAATGATACTCAGTGAAGCAATTATCAAATCAAATGCAGACCACTTTCTAGCAGGGGGGATTTAGATCAATGTTTTTCTACAGGGAAATAATCAGCATCCTTGGTTTTATAGTTTCATTTGCTGATGATTCTTACAGATGTCTCTGAATGGTTTATTAATCAGAAACATGAAAAAATGCACACATTACTTCTAATTGAAAAACTTTCCACCTAATACCCAGATGTATTACAGTCAGTGCATTTGAACTGAGTAATTCTTTTGCCCCGCTTTCAGATAAAAATCATTATATGATCAATGAAAATAAAGTATATAGCAATCTCTTAATAAGATTGTTATTTCAGTCAGATACATATGTTCACTGACAGCAAAGGAAATAGTTCTTAATTAATTAAGGCTGTATATTTTAGGTGGTTGTTATTTATGTTAACTTGCAAAAGAAGACCATCTGGTTTTAAAAATCAACTTTCAAGCTTCTTTCAATTATTTTAGATTCTAATTGCCAGTCAACAGTAGGCATCAGATACAGTCCTTGTTCACATTGTGTCCAAATGTTAACAGTTGACTAATGGTATGAAAAAGTTAATTTACATTCGTGATCTTGCTAGGTACTTGTTACATTAGCTTTCTAGTCTGAGGCCGGGAAAAGAGTTGAAGGCTCAGAACTAATTGGGGAGTGCATTTTTATCTGTTGCTATCGTGATTGCACAGTTCTCATTACTACAGTATTAGGGGAAAGTTGGGTCATGTTTGCACACTTTGATTTTGTTTGTTTGCTTCTGAACTACATAACCCTTGAGAATCCATCTACCATTTGCCTCATCCTAGGAGAGAGTGTATGCTGATTGGTGCCTTATATACCTAGTCATAATGATTTGGTTCAATTGCTGGCCAAAGGGATAAGTCTAGGACCTTATCACACGGGGGTCTGAAGCAGTCCCATCCCCGTGGCATCCCTGTCCCATCGCGCTTCCTTTCCCCGGGTGATCAAACGACGTCGCAGAGAAACCCCGCCCATCCCTGTTGCACCCCGGTCGCATCCCCATCCCATCGCACTTCCTTTCCCCGGGTGATCAAACGACGTCGCAGAGAAACCCCGTCGCATCCCCGTCCCAATGCGGCATCATGCTGCATTATCCAACATCATCCCCGTTCTTTTGAATTCCTGGTCTAAACAGGAATTACATTTCCCGCGACCGGAATGATACCGGGATGATGCTGCTAGAAGTGCAATGGGACGAGGATGGGACTGCTTTAGACCCCGTGTGATAAGGTCCTAGGTAGAATTTGTGTGGGGATCCAGTTCTATTATTGGCTGTGAGGGGTGATGGACCTCATCCATGAAAGATGTGGAAAGCTTCTCTGCTGTCTACCATCTGCAGCATCATTTACCATCAATAAACCTTATGCTAAATCACACTCTCTCAGCCTCAGATGATGGCAATTGCAAAACCCCTCTGAAGAAACTTGTCAAGAAAACCCCATGATAGGGTCACCATAACAACTTGAAGGCACACAAAAACAATAACAACAACAACAAAGTTACAATAACATGTGTCAGTGAGTGACTACAAAAGAACCCAAGAACTCTCCCATATCATATGGTCTCATGCTGAATTAGCTTATCCCATATAGCTACTTGGAATTTAAACAACTGCAGCACTACCCACCATTGCCCACTCAGGATCCAATCTAGAGGTTTCCCACTGTATGTGTAGTTTGGCCCTTAGTGACCTGAGATCCAGTGGTAGCTGGCTTCCTCTATGATTACCTCCTTTGGTTGAACAGAACTAAATCCATGTGAGGAAATGAAAAAAAAAATAACATGAGAACTATACTCTCCTATAATATGCTGAAATGGGAAGGTTGTTCACACATGAATTCCAAGCAGATAATTTCCAGTAGATTAGCAAGGGTTTCTGAATCCCAGTTATTTATTAATAGCAACACAAAATGACACTGCCACTCCACATTAGGCTGTAGACGAAGAAAGCTTTGTATAACCAGGAATAGATTTTGTTTGGAAGGACTGGGAGCTCAGTTCCGTTCTAGCACTCAAGACAAATTCCTGCACTTAGCAGTTGCCCAGGACCAAAGCAGACCTTCTATAAATACATAGCATGGGGCTACATATTGGAATATTCCTTAGTTAATTACAGGTGTGCATCATGGGACAGATTCCTAGAAACATGCACAAGTAGTACAGACATATGTTCTGTCTCCTCAGAACAAATGGACTGTAAATTGCACCACAGAGAGCAAGGGAGGTAGGGAGAATTACAGAAACAGAGAGGAAAAAGCTATAATGCTGGAGAAGATATCCCTTTGGCACCTGAGGAACTGTATTCTTTAATACTAAGTAAATGTCTTTTGCATGTAGATCTTCTAGTAAAATGCAAAGTAATATATGGGCCTTTGCAGACTGCCAGAAATAATGCAAATTGAGTCCACTTTAAGGGTTAGGGTTAGTGCTAGGGAATCATGGGAATTTTTTTTTTTCTGAGACATTGAGCCTTCTCTGTCAGAGAGCTCTGGTGCCACAATAAAATACAGTTCCCATGATTCCCTAACCCTAACCCTTAAAGTGGACTCAATTTGCACTATTTCTGGGAGTCTGCAAAGGCCCATATGCCACAGCAGTGGCAGATGTTGGCTTCCATGTCCACTGATATGGAAGCTGTGTCCCATATAAACTTAAAATCTTTCCTCCCACATCATATACCATAAGGTATCAGTTAAGTCCTTTCCCTCTTGCTAAATTTAAGACACCAAGTGTTGGTTTGAGACAAAATGACTGGAAACATTTTAAAAGTTATGAGTAAAGGAATGATTTGGATGGCTTGCATGTCTGCTTAAAGTAATTATGGTAAAAGCAAATGATCCTCTGGCAGCCTTTCAAACCGTGCCTTCCTGCACGTTCACAAAAGTGGCTTGCAATAAAATCAGAACTAGCAGTTGCCAGTGGCTTATTTTATTTTTGAAATGTCTAAATGTTATGTGGCTCAACATGCTTGCCAGAGTTCGGATCTTGTAATAAGGACAAGGAGAAGTTGGATTAATCTGTATTTTATTTACTCTAATATATTTAAGCTCTCATCACAAGTGTTAGGAATGTTTCAAGTCATGTTTTATATGAAGACACAGATACATATATTGAAAGTGAGACATGATCAGATTCTTCTTTTCTACAAGACAACTGCAAACAGGAACCCATAAAATTTGGAAGTCCAATTCGATGTCATATATGTGAGAGGGCATTTCCCTATTGTCTTTAATGGGATGAAAATTATAGCTTCTGCTTAAAAATAGGCATGGCTATATTTCTCATCTTATAATTTCATGCAGTTCTGTTCAGAATTATGGAATATTTGAAGGTCATAGTTTCTTCTTGGCTCTAGTTCTATAACTGTATCATAGGAGCATCCCAGAAACACAAATCTCTAATACATTATATGCCATATTTTCCATTGTTTTGAGCTGGAACTGAACCCATTCTCAGGTTTCTCAAAAGGTTTGTTTCATTTTGAAAATGGAGCACATCACTGGTGCAAAATAAGCTAGCTAGCTGCCTTGTTTGCTTGCTTTCTGGATGGGGCAGATGTTTCAAGGCAGAGTAAAGTATTCATGCCTGCCAGCTGATAGGAAGTCAGGCCCTTCTGGCAGCTGATGGCAGGCTTATGCCTCTTCACAGCCCAGCAGTTTGTCTAGGCTGGAATATTGTTCATTTGCCCCCAGATAAAATGTTACCTCATTCTCAAGGCTTTTAAGTAGTGGAATTCTAAACAAAGAGAATCCTCTTGCACTAGCTGGGCTGTATGTGTTATTGTGTGCATTAACTAGGGGCAGGGATCATGCTGCCAAATCAATCTAATCTGGGTCACACACAGGGTGCATGGGTAAAATCTCAGGAAGTCCAGAAGTTGTGACATGGAACAAGTAGTCCAGATAACTAAAGATAAAAAGGAGTGAGACAAAGAGTTGTTAAGTGTAGCTGGTCCAGAAGTGCAGAATTCTAGGAAATACATGAAACTGAGAACATTGCTAGAAATTGATCAGTTGTGAGCAATGAGGACTCCTAGCTCCTGGAAAATTTATAAGTTTCTGCCTCTTGGTGACATTTGTTTGATGAGTCAGTATCTCTTATTTAAGAGCCATAGATTGCACCAAAGCTTCTCCTTCCCTGTTCGCCATACTTCAAAGGATGGGGGTGTCTCTTCAGCTTCTATGATGTTCTTCAGAGGAGGAAGCCCCTCAGTTGTTTCAGATTTGGGAGGGGGAGCCATCATCTGGAACCAGCCACTCCTCACCATTCAATTGCTCTGCATCAGATTCTTCTGACTCCAGTGGAAGTTAAGATACTTTCCTGGACACTCACAATGGACTGGCAGCCAATGGCTCATGGATCAGAACTCAGCTATGAAGCACCACTCTGATCCAGTATACTCTGCTATTTCTCCCACCAATTAGAAGAATGTGAGAGCTGATTTGGCATGTGCATCTGTAAAAATATTTTTTTTTAAAAAAAATATCAAAGTACATTTTGCAGTCTTTGTTATGTATGTAGTATGAGTAGCAATTGCTAGAATCTCCAAAAGAAAAAGCTATCCCATTCCAGCCATAGACATGGGTGAGATGCATTGTATTTTTCAGTTCAGCTAATTATTTTCAATGTGCAGCTATACATATAAATGAACATATGCAAATCTGTGTCCTCTTTTGTCTGTTTGTTTATAATGCAAATCCATTTCAGTTAACCATTGGAAATCTGTAACTTAATTAAGACCTCTTAGTATGTTTGTTTGGGCAGCAAACAGAAGGCTGAAGGGACTGCATGCACAGGCAAAAGTCTCTTAATAGCTTGGTTTATTAAGCTGAGACATAATGTCTGGAACAAAGCCACAGATTCAGACACCAGGAACACTTGTTCCCACAGGGTCAAATCCAAATAGTGGAACAGTCTGAGCAGACCTGTTTGATAAATCTTGAGTTGTGAGCACACCATGGTTGCAATACTGCATGGTTCAGCATAGCATAGGTTCATATGGGGACCCATGCTATGTTGAACAATATACCACCTTCTGAATTACTGAACAACCTCTGAAGCCCCCCCCCCGGCATTCCTTATGAGGAAAGACTTGGGGAGCTGGGTATGTTTAGCCTGGAGAAGAGACATTTAAGGGGTGATATGATAGCCCTGTTTAAGTATTTGAAGGGGTATCACATTGAGGATGGAGCAAGCTTGTTTTCTGCTGCTCCAGACACTAGAACACAGAACAATGGATGCAAGCTACAGGAAAAGAGATTCCACCTGAACATTACGAGGAACTTCCTGACAGTAGTAGCTGTTTGAAAGTGGAACACACTCCCTTGGAAAGTGGTGGAGTCTCCTTCCTTGGAGGTCTTTAGCCATCTGTCAGGGATGCTTTGATTGTGATTTCCTGCATGGCAGGGAGTTGGACTAGACGGCCTTGTGGTCTCTTCCAACTCGGATTCTATGATTCTGATTCCCTGCTTTGTGATGAGAAGGCACGATTGCAGGAGCATCTGGCTACATCCCATAGCCAGTTGCAAATAATTACAGAGATGCTGAGGCCCCCAGTGGATCTCAGTATTGTGGTAATCATTTTGCATCTGGCTACTGTGACATTGTCAAATGCTTCTGCAATTATATTTTCTCACCACAAAACAGAGAATGGTTGGAGGGGTTTCAGAGCCTGCTCAGTAAATTGGATGGGGTGATGGCTTTGGTTGCTGTGGAGGAAGAAAAGGAAGATCACAGTGACCAAAAGAGGATATACAGATTCATAAGAGAAACCTATTTATATCTCTTTGAAAGGCTACCAGCCCTTCTAATTCTCGCTGGGAAAGAAGAGGCAGTAGTTATGGCTCTCTGTAGCAGGTAGCTCTCTGCTGTGATCCCTGTACTTGGTTTAAAGTGACAGCTGGATCATAAATATATTTGCAACCTCAAGTGGAAAATTGAAACCAAAGCACAAAATGTTGAAGGAGGGAGAACAAAAAATGAGGAGGCAGGTAAAGGGGATGAACTGAGTTCCATTTCTCTTAGAATTTAAAATAAACCTCGTGGGCCTTTCTAGGTTGATGCCACCACAGTTGAAAAAGTCTTCATGGGCTTCCCTTTTGGAAGAGCTAGAAGAGCATTCGTGTTAGATTTGAAAGGAGGTTATCCTACCAACAACAACACCAAAAACCAGAGACTTAAGATTGCATTTCCAGTAGCCAGTTTGATATTGCTCTTAATTGATATGTCGTCCTCTTATAGAATACTGGGATTTGTAGTCTGACAAGGAAACTTAGAGGCTAATGAATTCTAGCAGCAACAGGTTCAGACACTAGGAGTACCTGTTCTAGTTCTGTGTTCATGGAGTGGGCTGGAGCTCTCTGGAAGAGACCTCAAACTACAAATCCCAGGATTCCACAGGATGGGGCCATGACACTTGAACTGACATAATTGTGTAGTGTAGATGCACTGTGAACTCCTAGAAAATTGCAAATGTACTCTTCACAGATATAGAATCTCATGTGCTATGCAGAGATCACACAGCAGAAATTATACTTTGAATACTGTGACTCAAACTGATAGCTCTCTCTAGTGTGCATGTGCGTGTGTCGGAAGGGGGGGGTGTCAGTAGTTTAAATCTAGAAAATAAATTATCATTAACCAAGATAATCCTAGTGGGTAAAGTAGAAGGTTTTATGTACCACCTGACCAGTTGCTTGTGCATGGGCACACATACACACACAAGCACACAAAGGAGGTAGTAGATTCCTTTTGAAAAAAATGATTAACTAATGGAATTTCAAGAGCCCTTCCTGGCAGGTCATTTGATTTTAAGAAAACTTCCCAACCTTAAACTGTAGTGCCTTTTTGGTGCTGGGCAATGAACCACAAATCCTGTTTACTCAGCCTAAGTAAACAGAAGACTGACTGAATACGTAAACTCCTCAGAGGGCTGATGTTTTAAATTAGCCAGCACACTTCATGTTAGCGCTTATAACAAGATAAAAACCTTTAGCATTCACGTGTAATGTATATACGATACATGGAATTACTTTAAAAATAATACCTTGTTTTTGTGTTAATCAAAGAACATATAAACAGAAATTAATCCACAGTTTTTAAAAAAGAATAAGAATTGTAAAGCTCTTTCAGATTTGTAGAATAATATAGTACATGGTACTTGAGACATTCCAACTTTGAAAAAGCGTCAAGGTGTGAGAACTGCTTTCTTTCTAACTGGATTGAAGACTTTTGTCATTTAAAAATGTCTTTTATATCTCAGCCCTTTGGGAGTTCCCTTTGCTTGTAGGTTCTTCACAACACTGTTATCTTATTTATAGATAATGCAATATTATTCAATGGTTCGCTTTCCTTTACCAAGGGGAAAATAGCTCTTTCTGTATCTAGGTTTTCCTATTTTCTCTATGCATCTTCAAATACCAGGTGTGAATGCAATAATGCATCCCCATAGAGATGTTCAATGTGAAGTTGGAAGCTTTCATGGCCGGACGGCATCTATAGTTTTTTGAGGCCCAAAGCCCCGCCGGAAAAAACAACAATGCATGCTTACAAATACTGCCATTATACAAATACATAGCTAGTCAGGGAACTAGGGCTGGCAGCTGCTCCCAGTGGGAAATCCAATGAGTGATAAATCCCAGTCTTGCCTTCTCCAATAATTGTGAAAGAGACCTGAGTGCAATGAAACAGCTTGACAGGTGGATGCCCATTGCATTGCACCATTTTAGCAAAACACTCATATGAAAGTACCTCTAACACTCAATGGGCCTTTGCAGTCTGCCAGAAATAGTGCAAATTAAGTCCACTTTAAGGGTTAGGGTTAGGGAATAATGGGAACTGTATTTTATTGTGGCACCAGAGCTCTCTGAAAGAGAAGGCTCAATGTCTCGGGGGGGGGGGGGGGACAATTCCCATGACTCCCTAGCACTAACCCTAACCCTTAAAGTGGACTCAATTTGCACTGTTTCTGGCAGTTTGTAGAGGCTCCAGTGTTGCAGCTGAAGATTTAAAAATTGCAGTGATCTCGGACACTATTTATTACACACAGTCAAGCTCTTTGTTGAACCTACATGTTATAATATTTGTTGTTGCTGCTGCTGCTGTTAAGTGTGGTGGAAACTCCAAGGCATCATATTCCACTGTTGAAGAGCTCTTACCATCAGGAAGTTATTCCTAATGTTTAAGTGGAATTTCTTTTCCTGTAGCTTGAATCTATTGCTCCAGGTTGTCAATATTCTTGAATTGTGGTGCCCAGAACTGCACTCAACATTCCAGGTGAGGTCTAAGCAAAGCAGAATAGAGTGGTACAATTACTTCCCTCAGTCTTTAGACACTATAGTTCTATTGATGCAGGATAGAATTGCATTGGCTTTTTTAGCTGTTGACTCATGTTTAGCTTATGCAATGAGGGGATGGGAGGAGGGAACAATGAAGTCTATTAAGAATCTTAGATCTATTTTGCATGTACTGTTATCAGACTACGTGTCACCCACTCTATGGACCTTATCACACGGGGGTCCCAAGCAGAAAGTATCCAAAGCTAATACGTATTTTTTTTCCGTGTGTTTACACATATCCAAAGGCAATCCAAAGCTAATACGTATTTTTTTTCGTGTGTTTACACATATCCAAAGGCAATCCGGATCTAATACGTATTTTTTTCCCGTGATCCGAAGTGAAAGGGGATCTTTTGACATTCGGTTTTTCGGGGAAGTACAAGGGAGCTTTTGGAATCATTGTGCAATGGCCGCGCAGGCGAAATTCAGTTCGTTTCGGTATAGAACTGAATTTATTCTTACTTCGGTTAGTTTTCACTTACTTTTCGCTTCATGGCCAGCGTTTGATAAGGTCCTTAATCTGTACATATAATTTTTTTCTGCCTATGTATCTTACCTTACATTTTCCTGTTGAAATTCATTTTCTTACTTCTGGCCCAACTAACTAATTTGTTAGGGTCATTTTGAATTCTAATCCTGTCCTCTGGGGTATTAGTTACCCCTTCTAATTTAATGTCATTTGCAAATTTGATAAGCTTGCCCTCTCTTTCATCATCCAAGTCATTTATAATGATGCTGAATAGCACTGGGCCCAGGACAGAACCCTGTGGTATCCCACTGGTCACTTCTTTCCAAGATGAAGAGGAGCCAATGCTGAGAACCCTTTGGATTTGGTTGGGCAACCAGTTACAATTCTGCCTAACACTAACATTATCTAGACCACATTTTACTAGTTTGTTTGGGTGATTTTGTCAAAGGCCTTACTGAACTCAAGATACACTACATTCACAGCACTCCCTTCATACACCAAGCTGGTAACTCTATCAATGGAGAAATAACTTTCTGGTTCATTTAAAAACTTTTGGTGTCTATGTGTAAATTTCCTTTGAGAAAAGTGATTATTGTTCAATTTAAAAAAAAATCAGAAAGCCAGAATTTTGTGACCAGGAGTAATTGTGGCCAGGAAGAAATAAGTCTATCCTAAAGCAATTATTATGTTTAATTGAACTTGTCTTGTTTTAAAAATGGATTTTTCTCTTGAGTTTGTTCACAGTATAAAAACCTTGCAAATACATGCAAAGTTGAATATTACTCCCATACTCCAGAAGGCAGAGCTGTGGCTAAGGACCTTATCAAACGTGAGAATAAATTCAGTTCTATACCGAAACGAACTGAATTTCGCCCTGGCGGCCATAGTGCAATGAATACGAAGGCTCCAAAGGGGATTTAGCGATCAGGCGCCGCGGGATGCGGTTCACGTGGGAAGAAGGAAAACACACACACAAACACACACACATTTTCTTCTCTCTCTCTCTCTCTCTCTCTCTCCCTTCCCGCCACCCAAAAAGCCAGCGTCGCAGAAGGTGCTTCTGTGGATGGCAAGGATGGGATGAAGGAGTCGGGAGGAAAGGCAGCCAAGGGGACCGAGGAGGAGGAGGAGGGCTGGAGGACTGGAGGAGGGAAGGGGTGTTGGTGGGGAAAAATGCGAGAGAGATGGAGAGAGAGATCGCCTCCCTCTTCCCTCCTCCTCTCCTTTCCTCTCCTTCTCCTCCTCTTTCTCAATCCGGTTTGCCTTTCGCCAATCCCTTCCCCTTGCCGGGATTTTCTGCTTGGGAGAGCTCTCCCTGCTTCCCCGCCCCGCCCACCATTGCGCAATGAATACGAAGGCTCCGCTTGTACTTCCCCAACAAACCGAATGTCAAAATCTCCCTACTCGCTACGGATTAGCTTCGGGTTCTGTGGAGTTTCGGGGCAGCGTCGTGTGTACACGCGGGGAAACAATACAGATTAGCTCCGTGTTCTAGGGCAGCGTCGTGTGTAAACACGGGGAAATAATATGTATTAGCTGCAGGTACCCTTTGGATTAGCTCTGCTCTAGACCCCATGTGATAAGGTCCTAAGAAGGTGAATTCTGCCAACTCCCAAAAATAGCCCAGTGCTGTTACACCCATTTTTTTCGGTGTATGACAATCCTGCAGTGCAGTCAAATGTTATCCATTTTACTTCTGTTTGGGGTTTTGGAAGGTAATGCAGTGAGGGGATGGAGAAAGGGAGCTATTAAGCTGATTGTCAGAATAGTATAATTTACTGAGGAATAGCGGAGGCTGTACAGGGTAGTCAGAGTTATGTATGTGTGTGTGTATATGTGTATGTGCGCATGCTAAGGAAAAGTTGCCTTTTTCAATTTATTAATCCTTGTGGTATCATGAGGGTATTCTATCTCAAGCTAGGGATGGAAAGCATATTTTAAAATGTAAGGGAAATGGATGAAAAATGTGTTTTATTTTACACACATTTTCTGAAGTGTCAGAAAACCCTGATGAGAAGAATCCTGGAATGATGAGAATCTTTGCAGTGCAGAACTAATTCTGCACAAAATTTACATGTGGAGTTTTCCTACAGAAACAAACATTTTCTGTGCAGAAATGTCAAATGCCAGATCTGCCTTTCGCAATCTACTGCATGGCTTGTCTGTTAATTCACCAAATCTAGCAGAGAAGCACTAGGCTTGCCGTTTGAGGCTGCCAGGGCTTTGTGTTTGTTTGTATTTTAATTTGCAAGGAGACACAAAAAATACCATTCCAAATTCAAATGCAATATATTTACTCATGTAAAAAGTGGCTAATAAAAATGTGAAAGATAAAATGAACAGGCCAAAGTCTTCCAGAAGTTTTAAGCGAATCCATTTTTTCTCTCGCCGTGTTCAAGACACTTCCTATAGACCCCACTGTTGTTCTCCATGGCATACTTTACAATGTTTTCAGGGAAACAATTTTAGAACATAACATCCATTTTCAGCCAGGTCAATGATATGATAAAGGTAATAAGGTCAAAAAATGTCTAATACACTCTTAAATTTACTGTTTTATTTGTGTGTGTGTGTGTGTGTGTGTGTGTGTAAAATAAAACACATATATATGGATGGTACCTCCACCTCTTCCAGTTTGAAAGGAACAGTCACAAGTATAATCCCCTGTTTCTCAGCTGCTTTTAAAATGTCACTATTTCTCTGTCCTCCTCCCACTTTTTCCCTTGGAACTCAGAGTCACTCAATTGGTTTCCATGACTGAGCGGGGATTGAACTCTGGTCTCCAGAGTCATACTTCAATGCTCAAACTACTTCACCATGCTGGCTCAGAAAAAACAACCACTGCTGCAGCCTAACTTCTCTGTTCTATATCATTAATAACCTGCGCCATCTTGATCACATTCTGATGTTGCTTGTCCACCAGTGGCCTAGTTTTCATTGATGAAATGTTAGAAGGTATGCTCTTGTGAAGCTTGAAAGCAACACTCAGGTATTACTGCTGACAAATTTCCAAGATTTTTTGCTGCTCTGTATGTTGTTGTGTGCCTTTAAGTCATTCCTGACTTATGATGACCATCAGGCAAATCTATCATGGGGTTTTCTTGGCAAAATTTGTTCAGAGGGGTTTTTCCACTCCCACCCTCTGAGGCTGAGGGCATGTGACTTCCACAAAGTCAGCCAGTGGGTTTCCATGGCTGAGCAGGGATATTCGAACCCTAGTCTCCATAGTTCAATATCCAAGACACAACACCATCCTGACTCAGTGCTCTGTTTAGGTTTCCACAAGTCATGGAATGTAATTCCCAGCAACAAAGCACACACACATTGAAAATGCACAAGCGTGTTGTAGCAGGATACACTGTGCATGTAAATTACAATCATATATCACTGTTCATCTCCCTCCACATTCCTGAAAATGCCTACACTGGCCACTGGATGTACCATAAAATAGAATCATAGAATCATAGAGTTGGAAGAGACCACAAGGGCCATCCAGTCCAACCCCCTGCCATGGAGGAACTCAAAATCAAAGCATCCCTGACAGATGGCCATCCAGCCTATGTTTAAAGACCTCCAAAGAAGGAGACTCCACCATACTTCGAGGGAATGTGTTCCACTGTTGAACAGCTCTCACTGTCAGGAAATACCTCCTAATATTGAGGTGGAATCTCTTTTCCTGTAGCTTGCATCCATTGTTCCGAGTCCTATTCTCTGGAGCAGCAGACAACAAGCTAGCACCCTCCTCAATATGACACCCCTTCAAATATTTAAACAGGGCTATCATATCCCCTCTTAACCATCTCTTCTCCAGGCTTTTCCATACCCAGTTCCCTAAGTCGTTCCTCATAGGGAATAGTATCCAGACCCTTCACCATTTTAGTCACCTCCTCTGGACACACTCCAGTTTTTCAACATCCTTTTTGAATTGTGGTGCCCGGAATTGGACACATTACTCCAAGTGGAACCTGACAAAGCAGTGGCACTATTACTTCCCTTGATCTAGATACTATACTTCTACTAATGCAGCCTAAAATTGCATTGGCCTTTTTAGCTGCGGCATCACACTGTTGACTCATGTTCAACTTGTGGTCCACTAGGACTCCTAGATCCCTTTCACGCGTAGTTTTGTTAAGCCAGATGTCCCCCATCTTATATCTATGTATTTCAATTTTTTTGCCCTAAGTGCAGTACCTTACATTTCTCTGTGTTAAAATTCATTTTGTTAGCTTTGGCCCAGCTTCTAATCTATTAAGGTCATTTTGAATTTTCATCCTGTCTTCTGGGGTATTAGCTATTCCTCCTAATTTGGTGTCATCTGCAAATTTAGCATGCCCCCTATTCCTTCATCCAAATAATTGATAAAGATGTTGAATAGCACTGGGCCCAGGACAGAACCCTGTAGCACCCCACTGGTCACTTCTGTCCAGGATGAAGAGGAGCCATTGCTGAGCACCCTTTGAGTTCGGTCAGTCAACCACTTACTAATCCACCTAACAGTTGTATTGTCTAGCCCACATTTTACTATCTTGTTTGCAAGAATATTCTGGGGGACCTTGTCAAAAGCCTCACTGAAATCAAGATATGCTATGTCTACCGCATTCCCTTCATCTACCAAACTGGTAAAATTATCAAAAAAAGAGATCAGATTAGTCTGGCATGACTTGTTTTTGAGAAACCCATGTTGACTTTTTGTGATTATGATATACCCTTCTAAGTGTTCACAGACTCAATGTTTAATGAACTGTTCTTGAATCTTTCCCGGTATTGATATCAGACTAATTGGGCGATAGTTGTTGGGATCCTCTTTTTTCCTTTTTGAAGATGGGGACAATGTTTGCCCTCCTCCAGTCTGCTGGGACTTCTCCTGTTCTCCAGGAATTCTCAAAGATTATTGCCAGTGGCTCCGAGATTACATTTGCCAGTTCTTTTAATATCCTTGAATGGAGTTCATCTGGTCCTGGAGACTTAAATTCGTTTAGATTGACCAGGTATTCCTGTACTTCCTCTTTACTTATTCTGTACTGCATTTCCCCTATTGTGTCCTCTGCTCCATTTTCCTCAGGTTGAGCACCCTTTTCCTTTTGTGAGAAGACTGAGGCAAAGAAGGTGTTGAGTACTTTTCTCTGTTCCCTGTTAGAATTTCTCCATTTTCTGTGCGCAGTGGCCCTACCATTTCCTTCTTCTTTCTTTTGCTACGGGCATACCCCAAAAAGTCCTTAACCCCTCTAGCATGCCTGAGCTCATTCTGTGCTTTGGCTTTCCTGACTTTACCCCTACATGTGCTAGCTATTTGTTTGAATTCCTCTTTAGTGATTTCGCCCCTTTTCCATTTCTTATACATCTCCCATTTAAAACTGAGTTCAGTTGAAAGTTCTTTCATCATCCAACCTGGTTTCTTGAGACATCTCCCATTTTTCCTTCTCATTGGACCAATTTGAGATTGTGCCTTCAGAATCTCCCTTTTGAGAAACTCCCATCCATCCTGAACTCCCTTCTCCTTTAGTATTCCCGACCACGGGATCACTCTCAGTGTTTCCCTAAGTTTGTTGAAATCAGCTCTTCTAAAGTCTAGAATAAGTGTTTGACTATGCCTAGCTTCTCCTTTCCATTGTATAAGAAACTCCAGGAGAACATGATCACTCCCACCTAAGGATCCCACCACTTGCACCCCATTTACAAGGTCACCCCTGTTGGTTAGGATGAAATCTAAAATAACTGATCGCCTTGTTGTCTCTTCCACATTTTGGACAAAGAAATTGTCATCAAGGCAAGTGAGGAATTTGCTAGACCTTGAAGTATTTGATGAGTTTGACTTCCAGCAAATATCAGGATAGTTGAAGTAACCCATCACTACTACATCTCTCCTTTCTGAGTGTGTGGTCATCTGTTTTAGAAAGGCATCATCCATTTCCTCAGTCTGACTTGGGGGTCTGTAGTAGACTCCCACAATAACACCCCTGTTGTTTCCTTCCCCTTTAATTTTTATCCAGATGCTCTCCACCTGATTTCCAGGATTTAAGTCCTGGATCTCTTCACAGGTGTAAACATCCCTGACATATCATGCTATTCCTCCTCCTTTCCTGTTTGGCCTATTTCTCTTAAAAGGGTTATACCCCTCTATTCTCTCATTACAATTGTGAGACTCATCCCACCAGGTTTCAGTGATGCCTATTATATTGTATTTGCTTTGTTGTGCTAGGAATTCAAGTTCATCTTGTTTATTTCCCATGCTTTGTGCATTAGTGTAGAGACATCTAAGAGCATGTGTCTTCCCCACTTACTGCCAGTGTGACGTTTTATTCCTCCCACTGTTGGGCCCTTGCATCATTTGCCTTGTTCCCTCTATAACACTTTGACTATTATTTCCAGCCCATGATGTACTCCTGCCTTCCAAGATACCTTCCAGGATACTGTCTCCCTTCCCAACATGACTATTTAAAGCCCTCCTGATCAAATGTTTGAGACTATTGGCAAAAATGTTTAAAATGGTGTGAGATGCAGCCCATCTCTTGCTAGAAGTCCACCCTCATAGAACCGCAGCCTGTGATCTAAGAATCCAAATCGTTCTTGGCGGAACCATCTACGGAGCCAGTTATTCATGTCTGTTTATCTTCCTCTCCCTTCCTGGACCATGCCCTTCAACTGGGAGAAGAGATGAGATAACAATCTGTGTGTCCAGCTTTTTCAGCTTCCTGCCCAAAGCTTCATAATCCCTTCTGATATTCTGAAGACTATGCCTTGCAGTATCATTGGTTCCCACGTGGACCAAGAGGAAGGGGTAATGGTCAGTAGGCTTGACATGTCTTGTCAGTCTCACTGTCACATCACGGATCTTTACTCCAGGGAGACAACATACTTCCCGGGACATCTTGTCAGGGCCACAAATCACTGCTTCTGTACCCCTCAACAAGGAGTCCCCAACCACCACCACATGCCTCCTCCGAGGCTTAGCAGTGGCTGTTCCCAGCGGTGGTACTCTTAGGGTCCCCTGCACTGTCCCTGAGGACTGTCCCTGCTGCTCTTCCTCTTCATCCTTGATAAGGGAGAGAGCTTCAAAATGATTCTGTAGCTGCAAGCTCCCAGAACGATCCCTGGGTTCCCTACTTCTGTGGGTGACATTCCTCCGGGTGTCCACTTCCTGTGTGCATGAAATGACCTCCTCCTCAACAACTTCCTCTGTGTGGTCCCCGTCCAAAACCGTTCTTTCCTTTCTGTTCAGGAAAATCTCTTGCTCCTAATATGCTGAAGTGTAGCTACCTGGGCCTCCAGCTGCTTGACATTCTCTTCCAGGAGGGCTACAAACTTGCACTTAGTGCAGGTGAAGTTCCCCACATCTCTTGGCAAGAAGACAAACATCCCAGAAGTATTGCAGGTGACTGCAGCAACTCCTTCAGTGTCCATATTGAGAAATCTTGAATAAGCACTGAAACAGAACTGTGGGCTTCTCCCTGAAAAAGTTCCCTGGTAAAGACCCATGTAAAGCCCCCCTGTTTTCTTGGTCTTTTCACCAGGCTCTGTCAGCGAACACGATCAAATGGGTTTCTAACTCTAGAGAGCTCCTGGATGCTACCCTATTCTGGAGGCAAGTCTCTGTCTCTCTTCCTCTGAGCAAAAAACAACAACCTCAAAGCCCACTCAATATGGCTGCTCAGAAACTGCTTTCCTTCTCCTGCCTGGCAGAAATGATAAGTCCCATTTAAAAACTTCTTCAAGTATCCTGAATATTATGTGTAAACATACGATTTTGCCACAAGGGGGCACCAAAATATGCCACTCTGTTAACTAAAAACTGAATACAGTAGTTGATGATTAAATCTGGGAATAGCTGTTATTCTGATTTCAGATTACAGACTCAGTTCCTTATAATGTGTGATGGGGTGGGTGGACCTGATACAAAATACATCTGAAAATTTCAGGTCACTAAATAATATTTTCTGTGTACCTAAAGTAGAGTGGGTAATGTCTATTTAAATTCCCTGCCATTATAGTTTTGATGTTGGCTACAGTATTTTAGCCAAACAATGGGAGATTCTGACAGTGAGTTCTCCCAATTCAGTACTGTTAGGTAACAATATTTAGCAAAAAGTTATAATGATGATCTCAGTTTGTAAACTGATCATTTCAGTGTCATATAACAATACTTGTGTGTAGGCAAATATAACTACAGTATGGTACAAGAAAATCCTATGATAGGGTTGCCATAAATCAGAAACAATCCAAAGGCACACAACAGCAACAAATGGTACTAAATATCTGTACAGTCAGCCCAGTAATGTGTGTATGAGTGATGGAATAAATGAGCATAATGGAATGTGATGCTTAACTTGACATGCCACTGGGCTTTATGAGCAGGTGCCAGGCAGAAAACAAAAATCAGTGTCGTCATTGACTAGTAGCTGATCTGCAGTTGGATTAAACTTCAGTTAAAAAAAATATCTCATTTTTTAGTTCCATGCTCACTGCATAGTCCTGGAATTCCATTCCATTTCTCCATCTGTAAATAGATATTAAATTTAACTTCCAAGCCACATGGCAGTAATTACAGATTTATCAGATTATAGACTCTGTGCAATCCTGTGGATCTCTTCTCTGATATGTCTCAGTGTGTGCAATGGGACTTATTCTTGGATAGCTATATATTTATATATAGGTTTTGATTTATAAATCCCTTTATGACTCAGGTCCAAGTTATTTGAAAGACCTCCCTTATGAACCAGCCAGCCCTTCTCTCTGCTCCACTTTCCTTACAGATACATCTGGCAGGAACATGGGAGAGGACCTTCTCAGTGGCTGCCCCCAGGCTCTGACACTCACTTTTCAGTGAAGTTGGACTGGCACCCCTCCCCCCTGCTTCTTTTGGCAGAAAAGTAAATACTTTTCTGTTTAGACAGGCATTTGATGAGTGCCTCTATAAGGCACATCTCCCCTAAACACTGCACTGGATATTACTAATTCTTGTGTTTGTGTGTGTGTGTATGCATATTTGCAGGTGTGCATGCATTTTTAATGATGTATATTTTGATCTGGTTTTAAGGTTTTGAATATTTAATTTCAAGTTAACTTACATACCTTGTGATTTTTGATCAATGTGTTTTTTTAATTTGTTGTAAGCCACTTTTTTGTGCTGAACTGGGGAAAAGATGGGTTAGAAATAAACTTCGTCACCATCATACAGAATATAACACTTTCCATGGATTAAGTCCTATTGAACACAGTGAGACCTGGTTGTAATATTCTACTAACCAGTAATTTCCACTGAACATAGTGAGGCTTAATTCTGAGGAGACATCCGGAAATGTCACTATAAACCACTGTAATATATTCAAAATACTATATTTATGATTAATGCTGACATATTCAGTTATTCTTCATTTCTACTGTGGCAAACTGGATGTATGATCGTAAAGTGTAGTTTTCCTTTGTCCCCCAGTATTTAACCACATTACACCAATTTCATTTATTATTTTATTAATTACATTTTGATAGTATCTTTCCTTCAAAGAGTTCAAAGTAGTATGCATGATTATGTACACCTCATAACAACCTAGGGGGGAGCTAGCAGAGAGGGGAGAAAAGAACTGCCTGCACTTCAGAAAGAGGTTTATTACCACCTGCCTGCTGGTTGTTGCTATGGTTGATGCTGCTGCTGCTTCTTCTGGCCTCACCGTACTTGGAGAACAGCAGTAATTTGAGGGGATTTGTTTGTTTGTTTTTTAATTTTATTTTATTTATTACACAAAACATATAGAAAATTACATACATACATACATACATACTCCAACGAACAAAAACAATTACATATACAACTACTAATGCATCTTCCTTTCTTCTGATTCTTTTTCATACTTTCATTTAAATTTTAACATAACTTCCTGTATGACTATTTACCTTAATTTGATATTAATTTGTGACCAAACAGATACCCTTATTATATATATATTTAGAAACAAATCTTAATTAAAAATCATCTTTTAAAACTTAATTAGATTCAAGACATTTGACTGTTATCTTCGCCATAAACTAAATAAAACTTAATTTCCATCTCTTCTGTCGTCCATTGTCTTTTTATTTTCTGATTCCCAAAATTGTGTGAAACATTGCCAGTCATTTTCCACCTCTTCTTCTGATTTCCCCTTTAACAATGCTGTTAATATGTCCATTTGATATGCATCCCATATTTTTTTCCTTCCATTCAGCATTACTCGGTATTTTCTTTTGCTTCCACATTCTAGCATATACAATTCTAGCTGAGGAGACCATATATAAAATAATACGTTTGTGTTTTTTCTCAGTTTTCTTATCAAGACCGCTTATCATGTTCAACAAAAATAATGTTGGTTCATATTCAATCTTTATTTTTAGGATGTCAGAAATGAGTTTATGTATTCTTTTCCAATAGCTCTGTACTTCTTTACAACCCCACCATAAGTGGAAAAGGGTTCCACCTTGGTGACCACATTTCCAGCAATTACTTTTCCCAGTTTTATATAGTTTATTTATTTTATCAGGGGATTTGGATTTGTAATATCCAAATACAAGTAATTTAATAATAATAATAAAAGATACAAGTAATTTGAGGGGATTTGGAAGGCTTTGTAAATAAGGGACATGCATGTGTGGCCGGGAGTGATCTGGAAGCAGAAATTGAGGTCATGCGGGGGAAAGGAAAGTATGGCAGGAACAGAGTGAAGGTTGTTATAAAAAAAGGTGGGATTGATGTTTGAAAGCCATCCCACCTTCTGTTCACTCTGTTTCCTGGAATGGAATGGAGAGCATACCAATCATTCCATAGAACCTTACCTTACTGCTTTGCAATGCCAGGTCGGTCAAAAATAAGACCCATATTATTTATGACCTCCTCTTAGATGAGGATGCCAACTTGGCTTGCTTTACAGAGACCTTGCTGCAGGTAAGGGGAAGTGGGGGGGGGGTGGAGTGGCTCTGGTTCACAAGAACAATCTCACCTTGACCAGGATACCTGTCTGGAACACAGTCCACTTCAAGTGCATGTACCTAAGCCTGAGGACTAAGGATAGTTTGAGGATTTTGCTAGTATACTGTCCACCCCGTTGTCTAGCAGACTCCCTAACCGAGCTGATGCAGCTGGTCTCAGAGTTGCTGTTGGAGTCACCCAGACTTCAATATTCCACTCGAGACCAGTTTGTCAAATCTAACAGGCGTGGCTCGGGAGTTCATAGGATCCATGACAAACATGGGCTTATCCCAATTGGTCGTCGGGCACACTCATTGTGCAGGTCATACCCTTGATACGGTTTTAATTAGAATATCTGTGGGCGGAGGTTATTAAAACCACTGCATTGTCATGGGCGTATCATTTCCTGATCAAGGCTGAACTAAGAACCACTGCTCGCCCCTCTGGAGGTGGTGGACCCATTAGAATAGTCCGCCCTCGAAGGCTAATAGAACCAATTGGATTAGAGAGTTTAATGGTTGGTAATGCCGGTGATTCTGTCGAAGCTTTGGTTAATACCTGGAACACCGATCTCACCAAGGCTATTGACACAATCACTCCCAAGCGTCCTTTCCAACCCACTTCAAATCATAAACCATGGTATACTGAAGAGCTTAGGAAGATGAAGTGGGCTGGACAATGACTAGAGTGCATCTGGCGGAAAACTCGACTCTTATCTGACAAGACTTGTCATAGGAAATTTCTTTGTTCCTATAAAGATACAATACGTGCAGTGTAGAAGTCTTTCTCCTCTGCACATATTCATCTGCAGAGTCCCATCCAGCAGAGTTGTTTAGGGTGGTAAGGGAACTGACACAGTTTCCACCTGTGCAGAATCCATTACTTAACCCTACAACAGCCTGCTGTGATGTGTTTAACAACTTCTTTGCAGATAAAATCTCTCAGATAAGAGTTGACTTAGACGCCAGTGTTGTAACAGAATCAATTGATGAGGTGTCCAGCAACTCCGTTGATGAGATTATACTGGATCAGTTTGAATCTGTGAGTACCGATGAGGTGGACAAGCTTCTTGGTAGAGTGAGGAAAACCTCTTGATCCTTGTCCTTCATGGCTGGCCATCCAGGGGGGAGATACCTTTAGGATGTTTCTTAGAGACATCATCAATGCATCCTTTAGGGAAGGTCATGTTCCATCCTGTTTGAAGGAAGCGGTGGTTAGGCCGCTCCTGAAAAGACCTTCCTTGGACCCTCTGGACATGAACAGCTATAGGCCAGTTTTACTACTACCTTTTTTGAGCAAAGTGATCAAGAGGGCGGTTGCTCTTCAACTGCAAGCTGTCTTGGAGGAAACCGATTATCTAGATCCATTTCAAACTGGCTTTAGGACATGATATGGAATTGAGACTGCCATGGTCGCCTTAACTGACAACCTTCGTCTGGGCATCGACAAGGGTAGTGTGACCCTGTTGGTGCTATTGGACCTCTCAGTGGCTTTTGATACAATAGATCATGACATCCTCTTGGATCGCCTGAGAAGGTTAGGAATTGGAGGCACTGCACTGCAATGGTTCCATGCCTTCCTCTTGGGCAGATTCCAGAGGGTGATGCTCTGGGACAGTTACTCTACAAGGAAAGAGCTTAATTGTGGCATCCCTCAAGGCGGCATCCTGTCCCCAATGCTATTCAATATATATATATATGAAGCTGCTGGGAGAGATCATCTGGAGACATGAGGCGGGGTGTTATCAGTACGCTGATGACACCCAGATATATTTCCCCATGTCTCGGCCTTCAGCTTTGACTTCAGATGGCATCTCTCCTCTCAGTGATTGTCTTAAAGCAGTAATGGACTGGATGAGGAAAAACAGATTGAGACTGAATCCAGATAAAATAGAGGTACTTACAGTAGCTGCCCCAAAACCAGGTATTGGGATGCAACCTCCAGTCCTGGATGGGGTCACACTCTCCTTTATGGACTGTGTTCACAGTCTGGGGGTGCTCCTGGATCCGTCACTCCAGATGATAAATCAGGTAAATGTGATGGTCAGGAGTGCCTGTTATCAGCTTCAGCTGATACGCCAGCTGTGCCCTTTCCTGGAAGTAAGGGATCTTGAAACTGTGGTGCATGCGCTGGAAACCTCTTGTCTTGATTTCTGTAATGCGCTGTACATGGGGCTACCCTTGTACTTGGTCCAGAAACTTCAACTAGTACAGAATATGGCAGCCAGGCTGGTCTCAGGAACACTAAGAGACCATATAACACCGAACTTAAGATCACTTCACTAGCTGTCCATTAGTTTCCGGGCCCAGTACATGATATTGGTTATTACCTTTAAAGCCCTAAATGGCTTGGGTCCAACCTATCTTCAGGACTGCCTCCTTTCATATAATTTGCCCCATGTACTCAAGTTTTCTGGGAGGAATCTGCTGCAGCCTATAAAAACTAGGCTGTCTGCAACCGCCCAGAGGACCTTTTCGGCAACCGCTCCCAGATTATGGAATTGCCTGCAGGATGAGATCCGTCGTATTACCACCTTAGACAGCTTTAAAAAGGCTGTTAAGATGGATCTCTTCCATCAGGCCTTTCCTGAATAGATATCCCAGCCATCAAGAGACAGCCCAACCTGCTCCCCTGATTCTGCAGCAGTTATTGTTTATTTGTCTATTTGTATTATTATTTTAAGTATATTTTTAATTGTCATTGTTTAATAGCATTTTAAGAGGTGGGTGGGATTGTGGGATATGAAATGTATATTTTAATGTTGTAAGCCACCCCATTGCGTTATACAGAGGGGTGGGATAAAAATAAATTTTATTATTATTATTATTACACTGAGAGAAAAAGACTGTCCCGAGGTCAGATGTCTGGTGTTAAGGTCAGTAATATAAGTTCATGATAAAGCTAGGAATAGTGATTTAAATCCATCTTCAGTTTATTCATTTCACTTCAGTGGGCCTACCTAGTCATTTATTTCTTTACAACATTTGTATCCCATTTTTCCTCCCTACTTTTTTTAAAAACAACCTTGTAAGGTGGGGCAGGCTGAGAGAAAGTGACTAGCGTAAGGTCACACAATTTTATAGTTTAGAGGAGATGAGAACCTGAATTTCCCAACTCGCAAACACTATAACCACTATGAAACATATGTAGAACCATTAGAATAACACACCCCTTGGGAAAGATACTTATTTGGAATATGGCCCTAAGAATCCCCCAATGAATGTAGCCATAGCTTCAAAAAGTAAATCTTCCAAGCCCTAAAATAATAAATAGGTGTGTATGAAATCTTTTCAGCTCAAAGCCTACCTACCATGTTGAGGATCAAGCTTTCCTTCAGTCAGATGGCATACAAATTGCAATTGTTTGTATGGCCATTAGGAGGCGCTCTCATATAACCAATCCTTACTTATTTCAGAACTACTATGAAACACTAAAGAAACCAAGAGCAAATAGGAAAGGTTTAATAAACACTTCTGCCACTAACAGTATCACTACTGAAAAATTCCTTTGAGGAATTTCCAAAGCTACTTCAAGTGCTGTTAGTTTGGCACAACACATAGAATTTTGGAAGCACAAAACATGTCCCTAGAAAAAGGGGCACTTTTTGCTTCTGGGGGAAACCCCACCCTCCAAGTGGAAGTGGGAAGTCAGAGACAATGGCATACAGAACAGGCACTGGTTTGGGATGGTCCCTGGCAAATGAGTGGAGCAAAAAGGGGAGCAATGTGGACTGATGCATCCGCACCCTTAGTTCCTTGGATCCATCATTACATCTCTCTGAGTAATTCTGAAACAAAGTAAGAATCCCACACATGAACTATACTCTGCACCATGGTATCTTGTACCTACTATAGTGTAGCCATGCAAAGAAATATAATTGGCTCTTCATATCTGTTGATTCATTATCCATGGATTCAAGCATCCATGGCTTGAAAATATATACATTCCAAAAAGCAAACCTTGATTTTACCATTTTATATAAGGCACACCATTTTCATATACCATTGTATTTAATGGGACTTGAGCATCCATGGATTTTCTTATCCATATGCGGGGGGCACTAGAACCAAACCCCAGTGGATACTAAGGGCCCACTGTGCAGAAAACTGCCTTGTATGGTATACAATGTCTATCTCAGGGGTAGGAGATGTTCAACATACTGGGAGCCAATCTTCACCCCTTGTCTCCATTGCAGATTACACCAGACCTCTGTTTCCACTGTTATGACCCTGTGCCCCATCTCTAAGCAAAACCTTGGAAGCCCGCAGGAACAGCAAAATCAATTGGGGGTAGGGCTCAATTTATTAATTTTAAATGTATTAAACTTGCAGAAACATGTTTCTAAATAACAATAGTTCCAAAGAAAGATGCAGTCTACAAAAAATGGGAAGCGGGACTGCCTTTCCTAAGCCACTGCTCAATTTATGTAAATATATGGATTTCCTCATTCATTTCCTTCTTGCTTATCCTTAAGCCTGCAACTCACACAAGTGGCTCCATTTGAATGCCTTTTTAATTGTCTTAATCCACTCCTCAAAACTCACCTTTTCTGGGATGCTACTGGATCATTGCTTTAGTCCAAAGATGGGGATTGTAGTACTTTTATCCTTCACTACCAACAATGATGGCTGTTGGAGACCAGCAACATCTGGAGGGCTGCACTTTGAATGATCTGTTCACTGTACCTTATTGTAGAAATGTCACTAAAATGGTTACTTATTCTTCCTCAATTTCCTTGGGCCTCTATTTCTCCTCTTTCTCCTTGTTTCTTTCTTGCTGTGTTAGACAGTAAGCCTCTTGAGTAATGGACTTTTCATATAAGCTTAGATTGAACTATACAGTTGTCCGGCCCAATTTGTGGGGGATCCATTCTGGAATTGGATTCCTTGCGAATTGGAAAAACCATAAATATCCAAGTCCCATTGGATATAATGGCCACACACTCCTGCACATGCCATTTTGTCTCTCCTGGCTTTCTGTCCATGGACATTCGAGACTGTGAACGAGAAGTCTGTGAATTAGGAGGGACAACTGTATAAATAAATATAACAAGAAGCATGATTAATCCTAATAAACATTTTAAAAGGTCCAGTTAATCATTGTTATTGTTGTTAACCACACTCGATCGATTTCGACTCATGGTCACCCTGTGGATGAGACATCTCCAAGACCCCCTATCCTCCATTACTCTTCCCAGTTTCTTCAGATTCATACCTGTGACTTCCTTAATTGAGTCCATCCATCAAACATGTGCTCCTCTCTTCCTAATTCCTTCCACTTTTCCCAACATTATTGTCTTTTCTAATGAGTTGTGTGTTCTCATGATGTGACCAAAGTATGACAGCCTCAGTTTAGTCATCTTTGCCTCCAGGGAAATTTCAGGCTTGATCTGCTCTAGGAAGCATCTATTTGTTCTTTTTGCTGTCCATGGTATCCTCAGCACTCTTCTCCAGGACCACATCTCAAATGAATTTATTTTCTTTTTGTCCATGTTCTTAATTGTCCAGCTCTCACATCCATACATGGTAATGAAAAACACAATTGCTTGTACAATTCTGACTTTCATGCTTAGTTGTATATCTTTGCTCTTTAGGACCTTTAGACATCATTTAATAAATCAAACCATTTGATTACCTGAGTAGTCAGTTAACTGATCAGTCTGATCACTCAGTTTGCTTACTTGACTAATGTGTTAAACTTTGCCACTCTGGTAATGGAGGAATCCCACGACAAAGGGGAACAGCTGATTTTCATGCATATACAAAAACAAGGACAATGTAAGAGGGGAGTCCCCTGAATTTCCAATAGTCTGGTATACCTTCAAGAATGGCTGCTTTCATGTGAATGCAAGGGTGAATAATGTGTCTACATCAACAGAGTGCATATTATGTTACTAATGTGTCAAACCTATTTTTAAATCTCTCTTGAAAACCAACCCCCCACACATATACTTTTAAAAAGATTTCCAAGTTCTCAAAAGTATTCAAAGAGCCCAAGATGCCACATGGATTTAACACCAATCCTAGAATTCTAGAATAATAGAATTGGAAGGGACTGTAAGGAAGAGTTAGCTAAAACACCCCCAAGAGACAGCCATCCACCGTCTATTTAAAGACCTCCAGTAAAAGAGGGTCCACCACCTCCTGAAACAGTCCATTATCAAGTTAAGTAACTTTTCCTATCTGGAAGTTCTTCCTAATGTTGAGACAGAATTTCCTTTCTTTTCATTTGAACCCATTGATTAGCATCGTGGTCTCTGTAGCAGCAGAAAACAAGCTCACTCCATCTCCTGTATAGCATCCCTTTAGACACCGAAAGATGACTCTTGTGCCATCTCTCAGCAGTTAACAGACATGAAAGAGCAGTCCAGATAAAGGTTAAAGAGGCAACCTGTGTATTTTTAAACTAGCATAAATCATATGACAGTTGCACCAATGCAGATACAGCATACCCTCCAACTATCCCATTTGCTGGGGGGGGGGGGTTCCCAATCAACCCTCTGTTATCCCACCTTTTCATCTGCTTTTAAAACATCTTAGTTTCTCTCTCTCTCTTCCACTTACATCCTTTGTCCCCAACTTAGTGCAGTTGCTGCAACCTGAGTTCAAATTGCAAACGTTGTTTGCACTCAATTAATTCAGCGGAAGAGTCTTACCCTTTCCAATAACCCCAGGCTGCAGCCTGCCCTTGCTTGTATGTTCTTCCTCAATAATAATGTTTGCCATCTTGATCACATTCTGATGTTGGTTGGTCAGACAACTCCTAGGAGTTTACCACACAAAGATGGTGAATCGCATTTGCATCTGAGTAACAGCACCTTCTGTTGGGGCTTACTGCATGACACTGCAGGTATTCTGTTGTTGACCTGTGGGAGACCCATTTTAAAAGGTATTGTTTTTTATTAATAGAAAAAAAAATCTGATGCTTCTGTCACAGTATGAGTTCGTGTGCAAAAGATTAATTGTACTTTTATGGTGATTTTGGGTGATCAGTGGGCGATGCTTTGGTAGTGACATAGTGATCAGGGAGATCAAGCCCCTTTCTCTATGATGCTACACAACATAAGCAAATACTCTCTCTCTCTCACTCTTTCTCTTTCACACACACACACACACACACACACACATGCACAGGATCAGCAAGCGGCTTTGCCAAGCACAACATAGGGGTGGGAATAATGTCTCGGAGGAGGAGGAGGACAGTCGTTGCATGCGATAACATTTTAGCACAAATAGATTCTTTAATCCTACATTGGTTATGAAGGTACACAAGACAAGATAGCAATCCCACCTGAAAAGTATTTTTGCAGACAATGCAATTGTTGCAGGATAGGATCCTTGTATTCTAAGGCTTCTAGATTTCATCTATGCAGAGACATAGCTGTGTTAGTCTGGAATAACAGTATGTAAAGGGATCTTGTAGAACCTGGGAGAGGCTTTGGATCTTTGGGCACCAGTTCATTCCATGCATCTGAGGAACTAGCCCAAGTTTACAAAAGCTTATGTCTTGCTCAGTCTCCAAGATGCTACCAGATCCTTTTGCATACCACTTTTCAGCTAGGAAATACTGAAGGGTATGGATACAGAAGCTGCTAAACAAACTTCTCTGATACAGTGCAGCACCTTTGATAAACTCTCCTGAACCCTTTTTTTTTGGGGGGGGGGGGTGGAACTAAGCCAGGGTACTATGGCATGTACACGCAAAGCCAGGTCATTGAGACATGGTTGACAGCTCATTTATAACCCTTACCTGGCTCCTTCTTTGCTTACCACCCCATCAAGCATTTTCCCTCTGTTTCCTAAGACTGTAGTCATAGGACTCTCTTTGAAGACTGTGGGAACCATGGAGCAAATGCCCCACCCATCCCTTTGAAACCGACTGCAGTCCATTCCACTGCTTCTCATAAACATGAAGGTTTTGTCCCTGAATGTTTACAATGGGCTGAACCTGAAAGGACCTTGATCAATGTTTTCCTCACTATAGAAATGAATTTCTAGCTGCATTAAAATGAATTTATATGGTGGTGCAGCTATGTGTGGTCCTCAGAGCAAGAGTCCTGGGCCCATTAGCCTGGTGCTAGGGGAGAATCTCTCAAGAACACAGGTGACAGGAGAGCAGCAAACAAGCTCAGTACCTGGACTAATAACACAGTCCAACACAGTGCTGAGACCACCAGGGCTGCCTCTGCATTCTTTTGGCTAAGAATCAAAGGCAGCTAGCTGCTAGGCACATGCATGGTTATAGATGTTTCTTTTATTTTTCTGTTAAAAATATTTTTCCTTGTCTGCAACAAAATGGTGCATACTCTCCAGGGTAGCATAAACAAACTCCTTTTTATTCATGATAGTGCAATCTGCATATGCCCAGGGTATTTGTGATTAAAATCAGGCCTGGTAAACAGCTTTAGGGGGTTTGTTATGCTTTTTCTATAATATATTGGGGGATGCAAAAGCAGTTTTAAAGCACAGAATGGCAGTAGGGTTGTTGGTGTGGGGGAGAGCAAGGTCACAGATGGAAGAAATACATACTGTCTAAAGCTGTCTTTCTTCCAGGGATGTAGCAAATGAGAATTCTGTCCTCCAATGAAATTTTCCTTCAGTTCCCATACTAACATTGTGGTAACTTAAAACTCCAGTAAAGCATTTATGTAATGCATTTTAGGTGTCTAATGAAAAGGGGCAGACAAAGTTCCCAAGGGAATGTGAATGTAACAAATATAAAAGTTCTAGGTGTGGATGATTTTCAGTGTCTCATTCTCTGTAATGCTAGAAATTTTGGAAGTGAAAGAAAATTTCACATGGATAGGCAGAAGTCTTATGGACGGGCTGTAAGCTGTTTTTCAGAAGAAGGCCATGGCAAAACACCTTTGAGTATTCCATGCCTATGAAATTGATGGAGTCATCATAAGTTGACAGGTGACTTGAAGGCACACACATACACACAATTCCCTCATTTTGCCTCCTCCTGTAGCTTTAGCCCCTCTTCCTCCTATATCTCTATTAATAT
Source organism: Phrynosoma blainvillii (assembly GCA_026167975.1). Classification (NCBI taxonomy): domain Eukaryota; kingdom Metazoa; phylum Chordata; class Lepidosauria; order Squamata; family Phrynosomatidae; genus Phrynosoma; species Phrynosoma blainvillii. Next base: position 276,861,341 of record JANUYF010000002.1, on the reverse strand, counting down.
GCTGTTGTTGTGTGCCTTCAAGTCTTTTCTGACTTATCTCAACCCTAAGGCTATCTGTAACTTTATCATAGGATTTTCTTGGCAAGATTTGTTTAGAGGAGGTTTGCCATTGCCTTCCCCCGAGGCTGAGAGCATGTGACTTGCCCAAGGTCAACCAGTGGTTTTCATGGCTGAGTTGGGAATCCCCAGAGTCATAGTCCAACACTCAAACCACTACACCATGCTGGCTACATGACAAGTATGCTACATGGTTCAAAATCTATATCCTTATGAATACCTGTTGCTGGGAACAACAAGAGTCCAGATGCTTAAAACCTTCATTTCCTGATTGTGGACATGTAGAAGTATCTGCCTCAGATTCTGGGAAACAAACTTGTGGACATTTGCAATGCTACTTCTATATTCTTGTATTCTACCCACCAGCAGTTTCACCAAAAATATATGAAATAACCAATATTTTTGGACCATAATACAGGCAATAGATATGAGAAGGAATGAAATGTGTCCTTCTATTTTGCTTATTACTTGTTACTCAAGCAACTTTTGGCATGGTAAAGTAATAGTCCCTTCTTATCAGAAAACAACTCAAGTCACATACTGTTAATATTGTCTAGTGGGATGCTACAATGTTTTATGAGCTGTCTCTTTTAACTCAAAAAGCAGTTCTCCTTCTCCCTTGTCAGATGACCCATAGTTGACCCAAAACTACAAATATGTTCCTCATTAAATTTTAAAAGCCTCATTAGCTTCTATTTATTAAACTCTTACGTACCCTTTGTCACAGTATCTTGACTGTACCATCTCAAGTGGAGAAATTACATAAACAGATATTTTTACATACAAAACCATTTTCTGCACATAGAAACTAGTATATTGTGCCAAGGGACAAGTTTGAACCCTTTCCCCAAGCAACTAAATTTCAGTATTAAAACTATGTTTTCTGTGGAGGAGTTTTCAATTATATGAGTTCCCACCTGAAGGAGTATAGCACAGACACAGGCTGAAATCCTGTATGGTAGTGTAGAGCAGGGGTAGGCAACCTTTCTCCTTCAAGGGCCAAGGGACTTCAGCTCTGAGAAGCCTCAGCCATGTAGAGCAATAGTTCTGCATGCAGAATCACACTACAGCTGTGCACTCAACATCCCTCAGAATCTATGTTGAACTGCTGCAAAAAACAAAACAAAACCCTCCATATAGCTTATTCCATGCCTGGTGGAAAAGAAGGAGGGTAGTCAAAGAAGCATCTGTTTATGTGCCTGTACCCAGATGTAAAATCATTACATCATCCTTCAAGGTCCTCTAATGGTTTCAGCAGATGATGTAATCCATGCTGCATCTGGCTACAGGGACATAGCCAGATGTTTTTTCTGATATTGGCTCCACTCTCCAGCAACTATGGAATGGCCATGACAGGGGGCACTACTGCAGCTGAACAGTAAGTCTAGGGGTTTTGTGTTTTGCAGAGGGCGGAAGGGAATATCAACCTCCAAAAAGATGAAAAAAGATATACGCAGGTGTAAGGAGGCCTGTACATACCACTAATAGGATGCCAACTTATATGTTACAATGTGGACAAGAACCTGCTTGGTTTCGATTGGAAAATTTTGGACAATAATTTCCAGAAATCCCCTAGTGTCTGTGTTGGCTGGCTACATTCTGAGAGCTGTATTCCAAAAATGTAGATTTACAAGCTCTGCCCTGGTTGATATAGACCTTCAGGGTGTCAAACAAACTAACAATTAGGAGGGTTCTTTTTGCTTGGCTGTTTTCTTCTGTACCCTATAAACTCTTTCAAAAAATCTTGCTGCCAATTCTTCATAAAATGCCTCTTGCTTTGACTCTTTATTTTATTTACTATTTATGCACAATGCTTCTAAGACTTCCTGTGTCAAAGTTCTTCCTTGGAATGGCTTGATCAAAGGGTACAACAAATAAAATCTTTGTCTGATAAAGAAGCTGCTGGGCTTCAAATGTTAATGTGATCAATTTTGTGCTCTTTCATCAACCAACTAAGGGTCTCACCGCAGCAGCCACTTTCGATATTGGATTTTGTTTTATTGACACTACCAATACTTCTGCATTTTAAAAAGGTTACAATTATTTATAAATTTCTATTTCAGATTTACATGACAACTGGCATATGTTGAAGGGTGTACAAGAGCCCTAGCTGACATGGGAAGGGTTAAGCACTCCCTCTCATGTGATGCTTCTTGAAAATCATTATAATACTTATATCTAACCTTTCCTTCAAAAATTATTACAGTAGTATACATGGTTCACTCTCACACACAAATGTTATCAACACATCAGCCTTGTGAGGTAGGTTAGACGTACAGGTAGTGACTTGCCCCAAGTCACAGAATATGCTTCACTGCTGAATGATTATTTGAACCTGAGTTTCTGCGAATGTAATCTGGCCCTCTAACCACTATCTCAGGCCTGCACAAGATATGGCCCAGGGCCCATCAATATATGGATGAAAGAGAAATTGGAATCATGGAAAAGCCTACAACTATCTCTTTTAGGACGCATCCTCCTTATTAAAATGTTCTTTCTCCCTAAACTACTTTTTCTTTTTCAGACAATACCATTAATTCCCCCTTCAACTTATTTTAAATATTGGCAAGCATCCATTAATATGTTTGTCTTTAATAATCAGAATTCTCGATTTCCAAAAGATCTTAGATTTATTGATCCTAAGAAAGGAGGGTTGGCTATTCCTCAGGTTGAACTTTATTTTGCAGCTTTCCAGTTATGTCAGCTTATTCAATTGATAAGACGGGACGGGTCTAATAAATGGACTCAACTGGAAATTGGAAATGATTTTTCCCCAGAATTAGAATTATTATTTTTTTGTTCTACCACAAAATCAGTTAAAGATATCTCAAACCCTTTTCTCCATTCTTCTCTAGCAATATGGAGAAAATGGAACTATTTGATATCCCCCAATCCTTCTCCAATTAGGCCTTTGATTCTGCATCCTAAATTTAAAAGTCCTGACAATATATCCCAATTTGGTGGGTGGAAAAATAAAGGGCTTTACACAATACAAGATTTTTTCTCCAAGGGTAAGCCCAAATCAACAAACGAGCTATTTAAAATCTTAGCACCAATTCAACCCACATGGCTCCAGCTACAGCAGATTATCTCCCTTATAACAAATTTAGTTAGAGAAGGAGAGACTTTACGTCCCCTCACAATGTTTGAAAATTATTGTAAGACCTCTACCCAGCTCCCTAAAGGTATTGCGGGGAAACTCTATAGTTGCCTTATAGAGGAAACATATGGGGATGGGCTGATATATAAAAGGAGATGGGAAATAGATCTAAATATATCAATTACAGAGGCAGCTTGGAATAAGATTTGGAGCCTCCCCCCATTTAAATCAAGATCTATCCAGCTCAGAGAGTGTTCCTTAAAATTATTGTATAAATGGTATCTCACTCCTGTGCAATTGGCCAGATTTTCTAAGCAAACAACTGCAGAATGTTGGAGAGGATGTAAATGTAAAGGAACGTATGTCCGTATGTGGCTACATTGTGATAGAGTTAAACAGTTCTGGTCAAATGTTCTATCTGTCATTTCAGAGATCACTCTTCAGGAGATAGTTCCCTGTCCAGGTCTTTTATTACTTTCATTGTTTCTGCGAGAGAACAAAGATTTAGAAAATAAACCATTGATTTGTTTCCTTTTGGCCATCACAAGAACCGAAATTGCTAAGAATTGGAAAATGGGCAGTTTAACAATGGACAACTGGTGGCATAGACTATGGAACAGTTTATTAATGGAAAAGTTGTCGGACAGGATGGATAACTTCCATCATGTTTCTTTTGAGGAAAGATGGTATCCCCTTTTGAAGTATATTAACAGTCACTCAAATCAGCTAAAACCGCCAGATCAGCACTTGAGTTTCTGGAATGGGACTTTTACGGAAACCTAACGATACTTTTGGTTTATACTTATATGGCTATTTGTTGTAGACCTTTATGTATACCTCCCTACTGGTATTTGGTCTTTTATTTCAACTTTGTAAGTTTTATTGTGTTCTTTTTTAAATAAAAAAAAAAGAGGAAAAAAAATATGGCCCAGGGGCCACATGCAGCCCACCAAAGGATTTTGGGCCGGCCATGAAGATGTGGAACAACCTCAAGGTTCCTGAAGAGAAGGCCAAGAGGAGGAGGAGGAGGAGGGTGAACATCTGCCCTGCAAGAGTCCTCCACTGCTTGGCTTTCTCCTAAGGAGAAGGCTGGGTGGTAGAGGAGGAAGAGGACAGACAAACACTTACCCCTCAAGGCTCTTCCATTGCCCAGCTTTCTCCTGAAGAGAAGCCCCAGTGGCGAAGGAGGAGGATAGGTAAATGCTTGCCCTACAAGGCTCCTCGATTGCCCTGCTTTCTCTTGAGGAGATGCCTGGGTGGTGGAAGAGGAGGAGGAGGACGGGCAAGGCTCCACCGTCACTTGCCCTTACAAGGTTCACCCCTCAAGGCTCCTCCATCACTTACCTTTCTCTGGAGAAGAAGCCCAGGTGGAGGAGAAGGACAGGCAAGGCTCCTCTGCTGCTCAGCTTTCTCATTTTTATTGATTTTTTATTAATATAAATTAATTATTAATTATAATTAATTTTTAATTAAAACTCATCTGTGGCCCAAAGACATTTTGCCTGTTTCAATGTTGGTCCCTACCTACTGCCAAGTTGTGCATGTCTGCACTATGTCATATAGAGGCATCACATAGGGGTGAAGCAGACGGGTGGCTTGGAGTGGCCTCTGGCTGCTCCAGCCACAATCACCCCATAATTTCCTGGGGACCACCGTGACCGGACGGGCTGCTTTGAAAGTGGCCTGCTGCCATGGTCCCAAATGGGCCGCCAACACAGAGTGGACTTTCACCACTCCTTTTGCTGGTGGCCTCAGGCCACCTAAGGCAGCCTCGGAGTGGCTTCCAGCCACATTGGGGGCATGTGTCATCTGCACAGCATGCCCCTGAAACAGCTGGAAGCCACACTTTTTAACCCATGGGCTTTGGGCATTAGATGAAGAACTGCATCTGGGAACACCCTAGTACAGGACTGGGAATCATGTAGCCCCCCCCAGACATTGTTGGATTTTAATCTCAGCATTCTTTACAACTGGATTATTGGGAGTTGTAGCCCAACAACATCAGGAGGCCCTCACAATTCCCACTCTTGCTCATAAAACTCCCTTTTTTGTTTGGTTTTTATCAAGTTGCTGTTATGCATTCTGTTTTTGGTGAAAGGCATCATTTCAGACAAGAAATGTCACAAAGAGACCAAATAAAGTGAAGACAACATTGCATATATTGTCCAACTAGTAAACTGAAGGGCATCCATAAGAATGCAGATTATATGTCTAAATCATGCCAGAAGTTGATGAGAGGAGCAATTTATATTAAAAGGTCAGAATGAATTAAATGAAAGAAGAAAGTGATGGAAACAGTAATTAGTCATTCAGATTTAACATCTTAGCTACTCTATTTTCCAGGATCAGAGTTCACCATGTGGCCTGCACAAGATGTCATCTTTCTTCACTACGGCTCTCTAATATTTTTGGTGAGGAGCAATGGTTCCCACAGCAACAGACATGGCGCCATTATTGTTTCTTTCCATCTGCTCATGCAATTTCCACTGTGCTTCAAAATGGAAACCTATGTCACTATGTCTGCAAGAAGACAAGCATGCCTTGTATGTCAGGATCTCAAATGCTGGAGAATGAAAAGGACTTCTGGGATGCTAAGAAGTAAGAATCTTTCCTGGCACAAATAGCAAGGCTCAACTGAAGACCCAAGTGCTGAATCTGGAGTTCAGTTCCTATAAAATGAAAATACAACTGAAATCAAAGAAGTTAAAGTCCATATATACTAAATCTGGAGTGGGATTCGTAGCCCTCTGGAGTCCAAATGTTAGACTGCAGTTCCCAACATTCCTCCCCTTCCTAGGGCTGCTGGGAATTGGAGTCCAGCAACATCTGGAGGGCTGCATTTTGTATACCCTAGACTTGATCCCTATACCTTATCATATCATGTCACTGAACTGATTTATTCTTCCTCGATTTACCCATGCCTAAACATTTCCTCTTTGTTCCCTTCTATCCCCACAGAAGTGATGATGATGTGAACTTCTAGATGTCATTGCAGGTTTAACTAACCTGTTTATGGAAAGTATTTGAAGCAAGTGAAGGTCAAGGTTTAACAGTAGGTGACAGTGAAATAGACAGTCTCACAGAGTGGTGGGCTTTTCTTCACTTCCAGAGCGCTTCCTGCTTTGTATCCCATCAGAAACCAAAGATGTCACCATCTCAGCCATCCATGTGGACAATTTTGGATTTTGGAATATTTTGGATTTTGGAATTTCAAATAATGGAAATTTAACCTATATAAACACAATATCAAATCTGTTAAATTATCTACAATGATTATACCCTGCCTCCTCGTACTCCTACTCTTTTGTGTTATAGAAGTCCTTTTCTCAGCTTACATTTCATTGTGGGTGATTTGGGATCAAAAAAGTATATTATCATTGCTGTTACTGTTGTTGTTGTATACAAATAGCTGCATCCTGTTTTGTGCTAGGGACGTTTGGTTAATCACTAATGGGAAAGGAAACAAGAAAGGCATATATAAGGATATTGTCCACCATCACTAGTAGCTAGGCCTAGCTTTCAATCATTTGGGCAATATGTGGTCATTCTTCAGCCCATACATGCTGCAGTCATCTCAAACTGCTTAGCCCTTGCTTAGCAGTAGCAGGAAGTGGCAAGCAATTTATGTACAGTCGAACCTCCGGATTCACTGACTTCCCGTTTGTGGTTTTGAATTTCTGTGGACAGGAAGCCAGGAGGGACAAAATGGCCAGTACACACAGGACTGCATGGCCATTAAAAACAATGGGGCTCCAATATTTGCAGTTTTTCCAATTTGCGGGGTGGGTGGGTCCAGAACTGATCCCCCGTGAATTGGAAGAGACTACTGTATTGCCCCTTAAAGGAAAAGCATTTAAGGTCATGTCTTTAGGTGTAAGTGCACTTGCAATTCTCTGATTGTTTCTAGCAGAATCAGAATCAGACATTTCTGTATTCTGAGTTCTATTAATGGTCTGGATGAATCCTTTTGCCTGGCTCTGGAATGTCCTAATCCTCTTTCAGACTTGCTCTGTTCCAAAGACATAGCCTTCCTTGCATTTTCCCTCTCCTTGTTACAATGTAGAGTTGGCCCTCAGTATCCATGGGGGATCCGTTTCACATGTCCACATGGATATAAAAATCCATGGATGCTCAAGTCCCATTGTTCTCAATGGTGGCACAGCCACGTAACTGTGCCACCATTGGGAACAATGGGACTTTGCCACCCCGGCCCTCCTGAAGCCTGCCTCGCTGCTCTCACTGCAGAAGACAGCAAGGGGCTGCCTCTTCCTCCTCCTTCCTCTTCTTCCCTCCCACCACCACTCCTCTTCCTCCTCTTCCTCCTTCTCCTCTTCCCCGCCACCACTCTTCCTCCTCTTCCTCTTCCTCTCCTCCCCTGCTGCCACTGCCACTGCTCTTCCTCCTCCACCACCTCCTCCCTCCTTCTCTTCCTTCCTCCTCCTCCTTCCTTCTCCACCTCTCTTCTCTCCCCCCCCCCCCCGCAGGCTTGCCATCCATGGATGCTGAAATCTAAGAATGGCAAGTCCATGTATACAGAGGGCCTACTGTACAACATCATCAAATCCTTAGAGGTGATGCCAATTGATTAAGAATCCTAGTTCAGTTGGTAAGGTTGTCAATTTTCTGTGGGAGGGGGGAAATCTAATAATTATATATGATAGAAGTAGTGCAAGCCAGAGCACCTGGTATAGTTCTGGCTTGATATCCTGTTTATGTCTTATAAATGTACTACTGAAATTGATGATAGTACTCCTTTGGTTGGAAGTTTGGTTCTGCATTCAATTGCCCATCCATCTGCACCATCAGTTGTGCAATGTTGCCATCTCTTGATGCAACTCCCTGTGTAGGATCTGAGCCATGTGATGCAAAGCATGGGAATGTTACTTGATTTTTGGACAACTCTCAGCCAGCATGAGCACTATCATGCTGGCTTGGGAATTCTAGGAGTCATGGCCCTAAAAAACAACTTTCTTAAATTTTGCTCACATTAAATGAATGAAGATTTTGGAAGCAGTTGGCTTGTCAGGTGAAACTAAACCCAATGGACCATTCTTCCATCTCCATCTTCCCAGCTCAGATAGATTCAAGGATAGCTGATATTTTAGACTGCTACATTCCAGGCCATATACCAGGAAGATATTCTTTGTACAGCAGGGGAGTTTCAGAGAATAATGTTGAAATCTGAGTAAAGCCAATGGCAGCTGAGTGGCCCTAGGCCTAGACCATTGCAATCCCATCAGTGAGTGTGGTTATTGTTCACAACAAAGTCATTTAATATGGAAAATGGACTGCAGCCAAACAGGAACCGCCATCAGTCATAAATGAACTTTCTGGTCCAACAGCATGTTCATATTTTGGGATTTGGGGGATTTCATAAACCATGAATCCCTTGATGCTGCAGTCCTGCATCTATTCATATAGCTGTCTACTTAGAGCTGAAGTCATTCAAAGTATAAAAAAAACTTACCAAATTGTTGTAAAATTGACTACTAGAATCAGGAAATAACAGTCCTTCAGAATGCATTTGCTTTAATACTTTTCCAATTTTGGTTTTGTTGCTTTTCCAGTTACGGTTTTGTTGTGAAAAATATGCTGAGATTAAAAGTCAGGATTTGTTGGTTGTTGTTTTTTTAAAGGTGTTAGTTCACTTTTTGCTGATTTCTATTTTTTACACACACACAAACACATACACACATACATGCACATCCAGTTTCTATACAACTGTGGTACAGAATTCTCAGGCTGAACCTTCTCCTGAAGCCTAATGACAATATGCCAAATAGTTCAGAGCAGCTGAAACCATATTTTGTGTCCTCATCCTCATCATTCCTCCAAATGAACCAGACTGCCAAAGCAGCTAGCACCAGGCATGTAAGCAATGTTGTGGTTGTTTCACACAGTAATCAGATGTGTTCCATGCTAACATGCATTTATTTCAAAAAGCATGTGTTGTAGCATTGTGCAAATCAGGTGGTTCACATCAACATAAAATAAACAAGGCAGCCTTTCCATTCCTAACCTCGTTCCCACGCTTTACATTTTGGTTCTTCTGCTCTGGCCTCCATTGTGCTGGATACCTGCCATAAACATCATGTCTGTCTCTGTAGAATGTATCTCCAGGTTGGTGGATTCTTTGTGATGTGCTCATAATTTGTGTATGTGTGCTACTAAGTTGTTTAAAGCACTAAATGGGATGGGAATGAGCATTCACTCAAATATATGCAGTTACCCTTGCAAGAGATAAAACAGCAAACCTTCCAACAATTAGAATCATAGAATCATAAGTTGGAAGAGACCACAAGGGCTATCCAGTCCAACCCCCTGCCACGCAAGAAGCAAAAGTTATTAATAAAGAAAAACAGACAAGCTATGGACGTTATCACACGGGGCAAATCTGCTGGTTAATCCACACAAAACCCAAACAGAAACTGGATTAGTGCCCCGTGTTTTCACACGACGTCGCACAGAAACTGGACAGAAAGTGGACAGAAAGTGGTGTTAACCAAGATCTTTTGAAATTCGGTTGTTTGGAGAAAATGCAAATGCGCAATTAAGGTAAATTCGCAATTAAGGTAAATTTGCCGTAATGTGAAAAGCAAATGTGCATTTGGAAGCATTTCCCCGCATTTTCCCATGGTTCCGCGGGGTCCTGGAGGCAGTGTAAGTGTCTCCTTCCCCCTCAGCAGATGGCTAATTGAGCCGTCTTGGGGGCAGGGAAGGGGAGGGACAGCTGCATGATCGGCGCCCCAACCCCTTCCCCAGGTTGTCCTCGGAGTGCAGACCCTCCGCACGGCCGGCGCTCCAAGGAGGACCTCTTTGGAGCGCCGACCCTCCACACGGCCGGCGCTCTGAGGAGGACCTCTTTGGAGCGCCAACCCTCCGCATGGCCGGCGCTCTGAGGATGACCTGGGAAAGGGGTGACAGCCTCAGCAAGTGACAGCTGCGGCAAGCATAGTGCGCATGTGCTAGAAGATCATTTCTAGTACATGTACGGGATTTTTTCACTTGTGTGTGAATGTTAAATGCGGTTTCAGCGGAAGCTTCCCTTAATTGCGCAATTAAGGTAATTACGTGTGAAAAACATTTGCGGAATCAAGGTTTATTTTCGGTTTATTTTCGGAATTTGTCATTTCCAGTTTATTATCGCTTTGTGGCCCACGTGTGATAACATCCTGTGAGAGGCCACAGCAGCTTGCTTTTGCCTGAGCCTATTTGGAAGGGCAAAATTTGCCTCCAAATCTATCCCCACTGCTTACTGTCTTCTATCCCCACTGCTGAGTTAATTGAGTCCAAGCTACTTTTACATGTTGAACTCAGTTTGCAGGAACTGAAATAAGCTGAGGACAAAAGAAGACAGTGGGAGGAGGACAGAGTAACTGGAACCTTTTTAAAACAGCTGGAAAATGAAACAACAATCAGGACTGTTCCTACCAAATGAGAGCCATTGGAAGGTAAGAAGGACCCATGTGCACAGTAAGACAGTTGAGATAAAGCTACACTACATCTGAATATTAACTTACCATGGGCACACATTGTCCCTTTCTTGACAAACATTAGCAAACATTGTCCCTCTCTTCAAAAAGGGCCAAAAAGAAAGTTTGGGGAACTACAGACCATTCAGTCTGACCTCAGTACCAGGCAAAATATTAGAATGGATTATAAAAGAGTCTGTCTGTAAATATCGAGATGACAATGCAGTGATTACTAACAGTCAGGATAGATTTGCCAAGAATCTTGCCAAACTAATAATATCCTTTTCTGGTCAAGTCACTAGTTGAGCAGATGGTAGGATTGTTGTATAGTTATTTATCTGGATATCAGCCGAAGATTTGATGAAGTCCCCCATAATATTTTGATTACTAAACTAATTACATGAGGAATAGATGGGAATACTATCAGATGTATCAATAATTGGTTGGAAAACCATGTTCAAAGAGTCAACATCAATGGCTACATTTCATACTGGAGGGAAGTCTTGAGCAGAGTGCTGCAGGGTTCTGTCCTGGGGCTGAAAGCCTTCAAAAAGTGCTACCAGTTTCTTTTTTTCATTTAGGGCTGCATCATTTAGGGCTGCATCATTTAGGGCTGATGCAGACCAGCTGTTTGGGCACAGAGCCGCCCCAGGAAGCAGCTGATTGAGGCTGTGGCAACCCCACGCCACAGCCCCAATCCTCCCTTTTGCCACCCCAAAAAGAGCGTCAAAATGCCGCTCCTTTTAGGGGTGACAAAAGGCCACCCTAAGAGCCAGCGCTGCGGCTCTTCAGCACCCTTTCAGCATAGTGTGTTTAAACGCTGAGCCAGGAGGGCATCCTGATGCCATGCACCATGTGTACGGCCGCACGGCATCAGGCAGCTGCCCCACCCCAACTCTATCCCCAGGCCAGCCCTTTGGGCCAGTCTGCAACGGCCCTTAGTCTCAAAGGTGTAACAAGATCCCTTCAATATTTTTATCAAATACTTAGATGATGGTTTAGAGAGAAGGCAATGGCAAACCTTTGAACAAATCTTGCCAAGAAAAATCCATGATAGGTTCACCTTAGGATTGCCATAATTTGGAAATGACTTAAAGGCACATAACAACAACAGCAAATAAGCAGCAGGATTAAAATTGGCACTAGGGAGACTTCTTTGTATCCCATAATTAGAGGGAGATCAATGAGAAAACCTCTCCTTGGGACCTACCTGCCTCACCTCAGCCAGCATGGTCACCCAAAGTTGGTCCCCTATTTAACATCATTTAAGAATTTTGTTCCTAAGCTGTAAAGGGTTTTAAAGGTCAAAAGCAACACTTGAGCCCCAAACAGACTGGAAACCAGTGCAACTGGCATGCCACTGGGCAACTATGATGATAATTGTTTTAACTGTAAGCCGCCCGGATTGGATTACCAATGGGCGGGATACAAATAAATTTTAGTATTATTATTATTATTATTATTATTAATGGTAAATCCCAGTTAGTAATCTATTCAATGAGGCAGCCCCACAGAGAATCTATTACAATAGTCTAATATCAAGGTTACTGGAGTATGTCTCACTGAGGCCAGGCTATCTCTTGTCTAGGTAGGTTCATAGCTGGTGTATCAACCTAAGCAGTTCAAATGAAGTCTGTGCCACAGAAGTAACATACTTTCCGTGAGGAAGTTGAGTCAAGAAGCATCCCCGGTTTTTAAACCTAATCCTTTAGAGAAATGCTGGACACATCTAATACAGGATCAGTCATTCTTAGCATCCAGCTTTAAATAATCACACTTTCATCCAAAGTGTATTTTACTATCTTTTATGCAGCAGGCAAATTTCTTCATGCCCTTGCATGCTTTGAATAAATTTTTATGATAATCTGTCCCATCTGTCCCATTTAGTTGCATCTCCTTTTATATTCGCTCATTCCATTGTCTCTTTTATCTCCTGTTCTCATTCTGTTTCAGATCATGTTTTGGTCTTGTTATGTTTTACTGTGTTTTAATGCTTTTATGGTTAAGTTACCTTGAGGCTATGCTGTGAAAAGCAGCATTAAATATCGGAATCACATGTAAATAAAATACATTTAATAAATAAATGTGTGGTCCTTAAAAGTTGGCCTCAGGCTTCCTGCTATGGAGTTCCTCATGGGAGGGGGGGGGGGAGAGAAAAGGGTGTAGACTGGTATTAAACTGATAAATTCCAATTTATATATAGTAGCACATTCAGTAAAAATACTATAAGTTAAGTAGAAATAGAGTACTTCTCACCAAGCTGAAAACAGGTAACCTACATACCTTCTCCATTGAGATATAAATTGTGGATGAGTCAAGGCCCTGATCACCCTTGTTATGGGTCCTTAATAAGAGAGAAAACTTTCAAATAAAAGATTGTTCTCTGAAAGCTCTTCAAATAGATGACTGTCCTGTAAAAAGAAGAATTCATAGTCACCTTACTTCCTCTTATGAAGCAACCAAATTATTCTTTTTCTGTATGGGGTGTTGATGTCTTTACATTGTCTCTATTTTCCAACTGGAACATTCCTGTCATTCTACGTAATTCCTGGATCATGTTTTCCATTAATATAAATTAACATAGCTACACACTGGCTTCAAAAGTGGCTTACCCTAGCTGAACATCTGTTTCCTTATGCACGTCTCATTTCGTCTTCAGGAACCCGGTAAGAGAAATGGCACATGATTATAATCTTAAACAAATCTAGACAACAGAATATTACAGCCTCCAAAAACCATGTTCTCTGACAGCCCTTTCAATGCTATTATAACTGAAATATTATAATATATCAAACTGAAATGGAACCATCAGTTTCTTTCAGGTTTATTGCCTAAATTTTATTTCACATGTCAACCTTCAAAGATTGTTTCTCCACAACAAGCACTTGTAGCTTAAAGAATATCTTTGACGAGTAAAGAGGTATGGTCTTTAAGTTTTCCTCTTCCCACTACTGCTTTACCTTCTCATCCTTGTCAGTTTCTTGGGACACAATTATGGCACCGTGACACCACTTTAAGAGCCATGGCTGCATCCTATGGAATATTGGGGTTAATAGTTTGGTCAGAAGCATCAGAGAAGTTTGCTGGCTGAGGATGCTAAAGACCCATTCCCATGAATTGCAACTCCCCTATCCCTGAAAATTGCAACAGGAGTCAAAGTGGAATGCTAACACTCTAGTAGTGTAAAAGGACCCCTAGAAACTAATTTCATGCTATATTTGAGAAGGCAAGGGAAGTTCATGATCATTCTCAGACTGTTTCGAAATGCTGCAGCTGAAGAAAGGGAAGTCAGGTTCCTCTATTTTCACTCAGAAGGTGAAACATCTAGAATCCCAGAACCTGTTTTAACACAAGTAATTTGTGCTGTAGTTCCTTAGAAGTTAGGAGTACCATAGTTTTTCTGGAATAAGCTGGAATGCTCACATTAAAACAGAGCTTAAATTGAAAACCTTGAGTTTGTTATTGTTTTTAATAGGTTTGATATAAGATAAAGATTTAGGAACAGATTTTTGAAAATCTATCATACAATTCAGACAGAATAGTGAGCTTCTCACACCACACTCTTAAAATGGGGCTAGTTCACTTTAACAGCTCTGACTGTCTCCTGTTTCATTTTGGGGTTTGTAGTTCCATGAGGCTTACAGGCTCTCTGGCTGAATATTCTAAATCCGTCTTCCTAAACTACAAGTTCCAGAATGCAATAAGAGGCAGCCAGAGCAGTTAAAATGACATAGCCCCATTATAAGAGTGTAGAGAGGTCTTGTAAGATTGAGGTAATATGGTCAGCACTTGGAAAACTCCTTTTTAAAAGCAATTTGTTTCCATTACTTTTTGCAGTGTTAGGAAAAGTATCGGTGATCATTAAAATATTTTAAAGGCAACTCTTTGCTTTTCTATTACTTTAAAAGAAAAGAAAAATCTTAGAAGTGATGAAAAAGTGGAATAAAACTCTTTAAAAATCAGTTTGAAAGACCTTGTTGCCCAAAAAGGTGGGGTGACTTGGGATCCCCACAAATTGTGTCAGTGTCTTCTTAAATGTTTGGGGAATTGCTTTGCACAATGGATGCTTGCAAGAGGTTGAGTAACCTGGGGGATCATTTTCACCACTATTTATACCAGTACTAATTGTAGGCAGACTGAATGAATAAAGAAGGTTTTATATTAGAAATAGGCAAGAGTGCTCAGAAACACAAACTAACAATTCACTCTAAGGTCCAAAACAAACTGCAGAAGTAATCCAGTTTGAGACTGCTTTTTTAACTGCCCTGGTTCAATGTTAGGGAATTCTGGGAAACTGTAGTTTTGTGAGACATTTAGCCTTCCCAGAGAGGATCCTAGAGAGTGAAGCTTGGGGACAGTTGCTCATCCAAAATTGAGCTTAATTGTGGTGTCCCTCAGGGTGCCATCCTGTCCCCGATGTTATTTAACATCTACATGAAGCCGCTGGGTGAGATCATTCGGAGGCATGGAGCACGGTGTCTTCAGTACGCTGATGACACCCAAATATACTTCTCCATGACCAGATCATCGCCTCAGACTTCAGATGGCATCTCGCCTCTTAATGACTGTCTCAGAGCGGTAATGGATTGGATGAGGAAAAACAGATTGAAGTTGAATCCAGACAAAATGGAGGTACTCACGGTCACAGGCCCGAAACCAGATTTGGGAATACAGTCTCCAGTCCTGGATGGAGTCACACTCTCCTCTAAGGACTGTGTTCGCAGTTTGGGGGTGCTCCTAGACTCGTCGCTTCACATGACTAGTCAGGTGAATGCGGCGGTCAGGAGTGCCTGTTATCAGCTTCAGCTGATACGCCAACTGCACCCTTATCTGGACATGAGGGATCTGGAAACTGTGGTACATGCCCTGGTAACCTCACGTCTGGATTATTGCAATGCGCTCTACATGGGGCTACCCTTGTGCCTAACCCGGAAACTACAACTGGTCCAAAATATGGCAGCCAGGTTAATTACAGGAACATCAAGGAGGGAGCACATAACACCGGTGCTTAAATCCCTCCACTGGCTGCCGATTGGTTTCCGGGCACAGTACAAGGTGTTGGTTTTAACCTTTAAAGCCCTACATGGCTTGAGTCCATCTTATTTTAGGGACCGCCTCTTCCTGTACGATCCCCCCCCCCACGCCCTCCGGTCCTCTGGGAAGAATCTGCTACAGCCAATAAAAACTAGGCTGTCTCAGACCTCCCAGAGGGCCTTTTCTGCGACTGCTCCCAGACTATGGAATGGCCTACCGGACAAGATTTGTCTCATTACTACGCTTGCTGCTTTTAAAAAAGCAGTAAAGATGGATCTCTTCCAGCAGGCCTTCCCGGAATAATCCCCTGGCTCTAGGGGAGATGGTTCTTAGTGTTCCTTGTATTATGGTTGCCCTATTGTTTTGTTGGTTTTATTCTACTACGGCATTTTAATTTCTTTATAGTTTAATCTTGTTTAAATGGGATGGGTGGGGAGATTTTGGGATGAGGGAATGTTTTTAACTCTGTATGTTTTAAAATGCTGTAACCCACCCCGATTGCTGAGCAGAGGGGCGGGCTATAAATAAAATTTATTATTATTCTTATTATTATTCCCTGTCAGAAAGCTTTGGTGCCACAATAAACTACAGGATTCCCAAATACTGAGCCGGGGCAGTTAAAGCAGTCTCAAGCTGGATTATTTCTGCAGTGTGTTTCAGAGCTATGACACCATACAAAGTTAACCAAAATAGAGGTATGGAAACTGGGTAGTGGAGGCTGAAGGTTTTAGAGGGGGTGATATTTCCCAGTTCTGCAGAAGAGTCCACAGAAAGTGAGGTGTGGCTCAGACAGCATCAGAGAGTGACACAGCAAGTGAAAGAGACCCTCAGTGCACACATGAGGCCAGTGTGGGAACTGATATTTACAACTGATTTCCTAGCCTCCAGGGGTACTTGGTGAAATCTTGCAGTGCAATAAAGATGGAATGGTCTTCTTAGGGAATCAACAATGGGATTTGAGAACAACTGATGGCTTTAACTTCAGATTAACAAAAGCATTGACTTGATTTAGGACAATCCCAATGTAGATGGATAAGGAAGATGGACGGGAACATGGCAGGGGGTAAGTAGATAGGAGATACTGTCTTACTAGCCTTAGTGCAATAGGATCATCTTTGTCTCAAGTTGAAGATGATATGCATAAAGCCAGGGAGAAGAGGGTGTGATCAGATAGCCCATTTAACCTTCACCTATCCTTCATCTATTTTCAGGTCAATGTTCCTTTTCCTTGGGAAACTTCTCTGTCTTTCAAAGGTCACTGTGAAGTCTTAAAACACGCCTGGCTCTAGATATGAAAATATGAAGAGCCCCATATACAGCATATAGTACTAACACCCTCTTTAAATGCTCTTTAAAAGTAACCCAAAATAGACGACCACCCCCAAGCTCTAAGGCAATGATTTTTATTTCTACTAGTGGAGTGCAAATGTCTGGCTGTTGTCTTGAGGAGCAGAGACTGCTCACTTTCTTTCCCACTTCATCTCCAAGTACACAACATCAGCTAGGGGCTCAAGCCTGCAACTCTGCCTGCTTGCCTGCCTGCCTGCCTGCCTGCCTAGCTATGGAGTTACACCTGGGGCATTGCAGCTGCCCTTGCACCCTGCAGGAGGGGAAGAACAGCTCCATCCCTCAGTGTACGGATGTCTCGTCTTCCCCAGGTGTGTGAGGGCAGCCAAACAGTGCCAGGTTCATCCCCATAGCCAGACAGTGGCCAGGAGGCTGAGGCTGTTGTGCCCATGAGCCTTGGCTGCAACTGCAAACCCAGAGCAAGTGGCATGGTACAAGGAAATGCAAGACACTTTCTTCCACAACATCAACAGGAATGCATAGGCTGGTGTAGCCAAAAGGTCACCAAAAACATTTTACTCAAAATGTCATTCTCTTTTGCAATGTAACTTTGTTACATCTTCATTAAAGAAGAGGAAGACATACCGCATCACAGGTTACTACAAGATAAGTCCTTATTTCCAAGCCCTGAGTCTGTGAGTGTGAACCTTGTACTAGGACACAGATGGGAAGTGTGCAACCTTGGATTGCACCTCTGAGTACTTCTCACCCTGCTGGCTGAGGGCGCTGTAAGTTGCAGTTCAACAGCATCTGTAGGGTCATATATTTTGTCCTTTTGTTATCAAGGATGACTCTAACCCAAAGTTCCCTCTTTTTTTTTTTTTTAAAGGGAGATTTGGTTGGCACCCAGAAACTTCTATAGGTCCAATTGTTAAAGCATGTTATTTTTCTGACTGCCTGTTTTATAGCATCTGTCCCTAATACCAAAAGGTGTTGTTTTTCCATGGGGAGAAATTCTTACTGGTGGTGAATTGCAATATAAATGGGCAAATAAAAGCTTTGGGAGAGTAATTGTAATTGTGAAAATGTCATGGGGGAAAGGTATTGAAGAGATCTTGGACTGAAATTACCAGATTAAAATATGCCTATATGCAGTATTTCCTGCTTATACTGCATGAAGAAAGCTACAGCAGGGCAAGCACATTAGGCTACCCACTTCCATGCTTTTGTGGCATGTAAGTGAATGTGGAAGCATCCTAACTGCAGAGATTGTTGTTGCTGTATACCTTCAAGTCATTTCTGACTTACAATGATCCTAAGGCAAACCTATCATGGAATTTTCTTGGCAAGATTTGTTCATAGGGGGTTTGCTTTTGCCTTCCTCTGGGGCTGAGAGTATATGACTTGCCAAAGGTCACCCAGTGGTTTCTATGGCCAAGCAGGGATCTGAACCCTGGTCTCCAGAGTCCAACACTCAAACCATCATGCCACAAAGAGTTATTTTTTGCACTACAACTCTCAGAATTTGGCTGGGAGAGTTTGGTACTCCCCCCAAAAGGCTTTTTCAATATACTCTGCCTAACTGTTGTCTTGAACCAAATATTTCTTCATTGTAAAATTATGTTCTCTCTTCAAGACTTCTATCAGATAGCTTGCTAAAGACTAGAAATGTACATTTAACTAAGGAATAAAATAGACAGAAAGACCCAGGTTCAGAAAAACTGAGAGAACAATTTTCATTCAGAAACTTTGAGTTGTCTAAGGATGTTTAACCTCCTGGTTATAGTTATATGATAAAATGTTTACACTGAAAAGGAGTGCTCATACAAAATGGTGCCTTGAAACTGAAGCTTATGAAGGTACTGCATGATTATTTGCTATGGAGTCCAATTTTAACTATCCATTCCCAAGTGAGGTTCTTGTCCTCTGAGTGCAGGAAAATCCCATTAGCATTCCTGGGAACTTCGCCAGTGCATGGGGTTGTGCGTGCATGGAATAAACAGTGCTGTTTCCACTTGAAAACAGTGTTGCTTAGAGAGTGCTCTTTAAGTTTTTTTAAACAGCTGGAACACGGGTGCAACATCAGTCTCCCAAGCAGCACAACACCCTTTGTTTATATGGAGCATCAGGCTCTTCTTTTCAGCTTGCCAGGGTGGGGCCACACCTAGAATAACAGAATCATGGAATCACAGAAGAGCTGGAAAAGACCACAGGGGCCATCCAGTCCAACCCTATGCTACACAAGAATACACACAATCAAAACACTCCTGACAGCCTCTGTTTAATAACCTCCCAAAAAAAAGAGAGACTCCACCACTGTCTGAGGCAGCATGTTCCTCTGTTGAGCAGCTCTTACTGTCAGGAAATTCTTCTGAATGTTTTGGTAGTTTATTTCCAGTAACCAAACATTAAACCAAAGTTGGAAAAGTTACAATTTGTACTACATCTTCCAACCAAATCAGCCATTAGCTGTGGGGGGGGGGGGGTAGCTGGGCATTTGGGGAGTTCTAACAGTAGCTTTAACAAGCTCTGATTCAGCTGAACTTCTAGGTGCTGGAGCAATAATGTCAAAACAATTTTAAATGGTTATTCTGGATATTCTTTAAAATACATGTACTCAGAGCTGAAGTAAAGAGATATAGGGCCTTTTCAGACTGCCAGAAATAGTGCAAATTGAGTCCGCTTTAACTACCCTGACTCAGTGCTAGGGAATCATGGGAACTGCAGTTTATTGTGGCACCAGAACTCTCTGACAGAGAAGGCTCAATGTCTCAGAAAAAAATACAATTCCCATGATTCCCTAGCACTGAGCCAGGGCAGTTAAAGTGGACTCAATTTGCACTATTTCTGGCAGTCTGCAAAGGCTGATAGCCTTTCTATCCGATGCACAGTAGACTTCTATCTGTTCCTGGATATGGTCAAGCATTTGGCCACTACTGTTTGCCACATTTGTGCTTCAAGGAATTATTTTTTAAAACTCTCCAAAGTTTCCATGCCTTTCATTTGTGCAATGGAACAAACAAACAACGGGTGGTTTGTGAAGTCGTAGGCATTCATGGCCAGCATCCATAGTTTTTTGTGGATTTTTGGGGGTGTATGGCCATGTTCTAGAAGAGTTTCTTTCTGACGTTTCACCAGCACCCCTCCCTACCCAGGGTCTCACAGTATATATAGACCCACTCTTTTTCATTCCAGTATTCTCTGAAGATGTCAGCCACAGATGCTGGCGAAACGTCAGAAAGAAACTCTTCTAGAACATGGCCACACAGCCCGAAAAACCCACAAAAAACTGGTGGTTTCCCCATCAAAGATTTGCAACTGCCTGTGGTTTTAATCAAGATGTGTGGTATAATTTTCAAATGGCATAAGCCACACTGCTATAGTAGAAATGGCAAGAATCATCTCAAAGCATGTTCTGGAGGAAGTTTATTGATCAGAACATTAAGCAAATACCTTGCTAGCTCTAACAGGTGTCTTTCAAGGCCAGTGTTGCATAGATTATGCTCTCCTGCACCAAAAGATCTATAAACCATGTAGTAGCTTATAAACAGTGATTACAGCCAGAAAAAAAACTGGCTTTGGTGATACTTATTGCATGACAGTGCCTCGAGACTGGAACTGCTATGTTCCTCAACGCAGTTAGAGCGTCCCTTTTCAGAGATGCTCAATGTGCTTGCAATAGCGCTAGTCCCTAGGTGAGAAATGTCGCTGCCAAGGTAGTTGCAATATTTACAATCACATGGTGTCAGTGACTCCTTCTCTCCATCTGTCCCACCTCCCCCACACCATTCCCAAACAGGATGATTGCCTTTTAAAAAAAAATCCATTTCTTTAATTTTTTTAAAAAATTCAGTCGCAGTAGCAGAGTTCAAGAATTGCATGAAAAAGTTAAGATAAATAAAAATAAATTTTACAAACCCAAAGGCATGTTGAGCAGGACATAGGGCAGGGAGGCATGGTTGAGGGGAAGTCAAGAAGAGAGTGCAATGGCGGCAGCAGGCCCAGTCATATGACTGCGAAGATATTGACTGTTCTGAAAGCAATATGTTTCCATTTTTTAAAAAGTGACATGATTGGTGTGTCAGCAGGACTCATGTGGTAATGACGTATCCAGCCACTGGGACCCCTGGCAAGCTTCATGCAGGCTGTGGCTGCATAGTTTTCAACTCTCCCCTGGAATCTTGATGCTTTTGTATGACTGTGCACACAATTCACATGGGCATTTCTCAGTGCTAAGAGGAAAAATTACATAGGGATCAGCTTTTCCTTTAAAATTAAGTTCTGACATAATTGAAAGGGATATTCATGTGGGATCTAAGCCATCCAAAAGTTTTTAAGACTCTTCTGTCTTGATTTATGTTGGGAGGGCTGAATGTTTCTTCATGCTATGGGATGTTTCTGTCCTTGGTATCTTTGGCTTTAACCTTGGAAGCTTTTCATCCTGTTAGAATACTGATAAAACAAAGATACTGCAGCTGCTTGTAATGGGAGAGGCAAAGCTGTCTGAGTAGTACTTTTTACTGGAGCAAACATGTGCAAGTTTCAAGCCTCAAGGTCATCTCCAACCATAAAAGCAAAGGGGTGGGAAAGGGATGACAGTGAGCACATTCAGGCTGTGACCGGGAATAAACCTCATTTCATGGTATGGCACTGCCAAGAAGGTGCAGACCAATGGCTAAATTGCTGGACCTGAGTCCAGGTTGTCTAAATAGAAAGGAAATGAGCAGCTCCTAAAATTATTCTACACTGTCTACTTAGTTACAAATTCAGAATTAGGGGGGTCATTCACAATCTTCTTCTTCTTCTTTTTTTTTTTGCCCCAAGGAGATGTGGATCACTACACTGATGCATATCGGATTTGTTGTTCCTATTTTGTTTTGTGTTTGCAAATCTCTTTGGGTCATTGTAACCCCTGTGTTATTCACACATGCCATTATTTCAGGTTAAAATGAAGCCACTTCTCTTCCTTTCAAGAAGCAATAATGATACAGAGCAATCCAAATAATTCAGAAGCTTATTCACACTGCCTATGATGCAGATCTTTCAGGAAAACCTGGGTGGGGGGATGGTATCGAATATCCCAGGTTAAGTGAGGGTTTTGCCAGCCCTTCCCCCCAAAAGTGCATTGAGTGCATTCAGGACATGACTGAACAACAAGGATTCAACCTGGATTCATCCCAGATTCATCCCAGATTACTTTCTTAGCGTGAATGGGGCCTTGGAAATGTTTTTTGCCCCAACTTCAAAAGCCCACATTAACAAGAGGCTAAGAAAACTGAGAGGTGAAGGTCTGTTCAGCTGGCAATTGGGGCACAGAAGGATAATATTTCCACTCCTTCCAGCAAGCAAGACTAAAGGAATTGCACCAGGGTCCTGCTTCTGGTTGTCCTAGGGGGGTTGCAGACTGCCAGAAATAGTGTGAATTCAGTCCACTTTTAGGGTTAGGGTTAGTGCTAGGGAATCATGGGAACTGTTATTTTTCTGAGACATTGAGCCTTCTCTGTCAGACAACTCTGATGCCACAATAAAATACAGTTCCCATGGTTCCCTAACTCTAACCCTAACCCTAAAAGTGGACTGAATTCACACTATTTCTGGCAGTCTGCAACCCCCCTAGTCTTGCTTGCAGATGGAGTGGAAATGTCATCCTCCTACACTCTGATCCCCAACTGAACAGACTCCCATCTATCAGTACAGCTGCTGCCTGGTGAAGTAGGTTTGGAAGGGCATTTATGGTCTTTAGTGCCAGAATTGCACTAATTGCAACTACACAGTTGCATCACTAGGGTTGGTGTCATCCCCATGAAGTAAACTCATGTCACCACCAGTCAGGTAGTCACTCCAGCAGAGACTGGTGAGAACTGCCCAAGCTGCCTGGCACACTCCCACAGCCACCCCCTGCCATCTGCCATGGCTATGGGTAGAGGTGAGCTGTGCTCCCCAAGGTGGAGCCCTTTCACCGAGTCCATCCTTGGCTGCAATTGGCCTGCCATGGCTGCCACTTCCCATCTGGGCTTCTCTACAGCCTTGGGCTCTCTAGCTTGAGAGAGCTCAAGGCTACAGAGAAGAACAGATGGATAGCAGTGACTGCAGTGAGCTTGCAACCAGCTCACCATAGTGTCACTTCCTGTTTGGGCTTCTCTATAGCCTTGGGTTCTCTTGGCCAGGGTTGAGAAAACCCAAGACAGTGGAGAAGAATGGATGTGAAATGACAGCAGCTATCTGCTGTCACCCCCTGACAACTGGCTGGGCAGGAAAGAGAGGCAATGGCATCAGGAAGGGGAGAAGTCTGTGGCATCACTGCTGCTGCCACCGGCTGCATCTCTCTTTCCCTGAAGAGGCTGCTGGATAGCAGCAGCACTGCACACACACCACAGCAGCTATAGCGGGTGGAGGGCCTAACAAGAAGTCACCTTCCCCTCACTGAGTCATCACCCGGTGCATTCCATACCTCCTGCACCCCGTAGTGTCACTCCTGAAATGACATAGTGATCATGAATATGGAGCAGTTATGGAGCCATAACTAGATTACAAATCAATTACAGCGTTAGTGTGCCAGGTGTTTTCTTCATGAATGAAAATTAAAATGGAACTTGCAAAGCAGTACACAAGCTGTAAGGGAGATGCACCGTCAGGCATGGACAAGAGATGGGACTCAAATCCATTCCCCATAGCACTGTTGCAGGAGACATGTTTGTTGTAGAAATAGGGAGGGGGAGATACAGAGGAACAGATCATTCATTACTCCTTATTCTTGGAACAAAATTTTCCTTTTTGTGTAGTGTGATCTTACAAAAAAAAAAAAAGTACGGTATTACCTTCCCAGTAGTTACCAGCTGAAAGGCCCCCTAATTCTGCACATTACACAAGGAAACAAAATGTTCAACAACCCATATTCAAGCTAATTGCAAGAAGAACAGATTGCATATCGTAACTGCAATTCTTCAAGTGGTCATCTGTGTGGGATATTAAGCTGCCTCTCCCATCCCTGAGCCTTGAAAATATATTGAACTCTTTGTTATTCATCACTCATTTTGTGCAGCACTTTGAAAACAGTTATGAGTCAGTGAAAAAATTCCTGGGCTCATTTTAATAGCTTGCTGTATTTTCCCCCATACCATAACATCAGAAGCAGATATTCTTTCGTGGGTCCCCCTTTGGGCGGAGGCATAGTTGAGGGCAACAAGACACTCCATCAATAATGTGGAACCCCAAGTGACAGCCTTGTGCCAGCCTGTAAAAAAAGGTTTTCCTTGAGAGTCAGCATAGTGTAGTGGTTTGAGCATTAGACTCTGACTCTGGAGACCTGGGTTTGAATTCCCACTCAGCCATGGAAACCTTCTGGGTGACCTTGGGCAAGTCACAGTCTCTCAACCTCAGAGAGACAAAGGTAAAACAAAACCAAAAAACCAACCCTGAACAAATCTAGCCAAGAAAATCCCACGATAGGTTTGCCTTAGGGTCACCATAAATCAGAAACAACTTGAAAGCACACAACACATATATTTTCATTCCAGCCAACTTTTGTTTCTTCTGGTTTTCTGATTCATGAAGGGTAAAGGTTATCTCTGTTCCCTACTTTTTTGTTGTACTTTCTTGGATTTTATGGACTGATGACATTATATGTTGTTGTTTGCCAACCAGAGTATTGCACAGAAACTGGAAAGGTATGATAGAAATGTCTATATGAATGAATAAATGAATGAAATAATAAAAAGCATTACAGTTAGGGTTGCAAATTCCAACCAACCCAGGTCCTGAGGTTTCTGGGTCAAAACCTGAGATCTAGGGATGACTCTTGGAAGGGGCTATTCTCAGATTAAGGTGAAATGAAGAGATTATTCTTTTTCATTTACTTTAGGAGATGGATTAAGAAACACTGAATCTAGTTTGCATCTAGCTACTTCAAGGCACAAGGCAGATGCAAAGCAGAGTGAAAGGTGAGTTCTGGTACTATAATAACTGGGAGGGAAGAAGGAAGAAAATACATAGACCACTCCTTGCAGTCAGTCTTTGCAAGTTGTGGCGACAAATCATTAAGTCCTGAAAACTGTAGTAAACTGGTGATAAACTAGCTAAATTGGAGATTTGCAACCATGTCTTTCCTCTTGCCTGGAATGTAGCCCACTGAAACTGGAGAATTTGCAGCTACATCATTATCCATAAAAACTGGAGATTAGGCCCAGAGCCTGAGATTTGGCAACTCTTAAAGTTTCAAGTTAACAGATCTGAGAACTAATGAGATACATGATCTTCTCAGCCAAACCTTTATAGAATTACTGCTCGCATTTATATTCAGAAAATATGGTCTAGGCTGAGAGTAAAGAAAGCTGTTAAAATTGGGAATGCATGTCCCTTCAGACACTGCTAGAATCCCTTTGGGATTCCCACAACAGTGGGAGCTCATACCCAAGACCATCTGGAAGGCAGTCTCTGCATACCTCCTTTGACTCTTATAATGAGTGTAAAAACACTGTCCTCATTCTCCCTGATATTTAGTTAAAAGCAGGAGCATCACTAGTGGGGTACCAGGAGTGCACAACACACCAGGTGACACCACTACTCCCCAAGCATCTGCCTTTTGGCAGAAAAGAGCTGTGGCATTCACCTGTGTCTCTTTAAAATATTGAAGAGATGGTGTGAGTAAGGTGAAGCTCAGTGGGAAGAGAAAGGAGTGGTCCCCAGGTTATTTTTTAATTTATATTCTATATTTTATTTTTTAAAAAAGTAACTATTATTTTTAAATTTTCTTTAAAAACATATCTTACAAAATGTTCACTTTAACTACATGAAGCAATGCATATGTAAATACATTTTGACTGTACATATGATATTGTAATTTAAAGGTATAATTTCAATTTTGCTAGTGTTTTATGTCACAACTATTACCATTACATTCAGTGATATATGGGAATTATGATTTATGAGTGACATTAGTATAAAAAACATTACTAAGGATTCTGTATGGTGTGGTATGGAAGGAAGTCAATGGGGTGTGTGACACCACGAGTTACCAACCTTAGTGACCCCAACCCTAGTGACACCAACTCTAGTGACACCACTGGCTAAAAGACCTCTCAGTTTTCTTAGCTTCTTGTTAATGTGAGCACTTGTATTCTACAGCCACATTCTGCATGTAGAGAGATCCCTACACCAGCTCCATTAAGGCACTGAAGCACTGAAGTACCTGTGACTCTTTGGTGAATGGGACCAGTTTGTATAAATTTTGTATTTCTTTTTGAGTACAAGTTCAAGGCGAATTGTTGTTGTTGTTGTTGTTGTTAAGCACCCTCGAGTTGATCCCAACTCATGGTGACCCTGTGGATAAGACATCCCCAAGACTCCCTATCTTTTACTGCTCTGCTTAGGTCCTGTAAATTCATGCCCATGGCCTCCTTAATAGTCCATCCATCTCTAGCATGTGGTCTTCTTCTCTTTCTACATCCCTCCACCTTTCCTAGCATTATTGTCTTTTTCTATAAGTAATGTCTTTTTATGATGTGGCCACAGTATGACAACTTCAACTTTATCATCTTAGATTCCAGGAAGATTTCAGGGTTGATCTAACTGTCTACCGTATCCTCAGCACTCTTCTCCAGCAGCACATCTCAAATGAATTGATTTTCCTCTTATCCACTTACTGTCCATCTCTTGCATCCATACATGGTAATAGGGAAAACAATGGCTTGTATGATTGTAACTTTTGTGCTCAGTTGTATATCTTTACATTTTAGAATCTTTTCTAATTTTTTCATAGCTGCCCTCTCCATTCCCAATCTTTTGTTCTCTTGACTGCAGACCCCATTCTGATCAATGTTTGACGCAAGGTATGGAAAGTCTTACTGTTTCAATTTCTTCACTGCCTAGTTTGAATTTGTGTAGATAGATCTTCTGTAGTCATTATTTTTGTTTTCTTTATATTCAACAGCAAACCTGCCTCTGCACTTTCTTCTTTGACCTTTCTTAGTAGTTGTTCCAGGTCTGTGGTTTTTCTGCTAGTATCGTGTCAACTGCATATCTTATGTTATTGATATTCCTTCCTCCTATCTTCACTCCTGCTTCTGTGTCCAAGCCTGCTCTTCTTATGATATTTTCTGCACACATGTGCAGAAATTACCTGACCCCTTTGCCAACTGGGAATCATTCTGTTTCTCCACATTCTGTTCTAACTGTAGCCTCTTGTCCTAAGTACAGATTTCTCATCAGAATTATCAATTGTGGTGGCACTCCCATAGCTTTTCATGAACTAAGCAATCAAATGCTTTCTATAGTCTGTAAAACACATGCTGATTTTCTTTTGGAATTCTTTGGTGCACACCATTAGCCATCGTACATTTGCAGTGTGGTCCCTAGTGCCTCTTCCTTTTCTGAACCATAAACTGGATGGGCCACTGTTGGTGGCTAGGGGTTGCATTGACCCCATAGGAGATTTTGGAGAAAAAGCTTCATTTGGGGGAGAAATCAGTTTTACTCTCAAATACCCCCCAAATGCCCTCTTAAGAGGGAGGGATTTTTATCATATGTCTTTGCCTCCAGCCCATTTCAAGGTCAGAAAAGGCCTTTTTTATATAGTAGAAATACACACTCCTTTTTAAGTTGCTGCTGCTGCTGCTGTTTTTGTTGTGCACCTTCAAATCCTTTCTGACTTATGACAACCTATCACAGGGTTTTCTGGGTCTGAGAGTAAGTGACTCATGCAAGGTCACCTAGTAGTTTTCCATGGTGGAATGGTGAATTGAACCCTGCTTTCCAGAGTCATAGTGCAACTGAGACCGCTCCGCCATGCTAAGTGAGAAATGACTTGAAGGTACACAACAACAACAACATATAAAGAAGCATGTATTTCTACTACATAGCACAGTTAAAGTGTCCCTAAAATGACATCAAAAAAGCTGTGAAAGAGAAGAACCAAATAGGAACAGATGAGTAGTAGAAGGAAATGGACTATAAAACCAAATTTAAAAACAAATAAACAATGAATTGAAGAAGCTTTGTCCTAAGACTCCACCCAGGCCTGGATTTTTGAGGAATTCAGCAGAAAGTAATATTCTGCATATTCATGGACATCTGAAGGCAGAGAGTGAAGGATTTCTCCCCCTCATTCTGTCAATATGATGCTGCATTGAGCTAAAGTTAATGTTTTGCAACCTGATGCCCTCCAGATGTCTTGGGCCACAAATCCCATCACTCAAAGCCAGCAGGGAAGAGGAAGTTCAGCAGTTCACTTTTATCTGATGAATCAGGATACACTTTTACCAAAAAGAAAAAAAAAAGGGGGGGGGAGAAGTAACTCATGTTCTCTTATGAATGAATTATTGTTACTTTCTACATGTCAATCATTTGTTTTAAGTCAATGTGTTTTAGTTTTACTTGTGGAGATGGGCAGTTTGAGTATAACAAAAGTAATAATTAACACATCCTGTCTGAGCTTAGAAGTTAAGCAGGGTCAGTCCTGGCCACTACTTGGATGGGAGACTGCCAATGAATACCAGGTTTTTGTTTTTGTTGTTGTTGTTGTTGTTAACCACCCACAAGTCGATCTTGGCCCATGGTGATCCTGTAGATGAGACATCTCCAAGACTCCTGTCCTCTAGTACTCTGCTTAGTTCCTGTAAACTCATACTCGTGACCTCCTTAATAGAGTCCTCCATCTAACATGTGGCCTTCCTCTCTGTCTGCTTTCCTCCACCTTTCCTGGCATTCTTGTTTCTTCCAGTGAGTCATGCCTTCTCATGATGTGCCCAAAGTATGACAGCCTCAGTTTTCTGGGAGTTTTCTGGCTCAATCTGCTCTAGGACCCATTTGTTTTACTTTTTGACTGTCCACAGAATCCTCAGCACTCTTCTCTAGCACTAGATCTTAAATGAGCTGATTTTCTTCATATCTTCTTTTTAAACTGTCCAGTTCTCAAATCCATACATTGTAATAGAGAAAACAAAGGCTTGTATGATTTTAACTTTTGTGCTCAGTTGTATAGCTTTGCATTTTAGGAATTTTTTCCCCTAGTTCTTTCATAGCCACTTTCCCCAATCTTATAAGCTTATCGTATGGCACTTCAAAGAACAGGAACGGAAAGGAATGCAAGGGAATGGAACGGAGCAAAAATGCATTTTACTGCACGGGAGAACGCCACCAATGCCGCCAGGAGTCCACGATCCATTCCCCAGCTGTTCCTGGCAGCCAATTTTTTGAAGGACACATCCTTCAAAAATCGGCCACCAGGAACGGCTGGGGAACAGATCGGGGACTCCTGGCGGCGTCGGTGGTGTTCTCCCATGCAGTAAAATGCATTTTTGCTCCGTTCCGTTCCCTTGCGTTCCATTCCGTTCCTGTTCTTTGAAGTGCCATATGATAAGCTTATTAATCTTGATCTGATTTCTGGCTGCAGTCCCCATTACTACCAATGTTTGATCCTTGGTATACGAACTCTTTTACTATTGCTAGTTATTCATTGTCTAGGTTGAATTTATTTAGATTCTCCATGGTCATTATTCTTGTTTTCTTTATGTTCAACAATAAGCCTGCCTTTGCACTTCTTTCCTCAATCTTCCTTAGTAGTTGTTCCAGGTCTGGAAGGTTTTCTGCAAGTATTATGCTGTTGTCTGAGTATCTTAGATTGTTGATATTCCTTCCTTTTATTTTCACTCCTCCTCCCTCTTTGTCCAAGCCTGCTTTTCTTGCAATATGTTCTGCACATAAGTTGAGCAAGTAGGGTGATGAGATGCAGTCTTGTCTGTCCCCTTTGCCAATTGGGAACCACTCTGTTTCTCCATGTTCTTTTTTGACAGTTGCCTCTTGTCCTGAGTACAAATTCCTCAGCGGACTACAAGGAATAGCAGGTACTGTCAGCTATAACCCAAAGGAATGAACTGGTAAAACCACTTCTGAGATTGCTTTGTGTAAGAAAAGCTTATGACATTCATAGAGTTGCCAGAAGTCAATAGGGGACTTGAAGGCAGATAAGTACACACACAAAATCAGTGTGGTACTTCCAGAACCCAGCATTTTATCCAAGTTCAACTTGCAGAACTTGACATAGTGTACCAATCTCATACATTACAACATTTTACGGATGAAAAGTGGAAACATCAGAGTATGGTCAAGATGTTAAGCAGGTTTTTATGTGTAAGAAAGGAGGCTGCTTCATGGGATGTATTTTTTTTAACTTTTGTATATCTTTAAAATTATTTTATACTGTTTGATGTGGTGGTTTAATTGTTTTTAAAAAACAGGAAAATCTGGAAAGAGACCTCAGATTAGCCTATGAAAACTCAAAGCTATTTCTGTTGTGTGGCCATAGCCCAATAGCAAGGGAATTATTTTTTAATAATTGTATCATTGTTTTCAATTTTTTATTGTTAAGTTTTAAAAGTGATTCTCTTTGGTTGCCACCTTTGGTCCCACTCTGGCCTACAAATTAATTAATTAAATAAATAAAACTAATTAAATAAAGTTATTAATGAGGAACACACAAGGCAGGACAGCTGTAGCAGATTGCTTTTGCCTGAAGCTCTTGGGAAGAACAACATTCCATCCCCTCCTATCTTTTCCCTCTTGTTGAGCTACTGAGTAGGTAAAGGTAAAGGTAAAGGTATTCCCCATTGATAAGGTTATCAAATTGTGTCCGACCATAGGGGCCGGTGCTCATCTCCGTTACTAAGCCGAAGAGCCAGCATTGTCAGAGACTACTCTGTGATCATGTGGCCAGCATTATTGCACAGAACACTGCTTACCTTCCCACCGAAGTGGTACCTATTTATCTACTTTGCATTTGCATGCTTTCGAACTGCTAGGTTGGCAGAAGCCAGGACTAGTGACAGGAGCTCACCCCATCATGCAGCACCCGGGCCTCAAATTGCCAACCTGCATATCTTGCAATCAACAGAGTCGGTGTCTTAACCACTTGAGCCACTGCATCCTTGAGATACTGAGTACAAACTACTTTTGCACTTTATACCCAGGTTGCAGCAGTTGAAATATGCTGGGGACAAAGGAGGAAAGTGAGACAAGTCGTGAGGAACTGGGCCATTTTTTAAAAAAGCTGAAACTGTGCAATGAAAGAGGGTTAACTGAAACTATCCCTGCCAAATTGAGATAGTTGGAGGGTATGGAATCTGTACTAGAGTGGAATTTGTACCATAAAAATGTGTACTTGACAGATGCTAGTTTATAGTGAAGAAGACAGAAGCTAATTTGGACGACAGCTCCCAAATGCCTTAAAGAAAAAACTAATAAAAATGCTTTGTCTCATCATCCTTCCCTGCTCATTTTTGGGAAACGCTTGAGAAAGTCCAATGCCAAACCTCCAGCTGCAGTAACCAGGGAAAAAACAGGGTGGAGCTTATGGTCTTCCATTTGAGAGTTGTGTGGACATGTCTCCTTTAATGCTAGGGTGGAGCAAAGCGAATCCAGAATCCAAGAGAGCAGCCCAGAAAAACAGAACATCTGGAAGGAGACCTCAGATTAGCCTCTGAAAACACAGAGTTATTTCTGCTGTGTAACCATAGCCCAAGAGCAAGGGAATTTTTAAAAAATAACTGTATTGTATTGCATTACATTACACTCCTTCATTTTATAGTGTGGAACTCAGTGTGGTTTATAAGATTAAATGAAATAAATATAAATAAAAGTACATGTAGATTAAAAATATGCAAATATGTTTAAAATGTCATTAAATGGTCTATAAAACCATTTCAAACATCTCCATTTGAAAGCAAATTATTTTTTATTAAACATATTTTAAACATAAAAACAAACTTTAAAAACAATACATTT
This sequence comes from Phrynosoma blainvillii, assembly GCA_026167975.1. Lineage (NCBI taxonomy): Eukaryota > Metazoa > Chordata > Lepidosauria > Squamata > Phrynosomatidae > Phrynosoma > Phrynosoma blainvillii. Next base: position 276,829,616 of record JANUYF010000002.1, on the reverse strand, counting down.
CTATCTTACACAGACATCCATAATAGCTTATAATTATACACATTTATAAATTATAAATGTAATACAATACATTAAAGAAATCCCTTTTCTTATAAAACAGTCCTCATAGTCCTGTTGAATAAAAAGCACTTCATGTGCCAACAAAAGGAGAGCAACAAAAGAGCCAGTCCAGCCTCCCTAGGAAGGGTGTTCCAGAACCTAGGAGCAGCCACCAAGAAGGCCTTGTCTCTGGTTCCCACCAAACATGCCTTCAAGAATGGGAGGACAAAAATAAATGTACATACACACACAGCCTGTAAGATTTCCACATTAGAACAGACTCAACTGGCAGGATACATTCCTTTAGATAACCTGGATTATCCTTATCAATTCAACGTTATGACCAAAACATTCTGACTCTCAGATAACAGTATGGTATATTCTATTAATCAGTAATGGTATATTCTAAAAAGATGCTATCCAAGATCTGGCATGATTTCTAGAACAACTGGGGACTGGCAAGGGTTTATCAAACTTGATCCAAATTATTTGATATATGTTTCTTTTTTTAAAAAAAAATTAAAATGTTAATTAAAGTAAGGAAAGATATAGATATATAGATACAGATATAGACAGATATAGATTGAGGGCCTCTGCGGGCTGGCCTGGAGGAAGAGATGGGGCAGGGCAGCTACATGCCGGCCACCCCAACCCCATGCTGATGCCGTCCTGACACCGTGCGCCATCAGGATGCCCTCCCAGCACACTGTTCTGACCCGCTGCGGAGGAAAGGGTGCTGAAGAGCCGTACACTGGCTCTTAGGGCAGCCTTTTGCCACCCCTAAAAGGGGCAGCATTTTGCCAGTCTTTTAGGGGCAGCAAAAGGGAGGATTGGGGCTGCAGCATGGGGTAGCCGCAGCCCCGATTCACCGCTTCCGGGGACGTCCCAGAACTGCCAGTCTGCAATTCCCCATAGTTCTGTATCCAAGGATAGGGCGACTCCACAAATAACACAAGTACACAAATTGCTTTGTGTGGATAGGGCCACAACTATTTATTGGTTACAGTTGCAGATGGTAGAATTCAAAGACATAGGGCCTTTACAGATGGGTGGCCATGGGCCGCCCCAAGAAGCTGCGGATTGGGACTGAGGCTGCCCCACACCTTGGCCCCGATCCACCCTTATGGCACCTCTGAAAAGGAGTGCTAAAATAGGGCTCCTTTCAGAGCAGCCAAAAGGGGTGCCGGAAGAGGCGCCGGGCGTCTCTTCCGCACTCCTTCTGGCTCAGCATGTGTGGACGCTGAGCCAGAAGGATGTCATCGGAGCATCTGCCATGTGCAACAGTGGATGCTCCAATAACATCCTCAGGAAGGGGTTGGGGCGCCCGGCGTCCGGCTGCCCCTCCCATTCCTGGGCTTGAAGATGACGCTTTTCGCCATCTGTATCTGCCCATAGCTGCGTTAGTCTGTAGAATGGTATGTAGAGAAATCTTGTAGCACCTTTGAGACTAACTAAAGAAAGAAGTTGGCAGCATGAGCTTTTGTAGGAATCTGAGAAAGTAGACTTAAATCTATGAAAGCTCATGCTGCCAACTTCTTTCTTTAGTTAACTGCAGATGGGTTGGATCCAGGCAATGACCAACTCACCTGTTGATCAATGAACCAACTCCTGGCCGGTCTGCAGAGGCCCTCAATCTATATCTACTGAAAATGGAAGTGAGCAAGAGGGGATTGACTGAGGCACAGACACCTCACCTGCTCAAGCCCCATGGATCCCCGGGGTGCCATAAAAACTTATGCCCATGCCTGGGTGGCTGCTGGTGCTTCAAGAGGAATTGCCCAAATGCAGAAAGACAGTTCTTCAAATGCCCTAGAACCCAACCAGAGTAACAACAGCAGTTCACTATGTTGGGTTCCAGAACCAATGGGATTCAAACAAGAGCTTGAACCACATTTGCCAACACTCCACCTCTCTCTCCACAGCATCCAAACTGCCTGCTGGGAGAGACAAGCCAGAAAGCAGCCATGCCAGGGCCATCGAAGCTACACCTTCCATCCCAGACAGTAACACGGCCACACAGTGAGTCACGCAGCCCCATATATATATATAGAGAGAGAGAGATAAGTAGTTTTGAAGGCATATTTGGTGGGACAAGTAGGACTTGAAACAAAAAGTTGTAGTTTGACATTCTCTCATTCTGTTAGTCAGCCAGTCAATCCCATTTCCATGATTCTCCATTCCAGTAATAATACCCCCCCTTCCTTCTGCCATTGCAGTCAAACACCAATGTGGACACATTGAACTCACTCAGTCCAACAAATCTAATTTCAGTTTTCTTCACTGTGGTTCAAGTATAAGTTCAATTACAAAGAGCCATATAGACCTTAAAATATATACACCCAATTACTGTTATGTAGATGCTACATAACAGTACATACTGGAAATATAATTGTACATACAAGATTGGAAATTGCATTCCTCAAGCACATTTGCATGAATGAATATGACATGAACTAGAAGACCATGTATGAGTACCATCCCAAGGGCTGGGAGATGAAATCTTATTACTAAAGGGTATTCCACTGACATATTTTGACTTCACAAAATACAATTTAACACACATATATCATCATCTTGAGCAAGAAGCAAAGCCATCCTGTATTTGAAACTGTTATTGAAACAATAACAAATATTTCAGTTTATAATGACAAAACATACAATACACTCCTGGTTTTTGTAATTAATTTTGAATGTAACTAGAAGTAGGCCACTTGGAACTTTATCCCCCCCCCAAAAAAAAGATTACTTGATATGGTAGTTGTAGTTAGGATGAGAAATCTGATGAAGTCAGCTGAAAAAGCAAACTTTGCAGTAGGTTAAGAAGGAAGAAAGACAGGCCTAGAAAAGTAGATGACACAACCATGAAGTAATAATGGCAGTGAGACATGATACTCTGTTGTAATTGCTACAAAGTATTTTAGGAAGCTCATGCAGCATTTACACAGAGCTGAAAGTTCAAAGGTCAGCATGCATGAGAGTGAGCCCTACCTCCCTCCAGACTAACACATTGCTATAGTATAAACCATTCCAGATGTACAAAAGAACCTACGGCAAACATTCAATAGCGTCTGGGATCCGTATGGCTGAATTCCCTGATAACGTCGGCCCAGTGTTGGTCTAGAAAGACTACTTGCTTTCAAAACAAAGAAATAAGAGGTGAGAACTGGACTTCTGCAGGTCATTTCATGGCTTTCTTTAGCAGTCTGCATAATGTTTGCTAGGAAAACAAATACATTACCCTCCATACTTCATACCATGAGGGGAAACAAGAAAGATTTTAATATGATCTAAAAACACCAGTGTGTTTATTTGTCTTGTTTCCAGCAAAATGTCATGATGCAAATACATGGATATTCTCTCTTCAGTATGAAACTAAAGAAGAATCAATTAGTAAGGAATGGAAGAAAAATAAATGGAAGAGATAATAAGACAATATCCACAGGAAAGAGTTGCACTATGGAGCTGTGTCAATGGTTTCTGCACATCTCTGTAACCTGGTTCTCATCTGCTCATTTGTTTGCTTATCTGTGGCAATAGGTGGAGCAAAATGTCTGGTTTTCTTCAGATGAGAATGTAGAGCACTTCCCACTTTCCCTAGGTTGCCTTCATGGTCCTATGCATATTGTTTAAACCCTAAACTATCTATGGAAAGGGTCAAAACTCAAAGCAGGAGAACTCAATGTTTGCTATAGTTTGATATCTTTTTATTTCCTCTGTGACTTGCTGTTGTACACAAACAGAAATCCTGGCACCAGCACTTGCATCACTCTTCTTGCTTTTGTCTAAGGCATGGGAATGCTGCTGCAACATTCCCCATTGGACTCTTTGAGTCATGGTAGGAATTTACTTGTATTTGACTTTTGTGGCCAATGGAGGCTCCTTGCTTCTCTTGTGGGAGATACAATTTATTATCACCAGCTCCAAGAGCCAGCATGGTGTAGTGGTTTGAGTGTTAGACTAGGTCTACAGGAGATCAAGTGTCCGGGAAAGCTGCCAACACGTGGCTGATAAGGACAGGGCCCTTTTCCAAGACACAAACACAGTTGCAAGTAACGTACCACTGTTTGCTTGCAGCAGGCAACCAACAAATCCAGAGTTCCGAAAGGCAAGTCCAGAGAGCAATCCAAGGTCCAGGGTTATCACGAACAGGTAGTCCAGAGCCGTTCCAAAGGTCACAAGATTCAAACAGTCTAGAGTCAAGCCGAGAGCCAAGAGCTTTCACCGGGGAATCCAAGATAAGCCTTGATGGAGAGCATGGCTTTTCCCAGCTGTTTATCTAGCCTCAGCTCCTCTCTCACAGGTGTTTATCTTTAGCTGTGCATTTCTCAGCTAACCTTCGAGAACGCTGCAGCCCCGCCCTATCTGTTCTCCTCTGAGCAAAGGTAGGGATCTCAATCTCTTGCTCCTCTGCTTCTTCCAGGCCTGAAACCACTGCTGGGGAAAGGCTTTCTGCTGGAGGAAGGCTAGGCTGCTGAGGAGGGAGGCTAGGCTGCTGAGGCAGGGGCTGTGCCTCAATGGGTCCCACACAGCTAGGTCCAGGTTCAGCTAGGTTATGGGAGCTGGTAGCACCAAGCTAGGACCTGGCTCCACATCCTCCCCCTCAGAGTCCTCCAAGTCCTCAACCTGGCTGTCCCTGACATCAAGCTAAGAATACCTGTTCAACCATGAAAAGAGACTGGATGATCTTGGGCAAGAGACTGGATGATCTCTCAGACCCAGAAGATGAAGAATTCAAACTCTCGCTGAACAAATCTTGGCAAGAAAAACCTGTGATAGGCCACTTTAGGGCCACCATATGAAATGATTTGAAAGCACATAACAACAGCAAGCCCCATGTGATTTGGCCTTAAGGCACTGTTGCTGAAGTTGTATAGTGCATGAAGTACTATATCTGTGTTTGAGTGGTGGAGAAGGGAATCCTTAATCCTGTCATCATCCACATGTGGGCAACCTTTGCCCTCCAAGGGCTGTGTGAAGCATTGGTCTGTGCCCTAGCATGCCTGTGAGCATGGCCAAAACCAGAGGTGTGTCAGAACAAAGCTAGCAGTGAGCATGCTGAGAGCTGGAAATCCTTTCTTCACATACACAAACACACACCCTGAGTAAATGTCATGAAGAAGATGGTATTTAAGGTATGGCGCAACACAATTATGTGCCTCTGACCTTGTTATTGCTGTTGTTGTTGTATGCCTTCAAGTTGTTTCTGAATTATAGCAATCCTGAAGTGAAACTATTATGGGGTTTTCTTGGCAAGATTTGTTCAGAGGAGCCTTCCCCTGAGGCTAAGAGCATGTGACTTGCCCAAGCCACCCAGTGGGTTTCATGGCTGATCCAAAGAGTTATTTGTCAGGGTGTGGAAAGCACAGTTTTGATGGGACGGTTAGGTACATGTGGGTTAACTTTCCCTGGCATCATCCTTCTCCTGCATATCACACTTTCCATATCTCCATTGGAGAGGCATAGTTGTGGTGACAAGAGGGATTTCATTAAGGCAGGCATACAAAATGTGTCAGTAGGTAGGGGCCCAAATAAACTTCTTAGGGCTGCAAATAGGCTTTTATGAAATATTAATTAATTAATTAATTAATATTAACTAGAATCAATTAATATGAATTCAGTGCTCCTCCTCCTCTGCCCAGTCCTCTCCTCAGGAGAAAGCCAAGTGGCGGAGCAGCCTTGGCTGTTCTCCTCTTCTGCCTAGGCTTCTCCTTAGGAGAAGGCCGAGCAATGGAGGAGCCTTGAGGGGTGAGCATTTGTCCCTCTTTCTCGTTCACTGTCCAGCTTTCTCAAGAGAAATCCAGGCAGTGGAGGACCCTTGAGTCATTCCACATCCTCACGGGCCACCCAAAATCTTTTGGCGGGCCACATGTGGTCCACGGGCCGTATGTTGTGCAGGCCTGCATTAAGAGAACAAGAATACTGTGAGGTCTGCTGGAGGAGAAGGAAATGTTTCCTCCCAAATTCCCCATCCATCTGCTGCCTCCAGTATCATTTCCTGTGCTTTCCTGAAGGGTGCAGCCTTGGGGTGGGAGAACTATTTGGGGGCTTGGAGGGAGAGCTGCGAGTGGAAAGGTGTATAAATGACATTAATCCTCCCCTTTCCTTTGAGTGGGAGAGCCCCATGTGCCAATTTCCAGATTGAGGTATCTGGTCTCTCTGATTCTACCTTTGCTATTAATAGCAGGGAAGTTAAAGGGAAGCCCCTTTCTATTAGAATTTTATAAAACACAGAACTTCAGGTTGTACAGTTACAGTTTGGGTGAATCCAGCAACGTTACTCTTTTTTGACAAATAATCTAATCCTTTAAGTAGTCTCCCAGCTGGAAAACTGTATAAAGAGAGAAACAATAAATCCAGCATTTAGAGATTATTATGGGTTTGAAATAGGCCTCATGACTTGACTGGATCATCATAAATATTTCCTCTCATCTATAACAGCCAGAAAGTAATGCAATATCCATCTTGAAAGAAACAAATTCCATAAATGGATATATTAACAAGAGTTCAATTCAGACCCAAATCAGGCCTGTGGTTTTGCATAGGTTTCTGTGCCTTGAATATATCACATTCCAGCTGTGATTTAGTACTACAGTAGACTGCTGCTTCCTATATCCAGTAAGTTCAGACTCTCAGATTTCTTAATCAGAAACTACTGAAAAGATGTTATGTGATAGTCAGACATTTCATATGCATGTATAGAAAAGTACAAATGGAGCAATCACAGAAGAAATGGCCCAAGACAGTCATTTCTCTGAACCATCTTGCTACATTTTAGAAGCTTGTATTTCTTACTTTTATCCCTACTAACTAGTAGTCTTCGGTGGTTTCTGTACTCTGCTTTTTTTAAGCTATCTGATACAAAGGAGCCCCATTTCACTCCATATGCTAGAGACCTATCAGGTTTTGTGCCCATTGGATACAATTGTTTCTTGCTTCTTGGAAACTTTCCAGGGATCAGCAACAAATGGTGTGCCAATTGGCACTAATCCATGGACCACAACTGCAAATAGCATGGTCCTAGATATCTGTTAGGCCTAAGACTGTGAATTTAGTAGAGATTTGTGTTAGGAAAATGCATTTTGGTGGAACAAGAAGGGAACAAAAGGTGGACTCTGGGGGTCAGGAGGCAAATGTGCCCATATCAGCAGTCAGACACCAGGAAAAGGCAGAGTAGCTCCAGAACTCCAGAGTAAGGCACAGCCTAGCAGTACAACTGGGAAACATCTGGTATAAGAACAAAGGACACACTGCTGTTTCAGAAGACCGGAGGGACAGAGGTAGGGGATATAGGGGTTGATGCTCTCTTTCATAGGTGCTACTGTGATATACAGTCTGTTTGGAAAGGGTGAGGGACTTTCAGTGAAAGGTCAGACTGGGCCACTCCCGCTCAAGGAGCTTACACATAAATACAAAGGCACATCCATGTGTGCAAAGTCTCCATGAACAGTAATCCCACCCTCCACTGGAAGAGAAGGAAAAGAGAATATCAAGGGAGGAGAGGGGATATGTATTGGAAACTTTATAGAATACACCAGTTCCTCTCTTTTATGGTAAAGGCAACCTTTAGCAAGTGGCACTCTGATTTTGGGATAGCAAAAGGCTAAGACTATCTAGTTTTACAGCCCTTTCATTTAGAGTACATCTTGTGGATTCTTTGTTTCTTGGGACTGATATGTGTTACACCTATGGATCTCATGTAATTGTCTACACTCCATTAGAACCTCTTCTTTTGAAGATTCTCTGAACTTAGGGCTACACTTGCCAGAATACTCTGGGCTGCCCTGGAGTATTTTAGCCCTGAATTCCTCCCAGATTCATCCCTTACCTTGCTCTCTTCCCCCAGCGACAATGGGTGGCTGCCTCCCCATATGGCCCCTATTCTGCTGAGATCAGAACGAGGCACCCTATTAGAACAAGTCATACTATCAATATTGGGCACCTTGTTCTGATCTCAGAGCAATTCATACTTGCAGTGACAGTACCCAACAATGACCGGGGATGATGAGTGAAATGGCAGACACCTGTTGTCACTGAGACTCCACCCAAAAACCACAGCAAAAAGTGAGTTTCTAAAATACAGGTTAGGAGGTGTGAGCCACAAATTGGGTATAGGCAATGTGAAAACAGTTCAGGCGTGATTCACGGTTTTGGCCCTGCCTTGTGTAAGCAGGATGCCACAAGCCTAGGAGAACTTGTGATAAAACACCCATGTATACAAACCCATGGACTCATTCTGTGTGACAACAAAAAAGAAGTCCTAGAAAAATACCTTCAGGTGAATAAACTGAACAATATTATTCAACAATCATTTTAAATATTAACTCTTCACCCAAGATGTTCAGAATAAACACAGTCTAATAAAAAAAGGAAAACATTATTCACTTATATCAAATATTTGTATTTTCCTCTCTTTTTGTACACAGCACAATTAATTACTTTCAGAATTATACAGTGAAGTTAAATGTCACTGAGAAATATGATGCTAGTTTATTGGACTGACCTTTGAGCACTCCAGGGAGAGTGCCAAACCCCTACGAAAAATGGGAACTTGGCAGGTTGTTTGATGTTAAAGCATTTGGATCCCAAATAATGACGAAATAGGTTGCAAGCATTTGATTCTACTAAGAAGCATTAAGACTGATGATTTATTGACATAAGCATTTCTAAAAAGCAGGGGGTGGGGAATACAGAATCTTTAGAAGAACATTAAAGCCATGTTGGAACATTAATCTTCAAAGCCGGCAAGATGAATTAAATAGCTAACTCATTCAAGCTTGCCATTTTATGAGAAACAAAATTACTAGTGTTTGCTTGATCTCTGTAACACCTCCCCTCTTTACCATTTGTAATCCATTATTAAAAAAAAGTTCCACAGCAACTAGCTGCTGTATTCTATATTTTAATGATCAAACACAATATCATTTCTCAATATTTTGATGAACTCAGATTCTATTCACTACTGCAAACTGAGGTTGACCCAGTGAATCAACTGAAGTTGCATCAATATTGACTATTGCAATTTCCATTTATTCAAATAGTATGTAAGAATTGAGACTAAGAATTTAGGCAGAGACATTTAGGCTAGGCTGGAAGAGAACAATAATTTGGTATGTAGCATTGAAGATTAATCTTTGGTTAAAGATTAAAACAAGTAGAGAGGAGTTTTTAAATTAAAAATAAAATGTATTTAATTTAGTATAATTTCAGGTTGATTTTACAACAGTTTTATCTATTTTGTTTTTGCTTTTTCAATGAACTTCTGTTCAGGAATTATTGTACAGGTCAGCAATAGGATAACTATGGGCCAAATGTGGGCCTTGAAAACAGCAGCCTCTTCCTTTGAGTTGCTGGTCTAAAGGCAAAAATTTTGTGTGGATCTGGGATGGGAACTCTGTTACAATCCAGAAGTTGTTGGGCTGCAACATACAGCTGCCCTAGCCAACAAAGCCAATGATGAGATTTGCAGTTCAGCAGTATCATCCTGAATGCCACACAATTCCGACCCTGATGTAACTAATGGGACATAGCTTGCAAGGAAGGGCATTTTAGAGGGCAGAGGTAACATACTGGACATTACTACATGAGTCCTGTTCTAGCAGCAATCATGCCAGTTTTTTAAAAAAGAGAAACACTGGTTTCATAACAATCATTGTCACACATCTTGTCAAATGCATGATTGGGGCTGTTTCTACCATCACGCTCTCTTTCACATTCACCCTTTGCCCAATGCCCTACCCAGCATGCATTCTGGGTTATTTGTTTTATTTTTATTTTTACTTTTTCACACAATTCCAGAGTTCTAATGTGATTTAAGTAAAAATAATAATAAAGAATTAGAAATAAATAAGTAAATGAAATCATCCTGTTTGTGAATACTGAGGGGGAGGGAGGATAGTCACCATGTGACTGCCAATATCACAACTGCCCTGGCAGCAGTGTTTCACACCTGAGGACTAGTGTCATTGCAAGCTCATTGACAGGTTTTCCCCATCAATAAAAAGGGATGCCCTAACCACACTTTGAGGAAACAGCAGTTATGGGTCAGAGGCATTGTCGTGTGATAAGTGATAAGGCACTTTTTTCTGGCTGTAATCACAGTGTAAAAACCACATGTAATAATATCCACTGTTTTGTGTCTCCTTATATACTTTGCAAATAGAAAATTGTTCTGGCCAAGGTTATAGTGAGATCAGGTTTGATTATCTGGCTAAATGAATTTAACAATCATTAAGAATTTTCATTTCAATCTGTTGTTCCCCTGATTCCCTTTATTTAGCTGAACATTTCAACATTTCTTTCTCATCAGTACGCCATTTTGCTTAGGAAGTGATTGTGTGAAATGTATTGGTGTGCCTTGGAAAATAATCTCGTCCTCTTATGTGAAAAGTCAGAACCACTGTAGTAAAATAAACACTGCTATTAATATTTGGTTATTCTACATTTAACCTAGTTTTGAGAGTATAAATGTCTTATGGTTAAAATACAGGTACAAAAAAGATAATGCCTAGAATTTGCAATCACAGTTACAAAAGCATAACCTAGATTCATGCTTTCATAATTTATGAGCCTTACATATTCAATAGTACAGGAAATATGTAGGGATCATAAAAGTCCCCTGGTTAGTCAGCAGCAGTAATTCTGGCTCATTTTGGCTCCAAGTTAAAATGTGGGTCTTCATCGAAGATTTGGGTGGCCAGGGATCATGGCTTAATTCTGACTATGGGTTTTTGTATGTTGTATTTATCTTGCTGACTTGTCTTAAATTGTTTTAAAATGTTTTCTTGCCTGCACCTCATTCTGAGATATTCTAGATAAGATGGGGTATTTTTTTAAAAAACAACAACAACTAACAAACAGAAAATACCTGCTGAAGGAAAATGCTTTTACCTACCTTGAGAAATAGTATGAGATCTCTCACTCTACAGCATACACTCCAACTCTCCTGATTTGCCAGGAAAAGTCCTAATTGATCCTCTGCCACCGCACTTTTTCAGCAGCTTTTAAAATGTCACACAGTTTCTTTCTTCTTTCTCCACTTTCCCCCTTTCTCCTCAGCTCACTTCAATTGTTGCAAATTGAGTTTAAAGTGTAAAAACAGTTTTCTCTCAATTAACTCAGCAGTGGGCAGGGGGTGCCCAAGGTGACCTAATGGGGTCTTGCCTTCCCTTTCTACTCAAGAAAAAGCAATGTTCTGTAGCCTCCCTAGCCTAGGTGGTCTTCCTCATTAATAACGTTTGTCATCTTGACCACACTCTGATGTTGTTTGGCCACATGTGTCTCAGTTTTAATCTGTGATGCTACAGCATAGCAGATCTTCTTTTAGTGGAACTGTTCCCTAGTACCATACTTGAAAAGAACTTGTTTCTTAGTTCATGGATCCAACACATGGTTGTATAGGGCCCAAAACAAGCCTTCCTTAAAGATCTCATGAGCAAGTCCAGCACTACAATTAGGCAGAGTGAGTTAGCAACCTCAGGCAGTATTTTTTTTAATGTAATGAAAAGGCAGAAAATTGCTAGTTATTTAATTTTATTATTGTCTTTTTTATACTGCCAGGGAGACAGAGTGTTTATGGGACTTTTTTGCCTCCGGTGCCAACATAACTTGGTTAGCCTTGGGTATTATGCACCTTGCCAGGGTGTGAGTGGGATGGAAGACTATTTGCTGCTGTATCTCAGGCAGCAAATTGTCTGGACCAGACTTGCTCATTGTTATCTTGGGAAATAAAATGCTATTATTGATACATCACACCCAGCCATACAATATCAATAGGGATGTTAATTTTGGATCCCTACCCACCCATGTTTCACAGATGAAAACTGGGACAAGCAACATCAGAGTGTGACCAGGCAACAAGGATGGCAGGGTTATTAATGAGGAAGAACATAAGGTAAAGGTAAAGGTATTCCCTGTTGACAAGGTTGTCAAGTTGTGTCCAACCATAGGGGTCTCCATTACTAAGTCGAAGAGCCAGCGTTGTCTGAGACTACTCTGTGATCATGTGGCCAGCATGATTGCACATAATGCTCTTTACCTTCCCACTGAGAAGTGGTACCTGTTTATCTACTTGCATTTGTATGCTTTCGAACTGCTAGGTTGGCAGAAGCTGGGACTAGTGACAGGAGCGCACCCCATCATGCAGCATCCGGGCCTTGAACTGCCAACCTGCCAATCTTGCAATCAACAGAATCAGCATCTTAACCACTTGAGCCACTGCATCAAGAACATGCAAAATTACTATTTGAAGCAGAGAACCCCTGGAATATATGTACTGGATTCAGAAAAGCATATTAAAAGAAAAAAACCAAAGGAACCTACTCATGTGGCAAGACTTCACCCCTGTTCTCCTTCTTGCTGAGTTAATTGAACATGGGCCACTTTTGTCATTTGAACTCACTTTACATCAATTGAAATAAGCCAAGGAGGAAGAGGGAAAGTGGGAGGAGGAGAAAAAAACTGGGACATTTTAAAAGCATCTGAGAAAGTAGGATGGCAGAAGATTCATCAAGGCCATCCATGGCAGATCCCAACATTGGGAGGAAATGTGTCTAAAATACCAGTTTATTTCTGAAAACACTGTTTACTTAGGCCTCGTCTTCATTTGCTGGAACACTCTAGTGAAATCATAACAATGTAGGTTGAAAGGGCCCTAGATTCTGGAAGATTCAAATAAATTTGAAGCATTTATTTATTTTATATCCTACTTTTCTCTCAATATGGGATCCAAGGCAACTTTCAATAAAATTAAAAGTAAATATAGCTAAAACAGTGTATAATGCAATTAAAATTAAAATTAAAATGCATACCCAATGAATCTCCAAACTTGTGTTATTACAACACCCAATGAATCTTTAAATGTGTTCCTGCACTATATTTTTTATGAATGTAAGTCTTCAATCACATGATTTAATTCTTCAAACAAACAAAAAACAAACAAAGCAATAAACAATATCCTTAGGTACAGAAAAATAATATGACAGGAAATACAGTAAAGGATTCTCCCTAGGCTGCAGTTTTCTCATAAGCAAATATTCTGTTACCTAAGTTCTTACATCTGGAGACTGAAGTGACACAGTCGAGACACAGGTTTACCACCTCATTTACCATTTGTGAGAATGAGGCCAAAGTGTCAGTTATTTATGCATTAAGAAAAATTGCTTACCTGTTAGGGTCCCTGGATGTACAGTGCAATGCTGAAACATTACATTTTAATAGTACCATTTTAGAAAATCTCTATGCACAAAAGCCAAATATAAAATACTTAAAATATTAGGATATATATAGGGCTCTAGGGAATGAAGTTACAGCTGGATAAACTGAAGCCTTTCCTCTGTTGCCTCAACTGAGAAATGATATAAACATTTAGACAATTCTCTAAAGCACAAGTTACTGGTTTAATGAGAGACAGGACTTTTTCTATTCTATCAGCTCTCCTGATGAATGAACAGTTCTCACCTCTAAAATATTAAACATGTTGTCATTTTCAGGACTGGCATGTGCCTCAAAAGCCTGTAATCCAACTTCAAACCAGAGAAGGGTAAAAGGGAATGTATACACAAGGAAATTAATGTGTTACAAATTAGATTTCTGTAAATCCATGCCAAAATGGAAAATTGCACTTAATTACACTTTTCCACCATCTGATTTCATTACTATGAAAGGCTGTCAGACTGAAATCAATGGTGATGATTCAGTTCCAAATGTTCATGAATATCCTCAAGTTATCTCAGCACTCAATCCAATTTATTTTTCACAGATCCCACCCCAACCTCCCAAAACCATCAGAACATAGGATTACGTTGCAAGTGATCCTCACTTTTACTATACTAAAATAGTATTTTCTTTAACAAAATACCTTAAATACATTACATGGATGCCCTCTTTGCAACTCTGAACATATAGCTGCTATTTCTGGCCATATCCTACAGTCTAGCAAAGCAGGTTACTTAATCAGGAGTGGGCAACTGTGGGAGGCTGGAGGGCCACATTAACCCTCAAAACTCCTTGAAGAGCCAACCCCACTGTACCTGCTCCCACAAAAAAAAAAAAATTAAAACCCCCTTTTTTTGCCCTTCCTAGCCCCCTCAAGGGCACTGTGGAGCATTTACAGGAAAAATATTCTTTTTCGAAAAATTGCGAGAAAAATTGTTTTGACCCTGGGAGGTCCAAGGGGTCTTCAACCATGGTGGAAATGCCTTGAACACCCCTAAAGGCCATTTTATAGTATTCTGAGACAAAACAAAGGGTGTTTTGGTTTTTTTTGCAAACACATTTTTGACCCTGGGAGGGGGTCACAAAAATTGGCATTTTGTAAACCTCTGAGTCTTAAATCAAGCCATTCTGAGAGGTGCAGTCCCAAAAGGATATTTTTCATAGGTCTGTGCAAACCTTGGGAGTCTCCCAGCTTTGTACATGGGTAGTGCTATTTTAGCTATATAACTAATAATTCTCTGCCCCCTCACTACTGCAGTTTGTGTATACAATGGTAAGACAAGATACGCAGAGATCGTAATATATGAAAACTGAAGGAAATTTTTTTGTTAAAAATCCAAAATGCATTGACCTAATGTTTGCTTGCACTTCATTCTCAGTTTACACAAAGCACATTGCCAACAAGGTCAGACTGACATTGCTAATCCAATATAAGGATTACATTTAAAATCCAAAATGGAATCAAGGTTCGAGCCATCTTCCAAGTCATACAGTAGCCATGTTAGTTTGTTTCAGCATAAAAAGATATAAGGGAATCCTGTAGCACCTTAGAGACTAAACTGGGGAAAAGAAAAGCATCAGATGCAATCCATCAAAGGCATGTGATATAGTGTACTGGAATCCACCAATGATTTTGCCAGAAATTTCTTTTTCTCTGATAATCTGATTCTTTTAGGTTCAGGCAGTTGATTCTGTACACAAAGTTTTGAGGCTATGCCACCAACTGATATAATACCAGTAATCTTTCTTCTTTTAGAGTAGATTTACCTGCATGTTGGCTCAATCATCAACCGTTTTCAACTCAAGAAATCTATTTTTTATCCCAATCAGATGAAAGAGCATAATAACACTGTGATTCTGTGGATGTCTACTCAGAGGTAGGTCCCATAGGTCCCACTGAATCCAATGAGACATAATCCTGGTGTGGATGCCTGAATTGCCATCTGAGTCCTGCTAGTAATATCAACTAGAGTAGACTCATGCATCAACTACTGAATGTGATATTCAACACTCATGTAAATCCCATTTATTCAATGAGTCTACACTAGTTGGAATTACCAGTAAGATTCAGATCTATATCTACTAATAAATAATACTGTGAAGTGAAGAGAATGGCAAACATGAAGGTGAGAGTACAGAGGAGATAGCTAACTTGTAATGGTGACATTTTGAAAGCCAAAAGAAGGAAAAACCACTTGGAACAATTTAGAATAGAAAATTTGTGAGCAGAGAATGGTAAAGCACTTGGTGCTGTCCATTTAGTTTTCTCCCTGGCTAAACAGCCACCAGTGGAACACAGAGGACAAGGGTTTCCCTTCTTCCCTTCAGGCCTCATGCACTATGAAAAGCTACTCCAGAGATGTGAGACATAGATTTTCAGGGGGGATGGTGTGCTGCAGTTTGAAGGAGAGGAAAGCATAATTTTTCTCCTTTGTTGTTGTGTGTCTTCACATAATTTCCAACTTATGGTCACCCTAAGATATCATGGGGTTTTCTTGACACGTTTCTTCAGAGGGTATTTGTCATTGCCATCATCTGAGGCTGAGAGAGTGTGACTTGCCCAAGGTCACCCAGTGAGTTTCTATGGCCAAGCCAGGATTCGAACTCTAGCCTCCCAAAATCCTAGTCTAACACTCAAATCATCACACTGGCTCACACTGGACCTACTAATTTCATTGTACAAACAGCCCTGGATTTTGCCCATTGGGTGTAATCTAATATCCATTTCCTTGGGAGTAAGTCCCACTAAACTCAATTCAGTGGACTCATAACTGGCTAGGCATTTATTAGTTTCTACTGCTGCTCCCTACTCTTCTTCCAGTCACTACCAACAGATGCTTCATTTATCCCAAGAGCATATGTATGTATACACAAGTGTACATGTGTATGCATGGATGCATGTTCATGTGTATATTTCAGTATTTCTGCAATCCCACGGCACTGAGGGACCTTGAAAAAATACCTGAAATTATACAATGCAACAGAAACATTGGAGGTGATGTAACTGATCATTGCATGTTGCAACAGAAAATAAGTTGCTTGCAAAATACAATTGCAACAACTAGCTATCAGTGCACTTGAAAGGAAGTTAAATGGCAAAAATAAAGACAGAGCACCATTGTTCAGCAAAGTACAAACCTGTAATTCATATCACGTCTGGGATTTTTTCTTTCTTCATTCAAGTACTATTTCTCACAGGATTCAGATCAGGCAAATCCAATAATAAGAGTAATTATTCTTAACAGAAAATCCAGTCACTTGCACAATTACATTTCCATCTTTGAAAATGACAGCAAATGTTCTTGATTATTTGTTTTTGAATGTGTTGGGGGGGGGGGAGGCTGTGGTCAGCTGTGCAATTCATTCAAGCTGTGCTCTTATTTGTCTCTACAGCTGGCCTGCTGTATCCACAGACTCTAATTCTGAAGATTCAATCATCTGATTGAAAATATATATTTTTTAAAATTCTCAAAAATTAAACTTTGACTTTGTCATTTTATATTACAGATACAATTTTACTACCTCATTGCATATAATGGTACTTGAGTATTCATAGATTTTGGTATTCATGGGGGGGGGCAGTTTCCTAGGACCTAACCCCAACAGATATCAAGGGTCCATTGTAGCAGACTTTCCCATGGTAGTGCATGTCCTGGTGACTCGTCCGCCTGTAATTATATTCTTTCTGACTCACTCAGAATGTATCAGAATACTAATTCTAGGTGACTACAACCAAGTTATATCCACCCTGGATGTCAACATGCATGTAAACAGAAGTGATCTATTGGGTGTTATATACCAGACTGAAAGCCTTTGTCAAAATCCTTTGCAGAAGACTGCTGTGTAAACATCACAGTCACATCTATCATTATATTGATCTGTAACCTGTTGTGAGTCTGTAAACTGTGGAGAGAAATAACTGAGTGAGAGTGAAAATTCTGGCATGTGGCCACTCTAATGAACCTATTCTCTTCTTTGGGGGGTTGCAGACTGTCAAAAATAGTGTGAATTCAGTCCACTTTTAGGGTTAGGGTTAGTGCTAGGGAATCATGGGAATTGTTATTTTTCTGAGACATTGAACCTTCTTTGTCAGAGAACTCTAGTGCCACAATAAAATATAGTCCCCATGATTCCCTAGCCTTAACCCTAACCCTAAAAGTGGACTGAATTCACACTATTTCTGACAGTCTGCAACCCCCCTTAATTTTATACATGTATCATAGAATTGTACTGAAAGCTGTTGTGAGCTATCTGCAGTGTCATAACATTTTGAAGAGCTGTTCAGTCTCTCAGTTCAGTATCACATTATGGAAGAGAAAGCAGTAATGCTCCTATACATCAGTTGCCTGGGAACTGTGATGAATGATGTAGTAATACTCATGGTGGAAGAATTCAAAGATATAGCCGTGTTAGTCTGGAAAGTCAGTATGCAAAGGGATCTTAAAGTACCTTTGAGACTAACTAAAAGAGAAAAGTTGGTAGCATGAGATTTCGTAGACTTGAGCCTACTTTCTCAGATCTTGGCACCTCATCTCCATATACACAATATCCATATCCATATTACTATTGTCATTCTCACACACATACAGACTGTTTATATAGGTCTATCCCTGGACTCTTCACTCTACCCCATGCCTCTGAGGAAGTAGGTTCAGGTCTATGAAAGCTCATGCTACCAGCTTCTTTTATCATGTCTCAAAGGTGGTACAAGATCCCTTTACACAGTAATACTCATGTTCTGCTTGTGGGCATCTCTTTGGCCATAGTGTGAACAGAATGCTGAACAAGACAGGACTTTGTCCATACCCAGTAGGGCTCTTTTTGTGTTCTTAAGGTGAAAAAAACCTTCAAGGACTGGGTCCCTTGCCTTGCCTGGAGCCTCCCAGCTGTACCTGTGAGACAAGAAGGAATAGAAAGTGATGGAAGGAAGGCCATGAATGAGTGACTCTGGGCTTGTCTACATGATTAGTATACTCCTCATTCCAATCAAATCACATGTATCTGGATCACACAGCAGTAAGACATATAGAAAGGTGCTATTATCTGGCTGAACTTCCACTTTCTTTCCTCACACAGTAGGCTCTAGAATCTTATGGAATCCTGGGCTTTGTGTGTGATCCAGATACATGTGATTCAGAAAAATTCAAGCTTTTTAAGGGTGCGTGTGTGTGAAAAACTCCATAAACTCGGCTGGAAAAGGATTCCTAGTTTTTATTAGAGTATCCATGAGTATCCCTGAGGATGTGCATTATCAAACATATGACCGTCTCCCTACTTTGCATAGATCCATATGGCTGTGCATTTTCAGCAGTGGGAGTGTAAGCAGATGCAAATTTGCATGGGAAAGTGAAGATACTCAAGCATCGATGTGAATGTGCAAAATTCGACTAGCCTGTGATGTGAGGCTGTAACTGTCTTCCTCACTCACTGCCTGGCCACATTGTGATGCAGAGCAGGTAGAACCCAAGGGGCCATATGGGAACTGTGCCAAAGGGCTCGGGGGGGGGGGGGGGAGCAGCACTTGGAAGCAGATCTGGAAGAAAACCTTTTTCTTCTGTCCTGCTCATAGGCATGATATAGAAATGCAGTTTCAACTTCTGCATTACTGGCACCCACTTCCCCAACACCTCTCCCTAACTTTAATTGCTCATGTCCTTGCTATGGATTGAGGTTATCTCCCAGGAAACAGGCCTGGGAAGCCATTGTACCTGCATCCATGATGGGTCTGAGCTCTACAGGATGAAACTCCTGCCACTCTCATCAATACAGAATGGTGAGTTGGGGTGGTGATGTTGGTCAGGAGCCAGGCTACCTTCTTTCCTGATCCTTTCCTTTTGCCCTACCAATCTCTGTGAACAGTCAAGGACAAGAATTATGACTATTTACAGCCCAGTTCAATCTATGGTGTGGTTACTGCTTCCATATCCTTCTATTCCTTCCCCCTTCCCCATATTCTACATAGCTGGCATAAATAGTCATTCCTTGGGCCCTTATACATTACACATTTATAGCACTATGATTCCACTTTAACTGCCATGACAAAGGAGCTTATCAGTTATCACACTAGGAAAGAAAGTGGAAGTTTAGCCAAATAGTAGCCATGGCTACTTTCTCCATGCCTTACCATGTGATGTTGTAGTTCTGTAGTTTGCTTCCTGTGGGAGACAGTCATAAAAGGGAGTCTTTTTTTCTAGCAAGAAAAGTCCATTTGACAAAAGATTTGCTTTTATGAGCATCTCCCAAGAGAACAGAACTAAAGAACAACGACCTCATGCAGTAAGACATATAGAAAGGTGCTATTATCTGGCTGAACTTCCACTTTCTTTCCTCACACAGTAGGCTCTAGAATCTTATGGAATCCTGGGCTTTGTAGTTTGGTGAACCAGGGCTCTCTGAGTAAGAATTTTAAATATTCCTCCCATTAAACTGCCAATTCCAGCAGTCCATGGCATATTGTCATGACAGTTAAAGTGGAATCAGGGTAATGTGAAAGGGACACCATATCTAAAATGTCATTCAGTTCAATGTTCTGGCCCATCATCAACCATGGAAAATATGGAGCTGGCCAGAATCCCCAGCCAAAATGAGAACTGACCAACTAAAGCCACCATTGTGAGAAAGATATGATATACATTTAAATAATAAAACCAATTCATTTCACTACACATGGTGTCAGCTTAGGAAGATTTCAACTGAGCACAAGCTCATATTGGGTATAAGCTCTATTAAAGACAGGGCACTGTAAGCAAATATGTGTTCAGTTGTGTAGTAAGATTCCATTTATCCACCTTGTTGACCTGTCACACTATGCCTAATTCTGTAATTCTGTTGGAGGAGTTGCACTCATAATGAAATCCACAACTATGCAAAACCTTTACATTCAAACATAACACAGGTGACCCAGGTCTTGGATTACAACCAAGGATTAAGGGAACCATTTGGAGAGGATTTGCTTTTGTCTAGTAACAAATAATGGAATTTGTGAAATTTTAAATAAATTATTTAGCTTTTTCTCTAAATACTGCAAGGTGAAAAACTCAAGGATATCAGATGTTTTAAGCAGTTTTTCAAAGAATATCTTAGCTGCAACTGTCAAGTGAAATATATTTAATAGCCTACTCATCTCTCTTTTTTCATAAAAAAGGCATAAATTTTCATAACAAAGGTATACTTCCCAGGACTTTTGATTTTAAGTATGGTTACTTGACAGTTAGGTTAGGGCAAATGTATTTGGTCACCTGTGTTATGTTTGCCTTCGTTACAGTTTTGTTTATTTTCAGTTGACTTATGTGCACACTGTTTGAATGCCTGAGGGCAAAGGCACTTCATAAGCTCAATAGCGTGAATTATTGCTGTTCCTCAAGTCAAGGCTAGATAGGACCACATGTTTTTTCCTTGAGTTAATTCATTTCCCAATATTTCATTTTCTTCAGGTCTTCAGTTGTAACTATTGGCAAATGTGGAAAGACAGATGTTGCCTCCTCTGTCAAATATGTGTCCGATATGTTTCTTACAGAAGTTGAATGTAACCTGTTAAGGTATCAAGCTATTACTTGCAACAAATTATAGTGCTTTAAAAAAAACATGCAGCAATGGGGAATGGGTTATAATTGATACTCATTCTTTAGGCTGGGTTGGGAGTGTTGCTTCCTATTTTCATCATATACATGGTGGCCAGAACTGGTTCATCTCCTAGGGAATGGCTAGACACACACTCTACAGGAGTTCTGCTCCTGATTACCTGGGATTGGAATTATGCCACAGGGTCTTGTGGGGTTCAACAACAATGGAATCAGCATAAAGGCTTAAAAACAGAACTACCTCCCCTTTAGCTGTCATATATATCAAAGAAAGTAAGAGATAACACTGGCCATCATGCCCCCTAAATGGTCAAGATAACACAGATACCAGTGTCTCCCAAATGGCTGGTGTTACACATTACTAACAATTAGTACAATGCTGTTGGTGACATACACAGGTGTAAGTTGTACTGAGTGTTGGGAGTGGATTTTCTGGACTATGCAGAACAGACACATCCAGCTGATGATGATGGGAGCAGAGTTCTGTATAGGAAACTATTGCAGCTGTGCAATGATGCATTGTGAAATAATGCATTTTGCATTGTGCAATGAGGTGAGAGCTATGTGAATTCACTATCTCCTATCCACTGTGCTATGGGGACATTCAAAATGGGGATTGTGTTCTACTAGTATAGCATAATTCCACCTTCAATTTTTAAATTACACTGAGATGATGTAGGATTGCAGTTTATTTATTTATTTCATTTTAATGCCACCTTTCTCTCAGATCAGGACCCAAGATGGCTCACAAGATAAAAACTTTTAAAAAACTTATGGTAAGAATTTTAAAATAGTTAAAATTGTCTTGCAAAAATGTGAAATTCAATAAAAATAATTTTAAAAAAATCATCTAATTTAAACAGTATAAAATTAGCTTTAAAACATGCAAAAAGTTAAAAGCATAACTAATACACAGACCCCATATAAAACCACCCTGTCATGATTATTATGTTAAAAAGCTTGCCTAAATAAAAATGTTTTTGCTTGCCAGAGAAAGGCAAGCAGGGAGGAGGCCAATCTAGCCTCCTGTAGAAGGGAGTTCAAGAGGATAGAATCAGCCACTGAGAAAGCTCTCTCCTATGTCCTCACCAAGTGAGCCTGGGATGGTGGTGGGACCGAGGGAAAGCCTTCCCCTGAAGATCTTAGGACTGTAGCAGGTTCGTATGGGGAGATGCAGTCTCTCAAATAGTCTGGATTTAAGATGCGTAGGGCTTTATAGGTGATGACCAGCATTTGAAATGTGCCTGGAAAATGAATCAGTAGCAAGTGGAACTGTTTCAACAAGGGACTTACATGCTCTCTATCACTGGCCCCAGTCAGCATTCCAGCTGCGGAATTTTGGACCTGCGGACGTTTCCAAACAATTTCCAAAGGCAGCCCCACATAGAGTAGTCCATTACAGTAGTCCAAACAGGATGTAACCAAGGCATATATCACTGTAGCCAGATCTGACATCTCAAGGAACGGGCACAGCTGATAAACTAGTTTAAGCTGTGCAAATGTACTCCTGGCCACTGCTGAAATCTGGGCATCCAGGCTCAGAGTTGAGTCCAGAAGCACACCCAAACTGCGAGCCTGAGATTTCAGTGGGAGTGTAACCCCATCCAGCACAGGCAAAGTCCCTATTCCCTAATCTGCCTTACAATTGACCAGGAGCACCTCTGTCTTGTCTGGATTAAATTTCAATTTGTTTGCCCTCATCCACTCCATCACTGACAGAAGACATTGGCTCAGTACAGAAACAGCTTCCTTGGAATCAGTTAGAAAAGAGAGATAGAGCTGAGTTTCATCTGCATACTGGTGACACTGCACCCCAAAACTCTGGATGACCTCTCCTAACAGTTTCATGTAGATGTTAAATAGCATGGGGGACAGAACAGAACTCCAAAGGACCCCACAGGCCAGTGGCCAAGGGGTCAAACAGGAGTCCGCCAACACCACCTTTTGAGTTTGCCCCTCTCAGAAAGCCTGAAACCACTGCATAACAGTATTCTTGAGTCCCATCCCAGAGAGGCGATCCAGAAGAATTCCATGGTAAATGGTATTGAAGGCTGTCGAGAGATCCAGGAGGACCAACAGGGACACAGTGCCCCTGTACAGTTACCTGCATAGGTCATCCATCAAGGCGACCAAACCTGTCTCCATACCATAGTCAGGTCTGAAGCCAGCTTGAAATGGATCTAGAATCCATTTCATCCAGAAACCCCTGGAACTGGGAAGCCACCACTCACCCAAGAACCTTGCCCAAGAATGGAATATTAGAGACTGGCCAATAATTATTTAGAATGATGGGATCCAGGGAGATCTTTTTCAATAACAGCCTCATCACAGCATCCTTTAGGTAGAATGGAAGCCTCCCTTGCTGCAGTGAAGCATTTACCACTCCCCTTACCCACCCAGCCAGTCCCCCTCTAGCTGCTTTCAAAAGCCAGGAAGGGCAAGGATTCATATGCATGTGTTGGTCCTCATTCTCCAAGGATCCTGTCCACATCCACAGGCTGTACAAACTGAAACTTATCCAATAACACAAGACAAGCAGGCACCAACATTACATCCACTGGACCTGTGCCAACTCCAGCATCCAAGTCAGAGCAGAGCAGAGTACTTTTGTCTGCAAAGTGTCTTACAAATTCTTCACAGCAAGCTGTCAAGTGGTCTTTATCTTCTTCATGTGGGCCAAAGTGTAAAAGGCCCCTGACCACTTGAGACAGCTCTTCTCGATGACACTGTGCAGATGCAATGGTGGCAGAGAAGTATGATTTCTTTGCTGCCACAATCACCACAGCATAGACCTTTCAATGGGCTCTGGCCTGTGTTTTGTCTTCCACCACCGTTACTCTAGTCTCCGTCCCACTTGTTTCATCACCGCCATCTCCCTTGTCATTTGGCTGCATTTTGTGGAAGGAGATGCTTAGGGGAAATCATGTCCGCCACTCTGGCCATTTCTCTGTTCCAGAGATCAGCCAGAGCTTTGACAGGATCATCTGCCAAGGAAACAAGAAACTCCCCAATAGCCATCAGGAATCCATATGGATCCATACATCTCCTGGGGTGGATCATTTTAGGGGCAAAACAGATGGCAGGTAAGGAGTGGCTTGCTGCTGCCCCTTTGCAACTGCACACCACAGCCCTGATCCAGCATTTCTCTACCCCCAAAAGGAGCGGCAAAATGCTTGTCCTTTTAGGAGCAGAAAAAAGCTGCCCTATCCATGGCAGTGGCGGTTTTGCCCCATTTCTGAAGCATGTGGTATGTGGTTGCTGTGCCACAGAAATGCTGTTTCACTACCCGGTGTATGGTCAGACAGGCAACATGACACCAGCATCAGGGTGGAGTCAGGGCATGCGGCGTGCGTACACCACACCCCCATGCCACCCCAATGCCAGCATATCATGCCGGTCTGTTCAGCCCCTTATTCACCTAAGTATTGCTTTCCTTCTACTTTCAGTAAGTAATGTAAAAACTTGAAAGGGAGGGGCATACTGAATAGCAAAATGGATTTTATTTTCAAAGTAATATACTACGCTCTGGTTTCTCATCCTAAGTTTGAAAAGCCTGAGGATGAGACTACCAGACTGTGTTGATGGTGGTCCTCTGAACGATTACTTATGCCTAAGAACAGCTGTGGTGCGGGGGGGGGGGTGTAAAATGGAAAAATACTTAAGTTCAGTCACATCAAGAACATAATTTGATGTCCTGCCTGGAGACTTCTTTTTATTTGTTTTGTTTTGTTAAATGGAACTCCAGCAAAAACCATATTACTAAAATAGAATAACAGCCTTTTTTGTATAAGTGTGGGATGGTGGTATGGGATGGTGGCTGAGAACCGCACATGTGCCTGTGTGTGCTCACAGCATCCTGACACTCACGGTTTCTCCCATCTCATTGTGCAAACCTCCCTGTCCTGCCTTCTTACATCTAGAGATTGGGGGGAAGACTAGAAATTAAAGTTTTGCCAAACTCTCCTCTAGGGTTCACCATTGAGGTCTTTGTTTCTCTGCTGCTATAAGTGGTAGGAAAACAGAAATCTTTTAATCCAAGGAACAGTAGGCAAAAATGTGCCTTTAATAGAGATATGCCTTATTTGCTTATTGGAAGACAGTCAGGAACAGATCTCATCATTAGTGAAAGTGTATCTGAAGATTCTTCAGCTGAGTAAAACAGTAAGTAAGCTGTTTCTGATATCTACATTGATGATTTCCATTGCAAGGACTGAGAATGGCAGTTACCCCAGACGTGCAACCATTTTGCAAATTCACCTAGCATGTGGAATTGTTTGGAGCTTTATAATTAGAAAAGTAATTTTTTCAAACTCTGCTTGAAAAAGAGATAATGACTAACAAATAAATGGAAAAGTGCCATTCAAAGGAAAGAAGGATGTCAATCTGTTCTGCCATTGCAACCTGTTCTACTACTTGCAGGTGATGATTTACAGTATAAGAAATTCCAAAGTGGCAGAAAACTGTTTAGAATTATTTAATGTTTTACATTACTGTTTGGCATTGGCTATATATCAGTCTTACATAAATTATGATAAACATTTTATAAATGCTTTGAACACACAAATGGATGCAATTTGAATCCGTAATTCCTAGCATGTGGAGTTGTTCCAAGAATCTTTCAAAAGGCGAAATATCTCTAGACTGAGAGGTTCTATGAAGCCAAGCCTATAAATTAAACGATCTTTTTCAAACCCAAGGTACATTGTGCCTTAGGGCTCAGTCTTTCTTGGACATAGTCCAAACAATGAAGTTTTTTAAAACAAAACAAAACAAAATTCCACAAAGTCTTTTTCAAATGTGCTATAATTTGTAAGAATTATTGTCAGGTTGTTTCTCCTTGTTGAACTGTTGTCAAACTGCTATGTTTGGGACTTGACGACTGGGGTTCAAGAACAATATTTTAAAAATCTGGGCAGTGTCTGCTGAAGCAATCAAAAATTATTGTAAGGATAAGGAACATAATCTGAGGAAAAAGAGAACATGACTAACAAATAAATGGAAAAGTGCCATTCAAAGGGAAGAAGGATGCTTCATGCTTGATTCAAAACCAAACGGTGGGCCTTTGCAGACTGCTAGAAATAGTGCAAAGTGAGTCCACTTTAAGGGTTAGGGTTAGGGTTAGGGAATCATGGGAACTGTAGTTTATTGTGACACCAGAGTTCTCTGACAGAGAAGGCTCAATGTCTCAGAAAAAAAACCAATTCCCATGATTCCTTAGCACTAGCCCTAACCCTTAAAGTGGACTCAATTTGCACTATTTCTGGCAGTCTGCAAAGGCCCTAAGCCAAACCAAAATCCTGGATTTTCAAAAAATCAAATTCTGTTTGCTGATCAGTTAGTTGACTGTAGAACAATGGAATAAAACAGAGTGAATCTTATTGCCCTTTGCATGTCATTGGACTAGGGCTTTCAACATTCTTCATGATTGGCTAGCCTAAAAAAGATAGATGACAAGGTAAAGGTAAAAGTATTCCCCATTGACAAGGTTGTCATGTCATGTCTGACCATAGGGAGCGGTGCTCTTCTCCATTACTAAGCCAAAGAGCCATTACTCAGCGTTGTCAGAGACTCCTATGTGATCATGTGGCCAGCATGATTGCACAGAATGCTGTTTACCTTCCCACCGAAATGGTACCTATTTATCTACTTGCATTTGCATGCTTTTGAACTGCTAGGTTGGAAGAAGCTGGGACTAGTGACAGGAGCTCACCCCATCATGCAGCACCTGGGCCTTGAACTGCCAACTTGCTGATCTTGCAATCAACAGAGTCAGCATCTTAACCACTTGAGCACTACAGCCTAACAAAACTGGAAGACTGAACTATCAGCACCCCAGTGCTACATCCAATGAAGGTCTTACCTAGAGTAGACCCATTGATATAAATGGGGCTTAAGTTAGCTGTAACCAACCAATTCCATTTATTTCACTAGATCTACTGTGAGTACTGTAAGCATGGCATAGTGGTTTGAGCATTGCATTATGACCTTGGAGACCAGGTTCAAGTCCCTGCTCAACCATGAAAACCCACTGGGTGACCTTGAGTGAGTCATACATTTTCAGCCCCAGAAAACCCCAAGATAGGTTCACCTTGGAGTTGCCAAAAGTCAAAAATGACTTGAAGGCACACAACAAGAACAACAACTGTGAGTGCCTAATGACAAAAGAAGCTTTAAATGAAATGAAATGAAGCTGCTAAATGAACATGGATGTTATTGTCTAATCATCAAGAACAGTGAGCCTTTGGCTGAAACACACTTGAGAGCTTTATTGGAATCTTCCCATATACAGACAATGGGAGTGATACAGACAGGATGGTCATTTTCCTGTTCATTTTAGGGAAGAGGCTGTACTTGTTGTATTCGTTAATTGTGGAGAGAAAGCTGTATTTAAAAAAAAAATTGTAGGTGGAAACACAGTCTCCCATGTGCTTGGTTGAGTCATGGCCCTAGAGAGTTCCCATGTTTGTGATAAACAAAAGGAATGATGCCATGTGTGATATGATGTGGCAGCAACAACGCCAAGCACAAAATATCATTAAAAAGCAAGAGGCATGAGGTTAATAGGGAAAGGGTGCATAAAGAAGGTAATTGTTCTTTTGCTCATCCTGTAATCTGTCATCCAGATTCTTTACCCCGTGGCAGAAGTGAGTCCAGCTAGAGATGGAGAAATGATTGGAGAAAGGCTGTGAAGATGAAAGCTGTGGGAAAGAGGAGAGACTCAAATTAGGGAGAGACTCAGCAACTTCCATGCTGCGTTTGCTCTGCATGGCTCATTTAGCAACCTGTTCTGTCACAATTCAGTTTTAATCTGTGATGTTAAAAATAAGCAAACACACAAAACATTTTACAATATAAATGTAAACATTTCTGAACTATTTTCTCTCAAAATGTGCATTATTAAATATGTGTTTCATCTATAAAAAAAACATATTTTAAAGTATATTTGGATATGCTTCTTGATCCAAGAACTGCACAGCAAGAACTGGACATTTTGAACAATTGATGACAAAAATGTTTTTTGGGAAACACTGCAAAAAATTGTCTTTGACTGGGGGGGGTCTAAACATGGTGGAAATGCCCTCCACATCCTCTAGAGCAGGGGTAGGCAACTTTTCCCCTTTAAGGGCCGAGGAACTTCAGCTCCCAGAAGCCTCAGCCATGTTGGCCAGTAGTCCCATGTTGGCCAATAGCTCCAGGGATTCTGGGAGCTGAAGTCCCTCGGCCCTTAAAGGGGAAAGGTTGCCTACCCCTGCTCTAGAGTGTATTTCAGGGCATTCTGGAACAAAAACATATTGCCCCGGGGGGAGGCCCTGGGACCCACCTGGGACCCATGGGTCACACTTTGCCCATCTCTATTGGGCATCTTAATTGACCAAATAATATTTTCAGTTACTTAGTGTCAGATTTTAATTGGGACCCTTTGAATCAAATAGATTGTTTTCATTATTTAACACATTTCTTACCCATTTAGTGAAATTATCTTGTATATGAAAGTCATCCTATATTTTTTGTTCCTATGTGATTCTGATATTGGAGAATATTTAAATGCAAGGAAGTTATAGCTATACTTTGAACACAAATAAAATCATTTTCTGATTTGGCTTATAAAAGCCAAGGACTGAGATTTGTTTTTAACTAAATTGTTCTGTAATATATTAATAATATTTTCAAAAGTAAAATATCAAATGATTGTCTTATTTCAGTTGGAGCTAAGGATGCAGGCTTGGTGGTTTTTAAAGGGTTTGAAAATGGGTTTTAGAGAGACTTGGTTTTCTTGGTAGTATGTGCTAATCTCTTGATCTAGTTCGGTATATAGGACAATCTTGTATATGTGTATCAACTATCATTTGAATGTGTTGCTCTTGAATGGAGGAAAGCCATATCCACAATTCAAAAATAATGCCCATGCTTCCGTTTTGGCTATTCCAATTACTTTTCACTCAAACATTGTCAGCTTTTCAGTTGTGAATATTTATTATTATTATTATTATTATTATTATTATTATTATTATTATATGCTCTTATTTAAATACAATCATTCCTAATTATGCTTGCCACAACAACTGCAGATACTCCAAAACTGCAGATCCAGTGGAGAAAGAAAAATCGCTCTGTTGTGCCAATAGCGCTGCTTAAGGCAGGAGGCTGTAAAAATATCTCCCCATTCCTTGTTTCCCTTTGGCTCATGAGCAGAGTGTTTTAACTCTCAAGAGATAAAGTTAAATGGTGTTTCATGTTTGCCACATTACATTTGAGTGCAATAAGAGCTCTTTCAGAAAACCCATTCAGCTGGAACCGCTGAGTAAAATAACCATAACAAATGCCGGTATAGCTCAATGTGTGAAACTTTAAAAGAAACTTTGCAGAGCACCAGGGGTGAGGGGCATGGACACTGTGTGTGTGTGCATGTTCTCATTAAAGAAGACAGAAAATATATCCCAGTCCTACTGTTTCAAACATATTATTGTCTGTTAGTGAAAGAAAATATAAAGAAAGATAATGGGAAGAATATAGTGTTGGAATCCCACTGGTAGAACAGCAGAATCTTAACAAAAGTGGGTGATCTCCCCTTCCCATTGCAGCTCCCTATGCTTGTCCAAAATCTGCTCCCCAGGGACTGACACACACATACCCTGGCCTGTTTTTATTTTCTTCAACAACTGAAGAAGGCAAAGAAGCTTCATCATACTGGTGCTGCACTGTCAGTACCATGTTGGATTTAAGCCAATGATCTGATAGGTCTAGGTTCTGAATAATCCTGTACCAAACCCTAAAGAAGCAGTTTATGGACTTTAACACATGGCTAATAAAGCATTTTACCTGAATCAAATTTAATTTTAAATCAGGCTGCATCTGGACCCTATCACAAAGATTTTACCACCGAACTTGCCACCCGACTGCAGCCCGGGTCCATCCCTGCTTCCATTAGCACTCTGGCAGCCGTTTTTCAAGCCGGAAAACCAGTTTCGAAAAGAGGTGCCTGGGAGTGGGATGGACCAAGGATGCATTCGGGTGGTGATTTCGGTGGCAAAATCTTTGTGATAGGGTCCGGATGCAGCCTGATTTAAAATTAAATCGATTCAGGGAAAACATTTTATTTTAGCTATGCAATAAGCCTCTCTAATAGGGTTGGAAGGAAGCAATAGGAATTGACAGTTCCCAACAACAGCTGGTGATATATGCAACATTACTGTACAATGACAATGGGAACACCACTGACACCTCTGGCAATCCTAAGTGCCCTAGCAGAAGCTCAAGGGCTATGCCAGAAGCTGTGCCCCTGTGTAGTTTGCCATGCTCCCTTTAAGGTAGCAAAAGTGGTCCTGGGACTGGTTTGGCCCTCCAAGCATGGTTGCCAGACCAGGAGCATCACATGCCCCCAGGATTTCTGACCAAACCTGAGACCTATTCATTTTCTTAAATGTATTTATTAAAATATTTTTGTTCAGCTCTATTTATCATCTGCCTAGTGATGTCACTGGTGGAGGTCCTTTATGGTATCATTAAGCATGATATATTAAGCATCAGCTACAGAGAATCCATTGAAATGAAGCCTGTCTCTCAAATGAAAAATATTTCTTTGGCTGGAAGTAAAGTTTTCCAGATTTCATACTGAAAGATCTGTTGTTGTCATTTGGTTTGTTGGTGTATTTTTTTTTAAGTAAACAGTTTTGCAAGCACTACTTTTAACAAAATATGGGAGTTCTCGTCCAATTAAAGGAAGCTTCCCTAGCGCTGCTTTGAACAGAAAAAAAAATCTCATCATTAGAAAATTCGAACACATTTTAAACACTTTTTCAAGTATTGGTTTTACTATATGGAAGTTGTGGCCCAAAGGAAAAAAAAAAAAAAACAACTTCCAAGCAAAAGAAAAAACTTCCAAATCTGCTTTTAATGACTTGTTCCCATTAACCAGTGCCCCATACTAGTGACTTTCTTTCTTTCTTTCTTTCTTTCTTTCTTTCTTTCTTTCTACAGTTAGATTGTGGAATCCTTTCCCACCTAGAACTCACTATATATTTAGGGAGAAAGAGAGATTATTACAATGATGATAATTCAAACAACCAATCCTATCCATGTCTATTTTGAAGCAAGCCCTATTGAATTGAATTGATAGCTTCAGTGTGCAGGGAATCCAACACAGCTAACATGAAATTAGGTCAAAAATTGTAAGTGACCTCAGGTTGCTTATTCTTGCCCTATAGTGTAGCTGCATTGCAATGTATCATAGGGCAACCCACCATGAATCAATAATTCCACCAGTCAATTCTGCTGTGCTCACTGGTCCTGCTTTTTTGAAAACCCTCTGACTTTTCAAAATTCATTAATCTTCTTAGGTGACGGCCTTGCTGGAAGAACCAGCAAAATCCAACATACTGTGGAAGGTGAGGTTCCTTTGCTTACTTCTGACCTCATACTCCATCACTGGTTGGGGACAGATTTATAAGGTCAAGACTAATGGGAGCTGCAAGAGATGTTTTAATTCCTCATGCCACATATATGTGTACCAGATGACATAGCAACCATCTCCAAAACATTACAAAATCAGTTAATCTTTATTAATCTCAGAGTTTAGTGTGTTGCCTCACACTTTGTGGCTGACTTCCAAGCCTATAAGGCTGATGAATGGACATTGTGAATATATGGAAGTGCCACTGGCAGGTCAATCAGTTCTTGTTTTTAAGAAGACAGCTGCCAGTTTGGACTGCTGTACTGAACTGTTATCAACAGAGGAAATTGCTAAAATGCCAGTTAAAGAGCAATCTTAAACCTTTCACCTGGGAATAAGAAAACCTTTACTTCAACATGTGGGTGGCAAATGGAAACTGTATGTCTTAAAAATAGAAAATGGAGTTGATCTTTGTATTACACACAGCTTCATATGAGCAGATGAAGGATAAATGAAGGGTGGAATAGACTATTCAGATAAACAGATGATAGTATTTTAGAAGATAGGAGTCCAGAAAACAAAAAAGGGATCAAAGAGGAAGCCAATGATAAAATACTCACACATGAAATGCAAGACAGAATTTTACTCAATGAATTCTGATTTTTGTTGTAGTGACAAATATAAAAATGGGTGGCTGAGCATAGAAATGTTTGTGGTGTTGACACCCAGACTAATGGGACTAAACTAAAAGTTAGCCAATTACATTTTGTAAAAAAAAATAAATCTTTAAAAGCTTGTAATTTCACATGTTGTGGCTTGTTTCTCAAGAAAGACAAGAGTCATTTTTCAAAGGGTAACCAAACTTTTATTACTTTTGCATTCTTTTAATGGCTCATACTCTCTTCATAAAGGATGCTATGGAGAAGGAAATACTACCATTAAGGAAATTATGCTACCCAAGCAGACTAGACTAAATGGGAACTGGTTTGTCTCCCTGCAGCCATGCCCTTTCTACTCAGCATTCTCTAGTGTGAGAACTCACACAATGCATGAAATATAGAATTACCACCAGTACTTTCCTGTGTTTTATAGTACCTCTCCCTGTGTGAATGAGAGGTTTATTGCTAATACCACCTCCCAGCTGCCACCTCTTAAGGAATTTTTACTGTACCCTAAAATATATTCCCAGGTAACTTTGTGGGTGCTGCAAAAGGAGTTTGTTGTAACAATATGTTCAATAGTGGCTGCTGGCTTCCTTACCTGTGGGGTAATGAATCTCCTCCAGGTTTTAGCCTGCACCTTAAAGTTGCTGTCTAAGCAAAGGAGGCTGAGCACTTTGGATACTTCAATTCACTTTGAAGTTCAAAGTGAAACCCAGAACAGATTCACCATCCCACTGCTAGCCCCCAGCTGCCACATAATGTGTTTCATTTTCCTTGTAAGTAATAGTGACAATTTTTATCATTCTTATGAACTCAAGCAAGTAACCAGACCTTTGCCTGTGGTAGTAATTATGGGAACTTGCATATAAAAATATGCAGATTCCCAAAGGGTTTTTATTCATTTCATATACCACTGCCACAAGGACAGGGATCTATAATTAAATGGATTCTGCATGATTCCCAAAGTTGTTGGTCAATTTCCTTGGTTTTTAATTGCCTTCAAAATAAACACATCAACAATCTTGGATTTTTTTAAAGGGCATTATTGTGATGGATTGCATTGGGAGTAATATGTTGATGTTGGCTTTTGCCCAAGATGGAATATAGTATTTAAAAAGTATTACTTGTCATTTGCTCTTAGGATAAGTTTGATTATAATTCCAGTGAATCCATCATATTATAATATCAGTGGAAAGAGATGTCAGGTTAACTGTCCCTTAGCCAAATCTCCATGTTTTTGATTTTATGTACAAAAGACTTTTAAATGTTATCTTCTTTGCTATTTTATTCTGGACAGTCTAACAGTTCATTATATGGTACTCCATGTTAATGAGTGAGTTGCCTTCAAAACCACATTAATGAAAGGTGCAATGGCTGCCAGTGGAAACAACTGGCTCAAAAAAAGCTCCAGACACTGCAAATTTTATAAATTACCATATTCCACAAACCACAAAACATAGTCACTTCTTTACAAAACTGGCATCTTTCTCCAGACAGGAAAAAATGAATAGACTAGGGAAATGCAGTTGAAACACCACTTTACTAACAAGCCCAACATATGAAGAGAAGATCTGTTCTTCCTTCATTTCAGCAAAAGGCAAAGGACTACAGCTATCTAAGGTAATTGTAGGCTTGTGTTATTAATGTTTAAAATAGGTTTGGACTGGCTCTACAGCTGAAAAAAATATTCTCATTCAAAAATCATGAGTTTCAAGGTTTTTCTAAATTTAAGATTATTATTTTTTACATGGTTGGGTAAGTTCCTATAAAATAAAAAGACCAAAGTCCTCCATCTTTTGCACTGGCCCAGTTCAGCTGGGAGAACTATTTCTAATGTGGACAATATCTGCTTGCCATGCCTTTGTTTAAGATAAGATGCCTCTCAGAAAAAAGAGAGATGGCAAACCATCATTGCACATATGGTTCATCACTGCACATAAGTACGTGATGCTCAGCGGTTAAGATGTTGATTCTGACCATTGCAAGATTGGCAGGTCAGCAGTTCAAGCCCCAAGTGCCATGTGACGGAGTGAGCTCATGTCGCTAGTCCCAGCTTCTGCCAACCTAGCAGTTTGAAAGCATGTAAAAGTGCAAGTAGATACACAGGTACCACTTCAGTGGGAAGGCTAAGGTGTTCTGTGCAGTCATGCTGGCCACACAATCATAGAGTTGTCTTTGACAATGCTGGCTCTTTGGCTTAGTAATGGAGATGAGCACCGCCCCCTACGGTCAGACACGACTTGACAACTTTGTCAGTGGGAAATACCTTTACCTTTTTACATATGGTTGAATATAGAAGCATCAAAAAAAACAAATATTTAAGAACTCGCTTCAGGAGCCCTTTCACAGCACGGTTATAGTACTATCATTCCACTTTAATTGCTCTGGTTGCATCCTATGGAATCCTGGAGTTTTCAGTTTATGGGGAGGGACATTTGGAATTCTCAGCCAGAGATGTCTAGTAGCCCCAACTACAAATCTCAGGATTCTATAGGCTGTTGTTATTGCCATTAAAGTGGAATGTTGTGCTAAAATTATATAATGTGAAAGGGCTCTGCTTGGCTGAGGTCCAAAACACACTGCAAAAACAATCCAGTTTGAGACCACTTTAACTGCCCTAGGGGTTGTAGGGAATTGTAGTTTATTGTGGCACCAGAGCTCTCAGAGAGAAGGCTCAATGTCTCACAAAACCTCAGTTCCCAGAATTCCCTAGCATTGAGCCAGAGCAGTTAAAGCACTCTCAAACTGGGTTGTTTCTGCAGTGTGTTTTGGACCTGGATAAATCTATCAGCTTTGTTTTCTCCCACTTCATTTTTTTAAAATTCTTTCTCTAAAATTTATGAGAAAATTAGCAAATTTTGGAAAATTCTTATATAAAAAAGAACCAAACAAAAATTTACCAACTCCTAATCTAGATATAGGACATTTTCACATGGGAGGCAAGCATCCTTCTCCCGTGAATAAAGTGGTCTTAAATCCTGTCAATATCCTGCAAGAGTGGGATGCTTTTCAGAGGACATCCTCCAACGTTGCCATTGTTGGGATATTATCCCATGAATAAAGCAGCAAAATCGTGCTGCTTTTTATTTTCGGAATTTTCCTGTGAATGAAAAGTGGCACGATTTTGCCACTTTATTCACGGGGTAATATCCTGATAATGGCGACGTCGGGGGATTGTCTGAAAATTATCCCACTCTTGCAGGATATTGATGGTATTAAATGCCATTTATTCATGGGAGGAAGACACTTGCCTCCCGTGTGAAAAAGTAGTAAGATAGTTGGATTGGAATCAATGGGATAAATTAGTTGTTACTTTAATCCCAGGGTGCTTTCAGGCCTTTATTGTGCAGTCCCTTTGCCTTTCTGTGAAATTTTACATGATCTTCAAAACTGTGTTTGTTGTCACTTCATCCCCCCCCCCTTAGTACAATAAATATATTAGGGGGGGGAAATGGATAGCCTCACATGCTTTTGACAGACAATCCTTGGAGCCCTCTGTCTGGAATCTTCCCCACTAAAATGTGAGGAAGTTCAGATGAAATGTCAATATGATTTGGGTTCCTCAACTGATTCGGAGGCATCACAGTGGTTTAGCTATGGAATATACATTTAGATTCTCTGCCAGATTATATAACACCAGGTTGAAAATATTCAGATGCTATGATAAAAATGAAATGGACAGATAAGAAAAGACCTATATTACACCCCTGTGTTTGAAAAAATTCTCAATAGCAAATGTTTTGCTAAATGGATTTCCCATCCTCTCGACTCTGTTTTAAATAAAGTCAGTTCAGTTTAGACGGTGACTTCCTGTCTCTGCCTTTACTGGAAAAATGAGGGATTTTCCACTGCACCGCAATGCTAATGTATTTCCTTTTCATCATTTTCAGTGCAGGATACTTCCATGATTCCTGTTAATTACAGATACAAGTGCCAGGAGATTAGAGAACAATATAAGTCACTAGAGCAAATCAATGACCTTCTTGTGGTCAAAAACAATGACCACAAGAAGGACATTGTTGTGAGGAACCACTCCTGCCACCTTGACTAATTCTCTCTTTTAGAGTTTTATGTGACTGGCTTCATAGTCCTCATCAGATACCGGTCCCAGAACTATTAATAACACACTGGTAGCGTTTGTTCAAAATTCTCACACAGAGGCCAAAATAGGTTTTTATAAAATATAAGATGGTCTTATTGTGTTTCAAACATATAGGCAATGTTTCTTGGTTTTCAAACTTGGTAATAATATTACTTGGTTACAGGTTCAAGTGTATTATAGCTATTTCAAATACAATCCTTCAGCTGTATTTATGTTCACAATCTACCCACACAGACACTCTCTACACCAGAGCTCTGTTGAACCACCAAGAGTTATTATTATTATTATTATTATTATTATTATTATTATTACACTTTATTTATATAGCGCTGTAGATTTACACAGTGCTGTACATAGAATCATAGAATCATAGAGTTGGAAGAGACCACAAGGGCCATCCAGTCCAACCCCCTGCCATGCAGGAACTCCCAATCAAAGCATCCCTGACAGATGGCCATCCAGCCTCTTCTTAAAGACCTCCAAGGAAGG
Organism: Phrynosoma blainvillii; assembly: GCA_026167975.1. NCBI lineage: Eukaryota > Metazoa > Chordata > Lepidosauria > Squamata > Phrynosomatidae > Phrynosoma > Phrynosoma blainvillii. The sequence continues at coordinate 276,793,142 of JANUYF010000002.1, read as the reverse complement.
AGACTCCACTACTCTCCGAGGGAGTGTGTTCCACTGTCGAACCGCCCTTACTGTCAGGAAGTTCCATATACAATCAATAAAATAGATAAAATAAAAAAGAGTTCTTTTTCTTCTTCTTTTGACTCTTAACTTTGTTCCACTTAGTTCCCTCAGGAACAATCCACAGCCTCTGGCTTAAGGTACTGCCTCACTGTACCTCTGTCTAAGTCAGATCCAACTGACACCCTCGAAGGTTCCGAGCCTTCGGTTCCTCACTTCCTAACTGCCTAACTCCCTAACTAACTATCTCCCTCACCACCTGAGATATTTATCACCTTCCAGCTGCTCTCTCATTGGCTGATTCCAGCTGTCTCTGTCAGGGATGATGGGAGTTGTAGCTCTTCACCTCTGGCTCTAACTCACCACCTTGTTATGCAGCAGAGCTGACCAGCTTTGATCAGTGGTTGATGCTTCTTTCCCAAGCAGCAGAGTTTCAGAGAATAGACTGAAGACCCTGACAAACTCTCCAAGCCTTCTCACTCTTCTTCCTGAGATGTCTCCAAACTTCTCCAGGATTCCTCTGGCTCTTGTATCTTCCCTCAAGACACCAGACAACTCAGTAGTCTTATATAAAAGATCTACTTTATTCTACTATATACATAAATACTATATGCCCTACAAATCACAATCGCTACACTTCACAATATCTCCAAAACTACTCCACAATGTACATTAGCAAACATTGCAATTTATAGCCATTGTTAGACACCACCCACCAGTCAGTTTCCACCCAGTGGGTGTGTACATACATCTTGATTGGTCCACATAGATCATCCCATACCTAAGACCAACCCAAGTGTTTCATCACTTTACCTTGACCACTTAATGAGTCTCAGGTGTTTGCAATCTATCACAGGTGTTCTCAATATACCTTCTATAACTTTGTCCTTGGCTCTCAAGGCTTCTTAATTATATTATCTTTTTCACCTGTGTATCTTCGTGATTGCTCCTGCTTAGTCACTTTGACATTCACATACATATTTTTATTTCTATTACTGTATATCCCATGTTGCTTTTTCCTTAACAATCCCCTCCGAAATAAAATATTGTATGTGTCTTACAATGTCATTCCAACCATTTGTGTCAGTCTTTCATGTTTTTCCGCCGTCAGTGCTTTTGTGAACAAATCTGCTATGTTGTGTTGTGTTTCTATATATCTCAATTCTATTTTACCCTTCTGAACCATGTCTCGCACATTTTGATATCTTACTCCAACATATTTTGTTCTGTTCTTCAAACTTTCAGTTTCAGCCATTGCTATGCATGACTGTGAATCTTCCAGAATTTCTACTGGTATCTTGTAACTTTCATTTAAATCATTCAATAACTGCTCAACCCACTGTACCTCATTTACTATCTCATTTAAAGCTGCAAATTCTGCTTCCGTCGTACTTATCGCTACATTTGTTTGTTTCCTACTTCTCCAGACTATTGGATTTTCACTGTACTTGATTATTATTCCTGTAACTGACTTCTTGTCTCCTAATTCTGATGCAAAAGAACTGTCTACATAGCAATCTAAATCTGAATGACTGTTTCTAATTATCAATTTCTTATCTAGAGTTCCTTTCAAATATCTCAATAAGTGTTTTACTGCTGTCCAGTCTTCAATTTTTGGATCATTAACTCTTCTGGACAATACATTTACAGCATACGAAATGTCTGGTCTGGTGTGGCAAGATATGAATTGTAAAGATCCTATTATGCTCCTGAATAAAGTCTTGTCTTCAAAATCTCTAGTTGTTTTTTCAGATACAAAACCAGTTGTCATTGGAGCTCTTACTACTTTAGCATTTTGTAATCCACACTTTTCAATCAAATTTTCAATTTTCTTTCTCTGACTTAACAAACAATGTCCTTCTTCTGTCCACTCAACACCAATACCTAAATAAGACTTTAATAAACCTAGATCCTTCAAAACAAACTTTTTAGACAACTTTTTTTTTACTGATTCAATCTCCTGTCTTGACTTTGCTGCCACGCACAAATCATCTACATAGATCACTAACACTATGTCTCCTTTTGTATAGACACATGCATCTGCAACGCTCCTTTTGTATCCTAGCTTAACTAACTCGTCATTAATGCACAAATTCCATGCTCTGGCACTTTGTTTTAACCCATACAATGCTTTCTTTAATTTATAAACTTTCTGACTACTATTTTCTTCAAAACCTTGTGGCTGCTCCATAAATATCTCTTCATCTAAACTAGCATTCAAGTAGGCTGTTTCAAAGTCAAAATGCTCTACAACTAAACTTCTTTTTGCTGCTACAGCCAGAACCATTCTCAGACTTTCTGGCTTTGCAGTTGGAGAATATGTCTTATCATAGTTCTCATACTGCTGTTGTGCAAAACCCTTAGCTACTAACCTTGCTTTATACTTAATACTTCCATCTGGCATTTCTTTCTTTTTGTACACCCACTTACAACCAATTACTTTTTTGTCCTTGGGTCTGTCAACAACTTCTAAAACATCTTTATTTACCAGACAACCAAACTCATCATCCATTGCATCAATCCATCTTTCCTGTTCTTCTCTAGACAAACTTTCCAACTCTTCAAAACTTTCAGGCTCTTCCACTGCTAAACAAGCTCTTGCATTTGTCACAACAAACCTATCTGGAGGCTTTCTAACTCTGTGACTACGTCTGGGAATAAACTCTGCTGATCTGCCTCTTTCATCCTCACTTTCTGTACTGGAAGTTGTAGTTCTATGACTAAATCTCTTGTCTTCAGTCATTCTAGTAGTAATGGGTCTAGATTGTGTCTCATTATCAGAAGAACTATCACTGCTGCTAGTGGATGCTTCTGGCTTAACTGAAACCCCTCCGTTTCCTGAAGTTGGTTCAGTTTGTGTTTCTGGCTCATTTGAATTTCCTAACCTCAAGAAAACTTCTTTATTTGCATGCAGTTTGTCCCAACCGGCATGTCTCTCGAAATTTGCCGACCTAGAATACTGCACTTCTTTTCCACCTAGATGAAACTTGTAGCTATTTCCAGAATAACCCAAAAACCTAAGCCTTCTACTTTTGGGTTCTCCTTTCTTCCTGAAACAAGCTGGTATGTAAACATAAGCAAATTGTCCAAAGACTCTCAAATACTTGTAATTTGGCACTCTCCCATACAATACCCTGTAGGGAATGTCTTCAATTTCTGAATGATACAGTCTGTTACTAATATGTACTGCTGTCAAAGTTGCTTCTGCCCAGAAACTATCTTTTACCTCTGCATCTGCCATCAAACAAGTAGTTATCCTTTTTATATCTTGTATTTTTTTCTCCGCTAAACCATCTTCGTTAGGACAAGCGGGATTAGTAGTTTCATGCCTTATTCCCACCTTTTGAAACCAATTAAACAATTGATTACTTAGAAACTCTCCTCCCCGGTCAGTAACAATGGTGCCTACTCTAATATCAAATTGTCTTTCCACCATTCTCACCCATGCTTTTAAACTTTGCCCAGCATCAGATTTGTTTTTCAATATTCTTACAAAAGCAAACCTTGTATACCTATCAACAATTACCAGAAAATATTTGCTTCTCCCTAAAGATAAACAATTAGCTTGGGCAACATCTGCATGTACAAACTGAAATGGTCTTTGGGCAATTCTTTTGGTTTTCTTGGCTACTGGAAAAGCTCGGACCTTCACCTGATTACATACAGTACAATCTAAGTGATTTTTGCATTCAGCAACTTTTAAATCTGGACACATACTGATTAACTTCTTTAAACATTTGAAACTAGCATGACCAAATTTTCTATGGAGTTCATGTATGCAGTCTTTGTGAATTGGACTATTGTCTATGTTATTAGCATTTTCAACCCTGTAGCTATCAATATTGTCCTCCAAAAAATAAAGTTTATCCTTTTTCAAGCCTATGCCTCGCAATTCCCCATTCAGTTTTATCTTACATATGTTCTTTTCAAAAATGACTGTGTAGTCTCTGTCTGTTAATTTGCTTACTGATAACAAATTATTTTCTAACTCCTTTACATGTAACACATCATTAAAGTTTTCCTTTAGCCCTGGAATGAAAACTGTACCCATTTGTTTTACAGTGCTGAGCTCTTTCCCATCAGCTAAAACTACAGCATTTACATTAGCTGATTTTCTATTACTTATCAAATTAATATTGTTACACATTGAAGATGATGCTCCTGAGTCAATCAACCATTTACAATTAGTATTTTGTTTTTCCTTAATCATGGTTGCAAACCCCTTTTTATTACCACTGTCCTTCAAAAATGGAGGTTTGGACTGTTTGTGATACTGCCGCGGCTGCCATCTGCTCTCTCCTTGCTTGCTTCTCTCAGCAGCAAATTGTTTACAATGTCTCTGCAGATGACCAATCTTTTTACAATAAAAACACCTCCGTTGCTCCCTGGTAGAAGCTGCTTCTTCCTGCTTTTGTAGATCAGGCGTTGTTTGTTGTTTTGGCACAGTCCTCAAACTTGCTGAGTCATTCTGCTCAGACTTTCTTCTCAAATTCTCTTCCAATATTCTGGCAACAATTAAGTCTCTGTTCAGCTCAGCTTCTGGCAAATTTTGCAAGCTATTTGTAATGTTGTCCCAAGAAGAGTCTAGTGATTCCAGTAAAATGTAACACTGCTGCTCTTTGCTAATTTCCACTCCTCTCAGTTCAGCTTGCACAAATAAATCTTGCATTGTTTTTAAATGTTCTATCACACACTGTCCTTTAGTCATCTTTTGTCTGTAAATTCTTTTAGACCAAAGCATTTTTGCAAACGCAGTTGAAGGAGTGTGTAATCTCTGCAAGGTATCCCACACATCCTTGGCGGACACTTTATCTCTTACGTCGTTAATCAAGTCTTCTTCTAGCATGAGATAAAGACATGCTTTTGCTTTAGCGTCTCTTTCTCGAGTGGCTGCATCAGCATCAGCTGCCAGCCCTGTTTCAACTGTCGACCACAGAGACTCCTTTATGAGTAGAGATTGGGCATATATTTTCCAGGTAGAGTAGTTGTTTCTATTTAATTTACTAAACTTTAGTATCTCCATCTTAATTTGTGCAGTGACTCAATTTGACATAGTCCCTCTGAGTATGCACAGCAGACAAAACACAAAATGATTTACTCACAATGTTCCACAAAACTTTCTTCCACTCTCTGGACCTTTCAGCTTCTGTGGATGCTGGTTGCTCTAGTATCTGGGCCCATAACCCTTGTCAGGGATGATGGGAGTTGTAGCTCTTCACCTCTGGCTCTAACTCACCACCTTGTTATGCAGCAGAGCTGACCAGCTTTGATCAGTGGTTGATGCTTCTTTCCCAAGCAGCAGAGTTTCAGAGAATAGGCTGAAGACCCTGACAAACTCTCCAAGCCTTCTCACTCTTCTTCCTGAGATGTCTCCAAACTTCTCCAGGATTCCTCTGGCTCTTGTATCTTCCCTCAAGACACCAGACAACTCAGTAGTCTTATATAAAAGATCTACTTTATTCTACTATATACATAAATACTATATGCCCTACAAATCACAATCGCTACACTTCACAATATCTCCAAAACTACTCCACAATGTACATTAGCAAACATTGCAATTTATAGCCATTGTTAGACACCACCCACCAGTCAGTTTCCACCCAGTGGGTGTGTACATACATCTTGATTGGTCCACATAGATCATCCCATACCTAAGACCAACCCAAGTGTTTCATCACTTTACCTTGACCACTTAATGAGTCTCAGGTGTTTGCAATCTATCACAGGTGTTCTCAATATACCTTCTATAACTTTGTCCTTGGCTCTCAAGGCTTCTTAATTATATTATCTTTTTCACCTGTGTATCTTCCTGATTGCTCCTGCTTAGTCACTTTGACATTCACATACATATTTTTATTTCTATTACTGTATATCCCATGTTGCTTTTTCCTTAACAGTCTCAGGATTGGTCAGCTGTCTTCTGGTCTTCACAGCTCCCTGCTGTCTCTCTGTTCATCACAATTGTGGTCTTTATTTTGGGGTTGGGAAACAGTCTCAACACACATACATTTATGTATATGATATTATTATCTGTATAACCTATTTATTTATTTATTTAGAGCCCACCTCTCTACTAATATCGGGACTCAAAGCAGCTACCAACACATTTTAAATAGTACAAATTAAAAACAACGCAAAAGCATTAAAAAGTGTAAATATAAAGTTTAAAAAAACAAACAATGTTAAAAGTTAAAAACATTACACATTAAAATATTAACATGTATTAAAAACTATATACATTTAGGAAACTATTTCCCATCTACTGCTTATACCCAAGGTCTCATTCTTGTTTTTGAATTGCAAAACAGATGTGGAAATCTGGATGCTGCTCACAGAAGTTGTCTTATGAGCATGTACAAAAGCAGGTACAGCAGGGCTAGCCTCCTGGATGTGCAATTTGCTATTCTCTTCTGGGCCTGTTTTAGGCCTTAATGGGGAGTTGTAGTCCAACACCATGTGGAAGAGGCCACAAGTTCAAGTCCTCCCCCCCCCCCCCCACAAAAACACTTATTGCTTCTCTCATGTGCAAACCAAATATAGGAATCTTTTTCAATACCTTTAATGGAAATTTACCTCTGAGCATGTACAGAAGCCATGTACAATAAGGATCAAGGATCTGACTCACAGGGACACTTGGCACCTCAACCAGTTATTTGCATAGAAGTGAAGTTAAGCTTACCAGCTTGTACAACTAGCTCTTTCTTTCTCTTGGTCTTTCCATTTTCGTCAAGGTGGGCCGTGGGGAGAAAAGCAGTGAGTGAATTGCCTAGCTGCTGATTGGAACAGAGTAACCATAGTAGTGTTTTGCCACTGAATGTTGATGACAAACTGTTTAGACACTTGCTTTGGCATCAAATGTCAGAGGTGGGTTCATTGAAATGTTAATTACTGTGGGAAAATCTGAGGGCTGCAAAAGCAGGTTTGGGGGAACACATGCAGCCCATGGGCTGTACGTTCTTCACCCCTGTTATACACAAATTTGCCAATGCCTGTACACCATGCAGCTCTGCGCTGCTTACACTTGCAGTTCTATTGTGTGGTCAATATGTGGCATGTTGGGTGGAATCCTGCTACCCTATCGTTCAGGTGCTCATTCTCCATTCATGCCTTTGAATTTGGCCCACAAATGTATCCTTGATACTGTACTTGCCAAACTGGCAATGTGTAGGTCTCATTGCCCACAAATCCACATGAACCTGTTCCACACCTTGCCACACTCAGGAACAGAAGTGAGAAAGAGGAGGCCTGTCAAACCTCCCATTCAACAGGGAAGCAAGTTGTTTGGAGAGGATGTGGGAATTCCAGATGACATTTTAAAGTATGGAAACAGATGTCCTTTCCCAAAGAACAAATGGAAGCAGATAATGTAGGAAGAAAATACATGTGCATATGATCCAACTGCTTCAGGGAGGGACAGTCCCAACCAATCCTCTGTTGTCCCACATTTTCAGCTGCTTTTACAGTGTCCCAGTTTCTCTCTCCTCCTCCCACTTTCCCTCTTTGTCCTCAGCTTGCTTCAACTGCTCCAAAGTGAGCTCAAAGTGCAAAAGGAGTTTGCACTCAATAACTCAGCAAGGGGAAAAAGTGAAGAGGGGACAGAATCTTGGCTTTCCCAATAGGCTCAGGCAAATGCAAACTGCAGCCTCTCCTAGTTTGTGTGTTCTTCCTCAAGGATTTTTATGATGCTAACTGTTACCCATAGTGCTCTTGATATCAAAAATATAAAACTCCATGATGACCTCCAAATGAACTCTGGCAGTGGAAATGGAGGCCAAAGGTCCTACGCGCCCATGGCATGGGCCAGCCACCCTTAATCCTTGAAGCATACATAGCCCCCAGTCAGTCTAGGAGAGTTGCAGATGGGATTATCCGATGAGATCATCTAAACCATTGGAAGGTGTATTGTGCCACCCAGTCACAAGCACCCCCAACCATCGGAAGGTGCAATGATTGTATTGTGCCACCCAGTCACACACACCCCCACCCATTGAAAGGTGCATTGTGCCACCTAGTCACACACACCCCCCAGGATATGGGCCCCTCGGATTAAGACCAGCAGATACAATGTAACCCTATACAGCCGGGTGTCATCATCGCAATCATCGCCTTTAGCCTCAGGCCCTGTTTGGCCCTATATAAACCCCAGATTTTAGCCAGTCGGTGTGCTATCTTCTTGGTCTAAACAACTCCACGTCGCTCTGACCTTTGAAGCTAGTTACCGGCAAGCCCGCTCAAACCCAGGCTGCGCAGCAAGACTTGTCCCCATTGTCCCGCATCCCATTCGCTTCCCGGAGGAGATCTACATCTCGGTAAGCATCACCATTAGTAACGCCTGAAATCTGTTCCCAATCTCTAACCCTGATTTTCCTGAGCCTTGAGTGTGTGTGTGAGTGTATGCACAGCAAGTGTGTTTCCCCTATTTCAATAAATTAGACGCCTAGTTATCAACATCCGTCTCAGCTTCATTCCTTGGACCCCCCTGGTCTCTTGGTATAAACATCGGGAGGGCGATCTCGTTGGGCTCTTGTAGCCAGCCCCCTCTTGCAATATAATAATAATAATAACAATAATAATAAAATTCCCCTAAACGGACCCTTGGCTACACTAACCACATTCTGGTGTTTGTTGTTGTTGTTGTTGCCCACGCATGTTCCAGTTTATATCTATGAAATTTTGAAAGGTATGTATGTGTTCTTGCTTGGGGACTGTAAGCAGCAGTAAGGGTATTTTTGTTATAGCCCTCCAAATGTATGCCTCAGAATTATATAATGGCAATGTAATCCTGTGCATGGGCATACTTGGAAAGAGGCAGTTGCTCCATGTCATTATTATGAATAAAACTTAGCAAATTTAACCAACATTTTTAAAACCCACAATGCCCTGCCATATTAGATACAATTGATCCTGTCTGGCATATGAAATATTCAGGGCTTATAGCATGGCTAAATAAAACAGTTTACTTGAACCAAATTTAATCTTAAATTGGGCTGCATCTGGATCCTATCACAGTGATTTTGCTGCCAAAATCGTTGCCCGAATGCAGCCCTGGTCCATCCCCGCTTCCAGGAGTGCTCCGACGGCCATTTTTCCCTCCCTCCATTACCATCCGATGTCATCTGGGAGAGAGACACTAGGCCCAGCACTACCTGGCCTAGAATAAGAAGAATCCTTACTTCTTAAAGGATGAGTGGGATTCGGGATTTTATGTTCTGTTTAATATATCTGTATGGAAATTGTAAGCTGCCCCGATTGCTCTGCAGAGGGGCGGGATATAAATAAATATTATTATTATTATTATTCAGGTTGGAAAACTCCCAGTTTTGAAAAGAAGCACCTGGGAGCGGGAATGGACCTGGGCTGCATTCGGGTGGCAATTTCAATGGCAAAATCACTGTGATAGGGTCTGAATGCAGCCCAGTTTAAGATTACATTTGGTTCAGGTAAACTGTTTTATTTTAGCTTTGCGATAAGCCTCTACAAAACAGTTCATATAGGTTGACTGGACAGGATTTTAGCTGTTCGTAGAAATGTTAATCTACAACTAGAGTCATGATATTTGTTGATTTGAACATGCAGTTGTATGCAACATTGTATGTCTGGTCTTTTCATAAAGCAACATGACCTTTTTGGTTCAGGTGGCAGATTTTGGGCAAAGGGCACAGAGCTAATACTGCCTGTCAAGCTAAACTATATCAATAACTTTGTGAGAAGATGCTCATCTTCCTGGTATGCTAGGCTAGGCTTTCCACTGCCTGCTTGCTTGCAAATTCCCAATAGTTAAGCTAACACTGCCCACCATCTTCTTGTCTGTCTGCCTCTTAATCCAGTGCCAGCTGTGGATGCTTGGATTGAAGTGCAGTGATAGTTGGCTAGCTGCACTGGCATCCTGGGCTGGGCCAGGAGCTGACTGAAACCACACTTTAGACTTCAAAAAAATTAACCTGGGTTTTTCTGTGGCCATATCATCTCTGCTTACTTGAATCAGCTCCATCTGTGAGCTCACAGCAGTTCATCTGTATGATGAGACAGAGATGAGATGAAAAGGTGGAGCTGAAAGCAAGTGGAGAAGTAAACCTGCCTATGGAGTCTCCCACTTCGAGGGACTGTGTGCAGAGTACCCAGGCAAAAGCTTATTGTTTTGGCTGTACCTGCAATGATGAAAAAGGGTGAAGGGGAGCAAGCAAGAGGCAGAGTTGGATGTTTAGGAAGTGACTTTCAGTGTCTTTGCTATGCATGTGCAGCCATCATGTACAGTCGAGCAAGAGACAAGCCCATAAGCATGTGCTGCTGCTTTCACATAGAGGCAATGCATTCCAGCTCTTGTGCTGGTCACTGCCTCTGTTGTTTAAACTCTCAGCTAAATACTGTAGGTAAATGGCAGAGTCCAGTCTATCTGAGTGCCTGCCTCACCTGGCATGCCTGCCTACTGGGCCAGCCCAAGGCCAGCTAGCCCAGTTAGGGGACACTCTTCTCTCCCATCCCAGCACAAGATAATGGAGCAGCAACAATAAATTGCCAGCTCCCTAAGTAAGAATCTTTAAAATCAGAGCCTTTTTACATCTTGTATCAGGATGAGAGATGTACAAGTGGTTTAACATTTAAAGTTTTTACCGTTGATTTTTTTTTAATGATTATCATGAGGGGGTGGAACCATGTGAGGAGTAAATTTCAAATTCTGAAATATTTTGAATGCAGTTATTAATACTGTTATCCAAAGAACAGGTGGGGCAGGGAACTGGAGAGTCCGCACCAACTGCCAACATTACTTCTAATGTTGGGGAAATTAGCTTTTGTAAGAGGCTTGGGTAACCTTTGGATCGTGTGTACCAATGTATACCATTACTAACTGTGAGGACTCCAGGTTTTGGGTGAATTAAGGTTTTATTTAGAAAAATGCAGAGTGGAATCCCACCACCACCACCACAAGATAGCAATTCAAACAAACACAGCATACAGAGCTAACCGGAATGGAAATATGGAAAGATGATAGGGGAGTTTTTAGGGGTTTGCAGTGGAGTTATAATTACCTATCTGATGAGAAAACCATGGAAAGCTGGAGTAGCTCAGACTGGAAAGTCCGAGGATGACACAGAACATACACAGAGTGTGGGTGTATATGCCAGCTATGGGGGGTTGCAGACTGCCAGAAATAGTGCAAATTGAGTCCACTTTTAGGGTTAGGGTTAGTGCTAGGGAATCATGGGAACTGTTTTTTTTCTGAGACATTGAGCCTTCTCTGTCAGAGAGCTCTAGTACCACAATAAACTACAGTTCCCATGATTCCCTAACCCTAACCCTAAAAGTGGACTCAATTTGCACTATTTCTAGCAGTCTGCAACCCCTCTATGTGAGCAGAGGTTAGGTTTATACCTTAAAACTAGCCCTAGGCAAAACTAGCCCCAGAAATGGACAATGGGATTACAGACTGGTTGATGGCTTTAACTTGAGTGTAACAAAAACAATGATTTGATTTTGATATCCCTGAGATGGATGGATGGAGAAGTTTAGCTGGGATGACAATAGGCAGTAAGCAGAGAGAGCTTGGCTTATTGCTTTGGGTGTGAAAAAATCCTTTGCCTCAAGTTTACTGCTTTGGGTGCAAAAAGATCCTTCATCTCAAGTTTTGAGAGGAAATGCAGATTACCTGGGGGAAGGAAGAAGCACTATAGATCTGTTTGTTTTGTTTACCTGGATGTACACATGTCTCAGGGCAAGCAATCCTTTTTTCCTGGGAACCTGACTTTTGGACAAAGCAGACTACCCCTTTGCGCCAGCTTGGGGACAGCATCTGAGCACACCATTTAGACGCCACACGCTCTGATGCTGCCCCCAAGTAGATGTCACGCCACCTGCCCACCCATACAGCATTTAGGACGTTATCCCACGGGGCCAAAAGCAGCAAGAATCCACCAAGAATCCGGCGCTATAGCGCTAAATTTTTCCGACTGATCCCACGACGTCGCTAAGAAGCCACTAAGAATCCGGTGCTATAGCGCTAAATTTTTCCGACTGATCCCACGACGCCGCTAAGAATCCGGCAAGAGACCGCTCGGAATGCAGCATCATTCACGTTCTTTTGAATGTCGGTTTCACCAGGCATTGCAATAGCCCGAGCTGATTCTTAGCGCTATGAAAGCGCTAGCGCTGTAGGTATGGTCAGCAATTCCCTCCCCGTGAGCATTTCCACTTCATAACCCATCGTTCCTAGCGCTATTTCCCATCGTTCTTTCTGGCAGCATCCTATGACGTGTTTCCTTTTTGCATAGGGACACAAACACAGCCGGTGGACATTTTCCTGTCGTGTGGGTGCTGGGTTGTAGGGTGCAGGCTTGTTGGGTGCAGGCTTGTGGGTGCAGGCAGAGCATAGGGGTGAATGATAACATGTTTTGTAGTACTTTTGGTGATGTGTTGACGCCAAAGCAAAAAGTTAGTGCATGTGCAAGAATATGCTTGCCGGAATCATCCCACTATACCATGCTGTAGTGTGCTCTGCAAATGCGCTTTCCGTGGGGGGGCATCATCGCGATATCGTCAATAGCGCGATGATGCCAGTTGCGTGTGCTGGCCATTGCCATCTCTGGGGATTGCTAGCGCTATAGTAGGGGGATGATGCTTATATCGCTTTCTTGCCACTTTTACAGCAGCGTGGGATAAGGTCCTTAGATGCTGCATGCCAAAGGAGCACCAAAAAGCCGCAGTGGTGCCAGAAAAGCCAGAGTGGGGCTGTGGCATACGATTGCCGTGATGCCCAGCTAGTTTTTTTCAGGGGCAGTCTGCTTCACCTCTTTGTGTTCCTGAAAGGTCATTGATCTCTCATAAACATGTTATGTCCAGATATGACATATAAAAATATGAAAAACCCAAAATATTGTGTGGGTTATACAGGGGTTCTTAACCATACGCACTGTAGGAGCTTGTTGGGGTCACTCTTTTGTCTGTATGTTTGCTCAGAAGTAAGCTCTATTTATGTTCAGGACAATCATCTGCATGTTTACTCAGAAGCAAGCCCTACTATTCATACTGCCACATGAGATTACAATTTAAAATGCATCCCTTGAATTCTCTGTAAATTTAATCTCTAAGGAGGAAGTAGAAGTATCCTATTTCTAGTTCACATCAAATGATGCACAACAGAAGGAACCATGTAATTCACATAGATTGCCCAAGGTTACACCTTCATAGCTGTATGTGGATTTTAGCCCGTGTCTCCCATTTTATCCCTCCCCGCTTGCCAGTCCACGAAGGACCGAGACCGCGGACTCCAAGTCCACGAACGGGGAGGGATGAGTGTACATGAACTTTTTGTCAGAGGAATAGACAAACACTTTAATTTTTCATTATCATAAATAAAGCAAGACTAGCTAATGTTATGATTATTCAACACAAGTAAGATTAACCAAGAATGATGGCAAGAGCAAACTGTGTTCATATCAAACATTAATTAATTACTGAAATTCTCCAGATAAAATTGGAAGCCAAGCAAGGTTGAACAGACAAATAACAGAATACCAAAAGAGTAACAAAATAGAACATGGAAATCCATACATCCCTACATTTTACAGAGTGTGCGTGCAGCATTTTGGAGAAGTGCTGCTATGTTAATCCAGTGTTGTGTTTCCAGAAACAGAAGTATTGAAGTTCAAACATACCAGGGAATTAGCTAGGCCTACAGTTTTAGGTTAAGCTGTTAGAAGTTAAGAGGCAAATGAAAAGACCTCCACAAATGTTCAGTAATATCCTGATGACTACCTTATAAATGTTGTGTCTTGCTAGTAGGAATGGATCATATATCATACATTATCATGAAAATAAATGCTGCATATCATACTCAGACACCATCAGCTTCCTGTCATCTTAGGCCACTTCTGCTATTTTGTTTGTGCCCAGGGAGAGAACAGGTTCACTATTGTGGGCAGTACCCCCAAGATGAACTTTGACATGTATGACTATGTGAATTCTGTGGAAATTCTGTGGAATTTTTAATTGTGATGCTGATTTCAGATGTTTCCATGACCATGTAGATGTTGAGTATTCATGATCCTTCCCATGTGTGCAAATTAGCCTTTAATTGCACCCACAAGCCCCCTTGGAAGGCGGCAACTTGGGCTAAAACTGGACAGTGAGTCTGTCTGGAGAGTGATGGTTTCACCCTTCTCCCTCACTTTCCTCCCTGCAGTTCCAGCATTGCTGCAGTAAGGAAAAGGAAAAGACCAATAGAAGCAGAGAAAGTAAACACTGGATAGTAAGAAAAAGTGGTTATTTGTATACCAAGCTGAAGAGATGGTGTGAAGAGGGCAAGGTCCAGTGGGAAGAGAAAGGAGAGGCCCCAGGTTTGTTTTGTAAAAATTTAATTTTTAAAATTATCTTTAAAGCATTATATTTTATAAATTTGTTACTTTACCACTTTAAAATATGTACATGCTAATACACTAGGCTGTTCATATAATGTTGTAACTTAAAGGTATAATTTTAATTTTCCTAGTTGTTTTCCTAGTTGTTTATGTCACAACCATTGCCATTATGTTCACTGATATATGGGAATTATGATTTATGAGTAACAGTAGTACAAAAAACATTACTAAGGATTCTGTATGGGAGGAGGAGGTCAGGTCAGTGGAGGGGTAACACCATGGGTTACTGCAATGGGTGATGCCCACCCTATTGATGCCACTGAACCTGTCTTTAGAAGTTGGCCTCCAGAAAGTAGATACTAGATTTGGCTTGCCATATTATTTTTTTGGTTGACATTGTTCTTTTGTCTTGTGGTTTTAACTCCCCCCACTTATCCTACAGGATGGTTTTAAGTCCAAAGACTGTCCAGACGCTCCAGCTAAAGGAGAACCCTGGTCTCCAGAATTGTAATCCAACAGTCAAATCACTATATGGCATGTCATTGAAAGGTATAATTTTAATTTTGCTAGTGATTTACATCACCACTCTTGCCATTACATTCAGTCAGGGTGCCCAGAGGTCCTCCTTTCTCAGAGTGTGTCCTACATTTCAGCCTTCCATTCAGGAGGAATTCCAAAATGTCCTCCATTTTAAGGTCATGAAGAAGAGGCCTGAATTTACATTTCTAGGAGTGTTTTTAGCTTTTCTTGTTCCTTATTTTTCTAGAATGTCCTACCTTTTGTGGTCCTCCTTTGAGGTGAGGACACATCTGGTCACCCTGCCTTCAGTGATCTAGAGGAATTATGATTTGTGAGTAACATGAATGCAATTTATTTATTTATTTTACTAAGGATTCTGCATGGTGTGGTGATGTGGGGGAGATCTATGGGTGTATGTATGGGTGTGTTAATACCATGAATTACCATACCTGGTGACACCAACCCTAGTGAAGCTACTGATTTGTTGTTAACTGCCCTCGAGTTGATCTCGACTCATAGGGGCCCTATGGATGAGGCATGTCCAAGACCCTCTGTCCTCCATTGCTCTGCTTAATTCCTGCAATCCCTAAATACCCATGACTTCCTTAATAGAGTCCATCCATCTAGCATGTGGCCTTCCTCTCTTCCTACGTCCCTCCACCTTCCCCAGCATTATTGTTTTTTTCCAAAGAGTCCTTCCTTCTCATGATGTGCGCAAAGTACAACAGCGTCAGTTTGGTCATCTTGGCTTCCAGGGAGGTTTCTGGCTTGATCTGCTCTAGGACCCATTTGTTTGTCCTTTTGGCTGTCCATGAGACCCTGAGCACTCTTCTCCAGCACCACGTTATCTCAAATGAGTTGCTTTTCTTCCTATCATCTTTCTTGACTGTCCCGCTCTCACATCCATAGATGGTAATAGGGAATACATTGGCTTGTGTGATTCTAACTTTTGTGTCTCTGCATTTCAGGAGAATAATCCCCAAGAGCTCCTTCTCCCTCCGAGGGCTGGTTGCCCAGAAGGGTCAGGATAGGAAGCAGCAGCCTTGGGGGACTCCCGCCCTCCCTGAGAGCGAGGGACCGCCTTCCTCCTCCTCCTCCTCCTCCTCCTCCTCCTCCTCCTCTTTCTCTTTGCCCCTCTGAGGGGGAACCGAGAGAGAGAGAGAGAAGTCCAGCCAGACCAGAGCTCCGCAGCCGCTTGGAGGCAATTAGAAGGGCACTCCTTCCCTCCTTCCCTCCTTCCTTCCTTCCTTCCTTCCTTCCTTCCTTCCTTCCTTCCTTCCTTCCTTCCCTCCTTCCCTGCCTGTGGCCCTTGCTCTCCCCGAAGAGGGCGGCCATGCCCCAGACGGTGCTCCTGAGCGGCCCCTCGCCCTGGGGCTTCCGCCTGGTGGGCGGCAAGGACTTCAGCACCCGGCTGACCATCTCCCGGGTGAGTCCGTCCCAGGGGGGCTTGGGGATGGATGCCGCCCCTCAGGGAGCGAGAGGGAGGGAGAAGGGAGAAGGAGGCTGGCTTGCTTGCCCGGGCCCCCGCCTCGGCTGCCCCTTGGCCTGTGGGAGCCGGTGGGCGATGGAGGGAGGGGGGCTCAGGTGGCCAGGGCCCTCGGGGCGACTCTGTCCCCGGCGGGAAGGAGGAGGAGGAGGAGGAGGAGAGGGAGACTGGGGGTGGGGAGGTGTCCTCACCGCCAAGGAGGACCAGGCCCCGCAGAATGGAGGACCTGACCCAAGCCAAGCTCTGCAGCCTTCAGAGAAAGGCTTCCCCCAGAGGGACGTGCTCCTGTGGGGCTCTCGAGGAAGCAGGGGCTAGAGGCCATGGGTCACAGAGGATGCTTTGCTTGGGCTTTGGGTTCTGCGTGGCAGAAAGGGGGCTGATGGTCGGGAGGGATGGTCCCTGGGCTCTCTCTCTCTGTGTATGTATGTGTTGGGGGGGGGGGGTCTCCCTGACTCTAAATAGAAATAAATGCAGGCTTCTGCTCCAAATGGAGGACATTGTGGAGCTCCACTGGGACAGAGAGTTGAAATGTAGGACAGGTCCTGGGAAAGGAGGAGCTCTGGGCACCCTGGAGGGAAACCACCCCAGCAGCCCCGTCAGGATCCATTGGAGGCTTTCAGAGGGGCCCCTGGGTCAAGCTGCGGGGCTGGCGGGGGGGGGGGAGGGGGGAGAAGAGATGCCTCTTTTGCCTTTCTGCTCTCGCCTTCCCCCGGAGTCACTTTCGCCTCCCTCGGAGGCAAGCGAGCTGGGCGCCTGGCAAAGCATCCCAGGGACCACGACGCCAGACGCTCCTGGACATCTCCTCCTCCTCCTCTTTCTCCTTCTGCTTCTTCCTCCTCCTCCTCTTCTGCTTCCTCTTCTGCTTCCTCTTCCTCTTCTGCTTCCTCTTCTTCCTCCTGTTCTTCTGCTTCTTCCTCCTCCTCCTTCTCCTCTTCTTCCTCCTCTTCTGCTTCTTCCTCCTCCTCTTCCTCTTCTGCTTCCTCTTCTTCCTCTTTCTCTTTTTCTTCTTCTTCCTCCTCCTCCTCCTCCTCCTCTTCTTCCTCCTCTTCTTCTGCTTCTTCCTCCTCCTCTTCCTCTTCTGCTTCCTCTTCTTCCTCTTTCTCTTTTTCTTCTTCTTCCTCCTCCTCCTCCTCCTCCTCTTCTTCCTCCTCTTCTTCTGCTTCTTCCTCCTCCTCTTCCTCTTCTGCTTCCTCTTCTTCCTCCTCCTCCTTCTCCTCTTCTTCCTCCTCCTCCTCCTCTTCCTCTTCTTCCTCCTCCTCCCCACCACCCAGGGCAGGGCACTTGCTGCACACCCCAAGTTCAGTTGTTGTTGTTGTTGTTGTTAAGTGCCCTCAGGTCGACTCCTGGCACCGCTGTGGGTGAGACACCTCCAAGAGCCTCTGTCTTCCTCTCCTCTGTGACTCAGGTCTTGTAGAGTCAGGCCATGACCTCTCTGACTGAGGAGTCCCTCCATTTGGCCTGCGGGTCTTTCTTTCTCTTGCTCTCCGTCTTCCCTAGCATTATTATCTTATGGTCATGGCAAACCCCCACCCCTGAGATGAGGTCTCTCTTTCTCTTTCTTTCCAGCTTTCCTAGCATAAGTATTGCCTTATGAACATGGCAACCCCTCCTCTGAAGAAACTTGCCAAGAGAACCCCATCATAGGGTCACCTTAGGGTTGCCATAAGATGGAAAGGACTTGAAGGCACTCAACAACATCAACAAGTCATGCCTTCTCAGGATGTGGCCAAAGTACGACAGCCTCACTTTGCTCATCTTGGCTTCCAGGGAGAGTTCAGGATTGATCTGTTTAAGGATGCATTTCTTTGTCAGGGGATGCAAACCTTGGAAGCTGCAGGAGCAGAAGCCGGATAAGAGGCTGGAGGGCTGTTTGGGAAACTACCCTCCTAAAAGGGCCAGAGGGTGTACAAGATGCTGCACACCAGCTCCTGTACTTTCCAGGGGAGTTTAGCACTTGGTTGTCTGCCTCTTTCCCTTCTCTCCTCTGTGTCTCTCCCTTCTCTCTCTCTCTCATTCTCGATTAGGAAGCCACAATGGGAGAAGCAGTGTGTTGACCCTGCTGTACACTGGGATTGGCTTGAGCTAGACTGGGTAGTTATTTATTCTTTTGGAGTCCAGCCTGGAAAACAAGTACTGTACTGTATCTTTAAATACAGAAGAAGGAGTTTGCTGAGTGCCTAGGAAAGATGGGATTATAGTTTAACAACACTCTTGTTTCTTCACGGGAGCCCTGTGAAATCCATTCACAGTGGTGGCATGAGACGTTTGGCTAAAAGAGAGGAACTGATGGTGAATTTGCCCACCAATTAATACATTTATAGCAAATGCCTATGCCTTGCAGAGAACGTCCACTCTTCATCCTTTAGATGTCTTCTTTTGAGTCAATTTCACTGCTTTGATCTCCGTATTGTGGAGAACTATAGGAAGAAGGCAATTCTTGGTCTGCAGAAGTCCCAAGAATGTCTCTTAAGAAATTAATAGAATTATAAAGGGACAGCTTTAAATTCATGAATAGGCTGAGGCCATGCATATTTACTTGGAAGCACATTTTGCTGAAAGCAGTGGCATTTAATGTCTAAACTAAATATGCTGGGGTTGGGCTATGGGTCTAAACATTCAGTCTTAAATATACTTACTAGGAATGGGTGACCTATGATCCAAGCACCAGAGAATGCTGCATCCCACAGTGGCAGGATGAGGCACCCCTGCTGTTTGGACCACAGTTGTTGTTGTGTGCCTTCAAGTCATTTCTGACTTATGGCAACCCTAAGGTGAATCTATCACAGGGTTTTCTGGGACTGAAAGGCTGTGACTTGTCAAGGTCATCCAGGGGGTTGAGCAAGGAATCGAACCCTGATCTCCAGAACTGTAGTCCAATGCCCAAACCACTATTGCTGTGTTAACAGGCGGTGCTGCAGAACACAGTGTGACTTCTGAGAAACTCATCCCACTGGACTCTTATACATAATAATTATTGTGGAGTTATATTAATATGATTAAAATGGTATGAAATACCTGTGATAAATGAATGAATGAATGAATGTCTCTGCATCATGTTTTATTTTCTGGAAAGTTACAGAGAATGCTTAGCTGTGTTATAGTTAAAGCAAAAACAAATGCAAGTGATAATCCACCCATTTTAATATTAACCATAGCTATTAAACTTCAACCACTTTTGCTGCCATGAACACTTCTCTGGTTTTGTACATGTGACACTTATTGGTCTTATATTCTGTTTGCCTGCCACAAGGCGAGGTTGGTACAGTCATTGGATATATCTTTAGAACTGTGTTGTACTTCAGAGTTTGTGCCCTAAAAAATTCCTAAACTTTGATAATGAAGGGGTTTTTTTTTTTGCTAGGTACGAGAGCTCTGGATTTACTTGCAGTGAAAATGGCACTGCTGTGTAAATAATGGAGAAATGTTGGGTGTATGGCACATGGCCTATCTCTAGTCCCTAAGATGTGGATACAGATACACTTGTGTTTCATTAAATAAGTGAGCGTGCCATAGGACCATACTTAGTGAAAGAACTGAGCCAGCTGCTTCCAGGAGGAGTCTGACAACTGGCAATATGTCTTTCTCTCTGGGAATTTTTGAAATGCTTACTTCAAAAGATGGAGTTTCCTGTAACAGAGAGCACATATTTAGATACTACAGAACATCTGTGAAT
Organism: Phrynosoma blainvillii; assembly: GCA_026167975.1. NCBI lineage: Eukaryota > Metazoa > Chordata > Lepidosauria > Squamata > Phrynosomatidae > Phrynosoma > Phrynosoma blainvillii. The sequence goes on along the minus strand of JANUYF010000002.1, from coordinate 276,773,071 downwards.
GTTTTCATGAAATCACATCATAGCTGCAGCTTTATACACACTTGGAAGTAGGTCCTTTTGAGCATTGTTAGATTTACTTCTAAGTAAACATGCTTAGGATATGAATGTAAGGACTTTAATCACACCAGAGTGTCGTCTCACAGCAATTGCATTGTTTAAGGAAGTGGAAACATATTGGTATGGCAACAATCACCATCACACTTCTCTGCAATTACAATTGGTGCTGTTTTGGTGATGCACGAGAGTGGTATCAGTCTTCTGTACTGCCTTGCTCTCTGCCTTACTTAGCAATGTGTATTTTTATTGGGCTGGCATAGCTTTTGTTGTTATTTATTTATTTATTATCTTTTTTAAAAAAGTTAGAGCCAGCGCTGAAACACAATACCCCTGTGAAATGATAAAAATCTGTTTCATAAAACAATACCCTAATACTTGAAAAGGAGGGAGAGAGGGAGGGAAATGTAGGGAAAGACAGCTGGAATGGCAGGGAAAGGTAAGGAAAGGCTTGCTGGCTGCACAGGCAGCCAAACCTCAAGGCTGCCCCAAAGGCAGCAAGGAAAGCACTCCTCAAAAAGTGTTAAAGCAACTCCCGAGGGGATGGCCCACAAGCCCCCAACCACCACTGCTACTGTAGCCACCGTCTGCCATGGACTCTATCCAAATCTGAAGATTTCCTCACAAGTAAATCCCCTTGTGATCAAGAGAGTTAGGTTCTCAGAAACAGAGCTTGAGGAAAGTGACTTTTTGGAGGACTACAAATCTCAGAATCTCCCAGCCATTTCCCCATTTCTGGAGAAGAAGAAAAAAGAAAGAAGAGGAAGCACAGTCAGTGATGGATAATTCACTTTGAAACCACTTAAATTCAAGCACAAGGAAATGCACCTTGGATCAGTGAAGCCAGTGAGAAGAAAGCCACACAGTTTCACAACTGCAACAGAACAGACAATCACACCTCAAACAATAGTCCAGCAGCAGCAATACTGCAGCAATTGATGGAGTTTTCCCCATCTATGACATTATGGAAATGCAGAGCAGCAAGAGGAGAAACACGATGCCATGTGATAAGTATCAGCCAATGACACTATTATCCTTTTTTTTAAATTCCAGTTTACAGCCTTGTGTGATAATGTCTTAAATGTCAAAACAAAATGCTCTAAATATTTGCAAGGTTTCCAATTTAGTATGTACAAATAGAGCATTGGACTGGAACTCTGGAGACCATGGTTCAATTCCCACCTTGGTCATAAAACTCACTGGGTGATTTGGAAAAGTCATACTCTCTCAGTCTCAGAGCATGACAGCAGCAAACCTTCTCTGAACAAATCTTGCCAGGAAAACCCCATGATAGGTTCAGCATAGGATCACCATAAGTGAGAAACAACTTAAAGGCACACAACAACAACATCACCTGTTGAAGTATAAAACTGGAAAACAAAGACCACCTCAGATATACTGTATATTTCCACAAGAAAAGAAGAGCATAGGTGAGAAGTGAGATGCTCCAGGTCACAGTAGTTTCAAGAGAGGTGACCTATTCTACCAATCAGTTGGCCATCAATACCTGCCAGGTTTAGATAATCTTTAATTTCAAAGCTTCCATCCTCCCAAAAATCTTCATAGCAGGAAGAATGGGGAAATATTCCTTTGAGAATTTAAGAAGATAGGAGATACTGCATTGCTGAGCAGCTAAATAGAGTTGTTTTTCTTGGAGTGTTCCCTAAAGCTAAGAAAGGAGAATAGGCAGACACCTGATCTTCTGTTTAATAGTCCATTTTTCTCCATTGCAGCCCCATATTTATTGATATTTTCATCAGATTCAATTTGCAGGGTGCAGAGTAAAAATTACTAATAAGTGTATTTGGAAATGCAAAACAAAGTATTATTTAAAGATGGTACTGACAGTATTTTTTAAAAAATATTTCTCTTACCATGACAAAGAAAAAAAAGTATAGTTTTCTAACATAATAAGAAAACAAGTGTGTTACCATTTCCTATTATTCTGAAAACAAAGAAAGCAACATGTGACAGTCTGGGTAGCAACATTTCAGTGTGGGACTAAATTCTGCCTGTAGCAACACTTCTGAAATCTTTTATTTTGTTTCATTTGTAAATGATGTTTTAGCAATAGGAAAGGGATGGGGTGTGTTGTGTGTTACAGGCTCGTGTTTTCACTCAACAATTCTTGGTAATTAAAGAGTAGCATTGCATTTTGCCTTTCAGATAAGTGTTCTGAAGCAATTTCACTGGTGATTAAGACCATTTTACTGTTTAAATAAAGATTTAGTTTGAATCTTCCTTCTCTAATAAGAACAATTATTTTTAAAGCTACTTTGAAACGACTCTGTGGTTGTAGACTTGGACACACTTTCATGGAAGCAAGTCCCATTACAGTCCATAGAGCTGAGTAGACATATATATGGGCACTGTACATGCCTAAAGTTATTTTCTTCCTTCAAGGAAGCATCACAGCCACTTCAGAACATTTAATCTTACATTTTATTAGGACATAATTGTGAAAGTTCCCATGTTTGACTTTTCCATTCAGTATTAAAATAATATTTCAGAATTCATGCTTTTCTCCCAAATTAGACCCAAGACAGCTCACAAAAGATGCTTAAACATCAGCAATAAAAGAGTACAATTTTAAAACACAATTAAAACACTGCATTAATATAACAAATAATAAATGTAAAATCCTTAAAAATACTAAAATATAAAACCATTAAAAACATACCAAAGCAAGGCCCCAATAATTTTAATTTTCTCATTAAAAACAGTATTTTAGTCTATTTTGGCATAAAAATGCCAAATTTGGTAAACTTAAGTGAATTGGCAAACATGATCCTGTTCTACTTCGATAATTTGATTTTGATTTATATTATGAATCTGTTTCATGATTTGGTGTGTTACAGTACAGACCTCCTTTGTCTTTTTTTATAAGGTAATGTGAACTTTGGGTACTTCAATATCTTAAAAGGCCTGAGCCTTTCCCCCTTCCTCTTTGAAGTTAAATGGACAACTTGCTTTGTTTATATTACTTTTGTAGCCATTTGTGTTTGATATAGATATAAATTAATGGTTCATAAAGCTGTCACAGACATTGCAAGGAGAAACAGCTGTTAAAAGGTGTTTTCTCATATGCAGCCTTTCTCTGTATCTATGCAGAGGAATTCGTTGCAGTAAATGGGATTTACATCTGAAATTGTAAAAGAAAATGATAAAGACAGGCAAGCTTGCAATTTCTTTACAGTATTTTATATTTTAACATTTTTAGTTTGAATATATTTAGCTATGACATTTTATAATGTAGAGTCAACATATTCTTAACTTAGTAAGCTTATTAAAAGCTCATTGTTTTATGAGGGGATTAATATTCAGACACTGTAATAGCAGGTAAGAAATATGTGATAAGGGACTGATGAAGAGTGAGTAAGGGCCTTTTCAGACTGCCAGAAATAGTGCAAATTGAGTCCACTTTAAGGGTTAGTGCTAGGGAATCATGGGAATTGTTTTTATTCTGAGGCATTGAGCCTTCTCTGTCAGAGAGCTCTGGTGCCACAATAAACTACAGTCCCCATGATTCCCTAACCCTAACCCTTAAAGTGGACTCAATTTGCACTATTTCTAGCAGTCTGCAAAGACCCTAAAATAATGCAATCCCCCATAATAGATGTGCCATGGAAAAGCAACTGGTCTCTTGACACCAACACATTCTGTTTACTTTAGATCCCTCATTCCTCTTGCCACCCTTTGGTCTTGAGGGGTTTTATTTGCTGTATAGAATCATCAATTAGGCACTTAATCAGTTCTCAAACATCTCAGTTCAATCCTGCTGTTGTTTACAGAGAACTAAATTTTATCCGTATGCAGTGAGCCTTACTTTCAGGTAGGTGCACATAAGGATGCATCTCAAATTTATGTCATATGGTGGTAGTGGTGGTGGAATTTCCTATTGAAGAGGAGGAGGAGGAGTTATTGTAGCTTGGGTAATTTTCATGGGGCTTTTTTGGGAGGTGCTTCAAGACTGTAGGCTTCAAAATTAGTCTTGTTTTTTGGTGTTCAGTATTCTGATTAATCAAATGTGGAAGATAAAAAATGAAATGTTTTATTACAGTTCAGATTTAAGTTTCAACTTCTGTAGAGTTAAAAAGTTAAGTTTGTGTCTGATTAAGGGCCTTTGCAGACTGCCAGAAATAGTGCACATTAAATTGAGGCACTGTCCTGGCTCAGTGCTAGGGAATCATGGGAACTGTAATTTATTGTGGCACCAGAGCTCTCTGACAGAGAAGGCTCAATGTCCCAGAAAAAAATACAATTCCCATGACTCCCTAACACTGAGCCAGGGCAGTGCCTCAATTTAATGTGCACTATTTCTAGCAGTCTGCAAAGGCCCTTAGTTTTCCTTCCTCCTGTGAACAAATTATTTCATTATGATGATTTTTGTTGTTAGCTGTGAGCTTGCGAGTGTCCTTCAAGTCACTTGTCGAATTATGATGATCCTATTTCTGTTTTCAACTAACCACAATTCATTATGGTTGAATCTGGAATTTTGGTTAGTGATAGTGTATTGAAGTATCAAGTATATCAAGACTATTAACCAGGGGTAGGCAACCTTTCCCCTTTAATGGCCGAGGGACTTCAGCTCCCAGAAGCCTTAGCCATGTTGGCCAATAGTTCCATGTTGGCCAATAGCTCCTGGGATTCTGGGAGCTGAAGTCCCTCGGCCCTTAAAGGGGAAAGGTTGCCTACCCCTGCTATTAACCATTGTTGGAATCTGGCTTGTTTCAATCAAACACTTGTTAACACCAGGCACAGTTTAGCTTAATTCAGACATAATGACATTCTGCTGGTGGTTGAAAATGGAAGCAGATATTTCCAGTCTCCTTTTTCTGAAGACACGGAGGAGAAGGAGAAGAGATAGGTGTGCACAAACTTAAGGTTTTTTCAACTGTTGCCAACTGAATCATATTTATAGGTGTATTAGCATGATCATATGTGTACATGTATCAATTATGTGATTCAGCATGAATGAGGCTTCTAATCAAAGAATGAATTAGTGGTTGTTATTTCCTTTGCATAACAGCAATTGGCTCCTGACTTTTGGTGAAGTAACTCTATGTGTATTTTCTGTTTAGACTGGCTTCCTTTTGTTAAATTTGTATTAGTATGTTGGTCCTTAACTGGCAAGAATGCCTTTTAAAATATCTTTCCAAACTACTCTTTGCTTATGTATTTAATAGTATACTTCCCCACTGAGAAGTAGAGTAGTCTAGAGTTAGTATGTGAAATGAATTACTATATTAATTGGCTACCCTTATCATCCAGGATAGGAAATCATGCATAAGGAATTATTCATGGTATCCATTCAATGTCTGACCTTGAAACTTAACAAAATAAACCTATCTCACCCTAAACCTAGTGTCCATTCAAGGCCTGACTGTGAAACGTAACAAAATAAACCTATCGGGCCCTAAACACTTTCAGTCTTTGCAAGGGTAGACACACACACCAATATATATATATATATATATATATATATATATATACACAAAAATGAATCCACCCTAATGGAGGGGATTTACAGCACTTTTACAATGTTAGCATAATGACGTCAGTGTTTTAAAAACAATATTGGAGCTATTGTTCTCCTAACACAGGTGCACATAGTTACTGTGGAAATGAATGTAAACATAAAGGTACATACTCCAAACCAGAAAAGTAAACCTTTCCATTTCCTTTTAAAAAGTTGATTGTTATTGTTTTTACAGAACAAATTAAAGCATTTTAATATAGAAAGCCTGATCATAGCAGGGATGTTATTGTGGGAGTCTACTACAGACCCCCCAAGGCAAACTGAGGAATTGGGTGATACTTTTCTAGAACATGTGACCACACACTCAGAAAGAAGAGATGTACTTAGTAATGGGGGATTTTAACTATCCTGATATTCACTGGAGGTCAAACTCAGGTCTGTAAAAATGTAAGGTCTACCAAATTCCTCACTTGCCTGGTAGAAAGGATCATTGTCCAGAAGGTAGAAGAGGCAACAGGGGGATCAGCTATTTTAGATCTGATCCTAACCAACAGGGATGACCTGGTTAATCAGATGCAAGTGGTGGGATCCTTAGGTGGGAGTGATGACATTCTCCTAGTTTGTTCTACAATGGGAAGGGGAAGCCAAGCATAATCAGACACACATTCTAGACTTTAGGAAAGCTCATTTCAGTAAACTTAAGGAAATACTGAGTATGATCTCGTAGTCAGGAATAGTAAAAGAGAAGGGAGTTCAAGACAGATGGGAGTTTCTTAAAAGGGAGAAATCGAAGGCACAATTTCAAACAGTTCAAGTCAGGAGGAAAAATGGGAAGTGTCTCAAGAAACCAGGATGGATGATTAAAGAACTTTCAACTGAGCTAAGTTTTAAAAGGGACATGTATAAGAAATGGAAAGGGGGGGAACTCCTCAAAAAGGAATTCAAACAAATAGTAAGCATGGGGGTGGGGGAAGTCAGAAAAACTAAAGTGAGAATGAGCTCAGGCTTGATAGAGAGGTTAAGAACAATAAAAAGGGCTTTTTTTGGTTATGTCTGTAGCAAAAGAAAGATGAAGGAAATTGTAGGGCCATTACATGGAGAAAATTGTGAAATGCTTACCGAGAAAAGGCAGGACTACTCAACGCCTTCTTTGCCTCAGTTTTCTCACAAAATGAAAAGGGTGTTCAACCTGAGGAAAATGGAGCAGAAGATGCAGCAGGGGAAATGCAACATAGCATAAGTAAAGAAGTAGTGCAGGAATACCTGGTTAATCTAAATGAATCCAAGTCTCCAGGGCCAAGATCCAAGGATATTAAAAGAACTAGCAGAAGTAATCTCAAAGCCACTGGCAATAATCTTTGAGAATTTCTAGAGGAAAAGGAAAAGTTTCAACTGGGCAAATGCACTCCTGGCCACTGCTGAAACTTGGGCATCCAGGCTCGGAGTTGAGTCCAGGAGCACACTCAAGCTGCAAGCCTGAGATTTCAGGGGGAGTGTAACCCTGTCCAGTACAGGCAAGGTCTCTATTCCCTGATCTGCCTTACAACTGACTAGGAGCACCTCTGTCTTGTCTAGATTAAGTTTCAATTGGTTTGCCCTCCTCCAATACATTACTGACAGCACACACTGGTTCAGTACAGAGACAGCTTCCTTGGAATCAGATGGAAAGGAGAGAGAGAGAGAGAATACTGGTGACACCGCATCCCAAAATTCCAGATGACCTCTCCCAGCAGTTTCATGTAGATGTTAAATAATATGGGGGATAGTACAGAACCCTGAGGCCAGTGAGTCGAACAGGAGTCCCCTAACACCATCTTTTGAGTTTGCCCCTCCAAGAAAGATTGGAACCACTGCATAACAGAGACCCCAAGTGCCATCTCAGAGAGATGGCTCAGAAGGATGCTGTGGTCAATGGTATCAAAAGCAGACAAGAGATCCAGGAGGACCAACAGGGACACACTCCACCTGTCCAGTTCTCTGCATAGGGTTATCCACCAAGACAATCAAAGCTGTGTCTCTACCATAACCTGGTCTGAAACCAGCTTCAAATGGATCTAGATAATCCATCTTATCCAGAAACATCTGGAGCTGGGAGGCCACCACTTGTTCCAGAACCTTGCCTTTTTCAGTAATGGAATTTCAGCAGGGAGAAATGTAAGGTACTAAACTTAGGCAGAAAAATGAAATGCACTGATGGGGGACACCTGGCTTGACGTAGTACATGTGGTTGCATCAATAGAAGCATAGTGTCTAGCTCCAGGGACATAATAGTACCACTGTATTCTGCTTTGCTCAGGCCTCACCTGGAATACTGCATTCATTTCTGGGCACCACAGTTCAAGAAGGATAGTGACAAGTTGGAGCATGTCCAGAGAAGGGCAACCAACATGATGAAAGGTCTGGAAAATATGGCCTATGAGGAATAACTTAAGGAGCTATGTTTAGCCTGGAGAAGAGATGGTTTAGAGGTTATATGATGTTTAAATATTTAATAGATGTCATACTGAAGATAGTGCAAATTTTCTGCAGCTTCAGAGAATAGGACCCACAGAAATGGATTTGAAGTACAGGAAAAGAGATTCTACCTAAACATTAGGAAGAACTTCCTGATAGTAAGAACTGTTTGACAGTGGAACACACTCCCTCGGAGATGGTGGAGTCTCCTCCTTTGGAGGTTTTTAAACAGAGGCTGGATGGCCATCTGTCAGGGGTGCTTCATGTATTCCTGTTTGGCAGGAGGTTGGACTGGATGGCACTTGAGGTCTCTTCCAACTCTATGATTCTTATTGTGTAAGACTAATGTCTTGTCTCTGGCATAACATGGCAACAGGATCAGGTTGTCAGTTCATCACAGCCATATTTGGTAAGTCAGTATTGTGTTTAGAATAAGTAAATTTAATAGCCTGGTAATCAGATCAGTTCTGCTGTTGTGCTTATAGTTATGTAAAAGAAACTAAACAGTTGAAAAAAGGGATCACTGCCATATTAACCTTTCTATTGTTCAAAGAGTAAGAGGGGAAGTTAATTGTGCAAATGGCACTAATACAAGATTAACATAGCACTTAACTACCTGGTGTAAAATACCTAGGGAATGTCAACATGTTTATACTGTTGGACACATCTGAGTGTGTGATGAAAGTTCCTAGTGATATACAGGTTATTTTGATCAAGAAATGAGACAGGAGATTTATTTAATTCAATTAGATATGGACAGTAGCTTTGTTTATTGAACTAGAATGCATATTTCAGTCTTTCTACATTTAAGTGCTATTCTTATATCCAGTAAGATGAAGAGTCATTTAAAAATATATTGAGCAAATAAATAAACTTGGTGATACCTAACACTCATCACAGTCATGATCAAACATAGCACCTGCTAATGCCAGAAATTGGCTCCTGAAAAACAACATCAAAACAGCACTTTTATCAGCATTATTTCCTCAGGGAATGATATTATATCAGGAACATTGTGAAATATTAAAATGGTGGGTCTAGGCTACCCTGTGCCAAACTAAATAGTTCTGTTGCTGCCTCAGGTATGACCAATAGGATTCACCTATATGGTAGGCAACACGTAAGATTTCTATAAAAGTGGTCACTTTTCTAATGACACCTCAAAACCAGAGTTGGTCCTGGCTCCTGGACAAAAGTTGATCAGAGCTTGAGAAATTTATTCTTTCAGACTTCAACTCCTAGAACCCTCCAGCCATTATGTAACTTTTCCAGTGCTCTCAGCTTGACATTATGGAAGTTGTATAGGTGCTATCATCTCCTGTGTCGCCTTGGCTTTCTCTCTCTGCCCCTCCCTCCCTCCCTCCCTCCAAATCTTGGTCACAAAATATGCATTATAGTTTTACGGTGCTAAGAGTTTCTCAGGCTAGGTTTGACAGCCAGTTTCAAGGGTTGGGAAAACTCAACATGACCCATCACTTGTTTCATACTATTCAGTGTTACTCAAGGAGAGAAGAAAAAGATACATGGTGTTGCTACTCTTAGGGTAGCCACATCATTCCTGTGATCATTACCAGAGTGAGGAACTACCTGTTCCTGCTCAAGAAAGAGAGAGGCTTCTCTTTCTTCTGCCAGTCCAAAACCAAAGTGAGTGACAAAGTGACAGAAAAATAAGCCAAATGAGCTGCTGGAGTAGGAACACTGGATCATTAGAGGTTGAGATGGATGAGTAAATCCAGCACTGTGCTATTTTACCTTTTCTTGTCTCTTCATTCATGATAGAATTCAATTTTTCACTGGCAATAGATATGCATAACTAAGAGTGTATATTTTAGCAGCAGGCACTTGCATTTTCCAGAGTGACGGAAACATGTCAGTCCTCTAACCATGGGTTAGAGCTGAGTGATCAGGAGCTGGATGATCTCAAAAGCAATTGTTGGTTTTGTTCTTCTAGGTTCTTGGCTGGAATAGATGCCATACATGGTAGTTCTCGGAAGGTTGGAGAAGTCATGGGAATTAAAAATAAGTCATAACTATCCCAGCTCTCACATTATCTTAATTGAGCTGTCTTAATTCATTGGAAATGTTCATTGTTAGTTCTCGTAGCTGTTATAGGTAATACAAGAACACACACACACACAATGATTATTCTAGGTTTCATTCTGTATTTTGTGGGGGAAAGTACAGCAGATTTTTTTTTTTTAAAAAAATGCAAATGAATTAGTATGCAATCCAGTATCATGGATCATACAATCATTGTACTTGTCTGATTTAAATGAACATGAATACCGTAGTTGCTGGGGAAAGTGGAAAATAAAATCAGAGGAGAAGCCGGAATGTTGGAAGTGTGTGTAAGTGGAGATAAGATTATAAAGACAGAGAGAAAGATGGCTTGTTGCTGCTGCTGCAACAGAGTAATGGACATTATTTTATGAACTCATCCTTCACGTTCCAGTTTTGTTGGCTGCTAATGCTGGCCTGATTTTCCTATCAACAATTTGTTTGTCAGGTGACACTAAGTTTTGTGGCAAATTAACATGTGAACAACTGGGTATGGTAAGTAGCTGGATTTTCCTTTCTGCTCCATACTCCCTTGACCCATTTACAAGCCACTCCACAAGCCCATTCACATTCCATCCATTTCACCATGTGAATGGGAGAGAGTGTCATTTGGTTTTGTTCGATTGCTTATTTTTGTGTTTGCTATGCTATCCATTCCTGCTGCAGTGGGCACTTGGAATTTGGCAGTGGTTCACCATTTTGTTGTTATGTGCTTTCAAGTCATTTCCTTATAGCAACCCTAACGTGAACCACAGGGTTTTCATGGCAAAATGTGTTTGGAGGCTGTTGCCTTCCTCTGAGGCTGAGAGTGCTCAAGGTCATCCAGTGAGTTTCCATGGCAGAGTGGGGATTCAAACCCTGGTCTCCAGAGTTGTAGTCCAGCTAATCACTTTGTCATGCTGGCTCTCAACCATCTATCACATACTATTTACTCATCTGGGAAAACCACTTTGGAGCATGGTTGTGAAGGGGACTTATAATGCATTTCCCCACTAGCACTAGGGACCCAAATGACACTCAGAGCTGACTTGACTCTAAGTTTGTCTAGAAGAAGGGTAAATCATTGAGCTTAATAGGAATAGAAGGCATGCTTATCGAATTTGCAGATGACACTAAATTAGGAAGGGTTGCTGATACCACAGAGGACAGGATCAGAATTCAAAATGCCCTTAATAGTTTAGAAAGCTGGGCCAAAATTAATTTCAACAGGGAGAAATGTAGGATCCTACACTTGGGCAGTAAAAATGAAATGCACAGATAAAGGATGGGTGACAATAGGCTTGATGGCAGTACATGCAAAAGGGATCTAGGTGTCTTAGGGCCTTTGCAGACTGCCAGAAATAGTGCAAATTGAGTCCACATTAAGGGTTAAGGTTAGGGAATTATGGGAACTGTATTTTATTGTAGCACCAGAGCTCTCTGACAGAGAAGGCTCAATGTCTCAGAAAAAAACAACAATTCCCATGACTCCCTAGCACTAACCCTAACCCTTAAAGTGGACTTAATTTGCACTATTTCTGGCAGTCTGCAAAGGCCCTTAGTGGACCCCAGATTGGGCATGAGTCAGCAATGTGATGTGGCAACCATAGGCCTTTGCAGACTGCCAGAAATAGTGCACATTAAATTGAGGCACTGCCCTGGCTCAGTGCTAGGGAATCATGGGAACTGTAATTTATTGTGGCACCAGAGCTCTCTGACAGAGAAGGCCCAATGTCTCAGAAAAAAATACAATTCCCATGACTCCCTAGCACTGAGCCAGGGCAGTGCCTCAATTTAATGTGCACTATTTCTGGCAGTCTGCAAAGGCCATACGAAAGCCAATGCAATTCTAGCCTGCATCAATAAGAGTATAGTGTCTAGGGGGGGTTGCAGACTGTGAAAAATAGTGTGAATTCAGTCCTCTTTTAGGGTTAGGGTTAGTGCTAGGGAATCATGGGAATTGTTATTTTTCTGAGACATTGAACCTTCTTTGTCAGAGAACTCTAGTGCCACAATAAAATTCAGTTCCCATGATTCCCTAACCTTAACCCTAACCCTAAAAGTGGACTGAATTCACACTATTTTTGACAGTCTGCAACCCCCCTAGATCAGGAGAAGTAACTCTGTTCTGCTTTGGTCAGACCTCACCTGGATATTGTGTCCATTTCAGGTCAACCCAATTCAGGAAGTGTGTTGACAAGCTGGCATATGTCCAGAGGAGGGTAACAAAAACAATGAAATGTTTGGAAATCATACCCTATGAGTGGCACCTTAGGGAGCTTGATATGTTTAACCTGGAGAAGAGAAGGTTAAGGGGTAACCTGATAGCCATATTTAAATATTTGGAGAGATGTCATACTGAGGATGGGGCAAGTTTGTTTTCTGCTGCTCCAGACACTAGGACACAGACTAGTGGATTTGAACAGCAGGAAAAGAGATTCCACATAATAAACATTAGGAATAACTTCCTAATGAGAGTAGTGGAGTCTTTTTCTTTGGAGCTTTTTAAACAAAAGCTGAATGGTCGTCTATTGGTGGTGCTTTGATTGTGTCTTCCTGCATGGCTGTTCCAGTTGTATGATTCTATTATTCTGTGAAAGCTAACGGGGCTTAACAAACATGCTTTAAACCCCATTGTGAGGAACAAGCCTTTCTGGATTTCCAAGTAATCCCAATATTGTGGATTTGCACATAAAAAGAAAGTTCCTAAAGTATGTGAAGTTGATGGCACAATTGGACAGCATGACTTAGAAGTGTCTAAATGCAATACAGTTGCTTAACTAGGGTGACTGAGGCAACAAGACAGCACAGAGACAGAAACCTTTTGAAAATATGGGTCCAGCCCATGGAAGAAAGGTAATGCCAGGAATGGATTACAAGAAACAAGCAGCATGCCAGACAAACCTTGGTGATTTACAGGTAAACATAATCTCCCTTAGGTGCTGCAACCAATACAGAAGGTAAAAAGTCAAGGGCTACATCTGCACTGCGGAGATACTGCAGTTTGACACTGCTTTAACTGCCATGGCTCAATGCTATGGAATCCTCAGATTTGTCGTTTGTTGTAGCACAAGAGGTCTTTGATATAGAGGGCTAAATATCTCACAAAACTACAGATCCCAGAATTCCATAGGATTGAGCTGTGGCAATTAAAGCAGTGTCAAACTTCATTATTTCTACAGTGCAGATGCAGCCATGGACATTTCAGGAGTGCAGGCAAAGAACAGAAAAGAATGACTATGCCTGTGTTGGGACTAAACAGAAGAGTCAATTGTTTGGCTATGGGGATTGAACAGAAGGTGTTTGACAGTTCTCTGGCCAGGTTGGTTGAAACATAGGACAGGGACTTCTCTGTGGCAGCACCTTCTGAGCAACAAGGAACTAGTTTGGACAGTGCCTGGTATCTCTTTCAGCCCTGAGGTCCTGTGATAAAAGTGAGGGTACCATATGCCTCTAAAATACTGGTGCTTTACTCAGCTCTCGGCAAAACGCAATAGACAGCTTTGAAGACTGGAGAATTTTCTAGTCTAGACATAATAAACAACTGGTTGGCGCATCCAAGTCGTCTTGCACTCAGTCACCTCATCCATTATTGTATAAGAAGGCCAGATTAAGTCTTCCTCTACAGGATTTAAGTAGTTTCTCTTTGCTTCCTAAGGGAGTTAACTCACATGATTGCCAAAGCAGCTCATCTTCCCTTTCCGAAATAGCTAGTGATAGCTGATCATGATCATTTTATCATCTGTGTTAAACCATTAACTCCTATATTGTTTTAATATAACCCAATTACTCAGTCTTGGCTAAATGCTATCTTATGTTGATATAGTTAATACCTCCACCTTAACAAATTGCTGGAGCAATCTTGAGCTTAATGAAAACTTTTTTATTGAACAGTTTTTGGTTTATGGAGCAGTTTTGTCTGATGCTTATTTTTCCTGACACAACATGTCTATCATTGTATTATGTAACACTGAAAAGGAGCATGCCACCTTGCAACATTTTGTTGAATGTCTCCCCTTTCCAATCAATACTTGACATCTTCCCCATATTACAGCAATCAGGACTCAATGCATTACTAAGTGATTTCTGAAAAAAATCTGTTTGTGTTCTATGGTTTGGGGATAGAATTATGATTCCGTCCTCATTTATGATTCTTAGGAAAATTATTTACTAATTTACTAAAAATGGAGAATGGGGGATCACTTCAGGTTTCAGTCTAACATATGCTGATCCAGTTTTTCCCCCTCCAAATCAAAGGGGTGGCATGATGTTTCACATATGGACCTAAGCCAAGAGCCACGGATGGAGAAAGATAGTAGATCCCAAACCTCAGTTTGCATTGGCATTGTACAGCAAGAACTACTGGCTGCCTTGAGTCCCTGTACTGGGAGGAAGGCAGGATATAAATAAAATAAATAAATAATAAATAATAATAACTACTGGGGCTTCTTCTAAGGCTTGACACACAAACACAATATCCTAGATGCCTTTATTTGCAGAAGGCATCTAAGGCCTCCCTCTGAATTGCTGGTTGAAACAGCTGTAAATCAAGCCCTTTCTGCTTAACCTTAGCAATAGCAGCAGCTATATTCATTCATATTAATATAGGATAGTAAATTTTACTTAGGAGAGGCAGAGAAATAATCCAGTTCAAAAAACAAAACAAAAAGAAACCTCTGCTTCATCACCTTAAGAGCCCTCTCTCAGACAATCCTTTTTTAGTATTTTAAATTGGCCAGTGCTTTTTGTTTAATTATGCAAAGGCAATATATAGATATGGTAAAGCAGTAATAAATACATAGAATGTTGAAAGATCTGTCATTTGTGTTTCATATTAATCAGCATGGTTCTTAGTTATTCGTATGAAAAGAAATATCAGAGGAGATAATTAAAAGTTAAAGAGGCTGCTCATCTCTTGAGAAATGGAATCACACTTATTGCAACAAAATTTATCTCTTAAAGCAACAGATACGATTAACCAAAACATCAGAGAACTTTCTCATTAGATAACTCCATCCTGGTTTATCATTTCATGACAGTGTGTGGAAGCAAGAACAGATGCTATGAATAGAGAAAACTAGATGGTAAAGTTTGGATTGAATTCTGCACATGTTTCTTGGCCATTGATCTTCTTATATTACATCATTATAAATAAACCAGAGGGGACCTGTGATTACAAGGAAATCTTTGTTTCATTTTGCAAAGTAGCATCTCTCTCTCTCTCTCTTTTAAGTCAAATTACAGATGTTACCAGGATGTGTCATTAGCTTCCCTCAAAGGGAGTTACAAGCCTTGCAAGATTTTTGGCATTAATACAAAAACAGTCGGGAGGAAAGCTACAGGGATTTAATAAACAGTGTGATATTTCATGCATGACTGGGAAGTGACAGGTAATTTGAATAGCAGTCAGGGAAAGCTGCTAGGAAAGATAACACCCCTCCAGGAAGCTATTAGAACAGTTGCTACAGTGTTGACTGCTTCTTTTAATTGTAGAAATAATTTTCATTTGCTGCTTGATTTCAGGGAACTTATCCCAACCATGTTATGAAACAGTGAAACTTGGAAATGAAACCTGTGGCTTTCCAAGGACAAAGGGCGTTTAAAACTGAACTTTGAGCTAAAGTAGTGATTCTCAAACTTTAGCCGTCCTCAAATCCCTATTCATTGGCCTAATTGATTGTGGCTTTTGGGAGCTGAAATATAAAACCCTAGGAGGACCAAAGTTTGGGAACCACTGGGCTAAAGGACTTGGATTCATTTGATTTTGGAATGAATCCCAGCAGTAAGACTGCTAGAAATAGTGCAAATTGAGTCCACTTTAACTGCCCTGGCTCAGTGCTAGGGAATCATGGAAATTGTATTTTTTTTCTGAGACATTGAGCCTTCTCTGTCAGAGAGCTCTGGTACCATAATCAACTACAGTTCCCATGATTCTCTAGCACTGAATCAGGGCAGTTAAAGTGGATTCAATTTGCACTATTTCTGGCAGTCTGCATACCAAGGGCATCACTCTTAGGTCAGCAGTCTACAAATTGTTATCAAGAGCTGGAATGCCCAAAATATAAAAATTCTGAACATTTACACAGTCTTAATCTGCCTGCTGGGCACACAGGATGATAGAGGACACTTTATCATCTCCCTGCCAGCACATCCTAGTCCTAGCATAAAGCAACTGGTTCTTAGAATTCTGTGATGGCTATTCAACAGACCATGGAATTGTGTGTGGGCAGGAATACAATTGCTACACTGGCGGAAGTGTGTCTGCCAAGCACCCGAGACCGTAACCACTGAGGAATGGGGACACATTGTATGAATCCTAATCCTTTGGACTTTGCTGCCTGGGAAGAAAGAGAGAGACTCACTTCCTACACTCTTGGGAAGTTTCCCTGCACATTTGACAGGAAGAAAGGAGAAATGTTGGGTGAAAAACCTGATGAGCCACTGGGAGAGGGGGTGGAGTGCATTCTTCTATCTTTTCTCTTTTTTGTCCCTCCCATGAGGTTTCTATGAGCTCAGATTTAGCTCAGATTTTCCAGAGGAATTTGAAATGATTATACGACATTCTTCAATATTCCAGTAGATAAGTTCTAAACCTCAAAAATCAAGATTTATTTGGAAAATACTGGACCTGCCTATTGTAATCTTGTGAGAGACAGCCTGGTGTAGTAGTTTGAGTGTTGGATTACAACCCTGGAGACAGGGTTTTGATTTCTTGCTCAGCCATGGAAACCCAATGGGTGACCTTAGGTGAGTTGCACAATCTGAGGCCCAGGATAGAATGCCTTAGAGTCACCATTAGTTGGAAATTACTTGAAGGCACACAACAACAACAACAACAACAACAACAGTGTAATCTTATACTCTACTCCTAACTTAAGCATGAGTGGACTTTCTCAGTTTCGTTATGTAGTTTGCTGAATTTCTGGCACTCTTTGTAGTATTCTGCCTAAACTTCTACAGGACATCTAGATTTTGAGTGCCAGAATGGTTTTAGTCATCTACTTAAAGGAGGGGATGAAGAGAAAACACACATAAATGTAAAAACTACACCTTCTTTTGTATTTGTTTGTTTTTTTTCTTCAACAACACTATTTCCCTATTGTGAATTCCAGAAAAGTTGCCTTTGGATAGTGAGAGTTCTTGTTTTTACTTACTTTTGATGCATGTATTGCAAAAACAGAGAAAAAGAAAAATCCACCTTATGTGGCTTACAAAATTCTAAACCTGTACCTTCAAACAATAGTAGTTTCTCATATTTTGAATTCTGCTCTGGTAAATACATCCAGTCCTATGACACCCCCAAATCCAGATGGAAATCCAGTAAGCATCTCAGTACTTAAGTGTTTTACATCAAAGTAGGTCACATTGAGAATCTAATTTCCAAATAATTGTATGCAGGACTTCATTGCACCTTCCAGCCCCTCAAAAATGTAAGTGCAGTCCTAATCTATTGAACTGTTTAAGGCAAGGAGAGATATATTGTTCATATTATTAGCTTTCAAAGAAAGAGATAAGCTCATGCATCTGAACCTTAGAAGTCTTAGAAGCTGGAGAGCACTCTTAAGTGGGTCAGCAATTTTCATGGTGAAAAGTGGAAGCTGACAATCTCAATTACAAGCTCACATAATCTTTAAAAACAGTTTGTTTTAATAATTACCATACTTTATTATCTCCCCTAAACTTGAAAAAGAATAATAGTGAAGTGCTCCCCCCCCCCCCCAGCAGATCCTGTGAGGGAAAAATCTTGAGTCAAAATACTATCCATTAACTTACTTTCTTCTTTCTTGCTCTCTGTCATGCAGATTAATCCTGGAAGCAAAGCTGCTCTTGCCAACCTTTACCCAGGTGATGTCATTCTGTCAATTAATGGTGAGAGCACAGAAAACATGACACATTTAGAAGCACAAAACAAGATCAAGGCTTGTCTGGATCAGCTAACACTTTCTGTGAACAGGTAACTATTTTCATTTTCATGCTGAGATGCTAGGTTTCTACACAGATTCACCAAGCTGTAGTATATTGGACATGGGGTTGTCCAGATAATATACAGTGATTGACAGGCATAAGCATGTTTTGCCTACCCAGGTTAAGAACGAAGACACATGATAATAAGAAGAGCAGTGCGCTGTTAACTTCATGGCCAATCATTTGCTCATGGGATGCTCACAAGCAGGACACAAGTGCAAGTGCACACACATGCTCACATTCCCCAGCAACAGATATACAGGCCCAGAACACACAGGCCAAAAGTGCAGGCTTTGGGCCAGTCTGGGGGCATGGCGTACAGATGATGGACATCCTCAGATTGGGCCGAAGGTGCACTATGGCCGCCTAAGGCAGCTCAGAGCAACCGGCTAAAGAAGTACAAAAAAGTGCTCCTTACCAGCGGCCCATTTGGGACCGCAGCAGCAGCCGGCCTCAGGACCATGGCATCTGGTTGCCACAGTCCCACATTGAAAATGGGGAGTGACTGGAGCTGGAGCATCCAGAGACTACTCCAAGCTGCCAGTCTGCTTGACCCCACAGAGACCAGTCTTTCTTTGGTCCTGAAGGTGATATATAGGCATTTTGACTAACAGCCATTTGTGGGCTTGGCCTCCATTTTTTCATCCTATCCCCTTTTAAAAGCACCCAAGCTGGAAACCATCACTGGTTAGCCAGATGGTCCAAATCATCATCTAGTTAGCCAGATGGTCCAAATAAAGCATCCTACACCTGTTTCCATGGTGACCAGTTCAGACAGTGCAGGGCCCAACCCCAGATCTGGAGTGAACAGTCCAGATGACATTTGGCCAATTCAGCACTGAACTCAAGGTATAACACCCTCAAAAAATAAATAAATAAAAATAAACCATCTTTTGCTCTGCAGGCAGCAGGTGTTCTGCTGTGTGAGTCACTCACTCTTAGGTCAGAATGGGGCGCCTAGCCATGTAATTGATGCTGAGCATCTTTTTCTGACTTCAGAGAAAGCAGTTCACACCACTGACAGTGACACCAAGTGGCATAGCAGGATGCATGTGTGAATAGCCACCCAGCTTAACAACAGAATGCCTAAGGTAGGGGTGGGGGGTCGGGGCAGCTCCAGGTCAGAATACTTGAGGCTGCTCCTGGAGTATTCTGGTCCATATGGCAGTGAATTTCACCAGTTAACTTGTGCTGTGTAAATAAGTAATTCAATTCAAAGAAAGACAAGACATCCTGTAATATGTTACAGTGATTTCACATATTGTAAAAGAAAAAAATACATGTAAAAGGAAAAAATGCTTTAAGAAGTCACATCAGAGGAAGGCTTGTAGTAAATCTTAATGATATATGGTAAATAATTTAGATAGGCATAAATGTCACAATATAGGCCCAAAACACATGGGCCAAATAAAGCGGCTTCCGGCCACTTTGGGGGCATGTTGTTTATATGATGCACATCCCCAAAGTGGCCAGAAGCTAAGGGGTAAAAGCTGGACCTTTAAGAAGCAGAAATAATCTAGCTTTGGAAGTGGGCCGTGCAGTTACTGCAGTCCCAGTGCAACTGCAGCTGGAGCAGCCAGAGGCGACTCCTACAGGGACATCTGCTTCACCCCATAGTAAAATGTTGGGGGACCTCATGGGGACAAAAATACATTTTAACAAAGCAGCTTCATTTATATACCACTTCATACTATGCAGTGTCTAAGTGATTTACAGCTGTAAGCTCATTGCCCCCCAACAGTTGGGTACTCATTTTAGCCACCTCAGAAGGATGCAGGCTGGGGTGAAGCCTGAACCCTGGCTAATATTGAACTCGCAACCTTGTGGTTTATGAGTGCCACCAGGGCTCCTCATTTTAAAGGTGAGTGAGGTTAATATTGGTAGCATTCTTACTGTGCCAAATTACTGTACATTTTGGGGGGAATGAGATCTGTGACTTATATCTGGTGTTAAAAAAAATTATGCCCTATCTTTGCTCCATCTTTTTCAAGAAGATTCCAAATACGTATTCATGTTCTGTAACTGGTTTTTGGGAATTAATTCATACATATATACATACACACACACACATTCCGCAAAAATAAATGACTTTTGTTAGACTAATGTTATCTTTAATAGATTGAATAGTTTCATTTTTTAAAATAATTTCCACTCCAAGCTAAAATTGTATTTTTATATACAAACAACTCCTGATTTATTGCATAAACTTATCTTACGAACACTTTAGACTGAGAACTATTTGAAACCCAACTTTGCTTTAGTATTTTTTTAAAAAAAAACATAATCATAACCCAGTGTAGTAAGTCATTGACAGCAAAAATAAAATACAATAAATTCCATGTTTGGCAGAGAACATTACGTTTTTACTCATTGAATCCATATAGTGGCCTATGCTGATTCCAAAGAAACAATGAGCACTTTAAAGAATATCAGACTGCTGCTTCTGCTTAACCTTCTGTGACTTAACCTTTCCCTGGTTACATTATAAAAGGATTTTTGAGAAGAGAGTGAAATTCTGGCATTATCTCATTTTGCATAAAGCTAACAGAAGGCAGGAATCATCCATATGAGAAGCTTCATTGTATGTAAAAAATCCACAGAAATACATCAAAGCAGATGAGAGCTTTTCCTGCTCCATACATGGAATAGTAGCTTATGTGGAATCCCAAAGGGCCCCACTATATCCATTTATGTCAATCAGAAGCTTTTCATCCACTTTCATGATAGCTTAACATGCCAGTATACAGACTGTAACAGAAGATTTTGCACAAAAAGATTTTATAATTAGCATTCCAACCAAAGTTGCTTAGTTGGCAGAGAAGTGTTTGTGTGTCTTGACCTAAATAATGTTTCATAAATTTGTAGCAGAGAACACATATGAAATGAAAAAATGTTGCTTAAGCATTTGCAGCTATCATTAGTTAGGACTTCATACCTTTTCCCCCAGCAGTTCAGGACTGTTTGTGAAAACAAGTTTGGATCTGTCCCTTGCCACTGTTCTCTGACCTTCATAAACCGCCCCATTGCTCCTGCTGCTTATTTCTGCAGCTTGTATCACTGCTAATATACTATCTTTGTCTGCATTCTGAAGCAACTGCCAACACTGTGGTTGTGAATAAGCTCCAGGAAAAGCACTGAAGGCAGGGAGGTGGAAAGAGAATGACAGTTTATAGTAGAGTATTTGTGTTTGTGCACCAAGGTACTTGGAATACAGATATGACCCTTGTTCCCCGTGCTAGTAACACAATGCTTTCAGTCCTTGTCTCATGTAGCTCCAAACAGTCCTGTAATTTAAGATGGGCTATGCTAGAGTAAAGCCATCCAGTTAATTTCAGAGGACTATTCAGCACATTTGTTCCTTATGTATATACATAATGGGGGAGTGAGGAGGAAAGATTCTGCCTGCCCTGTGTAGTTAGTTAAAACATGTATCAGTATTAAAATTAAGGATTTGGGTTCCCACTAATGCAAAGTAGTCCTGGAAGGGAAGTTTAACCCACCTTGCCTATTCTGTCTGCACTTGTTACCAAAACTAAATAGCTAGAGGATTTATGCTTGGCTTTGTGGAATGTGTGCTTTTTTGATCTTCCGGGGTTCTGTCTTATCCATGCAGGTCCCTGCAACCAAGGTAAAACAAAATTTTCTTCTTAAATTTGGCCTAGATTAGCATGTTTTACCTTTACACCTACCAAATTATTCCTGATGCAAAAACAAGGAGGCTTCTTGAGATATCCATTGTTCTCTGCCTGCAAAGAGGCCTGTTGCCTCACAGGAATGGAGACAGATTGGTTTGCAAGAGAGGAGTCCTTGTTGAGGTGCAAATGGATTTTAAATTTCCTGGTCTTTGAGAATCTCCCAATTTCCACACGGCCAGAAAGAGGAAGAGCCAGCCTCCAAGAAATGCCCTCCCCATACCATCTTAACCAAGAAGAGAAACAGCAAAATGCAGACCTATGACTAACATCTTCATTTTTTTTTCTCCTATTTTGTTTGTAACATCTTGCCTAATGAAGAAGCCAGTGGAGCTTCAAAAGCTTTCAACAAATATATTGTGCATTTATTGAATAACATTTAGCAAGAATGTAGTTTAATAATAATAATAAAATTTATTTATACCCCGCCCCTCTGCATAGCAATCGGGGCAGCTTCCAACATGAATGCAATACAATAAAATCAATCCCAAACCCAACCATCCCACCCCTTAAAAAGTTATTAAACAATCATCGATTAAAAACAATATTTAAATTTGGCGAAGCCAACTATTTACAATAGAAATTAATGACAAACAAGCTTAGATAGAATAGTTCAAACGTGGCATGGTTACGTTAATATAACCATTACAGGCATGTCACAGTTTCTTCTTTACAATCTCCAATACACTTTCTCTCCCAGTCAGTATCCTTCTCTGACCAGCTTTTTTCAGCCCCAATTGGGGGAGGTAAAAATTGGAGGTACTAGGGACTCTATGGTGTCAGTGGAGGTCCATACTGTATCCATCAAATGGCCACATGTGGCTCATAAGCCACACTGGTCCCACCCTTGCAATTTTGTTGGGTTTTAATCTGCTATTTTTTCTTGTAAATTGGCAAGAGAAATTCTGTCATGGGGCAACCTATAGATGACTACATAAATAGGAAATACAAATGAATCCTTTGCAACTATGGCCAAAGATGAAGCTTCCAAAGAAAATACCTACATACGTGTAGCAATATGAACCCAGATCCTGTGACATTTCTGTTAGAGCAAAATGTACATTTGCCTTGCAGAAAACTTTGGAGACATGCAGCAAAAGTATAGAGATTGACAAAGAATAGTACAATGAAATATATGAGTTCTAACGACAATTTAGCAACACAACATATTGCTTTAAAATACAGACAGAATCATTATCTCTATATCAGTTGATTTTAATATTGCTAGATTACCCTTGAGGTTCTCTTTCTAACAGTATTATTCTCATGTTCTCAGAGAACTGAGTACACTGGGGTGATTGCACAGCAGTTCTCAGATAGCTGCAATTTGAGAACATGATGTCATGCTTTCAGCACTACATGTGTTTTCACATCTCTTTGATGAGCATATATCTTCACCAGAATAAATTCTACTGTGGCCAAAGTAGATTTCTGCACTTTTGATGAAACTGCATTGACCTGGGGGAATGAGCCAGCCTTCAAATGTGCCTTCCATTTTTGGCAGTTATGTGGGAGATAATGAATAACAACTGGGCTCCAGGTGGGAACAATGTCACACAAATGCATTTGGACTTCAGAATGTATATCTGGGTATAGGTGTTCTCATGACACTCTTTAGAGTACAGACAACATCCACTCCACTTTATTCTGAGTGGCATCCATACAAAAATGCACAACGTGAGCTGAACTGGACTATCAGAGTAAGTATAATGTAACTTCATTTACCCTGACTTCATGTCAATGTTCAACCAAATTTGATTAGCTCTGTTGTCCTCTAGTGTCATATGATAACCTTTTGTTATCAGAACCAGGCATATTGCAGGAGAAAGAAGTCTTTTAAGGTTTAAAATGTGCCAAGGCAGCACAAGATTGTGAAGAAGAGTCCCTGTGAAGAATTTGAAAAATGTCTTTCCTCAAACTTTGAAATATTTTATTTTTACTTCAAAAATGTGTGAGGGTAAAACTTTAGAATAATAATAATAATAATAATAATAATAATAACAACAACAACAACAACAACAACAAAAACCAAGAATTGGGTTGCAACCTCTAGTCCTGGATGGGGTCACACTCTCCTCCAGTGACTGTGTTCGCAGTCTGGGAGTGATCCTTGACTCGTCGCTCCTGATGACAAATCGGGTAAATGCGACGGTCAGGAGAGCCTGTTATCAGCTTCGGCTGATACGCCAGCTGCGCCCTTTTCTGGAAGTAAGGGATCTCGAGACTGTTGTACACGCGCTGGTAACCTCACGCCTTGACTTCTGTAATGCGCTCTACATGGGGCTACCCTTGTGCTTGGTTCAGAAATTACAGCTGGTACAAAATATGGCAGCCAGGCTTGTCTCGGGAACATCTAGGAGGGACCACATTACCCCGGTTTTGAGGTCCCTCCACTGGCTGCCTATCAGCTTCTGGGCCCGGTACAAGGTGTTGGTTATCATCTTTAAAGCCCTAAATGGCTTGGGTCCAAGCTATCTCAGGGACCGCCTTCTCCCATACAATCCTCCCCACGCTCTCCGGTCCTCCGGGAGGAATTTGCTGCAGCCTCAAAAATCGAGGCTTGTGGCTATCTCCCAGAGGGCTTTTTCAGTTGCCGCCCCCAGATTCTGGAACGACCTGCCAGATGAGATCCATCAGTTAACATCATTAGACAGCTTTAAAAGGGCTGTCAAGACGGATCTCTTCCGGCAGGCCTTTCCAGATTAATTATCCCGGCCTCGGGTACTCCCACCTCAGTGATCCTTGCGTGGCCCCATCTAAGGATGCTTGAGGATTATTGACGTGGGTTTATATTGTTGGTTGTTAATTGTTTTATTGCTGAACTGTTGGTTTTAACTCTTATAGATTTAATACTGTTTTAAGGGGGGAGGGGTCGTTGGGTTTGGGTATTGTATATGATTTTATGGTTGTGAGCCGCCCTGATTGGGTTTCCAAAGGGCGGGATATAAATAAATTTTATTATTAAATTATTATTATAACAACGACAACAACATTTTATTTATAGCCCGCCTCTCCCTGCGGATCGAGGCGGGTTACAACAAATAGGAATAACAATAAAGTACAATATACAATTAAAACCAGATTTCTAAATAATCCCTTACCCCAACCCCCCCCTCCCAATCATAAAAAAGAAAAAGAAGCAACCTAAAAACAATAACAATATAAAATGAATAGCAATATAAAATACTAATTAAAAGCAGAAGAAATAACAAATAACCTAAAATTAGAAGTAGTTAGAGGTGAGACATCTATTATTATATATTATATCTATTATTATGTATTATTATTAAATGTGTGAGGATAAAACTTTAGCAAAGTTGTAGTTTGAACTCAGGGGTGAAGCAGAACTCAGGGGTGAAACAGACAGGTGGTTTGGAGCAGCCTCTGGCCACTCCAGCTGCGATCAGCCCCTGATCAACCCAGGACTGCAGCGACTGCTGCCACGGTCCCAGATGTGCCACCAGCAAGAAGCAGTTTTTTGCCGTTCCTTTTGCCAGTGGTCTCAGGCCACCTTAGGCAGCCTCAGAGTGGCTTCCATCTGCATGCCACGTCCCCGAAGTGGTCAGAAGCTGCTCTATTTGGCCCATCTGTTTCAGGCCTCAGATATTTTATCCTTAATGAAATGGCTTCCAACCTTTGGTCCTCCGTTTGTTTTGGACTTCAGCTCCCAGAAGACCTAGACAACCTGGCCAACAGTCAGGGATTAGAACTGATCAATAAACAGACAGTCTGTAAGCACTTAGAAAGAAATGCCATGATCACTAAAAATCAGCATAGGTTTCTCAAAAACAAGTCACGCCAGATTAATCTTACCTCTTTTTTTTTATGGGGTTAGACATTTGGTAGATGAGGGGAATGCTGTGGACATATCATACCTTTATTTCAGTAACGGATTCAAAATACAGGAAAAGAGATTCCAGCTAAACATCAGGAAAAACCTTCTGACAGTAAGAGCTGTTCAACATGGAATACACTTCCTCAGAGTGTGATGGAAGTTTTTAAAAAGAAGCTAGATGGCCATCTGTTGGGACTGTGTCTTCCTGCGTGGCAGGGGGTTGGACTGGATGGCCCTTGTGATCTCTTCCAAATCTATAATTCTGTGATTATTGGAGCTGAAGTAAAAATCATCTAAAAAATGAAAGTTTGGGAACTACTGTTCCAATGTTCTAAACTTTGCCTGAGGCAAAGTACAACTGTTGACCCTCCATTCCATGCACAAAAGCTGGCCAGACTGGCACAGTTGACTGTAACTTTCACACTTGTTAACAAGACTGTGTTCTTCACTGTATCTGAGGACACTGGGATAGCTTAGAAAGTATACAAACAGCTCAGTCCTCCAGTGCCTTGCTGCCAGTCCTACCCTACATTCCCTGTACCCTCTGAGACAACTGTACCATTCTGCCTAAGATCAGCCATACTAATGATGGGCTATATCTTCTTAAAATTTTGACTGCTGTCCAGATTTTGACTACCGGCCCATTCAGTTTTCAGTTAAAATTTACGAATGCTTACTTCCCTCCTAAAATAAACATCTCTGTACTATTTAAATCTGAAATATATCAGTGTCCAGAATTTAACAACTGTTTCTTCTTCTTCTTTTTTTTAAAGCCAGGTCTCTCTAATGGGAAAAATCAAGTTGTTTATTTTGTGCAGTAAGCAAAGCAGCTACAATAATAGGTCTGTTTTTAGCCTGGACCATATTAAACATCTGGGTGACATGGTTTTTATATTCTCAGTTTAGCCCTAAGCAATCGGTTGAGTTCCAAGTCATTTTGTCTGGCCAATAAAAATTAGTCACTGCTCAAGCCAGATCCAGACCTATTTTGTCACTGAAAATGAGTCATCTTTTCACAGCATTACTTTTCAAAAAGAGTGAAGTCAATTTAATCAGGAAATTACCCTTGTGATCATTAATCTAGACCTCCCATATATATCCTTGTATAAACTCAGCACACTTTATACCAACCTCTTATATAAGATACCTGTATACATGTTTTATATTCCAGAAATTTCTATATGGTGGTGTTCAGCAATCGGGGACTTAAGATGTATTTATTTTAATTGCCGGTTCTTAAGTAATTTTTCTTCATTATATAACATGGTGATTTTGTGTGAAGTCAAAGGCTTTCACAGCTAGCATCCATAGTTTTCTGTGGGTTTTTCAGGCTGTGTGACATGTTCTGGAAGAATTTATTCCTGACGTTTTGCCTGCAACTGTGGCTGGCATCTTCAGAGGCTTTTGAAGATGCCAGCCACCATTGCAGAAGAAACGTCAGGAATAAATTCTTGGAGAATGCAGCCACACAGCCCCCCCACCCAAAAAAAAAAACCAAAACAAAAAACCACACAGAAAACTATGGTGATTTTGCATTTTGACTGAACTGTGATTCATTTGTTACATTCTTATGAGGCATAAAAATGATTGCTATAGGGACCTGGTATGATGTTATGACTTAATAACATTGTCAAAAATGACTGAAAGCCCATATTTCATAAAGACTGACCAGCTTGTATAAAGCTGCTAAATTAAAATTAAAATTAAGGATTTAGTACTGTTGTTAATATTTTTGTTTGTACTGTGCAAATCTTGAGGGCTGTTGAATACATATCTCACAGCCTTTAGTGTTGCCTTTGGAGCTATCGTCATAAATTCAGTGATTCACTGGTTTTAAAGGGCTGCTGCTTATGGTTCTGCATTATAGCACATTATATCCTTAAAAGATAGTACAACCCTGTTCTGTCTCTTAATTTTTAACATTCTGTTACTTTGTTGGCAGCCTTTTAGAGGCTGCCAGTTAGATTTGAGATACTAAGGGCTAGCAAGACGTGGAAGTATGGGAACACTGCGTTATCGATTTATAACATTTTTACTGACACATTTCTTTATTTTTTTTAAAAAATTCCAAAAGTGTTTACAGTATTACAGTGTTCAAAAGCAAAGGATACAGTAAAACAGTAGTAAAGCAGGAAAACATTAATTGAAATAAGCAAAATTACTAAGATCAAAGGGATGCTTGGGCAAAGAAATAAATCTTTATTTCATGACAGAAACATTGTAGATTGAGAAACATCTTGATTCTATAAGGAGATTCTACACAGTGAACACTACAGCTGAGGAGCCTTCATCTGTACCGCTGGTGAACAAATTTCACAAGGCCACAGTAGGGCTTTCTGCTTCAGAGTGCAGAGAAAGAGGCAGGTTATACGAAGCAAAATTGTATCTCAGATAACTTGGCCACAAGCTGTTTAGGGCCTCGGCTACATTTACACTGCAGAATTAATGCAGCTTGACACCACTTTAACTGCCGTGGGTTAGTGCTATGGCTTCCTAGAAGGCCTTCCCAGAATAATTCTCCCGCCCTAACAGAGCTGGGTGGCTGCTGCTCCCAGCCACCACTGTTTCTTTTAATGTTTAAGTTATTGAGTTGTTTTAGTTTGATATTTTAATTATTCTACTGGTTTAATTCGATTTTTATGGGGTGGGTGGGTTAGGGATTGGGGGGACAGAATTGTTTTAACTGTTGCCTTGTTTTAACTTGTACGCCGCCTCGCTTGCTTTGCAGAGGGGCGGGTTAAAAATAAAATTTATTATTATTTTTATTATAGAATTCGGAGTTTTGTGAGATAGACTATCCTGTCAGAGAGCCCTGGTGCCACAACAAAGTAAAAATCCCAGGATTCCATAGGATGAAGCCATGACAGTTAAAGCAATGTCAAACTGCATTAATTCTGTAGTTGTAGATGCAGCCCCTAAATCTACTTCATCAGATGTAGATAGACTCACACCCCTTCCACACTCCAGAATTAAAGCAGTTTGACACCACTTTCACTGTCAAGCACCACCTTGTAGAATCCTGGGATTTGTAGTCTGGTGGGGTATTCAGCCTAGTCTATCAGAGAGGTCTGGTGCCTCACCAAATTATATATCCCAGGATTGTGTAGGGATAGAGTTGTAGCAGTTAAAGTCGTGTCAAAGTGCTTTATTTCTGCAGTATGAATACACCCCATGTCAACAGGTAGCTTCTTTATGATGTTTCAAGTTTTGACCTTCAGTTCCTGCATGTTTTGTTTTTTAAGGCCAGTACTGTAAGTCCAATTCCCAGGTGGCATGTATTAGGATAGCTTGGTTAATCCTAAACTCTTCACTGTTTACATACCTAGCCTTTTAGCCTGAATCAAAGCTAAACTTCTAAATCATAAGATGGGGAAATGACAGACCATTCTTCATAGCATGGACAAGTAGTTCCTGTAGTTTTGAGACACTCTGTTTTCACACACATGCATTCCTATCAATAATAATGTAACTGTTTTCCTGTTTGTGTCCTTGATGTGTTCTGCTTTCCCCCCTCCATATATCTTCCACCAGTCAGAAAAGAAGTAGTGTAACAAAACCTTGAGTTTAAAGAAAGCAATTCACTTTCTCTATTTTCCATTTACTGAGGGTTAAGAAAAAAATGTGAGGGGAAGGTTGATTGAAATAGTCAAGTTGTTTATGATTTTGTTTCTCTCTACATCTGATGAGTGAATCCTTATGGAATTTTGTGCTGCTCATACTTTGCCAAATAAGGCTCCATGCATAACCAACTATGGCTGTGTGATTAATGGTCATGACAAGAGACAAGACATGTCTCAATTAACATCTTTCATCTTCTAGCAACTGTTTTTCCACCTACTACTCTTTATTCAATGAATTATTCCCATTATATTATGTAAGAAGAGTTTTTTTGTTTTGCTGTTTTTAGATTTTGTTCAGCGCATGCCTTTTCCCTCTCTTTGGAAAGTTCAATTGGAAACATCACAGAGTGACAGAAATTTTCCACATCACCATTAAAAGAAGGATTTAAGTATGAAAAGTGGTTAGATTTGATACTAGAGTCATTGTTGTACTTTCAAAACTGTACTCTAGTTAACATTTTTCATTTTCATATTTTGCACTCTTGGGCTATTTTAGACCCAGGAATAGTCTTTTTTAAAAACTGGAAGTAAAAGGGATATGGTAGCTCAAGTGGTTAAGACACTGACTGTGTTGATTAAAAGATCAGCAGGTTGGCAGTTTGAGGCCTAGGTGCCTTGTGATGGGGTGAGCTCCCATCACTAGTCCCAGCTTCTGCTAATCTAGCAGTTCGAAAGCATGCAAATGCAAGTAGATAAATTGGTACCACTTCAATGGGAAGGTAAACAGTCTTCTGTGCAATCATGCTGGCCACATGATCACAGAGTAGTCTCTGACAATGATGGCTCTTTGGCTTAGTAACGGAGTTAAGCACCATCTCCTACATCGGACACAACTTGGCAACCTTTTCAATGGAGAATACTTTTACCTTTTCCTAATTCAGAAGTGATTTCTGGACACTTCTTCTTTTGAAAAAAAAAAGGCCTTTGTTGGGCCTAAAATTATCTGGCGAGGTTTAAAAACATGGTGAAAACACCCCACACAGCCCCTAGAGCAGGGGTAGCAACCTACGGCCTGGGGGCCGGATGCGGGCCCCCGAGGCCTTTGGACCGGCCCCAGGCTGGTCCTGCCGCCGCTGCTGCCGCCGCCGCCATAATGATATTGATTATTGTTGTTATTACTTGTTCTTGGGGTTTTCTTGGCAAAATCTCCACAGGGGTTTTGCCATCATGGCTTTTCTGGGGCTGAGACAGTGTGCATGCATCCCTGCTTGTTTGTGGGCCTGCCTTCCAGTCGTTTCCATGATGATAATGATTGTTGTTATTACTTGTTCTTGGGGTTTTCTTGGCAAAATCTCCACAGGGATTTTGCCATGGCTTTTCTGGGGCTGAGAGAGTGTGCATGCATTTTTTTATTTTTATTTTTATTTTTGCTTCGGCCCCCCAGTTGTCTAAGGGACAGCAACCCAGCCCCCGGCTCAAAAAGGTTGCCTACCCCTGCCCTAGAGTTTACATTGAGGATGCCAATGAAAACAGGTGGATCACAAAGTTTGCTGTTGTTGCTCCTCAGATATATCTTCTAGTTGTTGTTTTTTTTTTAAAGGATGCATCTAACAGTCAAAAGTATATGTAGAGTTCTGCCAAATAGAGGTAGTCATCAACCATTAGGAGGGGAGGGAAGACAATTAAATATCATCCAGGCCATGGTATTTCCAATTTTTATCTATAGTTGTGAAAACTGGACAGTGCACATTTCAAGCATTGCTGGAAAAGAGTTCTATGGATACTGTGGACTACTAAAAAAGAAATGAATGGATCTTGGCCCAAATCAAGCCTGAACTCCCACTAGAACCAAAAACAATTATAATATATATACTTTGGATATATCAGCCAGAATCCTGTATGGAAGATATGTATATATAAGCCCTGTAGTTACAGTATTGTGCAGTGTTGTTTTGCCAAATCCAAGAGGTTCTTTTACGATCATGAGCAATACCTCACCTGTGGCAAAAGTTTAAAATTTTATTGCCACTTTGCACAGAAAAGGATATATAGTAAGGATATAGGAAAAGCAGTTGGACAGTCTCACATTCTCCATTCAGTTGCTGGGAACCCCAGTGCAGAAGCAGAGAGATCTCCTCACTGGCCCACAAATACACAGTACCACCACACTCCAAGGTCTGTGTTGAAGCTCACTGAGCATACGAGGGGTTATCATAACATTTTGATTATCACCTTTAAAAAGTTGGCAGAAAGTTTGTTTTGATTTGCAGTTGTTAATTTTTCATCCAGATTTACACATTTTTCTCAGCGTTTCATGACACTCCAAATAATGTTATTGTAGAAGTCTGCAGATTGCGCCATAAACCACTCTTCCATTTCATGAATGATGTCACTTGTGTTGTCAAATTGGCAGCCTCACAATGGATTTTTCATTTCTGGGAACAAGAAAAGGTCACTTGGTGCGAGGTCGGGAGAATAAGGCAGATGCTGCAAAATCTCAAAGCCACATGCCCTTGCTTTGTCAACTGCAACTTGAGATGACGCATTTCTATTTCAGAGCATCTCGCAACTTGTCCAGAAGATTGCTGTGGTATGTGCCAGTAATGGTTTGTCCCTTTACAAGGTAATCTGTGAGAATAACTCCATGACACTCCCAAAAACTGAGAACATGACCTTCTCTGCTGACTTTTGCACCCCTCGGCATGCTTCCACTCCATGCTCATGGTTGTGATCTCTGGATCATACTGATAGATCCAAAATTCATCCATGGATACCAGATGGCAAAAAAAAAAAAAAATCTTCTTCATCATGTTCTAAAAGCATCAACATCTGTCTTAAAAAGGTCACACCATGTTTGTTTCTGGAAAGGGGTTAGCAAACGTGGAATTCCACACACTACCGTAACTGAGACCAATTTCATTCATGATCATTTGGATGGCTGCTCATCTGTCTTCCAGGATTAAACACTCCACTTTCTTCACTGTGGCTGCATTTCCATCAGTGATGGTCTTCCAGGTTTTTGCTCATCTGTGAGGAACATGTGACCAGTTTGGAAATACCTTTTCCACCTCACAATAGTATCATAAGATGGGCAATCATTTCCATAAACTACCATAGTCTCATCATGAATTTGCCAGGCACTATTACCCTTCAAATGCAGGAACTTTATCAGACTGTGAGCCTCAATCTTCTCCAGCTTACATTTTAGTCACTTCTGGCACAACCTGTAACAAAAATAAAAGACCCAATGAGGTGATTTTCTCAACATCATGCACTTATGGACCAATGATGACACTGACAAAATTTCATTATTATTATTATTATTATTATTATTTATTTATACCCTGCTCTTCAGCCAAAAGGCTATCAGAGCGGCTTACAAATGGTTAATTAGACATTTTCCACTTCCAGGTGATAATTATTGCTTTACAGTACCCCCTCGTAGCCCAAGGAATCTTATTTATACATGCAAAGCCCCTTGATCTACCTGTGAGTTTACACTTCTGTCCTAATTTGTGCACCTGTGTGTCTAGACCTTCTGACAGGTCATCCATCACACTTCTCTTTGAAGGTCATGTTCCCAGCTCTTATCAACTGTCCTTGGATATATCCCCAGGTGCAGATGTTTATACCAACTGAAGTCTGGGAAGACAAGGATTTCTCCCTAATTTCTCAAGCTTGTACCATCCCAGTAACTAACAGCATTTGCTAAACATGTAAAGTTTAATGTGGTGAAGCAAACCAGGATGGCATTCTGCATCTAACACTCCCCCCCCCCCCCCCAGATATCCTGTTCTCTAGCAGTTCTGTTGGACACAAGAGCTGAGATCATTCTTCACAACTTTATTCTTACTGTTCTTTATGTGATCATTTTCCATCCTATTTTATGCTGGCCCACCTAGGGCTATGTAGGTTGAAGACCTTATATATTAACATACAGGTTTACATATTTGCCCATTGTTTTCTTGGGCTGATGAAATGGGCAGATGGGATCCCTGCCCAGCTTCTTATGCCCAGCTTCTTATCTGTTCTGATCTGCACCGTAGAATAGAATTAAGCTTAAATAATGCATTTCTCTGGTGATTTGGATGAGTCTAGTTAGAAGAATTATTATGGTTGTTCTCCAGAGAGTGCCTCTTTGTGTGTGTTTTTTCCATCCTGTTGTGTATTGGGAATGATTTACCAAGTGTTCTACGGTCAAGCTGAGATCAGGAATTGGCTCACTTCTACTTATTTCAGACAGCTGTATGGTAATCTCTGTCTGAAGCACTGTCCTCTTTCTCCATTGTACCTTTCCTTAGCCCCACTGAATC
Organism: Phrynosoma blainvillii; assembly: GCA_026167975.1. Lineage (NCBI taxonomy): Eukaryota > Metazoa > Chordata > Lepidosauria > Squamata > Phrynosomatidae > Phrynosoma > Phrynosoma blainvillii. The sequence goes on along the minus strand of JANUYF010000002.1, from coordinate 276,739,682 downwards.
AGTTTGTTTTTTAGTGTTTCCAAGTAGAAATGTTAATAGGGAGAAAGAATCATCTAAATTCCAATAATACCTCAGTTCTCCTGGCTCTAAAAGCAAATTCTAAAATCCTTTATTTGAACTTTTCCTTGCTCAAAGTAGAACTTGCTTCCAAGCACAGAAAACCCAAGACTGTGAATGACTAAACAGGAGAGCGTTTTCATGCAGCTGTGGAAGGATTTATTGGTTTGTATCAAGGCAGCTTTTAGAACAAAATGATTTTCCCCTTTTGCTTACTAGCAACTTTTAAAGCATTGTTGTTGTTTTTTAGAAGTATACAACTACCTCCATTTGATTGCAGTGTCAGATTTCTTGACCTAAATCGTTGTGAGTTCCAATTACAGTAGACCCATTGAATGTAAAATATAAGTGTTAACATTAACCAAATAATTCAGCACGTCTACTCTGAGGTTAGCAAATCGATTTAGACCATTGCCTTTATACTACATGTCAAGGGTCCAAAACACACTGCATAAATAATCCAGTTTGAGACTGCTTTAACTGCTCTGGCTCAGTGCTAGGGAATCCTGGGAATTGTAGTTTATTGTGGCACCAGAGCTGTCTGACAGAGAAGGCTAAATGTCTCACAAAATGAAAGTTTCCAAGATTCCCTAGCACTCAGCCAGGGCAGTTAAAGCAATCTCAAACTGGATGATTTCTGTAGTGTGTTTTGGACTACAGGAACTGTTTTCATTCATATGTAACACTGAACTATGGTTTAGTATGGCATATATGAGTTTTAGGTTTGTTTACTCTTCTCCTCCTCTCCTCCTCTAGTGCTTGAGGAGGCTGAAGGTTTTTGCCTCCCTTTTAAACTAAGCCCAGTTTATTATCATATCTGATCCTGGACAAACTGTAGTTAATCTTAATTAGGATGGGGCGGGGAAGGTACAGTTCAACGGCAGATATGTCTCCAGGACCCTATTAAAATTTTTTTGGCTCCCGAATGCCCCCTAAATGGTTTTGCCGTGTTTTTGGCCTGGATGGTAAGGCTCAGGAAAGGCCATTTTTGAATAGGAAAGCAGGACAGGGCTGTGTACAGCCCTGGCAGTGCAGCCCTTTAACTCCTGATAAAACTCTTTTGTTTTAAAGAACTTGGAACTATGGTTCATGATCCTAACTTGTTTCCCTGAACCACAGTTAAGATTTACCTTCGCTTCAGTTTTAAATAAACCACAGCCAGCTGGAAATGGAAAGCAGAAGCCCAAGAGTCATGCACCTAATGCTACACTTTAGTTTAATGTTCAGGCTTGGGGCTCAGGCTCGACTCAGGCTTGCATCCTTTCGAGGTCGGTAAAATGAGTACCCATCTTCTTGGGGGCAATTCGCTCACAGTTGTAGACCGCTTAGAGACTGCATAGTGTGGTATGAAGTGGTATATAAATGAAGCTGCTATTACTATTGCTAGTGTTATGCAGATCAGCCATTTGGGGTGGCACAGAGCCATGCCACGGCCCCTATCCTCCCTTTTGCCATCCGAAAAAGAGCGGCAAAAGAGCTGGTGCCACAACACTTCAGCGCCCTTTTGACGCAACGTGTTTAAACTCTGTGCGGGAAGAAAGTCCTGACACTGTGTGGTGTGCGTAGGGCCATGCAGCATCAAGATGGCATTGGGGTGAGGTTGGGGCGGCCGGCGTGCGGCTGCCCTGCCCCAACTCTACCCCCAGGCTGGCCCTTTGGACTGGTCTGCAATGGCCCTACATTACTTTGGCCTACCCTGCAACCTGTATCTGAGATAATTTCTCTTTCCCAAAAGAACCTCACTACAAAATCATAAATCTGAAATTTAAATACTAATTAATTAAATTTACATCCTTCATGGCTCTCAAGAGGGGCACACAAGGTGGCTCACACCTTGATTAAAACAGACATATAATAAAAATGTTATAAAGCACAATTCATGCTATTTAAAAAAAACTTAAATTGTTAAGAATCTTTTGATTATTATTGTTTTAAAGGTGCAGCATTAAATCTTTGAAAGCTACTTTCTCAATAGCCAGTCCAGTTACAAAGAATATTACAGTAATCCAAACAGGATGCAACTTCCATGTGTCATTGTGGCCAGATCTGACTTTGCCCAAAGGGGCAGAGTTAACAAAATGTTTTCATTGGTACTGTTGTCTTCCTGGCCACTGCTGAAAACTGTGGGATGGTGTGACTTTTCTACTAGACTAAGAGAAATGTGTGTATCTTAAAATGTTGATGCTAAAACAAAAACACATTCATTTTCAGAACCCTGCCCCCTTATGTCAAATGGTTTATAAATGCAGACAATTAAATGAAATTCAACTCTAGTATTTGGCAGACCAGAAGTAAAATCTAAATAAATGAATCTGGGCTAAAACAGTTAGCTACACCTACCAAGAAGAAGAAGAGTCACAGCATTTTTCCAAAATGGCATGCCTAAGTCTGAGAAGAATGGAAAATTCCATGCTGTGCATAGACAACTTTCAGTTCTTTCCTAAATTTACTTTCATGTCCAATATGAATAATACAGAATGTTAGTTACACTATGAAGTCTTAACTTCTACCCTTTAAAAGTTAAGCCAGCTGAACTATTATCTTTGGAGAAAGCATATTGCTTCCCACAGTGATCATTTTAGCTTGAAATAATTGGAGCTCTTCCCACTTGTGATGAATAGGTATTTCATTTATTAATTTATTTTAAAAACAGTTATACCCATTTATCTTACAGGGAGCTCAAGATAATGCTGTACAAAACCCATAAATTTAACAATTAAAATATCCTTCCAGCTTAAAAGCAAACACACTAAAAAGGAAAGTAGCACCAGAGAATAAAATTGCAACAGTATTTAAGAAAGTGCCAAGTTGTGCAGACAGTACTGCATACAGTATAGGGCCACAGGCTTCCATGCTTAGAATCAGAAACAGCTGAAACACCATGGTCTACTTCAGTGTCTGCATTAATTCAGATAATAGACTGAAATCCAGGAGTTTAGTACAGACTCAACATTTGACATTTGTATGCATAGCTATGTGAGTGGGTCATGGGCTCATATGCTTTCTCTTCCTCCCTTCTCCAACATGAATCGAACCCTTATCTTTCCCGATTAGTATAATAAATTTGATATTACATCTATAGTATAAAAATTAACCATTTTTAAAACTAATGAGATTCTTTAGCCATGGTTTAGAAACTGATTTTAAACCTGGCTAAGATGGAAATTATCACTATGCTAAACATGCAAGCAAAAGTAATCTGTCATTTGGGCATGTGGACAGAGCCCCACATTCCCATCTCCTCATTAGCCTGGACAGACCCTGGTCCTATGTGATGGGCCCACCAACAGCTGCTTTGCTATAGTTATTAATCTGGTTTTTAATATTGTGAGTCAGAGATTAAAGTAGTTTGTGCATGACTAGCTCTAGATGAGATGTGCCTGCTCATTCCTTCCTGGTTTTCAAATGTTCACTGTGTACATATGTCAATACTCTCCTCTCTTCCTGATTTACCAGGCATAAAGGTAGTGTATCCTGGAAGATGCTTTTCCTGGGTGTCCCATTTGGCAGTGTTCCTTTTACCTAGCCATTTGGAAAGGACCCAGGATATTAATAATGAAGAATAGAGCATGTAAAGGCAGCCTGAGGATAGCTTTTGTTCTTTCACTTTCCCCCTCCAGGCCAGACTATAGGAGAGCGGTGTAGTAGATACACAGAGCCTCTGCCTTTGACCTTTATTTTCTGTACTAGAAGTGAGTAGATGGGAGATAGTAATAAAAGTGCAATTCCATCTTTCTCTAATTCTGTTGACTCACTTTTCCCTTTTCTGTGCAATGTGGGTGTTCCTGGAACAGAAGATCCAAAGGTGGATCCAAAGGTGTGTTTTGTGTCACTGTGCAGACCTTCTACCAAACACCAAAAACTGCTTTGCAGACCTCATCTTGAAGTTAATTTTTCACAGTTTCTCATTTTGCAATGGGCTGCTGCAATGGTATTAGTTTCCCTTTTTGTGAAAAAAATACTGCTCTTTTGGATTACACTGCAGAGGTCTTTTGAAGGAGAGGAAGACATGTAGAAAACTAACTGGCTCAGTTTATGGTGACCTTTTGGCTCTGCCTACAGTGAATGCTTGGCTCTGCCTATGATGACCCTGCCCTGTGCCCCAGCTGTGGGCACCAGCTGCTCCTGCATACCATGCTGGAAAAGGAAAGGGAAAAGCACACTGTCTTTGTTCAATGTCTAAATCATTGTTAAAAGATTAGCAGCATTATGTCTACAAAGGACACTCTGTTAGACCTTGAACAACTACGGAAATGGCAGGGTGTCTATACCTATATTAGAAAAGCACAATAAGTGTTATACTTGAGAGGAGAAGTGTTTTACAGATATAATCACAATTAATATTATGTAAGTATGTGGCCTGATATAAACGCCTGCTTTGTAAAACTGGACAAAACAGACCCTCTTCCCCTTCTGTCTCTAGAAAGGAAAGGCTGAAGGCTATAATTATTGTTTGGTAGTTCCTAGTTATTTGCCTTTATTTTCTGTCCTTATGATTATTTGAGAAATATTTTAAAAAACACTTTAGAAAATGAAATCAATTGAAAGTAAGGGTGTATTTTCATAGTCACATTTCTATATGGTATGAATATGCTCTCAGTTAAGTAATATTTCTCTAGTGCCCTTATCCTTAAAAAAAATTATTTAACACTTTTAAGTTAGTTTTATATGTGTGTCTATCTCACCTATTTTCAGTTTCAAACCAAAGACAAGGAACAAACTACATGGTTGTACTATACATATTTACAGCTTTGGATTTCTCATTTTAGGGCTGAAAACAAAATTTGGTCCCCTAATATTTTAGAAGATGGAAAGGCACAAGCTTACCGGGTCAATGTAGAACCAGAACCCCAGGTATGTACCCTTCCTATATACCATTTTACCATTGTATAAGATAAGAAAGGAAATTCACCTCATTTCAAAATGTAAAACATAAATTAGGTAAAAAATGTAGGATACACAATGCCAGATTTTAAAAAACAGCTACCTTATAGTATGTTTCAATGTACAAAGTGCTTTATTACTGTAATTTGTTTGGCATCAATTTGTTAATTCTAACTAGAGTAAACCAGTTGAATCAATGGAACTTACACAAGAGTTGATTTACTCAATTTTCACAGATTCAGTGGTCTACTTTAGCTGAGACTGGCAGCCAGGTTTAGGCCTTTATCTTCACTACAGCATTGTGATAAAAACACAATGCAGCTTTAGTTATTTATCTATTCAAGAGCTTCTAGGAAACTTCATAGCCAATTGAAAATTTGAATTCTGGTCTTCTTCAGAATTCTATATTCATTGTACCACTTTGGTGCTTGCTTTTCAATTGGGCTAATAACATCTCCCCATGATAAGCATGGAATTTGAGCCCTATGTTATATCTATAGGAATATTTTTAGAATTTTGAAGAAGCCAAGCAAAACTGTGGACTATGAACATGTATTGACCCTCTTATTCCAAGAACAATGTCTAATATCTGGTTGGGCAACTGTGCTTTGTACTGATAAGTCTAAGAGCTGGTGTACATTCAGTGGCAGCTAATATCTGAAGGGGCTTCATGTGGATGATTACATCTACACCAGGGTAACACACTCTGCACAGTAACAGCAATTGTAGCCTATGTGAGACATAACAGGTGCTAGATTACAGGTGTGGCATGATGCACTTGCCATGAGCCAAATTCCTGTGGCTTAGGTGTATATCTTGGCAGTCCAGAAAAAGCAGCATAGCATAAATGCTGCAGCCAAGTCAGCAAAGGAGCAGGTGAGGATGCTCTTTATCTACCTTCTTGCTCTTTGTTAGTTCATACATTAGGAAAGACTGTGTATTTTCTGTCAGCGTCATCTGCCATGTTCCTGGGGTTGAGGTAACAGTCTTGATGAGTAAGCATGGACAGTGATGCCACCAGAAAGGTGGACTCTAGATAATAATAATAATAAAATTTATTTTTATCCCGCCCTTTGGGAACCCAATCAGGGCCGCTTACAACAATTAAAAATACATAATATCCAAAACAATCCCTCCCCCCCTTAAAACAGCATTAAATCAAAAAAGATTAAAACAATAAATCCAACAATATAAAATTTAAAAACACATTTAAAAGAAAAAATATAACAAGGCACAGCTTAACCTGCGGCAATGATCTTCATCCATCGAGATGGGGCCATGCGAAGATCACCGCGGTGGGGTGCCTTCATGTTGCCTATCAACCTATGGTGACCTCATGGATTTCAAAAGGGTTTTTTTTAGATGAGGAATGTTTCCCATCCAAATGCTAACCAGCGCTGACCCTGTTTAGCTTCCAAGATCAGATAGGATAGATAGCAGCAAATGCAGCCACATTAGTTTTATATACTGATGGCTGTCTTCCTCCTTGAAAAAAAGAAACTGGCTCAGAGCTGCTGCATACAGTGGGTCTAGAGCAGCAGACATGATTTCTTTTTAGGCTTCTTCTTTTCCACTGGTGTTTTTCTATTTATCTGTCTGACAAGATCATAAAAGATCTCATTAACATTGATTTTAGACTTTGCAGATGACTCTAGAAAGGCACAGTTACGCCACTGTCTGGCTAAGTTCTGTCCTTGTTCCTTGCCAACTACACGTTCATCTTCCAGATCACATTTATTGCCAACTAGAATCATAGGAACATCTTCAGTGTCTTTGACCCGTAAGATCTGTTCCCTCAGGTCCTGTAAGTCATTGAACGTGGACTGTGCTGTAATAGAATATACTAGTGCAAACCCCTGACCATTCTTCATAGAGAGATCCCTCATTGCTGTAAATTGCTCCGTCCCTGATAATAGATAATACGGAATTGTGGAGTACCACTGTTCTGGATTGGGTTATACTTCCTCTGAAGGGACAAATTCACAGCTTTGGTGTTGTTTCTGGACTGAACATTGCTCCTTGATGGTCAAGAGTGTGATTGTTGTGTCCAGGAGTGTCATTGCCATGCCCTGGTGGCGCAGTGGTTAAATGCCTGTACTTTAGCCACTTACTCACAACCGCAAGGTTGCGAGTTCAGTACCAGCCACAGCTCAGGCTCGGCTCAGGCTTGCATCCTTCCAAGGTCACTAAAATGAGTACCCAGCTTGTTGGAGGCAATTAGCTTACAGTTGTAAACCACTTAGAGACATCATAGTGTGGTATGAAGCAATATATAAATGAAGCTGCTAGCTGCTATTGCCGTGCTTTGACTGAGATATCAGTGGCACCACTTTTTTGGAAAGTGCAATGTGGCTACAGTGATCTGTGGCTTTATAACCTTTCAGCCAGTTTGGGTCAGTGCACTTTAGACACTGCTTGTCTTTGAGATATATTTGGCAACTGTACCTATTGCAAAATCTTTCCAGACCCACTTAAAGTTCTGGTTCTTTCTTATAAATTCCTAAGCGTTTTGGTGCCAGAATTTCCAAACACTACAATATGAACCAGCCTGTAATTTATGGCCATGTTATATAGCCCACAACTCAGATCAGGTTCATAAATATATGGAATAGGTTGTTTTTTGTTTTTTCTTGTGACAGCATTCTGATTATGAGACTCTCTCACTGAGGAAATTGATTTGGCCCCAATTTTCCTAGCTTTAGGGAAAATGTAAACCCTGTTGTACAAGCTGGCTTTTCAAAGTGGCTATATTTATACTTAATAATGCAATGCACCGTTCATGCACTCTTCCTCTTTTAAAATTAAAGTCAAGAATACAACATAAAAATAATTTAATAATACAAAATGGGATAGTACTGCATTATAAAATTGTAGGGTGGATATTCTGTCTTTCTCCATACTTCTGCACAAATCAGTAGGAAGTGTTGCAGCTATGTACTCTAGTTCTTTTAGTTCAGTTCCTGCATTTATGAAAAATTTGCTAGTACAACTGCTAGTGTTGAAATTAGAGTCTAATGACTATTATCTGATTGAGACAAACATTTGTTAGAGTTTTAGGCTGGGTTGAATGTTCCACTTTAGCTTCACTTTATCCAAAGCAATTTGACACTTTTTCCTGAGTAGAGCTTTGGTAGAAAATCTAAATCCAAAGTATACAAACATCCTTTTGACACAGTCTTCTATTCTGTTAAATTAAACTGAAAGGCAAGCAATGAAAAGAAAATAGTTGGAATTAATTGATGAATACTATGGTAGTTAAGTATAGGATACTGCATAATGCTATAGTCACTTGAAAAACAAAATGTGAAAAGTAGTCAATTACTTGTTTCTTTAGTTTTCATTTTCCATCTGTCTTTTTCTCTAATCTATATTTTGATATAGGACTAGTAAACATGGATAGTGAGGGAGCTGTTGCACTGACCTGAAACTTCCATGCCTTTTTTTTTATGCCATAGAATCGGGGGGGGGGGGGGGGAACGACATGAAAACAGGGCAGGATGACTCTCATGATTGAAATATAGTAATGGAGGAGTAAATCCTATTCCAAAGGAATGAACTACATAGGAAGAGAGGAATAGCAGCATTATATGTCAAGGATGTATACAAGTGTGAGGAACATGGAAAACAGGTTGAGAGCATTTGGGTAAAAATTAACGAGGTGGAAAACAACAAATGACATAATTGTGGGCATCTACTATCGGCTCCAAAGCCAGACTGAATATTTGGATGATGTTCTCCTAAAACAAGTGACCAAATATTAAAAAATGAGGGGTATAGTAGTAATGGGATTGAGGCATGAATGTGATTTTCAGTATCTCTGCCAGACCTTGAGATACTCTCAGAAATCAGGAAGCAGAAACTGGACAGCTCACAATGAAGTGTTTATTTACACTGGATAAGGAATCACTATTTACAGATGCAGGATAGAGTTCCCAGGATGGAAGGAAACACTCAGACTTCCTCCTTAGCAGCTCACAGCAACACAGAGCTATACTAGAACTCTCTTTCGTATACTCACTGAACAAAGACCAACTGCACTGACTCTCCACGACTCCACAACTACGATGACCCACAACTATTGACCCACAACTCATTTACATTAGGATCAGACTTATATACCTTTGTCTGATGCAACCTCAGTGCAGGGTTGCTCATAGATTACATTGTTGCACATTACATCATTCTTTTAAATCATACATACACAGGTGCAGTCCAATACACATTTAGGTATCTGGCCTCTTCAAGGACATTTTTCACCAGATGTCCTGGCCTTGTCACACAATCCACACACACATCATGACTGTGCAGGCATTATACACTCACATCATGACTGTGCAGTTCTACGGATCTAATTTTTCATAATAATATGCTGACAACTTCAACTACTCTGCTGTTTGTTGGAAGTTTAACTGTACCAAGAAGGTAAGGCCCAAAAAATTTCTCACTTACTTTGCAGACAATTTCATTGTCTAGACCAAGGGTAGGGAACCTTTCCCCTTTAAGGGCCGAGGGACTTCAGCTCCCAGAATCCAAGGAGCTATTGGCCAACATGGGACTATTAGCCAACATGGCTGAGGCTTCTGGGAGCTGAAGTCCCTCGACCCTTAAAGGGAAAGTTTGCCTACCCCTGGTCTAGACAGTGGAGGAGGCAACATGACTATTCTATATTTGATACTAACAGAGCTGAATCAGTCCATGTAATGGAAGTAGTTGGAACCTTGGGTCAGTAGAATGACCATGTCCTCTTGGGATTTGTTATACAGAGAAAAGGAGGAGCCAAACATAGACATGCACTGTGGACAAGAAGGCTGATTTCAGTAAGCTCAGAGCAGGGGTAGGCAACCTTTCCCCTTTAAGGGCCGAGGGACTTCAGCTCCCAGAACCCCAGGAGCTATTGGCCAGCATGGGACTACTGGCCAACATGGCTGAGGCTTCTGGGAGCTGAAGTCCCTCGGCCCTTAAAGGGGAAAGGTTGCCTACCCCTGGCTCAGAGAAATACTGGGTGAGATCCCATGGTTAGAAATGCTCAAAAGAACATCATGGTATATGACATTTCTTAAAGGTGAGATATTGAAGACACAGTTGTAAACAATTCCAATGAGGAAGAACACTCAGATAAGCTGAGATTTAAAAGAGACTTGTATGAGAAATGGATAAGGGAAATCGCCAAAGAGGAATACAAATGAATAAGTACTTGTAAGGAGAATGTCATAAACATGAAAGCTCAGATTGAGTTCAGGCTTGCTACCAAAGTTTAAAATAATACAAAAGGGGTTCGGAGCTATGCTTGTAACAAGAAGAAAAGCAAGAAAATGGTGAGGCCACTGCATAGAGAAAATAGTGAAATGCTAACAAGGGACAGAGAGAAGGTGGAACTATTCAATGTCTTCTTTGCCTCACTCTTATCTCAAAACAGATTTCTACCTAGTGAAAACAGAATAAATGATGCAGTAATGGGACTGCAGCCCAGAATAGGTAAAGAGGTAGTAAAGGAATACTTAGATATTATAAATGAATTCAAGCATCTAGGGATGGATGAACTGTATCCAAGAATACAGAAGGGACTTGAAGATGTAACCTCAGAGCCACTGTTGATCATCTTTGAGAATTCTTGGAGAACAGGAGAGAGCTCAGCAGACTGGAAGAAAATGAATGCTGTCGCTGTCTTCAGTCTATATGGCAGATGGCTGTTAGTGTTATTGCCTCATTATGTAAGTGTGTTGACTCAGCACATGAAGCAGGGAGCTTGTGAGCACTGCCCTTTTCTTGTGCCCATTTCTTGTGTTGTTATTCTCCGAAAATGGCGAACAAAAACTCTGAATAGGACCTGTTGCCTTGTGTGGGAATACTCTCCATTCAACTGGGAACCAAAAAATTATCAGGATCCCTAGCATGTGGAGAGTGTTGTCATATACAGGAAGTCATTGCTCTGCATGTGAGGAAAGCAACTGAAGCAGAGGTGGAGATGGGCAAGGCAAGTGTACTCTCTCTGTATGTTGATTCAACCTGCTTACATAATGAGCAAATTAGGCTATAATGCTAGTTCAGTGCTGTAATGAACAATTAAAATCTATGGCAATATCTTTTTTAAAAAGTTGCAAAAGTAACTTTTACTAGCCAGAATTGCACCATTTGGCCACAGTGAAGATCATTATTCTTACTGTTTTAAGATATATTCCCTCTCCTGGAAATGTTACAAACATCTGTTAGATTTACATTTAGGAAGTGTTTTTGTTGAAAAGATTGGTGTTACATAAAGCTTCATGAAACCACAATTACCTATTAAGCAGTGTTTCTCTAACCCCAACAATTCTGCAACCATAACATCAAAGTCTAAATGAAATCTGACAGTAATTTGAGCCAAGCGAGTAACTAATGAGAAATGTTCAATCAAGTTACATAGATTAATCACTATTAAGTAAACAATGAGATCACACACACTATAACCTAGGCAAATGGACAGGTAATAGAAGCTGCCATGGAGTGTTATACATTTTCTCTAAAACATCCAGCCAAATTGACAGTTTAGTTTAAAATATTGACCTTAGGCAGAATGTTGTTTTGGCCTGACCAAGGTTATATTGTGTTCTAATGCAATTGTGGCAAATTAGGAATCCACATAAAGACACAATATATGGTCCTATATCTGAAAAACCCAAATATTCCAAAGCCTACTTAAGTATATTTATTTTCTAGCAATCCTGCTCCTGAAGCAGCAGGTATTACGAGGGGGTATCGTAAAGTTTTAATTATCACCTTTAAAAAAAATTGACAGAAAATTTGTTTTGATTTGTAGTTATTAACTTATATCTATGTAGTCACCATTCAGATTTACACATTTTTCCCAGCGTTTCTTGACTCTCCAAATTCTGTTTGTAGAAGTCTGCAGATTGCGTCTTACGAGAATTTTACACTTTAGTCACTTCTGTCACAACCTGTCACAAAAATAAGGGACCCAATGAGCTGATTTTCTCAACATCATGCACTTAGGGATCAATGATGACACTGACAAAATTTTATCAATATACCATAAGTTCCGGGTGATCATTATTACTTTATGATACTCCCCTTGTAAAGTGCAATCTGCAGACTTCTACAATATCAGGTATTCAGAGGGTCAAAAAACGCTGGGGGAAATGTGTAAATCTGGATGGTGACTATGTAGATAAAAGTTTTAAAAAGGTAAAGGTATTCCCGGTTGACAAGATTGTCAAGTCGTGTCCAACCATAGGGGGGCGGTGCTCATCTCCGTTACTAAGCTGAAGAGTGAGTGTTGTCAGAGACTACTCTGTGATCATGTGGCCAGCATGATTGCACAAAATGCTGTTTACCTTCCCACCGAAGTGGCACCTATTTATCTACTTGCATTTGCATGCTTTCAAACTGCTAGGTTGGCAGACGCTGGGACTAGTGACAGGAGCTCACCCCATCATGCAGCACCTGGGCTTCGAACTTCCAACCTGCCAATCTTGCAATCAACAGAGTCAGCATCTTAACCACTTGAGCCACTACATCCCTCATTATAAGTTAACAACTACAAATCAAAACAAACTTTCTATCAATTTTTTTAAAGGTGATAATTTTAAAACTTTAGAACACCCCCTCGTACTCATCATAATACTGCCAGAAGATGAATTCCTCACCACAGATGACAGTGGAAGTGTGAATCACAGAACCAGAGTCAGAAGCGCCATTTAGGCCAATCCCCTGTCATGCAAAGAATATCAGTTTTCAGCTTGCTAAGTCATTCCTCACAGGGCTGGGTTTTCCAACCACTGAACATTTATTTACTATTTATTTACTTTATCATCTCCTCTGGACACATTCCAGCTTGTCATAGCCTTCTTGAAGTGTTGTGTCCAGAACCAGAAACAATATTCCTGTCTAAATATACCTTACATCTGTCACTCTTGAAATGCATTTTGTTAGTTTTGACTCAACTCTCCAATCTATTAGAATCATTTTGAATTCTAATCATGTCCTCTACCTAATTTGGTGCCATCTGCAAATTTGGCAAGCATGCCTTCTGTTCCATCATCTGAGTAATTTATAAGGTGTTGAACAGCACTTGGCCCAGAATAGAACGCTGAGGTATCCCACTAGCCATGTCTCTAAGAGGAATCATTGGTGAGGAATCTTTGAGTTCTGTCCTTCAACCAATTACAAATACACCTACCAGTAGCACTGTTGAGCCCACCTTTCACCAGCTTATCTGCAAGAATATCATGGAGGACATTGTCAAAAATCTTACTGAAATCAAGATATACTGCATCCGCAGCACTCCACTGATCTACCAACCAATGGGAAAAGAGATAAAATTGGTTTGGCCTGTCTTGTTTTTGCAAAAAAGCCATACTGGCTCTTAGAATCACAATGTTTCAGTTGCTCACAGAACAACATTTTAATTACATACTCTGGAACCTTCCCTGGTATGATTCTCAAACTGACAGGTCAGTAATTACCCAGTTCTCTTGTCTCCCTCTTTCAACATTTTACCATCTCCAGTCTTCAGGGGCCTTACCTGTTCTCAAAGAGTTGCACTTTATTAGTATGGAAATGTAAATTTATTTAACTACTTAGATGTTCCTATTCACTTATTTTGCACTGTGGTCAGCCCACTTCTTCATTTATTCTACTTCCACTGTGTGTTTTCCTTTTGGACATAAGCAAATAATCACTTAGCAATTCTTCGTTTCAAGTTTCTGAAGCACTGTATAAATACTACTGTGATACTTCATGTTCTTACCAGTTTTATATATTCACTTTAAAAAAAAAACTGTGCCTATGTCAAAGCCATAGCATTGTAGTATAAATAATGCTGCATGCTGCTAAAAACAGAATTCATTAGTATAAATTTCCCCATGCTTTTGTCTCATACAGGATTTTAGTCAAAATACTACCATATGGTGTTAATGAAAGAATGGGATGTTTGCTTTCTTGACCATTTGCATAGTGCTGGGTTTGACAGCTTCTTGGCACAGCAGATATTGGAAACTCGTGTTTCAGACTATGAGATCAGACTCTGCTCTTGTTAATTGTCAGTAGTTGCAGATTCCTGATTATTGAGGAAGAGAAGAATAAAAGACTGGTGCAAACCTGGCATTGGCAGTTTCCTGAAAAATCCCAAGGCAGAAACTCTAACAGTTTGACAATACACTGTAAAACATTTCACAGTAAAGTTATTGGTTCATTTCTAGTCCTAGAATAATAGTTAACAGAGCATTTTGGTGGTGAGGGGGGTTGTTTATTGATGAATTAGGGTTTCTGTGGTCAGAGGTCCATGATCTTTCATAGAACAGGTTCTTGATTACAGCTTTATTAGTAGGCCCCAGACAATGCCTGGAGCTTAGATCTGTTTCCATAAAGCCCACATTACTTTGAGTTTCTGTTGGAAAAACAGTGATCATTTGTTGACTGGAATAACAGCCATGCCACCCACATAAACCATAAATTTATTATTTCCTTTGCCCTTTAGAAGTTATACATGACAGTAATTACCGTATTTTTCGCCATATAAGGCGCTCCGGCATATTAGGCGCACCCAATTTTAAAGGAAGAAAATCCAACAAAAAAGGTTTCCTCCCTTTAGCCGGAGGCCGGTTGTTCAATGGGCTGGTGCTGGGATCGGAGAACTTCTCCGATCCCAGCACCAGCCCATTGAACTGAGGTTGCGGGGGGAAGGAGGGCTCCTTCCCCCCGCGACCTCAGTCTTTGAATGGGCTGGTGCTGGGATCGAAGCGATCCCAGCGCCAGCCCATTGAAAGACTGAGGCCGCCGGGAGAAGGAGGGCTCCTTCTCCCCGCGGCCTCAGTTTTTGAATGGGCTGGCGCTGGGATCGAAGCGATCCCAGCGCCAGCCCATTGAAAGACTGAGGCCGCCGGGAGAAGGAGCCCTCCTTCCCCCGCGGCCTCAGTCCTGGAATGGGCTGGTGCCGGGATCGAAGCGATCCCGGCACCAGCCCATTGAAAGACTGAGGCCGCCAGGAGAAGGAGCCCTCCTTCCCCCCCGGCCTCAGTCTTGGAATGGGCTGGTGCCGGGATCGAAGCGATCCCGGCGCCAGCCCATTGAAAGACTGAGGCCGCCGGGAGAAGGAGCCCTCCTTCCCCCCCCCCGGCCTCAGTCCTGGAATGGGCTGGTGCCGGGATCGAAGCGATCCCGGCGCCAGCCCATTGAAAGACTGAGGCCGGGGGGGGGGGGGAAGGAGGGCTCCTTCTCCCGGCGGCCTCAGTCTTGGAATGGGCTGGTGCCGGGATCGAAGCGATCCCGGCACCAGCCCATTGAAAGACTGAGGCCGGGGGGGAAGGAGGGCTCCTGAGATCCCGGCACCAGCCCATTGAAAGACTGAGGCCGGGGGGGGAAGGAGGGCTCCTTCTCCTGGCGGCCTCAGTCTTTCAATGGGCTGGTGCCGGGATTGAAGCGATCCCGGCACCAGCCCATTCCAAGACTGAGGCCGGGGGGGAAGGAGGGCTCCTTCTCCCGGCGGCCTCAGTCTTTCAATGGGCTGGTGCCGGGATCGAAGCGATCCCGGCACCAGCCCATTCCAAGACTGAGGCCGCCAGGAGAAGGAGCCCTCCTTCCCCCCCCGGCCTCAGTCTTTCAATGGGCTGGTGCCGGGATCGCTTCAATCCCGGCACCAGCCCATTCCAAGACTGAGGCCGCGGGGGAAGGAGGGCTCCTTCTCCCGGCGGCCTCAGTCTTTCAATGGGCTGGTGCCGGGATCGCTTCGATCCCGGCACCAGCCCATTCCAAGACTGAGGCCGGGGGGGAAGGAGGGCTCCTTCTCCCGGCGGCCTCAGTCTTTCAATGGGCTGGTGCCGGGATCGCTTCGATCCCGGCACCAGCCCATTCCAAGACTGGGGCCGCGGGGGAAGGAGGGCTCCTTCTCCCGGCGGCCTCAGTCTTTCAATGGGCTGGTGCCGGGATCGCTTTGATCCCGGCACCAGCCCATTCCAAGACTGAGGCCGCGAGGGAAGGAGGGCTCCTTCTCCCGGCGGCCTCAGTCTTTAAATGGGCTGGTGCCGGGATCGCTTCGATCCCGGCACCAGCCCATTCCAAGACTGAGGCCGGGGGGGAAGGAGGGCTCCTTCTCCCCGCGGCCTCAGTCTTTCAATGGGCTGGCGCCGGGATCGCTTCGATCCCGGCACCAGCCAATTCCAAGACTGAGGCCGCGGGGAGAAGGAGCCCTCCTTCTCCCCATGGCCTCAGTCTTTCAATGGGCTGGTGCCGGGATCGCTTCGATCCCAGCACCAGCCCATTCAAAGACTGAGGTCGCGGGGGGAAGGAGGGCTCCTTCTCCCCGCGGCCTCGGCCCTTCACCCTATAGGGCGCACTCACTTCCCCACGCACATTTAGGGGAAGAAAAAGTGTGTGTTATAGGGCGAAAAATACGGTATACCATTAGTGTAATTCAATAGTCTTAATATGTCATTTAACCATGCTTCTTTCCTATTGCACAAAATTTCCTTAATGAAAGCTCAAGGAAACATAATTTATTTTTAATCTATATCACACTCATATCTTAGCATAACATAGAGAAGGAATAATTTTTAATTTTGATATGATATATTCTATAATGCTTTCAAGACTGGTATTCTTAAGGTAGAAGCTAAGGAAATAAAGATTTGTAAAGGAACTGTGATGTTCTTTAGGAGATGTGGCAAAACTGTTTTAAAGACAAATTCCTGCTTCACTCATGAAAACTTGGCAAGCCCAATTATCCCTGAATTTCATATGAAAACAAGCACTTACAAAGCTACATCAGGATGCTTATTTACTCTAACATCTCTTTCATTCTGCTTTGAGTGTAATTGGTTACATATGTAGTTAACATGTTTTTTAAAACAAGGTTTTAAATGTACCATAGGTTTTAAAGCATTCCTCATAAGTCCTGAAGGGCTGACCATCTGGAAACTTGATGGGCACGTGAAATTGTGATGTATATTGTGTTTCTTTAAGTACACCATGATGAGTGTTTTCTGTGAAAGAACCATACAGACAAGATCACACATAGAGTTTCTGTCCATGCTGCGAAAAATCATCCTAAATATGGATAAGAAATGGTAGTGTGCTAAAAGTAGGTTCCTGTGCATGATGGTAGTTGAATACAATCAGCTTGTCATTCGCATCATGGGAAATTGAAGTGATTGCCATTTGACCATATGTCTTTGTGAATGGGCATTTGCTCAGGAATGCTTCCTCTGTTGTTTTCCTATTTGCTTCTCTTGGCCTCTAACCTAAGAACATATTCCAGTGACAATTAAGGCTTTTGTCTTGTCATTAATGTGAAGTAAGGTTTCAATTATCAATGAGCATTGATGCAGAAATGCAGAACCGTCCTGGAGGCATCTTACAGTGAGGATATGGAAAAGATGCTACACAGAAAGCAATTCACATGATATCCCATGACATGTAAACTAGGGAGGAAAAAATGTGTCTGCTTTCTGTCGTGGCATGGCAACTATCCCACCACTGCCACCAGTATGTGAAGATGACAATGTGGCACTGCCAAAATCTCTCAAAACCTTTCACTCCTTTTCACTGTGTGCCACTACTTCCACCAGTTATGTGATGACACCCTTGAACTCGGATCTCTCCCCAGTGCCACCAACACTAGAACTCTCTTCAGATGCTAGCCTTCTGGGTTTTTAAAGTCTCCATAGCTTGACACCAATTGTTAATTGGTAACTACGCATCCATTATATTATATGTCCCAATTAACACAAGTCTTTTCTCTCTTGGTAGCGTTTTTATATATTTGGTAGTGCTTGAATATGTTTCCTTTAAACACACTTTGGGCAACTACTTGTTGAAACAAATATAAGAATTTTATTTACAAGCTGGTATGATTACAGTATCTTTCTTAGAGGATGGTATTCAAGATTGATACAGTATATAAATGCTTTCATTTCCTTATAGCCTTAGTTCCCACAGGCCCTTTATCTTGCCTCTGTATCTCTTAACCCTTCTGGTTATCTGTTACAACAGTAGCTAATAACTGAACTTCCTCAGTTTCCTAATGTTTCTTTCATCTGTCCTTCATATTACTTTACTAATCTCCACTGCTTCCTATCCCACAGGATATCAACACATACACTTTTACTCTGGACCATTCTTGCCCCTAACTTGTGGCCTTTGCAGACTGCCAGAAATAGTGCAAATTGAGTCCACTTAAAGGGTTAGGGTTAGTGCTAAGGAGTCATGGGAATTTTTTTTTCTGAGACATTGAGCCTTCTCTGTCAGAGAGCTCTGGTGCTACAATAAAATACAGTTCCCATGATTCCCTAACCCTAACCCTAAAAGTGGACTCAATTTGCACTATTTCTCAAACTGCATTTCACAGCAGTCTACCCCAGCCTCCTTGGCTGCTAAACCCCTCAGGGCACAATAAATATTTCTCTTAACTCACACCTCTGCCTCTCTTTTTATACCCTCTCCTTGGAGTAGCCCCCATCTTTTACTAGCTTAACCCCCTTTGGCTGTCACCAGCATTCTAACCTGCCTGTGTTCTCCACAGTTTCCATTTCAATAAAGTTACCTAATTGCCACTTTCCATGTGAATATGTGAACCAAACCTTCTTTCCACCCTCATACATACAGATTTAATTTGCATTTTCCTACATTTTCCAGTACAGTTGTACGGTCAAAAAAGGCATACACAAATGGGTACATTAGACAAAATGTTATATGCAGAAATATATGACTCTTTAGGATTCCCCTACAGCGGCTAAAATGCGGATTTTTTGGATGTCAAGATACCGCATTTTGGTTGCTACAGGGGAATCCTGAAGAGAGAGCCAGTACACTGGCATTTTGCTATTTGAGGCTTCTGCCTCCAACAAAGGTAAAAACAAAAGAAACCTACCAGAAAAATATAAAGTAAGGTTGAACACTCATGACATTAGAAACAAATCTTTATCAGAGATTGACAAATTCCCTCATTTCTAGCATCAGTCTCAGGAAATTTAAGGCAAGCTATAAGGCCTGTTCACTTCCAGGTGTTCTGCATGAATATTTGTAAATGAAATAGGTACTGCAAAATCTTTGAAAGGGAATTCATTCTTCTAGCACTGGCCCTGAGCTTCCCATCAGTTTGGGAAATGGGAAATCATCTGATTAAACAGGAGATATATGGTGGCAGTACTAGCCCTCCTGGGCAAAGGGAATGTGTTACAGCAAACTTTGTTAAAATACATGAACAGGTAGCTCTTACACATTTTTTAAAAAAAATAGTTCAGAATTTATTGGCTGCTACTAGGATGCCCATTGCCAGAAATTGCAGAAGTGATGTTATCTTCCGCTTTCAAGTTTAGAGGGTTATATAGTATGTGCATTTGAGGATTGGTAGCTTTTAAAAACCTACCTGTCTAATGTCAGATGCCCTTTTATTGATTTTTTTGAGGGCTAGATATCACTTGGACATGAAGAAATAAAAAAAATGCCCTTGTTATAATTTGATCCCCATGAAAAAAAGTCTTTTTGATTACTAGTCTAACAAAATGTTAAGTAATTCTTTATTAAATTTTGTTCAAAATTTTGATACTCTTATTTGTATGAAAGTCATGTTTGTTTATAACATTAACTTTTCCCAAAAAACAAAGGAAACCCACCAGAAAAATATAAATTAAGGTAGAACACTCATGACATTAGAAACAAACATCAGAGCTATGAGCAGCATTTGGTGCATAAAAAAACTCAACTGAAAGAACTGAAGTACATCAGAAATTGTGAAAGTATTCTTTATACTTCTGAGAAAACAAAGGGTGAGACAAACACCCTGGCACAATTTTAGATTCCCAATCATACAGGAACTGTGGTCTTGTTAAGCACTGATTTAATTGTGGAAACATGCAGAAGCCTTACAGCTACTGTTATTCAAATCAGCTGTGAATGAAAGGAATTTGTACAGCATTTTTCCCTCCTCACCATTCAAATGGCATGACTGTTTTGGAGACAGCTAATTCCTACAGATCAAATTGCTGAGTAAAAAATGCTCCCCCCCCCCTAAAAACTTGATAGATTTTCTTTCTTTCTTGGAAATGATAAATCATAGAACCTATTTTGGTTATTGTGAAAACAAAGGGGATGGTACAGGTTGACTATCCCTTATCTGAAATTCCAAATTCCAAAATATTCCACAATCCAAATTTGAGCTATGTACCTGTAGTGTATTTGCGAGGCTGGAGAGAGAGGATCTGTGAAATGACAGGAAGTGCGGATTCTTTTCAAGCACTGTGCTTGGATTTTCACTCTTTCACAGATCCTCTGAACCTGTCTAGCCCAATTATGTATATGCAAATACAGGTATTCCAAAATAAAAATCCAAAGTACGGACTACTTCTGGTCTCAAGCATTTTGGATAAGGGAGATTCAACCTCTATAATAGTGTGTTGTTCATGCTGAGAACAGAAAAAACACCATTGAAGTAGATGAACCAATTGGGATTACTGGGAAATTGTATTTGATGTTAATGATTCTTACAACAGAGCTTGTATATCATTATTTTACTAAACGGAGTATTACATTATTACCAGCACATGTCATACACAGGTATGTAACTGAAATGAGGCAAGTAAAGTATTCCCGCAGTTTTGGGAGAGACATTTTGAGAGTTCTTCTTGGTAGATTACCAAGTGTAATTAAGGGACGCAGTGGCCTCCAGTGGTTAAGACACTGACTCTATTGATTGCAAGATCAGCAGGTTGGCAGTTCGAGGCCCAGGTTCTGCATGATGGAATGAGCTCCCATCACTAATCCCACCTTCTGCCAACCTAGTAGTTCGAAAGCATGCAAATGCAAGTAGATAAATAGGTACCACTTCTCAGTAGGAAGGTAAACAGTAGGAAGGTAAACAGTCTTCTGTGCATTCATGCTGGCCACATGATCACAGAGTAGTCTCTGACAACACTCACTCTTCAGCTTAGTAACGGAGATGAGCACCGCCCCCCTATGGTTGGACACGATTTGACAACCTTGTCAACCAGGAATACCCTTACCTTTTTACAGTGTAATACCCTGGAAAATTGGAGTGCCCCTACCTGTAGCCCACAGGATATGTCTACTTCTGCCAACCTCTTTTCTCTGTCGTGGGCTTGGTGATAATTGGCATGATTAAGAGCTATGATTCACAAGGTCTGTAAATTGATTTTATTGATGGTGTTTTTGATCTGCTATCACATCAACCTTCTAGGATCCTGGGATTAGTAAGTAAGTTATAGGAAGCCCTCTCAACCTGAATAATCCTGATCTGTTTGGAAGATTTCCTGATCTTCATGAATCAGATTATTTCCTGACCAACCCAGTGATGTTTGACCATTCTTAATTATCAGCTGTTCAGTCCTGTTTAGTCATAAGCTTAGTTTGAAGTAAGTCGTGAAATGAAGTAAGGTTGGGACAGCTGTATCTCATGGAAGTTGGGTTTTCAGTTATGAAACTATAATAACTGAATTTGCATTATCTATTTGCAAATTTACTAACTAAATTATAGTCATATAATAATTTCCCTTTGATTAGCCATGTTAATGCCAAATAACTGCCATAGTTAAGAATAGTTGAACTGGGAAGTCCATATTATAGCAAGGTTGTATTATCATTTAGTTTCTTTAACCTGATCTCAATATGCCTCAGTGCAACGATACACGATGGCTAGACTAAGCTATATGCATAGATTAGGTTCAAGAATTTATTGCATTTCCTTGAATTGGCTGTCTCCAATTCAACTGGGGTGGAAATCATGCAGCCCCCCAAGATGTTGTTCGACTGCATCTGTCAGATAACCTTACCTATGCTATTTTGGTTGCTGGGATTTGCAATTTGACAACATCTGGAGAGTTGAATTATTCGCACCCCTGCCTTAAAGAATATTTAATAGTTTATCATAAACCAGCTGTTGAGCATAATGTTAATTGGTGCCAGATTCAAACCCTAATAGATACTGGTATAAAGATCAAAGCTCCTCCTGGTGAAGTTTTCTGTTCAACTCTCATAGGCCAAGAGATTGTGGTACTATCCCAAAGAGAAGCTGCCTAGTCATTTAAATATATAGATAAATAATCAGTGTTTCATGCAACTGCATAATCAGAAGCTGTCATGTATTGAATAAGTAATTTCAAAAATGTGACACATGTCAAACTGAATGGCCTACTTAGGCCATTGTTTCTGACAATATCAGGGTTCTTCTGCAGTATTTGTAGCAACAGAATATGTAAAAAAAATCCCACAAATTTCAGAAAAAGCTATGAAGATGTTGAAATGACCAGGATAGTATTAACTTTTAATTATTATGACATCTGCAAATAAAGTTTGGAACAAGAATGTAAAACTACTACATTTGTGTAAGGTTCATGAAGGTTTTGGTTTTACTGTGTTTTCCTTGTGTGGTTAAAGCTCAAAAGAGAGATGATCATGATGTTAGTTAATAATGTATTTTTCCCTATGTAGTCATTTCCTGTGGGTAAATCACTCTACAGTCATTTCTTACCATTTTAATATAGTTCCATTTGCAACCAGGCAACCAATGCTGTGAGTAAATAATCCTGATCACAGTGTAATTCTTTGCTTCACCTTCAGGGAGAATGAATGGTCAACATGTAATAAACAATTGCTTTTTATGTGGTACTTCATCATTTGGAAAATACAGTTAAGTGTGGAGACCTTTCTATTAATAATGTGTGTGTATGTGCCTTCCCATTGCCTGTCAACTTAAGGCTATCATATAGAAAAATAATTTGTCCAGAGACCCAGATGAGAAAAACTGTTGCCATGAAACACTGTATAGACATGACCATCAAAATACTGGTTCTGCATTTCTATAATATTAAAAATAATATCCAATACCTTAGGGTTGCCATATGTACATAGCTGCAATTAGAGTTGTATCTTCATTTATCTTAAGGGATAGACACACAACCTCTACAACGGCAACCTGCAATCAATTAGGATTTTGAATAAAACACTGTGTACTATACCTCATCGAGCCAGGAAAATTCAGAATGTTCAGTGTAAACAGAGATGGTTTAGGAAGTTATAATTTTATTTGTATCTTTACATAATAGTATAAGGTTCCTTGGAACATTTAACAGGGTCCTCACACTGCAGTTGCTTTTTAACTCACAAGACAAATATTGAGATTTTTCAAGGTTCTAGATTCACAGTTGCACTCTGAATGAAAATTATTGTGCATTAGCAACATTCCATGCAGTCATAATAAAGACTCCATGCGTTCATAGTAAATATAAAGGTAGAAAATAATATTAAAACAACTTCCCTTTCAGTAAGAGATAAAAATATAGAGTTCAATAAATTAACACTATATGCAGGTCAGAGGCTGCCAGGGGGGTGGCGGTAGCCAAAGGGGCGTGCTCAGGCCTCTCCTTCACTGCTGCGAGGGGCACACTCAGCACTTACCCCACAGTGAGAGGAGGGCCTGCCCAGGTGTCATCCCTCCTCTGGGGTGTCACCCAGTGCACACCACACTCCTTGCACACCCTTGTAATGCTACTGATTCAGTGTGGCTGCTGCATTTATTTTATCCTAAGAACTCATCTATGGATGAAGCTTTCAGTCTGGACATTTCATTTAATAGATTGCACCTGAATGCTTTTATGTAGGAAGTTTGAGGATATGGGTAAAGATTTAAAAAAGCACAGAATGCTGCATTTAGATATCTAGTTACTGGGTTTAAGTAAAATGGCACAGTGCTGTGCAGAAATGGATTAGCAAAAGGAATCCTTTGAGGGTGAATACTAAATTATCTAAAACTAGACAGTGGAAAAAAAGATACAGTACAATAGTTATCAGGAGATACACATCTGAAAGTTGAATCAGGATTCTAGTTGCCAATGAAGAGGTGATAAAGATGGAGGACATTGCCTATTGATATAAGACTTTCTCTCAGTCCACTTTAGGAAGGGACTCTCCACCTAAATCTGGCCTCTCATGAAATTAGCCCGAGCCAACAAGTATAAAGTATTGCCACTGTTTCAAGGCAGCAACAAGTTTCTGAAGTTTCCTGGTGACATGAAAACTACCCTCAAGATGAAAAGCTCTGTTAGTAAATACGACATGTTGAAAGTACACGAGAAGAACAGCTACTGTCTTGTTTTTGCTGTTTGTCTTCAGTATGACTTGGCATGTCATGTTCCTGGAAACAATAACCAGACAACATCCAGGACAGTGCTTGCAAGGCATGCAGGATTTGGCAGGAGGTAATGCATTTGGAACCTGACATACAGCTGCTGATTTGCCTGGATTCCATAATGCTGATCTGACATTGCAGTCTTCTGCTCCAGACTTAAGAGATGCCTGCAACTGGTAATCTAATGCTGGAGTTGTTGGGGAAGTAACCACCCTATGCTTAGGTATAAAAATTATAAGTTGCATGTGTGATACCCTTAAATATTTGCCTTTTCAACCTTGTTGTGAAAGCACTCACTGTCTCTGTTCTAATAATTCTATGTTCAGTAAAAATATTAGGATGGGAAGAGCTTCATTCTTTCTTCCAAAACTTGATCTGTAGATGTATTTTTATTTGGTTTTTGCATTGCTCAAACATTGTAGTTAAATGTTGATCAAATGGTCTTAATAAAACAAGAAAAACATTAATTCTGTACCCACACACTTCATCGTCTTGTGGCCCTTCCCTCCTCCCATCACAGTTAACCTAGCAATGTTTCAGTTAACAAGCCAGGATCTTAAATCACAGTTTAAAGTTGCTTAAACCTGACTTGTTCTGGTAATCATAGCTTCTCAGTTCACACATACCAGAAAACTGTTTAATGTGAGCATTTTCTGGGCTAGCCATGGCATGACAAGATTTATCTCTTTGTTTATACAATTATTTATGAGCTATGTTTCAGCACAAAAAGGGCCTGTGAGGTAGGTTACAATCTGAATAATTGAAAATAATGTTAAAGCAACATCTTAACAAACCAATTATAGGAACTAGAGATACATTGGTAACTTTAATATAAAGTTGGCCCACCCCATTTGCAAGCTAGCTATCTGTGGAATGGTGCATCCATGGATGCTCCCACCACATTATCATCAATGATGGCACATGAATTTGGCCATGTTGGCACAGATACACAGATTTGAGGTCTTCTAGGTTTTTTTGTATCCACAGGGTGGTGGTGGTATGGAACTGTATTCTCGTGAATGGTATGGGTCAACTATATTAACAGTAAAAATCACCCAAAATGCAAAAAGAGCAAAAACATTTTAATGGCTCATCTAAATGAAGCTTGTCAGTCCACAAAATATAGTTCCACAATTTGAGCACCACTCCAGAAAAGGACCTGTCCTGTGGTCCCACCAACCAAGTGTCTCTTAATGGTACAACATATAGCAGAGTTTCTGATGTAAATCGTAAATTACAGGCAGATTCATGTGAATAATTGAATTTCAGATATTCTGGCCCTAAACCATTTTCTTTGAAGCAGCAACAAATCAGAAGCCAGTGCAGCTTGCCTAAGACTATTGTAATATGCTCAGCAAAGCATATTACCATACCAGATGGCAGTCCATCCATCACACTTTGCACTAGCTGCAGTATGCCAGTATGCATCTAACTTAGCCCGGTACAGTGCATATAATGTACTGGATTAGTTGGGAATGATGATCCCAACCAGTCCAACAAGTGTCTAAAGTTTGCTTAAAGCAAGAATGGAGAACTGTGACACTCCAGGTGCTCAATGATAGTTCTCATCATTCCTCACCATTGGCTATTGACTAACTGGAGCTTGTGAAAATTGAAGCCTAACATTGGACGTTTTCACACTGTCCTCCTAAAGCCGGGTGGAGCCATTCCGGAACGGGTCGTGCTGCCGATTCCGGAATGGCTCCGCCGCCGAAAGGCTAATTCCTGTTGGACAGCCGGAATTACTTTTCCGCCGCTTCAGCCGGAGTTATCATTGGTTCGGCCGGAGTGACGGCGGACTTAGGGCTCCGTGCGTTTGAACACACGGAGCGAAAAGCCGGACGGATGCAGGGATGGCACCGGAAGGGGCGGGGTTTGCCGCCGCGCGCGTGTGAACTACGCGGAAATGGAGCCGGAGTGGGGCCGGACGGAGGTAGGATTGCCTCCTCAAAAAGCCCCGTGTGAAAACGTCCAAAGAAGAGTTTCCCAATCCTGACTTAAAGGCTACCATTCCCCTTAAGATTCAAGTAGTTTAGTTCATGAATGCCTGCTTCCTTATGACAGAGTATAATAAGCTATAGGCCAGTTAGAAATGATGCAGAAGTTCTGTGAATAGGTGTTAACTGGAACTAACAAATGGATTTAACCCATCATTGTTCTCTAGAAAGAATGTCACAGTTACTATTTAGGCTAATTCCAAAGAAATATGATTATTCCAAATACTAGTTCAAACACAGTGAGACTCATATTTAGATCTTATGTCCTAAATGCTTTTTAAACATTTGATTTAACTACTGGGACCTATAAAATAGTGAATATATATATTATTATATTAATTAATTAATTAATTAATTATATATAATTAATTAATTATATATATATTAATTGCCACAGCCTTCTTGCTAAAGACTCTACTGCTGCTAATGCAGTTTTAAACATTCCTCAGTTCCCTTATAAGCTGGTGAAAATGTATTTTACTGACTTAAGTCACCAAATCCATTAAAGATTACAGTCACACAAGACCCCCTAAACTTAATGGTGATTGGGCAGGAATTTTTAGTAGACATAAAGTGGAAGGTAATACTGGATGGGAGGTTATAATAACCTATTTGCTTACTAAAGTTATAAGAAGCACAGATTGGATGTTAACAGAGCATTATTGTTTAAACGCTGAAGAATGGCTTTTCTTCTTTCTAAACTGTTCTTGCACTAGAGATGTGAGGGAAATTTGTCTAAACAAAGAACAAAGTACTGGACAAAGAACAAAGAACAAAATGGGGGGAAAAACCTTTGTTATTAGTAGAGCAAGACAAATGCTGGCTGCTTCGCTTTTTTAAAAATGGAGCCTATTAAAAAGAAGAAATTACTATGCATCCTTTCAACTTCATAAAAATAAAAAATAGAATGTATATATTAATACTTTCAAAAATTGTTGGGAAAAGTAGTTTTTAAAAAATGTAAATTTTTATTGAAAAAGCTATGATATAGTTTTAGCTGTTCCATTATACACCTCCATGTACTTCTGAAACTGAAACAAGAACTAGAAGAGACCTTATAGTAGATTAGTAGATTAGAACTTGAAATACTTTTATTATTATTTTTATTATCTTATTCATTGTATTATTAAGGCGTTTTTGGGGGGAAAGAACCACAGCTGAAATTATACCTTTTGCTGGATCAAATAGTTTCTGGAAGTATCACATGTTTTTGGCCTGCATTCACCTTTCTTCAGATAGTGTGTTCCCAGCAAAAATGAACCTATGGACTATGTTCTGGATGTTTCAAAACATGCCAGGCTTTATTCATCAAACATCCAAGATACCAACAGTTAGACATGAAAGAACTTGTTCCATTTTATTGTATTTTAACATTTTCTGTGAATGTGTACATCTAAAGAACTTTTAAATTCCAAATAGCTGGAATGTTTTCAAAAATTAATAAGTGCAATAAACCTGTTTGGCAAAAGGTGTTACTGTAACAAACATTCCTTTTCGCTTTGCCATCTAAGATCCCAGTTCACCCATACGCTGCTACTTAAAATGTAACCATGTAAAGGAGGTACTACCTGGTTGACTCCTACAAAATCATCACAGAAACTTGCTTGTACGTACCCAGCATCAGTCACATGGCTGGGTGCCTCATTGTGATCTCACAATGCACTCCTTTGGGGCTGCCTTAGATGGCCACAGCGTGGCTTCAGCCCGATCTGGGGGTGTATGTCATCTGAATGCCATGCCCCTGGATTGGCCTGAAGGCAGCACTTTTGGCCTGTCTGTTTTGAGCCATAGTTCAGCTTTACAGATTGTAACAACAATTCAAAATCATTCTTTGGTTCTTTACACAATTTATTAAACTAGTATCAGGACGTTATCACACGGGGGAAATCTATAGGTTATCCCACACAAATCCCCAAAAAAGCGTGCACTTACGCCTAACGATTTCACATGATGTCACACAGAAACTGACATTAAAGTGGTCACCTGTTCCTCTCAGGTGTGGTGGCCAAGAGGTATTTAAAATTTAGTATTTAGAAATGCTTCAAAGATGTAAAGGCAGCTCTTGTTTATAACAATTTTCCTATCAGAAAGTGCATTCAAATTATGGCTGATGTATCACATACATACTTCATATCAAGGTGTTCTCTACAGAGTACCGCTACTGTACAATTATCTCTAAATTCTCAATTACTACAGGTGTGTGGATATCATGTGGCATATGGGGGCCTGATAAAGTTCAGCCCCTGCTGAATTCCAGCTTCATCTTCCTGTGACCATGCAGTCATGTACATATATTTGTCACATGCTCAATTCAATCCAGGTCAGTTTATGCCATGCCACAAGGCACATTCCACTACATTTGTTCATGCTGGATTCAGTGCATGACTGCAAAATGATGTGATTGATTTGGCAGAAGCTACCATGGATAAATTCAGTGTGGGCTCAGCTGTTCCCAGAATTACCATGAGTGTAATTATTTACCAGAACAGACAGTGTCATTTTTTTTTTCTAGAAGAAATTGCGTCTAAGGCAAGAGAGAGCATGATAAAATTCTTATTTATATGAAGAGCTGCAGCTTTTAAAACAAAGACTGAGATCAGCTGGTTTCACTATTGTTTCCATATTTTGCTGTATCTTTTCTACAGTGGTTGTCTTTTGAAAGAGAAGTCCCATGGTGTTGCTTCAGCTCAGATTTTCACCTGGCTTCCTGATACACTGATAACGCAATTGTGCAGAAACACACTGTGCTTCTGGTACAACTGAGCTGCTGAACAACACACACAAGGCTGAACTGCAGATTTTTCTTTCATGGGTGAAACCACGGATAACTGAAAAATGTATTTTATAACTTTCACACCAGCCTAAACAGGGAAATCCCAATATCCCAAATCAAATTCTTCAGCCAAGATTTAACTCCCATTGTTTATGTGCTCTTATTACAAAACGTATGCTAGGTGTGTCTGATTTTGCAGTTCAAGGTTCTATAAATGCATTTTGAGGCTCTTTCCACTAAAAATGTTTTGATGGGAATATCTAGACCACTTCAACTTTTCATGGTTTACTCAGTTGACATAATACCATAGGTAGCAGAAAGAATACAGTTGTGAAAGCCAGCTTTTTTCCAATTGGATGTCCTGGAGATGTGTTGAATTATAGCTGGACAACTTAAATGGAGTTGCAGTCCAGCACATCTGCAGAGCACCAGATTTCAGAAGGCTGTAAGGCTAAGGCACAGACATTCAGAGAAGCCTTAATGTTAGGAGGCTATAGATGGAATTTGGAAAGTTACTTCTGAAAGTAACTGGTTGCAGTTCCACAATACGAAAGTAGCTCTTTACCATTATATTACAATTTTTAAAACACCAGAATGCTGTAAGTCATTACTCAGTGGTAAAAAGACAAACCTAAAGAGTGAGTTCATACACATGTGTAACTATTGGTGCATCTACACTGTAGAGATACATGCAGTTTGATATCACTTTAAGTGCTAGAGCTCCATCCTATGGAATCCTGGGATTTGTAGTTTTACAAGGTCTTTAGCCTTTTCTGCCAAAGAGGGCTAGTGCCTCACAAAATTACAAATCCCAGGATTTTGTAGGATGGAGCCATGGTAGTTAAAATGGTGTCAAAATGCATTGTTTCTACAGTGTAGATACACCCTATAAGATTAACTTTAAAATAACTTAAGCAGGAACAACTGCAAAGAGAATGAAATTAACCCTCATTGCCTTACTATCATAATTAACTTAATTATGACTTAGGTATCACTAAAACAAATTAATTACAAGTCATTTGTAAATATTTATTTCCTGGCTCTGGTTATGGGACATCTCATTTTTGGATCTAAATTGTGGGTGCAGTTGTCTTTGCAAACTGGCACATTTTTTGAAGAATTCCACAACTGAACTACATTTCATTTCAAGAGCATGGAGGTTAACCAAATGGAAATTGCTTTTTCTTGGTTGTTTTTCCCCTCTTTGTTTCAGGGATCAGGCAAGCATTGTTTTAATTTGGAGTATTTTTGTTTTATGTGTGCCTGAGGGAAAGCCTGTAAGGTTTTAATTCATCTCTGCAAAGGCAAATGGGGAGTGTATATAATTTCTGACTCAGCTCACATTATTGTAGTTTTCTTTCTTGAATTTTGTCTCTTACGGGGATTTATTTTTCCTGAACAGAAATGTACACAGCTATTTCTCTCATGGAGAGCTGATTTGCACGGTACTTTCCTAAGCTTTTGGGGGGGGGGGGTCTGATTTAATGTGACAACTATCCACAACTGTTCAGCAAGAAATGGGTTCAATTGCATTTGTCTTTGTGCAGTTATAATAAGATGTTAAATTTGTAGAGCAGAATGAAAGTTACTATCTAATCCTGTATAATGGTGTCTAACATTTCTTCAAATCTGTTTTCCTGTTTACTTCTCAGACCAACTTGTTGGTAACAGTCATACTATTTAAAAGCTGTGATGGAAAGCAAAGTTTTCCCAGGCTTCAAGAAGAAGCAGTATGTTCTATTATCCCAACTTTCAGTAGGGCTAATATCAAAAAATAAACATCTTTCAGTAGGCTTAAGGAAAGAAAAAAAGAGGTTTGAAATGAGGGTGTAAGTTGATGTAGTGTGAGGGGGTCATTCACCTTGAGCATATTGTTGCCCCTATAGATTTCACACCACTATCAAAGTTGGGCTATGCTCAGAGAAAATATGTGGGGACATGGTGCACCCTGTGGGGCTACATGCAGCCCTGGCCTTTTGTTTTGTACCCCCCCCCTACAGCCCTCTGTTGCCAAATTTTGGATTAACTCAGAGGAAGGGCAAGGTGGAGCCACAAAGTTTGCAAGCAGTATTTAGCCTACTGATCCAGTAAGAGAACAGCTAGGTCCAAATTTGGGTGAGTTGGAGGATCAGGAAAGTAGTTGTTAGCTAAACAACCTCTGCAATCATTTTTCATTTAGCCAAATAGTTTTGTATAGCCCTGGCCTTAGAGGTAGTCGATTCAAGATAAGTAACCATTAAACTCTAGTGACTAGTGTCTAGAGGAAAAGAGACAAAATGGTGGTGTTCTTTTTTTTTTGTAAAAAAGGAGAGAGAGGAAGAGAAGGAGGAAGAAATGGGAAGTCAGTATATTTGGGAAACAGAAAAAAGTGCTATTTATTATTCCAAATATTTTAGAAACAGTTACTCAGTATTAATCCTTCTGAACATAGAGAACATATCGCTGCAGAATCAATGGAGTTTAGAAATGTGGTGCGAAAGAGAAAACAGACACAATGTTGGCACCCTTCGAGTCTCATTGTTAGTACAGCAATAAAACTAGGAAGATGAAATATCTCCAATTGCCAAGAAATGGATTTATATGCAAATCCCTGACTTGAGATCTTTTGATATTTTGAATCCAAGAGGATTCCCCCTAGACTGACAATCTTCCAGTCCCGTGCTCAGATATTTTAAAACTTTAATGTATTTTATATTTATGTTGATTCTGTAGTAAATAAGACTATAAAACAAGATAAATCTTTCTCAAAGGGAATAAAAGAAAAATATTCTACTTTTGTGTAACTTTTTTTTTTACAAACGGCATATTGTCACTTTATTATGAGATCCAGACATTACTATTAAAACATTCTTGCTTGATGCAAGTGCTTTAACTTAAAGATTAGGATGCATATATTAATTAGGAATTCTAGGGATTATTAAACCTATAGTTACCTTCTTTATCCAAGTGGGTCAGAGTTCATTGTAGAACTCTATTCTAATAAAAAGCCAAACACACATTCCTCTGGGTTATGTTTCAGAACATAATAAGAGCCAGATTATATTCTTCTGTGGGGGCAATATTTAACCCTCTTTGTTTATTCTGTTGTCATGCCCTATTTTTTTTTCTGTACTCCCTCTTTCTTGTTCTTCCTGCTGAGAGTGTGATGTGACTATGTGATGTGTTTATTAATGCCTACTGTATATTAGCACCCAGAAGAGTGCTGAGAATAAATATTTACAAAAGTCTAACTATCAATACAAAAACAAAGCTCAAGTCTTTGGCTTAGACCAGTTGCCACATCTGAATTATAGGAAATATTTAATCTTCTTTAAAAGTATTCATAAAAAAGAGGCAAACCTGAAAACTCTCATAGTGCTAATTTCTGTTTCTTGATTTAGGACTTTCCATTTTAAGGAAATGGGCTGTTTTATGTTAACAGAGTTTTATATTAACAAAGAAAATTCTTGAAGCTAAAAGGTATGACAGGAGCCAAAGTTCCCTTCTGCTTGATTTTTTCCATTGATCATTCCCCAAAACATATTTGGAATACATTTCAGGCTTTACATTCAAAAACTTCTCAGAGATATAGCAACTCTACATAAAGCCTTTGTGATAGTGGTTTCCTTGAGTTCTGTCTTCGATACTGTAGTTGATACATGTCCAGTAAATCTAACTTTGCCCTGTATGTTCCATATTATTGGAGACATTTTAATTTGAGAATAATAGAATTCTTAGAGAGGTGAGAGCTACCACATGTATATGGAACCCATGCCTTTTGTGCCTCATAAAAGGAGCCAGAAGGAGACAGGTCAGGTGGATATGCGGGGTAATGAACAACAAGGCAAGGCTCCAGTCTGCTGAAGAAAGATGGTGGTAAGTCCATTTCTGAAACAGTCCCCCCTGAAACCCAACATACTGGATAATTACTGGTCAGTCCCAGCTTCCCCTTCTTGGGTAAAGTCCTAAAGCACATGGTGGTCTCACAGATCCAGTTGTTCTTGGATGAGATAGATTATCTAGTTGCATTTCAGTCTTGTTATAAGGCTAAAATGGCTTGGAATATGACCTCTCATAGGAACTGGAAGGGGGAGTGTGTCCTTTTTGGTTTTGATGAACCTCTTGGTGGCTTTGAGGACTGTTGACCATACTATGTTTCAGAAATGTCTCTCTGGAATGGGTTTTTGGAACTGGCTCTGGAACCTTCTTAGAGAAGTAAACTCAGATGGTGATGCTGAAGCATTCCTCTCTGATAACCTTGACCTGTAGGGTTGCTTAGGGTTCAGTTTTGTCAACCTTGGTGTTTAACTGGGAGTGCTTTTCCAGTGCTTTGGGTTTTGGTAACTCCAATATTCGGGACATGGTGGCTTAGCTGTTAAGATGCTGACTCTGAAAATCACAAGGTCGGCAGTTTGGCAGTTCAAGAGTGCTGCCTGATGGAGTGAGCTTCTGCCAACCTAGCAGCTCGGAAGAAGCTAGTCCCAGCTTCTGCCAACCTAGCAGTTTGAAAGCATATAAAAATGCAAGTAGATAAATAGGTACGACTTCAGTGGGAAGGTAACAGCATTCTGTGTAGTCATGCTGGCCACATGAACATGGAGTCTTCTTTGACAACGCTGGCTCTCTCAGCTTAGTAACAGAGATGAGCACCTCCCCCTTCAGTTGAACATGACTTGACATTCTTGTCAAGGGAAAACCTTTACCTTTATTTTTACCTCCAATATGCTGATGGAAACCAGCTTTCAGTCTCCTTCATATAATTCCACATATCTTGATTACATCACACTGATTACATTGCATTTTAAATTTTGTATGCTATTAATTTTTAAACTATGTTTAACTGTTGCAAGTCATCTTGAGTTCCAAACTGGATAAAAGGTGGGATGATGAAGGTGATGATGATAGAACATCTCACTGAATTACAGTAAAGCTCTACCTGATGCTGCCTTAGGAAAATCTTCAGAAACTTCAACAGATCAAAATGTTGTTGTCAGATTGTTGAGTAGGATGGGTCACAGGTGACATATAATATACCTGTCATATATAAGATCACTGGTTATTGGTCACTTTCCGAGTATGATTCAAAGTGCTGACTATAACCAATAATGACATATTCAGCTTGGCTCCAAACTATCTGAAAGACTATCTGCTCTAAATCCCTTTTTGGCACTTAAGTTGCTAGTTAAAGTGATTTGTTTGAGCTACTGATAGTCTCTTGAGATTAAAAAAAATACATCAACACAGTGTGTTAAACTTGACATACACAACTGCAGAAACTGGTGGTGAAAGTAGCCAATTCTCTGTAATCTCATTAAATTTAATGGGGCTTGCTTGCTTCCTAGTCATGTACACAGACTTGCAGCAAAAAGCTCAACAGAGATAGGTGTTTTCCATTTATCCATATTTTGTCTGAACTGTCTGAAACATCCCTTTTATTAATGCTTGATTAATTCATTGGGGTTTTTTTTTTACTTCTTTCCTAGAGATTGTGTTATAATCTGATGTCAAATGACTTTACTAATTCTAGTAGCAAAGGAAATTGCAATCATACACCAAAATCTTTTTTTCAATTTGAGCAGAAATAAGGCAAAGCAGTTGTGTGCCAGGTTTTTCTTTCTCCCCTCTTGGAAATCTACAAAGTTTTGAAGCTAGATGCTGCCGAACATGTGTAAAGCTTATGGAACATAGAACTTAACGAAAGGATTTATTGGAAGGATATCCAGTTGCTTCCAGTGCACCAGGCAATTTAAATGACTTCTCCAGAGATAGCACTTAACTCTGCTTTTGATGTAATGATTTACTTGCTGCCAGTGTTACTATTGCTGTAAGATGCATATGCTTTCATCTTTTTTGTGTATTGCCAAAAGAAGAAGGCTCCCATTGTTTTGTAATCTCTGCTTTCTAGAATTAAACACATATGGTACACACATACAGGATAAACATATATTATCTACTATATGTACTTTTTGTGATGAAATAGAGAACAGCAGTGGATAACTACTGCCAGAAATAATCCAGTTGGAGGCCACTTTAACTACCCTGGCTCAGTGCTAGGGAATCATGGGAACTGCAGTTTATTGTGGCACCAGAGCTCTCTGACAGAGAAGGCTCAATGTCTCAGAAAAAACTACAATTCCCATGACTCCCTAGCACTGAGCCAGGACAGTTAAAGTGGTCTCAAGTGGATTATTTCTGACAGTCTGTAAAGGCCCTAAGTGATAGACCATCTGCTCACACCTGCCAGGGCAGCAGGCAGCTTTGCTGGGCTTTCTGCATGGTTAGTCTCCCCTGTCCATCTCTTTCCACTGAAATTGCAAGTAGGGGTGGCTATACCAGCCCTGTGGTGCTTTAGGTTTTGGATTTAGGTTACAGGTATAAGCAGAGCTTCCAGCATGGATTTGTCCTTATCCACCCTTTGCCAGTGGAGCTGCATGCCACCATTGGAAAGATCTGTCCTATTCATTGGCCTGGTTTGCTCTGGCCATCATTAAATGACAGTGTGTATCTTTAAGAACTACTGTTAACACACATAAATGTTTTTGAAAGGGACGAACAATGGCATCTGGCTATAGAAAGTAAAAGGAAATAATACCAATTAAAATATTGTTAGAGTTTGGTTCTTCTGGAACAGTCAGTTTAGGGAAACAAGCACATTTACTCACACAGCTTTCAGTAGGAGAAGGAATCCATTTTCCCATAAACATTTTCAGTCCCATTATGCCTTTCACTATAGTCCACTTTAACTGCCCTGGCTCAGTGCTAGGGAATCATGGGAATTGTATTTTTTTCTGAGACATTGAGACTTCTCCTTCAGAGAGCTCTGGTGCCACAATAAACTACAGTTCCCATGATTCCCTAGCACTGAGTCAGAGCAGTTAAAGTGGACTCAATTTGCACTATTTCTGGCAGTCTGCAAAGGCAGTATATCTAATTCTGGAGAACATGCAGTATGTGATCATTACAGAAAGACAAAAATGAGGTCTAAAGGACAAACTTAAGACTGGCTCATGATTAAACCTAACAGATAGTCAAATATATTTAATACATTAAAAACATCCTGTTACAACCATACCTCTTGGGAACAAACTTCAGGAATGTTGTATTCCACACACCAGCTCACAAGTTCTTGTTTGGATGGTTTAATATGAACTTCCAGTAAAAACACATGAACATATCATGCAAATGCTTTTAAAAGGAACCGTTCCCTTGTATGAAGGGTGTGGATCCAGTATTTTGTTTTGTTTTGTTTTTATGATGGGATGTGTATCCTTTTTGGAGGAACATCTGCAGAGGTTTGTGCTGCAGGACTGTTGTTTAGTCTCGGCTGTTAGTCTCATAGAGCTCCTCAGTTTTTCCTCCAAGTTTTTTTTTAACATCTACAAGAAGCCACCGGGGGGAAGTAATCTGGAGTTTGATAGTTGATAGTCATGAATATGTTGATGATAACAAGATCTGTCTCTCCTTTGTAACTGATGTCAAGTAGTTGTTGTTGAAGTTCATTACTGTCTGGGTGCAGTAAAGAATGAGAAACTGGTGAATAAATTAAGGCTTAATCTAGGCAAGGCAGAAGTTCTGTTGGTCAGTAGGAAAGCTAACTAGTGAGCATACAGCCTGTTCTGGGTGGTATGGCACTCACAAGGTTTGCAGCTTGGTGATGCTCTTGAATTCAGTACTATTCCTAGAAGGCCAAGTGGCAAGTTTAGACATCTCATTCAGTCCAGCAGATAGAATGAGATTTTCTGGAGTTCTGAATGGTACTCCAAAAATTTCTGCTGCTAGTTTCAGACATGTCTGCCAGAACAGGCTGTATGCAGACAAGATGGGAGGGGTGAGAGAAGGCCTGACCGGATGTCACCTCTCCTCTGTGATGTCACATGGTGTGGTCCACAATCCTGCATCCCTCTAGAGATGCCACTGCCAGTAGCTTATTGAATGCCTTCTGATTGTTGAGTCTCATCTTCTGACACTATCTCTTGTTTCATTTTGGATTGTATCATCACTGGGTTTTGCAGGATGTCACTAGTGGGGAGGATGCAGATCACACTAGGTAACACCCTAAGAGTGGGTGACACCACTGCCCTCCCCCAAACATCTGCCTTTTGGCAGAAACAGGCTGTGGTGTTCACCTGTGTCCCTTTAAAATGCTGGAGCTCAGTGGAAGAGATGGCATGAGTGGAGTGAGGCTCAGTGGAAGAGGAAATGGCAAATGACATCCAAAGCAGCACAGCACATAAAATAAGGACATGGAATGTGGAAATGGAAATGGAATGCATGAACATAGCAGTACTGTGTGTGTGTGAATTAAAATGGACAGGAGTGGGCCACTTTGAATCAGATAACCACACAGTGATCTATTTACTGAATGAAAAGACAAGAAGAAATGGGGTGCTTTCATACTAAGAAAAGATGTGGCAAAAGCAGACAGAGGATACAATGCAAAATCAGACTGAATCATTTCAGTAAGGCTCCATGGTAAAGCTGTGAATATACTTGAATATCAAGTATATGCACCAACCACAGAGGCAGAATAGGAAGAAACTGATAGATTCTATGAAGGGGTACAGTAAGAATTGACAGCACACCAACACAGGATATTAAGCTGATCATTGGAGATTGGAACACCAAAGTTGGAAGCAAAGAAGAATAAAAAATGGTAGGCATATTTGGATTAGGCAAAAGAAACAAATCAGGTAAGCATCTGATTTTTGTGAAGCCAACAACCTATTCATTGTAAACACATTTTTCATACAACCAGAAAGAAGGCTATACACATGGACATCACCAGATGGTCAACACAAAAATCAAACAGACTATATAACTAGAAGTAAAAGATGGCAGAACTCTATACTGGTAGCCAAGATTTGATCAGGTGCCGACTGTGGCACAAATTACAAATTAGTTATATCAAAAATAAGAGTAAGACTTAAGAAGAAAACAAAACTGGTGATTATACCAAAATATGATCTTAATAATATATTGAACAGAATTTATTGGCAACACAAGAAATAGATTCACACTACTAAACATAATAGACAGAGAACCAGAGGAACTATGGTCTGAGTTCCTGAGTTTATTATGTTGCCATGGACATAATGAAAGAAGAATGCAGACAGACACTTTCAATAAACAAAATGAAAGAGAAAAAACCATGGATGACAGAAAAACACTAAAGAAAAAAGAGAAGAAAAACAAAAGGGAGATAGGAACAAACTAAGAATCATGAATGTGATAGTACACTGGCTTGTGTGGAAAGATAAAGATAATTACTACAATGAGCAATGCAGAGAAATAGAAGGCAACAACAAAAAGGAAAGAACAAGAGATCTATTTCACAAAATCCTGGAAATCAAAGGAAAATTCAAACCAAGGACCAGGATGCTCTATGACAATAAAAATAACATAATTCAAGACCAGGACAGAATAAAAAGACATTGGATGCAATACACAGAAAAACTATACAAAAGAGATGACAAAATGAAAGACACATGGAATGAAGAGCCATATGAAGATGAACCCAAAATTCTAAAAAATGGGGTGGAACTGCAATAAGAGAAATAGCGAAAAACAGATCACCAGGAACAGAAGATATTCCAATGGAACTGCTGCAGTCCACACTGACAGAGTCAATTCTAGTGCTAACCAACATATGTCAACAGATATGGAAAAAAATGATGGCCAACAGATTGGAAGCGATCAATATACATCCCCATCCACAAAAAAGAAGATAAAAAGATTACAGCAAATATAGGACCATAGCACTGATCTCCCATGCAAACAAAATTATGTTCAAATTCTGCAACATAGACTCCAATGACACATGGAGAGAGAAATCCCAGAGGTTCAAGCAGGGTTCAGGAAAGAAGAGGCACTAGGGACCACATTACAAACATACAAAGGCTAATGGAGCACACCAGGGAATTCCAAAAGAAAATCAGCATGTGCTTTATAGACTTCAGCAAAGCCTTCAACTGCACAGATCATGAGGATGAGCAATCTGTACTCAAGACAAGAGGCTACTGTCAGAACAGAAGTGCCAAAACAATTGGCAAAAAGGTCAGACAAGGCTGTATTCTTTCACCCTATCTGTTCAACTTGTATTCAGAACATATAAGAAAAGCAGGCTTGTACACAGAAGAAGGAGGAGTGAAAATAGGAGGAAGGAATATTAACCATCTAAGATATGCAGATGACACCATAGTACTAGCAGAAAACCTCACAGACCTGGAACAACCACTAAGGAAGATCAAAGAAGAAAGTGCTAAAGCAGGCTTAATGTTGAACATAAATAAAACAAAAATAATGACCACTGAGGACCTTCACAAGTTCAACCTAGACAATGAAAAAATAGAAATAGTAAAAGCATTCTCATACCTGGGATCAAACATTGATAGAAATGAGGACTGCAGTCAGGAATTCAGAAGAAGATTAAGAATGGGGAGGGCAGCCATGAAAGAACTAGAAAAGATTCTAAAATGCAAAGATAACAACTGAACACAAAAGTTAGAATTATACAAGCCATCGTATTCCCTATTACCATGTATGGATGTGAG
Organism: Phrynosoma blainvillii; assembly: GCA_026167975.1. NCBI lineage: Eukaryota > Metazoa > Chordata > Lepidosauria > Squamata > Phrynosomatidae > Phrynosoma > Phrynosoma blainvillii. Next base: position 276,700,310 of record JANUYF010000002.1, on the reverse strand, counting down.
AGCTGGACAGTTAAGAAACATGATAGGAAGAAAATTCATTTGAAATCTGGTGCTGGAGAAGAGTGCTGAGGATCCCGTGGACAGCCCGTAGGAAAAACAAATGGGTCCTAGAGCAGATGAAGGTGGAAACCGCCCTGGAAGCTAAGATGACCAAACTGAGGTACTTTGGATATATCATGAGAAGGGAGGACTCATTGGAAAAGACAATAATGCTGGGAAAGGTGAAGGGAAGAAGGAAGAAAGGAAGGCCACATGCCAGATGGATGAACTCTATTAAGGAGATCACGGGTATGGGGTTGCATGATTTAAGCAGAGCAGTGGAAGATAGGGGGTCTTGGAAATGTCTCATCCATAGGGTTGCCATGAGTCGAGATCAACTCGAGGATAGTTAACAACAACAACAACAAATGGTGTAGTATAGGAGGAGGTCAGTGGTGGGGAGGGGGTTTGACACCATGAATTACTGCACCAGAAGATGCCAACCCTAATGATGCCACTGGGTATTCAAAGTAGAAGGCTTAAGAGGTGGTTTCTCATTGCCTTTTTGTGTGCAGTACTAACATGCTTTAACTATGACTCCCTGGATTACTTAAAACACAAGTGGACTCTAAAGGAAAGCAAAAATAGGCATGTAAATGTCAGAGAGCAACTTTGTGTTCTTCTCCTTGGGATCGTGTAGGTGGTGTCAATCTAGTTTTGGGAGCTTTAAAATAGGCCATGGAAAATCAGTACACATAGCAGTTTTCTGTAGCTAATTATTATTTTTAAATTCATTAATATGGGTTCCTTACTCCAGTTCATTCAACAAGCCTATTCAACAACTATTGCTGCTGCCCATTTGCTTGTCCCTACTACCTCTGGGTCGAACCAGCATCCTCCAGTGCAGCAGATGTAGGTGGACCTGGATAATAAATGGCCTCTGAAGGTTACTTGGGCTGAAGGAAAAGGAGAAACTGGGTTACACAGAGACTGAGAGTATGTAGAGGGAAATTAGCTAAATAAGGAGTCTTTCCACCTGTGCATTGGGAGATATACTTGTGACATGTAGCTACAACTTTACAGCTGCATCTCCTGATGTTACCCTGCCCCACAGAACCCACTTCGTAAATGATGTAGCCCCTGCAACACAGTCATTTCTGTGTCATTGGAGACTGAGGGGGGTTGCAGACTGCCAGAAATAGTGCAAATGGAGTTCACTTTTAGGGTTAGGGTTAGTGCTAGGGAATCATGGGAATTGTTGTGGTTTTTTTCTGAGACATTGAGCCTTCTCTGTCAGAGAGCTCTGGTACCACAATAAAATATAGTTCCCATGATTCCCTAACCCTAACCCTTAAAGTGAACTCAATTTGCACTATTTCTGGCAGCCTGCAACCCCCCTGAGTGAGGGAATCAGTGAAGACCTGTCCAGCTATTTCATGCATATGGGTGCACTGAAGGATGTCATCTGCAGAGACATCTGAAGGGTGCCAGGAGGTCCCAGCAGATTCCTGTTGCAGTACGTCTAGTGCAGGGGTAGGCAACCTTTCCCCTTTAAGGGCTGAGGGACTTCAGCTCCCAGAAGCCTCAGCCATGTTGGCCAATAGCCCCATGTTGGCCAATAGCTCCTGGGATTCTGGGAGCTGAAGTCCCTCGGCCCTTAAAGGGGAAAGGTTGCCTACCCCTGGTCTAGTGTCTCTGTTGATTCCCACCCACCCACCCACCCACCCACGCGCCAGAGACATGGAAATCGGGGGCTGAGTTGCTGAAGAGGTGGGCTTGGGAGGGATTTTGGTTATTGTGCTGTACATAAACAATTCCAACCTTCATAACAACTGAAAAAGTGAGTTGCCATGGTGTAAATGTGACTTATGCCATAATAATTCACCAACAGGATTCCAGCCTAAGCATATTTCTTGTGTGCTTAGAGTACCACATCAACATTGATGAGTAAAAGATACTGAGTTTCCCCTTGTTTATGAATCCTAGCTGTTCCTATTTAGGCTTAGTCTCATAATCCAAGCCCCAAGAAAATACTTGCAGTCTAAACATTGCAATATTTATTCCAACCAAAGCCTAACTAAATGCAGCAGGCAGCAGCAAACATTCAGCTAGCACAGTTGTCTATGCCTCCAATAAATTTTTCCATGCTCTCCCACACACCAAATCTTTCTCTGCTGGTTTTTTATCTTCCAGTAGCAGGTACATGTTATTAAATTAAACAGTCTTAGCAGTTGAAATGAACTACACAACTACACAAACTAGAGATACAAGCATGGCATTTAACATAAAAGGTTGCTTAATACTGGAAATGGTCAAACTATGTTACCAAACTTCTTTTTCTGTCTCTGTTTAGGATAATGGGCCTGTTGTAAACAGGAAAACAGCAACTTTTTCACCTGGAGGAAGTCCAACAGACAACAGACAGTTATCAAATGTGCAGTATAATAATCCTACAAGGCTGTATACAAACAACAATGCAGATCCCAGTTTACCCTCACAGATGAGTAGCCTCCATATCACACCTCCTCAAAGGTAGGAAGACCAAACTGGGTATGACAGTGCAAATGCTTTTCCAATTGTTTTTGCAGGGTGGGGTTGGGTGAAGACCACATTGATGAGGGAGGAATGTAAATATTTTTCCCAGCTGTTTTTTCTTAATGAAAATTTCATGCATACATATACACACATATGTGCACACACAAATTCCAAAGATCATAATTGCTCCATCTTGAATAGTATAAAAACAGAGCCTGCTACACTTATATACTAGAGGCCTATCATTCTATCAATAGTCCTAAATTAATATAACAAACAAAGCCATTTATGTAAATACTTCTCATGCTGGGCAAAAGGTGGAATATAAATAAAGAAAATACATGCTTCACTGGGGGAGGAGGGAAAACTTGCGTAACTTTAAAAAAACTAAAATGGCATATTTTTGTTTAAGTTAACTTGGTAAAAGCTAGATAAAATAAAGAGTCTCATATTCCCGTGTTCATATATGAATCTACATAAAGAACGGTTGAAAACAAGATTCTGAATACCATATTTACTTTTGTATTGTTTTGTTTTGTTTTGTTTCACACATATTTGTAGTAGCCTACTTCATCAAATACAGTCTGCAGAAAGCTTATGCCAACTAAAATCTGCTTAGTAAGGTGGTACAACATTATTGGGTTTTTTGCTGCAACAGACTTGGACACCACCACCCCGGACACTTTTTTAAAAAATAGTCCTAGGGGAAATCTTTCAAATATGACAGAAAATACACAGTTTTGTAATCAGGGAATATTTAGGCTCAAGACATGTAGTTCTCTAGTCTGCACAATCCATTTCTGATATTTGGTTCTTGTAACATGCATGCAGATAAATAGGTACCACTTTAGTGGCAAGGTAAACAGCGTTCTGTGCAATCATGCTGGCCCCATGATCACAGAGTAGTCTCTGACAACACTGGCTCTTTAGCTTAGTAACAGAAATGAGCACTGCCCTCTACAGTTGGACATGACTTGACAACCTTGTCAACAGGGAATACCTTTACCTTTACCTTTAACATGCTTCACATGACAGTAAATTGGGACCAATCACAGAAACGTGTGAACTGCTGATGTAGCACCACACAGATAACATATTATGTCCATAAGACAAATTGAAAACTGGAAGGGTAGAAGGGACAAATCTTGTGTTTATCTTACATACCAGTTTTCATAGTGCACAGATTATTTGTATGGTCTCAGGCATGCAAAAGGTTTGGTCTGGATTGCTATCATGCAGAAGACATTAGTATGTTCCTGAATGTTTGAACCAAGGATTATTTAAATAAACTAGTTACATGTTTTAGATAGACACATGTCTTTGACACTTGCTCTACATACGACACGCATAGGAAGAAAGTAGATTGAGAACTAACTGTAGGATAAGTGTTTATTCTTGTAATTCTATCTTTAAAATTTATTGAGGTCTAATATTCTCCTCAGTGTGGATAGGACCAATGAGTCATGATGATCATGATGTTCACTCTTATAAATTAGCTGAAATGTAATCTCAAACAGAGAAATAGGAAATATTATCAATGTCAGATTCAGTCAAGCAGAAAATGTAACACCAAATGGTATGACAAGAGTGGAATGAACTGGAAGTACAGGTTGGTAAAAAAACAAAATTTCACTGAGCAATTTCAGTTTTTCAACTGCATGGGGTAAGAAATTTTACAGTAAATTTTAGGAGCACTGGGCAAAAATTTTCAGACTCACTTTGAAACCATCACCACTCAATTCTCATATTCAGAAGCTAAATAGGATGGTGAAATGGAGTTGTGGGATTGTGGTTCAGTTCAATGTTGATTTCAGTTTTGATTTTTTTTTAGATATAAATAGTCACTAGTTATATTTTTTACAGTAGGACCTCAATATCTGCCAGAGTTTGGTTCCAGGACCTCCCATTATATACAATGACATAGTAAAATGGTATTCCTTATATTAAACAGCAAAATCAACATTTGTTTTCTGGAATTTTTTGTTTGTGAATATTTTTGAACTGTGGTTGGTTGAATCCATGGATGTAGAATCCATGGATATGGAGGGCCAATTGTATTTTGCACCACTTCCAACTAGAATAGACACACTGAATCAACTGCTGAATTGTAAACCACATTGATTTAATGTATTGATTCCAGTTTAACAATTGAATTGAGGCCTGCATTAGGAATCATGTAGCCCTCTAGTTACTAAGAGTTGCAGTCAAGCATATTTGGAGGAATCCATAATTCCCACCTTAGTTTAGACTATAGGGTTCATTTACGGGTGAGCTGCAGTTATCAAACTCAATGTTTTATGAAAGAAAAAGTACAGTGGGCCCTCCACATTCACTGGGGATAGGGACACAGGGCTCTGTGAAAGTAGTGGGGGAGCAAATTTAAAAAATACCCAAGAGAACATTTTTCTAGGACTAAATTGTGCAGGAGGACCTGTAAATGCCAGAGAAGTGTTATCTCTAGGAATCTCTAGGTCCTCCAGTGCAACTTCTGGTGAAAGTTAGCCATAGAGTCATGCTGGAGATTCTTAGAGAGAACATATTAATCAAATCTGTGAATAATCAAATCCACAAAAGTCAAAGCTGCAAACATGAAGGACCAACTGTACTGGATTTTATTTTAAAAAACACTCATGTTTCGCATGGGATTTTTTTTTTTAATGAAATCTTGACTTTGTTCCTCACTAGTGTTCAGCATTTTCTTGATCTTCCCTTTGCTCTGTGCAGTGCTGATCCTTTAAGGTCCCTACCAAGAAACAGAAATGGAATTGACATGGACTCTGATGTGTACAAAATGCTGCAAGATTATGAAAGGCCATTTCCAGAACCTAAACAGTCAGGATCCTTCCGATATCTGCAGGGCATGTTGGAAGCTGGAGAGAATGGTAAGGTGTACAATGTTTACCGAAAAATGTTTATCAAAAAACCTATTCCTCTTTTTTTAAATTCAAAGTATTTTGCAGTTAAATATCATAACATTCAATTCCATTCAACAATAAATCAAATATGCACCACTGGGCTGATATGAAGACCATTTGGGTACTCCTTCATAGACCAAGAAGACTATTTAGACCAGGGATAGGCAACCTTTCTTCTTTAAGGGCCGAGGGACTTCAGCTCCCAGAATCCCAGGAGCTATTGGCCAACATGGGACTATTGGCCAACATGGCTGAGGCTTCTGGGAGCTGAAGTCCCTTGGCCCTTAAAGGGGAAAGGTTGCCTACCCCTGATTTAGACCCTCAGACTGTAAATATGTGGTTTTTCTTGAAAAGTTTCTTTGAAGAAGCATTTTCTAATTTCTATTAAACTTTATTTTAACCCTAGAAAGGCAAGCAGATGTCATGTTTGGTGGATCCAAAGTTGAAGAACCAGGATAGCATGATAGTGATAGAAATACTACAGCTTTATTCTGGATTCCTTAGACGGAGATGTGCCACAGACTTGGTAGTATCAGGTCTGAGTTTTTCCCAAAATGATTCACTCTTTAAGGATTTTTCCCTTCCAACCCCTCCTTCCTCAGCCTGCACTTTGGAGCACATCAAAAAGACTCTTTAAACTCTCCACTTTCCCCCATCACCCATATCAATCTATCTAACCCAGGAAGGAAGGTGTTGGCCATTTGGACATCAAAGTCTTTTCGTCAGGAGTTAACCAGGTCATAAAGTTACCAGTTGCCCCAGCTATAGCCCCATCTGTTCCCTGGTTTGCATTTCATTCGGGTTACAACTCTCCTTTTCAATTCCTCTTCATTTCTTTATATTGCTATTTCATTATCCTTCTATTTCTCCATGTCAAAATATCTCTATATCACTATATCCCCTTATATTTCATAACATACACTTCTGGATCTGACATTCTGCCACTTCTGAAACTAAATTCCCACACTTAATTAATCCCCCCGGTTTATCTGGATAATGTTCATGGAACAGGTGAACTAAGTCAAGAGCATCTACATGTCTAGCATACACCCATTCATTATGAGAATCCAGAAAACGTTTCCAATTAACTAAGTACTGCAGTTTGCCTTGGTGCCACCTCAAGTCCCAAATCCTGTCAACTTTGAAGTACTGTTACTCCTCTACCACCACCATAGGTGGATGCTCTGGATCCACTCACCAAGGGTCCATAGCCAAAGTCAGTTTCAGTAAGCTAAAATGGAACACGGGGTGCAAATGTCTATAAGTCTTAGGCAAATTCAATTCAGCAGTCACCTCGTTGATCAATCATTTCACCACAAATGGCTCTACATATTTTGGCCCTAGTTTCTTAGATGGTTGTTGAGTTTTCAAATGTTTAGTGGACAAATAAACTACTCCCTGGTCCCACCTCCCACTCCTTGTCCCTCTTGCAGTCCGCAAAGCTTTTATAGTCCTTGCTTCATCCAGCATGGTTACAATTTGAAGCCAGGCATCTTTAATGGGGTGGGGGCACCCTTCAAAAATTGGCATCAGGTCTGAAGCACCCACTGGATTGCAGAAGCTTCCTTTTCTCAGGTGGGCCAGTCCCACTCCGCTTCTTGGAACTTTTTGGACAAATAAGCACATGGTCTTAACTCCCCCTCTGTGTTTCTCTGCATTAATACAGCCCCTGTGGCAACATTGCTAGCATCCGTCTGTATAACAAAGAGTTGTTCTGGGTCAGGATGCTTTAGAATGGTTTCTGTGCTTTTTGAAAGCCCTCTGACACTTGATCTTGGTGGATGGCTTGGGTTTTCCATTGGGGCCTTCCAGGGAAATTCTGGTTTTTAGCAAGTCCGTGATAGGCAGTGCTATCTTGGGCAAAGTCTGGAATAAACAATCTATAAATGTTAGCAAATCCCAAGAAGCTTTGTACCTACTTTTGGGTTTTCGCTGGTGCCCATTCCAATACTGTCTGCACCTTGGCTGGGTCAATTTCTATTCCCTGGGTGGACACTCGATACCCCAAGAAATCTAATTTGTTGGTATGGAATTCACATTTGGTAGCTTGTAGCTTAACATACAACTGATTGTCCAAAAGGCGCTTCCGTACCTCTCACAAACTTTACATGGGATTCCAAATCTTGGGGATTTGGAACCAGGACTCCATCAAACAGCAAGTCATGCAAAACTTCTTTCACAAGCCGATAAAAACACTGCCCACCCCCGATAATCCAAAGGAGAGGACCAAATATTCAAAGGCCCCCAAAGGGCAGTTGAACGCCGTCTTGTATCAGTCCCATTCCTGGATCCGCACTCAGAAGTCCAGCTTAGTGAAAATTCTTCCTCTCACTTCATGAGAACGATGGGGTATTTGTTGGTGCTGCTTATCCCATTGAGGTTCTTGTAGTCAGTCACCAGTCATAGTTCTCTCGGAAAAACACTGGGGCCCCGAAGGTAGAGGTCGATGGGTGAATGAAACCTCTAGCAAAGTTCTTTTCTATGGAGAGTCCTCATTTCTAGCAGAGTCATGGATTAGAGTTTAGGCTTGGGGGCCTGTGGTCTGGGCACAGTTCGATTGCACAGTCTGTCTCGGGGGGGGGGGCAGTTGGTCACACTCCTTTTCCTCAAAAACTTCTGCCAAGTCTTGATATACCGGAGGATAGCCCAACTGGTCCTCCGAAATAGTGCTTCCAATCTGTTCCTGCAGCGAGTTGGGTTGGCTCAAGGCTGCCACTGCGCTTTCCCCCACATTCGAATTAGTATCTCGGGTGTGGGCCCTGCATCCCGGATCATCAAAGATCAGTTTTCCTATCCCCCACCAAATCCTGGAATTGTGAAAGTGTAACCAGTCTATTCCCAGGATCATTTGGTAGCATGAAGTGGGATCCAAAACAAAGCAGATTTTCTCCCAGTGCTCCATCACCCCTAGCCAGACTGTCTCTGTTCTTTCCCTAGCGGGTTTTCCCCCATGGAAGAGCAGCCCATCTAATGAAAGGCGATGGTGTGCCTCAGCCTTTTAGTGTCAAGCCCCATCTTCCTCACTATTTCTGGGACAATGAAGCATCAAGTGCACCCCATGTCTATTTCTGCCACTAAATTAATACTCTGTCCCCTATTTCAGTCCTCCACTCTCACCTCCAGGGTATATAAGAGGACTCCTCCACTCACCCTTGACTTACGGCACTGTGGATTTATGGCTGGCCTTCTGCTGCCACCTGAGGCCAGCCATTGAAGTTTTCCACCGGCTCAGCATTGTCCTCTGACTCACTCGTGTCTGATGCTACCTTTCGCTCCCCGCTATCTCAGCGCCCCCTGGTCCGGCCCCCTCGTCCTTTTCTGATGTGTCACTGGTCTGCCAGCAATGAAGCAGTTGCTCCCTTCAATGAGAGGTCCTGCGGGTGGTCCCTTTGGTTGGGGCATTCAGCAATCAAGTGCCCCTTCTGCCCACAGGCCAGGCAGAGCCCAAGCCTCCTCTACTTTTCGTGCTCCGATTTCCAGGGCTTAGTTCCTTTCTCCTTTCCCCTGGAGTCGCTTGGGTTTGAGGTGGTTCCTTTGCTTACTCCTGGTTTCCATTGCAACATTAAGTGGATCTCCTCTTTTGCCATTTTGGCTTCCCTGGCTAGTCGGATCCACTCCCTCATGGTCTGAGGGTTGTCTGTCTGAACCAACTTCATCAGGTCTGCCCACAGGTCCGCTTTAAAATGCTGCACCTTGGTCGCTTAGGGCCAGTCCAAGATTTGAGCTGCCAATCCCCAGAACTCCATCACATAGTCTGTTATGGAGCATGCCCCCTGCGTGAGCACCGTTAACTTGGTTTGAGTTTTCTCCACCCGGAAGGGGTCCTCACACCGGGCCCATAAAGTGATCATGAACTTGGGCAAACTCTCCAATTCCGTGGCTTCAGTGCCAGAGCTGTATGAGCCAGTCTGTCACTTCACCTTCCAGGTGGGATGTCATGTACCTCATTTTTGCAACCTCACTTGGGAAAGTAGGGCTCCACTCCCTCACCTGGGCCAGGATATAGAACAGCTGGCTGGCTCTCCCATTGAACCACACTCCCAGTTGTCTGGCTTTGGGTGCGACTGGATGGGCTCTGACCAGTGCCAGGGGGGTCAGCTCTCGCACGCCACCAAGAACTGGTCTGTGGAGCTTCGTGTGCCTGACTGATGTGGAAGGCAAGAAGTCTTGGCTATGTTATCCTCTCCGAGGGTCCTCTTCCTCCTCGTGTTTGCCTCGCTCCCTGGGCTGGTAGTCCCACCGTGGTTCTGATGAGTGGGGCCACTACGTCCCGCAGCATCCGCTACCCCACCAGCATTCCCTGTCACAATGTTGGCCTCATGGTGGACATTGGAGTCCAAATCATCCATCCATCCTCCTCCACTTCACTTAACAGGTACTCCAGGCTTTTCTCCCACAGCCCATCCAACGTTTCCTCATCCCCTTCATTGTCCACAGACCAGTTTCCCCAGTCCTCAGAGTGTGGGGACCTATCTTTTCCACTCCATGCAGTTAGCGCACCTTCCTCCCAAAACCACACGCTGCTCCCCATGCATCCCTTGGCTCCAGGAGTCTTCTCATTCTGGCTCCCTGGCCAGTCAGTTATTCCGAGCTTGGGCCACCTGGCCACCACTCCGCTCACCCCAGGAAGGCTTCTTCAGTTCAGTTTTGCCTTGGGCTGAATGTGGCTGCATTGTAGAAGACGTTGGAGGGAGATCTAATACAGTGTCATGTTTAGCGGATCTAAACTTCAAGAACCAAGACAGCATGATAGTGATAGAAATACTACAGCTTTATTTTGGATTCTTTAGACAGAGATGTGCCAAGACTTAGTAGTATCAGATCTGAGGTTTTCCCAAAATGATTCACTCTTTAATGATTTTCCCCCTTCAAACCTTCCTTCCCCAGCCTGCGGTTGGCACACTTTGAAGCATGTCAATTTGCTCTTTAAACTCTCTGCTTTCCCCCATCACCCATATCAATCTATCTAACCCAGGAAGGAAGGTGTTGACCATTTGGTCATCAAAATCTTGTCCTAGGAAGTAAACAGGGTCACAAAGTTACCAACTGCCCGACTATAGCCCCATCTATTCCCCAGGTTGCACTTTATTCAGATTACAACCCTCCCTATCAATTTCTCTTCATTTCTCTACATCACTATTTCAATATCCTTTTATTTCCCCATGTCAAAATATCTCTGTATCACCATATCCCTTCATATTTCATGACAGATCCACTTCTGGAGCTGACACTGGAGCAGTTTCACTGTCTGCTGCCTAGCCACCATTTTCTAAATCCTAACATAACCCAAGTGCAGCATTCTTCCAGGATATTTAGAGGGAAAATGTGGTCCAATGAAGAACAATGTGCATTTGTCACAGGTGTCATGGCGATGACCTCAAACTCAGTATCAAAGAAGGGTGAGACAGTTCAGTCCAAGGTTGCTGTACTACTGGCTGAGGCTCTGAATTGGATTAATGATCTTGAATTTGAGACTAGTGGACAGGAACCCATGGACATCACCCTAACAGAAGTCTTTTCCTGAGCCCATTTACCAAAGACTGAAGTACTTTCTGCTCCACTGCTACTGGCTCAAAGGATAGAGAACATGACTGAATAATAGGCCTCAGAAAGGTAGAGAAGCATTCCCTTCCAGTCAGAAGAGCTGGCACTTCAGGGATTCATATTCTGCAGGCAAGAGTAGAGTTTATGAAGGGCACTTTTCAAAGCTTTGTCAGAGCAACCTCTCCCTTCGTATTGAAGTACGACTGGCCTGTTATCAAATCTGATAGGGACAGGCAGATCAGAACAGGAACAGTGTTCCCTAAAATGTACTTCAGTGACACTTCACATAGGTTATAAGAATGGCAGCTTGATGGCCCAGAGTGGAGTTGTCCTGCTGCCGTTGCCAGCACAAAGGACAGAAAAATTAACTGGTTCCTTTTTAATAATTAAAAAATATGCCATTTCATCACCCTTTCCCCCTGTTTAACCTTAGTGACAAATTTCAGCACAAAATGACCTGTTGAAAAGTGGAGTTGATGGGGAGGTATGGATGCTGCAGGGTCATTGTGGGTTGCTGACATCTCCCCCATGGTTCTAGTGGCTGCTCTTGGCTGTATAATTCTAGCAGTTCTAATGCTTTTTTGGCCACCACGGTGATGACTGACAGTGGGATGTCAAGTCAATTTATCCCTTTGTAGTCATTCAGCAGTGTTAGTTTGTGTGATGGACAGGGCAAGGAGAAGGCCTGACCAGCCCTGGGAAGATATAAAAACAAGGGCTGGAAGGGAAAATAAAAGGAGAGGCTTGACAGTTAACTGACATTTGGGAGTTTGGTTTGGTTTGACTTTGGTGGGAGTTTGTTGTAAAAGCAGACTGTCTGAGAGGAGGGTAGTCAGTGAGAGTTCAGGAAAGATTAAAGTGGATAGGAACTGTAACACTGAAAGGAGCATGAGCAAACATTTATGCTTAAATGATAAAGGCACCTTTTATTCCATAAGCTGTTTGGTTGGTACTTTTAAAACATCTGCCTAAGCTATTAATTGAGGGAAACTGTAGAAATCTCTGTCATACATGCACAAACTTGAACACACAGAGAACAAGCACATCTGTCCATATGTGGAGCATGCCAGGGTGCAAAGTAGAGTTTAATGTAAAAGGGCAGGGTGGCAGGCAAGAGCACAGAATGACTTGATAGGGGTAAGAAAAGTCACATTTTTGGGTGCCAAGAGGTGGATTCTGAGGAGACCAATTTGACTAGAGAAGGCCAGAAAGAGAACTTAATATTGAACAAGTGACACATTCCTGGCAAAAATGTTGTGTCTATGGAAGAAAGTGATGAAAGGCATAGGAAAGGTACCTCTCCAAGGTGTGGTTTAAAGTAAAGGGACAAAGTGGTTGACAGGACCCCAGGGTTTGATTTTGTGTGAGTAACATGGTAGGGGCAAATTATCTCAGCCTCCAACATGTCAAAAGCCATCATCGCCTTCACTCAAAATAGCACTACAGCAAAAAGTGGCCACAGGAAAGGAATAAGCTCCTTTTTTACCACCTGCTTGTCTAGATTCTATACCTGCTTTTTGTTTTAACCTTGGGACACAGTTGCAAGCAACTTTATATTATGTGTAGTTTAACAGAGGAGAAGAGGAGATGTAGAGGAAGAAAAATGTGAATGTGAACAAATGCAGTCCTGCATATTTAGACATTGATCTTCTGTTGCCTAAGTGGTCCAATTTTAATTTTATTTATTTTATTTCTGGTGGTTCAAAATTAAACCTCCAGTTTTACTAACCATTCTAACAAGAAGCCATCTATGAAGCACCAACATGATGCCTACAATTGTTTTAAGCTGGAATTGCTCAGAGGTCTAAAGGATATTTTGCTGTCTCCAGATCTTCTAGTTTTTTGGTTTTGTTCCCCCCCCCCCCATTTTAATGCTTAGAAGCACAGTGTGTTTCTAAATAAGGTTTCCCTGCAGGGAAACTATCTGGATTTGTAAGGAAACTTGTTACCTTGGTTGGTGCCCCTCAGCTGTCAAAGATGACCCTACAAACCGCAAAGCAAAGCAAAGAATGTTTAGGATTGTTTAGTCTTTTTTACAAAGTTATATAGCTGCCTAGTTGAGGGACATAAATTTAGGATGTGAGGCATGCAGAAATAGACCAAAAAACAACCATAAATGCTGTTGTTTCCAGCCAGACTTAAAAACTCTTGTGTGTGCTTTTAATAAGAGAATACTTGCCCTAAATATTGTAAACCGCCTTCAGTGTTGACATCTATGTCACTGATTTGAATGTCTGGATACACTTGCCCATAGCTCACTTATTGAGAAATGATTAACAAATGAGTTGAAAAGAATGTATGTAACAGGAGGACTTTTGTTTAAACTTCCCTGATAAATTGGAAAAAAATAAATACTGTACTGTTTGTTGTGTGGTCTTTCAGGGCTTAAGCCCAGTCCGGAGACATGCAGAGTAGTGTGCAATCTACACAAACATCCACTGATCAGATAGTTGAGGAGGTCTATTTTGGCAGGACCTACGTCATTTAGAGAAAGAGCTTCTGAATTTAGTTCCCCTGTCGATACAAGCAGATTATCATCAGCCTTACCAGTTACCTATGCAACGATGTTACAAAAACAAGTCCTTCACCATCTTCCCATACTTGAAATTTTTGGAATGGTTTATAGTATGACTGGCCAGCCTGCATTTACAGATCAGTACACAGATGCTGAAGAGTAACCGTGCAAGTATTATAGGATACATTAATACCTTGTATATAATCTCATTGCTTCTTTTTTTCCCCTTCCCATTTTTTCCTAACACGCACACACACACAAATAGCCAACTTTGAACATGCTGCCCTACTTATGTTACAGAGAGTGCAAGATCTTCCTGAATCATGACATATAATAAAACAAATACATTTCTCAAGTAGTAAAAGTGCACTTTAAGTAGTGTTATTGCTGGGCTTTACTTCATCTTATGCAGCAAAAGGTTTTAAGCTTTTTTCCACTGAGATGATAATATAAAAGTCTCACTAAGCTAGGCAATGTCTTTTGTTGTTCTCTGGTTTCATACATGTAACTCTTTCTTACCAGCTTTCCTTTTCCCCTTTGAATATCTCCCATTAGAATATCTCCCATTAGAATTTCCTATAGATTTTATCTATTTTAAATAATTGCTGTTTTTATCTATTTAAATAAGAGTCCTTTCACATACAGTCCAGCACTGGCTCAAGGCTTTATTATTCTTAGAATCATGTTACCATTTTGTATGTAAATATTGGTGAAGGCAACATAGGAACACAAGAAAAGCCTTGCTGGCCAGTGGCCAACCAGCTGCCCATGGAAAATCCACACAAGCAGGGTATGAGAATGATACCATCCATCCTCCCATGTTCCCTAACACCGGCTGTACAGACACATACTGCCTCTGATACTGGAAATAGTATATACTGTATATACCCATATATAAGTCTAAAAAATTTAGTCAAAAAATTGACCCCAAAAAACTGACTTGACTTATCTACAGGTCAATGTAAGTAGTGTCCTTTAACTCTTACTTTAAAAAAGGAATCATCCCCTGGTGAAAGGAAAGAGTGTAATCTGTCCTGGAAGCACTAACTCTCTCTCTACTCTCTCATCCATCCAGCCTTTAGTGTAAGCACAAACAGTAATGCCTCCTGGAATTTTGTAAGTTCTTTGGCATCATTTTCCATTGCCTTCATACTTTAGAGCCTTTGTTGCATGCCCCTAAGTTTTACCCTTGACTTATCCACAGATCATATCAAAATCCATAATTTTGACCCCAAAACCTTCCCTTGACTTATACATGAAGTCAGCTTATAGTTGAGTATATACAGTAATCATTATAATAGCCATTCATAGCTTTATCTTCTGTCTTTTTGTCCAATCTGCTTTTAAAGTTGTTCAAGTTGACAGCTATCTTCTGGTAGCAAATTCCAACATTTAACCGTGCATAAAATATGTGTAAGGAAGTACCTCTTTATCCTGAATTCTGCTCCCTGGCAAACTGTTCACTGTATGTTGTTATTTTCTAATATTGAAAGTAAAACTTCCCTATCCACTTTTTCACATCTTGCATAATTTTATTCACTTGCATCATGGCTTCCCATCACCTTTTTTCTAAGCTAAATAAGCTCCACAAAAGCTGGAAAAGTTGAAGTGACCAGACATAATGTACTAACTATGGTCACACTATAGGGCAGCATGATACTAGCAAATTAATATTTTTTTCAAAATTCCTTCTCTAATAATACTCAGCATGGGACTCCCCTCCCTCCCTCCCTCTGTCAGCCACACATTGAGTTGTCATTTTTATCAAATTATCTCCTCAAATCCCAAGATCCCTTTTTAGTCATTTATCACCAACTCAATTTTCTTCAGAGTATTTGTAAAGCTTGGATTTTTAATACTAGTGTGCATGGCTTTATACTTATGGCATTTTAATGACCATTCCCATAGTTTGGAGAGATTGTTTTGGAGCTCTTCACAATCCTTTTTTGACCCCCAGTATTTTAGTCAACAGCAAACTTGGTCAGCTCGCTGCTTACATTTGTTTATAGTTTCCAGGATTTACCCTCCTAACAATAACTAGAATGCAGATTTAGGGCCTAAGCAGACTGCCAGAAATAGTGCACATTAAATTGAGGCACTGCCCTGACTCAGTGCTAGGGAATCATGGGAACTGTAATTTATTGTGGCATCAGAGCTCTCTGACAGAGAAGGCCCAATGTCCCAGAAAAAAATACAGTTCCCATGATTCCCTAGCACTGAGCCAGGGCAGTGCCTCAATTTAATGTGCACTATTTCTGGCAGTCTGCTTAGGCCTTTAGTCACTCGTTAGTTATAGTTGCCCATTGCTATAACATTTCAGCCACTACAACAATAATTTCTTCCTTAAATTCCAGTCCAGTTTTACTCACCCTCTCATGATCACTCTGAACATTTGGTCAGGAATTTTAGCACTATGCCTGCTGTACTAGAATATTTTTGCAATCTTGTAATGTTCTGCTCCTGTGGTAGAGTCTTCTTCTATTAAGATTTCCAGTTTGACACTGCACTGTACCCTCTTGGGTGGACAGAACAATGACACCACTTTCCTTGTGTTCCCTATTGAGTGTACACAAACAGCTGATGCTCATTTTCTCCATTACACCTTGTTTCTGTTATGTTCACCACGCCTATGTTCACTCTTAAATCCAAGGAGTCCAATTCTCCCATTTCATCTTCAAGGCTTCTAGCACAGTAATTAACTGTGCTTGATGCAGAGTGTGTGCAGGGGATGCAAACTGCACCAGGCATATACCCCAGAAGGGGTACACCCAGTGGGGCAGGACACCTGGTGGAACTAGCATAGCTGCTGGGCAAGTGAGAAAGGGTGTCTCACTTGCAAGTGAGAAAGGGACGGAGGCCTCAGCACTATCCCCAACAGCAGTCACTGCTGGAGGAAGTTGCCTTCCATTTAGGGTCTGGGGTCTGGCATGGTTGTTCTCTTGAGCAGCTATACCAGATCCTGAATGGAAGGCATCATCTCCCCTGCACCAGATGACACCAACCACAGTAATGGCACTGGCTTGATGTCACTCTCTAGGTGTTTCTAGTTTATTACATTTTGTTTGTTTGTTTTAGCCCTTAGTCGCTTTTACTGTATGGTTGGGGAAAACTTGTCCATATTCTTCACCATTGGCATTGCTGGCTAAGGTTGCTGGGATTTAAAGTCCAATAACATCTGGAGGGTTACATGATTCCACCACATGCTATACTGTCTGCTCATGACCTATTTCTATTCTGTCCCCATTTGAGTAATTGGAAATATTTCCATCTTCATACACTAAGGATGGTTCAGCCCAAATGAGATCATTCCCATCTGCTGTTACCTTCCCTCAGAATTCAGCTACCTTTTTCTCAGCCATCATTTTAGTGTTAACTGTCAACAGTCTGGCCCCATTCTGGTGTGTGTGTATCTCATCCCCTCCCTGCCCCCCCCCAGCCTATCTTTATACATTTTTAATCCATAGCATACTCTAAGCTGTGCGTAAGAACCCCTCAGTTGTAGCAGTCTGGCTGGCCTTCTACACTGGACCACTGATGCCACTTCCATCCTGTTCACCAAGCTATCTAGAAAAAGTATGATATGTTTGCCATTTTCACCTTACGCAGACTATTTACCATGAGGACTACATGCCCTCTGCAAACCCAAATGTGTCTCTAATGATCAAATCTATCCCAAGCCCTTTACTGCCTCCTCTAAAACTTATCCTCAGCATAAGAAGATATCCTTCTTGGAATCACGGTCGTCTTCCAAGATCCCTTATTCTCTGGAATGGAGCAATCACCCTAGGATTTGGTCATCACTATTACATTGCTACAGGTCTCATCCACCTCTCCTGGTTTTTCCAGGTCAAGAAACTTGTCTTTAAGAGGATCAATTTGTTCCATAAAATTCAGGGTCTGTATATGCATCTACAGCTAAAGTTCAAAATACATACAGACATAAATGTGACACTACAATAAACAAGATAGCCACCCAACCCCTGCTGGCTTTCTAAGTCCAATGATCATGTGGAACTTGCTTAATACTTCTAACATCAGAATATAGGATAACAATATCCTAAATATTGATATCTATGGGAATTACATACATGTAAGTATACTGCCTGACTACAGATTTAAAACTTTCTCACTACCCAGTGGCATAGGAGGGGAAAATACATATGATAGGATTATCTACCTTTAGCTGTAGAATTTGAAAATTCAGTTATTTCATCAGATAAGAAGTTTGCATATTAGAAACATTCCACATGCCTGAAATAGATAACTCTAAAATATTGCCTTAAATTCTTGGCAGGTGAGAAACATGACAGACTGGCAAGTCCAAGACATGTTAAATCTCCAATTTCTAAACTGAGTGGAGCTATGTCTGGCTTACAGATGCTTCCTGAGTGCACCAGATGTGGCAATGGGATTGTGTAAGTACCTGAAGCTTCCCAAAAGTCTTAATGTTTAATATACTCATTGATAAAGCTACATAATGAACACATTATACTCTACTTGAAAATCTGTGTATAGCACAAGGCAGTATCATGCACAGGGAAGGAAAAGCATTTGTGGAAAAGCATTCCTACATGGTAGGAAAGCATTTGTGCCATATGTTTCACAAACTTTTAAAGTTAATATACTTTCTTGTCTGCCTCCATATAAGAAAGAATCTCCCTGTTATCTGAATGACGTGTTGATTCAGATGTTTATTCCAAGAAATTCAGAATAGCACAGGGATTGCCTGCATTGAGCTGCTGTGCAGCAGAGCCCCACAATTTACCCGAAATGAGGTCTGTGTAATGGAGGTGTGGCTGCAGGGAGGAGGAGAAGCTTTTGTTGGTTTTCCAAAAAGTGTTGAATTCCAGACTCCTTTAAGTCAGCTTAGATAAGACAGGTGAATGGGGAAAGCGGGAGGGAGTGGGTTCAGCAGTCCTTGACACGAACTCCCACAAGGCAAGCCACTCATATAACCTGCAGTATATGTTAGTATTTTTCACTGTTTACATTCCTAATCTCATTTTCTTTCCTGCACTCTGATAGTGGCACAATAGTAAAGGCCCGTGACAAGCTCTACCACCCAGAATGTTTCATGTGCGACGACTGCGGCCTCAACCTGAAGCAAAGGGGCTACTTCTTCATTGAGGAACAGCTGTATTGTGAAACGCATGCCAAGGAAAGGGTTAAGCCACCAGAAGGATATGATGTGGTAGCTGTTTATCCCAATGCTAAAGTTGAACTTGTCTAAATAGATTTCTCGAATTTCCCAGAGAGGTCAAAAGGTGGCACACCCACCCACAGGCAGAGTCTCTGTTTTAAAAGTATGGCTGTAATCAACTCTGATTACTCAAGCCTCAGTAAAATGCCTTTTCAGAGATAAAATGGTTTACACTTGGAATCACAAGGGGATAGTGCTGAAAGCCTCTGAAAAGGATTTTTTCTTCCTTTTGACACTTTGCTTTTGGGTTGCTGTATTTTTGTTAGGGGCTTTTTTTTAACTGCAGATACTTTCTTTTGTAGCCCAGTCCAAAACCTCTGTAAACATGGTTTTTAAAACATTGTTTTTTATACAACCAGTATTCCTTCTCTCCCCGCCCCACCTCCAATTTTAAAATATATTTAAAAAAACTGTTGAAAGGCTCACAGGAAACAAGGCACTTTAAGAAATGAAATTAACATTTTAAAGCATTGCATTTTCCCACTTTTCTCAGTAATATAGTGATCCCATAAATATTGCTTTGTGGCCTCCAGAACATTGGGATCAAATGTAGTGACATTTAAAATTTATAGCTGGATATAGCTAGCTAGTTAAATCTGAGCAAATGTCTCCTGCGATTATAAGTAAAATCTTTTGAATGTGTTATTTTTACAGTTCCTGACTTTTTATTACATTTTTGTATAGTACATTAAGAAAATCCTACTTGCAGTTTCCATACACCACTTTATCCTCTATCAAATCATCATCATCATCATCATCATCATCATCATCATCATCATCATTTTATGAAGCAGTAGAATTAACCATTGGGACTCATTCCCCAACACTGATCCAACCATTTATTCATTATGGGATAATGAATAAGGTCTTATTGGAGATTCTACAAATGCCCCCCCCCCACCGGATGATCCTGGTCATGCAGTGCAAATATCAAGAGATGTAAACTCCATTGTTGCACAGAAATATAAGTTTGGCATACTCATGCATGGGTGAAAATTGTTCAGCCCTCCAAATGTTGTTGAACTACATCTCCCAGCATTCTTCACCATTGGTTATGCTGCCTAGAGATGCTTGGAAATGCAGTCCAAGAACATCAGGAGAGCTGAACAATTCCCATCCCTAGTATACTGTAAATACGTAAACCACTGATGTGTTCTGAATGTACATATATAGCCAAAAAGAACTATCACAGAATACTAACATTTGGATTTCTCTCTTTTCTCTGAGATATCATGACATCTCTTGCTTTGATACTTAATCATGTAAGTGCCTACACTTTTCTTTTTCTTTGAATAAAAAGATTTAGACTCCAGTCATAAATACATTCTATAAAACACTTTCTAGTACATTTAAACTGATGCAGTGTATCCAACTATGTACAGAATAACTACATGCAGCCTAGGATGAAATGAAAAAGACTATATTCTCCGTAACAAACTTCAGAACAATTTCACTAGGTCACTGTCACATAAGACATTTCCAGTAATCCATATTTCACTGTACAGTGACTATGTTCCATATTTTATCAGGCTGTCACCCAGTTAAATAAATCTTACTAAATGAATGTGTGACATTTAATTGTTTAATGAATTAAATACAGAGTGAGTCCTCCACATTCATTGGGGTTAGGGGCACAGGACCCACAATCTGCCTTTTTGCTGGCCAAAAAAAGAGCAGCAAGGAGCCACCCCACCGCAGCCAGAAGCTGGCTTTAAAGCACTCCAGCAGCATGTGGCACGCCTGGAAACTGGCCCCCATGTAAACAGCTACCCGGAAGGTGGCGCAAAGGGGCAGTCTGTTTCGCCCCTATTTCTTTTATGCATCCCTAGATTTGCTAAACTTTTGTTAAACCAATTCCAGCCCTCAGATGGGCTGCAGGCCTTTGGATACAGTGGGTCAAATGACTAGCATCCACACCACAGAACATCCCATGTGAGGGCTTTTTGGCTGCTATTGCTGACTGGAAAACTGCAATCCAATTTGAATTGCACCATGGCCATTCTGTGGCTGATAGAGGGAGTGTGTGAATGTGTGTCAGAGAAGCGTCTGGGTATATCCATGTGACAGAGGCACTTAGATCCACTAAAGCAAAGCAAAGCAGCTTCATTTATATACCGCTTCATATCACGCTATGGGATGTCTAAGCAGTTTACAACTGTGAGCTGATTGCCCCCCAACAATCTGGGTACTCATTTTAGCAACCTCGGAAGGATGCAGGCCTGAGTCGAGCCTCAGCCCTGGCTGGTATTGAACTTGCAACCTTGTGGTTTATGAGTGAGTGGCTGCAGTACAGGCATTTAACCACTGCGCCACCAGATCATGTAATCATTCTATGTCTGATTATGAGGGTGGGGGGTTGGGTATTGCAAACTATGCAAGGGAATACCAATTTTCACAATGACCAAAAGAAGACATATGCAAACATAAGGTAGCATACACCTGTGTATTTCATTAACAGGAGACCACTCTATGTCTCTCAGTAAATTTTCCAGTTGATAATAAAATATACCCACATCCTTGTTTGAAACTCTTATCACCATTTCACAATGTTGGGTATTATTACACTGCAGAAATAAAGCAGTCTGGCACCACTTTAATTGTCATGGCTCCATCCTGTGGAATCCTGGGATTTGTAATTTGGCGAGGCTCCAAAGCTCTCTGACAGACTAGGCTGAAGACTTCAGCAAACCACAAATCCCTGGATTACACAGGATGAAGCCATGAGAGTTAAAGTGGTGTCAAACTACTTTATTTCTGTAGTGTGACAGTAGCCTTTAAAGTAGAAGTTTTGCCCCCAAATAAAATTTAGGTCTGTAGGCTACTTTGCTCATGGACCCATGTCAGTGTGTGTATGTGTGCATGTGCCTTCGAGTCTGATGTCAACATATGTCAACATAGGATTTTCTTAGGCAAGGAATATTCAGAGGTGCTTTTGCCACTTCCTTCAGAGGAAAGAACCAGCCATGTCAGTACAAATCCACAAATGTCTATGATGA
The DNA here is from genome assembly GCA_026167975.1 of Phrynosoma blainvillii. Classification (NCBI taxonomy): domain Eukaryota; kingdom Metazoa; phylum Chordata; class Lepidosauria; order Squamata; family Phrynosomatidae; genus Phrynosoma; species Phrynosoma blainvillii. The sequence continues at coordinate 276,678,626 of JANUYF010000002.1, read as the reverse complement.
TTATGGTTTGCCAATAACATAGTAGAAGATATTATTGCTATTTATATACTGTCTGCTGTCTGAAATATGTTTCTTCAAAAATAGATACATAATGCACATGTGTAAAACAATTGAAAATAATATCAAAGCTCTCATTACACAGTATAACTAGGACTTTGCCAGTAGATTATATTCCTACCATCTGCAGACTGCCTGTGGTCTTTTGGGCAAACCTCTAGAAATATCTATGTCTCTCATTTACTGCCAGTATTATAGAAATAATGTGATTTTACTGAAGTTGGTGGGAGGCAGTTTCACTCATATGCCTTGCAATAATCTTTTGAAAGCAATACAGAAATGCCAAGTATTGTTTTTAATCAAATACAAGATTCAATCAAAAGTTTGTTTCTCTTTCATCAGAGCTTGATTTCCTCCCTCCCTCTTGGAAAAAATCTTTCTTCAGGAATTCACAACATGGCTCCATACAACATGAGGCACAACCATATGTTTCACCATATTTGCTTGGACCCTATTCATACTTTTAGTTCTTACATGTGTTTATTATCTGTTTAAAAACTACAAAAGCCAATCATATATTCCATTTTAATCACTGAAGTGCTTGGCAGCAGAGATGAAACCCTATAGAAAATAAGCTTGTAAACTTGAATCTCGTTATGTGTGGGTTTGAGAATGCACCATAAGCCTTATGTAACCAGCTTTTCTCTTATAATGCTGCGAGACCTATATTTTTGACATGTTCAGCCATAGATCAATTTACAGTGCTGTTTATCTCCTATTCAGCTTCATTTCTAAAGCCATTTTTTACTCTGCAGGTGTCTGCTGTCTAACTGAGATATGTTACAATAATACTAAAACATGTGGCACATCTTGGAAATTCATGTCCTTTCATTCTCCCTGAGTTCTAGGTATTATAAATCACATAAAAGTCTTTTTGCAGGTATAAATTAGTAATCTGTTTCAGACTTTGTACAAATAACTACACTGGCAAAGTAACAAACATTATATCCCTCGCATCTTTACTCACGTTTATAGCAATCAGAATTACCTCAAACTTGCCTCTCAGCTACTAATTTTTTTAATGCAAGTAGATTTTCCCATTACATGTAAAACAGAGTCACCTTGCCCAATAACATCCAGCAGCAAAGAGGTTTCTTTCTGGATATACACTTCTCTAAAAGAGAAATCTCAGGAATCTCAGGAAAAGAAATCCCACCTCAACATTAAGAAGAATTTCCTGAAACCAAGAGCTCTTTGACAGTGGGGCATGCTCCTTCAGTGTGGTGGAGTCTCCTTCTTTGGATGTTTTCAATCTGTTGGAGGTGCTTTGATTGCGAGTTTCTGCATGACGGGGGGGGGGTAGACTTGATGGCCCTTGGGGTCTCTTCCAACTCTATGATTCTATGATTCTAATAGGGAATTTATTTTTTAACAAATTATTAAAACCAGGATGTGGTTTACACATCTCTGCTAGAATAATAAAGAATATACTTTTTTAGTAGGGTTGTCTGCTCCATAATTCTGTAACTCATTTTTAGAGATACATAGTTCACATACAGTTGAACTACATTACCAGTCCACCACACCATCAAATTAATTGATTTGACAGCCACTTCACCACCACGTAGATGCAGTCCTTTTTTATTCCTACATCATTAATCATGCTGTGGGCAAACATCAGCAGCACAGATATCAATCATCTCCCTGGACTGGACTGGCTCAGAATATTGGGAGTTATAGTTCAATGTCTGGAGGCCACACTTTGCCCAGCCTTGATCTACCACATTTGTATATTACATGAATAGTGTATGTTGCTCTTATATTCAAATCCACATGGGCCTTGTCACCACTATTGTCTATACAGCTGTCTCTCCACATTTGCAGCTTTGACTTTTGAAGATGTGATTATTTGCAATTTTGATTAATATGTTCTCTTTAGGAATCTCTAGGTCCTCCAACACATCTCTACCAGAAGTTGACCATAAAGTTGTGCTGGAGAACCTAGAAATTTCTAGAGAAAACACTTCTCTAAGCTTTTTGTGGTTTTTTCGGGCTGTGTGGCCATGTTCTAGAAGAGTTTCTTTCTGACGTTTCGCCAGCAAATTTTTCCAGAGGACATCACAACCTTGTTTGAACATTGCCTCACCACAAGCTATTTCCAGTGGGACAATGGATTCTACTAACAGAGGGATGGGGTAGCAATGGGAAGCCCTCTAAGCCCAGTGATCGCAAACTTCTACATGGAACACTTTGAAAAACAAGCCCTGGAAACAGCACCGAAAAAGCCCACAGCTTGGTTCCGATACGTGGATGACACTTTCACCATTTGGAGCCATGGAGAAGAAGATCTGGTTGGGTTCCTGAATCACCTGAACAACATCCACCCTAACATCCAATTCACCATGGAAAAAGAAAAGGAAGGCACACTGCCATTCCTAGATGTCCTAGTCATCCGCAAACCTAACCAACGTCTGGGACACACAGTATACAGAAAACCCACACATACAGACAGATACCTGCACAAGAACTCTAACCATCACCCAGGACAAAAAAGAAGCACAATAAAAACACTGGTAGACCGGGCAAAACGCATCTGTGAACCCCACTTCTTGGAAGAGGAATTGAAGCACCTAGACTGGGCTCTACAGGCAAATGGTTACTCCAGCTCAGACATCAGAAGGGCTGCCAGACCCAGAAAAACCCAGAGGACTGAAGACAAGCAGCCACCCAAAGGGAAGGTATTTTTACCATATATCAAAGGAGTCACCGACAGAATTGGGAAAGTAGTGAGGAAACACAACCTCCAAATGGTTTACAAACCAACCAAGAAAATCCAACAAATGCTGCACTCAGCGAAGGACAGGAGAGACCCTCTCATAGCTGCAGGAGTTTACCGCATACCATGCAGCTGCAGACAAGTCTACATAGGGACCACCAAACGCAGTGTCCAAACACGAATCAAGGAACATGAGAGACACTGTAGACTGGGCCAGCCAGAAAAATCAGCAGTAGCAGAACACATCATAAACCATCCTGGGCATAAAATGCTGTTTGAAAACACTGAAATTCTGGACCATGCCAATAACTATCAGGTCAGAATGCACAGGGAAGCCATCGAAATCCACAAACACTTGGACAACTTCAACAGGAAAGAAGAAACTCTTAAAGTAAACAAGATATGGCTACAAAATAAGAGATTCAGCACTCAGCAAAGGCAAATGGAAAACCAACCAGGGTCAGGGGCTTTCCCAGAAGACAATAGCAGACAATCTCCCTGATTGCATATCCTTACCTGGAAGCCATGCCATCAACAACAGAACAATATCCATTCAACACAGAACAATACACAGTTTACATGGGAATAGCAGACAATACACTTGACTGCATACCCTGAAATTATGCCATTAACAACAGAATAATACCTATTCAACACAGAACACACAGTTCACCTGGGAACCACTCCTCCCTACCCAGGGTCTCACAGTATATATAGACCCATTCTCTTCCATTCCAGTTTTCTCTGAAGATGCTAGCCACAGATGCTGGCGAAACGTCAGAAAGAAACTCTTCTAGAACATGGCCACACAACCCGAAAAACCCACAAAAACTATGGATGCCGGCCATGAAAGCCTACGACTTCACTTCTCTAAGCATTTATAGGTCCTCCAGCATGATCAACTTCTGGCAGATGTTGAGTTGCACTGGAGGACCTAGAGATTCCTAGAGAGGTGTTATCTTGGGTAAAAAGAATAGGTTTTGTTTTGTTTTTTATTTGTGTTTTTTCCACATTCACAGGGGCCCTTCACCCCAACTCCAGTGAATGTAGAGGGACACCACTGTATTTCCTCAGTCTTGGCCACAAATTTGATTGCTACCCTATTCATTCCTTCCAAAGATGAAGAGCCAGAGAAGGGCAGATGTAACAATACGTACAGCACTCAGAATATAAAGTGCAGGTTATTAACCAATATAATTTTGTTTCTTTAACATATTAGGATGGATTCTAGCATCTAACAGAGATCTGTAATTCTCTGTATTTATCTTATGTAAGGAGGCAATAGATAGGAGACCTCATTACATATAAGCAGTAGCAACCCTGATACAAGTTAAGTGGGACAGAGCCCAAGAAACAAATGGTCATAAAACCAAAATGTCCTCAGCACAGTAAATACATTCTCTGTAGTTTGGGACAGAGGTAATGTGCCTGGCACCATGTTTATGAAAGGAACTAATATGAACAGCTGAATATTTGGATCATGAAAAAATGATGAATGGACTATCTTTTATATCTTGCTGAAAACAGCATAATAAGGAAAACAGAAACTATTAGGAGCACAAGGGCCTCTGAAGAACATTAAATTATCAAACAGCCCCAAACTGTAAAATAAAATACTTTGATATGTAGTCTAATGGTATGCATGTTTACATAGAAGTAAATTCAGTGAGACATGGGCCTTATTCCCAGGTAAATGTGCATAGGCTTGAACCGGCCTGTGAGTAAGTTCAGTGGAATTCAATTGGGCTTCTAAGGAGATATGTATAGAATTGTACTGCAAGTCAACTGTAGTGCATCACATTAATGACATAATCCTGTACATGGGATATATCTACTCCAAAGTGATATTCTTCAAAATGGGCCTGAGGCATACATGTTCCCATCATGGTTCCAACCACATATGCACAGATATCTTCCTGCACAATGCATCCTCATTCAATGGGACAGCTTCTCTTTGTCTAAAGCCACCCCATCTTAGATGTGCAATGCATATTTAACAATAAACTACTTAGCTCATGTTGGCCCATTTCACAAAAGGTTTCATGCCAGACTATCTCATCAATGCCTTGGAGAGATCAACATTTGAAAATGCAGATGGAAAAGTTTTTACACCTGCCACTGGAAATACCTTCCTTCCTGTAAAAGAACATCTATGGGATGAACTATAGGTGTAAGACTCGGAATGTGATTCCGTTTAATAGAGTACTTTATCATGTAGTCAAGGATTGTCAACTGTGGTAGCTTAATGTGGAAGAAGTGTATTGTGGTCTTTCCAACTCTACTCTGAAGGTTTCACAGAGGTATAATACTGGGTATAATGAAGCAAGAGATGTCCCCATGGGTATTACTGCCAACACTGTGATTCATATGCCCAAAGGAGGGAGGATTTAAATGGTAATTAATTAGGATCCTCACCTATTTACATAAATCTTTGTGAAACTTGTATTAAACCATTAAATATGCCATTTTTTCTTATGAATGAAACAGATCTGAAGGGGGGGGATATTATTTTGTTTTGAGAAAATGTGTCACAGTAGGCCCCAATTTAGAAGAGGCATCCCTGTTTTTCTTTGAGAGGGGAAAGAGTTGCCTCTTCTAAAATTCTACCTACTGCTTGTAATTTAAAAAACTTTTGTAAAATGAAAAAATACTGCTACCCAATTAATTGAAGACTTTAAAAAAATAATTGGTTTATAATTGATAAAGCTCATTAATCAGGAAAACATTTAAAATGAGTTATGCTGTGCTAGATTAGTCCAGCACTCTTGCAAAATGACTAATAAGAAGACTATGAGAAGCCCACAAGCAGGACTTGAGTCTGACAGCATTTCCCAACAACTGGCATTCAGAGAGGCCTACTGATTTGGAAACTGAATGTAATATATAGCTACAATTACTAGCAGCTACTCATAGCCTCATCTTCCTTGGATTTGCCCAATCCCCTTTGAAAGGGTGTCCAAATTGGCAATCGTCATCACACCTTGTGGTAATTAATTCCACAGTCTGAGAATGCAGTTGTTGCAGTGAAACAACATTATGTCCCTAAATATGTTTACACAGGGAGGAAAACTGGGAGGAAAGGACATATCACTCCTTCCTGCAATTCTCATTTTATTTTTACAGTATTTTGTACAGTATATTCTGTTTTGTCAGCAAACCATAGATAATTGTCTGTAACTTTAAAAACAATGACTCTTGCAGAACATTAAGGCTAACAAATTTATTGCAACAAGCTTTTGTGGATCACAGCCCACTCACTTTATGAGGTGCATGATAACATGGTCGCCTGAGTGGATATATGATACATATGTGGAGGCTGAAGGGAATGAAAATGATAACTTGGTTATCCATTATAGCCCACATAGTTTTGGTAATGACATTACATAAGGTGGCAGCACAAAAAAGCACATCAGCCTGCCGTGTGAAAATGCCCTTTGGATTAATGAGCTGCCTCTCTAAAATAATAAGCCTCTGTTAAAGATGCTGGAACAAGTTCATCACGTCCAGATAGCAACTGGCAGCTGAGAGAAAACATGCAAAACTGGCTGTTTGCCCTTGTTTTGGCATGCCAAGACTCCCCCCCCCCCCCTCTGCCAAGTCTTGGTGCAGGCTAGTGAATTGATCCCACAAAAGGTCCAGCCTGCTTCTTACTGTTCTGCTGGAAACTGACATGCCATTCTTTGCTTCAAAGCCATTCTCTGATGCAACTAATAAGCTTTCAAGAGGATCAGCTGCACTTGGCGTATCATTGTGACTCCTGGATTACACTCAAAAGCAGTGACATTTTAGACATACTTTTCACCGTATATCACCCCCAGAGCCCCAAGGTAAGTTACATCATACCAGTATCCCTCTGTCGATGAAGCAGATGTGTTCCTGAGCATTACTTCTTTAACAGAAAATTCTGTACCAGAGGCAGAAATAGCCTGGAAAGAATGAGGATAGCTTCCTTCTTGTTCTGTGCCTTCAAATCAACTCCAACTTATGCTGACCCTATCTTAGAGTTTTCTTGGCAAGAATTGTTCAGGGGGGGGGTATTCAATGCTTTCTCCTGAAAGACTGGACTTACCCAACCTCACCCAGGGGGTTTCCAGAGTTGAGCAAGGAGTCAAATCCAAGTTATTCTGAGTCCTAGTCCAACACTTAAACCACAACAGCTCACTGGCTCTCCTGGTAGGTTCCTACACCACAAGAAAGAAAAACACTTCATATTTCGGGGGGGGGGGGGGGATTATTCAAAATAGTATTGGTATGTGATATGAAACAGGTTAGCCTTTCATATGTAAGTAAAAAAAACAACTTAATGTTTAAAATGCCTTTAGAGGCCATTTGAAGGCTTCTTCCAAAATGCATTCAAGGGTGACTTTTTCTTTCATCAGCCTCCACTTATTCGTGGCTCTTTACTTGATCTGTTGTAGGCAGACACTCCTGGCTACAATAGCATAGGCTGGAGTAGACTTCCACTCTTGCCCAGCTCAAGCTTTGGGCTCATTCCCACTATGAGTTAAAGCGATTTGCTGATCGCTTTATATGTGCCTCGTTCATATTGTGAACAGTTTCAGACGCAACTGAGATTGGTCAGAGTCACTTTGAAGCAAGGCAGATGCAAAATAAAAATCACTCAGACACTAATTTTTGGTGATTCTTTTGAAGGAAGAGTGCTCAACAAGTGTGAACGATGGATTTGTATCGCACTGGAGGGGACGTCTCGCCTGCATCCTTCCGAGGTCGCTAAAATGAGTACCCAACTTGTTGGGGGGCAATGAGCTTACAGTTGTAAACCGCTTAGACATCCCATAGTGTGATATGAAGCGGTATATAAATGAAGCTGCTTTGCTTTGCTTTGCTTTGCCAAAGTCCAGCTCCCCAAAGTTGAGGGTGGTGAGCTGGGCTCCCTTGGCCTCACAAGCCCTCACCAGGCAGAGCAGGGCCCCACTTTCAGGGCTTCCAGACCCAGTTTTGGGGCCGCTGTGGTTGTTGGACATACAGCCTGGAGGGAGCACGCCAGGTACAGGACCTCTCCAAGCCCGGCTGCTGCCTTGGAGGAGTCAGGACTGCTCAGCTTCTTGGCCTTGCTGGCTCCTTCAGGAGTCTCTCCAGTCCCTGGAGCCAGGAGGGTGGTGGGGGTGGTGGAGGCACCAGGCACCCCTTCCCTCACCCTACAACAGGACTCAGGAGAACGTGCCAGGCTTTGGAGCTTTGATTTGGACAGGCCCTGCCTTTCTTTTGGGATGTCCTCCCTTTTGTGGGGCCTGGTCCTCCTTTTTAGTAAGGACACCTGGGGTCCCCCTGGGAATGGCCAGTCCCTTGGAGCTCTTTTGCCTCAGAGCAGCTTCTTCTGGCATCTCCTTTATGGACACCCCCTCCAGCTCTGTGCAGCCTTCCAGGCTCGGGGGCACCCCAGGTGTCCTCAACGGCAAGGAGGACCAGACCTCACAAAAGGGAGGACATCCCACAAAAGGCAGGGCCTGACCAAATCAGAAGCTTCCAAGATAATACCTTTGGGGATTCCTGCTGGACAGAAGACTGGAATGGAGGATGTGTCCTCCGGGAAAAGGAGGAGGGCCTGTGGTCACCCTTCTCCCAGGGCTCCATCCAGGCAGGGCGGGCATACCAAGGAGAGCGGGGTCTTCTTCTCTGCCTCTGGAGCGAAAGGGGACCCCTTGGAGCCTGGCAAACCTGGTCACTCCGGCTCTCCCGGCCAAAGCTCTCTGGGGTCCAGTCCAGCCCACGCATAAAGCTGGGGCGCACTAGTGGGAATGACATGGAATAAGGAAACAATTTGCTTCCCTAGTGGGAACTACACATCAGCCTGAATCAAATCTGCGACCCAGTGTCAAGGTGATTCTCAAACCAGTTTAAATGTAAGTGGGAATGAGCCCTGAGTTTACTGCATTGCTTACCCACAGGCACATTGCAGCAACCTCACATGGAATCTCCAGCCCTCCTTCACCATTCTTCCAATGCCAGTGCTGCTAATAAAAACGTCCAGATAGACAGAAGATGAAGAAGAAAAAGGAAGGCTGGATGGTATAAAAAGTGCTTGTTAAATAAAAGAACTCCACTGCTGAATCTGTTGTTCACTGAGATATGCCCATATATACCTTTGTGCTTCAGCTATTTTCTAACTTCAGTCCTGTTTAGCACTGTTGTCATTATGTGCCTTTAAATTGTTTCTGACTTATAGTGACCCTAAGGTGAATCTATCATGGGTTTTCTTGGCAAGTTTGTTTAGAGGGGGTTTGCCATTGCCATCTTCTGAGGCTGAGAGAGTGTGACTTGCCCAAGGTAACCCAGTGGGTTTCATGCCACAGCAGGGATTTGAACCCTGGCCTCCAGAGTCATAGCCCAACACTCAAACCACTATACCATGCTGGCTCGCTGTTGAGCATACACTGGTTAAATTCTTGCGGCAGCTCCTTGATGGCAAGATGTGCTTTACATGAAATGGACTGGATTTTTAGAGTACCTTCTCCTGATTCATGTCTGGCCATAATATGCTACTTTACTTCTTTCTATAATTGTTTCTGACTATGGGAAATTTGGGACAGTATCCTAGCGCAGTCAGAATAAGAAGCCAGAAAAAGAAGAGAGACTTAAAAGGTTGAGCAGTGTAGTGCTTCTCTTGGGAACAGCAACACAGGAAATACAAGTAGGGGAGGATAGAGAGTTTCAATTTGGCTTCACAATGGGGTTGTTCCAATATGGACTTCAAGGCCTCTCCTTTGGTCAAAACTGGTATAAATTCAAGCAGCCTATTTTAGAGTTGGCTCATTCGAAATACCCAGGCCTGTGTAGCTTAGTTTGCATACTGTGCAAAGTGTTTTCTATTATGTAAGTTTTATTTTGATTTTTTTCATTGAAACATTTTTTAAACTTTAAAACATTAAACATTTATCTTGCATGCAGGGCAGTGAGCAGGAGGCTTTGATCTATCTTTAAGTGCTGAATTTGTATGTAGGAAGCAATGGGGAGGTGAAATCAACTAGACTGGCCTTTAATAGAGCCTGAAGTATAATTTCTGTGGATATTTTTGGCTGGAAATCAAAATTAGCCATAGGGAGAAAATGACCAGATAAGGGAGAGTTCTGCTATACTGTTATTGATAGGAAAAAGATTTAAAATGGTTGCTAAACACGCCAAACAAATATTCTGAGAATTGGTGATCCTGCAGAGACTTTATAGAGAATATTTGTGGAAGCAATCTCATTTTGGGTTTGTTCTGAAGTTTTGTTTCTATGACTTTATTCATGGTGGTACTGACAAGAGACTGTACAATTGCTCTAATCTCTCCTTCTCATCCTGTAATTCTGATATGACTGCATGTTGAAGGAGTGCCCCCAGCATTTTAAGAACTATTCACTTTTCATCCTCAAAGTAACATCACATTACTATCTGCATTCTGTGCTGCTTGGAGCCATCCAAAGACATCTGTTTGGCCATTGTTGAAAAAAGAACTGGATGGAATCTCAGGCCTAAATCTGATCTTTAGTCACAACTAGAATAGACTCATTAAATCAATGGGAGATTGGGAAGTCACTTACATACTGTACTTACATAAGTTTAACTGCCTCTGCAGATATATTCTACTTTGGACGATCTAATGGAGTTGGGCTGTGGTTTGACCCATCTCTGCCTAGTACTGGAGGTTGCTTTAAAAATTCATTTGCTACATCTGGACCACACAACCAAAAACTGTAATTAGAGATGTGGTAACCATACGTAGGGATGGAGAAAAAATTAGTCCTGCCTGGTTTTTTTATACAAAATTATTTGCAAGTTGAAATTCCTGCACCTGTGAATGAACTGGAACACTATTAAACTATCATTTTTCAGAATTTTCAGCAGAACAGTTCACAAATAAATGTATGCACAAAAATGTATATAGTAAGGAATATAGGGACAAGGGACGCAGTGGCTTAGCAGTTAAGACGCCAACTCTGATGACTACAAGTGCCGGTACCACTTTGGTGGGAAGGTACCACTTTGGTGGGAACAGCGTTCTATGTACTTAGGTGCTTAGTCATGCTGCCACATGACCACGGAGTCATCTTTGACAACGCTGGCTCCCTCAGCTAAGTAATGGAAATAAGCACTGCCCCCACAGTCAGACACAACTAGACAATCACATCAAAGGGAAAACCTTTACCTTTACCTTTAAAGAATATAAGCATAGAAACACATAGAGAAAATGTTTTAGTATAACATGGTGCTAGATTTAGTATTCAATGACAATTACTCTAATTCAGTTCTAGTCAGGCTTAAAGAAGGTATTTGCATATGACTGGCTGTGGCACACAGGGTTCATGGGGAATGCATAATTTATTGGCAACACAGAGATGGGATGGTGCAGAGATGGCAGAGAGATACACATATCTGCAGGCTGATATACATCAGAATCACTACCAAATGTATTGCCTAGTTCCAGATTGAGGAAGTGGTGTGTAAGGGGAACCTTGTTCACACAGAACGATCTCCTTAGTTGGATATGAACAGTTGTTTTTGCTAAAATTAGGACAGCAGCCTTTGTGCATGCCTTAAAAATATGTGTTTCCTTTATTCGTGGCAACGAAGAACAAAAGGATAAATGTGATCAGCTAGCTTCTGTTTCTTCCCTATGTTGTCATGACTGAATGAAGCATTCTGAAAACCACAAACATAATCTGTAAGGAGCAAAGGAGAGGACATTGTGCAGAGAGGCTATTAACAGTATAGGTGGTCCAGAGAGTATAAACAAATACAAATCACGCTAAGTCCTGCATAGCAAAGAGCATCTGGAAGCTGAAAACATTAGTTCTTGCTCTTTTTTAACAGTTTGGATATGTTTCTCCAACAAGTCTTTCACACCTGTCAGTCACTTAGCCAGAGTTTTGTTCTAGGAGCAACCTGGAACAGAAGAGGCCATGTTTCAGCTCTCGCCAGAAAGACGCTAGCATCCAGTAGACCTAATTATGTGAACATGGCTAAGGGTTTTCATTCATTCTAATTACAGCAACCCCTTCTTCTCTTTCTCTGGAGTTTAAAAGTAGTTTAAATAATTTGGGGGTGGATAAAACAGCTTCTGGAGGAACTGAGGTGACTCAAAGTCCTTGTCATGTATTTGCCATGCACCTGGATCAGCCATCTTTTCTTCAATAAATTGAATAAACTGTTAACTATTTGCCATGAGGTACAATTACCAGAACAATTGAAGCTTCAGTATCGCCTCCCTCCAACCCTTTTTTAACTGTCTGAGCCAATGTGCGAGAATAATGGTCCATGAGTAAATGTACGATCAAGAGATGATACAATGGCTGACAATGCATCAGGCATGTACTCTGTCTGGTCTCATGTGGTCACTGAGTCACTATTCGGAACAAAGATTTATAAACTGCCCAAAAGATTAAAAATTATTTCTATTCATTATAACTATTTAACTTCAGCCTGGTAGACTTTTTAAAGATAGTTATGACCAGCATTTTTTTCCCATTGGGAAACCAAGAATCCACACTGATTTTTCTATCATAGCAAACATGTTGCAGATATGCAAAAGGGTTACTCTTCCTGAGGACTCTGTTTTAGGAAATAACAACAACAACAACAACAACAACAACAACAACAACAACAAATGGTATTATTGTCACTCATGAGAGCTCATGAGAGCTGGCTTTCAGTGTGCCTTCTGAAAATTAAATGTACACATTAAATTCATCGTCTCACTTATGGTGCAAGATTATAGAAAATGAGTTGCTTCCAAAGTAGCAGTTGATCTCACCCATTTAAAAAAAAATTCAGGCCACAGAGGAAGTGGTAAATCCACATCCAAGAATCCTTTGGTGTTTTAAAGTACACTTGCCATGATCACTAGTTGCCTGCCATGCTAATGGAGGATGATGGGAGTTGAAATACAAAACATTCAGAGCATAGACTGGTGAGCATGGGCTAGATTAGTGATTTGCATTTGTCTTGTACAGTGTGTGGAAGCTCTTGGATTATTCTCCAGTAGCAGTGACATCATCGTCATGCTATCTGCAGATGTTGCTGGTTTTTCTGAAGAATATTTTCCTTTGACCACATCTGTAAAAATGTTTCTCAAAAAGTATGAAGTCACTCTCATTCAGTCACTGGAGCACATCATAGATCCCAAATCAATCTTCTATCGTTGCATGTTTAAACCTGAAATGCTGGCATTAAATGGAATTCCTTTTATTATTTGTGTGTGTACTTTGTAGAGTGTAATCCACTTTAAAAACTCAGAAAGACATGATGATGGGATGGGGAGACTGTATAAAGAATAGAGGGTTTTAAAATTAAGCAGTTTTGTGCTAAGAAATATTGTTGTTCTTTCAGCATACTAAAGAACTTGAGCTAATAATGACTTCCATCTGATGGCACTTCTCCTTTATACAAGGCAATAAAGGATCGCCATCTTGCTCTCAGTGTACCAAGTTCATCCTTATCAATCAGTCCTGCTCCCTCTTCCATATCATAGATAACAGAAATCAAAGATACATTATGTATGGTATAGTGGTTTGAGTATTAGACTAGGATTCTAGGAAATTAGGGTTCTAACACCCATTTAGACATTATATACTTTCTTTCTTTTATTACAGCCATTCGGCCAGCATAATTTAGACATTGAAACCCACTGGTGGCCTTGGGCAAGTCAAATTTTCTCAGATGAAGGCAATGGCAAACCTCCTATGAGAAATCTTCCCAAGAAAATCCTATGAGAGAATCACCTGAAAGCACCCAACATACACATGCACACTAGTTAACTATTTGCACAGATGCTCAAAATAACATATAAGCTAGGACCCTGATGGTTAGTCCCAAGTCGACCTATTGAATCAACTGTTGAATGGTGAAACAACATATAAGTAAATCCCAGTGAATCAATAGATCTACTTAATAGGTCTCCAGCTGTTCTGATTTGATAAGGACAGTCTTGATTAACCCTCTGTTGTTCTACTTTTTAAGCTGCTTTCAAAATGTCCCAGTTTCTCTCTGCTCCTCCTGCTGTTCTATTTAGTTAGGAATAGCAATATGTTTTAAGTTATAATTTCTACTTTTTCACGATGTGGCTGAATATTAAATCAACAATACCTTTTTAAAAACCACAAAATATGAGGTTTAGAGATGTCAATGCCATCCAAGCCAAGGTGATGAGAAGGCCACCTTGCCATGAGAGCTACTATCTGCCAAAATTGAGAAGCTAAACAAAGTTTATGGATTACTACACAACTGTTATTGTGTGTCCCTTGTATATCCTTTCTAATATATTCTATGTTGCTCACCAAGAGTGTAATGAGAGATGGACAGACTCAGGGCCTCATCCTAGCAGAAATCTTTTACCCAAACCAGAATGTTTTTGATTTTTTACATATAACGCTACATGTTATCAAGCTGGCTCCAAGCAAGTTCTGAATAATTTTAGTTATTTGGACTTCACTACCAGACATGTCTTCAAAAAGCCACAAGCACAGAAGGGATGGAAAGATTTAAGAAAGCAATACAATTCATCTCTGTGTTAATTGTCAACATTCCCATCCCCACCCACTTCCATTAAGAGCTTTTGTCTCTTCCTAATCATCTCTTACCACACCAATTTTCTTTAGACCCATGATGCCTAGTGTTCATTCTTAGTAAATGGCCTACCTGGTATATTTTGGGGGAAATAAATTATGTTATGTAAAAGCATAAAATAGAGTTCTCTTTGACCAGCCAAATTTTTAATATGGTATCTTATTTCCCTCTTTTTCTTCTTTTTTAATAGAAAAAAGAGACTTCAGTCCCAAATTGACAGCTGCTTCCAACAGCAAAAAAAAATTTTATTAAGTCTTATGCAGTTGCTGTTTTCCTTTTAGTGTTTTACTTGTATTTTGTTTGATTTTAAACATACTCTTGTACAGGCTGTACTATCTGCAAAGAGAAGAACTGTGTTAAAATGTCTAAGTCCAAATAGACACTAGCTACATAATAAATACAAATAAATAGATGAATGAATGAATTGCATCTAACATTCTGAACAATGGTTGTGATATTAAGTGTGTACATCCACACACACACTAGCCTCATATATATGTAATATCCTTAGAACCTGGATGTACATTGATAATGATAAAAAAAAGATTTCGACTGTTTTCAGTGACATATCTCTTGGGAGTGCTCTTCAGAGTTACAGAATCACATCTACTTTTCCCATGAACCTTTTAACAAAACTTAATTCTAAATCCCTTCCTGTTACTCATCCTGTCAAATATCCTCCAGCTGTTCTGATTTGGTAAGGACAATCCTCTATTCCACTTTTTCAGCTGCTTCCAATATGTCCCAGTTTCTCTCTACTCCTCCTGTTGTTCCATTTCATCTGGCTTACTTTCAGTGGTGCACTGTTCAAAGTACAGAAGTCGCGTGCATTCAGTTAACCCAGCCAGTAGAGAGGAAAGGAACAAGCAGAATCTTGTCTTCCCAATAGGCTCAGCAAACTGCTGCAGTCTCTCTTAGCTTCCTCATTAATAACTTTTGCCTTCTTAACCACGTTCTGATGTTACTTGGCTACATTTTCCCTACTTTCATCTGTGAAATGTTGGAAGGTATGCTGTTAGACCCAGCATCACCTTAATACACATGATGTTTGTAACATTAAGGAAAGTTTTATGAGACCATTGGAAGATTTCAGCTCATTAAGCGGTTGCAGACTGTCAAAAATAGTGTGAATTCAGTCCACTTTTAGGGTTAGGGTTAGTGCTAGGGAATCATGGGAATTGTTATTTTTCTGAGACATTGAACCTTCTTTGTCAGAGAACTCTAGTGCCACAATAAAATACAGTCCCCATGATTCCCTAACCTTAACCCTAACCCTAAAAGTGGACTGAATTCACACTATTTCTGACAGTCTGCAACCCCCCCAAGTTGTGCATAAGATTATCAGCCTAAAGAAAAGGAATATTTTTGTATTAGAAACACACATACTGCATTACAAAACTTTGGAATGTAAGTTTCTAGTCGTAAATGAGAACATTGCTTTGAAAGAAGTAGACTGGAAATGTGATCAAGCCTAATGTTCATAAGGATTTTTTAAAAGTTATTCTGACATATTGTAGTGCTAAGTGTTTTGCATTAGCTAATCCTTGGAAGGTAGTCTGAGAGTTCAGCCATCAGTTCAGTTTAACATCATTGCAATGGAGTTAAGAACCAATTACCTATCAAGAGTCTAGAAAAACTTGGAGCCCTGCAGCTAGACATTTGGACAGGCAATATAGCTGATGCAAAGAACTGTCAGAACTGTATTTAGCGAGATCTTATAGCACCTTTGAGACTAAATGAAATGAAGAAGCTGGCTACAAGATCTCTCTATGTACTGTGTATTTAAAGGTGCTACAAGATCTCTCTATATACTGATTCTACAGACTAACACAGCTATATCTTTGAATTCTACCACTGTCAGAACTGTAGTTGAATATAAATATAGCAATCATGTGTTTGTAAACATATGTACTGTACAGGGATATGAAAATAAGCGCACCCTTTTCCATTTATACTGGAGGAGATAGGGTAACCAGGTTTCCCCCTGTATAGCCCCAGTGTATGAAATCTGCCTGTTTCATATAGGTTTTGTATATTTATTGATAACCTCTTCTATGTATAGTTCTGACTGTGGCTAGCAAGCACTGTATCAATCATGAAGAAGCCTCTTGGCTGACATAGAGCAATCGGTTACTTGTGACATCAGGCCAAAGCTGAAAGAGTAGATTTCATAATATTCCTGCTAACTCCCTTTTCTGATTATATGTAGGAGAACTAGCCTCCTACACAATTCTTTCAGGTACCAGTGAAGACTAACCTGCCTTATGGTCCAATGCAACATTTAATTCATTTATTAGTATCCACTATGCATTACAAGCAGGGATGAGGAATATGGGCTTTCCACATGTTGATGACCATGGCTCTCTCAATAAAGGGTTAGCTTTAAAAAAGAAGAAGAAGAAGAAGAAGAAGAAGAAGACAGAAGTAGACTGTTAGGGGAAAGAATTAGGTATAGGCTGTTCTGGATTGCTTGTGGTGCAAGTGTTTTGTAATAGAAAAATATATATATAACAAAACAATTGGGGCAAATGCACATCAAACACCTACAGCAAAAAGGAAATATACCACACTGTTATTCCCAAAGGATAGAAAAGAAAGAAATAACTGACCAACACTCTCCCTGGCCAAAAAATATTAGCACCTAGGAAGGAGGCATTCAGCATGAAGGGCTAGCTGATTCAGCCTACACTACAGACAATGGACGTTTTCACACGGGGCTTTTGGAGGACGCTATCCGGCCTCCGTCCGGCCCCACTCCAGCAAAATGTCAAATTTTTCACACGACGTTGCAGCAAGCCCCGCCCCTTCCGGTGCCATCCCCGGTGCTAGCTTGCTGCGCTTGTTCACATGACGTCGCAGCAAGCCCCGCCCCCTTTAGCTCTAACTCCGGACGCCCACCGGCATAAGCCCCGGAGTTGTAATTCCTTTTTTTAAAAGGAATTAGGTCGCTGCCGCTGGAGCCATTCCGGAGTGAGCGGAAGGCTCCGTTCCGGAATGGCTCCAGGCGGATGGGATGTTTGTGTGTGAAAACGTCCAATGTAACAAGACCATGGTTTTTTTAACCTTGAAAATCCAGATTATAGCAAATGGGGGGGGGTGTTCCCCTCAGCTTTTCTGGACTGTATAAATTCTAAGCTGTAGATCAACATCAAGTAAGCATTTATGAGTTATTTTATTACTGGGAGTCCTCCTACATGATCCCCTTCCAAGATATACCACCAACCCTAATGCTAACACAAGCTTTTAAAAACAAATTGTGTTTTTAAAGTGGCCATGTGGTACAAAACAGCAAGAGAGCAGAAATGTAACCTAACCCCAGAGAGTGACTTCTTCTAGTGCTTTCAGTATAATAACAGGAAAACATCTTTACCTTCTCTTAGGAAATCCTATAACATTTTTGCTGAAAGAAACAGCATGGAAGCTGCCACCTACTAGGCTGCTTTTCATGCCTGACTATAGTTCAACATTATATCCACAAGCAACAAAATAATCCAAAGCAATACTCTTATAGGGGTTTGGTAGAGATTTACTACAAAATTCATAAAAGTTGCCTGTCATTTCAAAGACTGTCTTCAAAACCAGTGTGGAGTTAATAGAAATGTAGGTCATAATGCAGAAAAGAAAAAAATCACAACAGTAACATTTTCTGTGAAAATTGACCTCATAATAACTATATAGTAGCCTAAAATCTTTTGTGATATCCCCCCCCCCCAATGCATTTCTATAGGGGTGTGAATAAGTGATGGAACCCTCCATTAAAGCAACCAAAGCTATGGGTTATATTTAGAGTATTATGCAATGAGAAGTCCCCATAATACATCCTCTTCAGCCACAGCCAGACCTGATTCAAAGGCAGATTCAAATTTAGTCAAGAGGATCAGCACGTGAGTGAGCAATAGTTGAAGACTAAGGACAATATCACACAACCCTATTATAGCACTATTATTCCACTTTAACTGCTATGTTGCCTCCTGTAGAATCCTAGGATATGCAATTTGCAGAGGGGCATTTAGAATACTTACCCAGAGACTTCACTAAACTACATATCCCAGAACTGCACAAGAAGCAGCCATAGCAGTTAAAGGGGAATAATCGCGCTATAGCAGTGTAATGTCATATTGTCCTGATTTTGGAACATTCAGGATCAATTTGGGTCAGGTGCCCTCTGTCCATGGCTTGTTGCACAGCATATTTTGCAATGTCAGGATGGAGGAAAAATGCAAGCCATAGTTTTCTATCCCGCACAGGGTCAAAACTACGGTCTGGGCTAAAGGAGAATTCGTGCTCATTAAACAGAGTGAAGAGGTAAAGGAAAGTGAGAACAGACTTCTGATCCTACAGTAAAATCAGCTCTCTGTATCCACAGATTTTTCATCCATGGATTCAACCATCCACAGCTTGAAAATATTTCCAAAAAAAAAATTCAGAAAAGCAAACCTTGATTTTTCCCTTTTATATAAGGGACACTATTTTACTATACCATTATATACAATGGGACTTGAGCATCCACAGATTTTGATATCCATGGGGATATCAAACCCAAGAACCAAACCCAGCAGATACCAAGGGCCCAGCAGACTGTACCAATTTTTAGTTTGCTTTTATGTCTGATATAAGCCATGACCACCTTCAAGTAATCAATCCCAATTTCACAGGGTCCTTTCTCCTTAATTTCCTTTGCTTTTGAGAAGAGTCATTTCAAGTTTCTCTTTCTCCAGATGAAGAATGAAATCACCATATGACTCACTAGCATTTAGCCGCTGACATAAAATATTACCTTTTTACATTACCACTTAAACACTAGCTATTCTAAGATTTAACAGAGATGTAAACTTGAAGAAGGAAACTATTACCAAGCAAGCCTTGTTAAAGACAGGTCTAAATCAGTTTTCCTGAATAAAAATATGAACTATAACTACAGTGTAACTAATTCTGTCGGGGAAATTCTTTACTTCCGGATGAGATGGTGAACATGCCATTAGGAAGGGTGTGTCTATGTGATCATTCTCCCAAAATACAGCATTCAGGCAATTGCCATGGAGACTATTGAAGTGTGATCTAATCCAACCAGCTGTTTGTACCATTGTTGAGAGCAGCTCACCTGGAGTCAATTGTCACCATTTTAAAAACACCAAAAGAAAAAAAAAAAGGAAGATAGTTGTACTAAACACAATTCCTGTGTAAAGGCCATAACCACGGTATGGAATGACCTGAATCAAAACTTCAGCTGTGTAAACTGTTTTAATTCTGGACAAAGCATATAGTAAGGACTGAAATGTGATTCCCCCACCCTTCACCACATATTCCTTCTTTTAAACTTTTAGATTTCTAGATTCAGATTTCCTGAGTTGGGCCGATGTGTAATATAAATAGATTAAAAGCTCTACAGAGGGAGCTGAGGTGCCTTTTGCTCACATGCATATTCATGAAGTCATGTTTATATTTCTGTCTTTCCCACTAACTCCATAGTTTCCCTGGTCTGTTTTGTAAACCAGCAAATTACCTGTTCATCTGGTAGAGGTTGCACTCCAGAGTCCCTCTAATACTGGATCTATCTGCTTTAAATACAGCTTTCCAAATCTCCTTCCCAGGAGTAAACATTTTTTTATTCAGATCCAAGATCAAAATGACATAATGGGACTGGACAGATTTCAAGGACTTCCACTGTTAAATTACAACATGGATCTGCCGAATCTCTGCCTAGAACACAGTTGCAGAAAAACAGCAAACCACCCCCTCCACCCCATTATGAACAGGCCTTCAATTTGAAATATAAATCCCTTATACCACAGACTGGTGTTGCACGTAATCATTATGTTCATATTTCCAAATCAAGCTGTGGATGTCTTCCTCTAATTAGACTTTTGGGGATGGCTTGGAGCCAAACTGATACATTTCTAATAGTTTACATTTTCCATTAATCATTACTGGTTTCCTACACAAGGAGCCTGAGGCATGACTTCCATCTCTTTCCCCTGTTTCTGATTTGTTGCATTCAATGCTGTTTCATTTTTTTCCCCTGTCAGCTATTGGATGGCTGCTATATCAGGGCCTAAAAGAGGTCATGATTGTTTAATTCCCATTAAAACAAACAATTGGTGCCATCCTGAATTAACAGATTAATAGGAAAGATAATGAAGAAAGTGGCTCCATGCTAAAATAAGAGAAAGCACCCTCCCTTTTTTCTTTCTTCTGTAGCTTTTTAAGATAATGGCCTCTAAGACTTAACAATAAAAAAGGATACAACCGTTATGGCATATGTATACACACACACACACACATACACAAATATACACACAGAGCCTCCACACAAGGTTATCTTTTCAGTAGACATAACAAAGATTGTTTTTACTCATAATCATTTAGAGAAAGACAAAGACAAACATGTTTTGTGAGGGAGCGTCCACATTAGATGTTTATTCTAGAACCACCATTCTTTGTTAACTCATGATATCAGTCACAATTTAGGTCTGCCCAACATTGCAGTTGAACAGTCGACCCTGATTTTTTTTTCTTCTGTACCTTAAATATGCCTAGCATTGTCTGGGCTGTTAAACTAGTAGAGCCTCTGTTTCATGTATTTTTCTTTTGTAGTTTTTATAGAGATGAGAGATTAAGATTAATTACACCCCTTGTGAATAAATTCCATGGAAGATTGCCTAAATAATATTTATTTCATCTGCTAGTAGACATTAATAAACATGTAACAGAAATTGTTGAAAAGTTCTTTTTCTCTGCTGTTAAGATTTATAAATGGGATGTGATGGCTTAGTGGTTAAGACGCCAGTTCTGATGATTGGAAGATCGGAAGGTTGGCAGTTCAAGGCCCAGGTGCTGCATGATGGGGTGAACTCCTGTCACTAGTCCCACCTTCTGCCAACCTAGTAATTCAAAAGCAGGGGTAGGCAACCTTTCCCCTGTAAGGGCCAAGGGACTTCAGCTCCCAGAATCCCAGGAGCTATTGGCCAATACAGAACTATTGGCCAACATGGCTGAGGCTTCTGGGAGCTGAAGTCCCTCGGCCCTTAAAGGGAAAAGGTTGCCTAACCCTGTTCAAAAGCATGCAAGTACAAGTAGATAAATAGATACCACTTCAGTGGGAAGGTAACAACATTTGGTGCAGCCATGCTGGCCATATGACCATCAGAGCAGTCCTCAGACAACATTGGCTCTTTGGCTTAGAAATGGAGATGAGCACCATCCTTACAGTCAGTTACGACTAGATGTTCATGTCAATGGACTACCTTTACCTTTACCTTTAAGATTTATAAATAACAATTATTCAGACACATGTGCAACATTTGAGGTTTGTCTCTCCTTTCTAACTATTAGTTGTTGTTGTTAATTGCCTTCAAGTTGACCTTGACCCATGGCAATCCTATGTACGAAAGACCTCCAAGTCATTCCATCCTCAAACTCCCTGCTCAGCTTCTGCGGACTCAGGGCCATGGCTGCCTACCATCTGGAGTGCAGTCTTTTTCTTTTCCTATTGTCCTCTACTTTACCAAGCATTATAGTCTTTTCTGGTGAGCCCTTATTCTCATGATATGGCCAAAGTACAGCAACCTTGGCTTCCAAACAGCTCAGGCCTGATCTGCTCTAGGACCCATCCATTGGTTGTTTTAGCAGTCCATGGTATTCTCAGAATTCTTCAGCACCACATCCCAAATGAATTGATTCTTTTCCTATCAGCTTTCTTCACTGTCCAGCTTTCGCAACCATACATAGAAATGGGGGGAAATGGCATTCAAAATTAAACACACTTATAAAATGAGGTACCCATGTACATTGTTACTCCCTTGCCCACACAACAACATTATATCCATCAGCAGGTGAAGAACAATATAGAATGTACACATTTAAAAAACATAATTCATGCTTTTTGTATGATACCTAGCCTTGATCTAGGAGTTAGACTGGGAGACCATCCAGATATGCCCCTTACTCTTATAATTTTCCCTATCCTTCATTAACCATGCTGATTTAATACTGCACTCTAATACCCCAAATCTAATGTATGCTTATTCAGAAATATTGTTTTGTTACCCCTGAGACTGAGACTATGGCTATGAATATGGCAGTGGCAAACCTCTTCTCCATAAAACTTGTTAAGAAAACCCATGTCAGGATCACCATAAGTTAGGAACTGATGTGAAGCCAGTGTTTGTTATCTTATTTATTAAGCCATGTTTACACCATTCTCCATCCTAACAGGATGGTCTGAAGATATAAATTATATATATATATATATATATATAAGAATAAAACACAACTAAAACAATAATTACCGTGCCCAAAGGGTGCTCAACAATGGCTCCTTTTCAACTTGGAAAGAAGTGACCAGTGGGGTGCCACAGGGCTCTGTCCTGGGCCCAGTGCTATTCAATATCTTTATTAATGACTTGGATGATGGTATTGGGGGCATAGTTATCAAATTTGCAGACGACACCAAATTAGGAGGAGTAGCTAATACCCCAGAGGACAGGATCAAAATTCAAAATGACTTGAACAGACTAGAAAGTTGGGCCAAAGCTAATAAAATGAAATTCAACACGGAGAAATGTAAGGTACTGCACTTAGGGCAGAAAAACGAAAAGTACAGATATACGATGGGGGACACCTGGCTGAATGAGACTACGTGTGAAAGGGATCTAGGAATCCAGGTGGACCACAAGTTGAACATGAGTCAACAGTGCGATGCAGCAGCTAAAAAGGCCAATGCAATTTTAGGCTGCATCAGTAGAAGTATAGTGTCTAGATCAAGAGAAGTAATAGTGCCACTCTATTCTGCTTTGGTCCGGCCTCACCTGGAATACTGTGTCCAGTTCTGGGCACCACAATTCAAAAAGGATGTGGAGAAACTGGAGCATGTCCAAAGGAGGGCAACTAAAATGGTGAAGGGTCTGGAAACCAAGCCCTATGAGGAATGACTTAGGGAGCTGGGGATGTTTAGCCTGGAGAAGAGAAGGCTGAGAGGTGATATGATAGCCGTGTTTAAATATTTGAAGGGATGTCATATCGAGGAGGGAACAAGCTTCTTTTCTGCTGCTCCAGAGACTAGGACCCGAAACAATGGATGCAAGCTGCAAGAAAAGAGATTCCACCTCAACATTAGGAGGAACTTCCTGACAGTAAGGGCGGTTCGACAGTGGAACACACTCCCTCAGAGAGTGGTGGAGTCTCCTTCCTTGGACGTCTTTAAGCAGAGGCTGGATGGCCATCTGTCAGGGATGCTTTGATTGGGAGTTCCTGCATGGCAGGGGGTTGGACTGGATGGCCCTTGTGGTCTCTTCCAACTCTATGATTCTATGATTCTATGATTTTTCATAAATACAAAGAAAAGAAGCACTAGCTTAAAATGCCTTGAAAAGTAAGGCATTTTATAAGGTCTGAGCTGATGCACACACACTTACAGGTGGACATAGACATAAAGAGAGAGAGAGGCTGTGATGGACAGCTCCATGAGTCCACTGTGGCCCAACTCTCCCTGACCAGGAACAGCTGAAGCGGGCAAATCAACCAAAGGCAATCCAGCCACTGAGCCTATAATTTAATCCCAAGACACAGTGCTGGATGAAGATAGTTGCTAGCAGCCTCAAGTTCGCTTTTTAATGGAAAGATAATAAATAAAATAAAAGTATTCCTCATCCACACACCTGCTTCTTCAGAGGGAGTGCAACCTCATCTAAGACAAACCACAAACCCAGTTCCTCCAACATGTGAACCACCTAAATTGTAATTAAAACACTGAAACAAATGGCATCTGTCAGGATTCAACTTTGATATTTTGGTTGTCATCTGGCTCAATGGTTCCCAAATTTTGTTTCTCCAGATATTTTGGACATCAGCTCCCAGAAGCCACAGCCTAGCCAATACTCAGGAATCCTGGGAGGTGAAAGTTTGGGAACCACTAATGCTCATAATTGACTGTGGACACAAATGCAGCATCTACGCAACTTCATCTGCCTGAAATGGCAAGACAAAATATTGTCAGGTGTCACCAACATATTCATGGCATCTCTCTCCATATCCCCAACAGCTTCATATAGATTTTTATAGACATGCAGGATTATATGGATTCCTACAGAACACCTCAGTTCAGGGGCCATGGGGTCAAGCAAAGACCTTCCAGTGCCATTTTCTGCAAGAGACCTTGCAGACTGGGATGGAACATCTGCATCTCTTGGGTCTCTTTTCCCCAGCCAATGTGTGAAAGGCTCTTACTAATATTATTTTGACAAAATGCTGGAGAAAGATTATAATTTAGGGCTAGTCTTTTTTTGTTCTTGTTGTTTTGGAACAACAAACCAAAAGATAGTCTACATGTCTAAAATACTCCTCATTCCAGTCAAACAGAATGTGATCTGACCATATGCGATTCACATGTGCAGACTTGGGGGGGGGGGATAAACTCTGTCGGAAGGGGCTTCGCGTTTTTTACCAGCATATCCACAGAAATGCTCAGAAATGTGCATTATCACACATGTAGATGTCTGTCTGTTTTGTAATGCATTCAGATGACTGTGAATTTTTGGCAGTGAAAGGATGAATAGATGCAAATTGATGTGAATTTGCAAAGGAAAGTAAATACAATTCATCATCAATGCAAATGTGCAAAAATGCACACCAGTTCACCCAGCATACTTGTGTGTAGACTAGCGATTACTTGGCCAGTGTCATGGAGGCAGCAAGGGCAGCCAAGGTAAACTTGGGATTATTTCATTTAAAAAAAAAATTAGAATGGACTCTTAAAAAGTTAAAGCCACTTTGTGAATCCAACACTCAGTATTCTTCAGTATCTGTTCAGGCAGCACTATAGTATGGTTATGATGTAATATATATGGAATGGGATGAAGTAGTCCAGTTCAATAAAATTACAAAGGCGGTTAAGCATTTCATTCCACTCTTATCTGAATGCCTTTCATCTGAATTCTTATCAGGACAGAGGAACAGTGTATGATCTGATCTCAGTGCCAAGTGACCTAGCAATTATTTTCAAAAGACCTCAACATTTGCAACTAAGGACTACATTTTCAGAAGAGGCCAATTCCCCTTTTAATCCTGTGTGCTGACTTTGAGCTCTTTGGGATGTGTGAATCATTGTGAGCTTATGAAAACATAACAAAAGCAGACCAGGCTGAACTCCAGAGGTGCTGAGCCCTCATAGCAGGAGCTTATGTAACTTGACAAACTCCTGCCTCAATGGAAACTCATCCTCAGCTCCAGTGGAACTACAGTATGTCATAACTTAACCAACATAAAACTGATCATGGTACTGCAAATCCTGCAGTAAATGCTTTTGAAATCAAATATCAAATTCAGAGTATTAGCTAAAGCCCTCCCCTGGGGGGAATCATGTGGCCCTCCAGATATTGATGGAATTATTGTTGTTGTTGTTGTTGTTGTTGTTGTTGTTGTTGTTGTTATCCTGCTTTTTTACAAAGAACTCAAAGCTTGTTTATTTGTTAGTATATTATTTATTACTTTTATTTCTTGGTGGAAATGGGTGAAAGCTGTATAGAATAGCTGATCCTAAGGGGAGCAAGTCTGTCAAATTTCATAGGAACAGACATAGAGAAGATTATTCACTTCCCCTTAAACCAGGACAGGCAACGGTATGGGAAGGGGGGCATATGGGGGGCATAGATTCCACTAGACCTTTAACATTCCTGCTCGTTGGAGAGAAAAGTGTCAAAGAGCATTGAAAACTGGCATCAGTCCTGTAATAAAGTATCAAAGAGCATTGAAAAGTATCAAAGAGCATTGAAAACTGGCATCAGTCCTGTAATAAAGAACTTCCAAAATCCTTTCCTCAAAGCACCAGGGTCCTATGCTGGCAGAAAGGCAGGATTTATATTAGTAAAATCATTCACTGGCCTATATCCAATTACATACTACCCCCAAATAAAGAATATCTGTTGAATCAATCACAAGTGCTCACTTACCAAATTCCCATTGATTCAGTGGGTCTATTCTAGTTGAGATAAGAAAAAAATCAACTCATTTGAGGTGTGATGCTGGAAAAGAGTGCTAAGGATACCATGGATAACCAAAAAGACAAACAAACGGGTCCTAGAACAGATCAAGCATGGACACACCTGGAATTTAAGATGATCAAATTGAAGCTGTCATAATTTGGCTATATCATGAGAAGGCATGACTCATTAGAAAAGACGATAATGCTGGGAAAGGTAGAGGACAGCAGAAAGAGAGGAAGACAGCAGGATTTATCCCTATTTCAAACTACTAGATGGGCAAAGAAATACACTTTCTCAGTAAAAAATACAGAGCTGTTTCTGGGGAATGAATTATCTCCAGAAGTTTTGCTTTGGCTTAGATCTTGAGCAACAAAATAAGCAACAAGCCTCTTGCTACATAGAATGATATTTTGGAAGGGCCTTGATTAAGATTCACTTTCACTTCTATCTGAATGAAGTTGCCTAAAATGTTGGTCTATGTCGTTTTCAGATTGCTGTCCTTCAGATAGTTTAAAGTGATTCTGTGAGTAAAGAAAATCATGGCCTGGGCAAATAGAGCCAGAGAGAATTATTTTCCTCTTGATCTTAGGGGTTTATCACACAGGGGACAATTGGAAGTATAAACGGCAATTAACCCATCAAAATTGCATTCGCAATTAAGATTTTCACACTATGTCACGTTCAAAGCATGATTATCTGGTGGAATATCCCGTGATCACACAATTGTGCTAATAGTTTTCACATGATGTCATGATGAAACGCAATTCAAGTGCCATTATCCCATGAATAATCAGGCAATAAACAGCCACAAATCATTCATGGGATTTTCCTG
This sequence comes from Phrynosoma blainvillii, assembly GCA_026167975.1. NCBI lineage: Eukaryota > Metazoa > Chordata > Lepidosauria > Squamata > Phrynosomatidae > Phrynosoma > Phrynosoma blainvillii. The sequence continues at coordinate 276,651,478 of JANUYF010000002.1, read as the reverse complement.
TGGATGGTTTTTTGCTGTTTATTGCCTGGTTATTCCCTGGTTAATCACAGGATAATGACTCTTCTGTGTGAAAATGTTAATCGCATTTTAATCGTGTTTTAATCTCAATTGCGAGATTTTGATGGGTTATTCTTTAAACTACCAATTTTCCACTGTGTGATAGACTCCTTAGGGACAAACCCAAACATTGCATACTGATGCTTGTAACTTTGTACTGACCTTTTAAAATAACTGAAATAAAACCACAGTCTCTGAAAACTCAAGTGAAAATTTTGAGTTTAATCCTTTTCCATGCCAGTCATTTATCACTTCAAATGCCCCAAAGTTTCATTCTCCTCTTCCTCCGTAAAGGATGCAGAATCCTTCCTTCCCTCTCCACTGTTCTTCCCATGGAAGCTTCTCATTGAAAACAACTATCTGTGTTCTCATTACTAATTTTGTCCAATTTCTTTAGCCAGTTTGACATACCTTTATCCTGTTCTTCCTCCAAAGTGCTCAGTCCTGTGTTCAACAATGATGGAAGGAAAGGTAGACTAAGGGGTGTTGCAGACTGCCAGAAATAGTGCAAATTAAGTCCACTTTTAGGGTTAGGGTTAGTGCTAGGGAATCATGGGAATTGTTTTTTTTTCCCTGAGACATTGAGCCTTCTCTGTCAGAGAGCTCTGGTGCCACAATAAAATACAGTTCCCATGATTCCCTAACCCTAACCATAAAAGTGGACTCAATTTGCACTATTTCTGGCAGTCTGCAACCCCCCTAAAAGACAATGGCATGTTGATGAGTTTCATAGCTGCACAGGAATTTGAACCTGGGTTTGCTCAGATCTCTGGGCTAAGTGAGACAGGAGAGATGGGTAAAAATTTCCTTAGTTTTAGGTTTGATTTGGGTTTGATGTGAAGCAACCACAAGAGGGTAACTGTCTGAATGGTATGCAGAGAGATCTTGTAGCACCTTTGAGACTAACTGAAAGAAAGAAGTTGGCAACATGAGCTTTCATAGACTAAAGTCTACTTCCTCAGATGAATTTGGTGGAGTGGAAGCCAGGGATGGGCCTTTATATGCCATTGGTGTATGGGAATATCAATTCAAATTCAAAATCCTTTGTGTATGGAAATGAAGGTCCAAAATACTGCAGAAATAATCCAGTTTGAAACCACTTACACTGCCCTGGATCAATGCTAGGGTATTCTGGGAACTGTAGTTTTGTGAGACATTTAGCCTTCTCTATCAAAGAGCTCTGGTGCCACGATAAATTATAATTTCCAGATTCCCTAGCACTGAGCCAGGGCAGTGAAAGTAGTTTCAAACTGGATTGTTTCTGCAGTGTGTTTTGGACCAAAGTGGCAAGTCCAGTTTTAACAATGGTCATTTCTGAACAAAGGCATTGGGAACTAGCCTTTGTGTGTGGAAATGAAGTGGCAAGTCCAGTTTGGCACTGTAAACTAGCCTGTAAGTGAAGAGACTACATGACTGTAGGATGCCACCATGAGAATGGGGTCAGATAGTGTTGAAATGTGTATAGTGTGTCAAGAAGCTGTTATCTTTGATCAATCCATTGCTAAGAGACCAAGGGGGGTTGCAGACTGCCAGAAATAGTGTGAATTCAGTCCACTTTTAGGGTTAGGGTTAGAGTTAGGGAACCATGGGAACTGTATTTTATTGTGGCATCAGAGTTGTCTGACAGAGAAGGCTCAATGTCTCAGAAAAATAACAGTTCCCATGATTCCCTAGCACTAACCCTAATCCTAAAAGTGGACTGAATTCACACTATTTCTGGCAGTCTGCAACCCCCCCCCCCAAGTCTGCTGTTTCTCTTTCTAATCTGCCTTTGTAGTTCTTTTGTTCAAGGACCAATGTTCTGAAGTCTGAGATGGAATGCCCAGGGAGACTGAAATGTTCTGCCACTGGTTTTTGAGTATTTCCATTCCTGATGTCTGATTTATGTCTGGCCTGTTTTCCCAATGTAGAGTTCTGACAGGCATTGATGACATAGTATGACATAAATCACATTGGAGGATGAACATGTGAAAGTCCCCCTAATATTGTGAGTAAGGTCATTAGGTCCTGTGATGACATTTCCAGGATAAATGTGTGAGCAGAGTTGGCATCTTGGTTTGTTCTGCTCTAAGTAAGTACCTGTTTGAGGTTTGGAGGCTGTTTGGAGGCAAGTAAAGTCTGCCACCAAGAGTTCTTGAAGAGTGGCAGTATTGTCCAGAATGGGTTGTACATTCTGAATGGTGAACGAGAAACTACTCAACTCCTTCATCTACCAGCTAAATTTGTTGTAAAAAAAAAAAAAGTAACCTCTGGATGGGCTTCAGGTTAATGTTATGGTTTTGTATATGAAAACCAAATAAAGAGGAAAAATCTACTGGGGAATTAAAACTTTTTTCCCCAAGGGTAGAAATAAAGAGTGAAGCTGCCCTCCCCCTGTTAATCTACCAATGAAACTAGTGCTCCATGGAACTGTTTTTCATTAAAAGTCATAAAACTGTTACACATGGCTTCTGTGTAGAGCCTAACTCAATACTCTATCTCAGCAACTGCCAGCTGCTGGGTATCCAGATGGTGTACCCCCAGAATCTTTGACTGTTGGCTGGAGCTTTTCTCGGAATTAAAGTCCACCTGTATCTAGAGACACAAGATTGAGACCCACCTTTTTAGCTCATGCATATTGTTAATGTTTGCATTAAGCTAATGTTTATGAACTGATCACATTCTGTTCAACTGGAATGAGGAATATTTTAATCATGTAGACTAGCCCTTAACTAGTGTACGCCTGGTAGGGTGCACCTAAGGCCTTAGTGGCTGCAGTTTGTGATGCAGTCACCTATATTCTCAAATGATAAGCTCTTGGCCATGGACCATCTGTTTTCTGAGGAATTCCCATCTTGTTCTTGATTGAGCTGATCAAGGCATTTGCCTCCACAAACTACTTAAGCACTGTACAGGGTCCTTGCTTAATGCAAGCTAGACTGACTAGAGGCATATCTCAAAAGTTCACTCACTTTCATACACACACACACACACACACACACACACACACACCCTGGTTGTCAGCTATCTTGAACTGTAGCACTGACTACCCTTGCTCCAACTCTGGTGTAACTTTGTTTATGCTAAGGCTTGCATGATTGCATTTAAAAGGTGGGGTGATATTATCGGTGGATCATTTTAGAAAGCTGAGAGGACTGAATGGTGGTTGCTTATTAATGCAAAGCATATGATCTACCACAAATGAAGGTCATTTTCACAGTTGTCTAAACTTTACTGGACAAACTTCAACCAGGTTGTGAAAACTGTCTTGATTATACAGTTGTCCTTCCATTTTTGCGGAGGATCCATTCCAGACCACCACCACCTCCGCAAAAATGGAAATCCACAAATATTCAAGCCCCATAGGCTTGAATGGCCGCACACTCCCGCAGATGCGCACCATTTTAACCCTCCCCACTTGCCGGGCTGTGAAGGACCAAAACCGTGGACCCAAAGTCTGCAAAAACGGAGGGACGAGTGTATAGCTGAAAAAATACAAGTCATGAATAAATTACATAAATTAATTTAAAATATATTTTAAAAAAGAAAAAATGCAAGTCATTAATATATACAACAAAATACAAACTAAGCTCATGTAGATTCTACATACTTTACAGTGTAGAGAATTGCCCTTGTAGAAAAATGGCAGCAATATAATCAGAATGTTTCCCTTCAGTAGTTTAAACATTCCCATGATAGACAGTAATAGCTATTATAATAACTGTTAAGGAAATCAAGCAGGAAATCAGTCAGCAGAATATGAACTACTCAGTAAAATATTACTGAAATCAGTACAAGGTCAAACCTAAACAAGGACTGAGATACCAAAATGTTCAACACACTGGCACTGAATTGTATTTTTGAAACAGAATAAAATATTCATCTTCTTTAGAAGGTATTCAAACCTTCTTTAAAAAGGGCAGGGTCTAGAGAACCAAAGACTGAAAAAGCATTCAGCAGAAACAAGTTGGCTACTAGTACTGGTTGCTATTGCTGGAAAAAAAATCACTAAATATAACCACATTAGGAAGGGAAATCAATGAAGCAGCCAACAACCGAGAAGGATATATTTCAGGAGCATGTGAGCCAGAGTACAGAACTTCATGTTTTATTTACAAAATGCTCAGAAATCAAAGAAAAAAACTAATTCAGAAAAATACTACTATAAGAAATGATTTGAATCTTCACTTTGGGAATATATCTGGTATGATGACAAGCCTACTGGCTGCTACTAATCTAGTAGGAACTGAGCACCACCTGGTGTCTCTCTTGTTACCACCATCAACCAAAACAATTTACCTACTCTTCCATACTTGTAATAAATTGTGTTTACAGCACTAGACATAGATTGGTTTTATTTTCCACATATTCATGTGGACATTCATTCAAAAATTCAAGTATTTAATTACACTTGTCCCTCCATTTTCGTTGACTTCGGGTCCACGGTTTCGGTCCTTTGCAGACCAGCAAGTGGAGAGGGTTAAAATGGTGCACATGGCCATTCAAGTCTATGGGCTTGAATATTTGAAGATTTCCATTTTCGCGTGGGGGTGGTGGGGGTGGGGGTTCTGGAACAGATCCCTTGTGAAAATGGAGGGACGACTGTATATAGAGTCATAGAATCATAGAAGAGACCTTAAGGGCCATCAAACCCAACTCCCTGCCATGCAGGAATACACAATCAAAGCACATCCAGCCTCTGTTTAAAAACCTCCAAAGAAGGAGAGGAGACTCCACTCCTCTCTGAGGCAGCGTATTCAACTGCAGAACAGCTCTTGCCATCAGGAAGTTCTTCCTAATGTTTAGGTGGAATCTCTTTTCCTCTAGCTTCCATCCATTGTTCTGGGTCCTATTCTCTGGAGCAGCAGAAGACAATCTTGTTCCATCTTCAATATGACACCCATTCAAATATTTAAATGGCTATCATATCACTTAACTTTCACTTCTCCAGACTAAACATACTCATGTCCCTAAGGTACTCCTCATAGGGCATGGTTTCCAGACCTATAGCACCAACTAATTTGAGACAGCATAAGCTATAGGGCCTTTGCAGACTGCCAGAAATAGTGCAAATTGAGTCCACTTTAAGGGTTAGGGTTAGTGCTAGGGAATCATGGGAATTGTGTTTTTTTTCTGAGACATTGAGCCTTCTCTGTCAGAGAGCTCTAGTGCCACAATAAAATACAGTTTCCATGATTCCCTAACCCTAACCCTAACCCTTAAAGTGGACTCAATTTGCACTATATCTGGCAGTCTGCAAAGGCCTATAGTCCACTTTAGTAGATCTAGGAACAGAACAACAATTGATTATTTTGAATACAGACTCATGGTATGCTAGCTGGGATGGATGTAATTGTTACTAGAAGATTATTCTGTGAAGTGTAACATCATAGTGGAAACTGTCTGCAAGACATATTTATGTATTAAAATATTTGTACCCCACCCTATATCTGGACATCTCCGGGTGGCTTACAAACAGCATTAAAATAGGTTAAAAGAGTAAGAAAGTATAAATAAACTAAAATAATGTTAAATATTATAATTGAGTTAAAAACAAATTTTAAAAATGTTAAATGTTTTTAAAATTATAAATAACAGTTTGGGGCTGAATTAATAAGGTCCAAAGGCTTTGTGAACAGCCAAGTTTAAATGTGGTGCCTAAATGACACGAGTGTTGGTGCCAATTGGGCCTCCAGAGTTGAGCACTACACAGTTTGGGTGCCATGGCTGAAAAGGCCCTTTCCCATTGCCCGACATAGTGATGCACATGAAGGAAGGCCCCTCCAGCAGATCCTAATCCTGAGGCAGGCACATATGGGGAAAGGTGCTCCCTCAAGTCAGGGGCATCATTGGGGAAGTGACACCCTATGTGGGGGTGCACAATTGCTCCCTGAACATCTGCCTTTGGACAGAAATGGGCTGTGGTGTTTGCTGAAGAGACAACATGAGTGGCATGAGACTCAGTGGGAAGAGAAAGAAGAGACCCCAGCTTTAAAAAAAAATTAATTAAAAAATAAATTTTCTTTAAAACATCACATCTTACAAAATGTTCACTTGTTCACTCATTTTCATTTTCATTTTCAACCACATGAAACAACGTACATATAAATACATTTAGTCTGAGTGTATAATATTGTAATTTAAAGGTATAATTTTAATTTTGCTAATTGTTTATGTCACAATTATTGCCATTACATTCAGTGATATAGAAGAATTACAAAAAATCATTACTAAGGATTCTGTATGATGTGGGATGGGAGGAGGTCAAAGGGGGAGGGTGTGACACCGTGATTTTGCGCACCGGATGGCTCCATCCCTAGTGAGGCCACTGCCTCAAATACAGAGGTCCCAAGCCATGTCATTACATGCATCTTGAATTCAGACTGGAAACGTATTGGCAGTCAGTGCAGTTCTTTGAGATTACATGCTGTCGATATGATATTCTAGTCATCAGTCAAGCTGCTGAATTTTGCACTAGCTTCAGCTCCTGAGTCTTCAAGGGCAGCCTCACATACAGTGCATTACAGTAGTCTAATCAGGAGATTACTAGGGCATGGGCTAATGTGGCTAGGTTATCTCTATCCAGGACGATAGGTGGCACACCAGTTGAAGCTGATCCAAGCCCTCTGAGCCAGAGTCTACTTGGACCTCCAGTAACAGGGATGGATCTGGATTTAGGAGCACTCCCAACCTATGCACTTGCTTCTTCACGGGGAGTGCAACTTCATCCATAAAAGGCTGTTAACCTAATTCCCACACCCAAGAACCACCAATGCACAGAGCCTCCATCTTATCTGGAAGTAGCTTCCAAAAGGATTGGGCAGCTTTCTTTTCCCAGTTGGCTGCACTGCAATGATGAAAACTGTAATCCTGTCTATAAAACTGCTCATGGAGTTTGCTGCCTATGTGGATTTTTCCTGTCAGTAACACAGGCTTGTGTTAACTGTGTCAATAGGAGTTAAAAGGTACGAACATGCATAGATACATATAACAAGAGTTATATATAACAAGAGTTGGATGCATTGTGCATGTATATTTTATGTAGTTGTTGCAGTAAGTTTAAGGACTGGGATGGACAGAAGAGTGTTAGCAGATATAGAATGGAATCAGCAGGACAAGGTATATTCTTTGTTAGGGTAGATGGCCAAAGATGACAGAAATTGTCAAAGGAATACCTGTGCTAAGCCTGTATATTTGTAAATAAACTCAGGGTGAATCTACACTGTAAAACTAGTGCAGTTTCACACCACTTTAAGTGTGATAGCTCCATCTTATGGAATTCTAGGACTTGTAGTTTTACAAGATCTTTCTCCTTCTCTGCCAGAGTGCTGGGGCTTGAAATCCCAGAACTCTGTAGGCTGGAGCCATGGCAGTTAAAGGTGTATAAAAATGTACTATTTCTACAGTGTAGATGCACTCTCAAGAGCCACTGTGGCATAGTGGTTTGAGCGCTGGACTTTGACTCTGGAGACCAGGGTTCAAATCGCAGCTCAGCCATATAAACCTACTGAGTGACCTTGAGCAAGTCACACTCTCTCAGTCTCAGAGGATGGCAATGGCAAACATCCTCTGAAGAAACTTGCCAAGAAAACCACATGACAGGAGTTGCTATAAGTCAGAAATGACTTGAAAGCACACAACAACAAAGATGCACCCTCAGACATTCTAAAATGCCATAAGCTTCTAGTGAGTGCTCCACCATTTGATTAAGTAGTGCCACACTCTTAGAATGCACCACCACAGAAAGGCGTAGGATGAGTGTAACAATATGTTTCTTTCCAGGGCATACTATGGCAGCATCCCAAAACTTGCAGACAGCAAGGATGATCATGAATACAGCAAGGGTGGTTTTTACAATTCCCATCTCCTGCTGTTTGTAAGGGCAGTTATCACACGTGGGCTAGAAAGCGATAATAAAGTGGAAATGAGGCATTCTGAAAATAAACCGAAAATAAACCTTGATTTCACAAATGGCTTTCACATGTAATTACCTTAATTGCAAAATTACAGTAAGCGCATTTAACGTTCACACACAAGTGAGAAAAGCCCGTAAATGTATTAGAAATGATCTTCTTGCACATGCGCAGATAGAGGAATGCTCGCCGTGGAACCATGGGAAAAGCAGGGAAATGCTCCCAAATGCGCATTTGCTTTTCACATTACGGTAAATGCGAAATTAACTTAATTTCGCATTTGCATTTCCTCAAAACTACCAAATTTCAAAAGATCTCAGGTAACACCAGTTTCTGTCCAGTTTCTGTCCAGTTTCTGTGCGACGTCGTGTGAAATCGTGAGGCACAAATCCAGTCTTTGTTTGGGATTTGTGTGGATTGACCAGCAGATTTCCCCCGTGTGATAACGTCAATAAGCATGCACAGTCTACATGAACTGCATCGGATTTTCAGACAGACTCTTTCTAGACGCCCGGTCTCGGGAGCACCGCAGAGGGATGAACCTCTTTCCACTACAACTGGGGTGTGGAACTGAGCCAAGCTCACACAAATTTCTTACACACAAATCACCTCCACCTACAGCCACATTAGCATGATGAAGCAAAAAAAAAAATTACTGTTTTCATTTTTTACTAGTTCCCTTTACTTTTGAGCGGTAGGGCAAGCAAACCCATTGTGTTTTGCAATGATTTTCACTATTGGGAGCAACAAATACCCCCCCAAAAAAAATCTTTACAAATTTTGGGTGCTAGGGTTGCAAAGCTTCAGGACTCACAAAACAACGACAACAACAAATTGTTGGGCCACATTTCCCTCACCTTTGCCTTAACTAGAGCATGAAGGGACTTTGATGTGTCATTTTCCACCAGTTTGTCATTTGACATATATATATATATATATATATATATATATATGTCAAATGTATATTATATATATGTATATACATATATGTATGTGTGTGTGTGTGTGAGTATATATATATATATATATATATATATATATGTATATATGTATATATATATGTGTGTGTGTGTGTGTGTATATATATATATATATATATATACACACACACACACAGTGGTACCTCTACTTACGAATGCTTCTTCTACCGAAAAATTCGACTTACGAAACGCGCCTCCCGAAAAAAATTGCTTTGACTTAAGAAAGCGTTCCAACTTACGAAATTTGCGCGAACAAGCTGCTCTCTGAATTTCGTGGCATGCCATTGGTTAGCAAAATATAGCAAAGCAGCACTGTATTGGATAGCGAAAGAGGAAGTGTTTGCCTAGCGAAATTCAGCTAGGCAGCACTGTTTGGGCTTGCGAAAAAGGAGAGGAAGTGTGGCTAGCGAAATTGGTGGCTTCCGAGATCCAGGAAGGTAGGACTTGTGGCTTTTTGGCTTCTGATATTTGTGGCTTCTGATCTCCAGGACTGTATTTTTGGCTTCTGTGGCTTCTGATATTCAGGATTGTATTTTTGGCTTGTGATATTTTTGGCTTTTGATCTCCAGGATTGTATTTTTGGCTTCTGATATTTTTATTCTTTACATTAGTCCTGCAACTCATTTTTAAGTTTTTTGTTCCTTAAGGGTAATGTAACATGTTTGTATTAGAGGTACTTAACGAAATAACCCTGTATTATACATTTGTATTGAGTTGTAGCTTGAATCTGGGGGCCTGGAACGGATTAGGGCATTTCAATGTTAAATTTGCTTCTACTTATGAAATTTTCTACTTACGAAATGGCTGTCGGAATGAATTAATTTCATAAGTAGAGGTACCACTCTGTGTGTGTGTATATATATATATATATATATATATATATATCTTCCTGAAGTTCTCCGAACAAATGGTTCTTTTGCTCCCCCTAGTGGTTCTAGAATGGAATCAACAGAGATATGTTAGTTCTGTACATACAAACACTTCAGCTCAGGTGAAGGCACTGTGATCATAATATTTGCAAAATTTGATCCGGCTCTTCCGAACATATGTAACATATGTAAATCTGCATTGCTTCACAAAAGTTTCAGCTTTAGGACATCTGAAACAAATGACCCAATCTATCAAATGTAGAGAGCCAGTGTGATGTCGTGGCTTGAGTGTTGAACTGTGACTCTGGAGACCAGGACTCAATCCCCCACTCAGGCATGAAACCTACTGGGTGACCTTGGACAAGTCCCATGCTCTCAGCCTCAGGGAAAGGCAATGGTAAGCCTCATCTGAACAAATCATACCAAGAAAACCCCATCACAGGTTCGTCTTAGGGCTCATTCCCACTTATATTTAACCCAGTTTGCAATTCGCTTTCACTCTGGGTTGATGAATCGATTCTAGTCCATGTGTCATTCCCACTATGGAAGTGGGTCTTTTCTTTATTCATTTCTTTTTTGGCATGACTGTCATTCCCACTAATTTGTGCCCCTTCAAAATGCCTGTCAATCATCTACGTATCATTGGTGATGCAACTGCCAACTCATTCAAGAAAACACAAAAGGGAGTCATGGGTGCCATGGCCAGAATCCCATCCCTCACTAGTTTTTGGGGAAATCCACCACTTCCCCCCTCTCCTTTCCCAAGACCCGTCCTACATTCCAACCTTCTGTCCAGGAGGAATTCCGAAATGCCCTCCATTTTGAGCTTGACTAGGAAGCATGTCCTCCAAGTTCTGCAAGGCTGGGAAGGCAGTACTTCAACTCCCCATGTCCTCCAAGTCCCCTGATATGCCTCAGCCATGGGTGTCATATGGAGGACTCTCCCCTGGGTGAGGTGCTGCCCTCCCTGCCTTTCAGGACTTGGAGGAAATGCTTCCTAGTTAAGCATAGAATGGAGAGCATTTTGGAATTCCTCCTGGACAGAAGGTTGGAATGTAGGACAGGTCCTGGGAAAGGGGAGGGGGGAAATGGTGGATTTCCCAAAAAACTGGTGAGGGATGTGCCAACCCTTGGCCACAGTAATCCCTTCCCTTCAGTTTGATGTGATTCGGGTCCTTCGTTCCCACTTGCTGAACACACTTGCTAAACACTTCTTTTCAAAAGAACCACCAAAAAACTAGTGTCAGGAAAGAATGGGTCTTTTACATTTGCCTTGCTTCATCTCAATTGAAACCGAGTGTAGTCAGTTTGGAACTGGTTTCAAGTGGAAACGACAGACATATAACCCAATCAGCAATTCATTTTAAATCATAGTGGGAACAAGGCCTTAGGGTTGCCATAAATTAGAAATGACTTGAAGGTAAACAACAACAACAACAATGCAACCAAATGAATTGTCCTTAAATGTAGCTTCTTCTTTTTTAAAAAAAAAAAAGCAAGAAAAGATATGTAGATATGTAGACTCAGGCACAGTCTGTTCATAAATATAATCCCTATGCAAAGATATTTAAACATAATTCACCACAAGACATTTTTTTCCATAGCTTATTGTAACTTTAATACCATGTGTACACTGATTCTCTTCATACTTTTGGAGTGTTAATTACAAATGCAGTAAATTTAACTTACTAATGCACAGTAATCCTGCATTATAAAATCCAGTTTTTGGGGAAAGGCAGGATACAAATTCAATAAATAAATAAAATAAAATTGGAATGTACATCATAGTGTTTCTCAAACTATCTGGTGTGGCAGACCAGTATTTTCTCTCTCCAATGTGCTAGGGACCATATTTGTTCCATTGACTAAAACTGTTTCTTTCTTTGCTTAAAAATCACCACAAACTGCAACTGATGACTTGTAAACTAGCACTGATCTGTGGATCACCCGCTGTGAGTAAAACTGCTACTACACTAGATACATTTTTAAACTAGGATTTTTTCTTGAGTAGACCTCTGTGCTGAGTGTATTATTTTTATTGAGCTACATATACTAGAAGCTTTATCATGGTGCTGGTAGGAAGTGATATGCCTGGGATCCTAAGGGAATGTGGTCTTTATTGCCATACAAAGGTAGTAATTTGTCTTTTCCTGCATTAAGCATTTAAAACATTTCTCAAAATATTTAACTCAAATTGTATTCAGAAATATCCAATCTAATAAAGTGAGAAGACCATCTCTTTACAGAGAAATTGAAAAAGATAACAGAGGAAGTAAATTCTGCAGAATTCTGCTCATGAAAAAAGTATTAAATGTGGCAATTACTTCTTTCAGCAACATGCATCAGCACTGGGAGCTGAGATTATATTACAAGTGGTATTGATTAATAATACAGAGGAGAAATAAAATTATCTTGAAGATAAAGAGTGCAAGTGGAACAAATTATCATTACAGCATGGCTGATCTTTTGCTGTAGCAAAGATATGATTCATTCTTATTCTTGAACTGTAGAAAAGCCTTATCACAAGTATTCTTGATCTGTATTCTTGAATCTCAATCAATCAAATTTGGAAAGAAGAAAGAAGAAGAAAAAAATCCCTCATAATATATTGTAAATCATTTTTCTTGCTTTCTGACTGAAGTGCTAAGAAACTTTCTACTTTTTGCCATTTTAAATTATAATGACGCTCTTGTTTGTCCTTGACTAAAATAGTCAGGCTATCCATTTGCATTAAGTCTCTTATTTTCCGTTTTCATTCTTCAATACAATAGATGAAAAAGAGTTAAAAACCCAAACTGATCTTAAAATAATTAATAAAGTAAAATATTTGGGTATTACTTTGACCAATCAAAACTCAAATCTCTTAATGAATAATTACCTTCAAACATGGAACCAAATAAAAGAAAAGTTAAATAGCTGGAAGAAGATGCATCTCTCGCTATTAGGACGAATAGCAGTTATACAATCTTACGTGCTCCCTAAAGTTCTATTCCTGTTTCAAACCATTCCAATACACATATCAAAATCCCAGTTCAAAGCTTGGGAAAATTATTTGAGAGAATTTATTTGGCAGGGGGAAAAACCCAGAATAAAAATGAGAATTTTACAGGATGAAAAAATAAGAGGGGGTCTAGGACTCCCAAATCTACAAATCTATTATGATGCTGCAGCGTTAACATGGGTTAAAGATTGGGTAACCCTACAAGATAAAAAAAATTAACACTTGAAGGTGCCGACCTAGAAAAAGGTTGGCATTGGTATCTATGTTATAGTGATAAAAAGGAAGTAAAGGAGTTTAATAAACACATAATTAGATATGCTTTATTTAAAATATGGATTAAATATAAGCAACATTTTTACCCTAAAATTCCATGTTGATCTTCACCTATGGAAGCCTTTAAAATAGAAACTTTTCACAAAGGTGAATATATCACATATAAGGATCTAACGAAAAGCTCTGGTGGTACATTTAAGAACGCACAAGGAATTGCAAAAGGCAGGATTAGAACTTCATTGGTACACTTATATGCAGATAAGAGCTAGATATTATAAAGATATGCAAACCTTTGGCATTGAAACAAGGAAAAAAGAACTAGAAAAAATCTTCGAAAAAGGGGACCACATGACATTTTTGAACTGTCATTCCCATCAGGTCTAACCAGCACAGCCAAACGAAAGGGAAGAAAGAAGTGAACTGTAGTTCTACAAGGAAGTGTACCGGTTCTCCATCACTGTCATAAACATTATCTGGGAAGAAACTGGAGTTAATCTTAAAATGATTATGATGATCTGAGGGATTGGAGGTCATGAGGAATTTGTACCAGATAACACAAACTTTGCCTTCCTCTGCTGTTTTTCTGAGTTTCACTCACAAAGTTTGGATTGCACACAGTTTGGCATATGATGGTGCAAGTTTCTGACTTTAAATAGGCTCAAAGAAATTCTCATCCCTAGAGGCTGAGTATATTTAGAAAAGCAAACATTGCCCTGGGAATTTCCACTCATTTGTGGATCTGTTCTTTCCAATAATAAATGAGCAGTTTAAAAGAGTTAATCTCCCTTTGGATGTCCATAAAAAATTAAAATGATTGAGACCCTGAGCATTCACAAAGCAGAAAACAGACTTTGAATCTGGAAGTCCCTCAGATATTTCCCTTGGGTATATCACTCTCTCTAGTTAACTTCAAATATAAAGACCCTTATGGCATTTAGAGCTGTCTTGTTGGTCTATTATAGTCCGATACTATACATGTATACTAAGAAATCAGCAGTTACAGCAACTAATCAAAATCAAATCAGTTATGTACGAAGGTAGAAATATCCTAAAGGAAAACAGAAACTTAATTACTTGTTCATTACTTTCTTTTTAGCATCATTCATTGAGGTTACAACATCAGCATTTAAACAAATATCAATTCTGGAATTTAAATAATTAATTAAATGAGTATTTTGCTGTTGTGTATCTTCAAGCCATTTCTGACTTATGGCATCCCTAAGGCTGACCAATACAGGGCTTTCTTGGCAAGATGTATTCAGGGTGGGTTTATCATTGCTTTCCTCTAAGGCTGAGGGTGTTGTGATATGTCTAAGGTCTCCCAGTGGATTCTCATGACCAAGTTGCGATTCAAACGCTGGTCTTTCACAGTCCTGCTTCACCATTCAAACCACTAGAGAGCAAACAAATTTCACTTCTGATTCTCTACCCAAAGACTATTTTTCTTGTATTTCTGAAAACTGCTTCCTGCCTTTTGTTAATCCTTCAAAGTTGTGGCATTACAATGTTCAGGTCACAAAAGTCAAACTACTGCAATATGCCTATGGAAAGCTCTGTAGACCTAGATCTACTGCCAGGACTGTTTCTGCCAGGGGTAAGGCCCTCAAATAGGGCATCTGAAGTGGAACAAGACAGAGGGGGCATGCTGTTGTCAATTGCCTTCAATTGACTTTGACTCATGGCAACCCCATGAATGAGATATTTCCAAGCCCTTCTATCCTTAATCACTCTGCTTAGATTCTGCAGGCTCAGGGCTGTGGTTTGCTTGATTGAGTCTACCCATCTGGTGTGCAGTCATCCTCTCTTTCAACTATCCTCCATCTTTCCTAGCATTGTCCTTTTTTCTAGGGTGTCTTGCCTTCTTATGGCCAAAGGAATCTCAGAACCACTGTCAATAACCTTTGATAATTCCTAGAGAATAGGAGAGGTCCCAGCAGATTGAAGGAGGGCATATGTCATCCCCATCTTGAAAAAAGTAAAAAAGGAAAAGGAAAATAAAAGGGGGAAAAATAAAATAATTACCACCCCATCAGTCTGACATCAATACCGGGAAAGATTCTGGACCAGATCATTAAAAGACAGTCTGTAAGCACTTAGAAAGGAATTACTAAAACTCAACATGTTTTTTTAAAAAAAACAAGTCATGCATACCAAACTAATCTTAACTCATTTTTTGATAGAATCACAAGCTTTGTAGATTAAGGTATTGTATCTTGATTTCAGTGAGGCTTTTGACAAAATCCCCCATTAGATCCTTACTAAAAAGCTAGTAAAATGTGATTGAGACAATGCAACTGTTAGATGGATTTGTAATTGGTTAACCGAGCAAACCCAAAAGGCTCCTCCTCATCCTGGAGAGAAGCGACTATCAGGGTGCCACAGGCTTCTGTCCTGGGCACAGTGCTATTATTCAACATATTTATCAATGACTCCGATGATGGAATGGGGGGCAAGCTTATCAAATTTTCAGATGACATCAAATTAGGAGGGGAAACGAACAACCCAAAGGACGGGATCAAAATTCAAAATGACCTTAAAAGATTAGAAAGCTGGGTCAAAACTAACAAAATTGATTTCAACAGAGAGAAATGTAGGATACTGTGCTTGGTCAGTAAAAATGAAATGAACAGATATAGGATGGGGGACACTTGGGTTGACAACAGTACACGTGAAAGGAATCTAAAAGTCCTAGTAGATCACGGGTAAAATATGAGTCAACAGTGTGATGCAGCAGCTAAAAAAGCCAATGAAATTCAAGGTTGCATCAATGGAAGTACAATGTCTAGATCAAGGGAAGTAATACTACCACTCTATTCTGATTTGGCCAGACCTCACCTGGAATACTGCATCCAGTTCTGGGTACCACAATTCAAGAATATTAACAAGCTGGAGCATGTCCGGAGGAAATGTTTTGCCATCAGATCCGGAAACCATGCCCTATGAGGAGCAGCTTAGGGAGCTAGGTATGTTTAGCCTGTAGAAGAGAAGGTTAAGGGGTAAATGATAACCATGTTTAAATATACAAAGGGATGTCATGTTGAGAATGGTGCAAGCTTGTTTTCTATAAGTCCAGAGAATAGGACCTGAAACAATGGATTCAAGCTACAGGAAAAGAAATTCCACCTAAACATTAAGAACATCCTGATAGTAAGAGCTGTTTAACAGTGGAATATGCTGCCTCTGGGAGTGGTGGAGTCTCGTTCTTTGGAGGTTTTCAAACAGAGGCTGGATGGCCATCTGTCAGGAGTGCTTTGATTGTGTATTCCTTCATGGCAGGGGGTTGGACTGGATGGCCCTTGGGGTCTCTTCCAACTCTATGATTCTATGATTCATTATGTGTCCAAAGTATGACAGTCTCAATTTAGTCATCTTGACATCCAGGGAGAGTTCAGGCTTAATCTTAGAGCCTTTACAGACTGCCAGATATAATGCAGCTTGAGTCCACTTTAACTGTCCTGGCTCAGTGCTAAGAAATCATGGGAACTGTAGTTTATTGTGGCACCAGAGCTCTCTGGCAGAGAAGGCTCAATGTCACAGAAAAAAATACAATTCCCATGATTCCCTAGCACTGAGCAGGACAGTTACAGTGACCTCAAGCTGCATTATTTCTGGCAGTCTGTAAAGGCCCTAAGACCCATTTATTTGTCTTTTTGGCTGTCCACAGTACCCTTGGCACTCTCCAGCACCACATCTCAAATGAGTTGATTTTCTTTCTATCAGTTTTCTTCACTGTTCAACTCTTACATCTGTACATGGTGATGGAAAATATGATGGTATGGATGATCCTAACTTTGGTGTTCAGTTTTGTATCTTTGCAATTCAGTATCTTGTCTAGTTCTTTCATAGCTGCCCTTAACTCTCCTTAAATCCAACCTCTCAAGCCCTGAACTAGTATGTCTGTTTTATCTCACTGGAAATGCCAAGGAAACCTCTTCTTTCTCCTCTCGTATCTCCAACCAGGTTAGGATTACTCTTCTCATCGCACTAAGTGTATTAAAGTCTGCAAAAGATTTTTGAATATTTCTGAACAGTACTATCATGGTTGTTTTGGCCTAAACTAGTAGCTGGCAAGAATCTTGGATAGATTTGACAAAACAATGTTACTAGTCTGGGGTTCATTTATTTATTACATTTCTACACTGCCAAGTAGCTGCAGCTCACAAAATAATCTTAATTATGAGAACATAATAAAATATTGCATAAAACCCTTCAGCAGCTTAGTTTGTGTCTCTCAAACGAGAGCCAGCTGAAGACAAATGTGTCTTCATACATGATCACTTTAGCAAGGTCCGGAAAGACAAAAATGATCACAGTTTTCTGTGATCACTTTTTGTCTTTCCGGACCTTGCTAAAGCTACAGGAAACTATAGTTTTGAGGGAATGAAACGGGGGGGGGGGGGGGGGGGGGGGACGGAGCTGTAAGCTCTGAAAGCATTTTTAGGGTGCTGCCTGCTTCTTGGGAGATTTGATGGGGCAGGAAATAGGATTTGTTTGTATGTTGGAGTGTTGTACTGCCTCCTATGCTGAGTTTGTGCATTTGTTCATCAACTGCAGTATTGCAAAACAATGTGAAGCTCCAAGGATGACTCCTTACAAAGGAAATTACTGTACTCAGGTGAACATTCACTGCTCCGGAAAGAAAACACATAACAGTATGTTTAAACATTTTTATTATTTACCCAACGAGACAAGTATACTACTGAAATATACACTACTAACAGCCTTTGAACTCTGCAGCAGTGCTGTGCGGGAAGGAGTCCTTCAAAACTTTTTTTTATGTTTGTGCTGTCTCAGACCCATCCAGGATATACCCATTCTTCATTAGTAGAACTTTCTGGTTGAATCCTTGCAGTGCCCTTAGCCAAGTCACCTTGACTCCACTCTTCCCTGTCATCTAAAAGTTGTTCATAAATTATTGGCTAGTTGGTTTCCATTTCATAGATTGCACTTGTAGATTATAAGTGCTCAAGAAAGCAAACACAATATAATTGTGCTCCGGAAGGAGCAAATATATATAAAAATAACATGAAAGCCAGGCAGCCTACTACAGGCTTGCAAAATAAAGATTTGAGAAAGTGACTGGACTTTAGGCTGAAGTTGTGATCCCAGACTCTCTTGAGAGTAAGATGCACTGAACTCAATTGACCTTCTGTGATAGATCCCTTCTTCAGGCTGGCCCAGCAGTTGCAGACCCTTGGACGGCTGTCACTCACCTTGCCTCTCAAGATCCCTCCTTGGATCGGCTACTTGGGCCTCAAGGTGATTCCTCTATGGACCAGTGGGTGTGGATCAGTGGTGTTCAGTAGGTTCACTGTGGTAAGCATAACCAGACATATCAAAATTTAACAGGAACAGTCAGATACCATTGTAAAAATAAAATAAAATAAACAAGTAGAAGTTTATTAATACAAAATTAGAGCACACATTAACCCCTGAATTATTTAATCACAGCTCCCTAAATTCCTATTCCATTTTCCCCTGACTGACTCTCCTATCTCTATTACAGTTTTTCCCTACCTCTGTGCCATCTTCTACCTATCTCTCTGCAATATTTTCCCTATACCTGCCTTCTGACAGAGACAGTCCTCAGTTTTTGTATCCTTTCTCCCCATTTGTTGTTTGTTGCTGTATGCCGTCAAGTCATTTCCGACTTATGACAACTCTAAGGCAAACCTATCATGGGGTTTTCTTGGCAAGTTTCTTCCAGGGGTTTTGCCATTGCCATCCTCTGAGGCCAAGAGAATGTGAATTGCTCACGGTCACCCAGCTGCATTCTCTGAGCTGTTGTTGGCTGGCACCAACCAGGCTTGCCCAGCTCCTCCCTTCATATTTTCTTTCTATCATGGAGCATATCACATTCTTAAATCATGTAAGTATTTTGATTAAATGATAGCACTGAGATTTTGCACATTTATATCTAGTCTGTCTAGATTCTAGTCCTGTAGAACAGAGTTCATCTTTATTTCTGTTAGCCTGAGTAGCAGAAAAAACTGAATCCACAAAACGGAAGCTTAGCAAAGCAAGCCTTGGTCTAATCTGCACTGTGGAAATAATGCAGTTTTATACTGCTTTAACTGCCATGGCCCCATGCTATGGAATCCTGGGATCTGTTGTTTGTTGTGGCACCAGAGTTCTTGGACAGAGAAGGCTAAATCTCTCAAAAAATTACAAATCCCAGAAATCTGCAGCATTGGGCCATGGCAATTAAAGTGGTGTCAATCTGCATCTTTTTGTTATAAAAAGGGGGTGGAAATGTTGAACAGAACCAATGTTTTAATATTTTTTTTTAAAGGTTGTCACTGCCCACCCAGATGCCAGGAAGTATTCCCCACTCTTGTGACCTCTATTTGTTTTCAAAGCTCCCTGTATGTTTCTGGGAAAGTTAATTAGTTCCACACCCTCTTGCAATTGCACCTACAAGCTGCTTAAATAATCCAGGGAGAAGTTAACCCTTAGGTTGATCCTTTTTCTTTAGGTGTGAGTTCACGCTATCACCATTCCAAAAGTTTCCACTTGTAGTAATTACAATTAATTCCATGTTCATGCCATTTGTCATTTATTGACAATGATCCAGTAATTGTGAACTCATAATATATAGGTAAACAGGAAGATGGATCAAGAAATAGATAGATAGATAGATAGATAGATAGATATTGCAACATCTCTTTAATGAGTGAGCCTCTCTCAGAAGGCAGTTTTAGGAAATCATTATCTGACTATTGTATAATGTTGTTTTACATTGCAATATTAACATTCTGCATGCCTCCCCCCAATATTCTTTACATGTATTATAACAAAAAATGTTCCTTGATGATGAAGACAGAACATTCCTGCCCCTAAGGTGGAACTAATCATTGCATAATATGAACGTAGCAGGCTAATGAACATAAAATCTTGCTCCTTGTTTTCTGAAAAAGGCAGGCCATGTCTTGTGCTTGCACTATACAATACTGCAAAAACTAAATATTCCCCAAAGGGATATGTAAAAAAAAAAAAACTTTTGCGGGAATTACTGTTACAAAACCAAGTGTTACAAAACCATTCAGTGCCTCCATCTCTTATGACATTGGCCCATATATGAGTTTATATTTCATGGCTGGGACTTTAGTTTAAAAAACTTTTGAGAATTCGTTTTGCAGGTGAAATGTTAAAATGTTACATCATAACATTATTGCCCAGAAACTGGGAAATTACTAGGAAAGGGTTAATGCATGTAGTTAATTTTTATAAGCTAAAAAGTCTAATTCTGTTTTTGAAAAGAGAAAATAACTGTTAATATTTATTTCAAAAAATAAAAGCCTATACAAAAACCATCCCAGAAAAAAGCCGGAAAATGCCATCCATAATTTTATCCCCTATTCCACCTTTTTCTTGTTCGCCTTTTCTCCATTCTATAACCTTTTTAAAAAGTTGCTGTGTGCCCCCAAGTTATTTTTGACTTAAAGCAACCCTATTGTAGGGTTTTCTTGGCATGTTTCTTCAGAGGGGGGTTGCCATTGCCATCCTCTGAGTCTGAGAAACTGTGACTGTCCCGGGGTCATCCAGTGAGTTTTTATGGTTGAGCAGGGATTTGAACCCTGGTCTCCAGAGTTATAGTTCAGCACTCGAATTACTACACCATGCTGGCTCATATCCCTGCTTTTTATTTTTCTTATTGATTCTCACATGCATTGCAGCAAAATTTCCAGGATAGAGAGGTTCAAACTGAGTTACCTGGGATAGATGCAGCATCCTCTGTAGAACACGGGAAGAACATGTGGCTGCAACCCTCCTTCTAAGCTGCCCTTATGAACTTGTGGTTTAAAACATTTTAATCTTTGACACAATATAATCATAGATTAAAATAAGTGGGCTAGATCTTGTGACCTAAACATTGTAACTGCTCTGAGAGACTAACCAAAATCAAGTAGTAGTTTGGCAAAAACAAAGAAAGAAAGAAAGAAAGAAAGAAAGAAAGAAAGAAAGAAGAAAAATAGATTTTAAGTGAAGAACCACTTGAGAAGTGTAGCATTTGTTGACATTGTCTTTAAGCACTATCTCTCATTTAATCAATAAATAATAACTTAATTCTGGACTTAAGGTAATGCTGAAAATTCAACTTCAATCAAATTAAAAAAAATAATTAAGCTGTAACTACCATTTGAAGGTGATTTAATTTCCCACATTAGAGTTTGGATCATAAGGCATGTCTCCTGACTTCTATAAATAACTGGCAAACATAGCCCAATTCAGATACTCCCACTTGGATAATCCTAGAACCTCTTTGTGGAGGACTCTTGGTTCTGTTCATTTCTGAAAGAAAAGGACAGTGCCACATGCAATGCTAAGGTAGCTTGGGTTACAATGGGGGGTTGCAGACTGCCAGAAATAGTGCAAATTGAATCCACTAACTGTATTTTATTGTGGTACCAGAGCTCTCTGACAGAGAAGGCTCAATGTCTCAGGGAAAAAGAACAATTCCTATGATTCCCTAGCACTAACCCTAACCCTAAAAGTGGATTCAATTTGCACTATTTCTGGCAGTCTGCAAAGGCCCACAGTCAACAACTGTGGCAAGTCCAGGGTCAAAAGCATGTGATTGCAGAGAGTGCTAAAGTCAAGGTTACAAAACAACTTTGGAAAGCTGCTGGGATATTTATAGGCAGCTGTCTCAGGAAACCAGGTGCTTAATAAGTCAGCATTCTGTTTGACAGATGCTGGGATCTGCATAGCCTCTCTTTATCTTCCTTGCCTCTTTGGTGATCATCAAAGGATGGAGGAAAGTCCTCAGTATATGTCATATCTTGCTGTGGAGTGGGCCTCCCAACTGCCTCATCCTCCAGCTTCTTGGACTCCTTATCTGGAGCCATAAATTCCTGGCAATCTGACTCCTCTGATTTCAAAGGATGAGTTCTGACACTTACACTCTTACAATGCAAATGAAATCTGAGCAAATTTTATAACAGTAAAATATGCTGTGGATAGCAAACTATACAAATGGCATGCTGAATGCATTTATGTAAGAAAACTAATTTTGCACAGATAATATTAAGGCCACTTATTATATGTATATATACAGATGGTGTTTCATCATGGGAATTCAGTCAGCTGAAGTGTTAAATTATGAAAAGAAAATATTACTGTATAAGCTGAAATCTGGTGAAATAGTTTATTACAAATATATATGTAGATATCCCATTATATACCTGGGTGCTGCAGCCATTTCACATGAATACTAGTAAGTAGTAGTGTCACTACGGAGTGTGTGGGTACAGACTGGACCAGGCAACACCCAAGAGGGAGGTGTACATCTGGTGGGGCAGTACACCTGGTGGGACTGGTACGGCTTCTGGGCAAGCAAGAAAAGGTGTTGCATCCCTTTCTTGCTTGCCCAGTAGCCATGTTGGACCCCCAAACAGCCCTATAAAGGATGCAGCACTGCCCCCTCAAGCAGCTACTGCTGAAGAGGGCAGTGCCATTTGGTGCCATTTGGTGTGGCTGCAACCATACCGGACCCCAAACGGCCCTCTGGAGGATGCAGCACTGCTTCCTCAAGTGACAGCTGCTACTGGGGGCCAGTGCCTTCCGTTTAGGCTCTGGCAGCCACGCCAGATCTGAAACAGCCTTCTGGAGGCCATGGAAGTCTCCCCCTGCCAACGCTCCACGTGAAACCAACCCCAGGGTTGCCACTGCTATTAAAAAGCCTCAAAATGAATGGGGTTTGTCATTAGCAACTGTGATAGTGCCTGAACTATTACTGTTTCTTACTCATGATTTAGGAACAAGTCATAAATTAGAAATGTATTGGGACCATCCAAGCAGTCACCAGTGACCATTAACTTCAAAAGAAATTCTTTCAAACTTGTGATTGATTAACAATATCTATGACAATAATAGATTAAGTACTGCAATAGCAATAATAAAGATCCATGAGGTAGGAAAAAAGTTAAGATTATACCAGAAAAGTCATTAAATTATTAAAAATAGAAAACCTGATCAGAACACCACATTAGTTTAGAATACTTCAGCAGGATGAATGCTGGTTCAACTTGGCTGGTATAAGCTATGAATACATATCAGTTCTCACTGAAATTGACAGCATGCATTTGTACAGAGTATACATGAATTTTTACAAACTTGTCCTTTTATGACAATTTCCATGGGTCTTGTGACGTATATTAATATCTGGCATATCAAAATTCATCTAATGAGAAATCATTTCCAAACTTAACAGCTAAGTTAGAAAAAAAATCAGGTTTTTTTGTTGTTTGTTTGTTTTTAGAATAGGGTTGGGAACTCCAGATTTTATTTTTATTTTTATGGACTACAGCAGGGGTAGGCAAACTTTCCCCTTTAAGGGCCGAGGGACTTCAGCTCCCAGAATCCCAGGAGCTATTGGCCAACATGGGACTATTGGCCAACATGGTTGAGACTTCTGGGAGCTGAAGTCCCTCAGCCCTTAAAGGGGAAAGGTTGCCTACCCCTGGACTACAGTTTCCAGCATTCATCACTATTGGCTATGCTGGCTAAGCCTGCAATCCAACAACATCCGAAGGGCTATGTAATTCCCACCTATTTTAGGGAATACAATCAAGGTTATCTTTTTTTTTCCTCATTAAATTTTTATTTAGTTTTTATAATAAAACAGATAACGCCTGTAGAACAATGATGACAACAACAACAACAATTAACTACAAGGGCCAAGGTATGTATCTGATGAGTAGTTATTCAGCAGCAGAATCAAAAAATTAGTTCTCAGCAAGAATCAGAGAGTCTGGTTTGTCAAGGTTTAGAGTGTCTGTGCAAAGATCTATCTGTGAAGTTGGAGGCTGGATCCGGTGGGAGTGATGATTAACTTAATCAATAAAGATCATGCAGTCTTCTTGATATGTTTCAGTCCTTTTGTGGCCAATGCAAAACCTCGTCATAGCAGACAGTTTCTCCATCAACCACATATCCCAAATTCTAAACCACCAGTTCTCAGTGGAGAGGTCACCTGACTTCCAACATTTGGCTACTTCTAATCTGGCAACAGTAATAAGAAAAATTATCAGTTTTCTATGTTTCAAGTTAGAATTATTTTTAACAAATATAGAAAGCAAAAGCAAATTTGTCGGCACAGGAGCATTATTAAGAATAGAGTTTAAAGGGCAATAAGATGGGGTGAAATTTGATCAAATAACAGTTTGTAAAATTCACCTGAGAAGCCATCTGGGCCTGGACTCTTATTCTGTTTCAGCTTAGATATTGTCTTTTTGAGTTCATCTGGGTGAATAGGTTTGTTTAACAGTGATTTATGAGAATCTTTGAGGTTCTTCAGTTTAATGATTGTATAAATTGGTCCATGTCCAAATTTTGTGGCAGTTCAGAGGTATATAGTTTAGAATAAAAGTTTGAAATTTTTTCATAATTTTATCAGGAGCTTTTACTATATTCCCTTCAGAGGAAGTGAGAGTGGATATGGTTTTCCTCCCTGCCTTATGCTTGACAGCTCTAGTGAGGAGTTGAGAATTTTTGTTGTTAAATTCATAATAGTAAGGCAGTTTGAATCTTTCTATTGTCAAGAGAGTGAATTGAGTGATGTTTTCTTTTTCATCTTTCGGGGTGTGTGTGTGATTTGTCTAGTTTGTAATCTAGGACTTCGTTTGCATCATCCCCTATAATGATATTGCCCTCCCTAAGGTTTGTAGGAAAGAAGCCAGAAAGGCATGTTGATCATTGTTCAAGGAGTAAAATGTCGCCACTGTGAAGATTTTGTTGGCCAGGATACCTTTCAATATTAAATAATGAGCCAAAGGGTCCCAGATTACTTTGGGCCTTTGCAGACTGCCGGAAATAGTGCAAATTGAGTCCACTTTAATTGCCCTGACTCAGTGCTAGGGAATCATGGGAACTGTAATTTATTGTGGCACCAGCGCTCTCTGACAGAGAAGGCTCAGTGTCTCAGAAAAAAATACAGTTCCCATGATTCCCTAGCATTGAGCAAGGGTAGTTAAAGTGGACTCAATTTGCACTATTTCTAGCAGTCTGCAAAGGCCCTTTGTCAACCTGAAAACCTGAAAAAGACATGTTTTACCAAACAATATCACAACACCTCTGGATTTGTTAGAATTTCCAGTTGTTTATTGTGAGTCAAAGGAAGATCATGCGAGAACATTTCCCATTCCCTTTCTGTGCATTTCTTGTAGAAAAACAATGCTTGGTTTAAGCTTTTTCAAATAATTATTAACCCAGGTATGTTTGGGGGGGATTCAAGTCCTTTTACATTGAGGGGGGAAGCAGACGGGCAGCACAGTACAGACGCTGCGGCAGGAGGTCATCCTCGGAGTGCCGGCTGTGCGGAGGGCCGGCTGCTCCGAGGACGTTTTGGGGAAGGGGTTGGGGTGCCCACCGTGCGGCTGCCCCTCCCCATCCTTGCCCCGAAAATGTCACTTTGCGCTGTCTGCTTCCTCCCTGAGAGAGACAATCTTAATTTTGTCCATGTTTGCAATAATTAAACTCTAAGTAAGAAATGCTTGGAAGATACTTCAAAGTTTGTCTCATGTACAGTATGCAGTGCCCTTCAAACCCAGGCTTTTTTAAGCATGAGGGTGGAAGAAGGGGACTCATAAGGCTCCATCTTAAGAAATACACATCCCAGTGCCTAAAAGTGCAATTAACCATAACACAATACAAACAACAATTAACAGAACCAAACCAAGAGGAGGAGTACTTGGGGTAAGTCCTATGTCTCAATCAAGCCATTGAATGGTTATCCCCTCTAACGTTGGGGTGGTGAGCATTACTGGTATACATTGTGGGGGACAAGATCTCAGTAATCAAAGATAGAAAGAGGAGAAGGTGAATTGGAAGATAGAAAGATACCCATCTAAAAATGAGAGGAGTTAACAATAGAGGTGTTCAGATATTACCATATATGAAGGCAACATGGAGATCCCAGGCAAGCCAGTAAGCCATCAGGCCTAGCCTGAAAAAGAAGGCCCTTCCTCCATCCACCATCATCCAGAGGGAGAGAAGGGCAGGCCAGTTCCATTGCGCCTAGCCACAGTATGAAGAAGGCCCTCCCTCCAGTCCATCTGCCTCGGTCTAAGCCTCAGAGGGAGAGAAGAACTGCTGGACCTGATCTCCTTCCCCACTGCCATTCCCTTCTCCTTTTGGGTCATCTCTTTTTAGATTGTAAGCCTGAGGGCAGGGAAATGCCTAATTAAGAATTAGTAAGCCACTCTGAGAGCCTTTTGGCTGAAGTGTGGGGTATAAATACTCCAAATAATCAAATAAAGCATCAGATGAGCGAGAGCAGCACATGTGCACACACAAACCACCCACCCCAGACAAGCCGGTCAAGGCACCAGAGGGAGGCAGAAGCAGGGGTGCACACCCCCCCAGCTGCCCCCTTTCCCCCCCAGCAGAAAAGCCTGAAAAGGAGAAGGAGGAGTGCACACACATGTTATCTTTAAGAACATTATGTAAAACCAATTTGTGATCATACAGGATAGAGGCATTAATCAAGATGACCCCAAACAGCCCTTCAAAAATATTTTTCAGAAGTTTTCAGCCATCTCAGTCTAATCCCATATGGCATTATTACCACTTCTGCTCTAGCATTTAAGTGACAAGGGTTTTCTTTAATATTTACAAATACAATTTTTCCTCTTTTGCTGTCCTGAGCAATTTCATGGTTTGGAACAGCCCTCCCCAAACTGGTGTCCTCTAAATGTTGTTGGACAATAACTCCCATCATCTCCAACCAGCATATCTGTTGACTGCTATCTAGCATTGTAGGGGGTTATACTCCAACACTCATGGAGATTACTAATGTGAGGAAGGATGGTTTGGAAGATAAGCAGAATGTGGAGAGACACACAGCAACAGAAGTAAGATACAACTCCTACTGATGCTGTCAGTAAGGCTCAAATGCTATAACACACTCCTCTGAGAATAAGTCTTACTGAATGGAGTGAGTCTTGTTCCTGAACAGAGAGCTACAGAATTACACTATTCACTTATTTTAATAGTTTTCATCACTCTCTCACTGGTTTTTAGGAGCCATGTGGTACAGCAGTTTGAGGATTGAACTAAGGGGGTTCACATCCCTGCTCAACTGTGAAAACCCAGTGGGTGACCTTGAGTAAGTCAGTAAGGCAAAGAAGCTCCCCCTGAACAAATCTTGCCAAGAAAATCTTATGATACGTCTGCTTTAAGGTTGTCATAAGTAAAACCACCTTGAAGGCACATAACAACACCACAATGGTTTTTCTCATTCACTCCATCATCCACAGATTTTTTTTCCATTCCAGTTTTCTATAACTTAATCTGACATATTTTGAATCCCACATTCTTACCTTTTCCTAACTTCAAGTTCCAAAAGCTAGTTCATCAAGGTAATTAACAAACTGAATTCTTGCATAAGAAATGCAGTGGCCATAAAAGAAGCCAAGACATGGAGTAGCCTTGTTGGTCAATGATGTCACCAAACTATGAAAATAAAGATGAAAGGAAAGGTATAGGACTGTATTCTCCAAAGCAATACATTGAGTTTACCACTTGGGACGTACTTTCCAGAAATGGTACTGAAACCCTGAATCACTGATATGTTTGGAAACAGGCTTTGTCTTGACATTTGCAAAAATGTCTTGTGGATGACTAGCAGTGGCCTTTCTGATATTCAAGCACATTGTTGCTGTTGCAGTTCCAAGATAATTTTATGAGTGATTTGACATCTGCTAGAGTAAGAAAGTAGCCCAAGATATCATGTGATTTAGCTTAGAGTGTCCCTAATTTGTTCACAAATCCAATTTCTTTAATGACGTCAAACACTCACTGATTTGGCTACAGACTTTAAAAGTTATTATCTGTTGTGATATATAAAATCATCTTTGTTTCATTTTTATAATTTCATTTTTTAAATTTATGTCTTCATCTTTTCATAAAAGAAAATTTAGAGTAGCACCCTTTGAACCACTGGGAATTTTATCAGCAGCTTTCAAACTTGGGAATACCTAGGTAACTGTCCTCCCACCTAAACCAGCTTATAGGCTCAGAGAGTGTTAATGCCAAAGTACAGACTTAATTCCACAGAAGTAATTAGCTTTCTACTGAAAATCCCAATTAAATGATTTTCCCCTCAGATTCTGATTTCCATTATGTAGTCTGGATGACAGACACATTCTTATTCCAGATAGCTTAGTACAGTGCTTCTCAACCTTATGTGATGCAGGGGATAAGTATTCCCCTCCCCCCGTAATGAGCAAGGCACTGGCACCATATTTGTGCTCATTGGCTTACAATTGTTTCCTTCTTTCATGGAAACTCACCAGAGACCAATATCTGATGGCATGTGGATTGGCACCACACCAGGGACCATCCCTTTGCATAGTACTATAAGTAGATGATAGGAAAGCAGTCTGCATTCTGTTTGCTCTTTGAAAACTTATCACTGAAAGAACAAAGGCAGAAGATGCAGTGAAGGAGCCATAGCTCAGAGTGTAGCTGGAGTAACCAGGGTTAACAACCCTGCAAGGTAGAATTCTTTTTATTATGTGCAGGGCTTGTCTATACTGGCAGGAAACCCTATACTCACTCCATAGCCACACTCCGATAACACCATGCTCACCACACTGAGATCAGAGTAACCCGGAAACAAAGAATAGTTCTATGATGATCACATGTCCTATAGTGCAGAGTATTGCCACTGATTCAGATTTTTCAAGCAAAAGGCAGTCCCACTTTTCTCTCTTTTTGTGTGTGTGTGTGTGTGTGTGTGTTGAGAAAAGCCCCACTTTGCCTGAAAATACTGAAGAATGTTGTGTTACCCAGCTCACAGCTGATACAGGGTGAGTACATGATTTCCCTGCCAGTGTACACAAGCCCTCAGTCGGAATCAAGAGATACCCACACTCTGCAGGACATTCTTGTGCTCCATGGTAATAACCTGTGCCTTCTGCTATCAGTTGTTCCAAATAAAACCAATAAGCAATATTCAGTATCAGTAAGCAAAACCAATATGCAATATTCAGTAATAGCAGTATCCAAGAGGTGTTGGATTTAGAAGTATCAGTCTTCCTAGTGATGTACACACACAAACCACGTGTAAGGAAACAGATGTAATTATAAGGTTAAGGAATTAGGAAAGAATATATAAAATAAACAGAGAACCATTCAGGAGTGAATATAATAAGCAAAAATACAAATGGTAAGTAACATAACTTTATTACACACCAAAAACATGGAGTTCACACTGCAGGCCTGTCAGGACCAAAGCAGAATATTTTGCACTGAAGATATGAGGGGATACGGTAATGTTCTCAGCCTGACCAAAAACGTAATGACCCAGAGCCATGAAATTTACATGTTGTTCAACACATTCAATGCACTTGGCACATCATTTCACAAGTTTCTTTAACCCGTCAAAAAAAATTCTGGTATCTAGCCACTGAAACACTGCCCAGCAGCTGCTATCACCTTTGAATCATTTGAAAATGTCCTTCCTTTCAAACTCTTTTTAAGGTTTGGAAACAGGAAATAATTCTGGTGAGTAAGGTGAATGGTCTATGCACTCAAACCCTGACTCTTCAAAACATCCATTGTCTTGCCAGCCCTGTAAGCAGGTGCATTGTCCTGCAAAAAATTTTGTCCACAAATTTTTTCGCCATTTGCCCTTCAATGCTTCCTTTAATTGGCACAGTAAGTTATAGTACTATTCTGTGTTAACTGTTTAGCCCTTCTGAACATAGTCAGTCATCCAAATACCTTCGTTATCCCTTCCTTTGAGTCCTGAATTTCTTCAGTCGTGGAGAACCTGACTGCTACCACTGTAAGGACAGTTGTTTGATCTCCAGATCATAGTGATGTAGCCATCTTCATCAACAATGAAGAGTCATTCCAAAAAAATAACACTAGATTCCTCAAAATGCTGCCATATCAGCTTGGAAGTATCCACTTGATTTCATTTCTGGTCAGCATTCAAACATTTCAGCACCCACTTGGCTGGCAGCTTCTGCCTAACCAACTGCTCATTAATTATAAACCCAATGCATTCCCAGGACATCTCTAGTGTCTCAGCAATTGTTTTAGCTGAGATTTGCCGATCTGCCAAAATCAAGTCATGAACATGTTCAATAGTTTCAGGAGCTGACCCTGTTGAAGGCCTCCCAGAGCTTGCTGTATCTTTGGTCTCAAAATCTCCACACTGAAAGTTGGCACATCACGTCTTCACAGATGAGTATGAGGGGCAGTTGTCACTCAGTGTTTGCATCATACACTCATGGATTTCCAATGAAGTTTTCTTTTGCAGAAACAGGAACTACATGACAGCCCAGAGATCAGCACTTGAGAATTCCACACTTTTCATTGACATGGTTGTATCAATTATCTTAGTTACCTCTTGTTTAGGATTCCACTGTTGTGCCTAAATTATGTCTTACTTCTGTGTCTGTCTTTTGATTCAATTTTTAACAGCCAGCAGTTATTGGGGTGAGAACTAGCATGGGATAATGGCCTGAGTGTTGGACTACGACACTGGGAGACTAGAGTTTGAATCCCTGCTTGGCCATGCAAACCTACTGGGTGACATTCTCTCAGCCTCTGAGGAAGGCAAGGACAAATTCTGCCAAGAGAACCTCATAAAGATTCACTTTAAGGTTGCCATAAATCAAAAACAACTTGAAGGCACATAACAACAGCAAGTTATTGAGGTTAATGGATATTGCATATTGTTCATGATCCTTTCTCAAGACATCCAAGTCCGTAATCCTTAGCTTCTACCTTCAACAAAAGTACAAAAATTTGTTTTGGGCTATCATTGGCTGAGTTTTACCTATACAGCACCAACAGGTTTTTCCAAGTACAGAGATATCTTGAGAAATTCAATGTTCACTGCTTGAGAAAGGGACCTATGGCTTCACAAAAAACAGAGACACCCTGGATCCCAAGGGGAGTTACTTTAGTGCTATTAATGGAGTTTAAATTCTACTGTCCTTTGTCTTGGTACCCACATGGTCAAGAGAGGAATGGCTTCTGCCTGCCCTGAGATCCCTCCAAACTGAACTACAACAAAGACAACATCTAATACAAAATGTAGGCCTGTAACTTTTAACACAGCTACTTTTGTTTCCTATATGATTTACTGTGACTCTGACACTGTCATTTTTCTTTCCTGTATGATTTTTTAAACATATTTTGCCTGATGAAGAAGCCACTGGAGCTGAAAAAAGCTTGTATGGTGTGTTTTGTGCATTTTGATTGGCCAATAAAGGTATCACTCTTTTGTAGATTTTGGATTTAGTTTTATTTTGCTGCATGGCCAACATAGCTACCCCTGATTACAAATTCTTTACAGTTGCTATACATGTTTTTGAAGAGCTATCATATTGTATAAAATATTTAGAGGCAGATGTTTCTCTCTTCTGAAGTACAGTATTCTACTTTGATATATTACTCCCTTAATGGCACATGGGTAGAAGCAGTTTATAAATAATTTCAGGAATATACTTCCAACATAGAGAAATGCTTTAAATGTTCCAGGATTGTGCACTCTAGTTGGGACAATTAAAGCTTAAGAGCTATTCTGCGAGAACAGATGAACCACTCATTTAAATCAGTGCTCTGTTTCTAATAATAATAATAATAATAATAATAATAATAATAATAATAAAATTTATTTATATCCCGCCCTATGGTAACCCAATCAGGGCGGCTTACAACCATAAAAACATATACAGTACCCAACCCCAAAAACCCCTCCCCCCTTAAAATAGTATTGAATCAATAGAGATTAAAACAAGCAATTCAATACAGTAAAACAACACAGACCAATATATAAACCCAGCGGCCATGATCCTAACCATCCGTAGATGGGGCCATGTAAGCATCACTGGGGTGGGCATATCCGAGGCCGGAGAAATTTTTTAATTTTTAATTTTTAATAACAGCCAGCCACATACATAATGTCCACAAGCAAAGCATGAAGCAAACAGCCTTCCAGCAGCTGGTTTGTACTCATCCTCAGATATTCAAAGACACACTGCCTCTAAACAGAAATATAAATTGAAGTGTTGTGCTTGCAATAGTTAACTTCAATCTGCTTTCAGATTTTATATATACAAAAGAATTTATCACACATCATTTAACGTGACTTACTGCAGTCACATTAAATTCTGAAGCCGGATTTTATTGCACGTACTGGGAGCCAGGTGTCCTGGACCCCAGCCAAGCTTATCCAGCATATTTTCAAAACCGTCAGTTTTCCATTTTTGAAAAGATGCTGGCTAAGTGCGGCTGGGATCTGGGATGCAGCCGGGTTGTACTCGCCTGGCTCCCAGTGCATGTGAAAAAATTCCAGCTTCAGAATTTAATGCAACTGCTGCATTAAATGATATGCAAAGTTGCATTAAATGACATGCAATAAACTCCAAAGAAAGTGAATGAGAGAAAGAAAATTACATGCTTAGGATTTTAACTGTGATGATTTTTAGCTTGTAAAAAATTGAGAGCCCTTAGTCCAAATTTAGGGGTGTCAGCCTTTGCTGTAGAGCAGGCACTCAGCACAGGGCTGCAGACAGTCCTGCTTTCTTGATGTGTTAATTGTGTTATGAGTTATGACACATTTGCACAAAACTGTATCACATTCACACCATGCATTCTTAGGTATATAGTTAAGGGAAAGTAATGTGCTGGTGTTTGCAACTGCCCCATTGTCATTTTGAAGCAAACCTACTTTGTGAAGAGAACAGAACTAAAGCCATAGGGGGGCACTGCTGGGATAGAAAACTAGACCACTATATTAAAAAGTATAGTCCAAAACCATATTTCACTCTGACTTTTCTCTGTTCCAACTTCTCTCCTGCTGGATATGTTCTTTTAAACCAAGAATACAGAGCACCACAGTGCAGTTCACTGGGATGTAGTTGTAATTACTGAAAGATATGTGGTGTATGCTTAAAAACGTGTGTGACACAGACCGGAGAATAAGGTGTTTGTTTTTTTCACAGTAAGGGAAAGGGAAACAAAACTAATATTATATATGCATCTAGTTCGCTTTCATTAGACTTTTACTTTCATTGAACAAATGAAACTGTACAGGCAAGATAAACTGCCTATTGGAGCTGAAAATCTTCGTCATTCATTTGTAAGAACAATATTGCCCGCAGGATTTTGTCATTTTGTGACTGAGTCACTTCCTAAGGCCATCTGCCAAGTCCAGCTGTTCAGAAGAGGTAGGAGGTATATTAGATCCACACACAGAAAAGGCTAGTAGGATTGTATATTATATCCATGCACATAATGGCATATTTCTTAGATAAAAGCCACCCTTCACTTGGGTCCAATCCACACTGCAGAAATAATCCAGTTTGAGACTGCTTTAACTGCTTTGGCTCAGTGCTAGGGAATCCTGGGAATTGTAGCTTATTGCGGCACCAGAGCTCTCTGACAGAGAAGACTAAGGGCCTAAGCAGACTGCCAGAAATAGTGCACATTAAATTGAGGCACTGCCCTGGCTCAGTGCTAGGGAATCATGGGAACTGTAATTTATTGTGGCACCAGAGCTCTCTGGCAGAGAAGGCTCAATGTCCCAGAAAATAATACAATTCCCATGACTCCCTAGCACTGAGCCAGGGCAGTGCCTCAATTTAATGTGCACTGTTTCTGGCAGTCTGCTTAGGCCCTAAATGTCTTAAAAAACTACAGTCCCCAGAATTCCCTAGCATTCACCCAGGGCAGTTAAAGCAGTGTCAAACTGGATTACTTCTGTAGTGTGGATTGGACCTATGTCTACCTTTAGAAAACTGAATTTAAGCAAGGTTTGGAAAAGTACGTGCTTAAACAAATTCTTTTCAGCTTCCATCTAACATATGATGGCCATAGAAAATATAGGGGTACTATGTATACTGTATCAACTTGGTCAGCAAACCAGTTTACACATTACATCAAGGATGCACAGACTTCAGACTTGTGAGACCCAGTGGTGTGCTGATGAGGTTGGTATCACCCAGTACCCAGTTGAACTGCCTTGCCCTTTACCCAGCTGCCCAGCCACCCCCCTCCCAGACCACTGCAGAGCAGGGCACGCTGAGGCCTCCGGAGCGCCCATTTAGGATCCCTCACCTGGGAAGTCCTTCAAGGTTTGATGTGGCTCCTGCCATTCTGGACCCTGAAAACACTGCTCCCTCCAGCAGTCACTGCTACCGAAGGGAAGGGCAGTACTGCGGCCTCTGGAGGGCCCATTTAGGGACCGTTGCCGCTTCTGGATGTGTAGGAAAGCACCCTTTCTCACTTGCCCAGCAGCCATCCCAGTCCCTCCAAGTGTACCCTGCCACTGGGTGACAGCCCCCTCTGGGATGTCACACCCTGCACCCTTGCAGTCACACCACTGGTAAGACCTACATTGCCCTTTTAAGTACAACTGTCATAACTCGTGCTGTGGAATCTGAGACAGATGCAGAAAATCCTCATGCTTCAGATGATAACTCTTTGCCCAAATCAGAGCACCTAGATAACAAAGGAAGAACTACAACAAGATAGTCCCCCCCCCCAATCTTAGCCAGAACTGATGGCTACCAAGGAGACAACCTCAGCATTTGCACTTATTACAGGAGAAAGAGCAGTGTCAATGACTGTTTCATAAACAGGAAATGATGAGCAATTAACCACCTGGCATCTCAAGCTTTGCTGGCTATAAATCTTCCAGCAGTTATTGAGAGTTCTTGGTATTTACTGGCTTGCAGCCCTCTCTGGGTGTATCCACACTGCAGAATTAAAGCCATAATGCATGCACTGATAACCTTCTGCAATGTGCTGTACATTGGGCTGCCTCTGTACCTAGTTCGAAAACTTCAGTAAGCTCAAAACGTGACAAACAGATTGATTACTGGGACATGCAGGAGTGATCACGTTACACCAATATTAAAATCACTCCACTGGCTACCAGTTAGGCCTTTACAGACTGCCAGAAATAATGCAACTTGAGTCCACTTTAACTGTCCTGGCTCAGTGCTAGGGAATCATGGGAATTGTAGTTTTTTCTGAGACATTGAGCCTTCTCTGTCAGAGACCTCTGGTGCCACAATAAACTACAGTTCCCATGATTCCCTAGCACTGAGCCAGGACAGTGCCTCAATTTAAAGTGGACTCAAGTTGCATTATTTCTGGCAGGCTGCAAAGGCCCTTAGTTTCTGGGCAGAGTATAAAGTGTTGGTTATTACCTTTAAAGCCCTACTCAGTTTGGGTCCAGGTTACCTACAGGATCGCCTCTTCCCATATAATCCACCCCATATGCTCAGGTCCTCTGGAGGACATTTATTCCAGTCAGCCAGGACTACGTTGGCAACTGTCAGCCAGAGGACTTTTCTTCAACTGCCCCTATACTGTGGAATGACCTGCCAGAAGAGATTTGACAGCTGAATACACTGTCTGAGTCTAAAAGAGCATTAAGGACCAATCTCTTCTGGCAGGCTTATCCTGATGATTTTTAAATTGTGAATTTTAAATGCTGAATATTAAATATAGTTTTATTATATGTATATCTTATTTGTCTTTTTAAATTGATGTGTGTTTTAAAGTGATGTGTTTTAAATGACGTTGTTGATTAATTATTGTTGTCCCCCACCTCAATCCATGGGGAGAGGCAGGAAGAAATTGTTGTTGTTGTTGTTGTTGCTGTTGTTACACCATTTTAGTTGTCATAACATTATCCTACAGAATTCTGGGATTTGTAGTTTGGTTAGGTATTCTGCCTGATCTGTCAAGAAACTTTGATGTCTCACCAAACTACAAATCCTGAGATTCTGTAGGAAAGAGTTAAAGTGGTGTCAAACTGCTTTAATTCTGCAGACAAATGCAGAAAGGCCTCCTTTGTGCTTATGGATTTATTTGGATTCTTGCTCGCTGGACTGGTGTTAGGCTGCATGCACACTGCAAAATTAATGCAGTTTGACATAACTTTAACAGCCATGGCTCAATGCTATGGAATTCAAATTTTGTGAGATATTTAGCCTTCTCTGCCAAAGAGGTCAGGTACCACAAATTCCAGGATTCCATAGGATGGAGTCATAACAGTTAAGGCAGCATCAAAATGCATTCATTCTGCAGTGTGCATGCAGCCTAAGATATATATATCTTTGTCTTGGGTTATCATGATTGCAAGCTCCTTGTGACAGATTCTGGAATGGCTAAGACTTTCCTTCTTTGTCCCCTTCATCTTCAGTGACCTGCCTAGATTACTTGTGCATGACCTGGACTGGCCTGACTCACAACTTATTCCTACTATAGCCTGCCTCTCCTGGTGTGGTTGCCTCTAGGCCCAGGACAAATCCCAATGTCCATCCACTGAAATCTAGTGTAAAAGCCACATTTGGAACTAAATTTGAGCCCCGGGATATTTTTTTTAATTGCTATTGGTAATTGAAGGGAGCTCATGGTACTGCCAAACACAAAAAAACAACCCCTAGTAATATTACACTTTATTTCATCAGTATACAATAGTTTATCATTTCATGCTGACATGGGCTCCTTGCTGATCATCTGCAGATCCATCACTAGATTCAGAGATTCAGATCTACCAATAGATTCAGAGTCTGCTTCTGTGTTGTGCACATGTTGCTGTGGTGGCAAAATTAACTTTTTAAAGGAGAATTGGCCTTCCTAGCGGCTTCTAGGAGTGTAATTTTCCTTAAAAAGCAACAAATCCCTTCTACATGCCTTGTTTCCACGATTTAAAAATGGCAATTTTGTTGTTGTATAGCAGGGGGTCGGCAACCTACGGCCTGGGGCAGGATCCGGCCCCCTGAGGCCTTTGGACCGGCCCCAGCCCGGTCCTGCTGCCGCTGTACGCCGCCACCGCCACCCACCACCACTGCGTGTGCCGCCGCTACACAAGCTGCCGCCACCATTTTGTTTTCCAAAATGGCAGCACAACTCTTTTGCGCATGCTCTGGAGTACTGTGCATGTGCGAACAAGTCGTAGCCGCCATTTTGGAAAACAAAATGGTGACCGTGACTCATTTGCGTATGCGCAGTACTCCAGCGCATGCGCAAACGAGTCACACCGCCATTTTGGAAAACAAAATGGCAGCTGTGACCACTTGCGCATGCGCAGTATGCTGGAAGTACTGCATATGTGGAAGTGAGCGTGCGTGCTCAGGCACAGTACTTCTGGTGTACTGCCCATGCGTGCGCGAATGTGCGCTCACGGTGCCATTTCCCCCCCCCCTCGGCCCGTGGAAGACCTCGGGACCAGCGGACCATCCCCAAGTAGGAAAAAGTTGCCTACCCCTGTTGTATAGCATTTGCTGTTGTGTGCCTTTAAGTTGTTTCCAACTTATGGTGACCCTAAGGTCACATCACAGAGTTTTCTTAGCAAGATTTATTCTGAGGGGGTTTGCCTTTGCAGCCTTGTCCAGGATCACCCAAGTGGGTTTCCATGGCCAAACAGGGATTCGAACCCTGACCTCTAAGGTTCAAACTTTGCAGCCTTTGCAGCCTTGTCCAGGATCACCCAAGTGGGTTTCCATGGCCAAACAGGGATTCGAACCCTGACCTCCAAGGTTCAAACTTTGCAGCCTTTGCAGCCTTGTCCAGGATCACCCAAGTGGGTTTCCATGGCCAAACAGGGATTCGAACCCTGACCTCCAAAGTTCAAACCCACTAAACCATGCTCACATTCTGTTGTTGTTGTTAACTGCCCTTCAGTCAATCCTGACCCATGCCAACCCTGTGGATGAGACATCTCTGAGACTCCCTGTCCTCCACTCTTCTGTTAAGTTCTTACAAACTCATATCCGTGACCTCTCTAATAAAATCCATCCATTTAGCATGAGGCCTTCCTCTCTGTCTACTTCCCTCCACCTTTCCTAGCATTATTGTGTTGTTGTTTTTTCCAATGGTTCATGCATTCTGATGATGTGTCCAAAGTATGACAGCCTCAGTTTTGTCATCTTGGCTTCCAGGGAGAGTTCTGGCTTGATCTGCTCTAGGACCCACTTTTTTGTCTTTTAAACTGTTTCCATGTGTATGTGAGGGGGGAATGGAAAATATACTCTGGCATCTTCTGTAAAGATTGGTTCAAAGATTAAGTGCTAACTACCACCACCCTCACACCACCATTACTACTTTTTCAAAGTAGATTTATTATACACAAAGGGTACCAATTGTGCTCTTTCTTGAGATAACCCTCCATGCAAACAGTCAAACAATTTTTAGCAATTCTTATTGCCTGCCTGAAAGGAATTCTCTTCCTTCTCTATCTGTCTTACAGCTCACTACAGCAAGCCCCAGAAAAGCCCTCAGGTGAGGACTGAATTGCCATCCAGATTTCCTTGCTGCACTCCACTGACTCTGTTCAGACAGCAATAATGTGTCATGTTTTATATGCGTTCGTTGCAAATTGATGACTACTTACTCACCCAGCCTTTGGGCTAAATCTGTGTCACAGTGTTGCACGCATTGCTTTTTAACAACAACAACAACAACAACAACAACAATAACAATTTTTATTTATACCCCGCCCCTGTTAAAAACAATTGAGGCGGCTGGTGTATGCAGTCTCCCATTGTATTGTTATCTATAGATTGTAAAATTGTATTTAACATTGCAAGTAACAAATGTTATAAAATAAACTTTAAGTCAATTATTTCAAGCTTTTGAATCCCTTTAGCCCCACCATTTCCAGAAATAGCCAACAAAAGCAGTGAAATGCAATCAGAGTAGGTGTAGCAGCGTTGCTTGATGAGGGGCCTAAGCAGACTGCCAGAAATAGTGCACATTAAATTGAGGCACTGCCCTGGCTCAGTGCTAGGGAATCATGGGAACTGTATTTTATTGTGGCACCAGAGCTCTCTGACAGAGAAGGCTCAATGTCCCAGAAAAAAATACAATTCCCATGACTCCCTAGCACTGAGTCAGGGCAGTGCCTCAATTTAATGTGCACTATTTCTGGCAGTCTGCTTAGGCCTAAGGAAAACTGGAAATATTCCCCTTAGCCTTTACACCAGATTGTTGGGTAAGGCAAGAATGGTCCTATATTCTTCTGCATTCTAGCAAATTGTTTCCATATCTCTTGCATTTTGATCTCTTCAGGCTGTCATCTGTAACTTGAATGTTTGTGCCATCAGTAACAGTGATCTTACTTTTTTAGTCATAGGCCAGATAAGGAAAAGAATGCCCTTGTTCCGTGTTAACCTACATGAGCAGATACCTTTCCCCGAGGCAAGCCATAACCAGTATTTCTAAATTCCACACCATGTTCCCCATCAGTCAAGAAATCACTACTAAAGTTTGGTTATAAACTCAAGAAAATGCAGAGGAGCACTGAAGGCAAAAGCTTAAACTGATCCACCATAATTCTTCACGACTACCCATCTATAGAAAACGTAGGAAGCTGCCTAATAAGTACAGTTAGCTCACTGTTGTCTACATTTAACTGGCAATGGCTCTCTAGGGTACAGGCAAAGGTTTTTCCAGCCTAGAGAAAATAAATGATTAAAAAATGGGAAAATAAATGTTCCCCCATTGCCTCTGAACTATTATTCACACTGGAAAAATTATAAACTTTAGAACAGAGGGGTAAAATTCCCAATGAAATAGTCTCTTTTGAAGGGAAGTATTTTTAAAGACAAGATTTTCTTCTCTCAAACTGTCAGGAATTACATAGTATGAAGATCCTAAAATAGGAGATTATCAGATGCAGGGGAGTAGTGAGAAAGAAAAAGGCATAATCCTGGCTAAATTGCACAATTGCATGGAAGATTTTCAGACGACGTCACTCTCATCCAGGACTTAAACCAGGAAGAACCAAGAACACTCCAGCAACAAACCATTTATGGGGAAATCCTGTGAATGGCTTCTCCATATCACAGTTGAAGTGCAATTGCCAGGGTGCAAAAACTGATTGTGTTTCATTCATGCTATTGGGGAAGCAACCCAGGATCTTTAAAGTTTTTATTTTTTTACCAGAAATATTGTTGGGTGTCAATATTTTTAATCTGTTGTGCAAAGATCAGCTTTGCCCTAGGCCAGTCAAGAGTGAGGAGGAATTTATCTGAGGGGGCATTCACACTTACTATTTTGTACCAAGGAGATGCAGATCTCTTTGGTGATGCGATACCAAATCGTTGTTCCCACTATGTTTACCGTGATCGAATCTCTCCAAGGCATTTTAACCCGGCCTGGCATTCACACTGGTACTGCTTCGCGTCAGCATGGCGAAGGCTCGTAGCTGGGAATGATCCCAGCGATCCAAATCAATTTGGTAGTGCATTCGCATTACCAAAGATCCAAATCACTCCAGACCTAAAAAAAAAATGATGCTGTTAGTACACAGTGAAAAATGCACCAGGTTAAGTGGGTTTTTCATCGCTCGCCCCCAAACTGCACCATGTGCATTCAGGGCCAGTGTGAACATTGTGGAAATAACCCGGTTTCACACTGGGTTATTTCCGTAGTGAGAATGGGCCCCTGAGAGGCCTAATCACTGCAATTTTTTAAGTGGCATTTAAAAGGAGAGCAATATATTTATCTCTTTGCATCAAAGAAACATATCCAGCCTCCAGATCCACAAAGATGTCTCAGTCAATATGCTAGGGCCCATTTCCATGCAATGCAGGGAACTTAACTCTTGTTCTTAGAAGATGAAAATCATTGCTTGCTCTGAATTCTTTTATACTTGTGTGTGTGCACACCTTCAAATCACCTGTTTACCTTATGACAATTCCATGAAATTCATAGGGTTTTCTTAGACAATAATAATAATAATAATAATAATAATAAATTTTATTTTTAACCCACCCCTCTGCTAGGCAACCGGGGTGGTGTACAACAAGTTAAAACAATACAGAAGTAAAACACATCACCAAGTCCCCCCCTAACCCTCCCACCCCTTAAAAATAAATTAAACTGAGATAATATTAAAAACAACAAATAGGAAACATCAAATACTAAAATCATCAAACAAATAGCAGCAACAATAACAGGTGGAAGTAGGGAGCCAGACCGTTTGGAGAAGGGAGCCGAGAGATTATTCCAGGAAGGCCTGCCAGAAGAGATCCGTCTTTACTGTTTTTTTAAAACAGTCAAGGGTGGTAATAAGACGGATCTCATCCAGCAGGCCATTCCATAATCTTAGAGCGGCGGCAGAAAAGGCCCTCTGGGAGGTCTGCGACAGCCTAGTTTAAATAGGCTGCAGCAGGTTCCTCCCAGAGGACTGGAGTGCGCGGGGGGATTGTACGGGGAGAGGCAGTCCCTGAAATAAGTTGGACCCAAGCCATGTAGGGCTTTAAAGGTCAAAACCAACACCTTGTACTGTGCCCGGAAACTAATTGGCAGCCAGTGGAGAGATTTCAATACCGGTGTGATGTGCTCTCTCCTAGATACACCAGTAAGTAACCTGGCTGCCATATTTTGAATCAGTTGGAGTTTCTGGGTTAGGCACAAGGATAGCCCCATGCAGAGCGTGTTACAGCAATCCAAACGTGAGGTTACCAGAGCGTGTACCACATTTTCGAGATCCCTAGTCTCCAGGAAAGGGCGCAGCTGGCGTATCAGCCGAAGCTGATAGCAGGCACTCCTGACCGTCACATTCACCTGACTAGTCATGTGAAGCGACGAATCTAGGAGCACCCCCAGACTGCGAACACAGTCCTTGGAGGAGAGTGTGACTCCATCCAGGACTGGAGCCTGTATTCCCAGATCTGGTTTTGGGCCCATCACTGTTAGTATCTCCGTTTTGTCTGGATTCAGTCTCAATCTGTTTTTCCTCATCCAATCCATTACCGCTCTAAGACAGTCATTGAGAAGAGAGACACCATCTGAGGTCTGGGCAGACGATCTGGTCATGGAGAGGTATATCTGGGTGTCA
Source organism: Phrynosoma blainvillii (assembly GCA_026167975.1). Taxonomy (NCBI): domain Eukaryota; kingdom Metazoa; phylum Chordata; class Lepidosauria; order Squamata; family Phrynosomatidae; genus Phrynosoma; species Phrynosoma blainvillii. The sequence goes on along the minus strand of JANUYF010000002.1, from coordinate 276,609,581 downwards.
TCAGCATACTGAAGACACCGTGCTCCATACCTCCGAATGATCTCTCCCAACGGCTTCATATAAATGTTAAATAGCATCGGGGACAGGATGGCGCCCTGAGGGACGCCACAATTAAGCTCAATTCTAGACGAGCAACTGTCCCCGAGCCTCACCCTCTGGGATCTGTCCGAGAGAAAGGAATGGAACCACTGCAGAGCAGTGCCTCCAATTCCTTACTCTCTCAGGCGATCCAAGAGGATGGCATGATCTATTGTATCAAAGGCCGCTGAGAGGTCCAAGAGCACCAACAGGGTCACACTACCCCTGTCGATACCCAAGCGGAGGTCGTCGGCCAGCGCAACCATGACAGTCTCAACTCCAAATCCTGTCCTAAAGCCGGTTTGAAATGGATCACTCAGAGGGAGATTATCACACTGCTTTTCCTCCCAACCTCGGCACGAACTGAATTTTTTTGAACTTTCTGTGTTAGTTATCACACACAAAGTATGGAAGAAGTCCAGATCAGGTACTGGATGCCAGGATGGGCACCGGGGTGTATAATGACACCTGTTTTTAAAAGGTTTCAGCCTGCACTGAGATTGAGAGGAAAGACAGTGTCAAAATCTCCCTAGTTTTGCTGGTTCCTTCCTCTGAAATACAGCCTACAACACCTGGTATTCATTGGTGGTCTCTCATCCATGTTCTAACAAGGACTGACCATGCTTAGCTTCCAAGAACTGATCTGGTGCCTTTAGCATATTGCTTTGGCCTTTGCAGACTGCCAGAAATAGTGCAAATTGAGTCCACTTTAAGGATTAGGGTTAGTGTTAGGGAGTCATGGGAAGTGTTTTTTTCCCCCTGAGACATTGAGCCTTCTCTGTCAGAGAGCTCTGGTGCCACAATAAAATACAGTTCCCATGATTCTCTAACCCTAACCCTAACCCTTAAAGTGGACTCAATTTGCACTATTTCTGGCAGTCTGCAAAGGCCCTCTGCAGTATCAATCAAAGGTGCTCTGCAACGCTATCTATTCTAATGAAACAACCATTTGGCAGGGGAAAGGATGATAATGTCTACAAAAACAAGATCAGAGCAGCATTGTGGTTTGAGGTAGTACCTAAGTAGTTTCCAAAGTTAGTCAATGTGAGGAATACAGTTCTGTAACTGGAAGCCCACAAGTCATCCTGTAGACAATACAGTAAGGGCAATACATCTTATTGGAGTTTCCATGGGATCTGGTCTGTGAATGGCTACCTTTCCTGCTGTCCAATATCCCTGGAATGGCTTAGCCACGAGTCAGGGTGTCTTCTTCCACACTGCAGAAATAAAGCAGTTTGACACTACTTTAACTGGCATGGTTCCATGCTGTGGAATCCTGGGATTTGTAGTTTGGTGATGTATTTAGCTTGGTCTGTCAGAAGGGCATGGTGCCTCACCAAACTTCAAATCTCAGGAATCTGTGGGATAGTCATGGCAAATAAAGTGGTGTCAAACTGCTTTATTTCTGCAGTGTGGATATACCCTAAGACCTCAACACTCATGTTCTGGAGACTGATTACAGAATTACAAAGATTATGGTGACAAGAGTCCCAACAGAGAATGCTAGGGAGGAAGACTCCTTTCTGAAGCTTTGTAAGGCTGCTACCACTCTCTCAATAATGTTTTGTAAACTGAAACTGTCCAACAGTGGCTGATGGGGAAGTGAGTGCTTACCAGTTATATCTGACATATATGGCATATAGCCCATAACCTTGAGGCCTTTATAGAAACGGTAGAGGGGTGTAGTGGTTTGAGTGTGGGACTAGGACATTGGGAAACCAGGTTTTGAATTACCACTTGGCCGTGGAAACCCATTAGGTGACCATTTGCAAGTCATACTTTCAGCTTGAAAGAAAGGCAATGGCAAACCCACACTCAACAAATCTTGCCGAGAAAACCCCATGATAGGGTCAACTTGTTGTGTGCCTTTAAGTCATTTACGATTTATGGCAAGCCTATCTGTTTTTTTCAGAGGTTTATCGTTGCCTTCCTCTGAGGTTGAAAGAGTGTGACTTGCCTAAGGTTACCCAAAGGATTTCCATGGCCAAGGGGGGATTCCAACCTTGGTCTCCAGAGTCATAGCCCAGTCCTCAAACCACTATATCATGGTGGCTCAGGGCCACCTTAGGGTCTCCATAATTCAGAAACAACTTAAAGGCATACAGTAGTGATTGTAAGAAACACTGAATCCTTTCTGCCCACATATCAGAGTGCAGACAGTGGTTTTAGAAGGCCATGGGTGAGGCATTCAAGGAGCTAATGGAAGTGGTAGAAGGAATTTGTTTTGTTTTTGAAATGTTTTTAGCTGCTGAAGCAGAACATAGAGTTCAGAGGATGTGCTTTCAGACCTTGAGCAAAGACAGGGCAGGGTGCCTTAGACTTTCTGATGGAGTTGTATGAAAACTTTGATAAGGCTGCAAACTTCTAAAAACTGGAGCTGCGTGCACACACTGGTTCTTGGAACAAAAGCTGAACTAGCAAGCATTCTAAATAACATGCTCTATTTGCCCAACAATTGGGATTAGAAATTACCAAAGTAATTAGATATTATTGGAAGCCAGTGCATTCTTAATAGAGTGAGTAGGATTCATTCTGGCGTTCACGCCAATGCCAGAATGTGCCAAATGTGTTATAGTTTGGGTTCAATCTCTGGAACCAAAGGAAATCTCTGATATGAGGGTGAGTTGTGTTATATCCTTTGGAAAAATAACACGAAATCAGGAAGATCTGTTTTTGATTTCATGGGATTTGACTTTGACTTCCTTCCTCCTTAATAGGCTTTGCTGTAAGAATCTGAGCCATAAATCAAAAACTGAAGTCTTTCATGTTCAGGGTCCATAGTTTGCAAGCTGGACTCCGACTATAAATAAATCTGTCCTTCAGAGATAACCAGGTTTTTTCCCCTTGAGTTTTGCTTACTTAGCTACCTGTAACATTATACAGCACCTCTAGGGCTGGGAAGTGGGATCAAAGTAATCTGTCGGATACCAAATTCCACATCAAGGACAGTTTCAGGATAAGTAAAGAAACATTCACAGAGGAAAGGCACTCAGCAGACGATCAAGAACATGTTGCTCAGGATCCCTAAAAGTTTTTTCTTCCCCCGTTGGCAGAAAATATCCCAGAAGCATTCAGTCTAAGGTTCTGGAATTTTTAAAGAAATACATTGATAAATGTGAAGTATAATAACATCCCAAATCCACAAAACAGGGATAGCTTTAATTGGCCAAGCAAAATGTACAAAATACATTATGTATTTTCTGCTTTTTTGGTTGGCCGGATAAAGGTATCCTATTTTGTGGATTTTGGATGTTGTCCTTTGCTACCAGCATGGTGTAGTGGTTTGAGTGTTGGACTAGTACTATGGAGATCAGGGTTTGAACCCCAGTTCTGCCATGTAAAACCAATGGGTTTGGCAAGTCACACACTCTCAGCCTCAGAGAATGGCAATGGCAAGCCCCTCTGAAGAAACTTGTCACAAGAGAAAAAAGTACGGGAACGAACACAGGTCTCAACTCACAAAAAAGAAAAGGATTTATTATAATAAATCATAATCTATATTAGCTAAGTAATGTTAATAAGGCAAAGATCATTTATATTTGTAGTGGAACAAACAAAAGAAGATTAGCCACAACTGAAGAGTCTAAGAAACGTCAATACAGCAAGGTATAAAAAAATAAAAATAAAGAAGCACTTGCAAGAGAACGAACAAGGAAGTTAAGAACCAAGACATTTGTAAAATAATTCACATCAATGTAATCAAATTTTTGATTTGAATTTTATTTGAATTTTGTTTATGTATTAAATGTCTATGTATTTTTTAATAATAAAGATTAATAAAAGAAAAAGAAACTTGTCAAAAAACAACAAAACAAAACCATATTAGGTTCATGGCTTTAGGATCACCATAAGCTGGAAACAACCTGAAGGCACACAACAATATGGGCAATACAACAACTCCTGAATATGTTTTCTTGACAAAGGTAGTGATGCAGAATGAATTACTTTGGAGAATCTATTGAAAACATGCCAGGCAATAGGCATAGTCTTATTCTGTATATTTCTTCCAGAGCTACTTCATCTCACAGAATTCAAAGGTATAGCTGTGTTCATCGGGAAAAAAGAGTGAAAATGGATCCCAAAAATATCTCCACAGGGTTCCCACCCCATCCCACATACCACCCCCAGCTTTGGTGCATTTTAGCTTCTGGCTCCCGAAAAGGGTAACCAAAGGTCCTCCTTTTCCAGGACATACTCTACATTTCAAACTTCTGTCCAAGAGAAATTTCCAAAATGTCATCCATTTTGAGGTCATGACTTAGAAGCATGAATTTATCTGTTTGTTAGCTTTTATTTGGTAATGTCCTCCATTTTTTTCTGGAATGACCTACATTTTGAAGTGCCTTTTCTTCCTTTACAGTGAAGAAATCGGGTCACCCTGCTCATCTGTCCCCATCCCCACCTCAATATTCCCTCAGGTCCAGGGTGACCAGGCATCCTCCTTTTCCTGGACAGGTCCTACATTTCTACCCCACGTGTAGCAGGAACTCCAAAATGTCCTCCATTTTATGGCTATGAAGCATGAATTTACATTTCTATGAGTGCCTTGAACTTTTATTTGGTCATGTCCTCCTTTGTTCTTGAAGGTCACCCATTTTGCAGTGCCTGGTCCTACTTTCTGGTGAGGATCTTGGTCACTCTGCTCATCCCTCCACATCCCCACCTCAACGTTTCTTCATGTCCAGGGTGATCAGACACATCCTCTTTTTCCAGGGCCTATCCTACATTTCAGCCTTGTGTCCAGGAGGAACTCTAAAATGTCCTCCACTTTATAGCTAAGAAGCATGCATTTACATTTTTATGAGTGTTTGATAGCTTTTATTCATTTATTGGATCATGTGTCCTCCATTTTTCCCTGGAGGCTTTCCATTTTGGGGTGCCCTGTTGTCAGAAATAAGAACGCAGATCAGTCGGAACTGCTGAAACAAAACAGAACTTTATTGAAGAACACAGAGGCAGCATTTCACCACTTCAGTGTTTAAGGCTGAGACTGCCAGGTCATGGCAAGTTTGGTATATTAAAAGCCCATCATCTACTGCCCTACCCTTAACAAAGCAGTGCAAACTATATTTCCCACCTATATTTCCCATAAGCAAAGTCTTCCTTAAACCCCCTCCTTTACCTTCTTCTAGCTACCAGTTTAATCCAACCTCCTTCTGCATTCCAGACTGCTGAACAGAAGCCCAAGGTCGAGATAACAGTCCATCTGTCTCTTCCTCCAGCCCCCTTTCACCAAAGCTCTTTTCTCACCAATCCAGCCTAAATACAAAGCACAATAAAAAGCACCCCCACACCCATTATCCCCAGCATTACTAACATTTCTGGTAGAACTGCCAAATTCTAACACCTGTCCTCCCTGGCCGTGAGGATTGTCACTCTGCTGGAGTCTCCACATCCTCCTCTCAGCTCAAAAGGAGTTTATCACGCAGGGGACAATTTTTGAAGTATAAACGGTGAGTAACCCGTGATAATCCCGCAATTGCGCTAATGGTCTTCACACCATGTTGAGACAAGACGTGATTAAAGCGCCATTGTCCCGTGAATAACCAAGCAAGGAACAGCAGCCAATCATTCACGGGAAATTACTTTTTGCTGTTTATTGCCTGGTTATTCCCTGGCTAGTTATGGGATAATGGCTCTTGTGTTAATCTTGTTTTAAGCACGTTTTAATGTCAATTGCATGATTTTCATGGGTTAATCATCGTTTAAATTCCCATGCCCCCCCCCCCCCCCCCGTGATAAACTCCTAGGAGTTTAAACAGCAACGAAAATCACACAACTGACATTCAAATGCGATTAAAATGAGTTACACAAGAGCCATTATCCCGTGAATAACCAGGGAAAAACCAGTGACAATCCCGTGAACGATTTGCTGCTGTTTCTTGTCTGGTTATTCGTGGGTTAATGGCACTTTAATCACATTTCACCTCAACTTAGTATAAAAACCATTAGCGCAATTGCATGATAATAATGGGCTATTCACGGGTTAATATCACTTTGAACACGACAGTGTGTGAAAACCATTACCACAATTGCGGAATTATTACAGTTTAATCACCGTTTATATCAGTGATCCCCAGACTCTGGTCCTCCAGATGTTTTAGACTTCATCTCCCAGAAGCCTCATCTATCTTGACCAATAGTCTTGGATTCTGGGAGGTGAAGTTCAAAATACTGGGAAAGCAACAGTTTGGGAATCACTGGTTTATACTTTCAAGTGTCCCCCATCACGGTGTGATAAAGTGAGGTTTATCTGAAGCTCCCTCACACGACAGGGACTCTCTTTCTGGGGCTCCTCAGTTTTTCCCGCCCAAAGAGGGAGTGAGGGAGAAAGGATAGCTCCCTCAGGGTCCGCCTCCGCCATCTTGCCGGCCGGTGGGCGTGTCCGCCACAGAGACGCCTCCTGCGAAGGGATGGAGAAGACACTCAGGTGCTGCTGCTGCTGCTGCTGCTGCTGCCACCGCCACCGGCGCTTAGTTCTCGGGCGGCGATTGAGGCTCAACGGCTGCCGGCGGGCGCCATGCGTGACTACGAGGAGGCGACGTCGTTCCTGGGGGAGTGGGGCCCCTTCCAGCGCCTGGTCTTCTTCCTGCTGAGCGCCAGCATCGTCCCGAACGGCTTCAACGGGATGTCGGCGGTCTTCCTGGCCGGCGTCCCCGAGCACCGGTGCCTGGTGCCCGCGGAGGCCAACCTGAGCGCGGCCTGGCGGGAGGCCAGCATCCCCCTGGAGGAGCGGCCCGGAGGGCGGACGGGGCCCCACCGCTGCCGCCGCCTCCGCCTCGACGCCCTGCGCAACTTCTCCGCCGCCCGCCTCCGGCCCGGCAAGGACGTCAACCTCAGCGCCGTGGAGACCGAGGGCTGCCTCGACGGCTGGGAGTACAGCCGCAGCCCCTACCTCGCCACCATCGTCAGCCAGGTCAGAGGGAGCGACAGAGAGGGAGGGAGAAAGAGAGAGGGAGCCTCACGGGGTTCAGCCTTTATTCCCCCCCCCCATGAGCATCACCAAGAGCCATGGGCTCCCATTGATATATGAGGGGGGTTCAGCCTTTATTTTCCCCCAAATGTCCTCCATTCTGAGCATCACCAAGAGCCATGGGCTCCCATTGATATATGAGGGGGGTTCAGCCTTTATTTCCCCCCAAATGTCCTCCATTCTGGGCATCACCAAGAGCCATGGGCTCCCATTGATATATGAGGGGGGGTTCAGCCTTTATTTCCCCCCAAATGTCCTCCATTCTGAGCATCACCAAGAGCCATGGGCTCCCATTGATATATGAGGGGGGTTCAGCCTTTATTTTCCCCAAATGTCCTCTATTCTGAGCATCACCAAGAGCCATGGGCTCCCATTGATATATGAGGGGGGTTCAGCCTTTATTTTCCCCCAAATGTCCTCTATTCTGAGCATCACCAAGAGCCATGGGCTCCCATTGATATATGAGGGGGGTTCAGCCTTTATTTTCCCCCAAATGTCCTCCATTCTGAGCATCACCAAGAGCCATGGGCTCCCATTGATATATGAGGGGGGTTCAGCCTTTATTTTCCCCAAATGTCCTCTATTCTGAGCATCACCAAGAGCCATGGGCTCCCATTGATATATGAGGGGGGTTCAGCCTTTATTTTCCCCCAAATGTCCTCCATTCTGAGCATCACCAAGAGCCATGGGCTCCCATTGATATATGAGGGAGCTTCAGCCTTTATTTTCCCCAAATGTCCTCTATTCTGAGCATAACCAAGAGCCATGGGCTCCCATTGATATATGAGGGGGGTTCAGCCTTTATTTTCCCCAAATGTCCTCTATTCTGAGCATCACCAAGAGCCATGGGCTCCCATTGATATATGAGGGGGGTTCAGCCTTTATTTTCCCCCAAATGTCCTCTATTCTGAGCATAACCAAGAGCCATGGGCTCCCATTGATATATGAGGGAGCTTCAGCCTTTATTTTCCCCAAATGTCCTCTATTCTGAGCATAACCAAGAGCCATGGGCTCCCATTGATATATGAGGGGGGTTCAGCCTTTATTTTCCCCAAATGTCCTCTATTCTGAGCATAACCAAGAGCCATGGGCTCCCATTGATATATGAGGGGGGTTCAGCCTTTATTTTCCCCAAATGTCCTCCATTCTGAGCATCACCAAGAGCCATGGGCTCCCATTGATATATGAGGGGGGTTCAGCCTTTATTTTCCCCAAATGTCCTCCATTCTGAGCATCACCAAGAGCCATGGGCTCCCATTGATATATGAGGGGGGTTCAGCCTTTATTTTCCCCCAAATGTCCTCCATTCTGAGCATCACCAAGAGCCATGGGCTCCCATTGATATATGAGGGGGGTTCAGCCTTTATTTTCCCCAAATGTCCTCTGTTCTGAGCATCACCAAGAGCCATGGGCTCCCATTGATATATGAGGGGGGTTCAGCCTTTATTCCCCCCCCCCCCCATGAGCATCACCAAGAGCCATGGGCTCCCATTGATATATGAGGGGGGTTCAGCCTTTATTCCCCCCCCCCATGAGCATCAGCAAGAGCCATGGGCTCCCATTGATATATGAGGGGGGTTCAGCCTTTATTTCCTCCCAAATGTCCTCCATTCTGAGCATCACCAAGAGCCATGGGCTCCCATTGATATATGAGGGGGGTTCAGCCTTTATTTCCTCCCAAATGTCCTCCATTCTGAGCATCACCAAGAGCCATGGGCTCCCATTGATATATGAGGGGGGTTCAGCCTTTATTTCCTCCCAAATGTCCTCCATTCTGAGCATCACCAAGAGCCATGGGCTCCCATTGATATATGAGGGGGGTTCAGCCTTTATTTCCTCCCAAATGTCCTCCATTCTGAGCATCACCAAGAGCCATGGGCTCCCATTGATATATGAGGGGGGTTCAGCCTTTATTTTCCCCCAAATGTCCTCCATTCTGAGCATCACCAAGAGCCATGGGCTCCCATTGATATATGAGGGGGGTTCAGCCTTTATTTTCCCCCAAATGTCCTCCATTCTGAGCATCACCAAGAGCCATGGGCTCCCATTGATATATGAGGGGGGTTCAGCCTTTATTTTCCCCAAATGTCCTCCATTCTGGGCATCACCAAGAGCCATGGGCTCCCATTGATATATGAGGGGGGTTCAGCCTTTATTTTCCCCCAAATGTCCTCCATTCTGAGCATCACCAAGAGCCATGCGCTCCCATTGATATATGAGGGGGGTTCAGCCTTTATTTCCTCCCAAATGTCCTCCATTCTGAGCATCACTAAGAAGCATCATTTACATTTATATATGAGGGTTTTGAGCTTTTATTTTCTGCCCAGCAGGGATTCCCAAAATCATGTCCTCCATTCTGAGCATCGCTAAGAATTAGCATGGATTTACATTTATAGATAATGGGTTTTGAGCTTTTATTTTCTGTCCCAGAGGGATTCCCCAAATCATGTCCCCCATTTTGAGGTCATGGCTAAGAAACATGGACTTATATTTACCGTATATATAAGTGTCTTGAGTTTTTAATTTTCTGCCCAGGGGGAATTCTCCAAAGGTCCTCCATTCTGAGCATCGCCAAGAAGCATGGATTCACGTTTATATGAGCTTTTATTTTCTGCCCAGGAGGGATTCCCAAAATCATGTCCTCCATTTTGAGGTCATGGCTAAGAAGCATGGATTCACATTGATATATGAGGGAGTTTTTTTAGGTTTTATATAGCAATATCCTCCACTGTTATTTTATTGGCCATGTCCTCTATGTCTATTCAGCATCCTCCATCCCCAAGAAGCATGGATTCACATTTATGTGTGAGGGGTTTCTGCCCGGCAGGGATTCCCAAAATTATGTCATATTCTGAGCATCGCTAAGAAGCATGGATTTACATTTATATATAATGGGTTTTGAGCTTTTATTTTCTGCCCAGGAGGGACTCCCAAAACCATTTCCTCCATTTTGAGGTCACGCCTAAGAAGCATGGATTCACATGCTTGGGTTATGAGGGTTTTTAAAGATTTTATATGACCATGTCCTCCATTCTTATTCAGTGCCCTCCATTTTGTGGTACCTTGCCCTCCTTTGTGGTGAGGACACATCTGGTCCCCCTGTTGAGGTGGGGAATTTAGAGACACAAAGAGGAAACATAGAGCTGGGAAACGTGGAAAACATGGGGGCCGAGGGAGATCAGACATGGCCTCCTTTTCCAGGACCTGACCTACATTCCAGTCTTCTGTCCAGGAGGAATCCCCAAATGTCCTCCATTTTGAGCAACACTAAGAAGTATGCATTTATATTTTTAGCCTTTGTTTTCTATCCAGGAGGAATTCTAAATTGTCCTTCATTTTGAGCATCACTAAGAAGCATGGAGTCACATTTATATATAAGTGTTTTTAGGTTTTGTTTGGACAGGACCTCCATTGTTGAGGTGGGGATGTGGAGACAGGAGGAAACACTGAGGTGGGGGTTGTGGAAACATGATGAGGAAACATTGAGGTGGGGATGTGGATGCATGACCAGGTGACCAGAGATCTTCACCTCAAAGGAGGGCAAGGCACCGCAAAATGTAGGTCGTTCAAGAGGGGGAAATGGAAGACATTACCAAATAAAAGCTAAACGCACATGCACAAATCCATGTTTCTTAGCCATGTTCAAAATGGAGGATATTTTGGAATTCCTTCTGGAAACAAGGTTGAAATGTAGGATGTGTCCAGGAAACGGAGAACCTCTGGCCGCCCAGGACATGAGGAAATATTGAGGTGGGAATGTAGAGACATGTAGCCACCACTGACTCTTGACAATGGCTGGAGTTGCCAGACTAAAAACTGGTGGGGGCTCCAGTCCAAGGTGACCAGGCATCCTCCTTTTTCTGGATATGTCCTCCATTTCAACCTTCTGTCCAGGAGAAATTCCAAAACGCTGTCCAGTTTTGAACATGATTAAGAAGCATGCATTTACATTTCTGTGAGTGTTGTTGGGTTTTTTTAGGTTATCTTTGGACATGCCCTCCTTTTTTTCTGGAAAATCCTCCATTTTGCAGTGCCTGGTCCTCCTTTGCAGTGAGGAGGATGCCTGGCTACCCTACTCTGGCCCTTTGACCGGTTCTCACAAGGAACAGCACCTCTTGGAAAGAGAGGAGGACAGCTTCCCAGCCGGCCCTGCTAAGGCAGGAGTGTAAAGGAGCTGAAGGAAGGAAGGAAGGAAGGAGAGAGAAAGAGAGGGGGGGGGCAGTCTGGGGGTCTCCCAGGGCTGGTCCTTGGAGAAGATGCCTGGATGGGGGGAGCATGTGGCACCTTCCTGGCCCTCTGCTGCTGCCTTTGATCCTCTTGGGAAGGGGAGGCCAGATGGAGGAGCCATTTGCCTCTGTGTGTGTGGGGGGGGGGTGCTTTACTGAATAAGTTAAAAAGGTAGGGAGGGGTGGGAGGAGCAGAGTGACTAGATGTCCTCACCACAGAGGAGGAACAAGGTAATGCAAAATGGAGGACATTGGGGGAAACGGAGGACCTGACCAAAGATAACCTAAAAATACTCCTATAAATGTAAATTCATGCTCCTTAGTCATGCTCAAAAGGGAGAACATTGCGGTGAGGGGAAAGCAAAAAAAGCTCAAAACACTTATAGAAATGTAAATTTATGCTCCTTAGTCACGCTCCAAAGGAGGACCTTGTGGAACTCCTCTTAGACAGAAGGTTGAAATTGAGGGCATGTCCAGAAAAAGGGGGGTGCCTATCACAAAAAATGGAGGACCTGACCAAATAAAAGCTAAAAGAATACTCAAAAATGTACATTCATGCTTCTTAGTCTGCTCAAAATGAGGACTATTTTGGAATTCTTCCTGAACAGGAGGCTGAAATGTAGGACATGTCCTGGAAAAGGAGAATCTCTGGTCACCCCGAGGTAGGGGTGGGAGAGGTCTTTTGTTTTGCATCTTGCAGCACCGTTTCCATGCATCTGACATGATGATAATGTTTGATGTCTTCAAGCAGCAACTTTCCCGATTAGGATACATGAACAATGTGGCTCTCCTCGGGAAAGGCAGGAGAGAAATGTGTGCAAGCCACTAAAATGTGCATAAATTCGACCCTCAGAGGACAATGCAATACACTCCTCTTCCTGTAAATATTGTTTAGTAGGAACCTGTTTGCAGATCTACTCTTGGTCTCTTACAGTTCATCCAGTTACTGGCACATCATTCAGTACATCACCATTAGACTGATGCTGCTGAAAGTGTTAAACTCTCCATTGAAATTTGTTGTTGTTGTTGTTAACTGGAACCTGTTTGCAGAGCTAGTCCACGGTCTTGTCCAGTTCCTTCAGTTACTGGCACATCATTCGGTATATCACCATTTGAATGATGCTGCTGGATGTGTTAAACTCTCCATTGCAAAGTCTGTTGTTGTTGTTAACTGCCTCCTAGTCGACTTAGACCCCTGGCAGTTCTATGAATGAGAGACCTCCAAGTCACTCTGTCGTCAGTAGCCCTGCTCAGGTGCTACAGATTCATGGCTGTGGTTTCTTTGATTGAGTCTATTCATCTGGAATGCAGTCTTTCTCTTTTCCTGTTGCCCTCTACTTTACCAAGCATTATAGTCTTTTCTAGTGAGTCCTTTCTTCTCTTGATACGGCCAAAATACAACAACCTCAGTTTAGTAATCAAGGAGAGTTCGGGCCTGATCTGCTCTAGGACCCATCCATTGGTCTTTTTAGCAGTCCACAGTATTCCCAGAACTCTTATCCAGAACATCTCAGATGAGTTGTTTTTCTTCCTATCAGCTTTCTTCACTGCCCAGCTTTCACAACCACACCTAGAAAGTTCAAAGAGAGAGTGGGTTGATGGTATGTTTTAACTATTGCTTGTTTTAATTATGCTGTATCCCGCCCCGGTTGCTGAGCAGAGGAGCGGGTTAAAAATAAAACTTATTATTATTATTATTATTATTATTATTATTATTATTATTATTATTAGAAATGGAACATACAATGACATGGACAATCCTAACTTTAGTATTTTATGATATATCTTTACATTTCAGGATCTTGTCTACCGTATTTTCTGGCGTATAAGACAATTTTAAACTCAGGAAAATCTGGGGTTAAAGTTGGGGGTCGTCTTATACGCTGGGGAGGAGGAGGAGGAGGACAGAGGTGAGGGCAGGAAAAAGCCTTGGAAAGAGAGGAGGACAGGGTTGGGGGCAGCAAGAAGCCTTGGAAAGAGAGGATGGAGGAGGACAGGGTTGGGGGCTGGAAAAAGCCTTGGGAAGAGAGGAGGACAGAGGAAGACAAAGGTGGGGGCGAGAAGAAGAGGAAAAGAGAAGGCTGGGTGGGGGAGGCAAGAAGCCTTGGAAGAGAGGAGGACAAGGAGGACAGGGGTGAGGAAGAGGAAGAAGAGAGGGACCCTAAGGCGATCCTCTCCTGGGGTTTTCTTGGCAAGACTGGTTCAGAGGAGGTTTGTCATTGCCTTCCCCTGAGGCTGAGAGTGTGTGACTTGTCCAAGTTCACCCAGTGGGTTTCATGGCAGAGTGGGGAATCAAACCCAGGTCTCCAGAGTGGTAGTCCAACACTCAAACCACTACACCATGTTGGCTTGTATTCCCATGTGCTGCCTCTGAAACAATTGCAGACTTTTTTGTTGTTCTTGTGTGTCTTCAAGTCCTTTCCGACTTATGGCGACCCTGAGGCAATCTTATCATCTGGTTTTCTTGGCATGTTTCTTCAAAATTGCCATTACCATTCTCTGAGGCCGAGAGTGTGTGACATGCCCAGGGTCACTTACTTGGCTGCAAATTGTACATACCCCAGAATGCATTACCTAGTATATTGGCAGTCCTTCCCCCCAACACTTTGTCATTTCCCCCCAACCATCTGATAGCTGGGAGATGGAAATAATTTTTAAAGCAGCATTTAAATCTGGACTGTTTTTTAAAAAGTAAGGTCCAAAATACACTGCAGAAATAAATGCTAGGGAACATGGGAGCTGTAGTTTGTTGTGTTTATAAGTGACAGTTTTCCTGCTAAGTACCTGAATGTCATAAGCATTTGAATTAAAATTACCATATTGAAATCAAATCTGATGTTTTTGTTTTGTTTTTTTCATTTTTACTTGGTGAGCTTGGAAGAGGGGTAGTCTTATACAGTGAGTATATCCCAAACTCTATATTTAAACTGGAAAAGTTGGGGGTCGTCTTATACGCCGGAAAATATGGTAGTTCCTTCATAGCTGCCCTTCCAAGTTCTAGGACTTTATCACATGGGAGGGATCCAGTGCAAAAACAGGATTTAAACTGGAAAAAAACTGCAAAAGTTTATTGATTTTCAGATGATGTCTGACATTAAACTGGAAAGAAAGTGGGAAAAACCTTGAAAACTGGATTGATTTTCAGATGACATCAAGGTTAATGAGCATTAATGCAGCATTAACCTGGACAGAAAGTCAACAAAATGTGCTGCTTTTTTCTTTTTGGATAATCTTGAAAGTAAAAAGCAGCATGTTTTGCCAACTTTCTGTCTGGGTTAATGTCACATTAACGCTTATTAACACCAATGTGTCTGAAAATCAACCCGCTTTTGTGGGTTTTTCCCAGGTTTTAAATCCCATTTTTTTCAGAGATTTGGGCACTTTGCCTCCCGTGTGATAAACTCCTGATTTCTTGACTGCAATCTCCACTCTGATTGATGATTGAGCCCAAGTATAAAAATCTTGAGTTACTTCATCGTCTATTTTAAAATTATATAGATAATTATTATTATTTTATTTTATTATATCCTTTTATTTATTATATATATAGGGACTCAAGGTGGCAATCATAATTTTTTTCCCTTGATGTTCAGCCGTAAGACTGCCTTTGTGCTTTCTACCTTGACCTTCTTCAATAATCTTTCCATATCTCTGATACTTTCTACTAGTATTATGGTGTCATCTGCATACTTTAGATTATTGAAATTTCTTCCTTCAGTTTGCACACCTCCCTCTTCAGAGTCCAATCCTACTTTTTGTATGATGTTCTTGGCATACACACAGCCTTGTCTGATCCCCTTTCCAATTGGAAACCATTCTGTTTCTCCATATTCTGTCCTGACAAAATACCACTGCAAAGTACTATGGGCAAAAACCAGATGTTAGGTCCAACTGGAGTAGAAAATGAATGGGACTTGTTGATACTTATTGATTCAGTGGCTCTACTTGATTTGGGACTCTGCTTGGAGTTAATAATAATAATAAAATTTATTTATACCCCGCCCCTCTGAACGCAATCGGGGCGGCTAACAAGTGTTAAAAAATACAAAGTACAATCAAACCCCTATACCCTCCCCCCCCTTAAAAAAATATTAAATCAAGTAAGAATTAAAACCATACAAATTAAAACAAACATTAACAAGTTAGCCCTACACCCTGGGCTCAGCTTTTTATTTTATTTTTTAGATTAAATTTTTTATTACTACTTTGTGTACAAAAAAATCTACAAAAGTTATTACATATACAAAACTATACCAAATTAATAACATCTTTCTCCTCTTTATAAACATCATGTATTTTACTAATTTGTAAATTGTGTAGCCCATCCCTAACCCTCCCCTTAGTACAGTAACAAAAGCATTGTTGGTATCAATATTGGTCCTATAAATCCGCTAGATTATAATATATTTTTCTTTACATCTAAAAAAACGATATATATATTCCACTTCTTAATAAACAATTTCTTTTCATACAATCTATTACTGTATATCTTTCCCAGTCTGTATATCTTATAAGCTCTAGCTCCAGCCTTTTATCAAGTTCATTGCATTTTTCTATTTCTGGCCTCAGTTTTTTAAATCTGCCCTTCTGTTCTGTTTTCTTGGTTTAAACTGTGTTCGCTTTC
This sequence comes from Phrynosoma blainvillii, assembly GCA_026167975.1. Classification (NCBI taxonomy): domain Eukaryota; kingdom Metazoa; phylum Chordata; class Lepidosauria; order Squamata; family Phrynosomatidae; genus Phrynosoma; species Phrynosoma blainvillii. Next base: position 276,593,680 of record JANUYF010000002.1, on the reverse strand, counting down.
TCAAGATCCTCTTGGTCCCATGAGGGAAAGACACATAGGTAGCCCTCCGAATGGTACATAGAGACCTTATGTTGTGTAGTTATTGAATAAAAATAATAGAAGAAATGAGGAGGTGCCACTGATTGCCCACAAATTCTGTCAGGTTAGATTAGATCAGTTGGATTATAGCAATAGCAGCTTCATTTATATACTGCTTCATATCGCGCTATGCAGTCTCTAAGTGGTTTACATTGTGTAAGCTAATTGCCCCCAACAAGCTGGGTACTCATTTTAGTGACCTCGGAAGGATGCAAGCCTGAGTCAAGCCTGAGCCATGGCTGGAATTGAATTCACAACTTTGTGGTTTGTAAGTGAGAGGCTGCAATACAAGCTTTTAACTACTGTGCCACCAGGGCTCCTGGTTATATCAGTACACTCATAGAGAATAACATTAATTTGGTTATTAAGGGTGTGTCATTAAAGATTGTGTTCATTAAAAATATTTTCCCATCTTCAGGAAGAAAAAGAAAAACATTGTGCATAAAATTAGATTGCCAAATTATATCCCTAATCTAGGAGTGAACGTGGTAGTAGTACTGTTCATCAAACCAGGTGTAAGATAATCTGTAGAGATAACATTAGATCTGTTTATTTCTTCCTTTAAAAATGGAGTAAGTTTAAACTAACTCAGGGCCCTTGCAGACGGCTAGAAATAATGCAAATTGAGTCCACTTTAACTGCCCGGGCTCAGTGCTAGGGAATCATGGGAATTGTATTTTTTCTGAGACATTGTTCCTTCTCTGTCAGAGAGCTCTAGTGCCACAATAAACTACAGTTCCCATGATTCCCTAGCAATGAGTCAGGGCAGTTAAAGTGGACTCAGTTTGCACTATTTCTGGCAGTCTGCAAAGGCCCTCAGTGTCATTTTAAAAACTTTTAAGACCATGTTCACCACAAGTATTAATCCCACACATACATGTGGTGAAGATTTGTCTGTTTAAGTAGGCAATTTGTGGCCCTTCAGATGTTGTTGGATTGCAACTCCCATCAGTCCAAGGCATTTCTTTTTCTTGTGATCTTCTGGACTACCTGGCAGAGCACCACAGTTTACAATAGATCTTTATAAAGAAGCTCTGTTATAAGATTTTTCAGAAGATCTCTTATTCTTCTTTAAATACAAATTTGTTCCCCAGTACTTTTCCTTCAAAATCTCCCTCTGCAGAGAAACAGAGAGTATTTCCTAATCCTGCATAGAATGACAATATTTCTGCATAAGAAAATATTATTCCAGTGTTTATTGCTGTTGTGATTGCTGTGTGGAATCTGTTGCAGACATCTGGGATAGCAAGTGGTAACAATATTGGTCCCCTCCCTGCATTTTTTGCATTTTAGACTGGTTTTCTTGACATTATTTATTCTTATTTAAAGTTTCTTTTTAATGGAAAAGTCTGAGGTTGATTAATAACAGACTTTCCTCAAATAGGAAAAACAAAAAAATCTAGGATTTGAGCTAGAAATATGGAGTTATATACACAAAAGTAGGGATGCTTAAATCACAGATCAGCCCCCACCGCCATATTAATTGAAAACATGAACAGACAGATGGGCCCTTCTTACACCTCACTTTGTCACTATTTGTTTGGAAGAAATGAAATGAAACATTTTACAGCTAATTGATTCATGGATGTAAATGTACTATATAGACTTGAACAACAGCTATTTATCTCCAATATAAAAAGGAAAGGAGGAGAGGTGGAATCCAGCCCCTTTTACTTTTTATGCTGAAATAGTTATGTTAGTCTTTCTCCTAATGTCCAATGTGCATGTGAAAGTGTTAGTAGTCTTGTGGTAAATTAAAATAACAAAAACACTTTTTGGGGTTATGTGTGTAGCAAAAGGAAGAACAAGGAAATGATGAGGCCAGTGCATGGAGAAGATGGTGAAATACTAACTGGTGACAGAAAAGGCAGAATTACTCAACACCTTCTTTGCCTTGGTCTTTTTTGAAAAGGAGAACAATCCGCAACCTGGGGAAAATGGAGCAGATGGTGCAGTAGGGGATATGCAGCACAGAATAGGTAAAAAGGTAGTACAGGAAAACCCCGCTGCTCTAAATTAATTCAAGTCCCTAGGGCCAGATGAACTTCATTCAAAGGTATTAGAAGAACTGACAGAAGTAATCTTCAAACCCCTGTCAATAATCTTTGAGAATTCCTGGAGAACAGGATAAGTCCCAGCAGTCTGGAGGAGGGTAAATGTTGTCCCCATCTTCAAAAAGGGAAAAAAAGAGGATCCAAGCAATTACTGCCCAGAAAACATCCAAGGATAGCCGTATTGGCCATTTAACAAATCCAGTCAAAAATCCACCAAACAGTGATACTTTATTGGCCAACCACAATGCACAATACATACATTTTGCCCAGTTACCACTCAGTTAGTCTGACATCAACATCAGGAAAGATTGTAGAGCAGATCATTAAACAGACAGTCCAGAAGCACTTAGAAAGGAACACCATGATCACTAAAAGTCAACATGAGTTTCTCAAAAATGTCATGCCAAATTAACCCCCCCCCCTGCATAGAGTTACAAGCTTGGTAGATGAGGGGAATGCTGTGGATGTAGCATATCTTGATTTCAGTAAGGTCTTTGACAAGATCTCCCATGGTATTCTTGCAAAAAAGCTAGTAAAATGTGGGCTGGATGGTGGTGCTACTGTTAGTTGAATCTGTTGATATACTGAACTCAAAGGGTGCTCACCAATGGCTCCTCTTCATCCTGGAGAGAAGTGACCAGTGGGGTGCTACAGTGTTCTGTCCTGGGTCTAATGCTATTCAACATCTTTATCAATGCCTTGGATGAAGGAATAGAGGACATGCTTATCGAATTTGCAATTGACACTAAATTAGCCTGGGTAGCTAATATCCCAGAGGGCAGGAACAGAATTCAAAATGGCCATAATGGATTAGAAAGCTGGTGCAAAATGAAGTTCAGCAGGGAGAAATGTAAGGTACTACATTTAAGCATAAATAAATAAATGAATAAAATGAAAGGCACAGTGTGATGCAGCAGCTGAAAAAGCCAGTATGATCCTGGACAGCATCAGTAGGAGTGTAGTGTCTGGTATCTAGACCAAGAGAAGTAATAGTGCCACTCCATTCTACTTTAGTCAGGGCTCACCTGGAATGCTATGTCCAGTTTGGGCACCTCAGTTCAAGAGAGATGTTGACAAGCTAAACTGTGTCCAGAGGAGGGCAACCAAAATGGTGAAAGTTCTGGAAACTGTGCCCTATAAGGAGAAGGTTAAGGGGTAACATGATAGCTCTGTTTAAATATTTGAAGGGGTGTCATATTGAGGATGGAGCATGTTTGTTTGCTGCTGCTCCAAGAATAGGACATGGAGCAATGTAATCAAACTATAGGAAAAGAGATTCCACCTAAATATTAGGAAAAACTTCCTGTTTGACAGTGGAATAGGCTGCCTTGAATAGTGGTGGAGTCTCCTTATTTGGAGGTTTTTATACAGAGGCTGGATGGCCATCTGTCAGAAGTGCTTTGATTGTGTATTCCTCCATGGCAGGGAGTTAGACTGGATGGCCCTTGTGATCTCTTCCAACTCTGTGATTCTATGAAATCTTTTGGCACTATATAAGCTAGACTGAGGTGTTGGATGTGGATTCATAGGAAAGCCATAGATGCCCTCCCATTTTGTTGAAACATTCCATAATAAGTTAGAATGATTCACTGTCAGACATATTTTTATATGGAATGCTTGGTGCAAGGAGTTCATACAAGTAATTTAAGAAGAGCTCTATGGCTGCTCCTTAGCTATGAATTCTTACGAGCAAAATCTGCCTTTCTTCCTCCATGCCAGGGGTAGATAAACTGCCCCATAGAACCTGATCTGATTGTGCTTCATAGAATCCTAGAGTTGGAAGAGACTACAAGGGCCATCTAGTGCTTTGGCCGCAATCAAACCTAAGCAACATAGCCAACAATTAGGCATAATTCCAGTCCAATAATATCTAGAGGGCCACTCTTTGCCCACCTGTGCTCTGCAGTCTTCTGCTACAAGGTTAAAGCTTTCTTTTGAAAAAGATTTTGGTCTGTAAGATGCTGATTTAATCTTACTTCTGACTGAAAATCCCAATTTTTTTTTAGTGTGAGGCTGCTTTCTGCATAATTTTCCCACGTATTTTTAAATGCCTTTTTTTAAAGTGACTCTTTCCCATAGTGTGTGTTTCTAATATATTTCATAGCCACCTTGGGACAGTGTATTTGAAAAGCAAAGTATAAATGGGTTAGACCAGGGGTTGGCAACCTATGGCCCGGGGGCCGGATCTGCCCCCCCCCCCCCCGAGACCTTTGGACCGGCCCCAGCCTGGTCCTGCAGCCACCGTGCATGCCGCGGCTGTCATTTTGTTTTCCAAAATGGTGCTGCGACTTGTTTGCGCATGCGCTGGAGCACTGCACATGTGCAAACGAGTCGCGGCCGCACTCCAGCACATGCACAAACGAGCCGCGGCACCATTTTGGAAAACAAAATGGTGGCCACAACTCACTTGTGCATGCACAGTACTTCTGGCGTAGTGCGCATGCGCGTGCGTCGCCATTCCCCCCCTCGGCCCACGGAAGACCTCGGGACCAGCAGACCGGCCCCCGGTAAGCAAAAGTTGCCTACCCTTGTTTTAGACTAATAAACAACATATTAGTTGTAGTATATACTCATTGTTTAAGTTACATGCTTGATTTTTATGGTGTCTCTTTGAATGAGGGAATCATATGTCCTCTTTTTGTTTAGTTGACGATGTGACCATAAAAAAACACAGTACAGTTACAATGTTATAAAACAAAGGAAAAGTTTAAAGAAGGCCAACTACAGTTTGCTTAATAATCCAGCTAAGACAAGGAGGAAGTTGGAATGAATGTGGATATGAAAGGAAGAATGGAGTTTAGAGTGAATTTGCAGTAGGTAGGAAGAAGAAAGTGCTAGAGGGTTAGAGGTAAGTGTAGAAGGTGAGTGGAAATAGATAATGAAATGAATAAGGGAGAGAAAGGTATTCAGTAAGTTAATAAGATCAAGAAAGAGTGAGAAAGTATAAGAATGGAAGGGAAGAAAGAAAAAAGAAAAGAAAGAAAGAAAGTAGAGAGAAGGGAATAAATGAAAGAAATAGGAGAGAGTAAATAGGAAGGTTTAAAAGAATGGTATAGGAAGGACGAAAATGAAATAGATGGTATAAGGAGTACATTTGTAAATAAAGAAGAGAAAACCCGATATTAGTTGGAAAAATTATTTTAGTGTTGAAATCGGATATAAAAGATAAGAGATTAAATGTTTAAATGTTTAAGTATATTTCTCAGCATTATAACTAGTTATTGTTTTAGTAGAATATAACTTTTCTTTTTCTTTTGATGTAAATGACATTTCTATATGTTAAATGTGAAATGAATGTGAATTGTACATGTTGATTTTAAATAATAAACTTATTTTTTAAAAAAACAGTACAAGCATATCTAAGTATATGTGGTTTTGAATTTTGTCAGGATGGGCTAAATTGTTTACAAGCAAATGGTTATCATCAGTTGGAGATTACTGAACCCCCTTCCATGCAGAAGAGTACTAGTTGTGCGTAAAATATGCATTGCTCAAGTAACATCAAGTATTTTCACAACAGAGCTTATTAACTAGTGTTCTACAATATTAGTCCTGCAACTAAAAGCTGTATGAAAAATAACGGCCATACCATAGTGTGGCACTTGAATCCAGGCCTCAGGTTTCTGATTTTTCCCCTCAGTAGGTCCTTCATGTACTGTATCTATTCTGATTGCCTTTCTTAACTGCTTGCTTGCAGTAAAATCTATCCTTGCCATTATAGCTAAACAAGATAAACAGCAGCTGCTCTGCAAGCGATAATGAGAAGCCTTGGGCTGTGTAGTTTCTGTGCTCCAAAATGGCTATACTGTTAAATGAAATCCAACAGGATATAAAATCCTTGCCTGCATGTAGAATAGATGCTCTCCTATCCTTGTTTTCTTCTCCAGGAACAACAGTCCTGTTTGCTACTATTCTGCTTTGCATATTCCAGATAATAGCTAAATTTGCTAGCTAGGGGACATCTGTTGTCCATCAGAGAATATGACTGAATTACTTAACATCTTCTCTCCTTTCAGTTGCATCAATTACTATGATAACATCTTCTCTCCTTTCAGTTGCATTGTTACAACCTTTGACAGTACCTGAAGCAGGTCCTCAGAAATGAGGGAAAAGCTACTCTATTGCCTTCTGTCACGTCTCCACTCATGCTTTGTTCAGCTTCTGCTTTAAAAATGCTTATGTCAGCAGGGACAAAGGAAAACCTGGAAAGAAAGCTAGAGGAGAATGCCATGTTAAAAAACCAGTCAATTTATACATTTGTTTGTGTGCTGTTTACTCCAGGGCATTATATCTAAGATTTCCATTAGTTGCTCTGGTCCTTTACATTTAAGTGTGTGCCAGGAACTAATAGGCTGGATCACAGATAAAAGTTACTGACTTAGGCAGGAATGAGCATTGAATGAGATCCTGGTCTCCTTATGTATGTTTTCCATCACAGCTATAAGGAGAGGATGAAAACCATTCCACCATCTGTATTTCTTCTTCATCTCTGTCTGTGGAACTCCACACATGCTACAATATCCAGAAGTTCCTTAATCTGACTTGTCTATGCTGATACCAATTATTTTGAGCTTGCTGGAGATTTGGCACTCTGGGCTTACGTATGAGGTGGAATTTAGTTTGTCCCTGTAGGGAATTAGTCACAATAATCAAAACCAGTTCTCTCTGAAGTATTGATATTTAGTTTACTTATTTAGTTTTGATCCTCTGATCTTTCTGAATTTTTGAGCAAATTTTTGAGCTCTTAGGGGGGTTGCAGACTGCCAGAAATAGTGCAAATTGAGTCCACTTTTAGGGTTAGGGTTAGTGCTAGGGAATCATGGGAATTGTGTTTTTTTTCCTGAGACATTGAGCCTTCTCTGTCAGAGAGCTCTGGTGCCACAATAAAATACAGTTCCTATGATTCCCTAACCCTAACCCTAAAAGTGGACTCAATTTGCACTATTTCTGGCTGTCTGCAACCCCCCATAGTCTGTATAGTTAAAGAGCAATATATGAAAACACAGAGGTAGCAGAGAAAGCACTCTTTCACAGCACAGTTGGCTAGAGTTAGAATAGTTCTTAGGAAAGTTAGAATAGTAGCTGAATTTGTCAACTCAGAGAAGAGAAAGTGTAGAGCTCCCTCTGTTTCTTTATCCTCAATAGGGCAAAAGAGAGATAAGAAGGAACTGCAGTTCTGGTCCTCCTCCTTTCATATCACTAGCAAAGCAGACAACAGACAGCATGTTTGGAAAACTCTTGCTGGCCAGCGCTGTACACATCTTGTGCAGTGGAGATAAGAAAGGACTCACAGCAGAGGCAAGGAGGAAACAAAAATCTTGACCATTCTGTACAGTTTTTTCTAAAGATTGTCAGTAGGAATTAAAGGCCAGATTAATGCCCCTTTGCATCTAACAAGCAAGCTTTTTTTAAAATCCAAGTTACATTGACTTCAGGTTTGGGGTTGATAATTAACAGTGGAGAGGGAAAATTTAATCCGGTCATCCTCTGTAGCCGATTGAGGAAAATCCTTCCTCTGAAGTTGGTAGTTTGTGTCAAGGCAGGTTTCTTTGACAAGAAGGAGCACGAATTAAAAGGGATAGTGCTTTCTCCTCTACATACATATCCGTACATTGTAAATCTCTACTACAGAGAAGGTTGCCCAGGGGGTGGCGCGCTGAAGGTGTTCCTTCGGGACACAATCAACGTGTCACTCAGGGAGGGCATTGTTCCATCTTGTCTAAAGGAGGCAGCGGTTAGGCCGCTCCTGAAAAAGCCTTCCCTGGACCCCCTGGATAAGAACAGTTATCGACCAGTATCTCTGCTCCCTTTTTTGAGCAAGGTGATCGAGAGGGCAGTTGCTTCCCAACTCCAAGCAGTCTTGGATGAAACCGATTATCTTGATCCATTTCAAACCAGCTTCAGGACAGGATTTGGAGTGGAGACTGCCATGGTTGCTCTGACCGATGACCTCCGCTTGGGCATCGGCAGGGGTAGTGTGACCCTGCTGGTGCTCTTGGACCTCTCAGCGGCCTTTGATACAATAGACCACTCCATCCTCTTGGATCGCCTAAGAGGGCTGGGAATTGGAGGCACTGCTCTGCAGTGGTTCCGTTCCTTCCTCTCGGGTAGATCCCAGAGGGTGAGGCTCGGGGACAGTTGCGCTTCCAAAATCGAGCTGAATTGTGGTGTCCCTCAGGGCGCCATCCTGTCCCCGATGCTATTTAATATCTATATGAAGCCGCTGGGTGAGATCATCTGGAGGCATGGAACGCGGTGTCTTCAGTACGCTGATGACACCCAGATATACTTCTCCATGACCAGATCATCGTCTCAGACTTCAGATGGCGTCTCCCCTCTCAATGACTGTCTCAGAGCGGTAATGGATTGGATGAGGAAAAACAGATTGAAGTTGAATCCAGACAAAACAGAGGTACTCACGGTTACAGGCCCGAAACCAGATTTGGGAATACAGTCTCCAGTCCTGGATGGAGTCGCACTCTTCTCTAAGGACTGTGTTCGCAGTCTGGGGGTTCTCCTAGATTCGTCGCTTCACATGACTAGTCAGGTGAATGCGGCGGTCAGGAGTGCCTGTTATCAGCTTCGGCTGATACGCCAACTGCGCCCTTATCTGGACATGAGGGATCTGGAAACTGTGGTACATGCCCTGGTAACCTCACGCTTGGACTACTGTAACGCGCTCTACATGGGGCTACCCTTGTGCCTAACCCGGAAACTACAACTGGTACAAAATATGGCAGCCAGGCTAATTACTGGAACATCAAGGAGGGAGCACATAACACCTGTGCTCAAATCCCTCCACTGGCTGCCGATTAGTTTCCGGGCGTAGTACAAGGTGTGGTTTTGACCTTTAAAGCCCTACATGGCTTAGGTCCATCTTATCTTAGGGACCGCCTCTCCCCATATGATTCCCCCCCCCCCGCACCCTGCGGTCCTCTGGGAGGAATCTGCTACAGCCAATAAAGACCAGGCTGTCTCAGACCTCCCAGAGGGCCTTTTCTGCCACTGCCCCTAGACTATGGAACGGCCTGCCGGATGAGATCCGTCTGATTACTACACTTGCTGCTTTTAAGAAAGCGGTAAAGACGGATCTCTTCCGACAGGCCTTCCCAGAATAACACTTGCTGTGAGGGGATGAGTTTTAATTTCACCAGTTGGCACAGCTGATCCTTTGTCTTATTATATTTTTAATGTATTGTTTTTTTTAACTTTTCTGATTTAATCTTGTTTTAAGGGGTGGGAGGGCAGATTATGGGAGGAGGGAATGTTTTAACTTGTCATGTTTTAAATGCTGTAACCCGCCTCGATTGCCATGCAGAGAGGCGAGCTATAAATAAAACTTATTATTATTATTATTATTAGAGAAGGAGGAAATGTAAAGAGATTTTTTTTTAAAAAAGAAATTTGATGAAACTGCATTATGTACTTATTCTGCTTTCCATTTATGTTTAACGTTTTACTACCTTAAGAATATAAATGAATTTGCAATGAAATTTGTATCTATTTTTTAAATTGTAAAGTAGAGAAGACTTTGTTTTGATTGAAGCAATTACAAATTCATCCTTTTTTACTAATGCCAGTAAGCTGAAAATAGCACCTGTGAGAGAGAAACAAAATTAATGTCGAAAATCAAAACTGTCAGAAAGTTTAATTATCTGGAAGGAATAAGAAGTGGTACATATACCTCATCACTGCCATGCAGAAATGTGTGTATGTGTGCTACAGAGAAAAGACTTTGAAAATAGATCTTTCTATAACACAATCATAATATTTCTGATTTTTGTGTATAGTTGTGAAAGCTGGACAGTGAAGCAAGCTGAAAGTAAGAGAATCAACTCATTTAAAATGAGGTGGTGGAGAAGACTTTTACACATAACAAGGACTGCCAGATAACGCTAGAGTAAATCAACCCTGGACCCTCCCTAGAAGCCAAATGACCAAACTGGGGTGATTATTATTTGGCATATCATGAGATAATATGATTCATTAGAAAAGGTGATAATGCTTGACAATGTGGGACACAGTATGAAAGGAGGAAGACCACATTGGTGGTGGATAGAGTCAGTCAAGGAAGCCACAGCCCTGGGTTTGCAGGGCTGTTGATGACATGAGGTCTTGGCAGGGTCTGTCATTCATAGGGTTGCCATAAGTTGAAGTTGACTTGACAACAACAATAATTCAATCAAAGAGTGGTACTAAATTTGGATGTTGATGGACATTTTAATAGTTCTGTGCACATTACTGGGAGTGAATCCCAAGAAATTGCATTAAACAAGTATCGATAACTATGCAGAAAGTAATACTTTGGAACTCGTCTTTTATTTTATTTATATATTGTTCCATCTCGGTAATAATATATTTTTGAGCTTTGTTAGTATTATTTTCATGTTAATTTTCTTAATTGATTCCCACTGCTTCATTCTGATCTTTCACTTGAAGTTTCATGAACTTCAGAAAATAAACAGTCTGAATGAGTTGGAAAAAAACTCAGCTAGTTATATGTGTATATGTCTGTGTCCACTGGTTATACAGGTATGTGTATACTGGTTGAGTATCCCTTATCCAGAATTACAAAATACTCCAAAATCTGAAACTAGCACAGATTATTCACATGGGTGTCTAAGATAGAGACACCTTTGGTTTCTGATGGCTCAATGTACCAAAAATTTGTTTTATGCATAAAATAATTACAAATATTGTATATAAAATTACCTTCAGGCTATGTGTATAAGATGTATAAGAAACATAAATGAATTTCATGGCCCATCTCCACGATATCTCAATAGGTATATGCAAATATTTCAAAGTCCAAAAACACTTCTGGTCCCAAGCATTCTAGATAAGGGAGATTCAGCCTTTAGATTCAAACATTCATATGAAATGTACTTGGCTGACACACAGTTTAAAGAACACAGCAAGTGCTCTTTATTTTGCAGCATTTGAAAGTGCTTCTATTTAGGGGAGTAGAATGAGACATACGGGATAAATTTCCCTTGTCCTTCAAATCTCTGGGTGAACATACACTGCATTTGGAGATCTCATCTGAGTTTCTAAGGGAACAGCCTTACAAATGATAAGCTCTTTCATCATCAGGATATCTTATCCTTCAAGTCAAAATAGCACTCCTCTTCCTTCTATAGCTTCATTTAATCTGTAAGGCAGCAATTTCACTAAAGTCTGTCATGCTGTTGTTGTGTGCCTTCAGTCATTTCTTATTTATGGCAACTCCAAAGGCTCTGATCTTGGAAGCTCAGCAGGGTCAGCCCTGGTTAGTACTTAGTTGGAGGACTGCCAAGGAATACTAGATGCTGTATTTCAGAAGTAGGACTGGTCAAAACCACACCTGTGTAGGTCATTGCCTAGGAAAACACTATGAAATTCATGGGGTTGCCATAAGTTGACAAGCAACTTGAAGCACATGCACAAAAACACACAAATGGCAAACCTGCCATGGGGTTTTCTTGCCAGAATTTGTTCAGGAAAGGGTTTGCCATTATCTTTCTCTGAGGCTGAGAGAATGTGACTTGTCCAAAGTCACACAATGGATTTCCATGGCCTAATGGGGATTCAAACCTGGTCCTACTCAAACTATTACAGCATGCTTTCAAACCACTGCACCGTGCTTTCAAAAGCCTTTCATACGAATATGCTATTGTGTTATTAACATCTTTTACAAGGCACTGGCTAACTGTTTCTTTGAGACTCTCTTAATTAAAGACTGACAACAGGTAACAGCTGTGTAAAATATCTTTTGCCACTGTCTCTTTTCCATTTTTTTTTTAATTGCAGAATAAATTACTTCTCTGCTTTTGCTTCATTTCAAGACTTTTCACTATCTGTATTTATCTCTCTTTCTGTTTGGCTCAAAGTCTATACATGTCATGCTAGTTAAATGCTGTTTGTTATTATCCAGTGCTTGGAATGCTGTAATTGTTGCCTGATTTTTGCAAATTGGACTTTGATTTTTAATTAACTATTCTAAGGATATAAAGGATTTTGTAGCACCTTTGAGACTGAGAGAAAGAGAATTTGGTAGCATAAGATTTTTGTAGACTTCAGTCTACTTCCTCAGATGCATTATCTGTATTCCCAGGATAGATTAAGAACTGGTTCAATGAACACTGTTGAAGAGGTTTGTCATATTACTTAACAAAATCATGACTTCGCTTTTTTGTAAGATATTTTTTAACCATTATAAATGTACAGTTATTGCCTGTTATGATATTCATACATTATCTTGAGACTTTGCTTTATACTGAATGCAATATGTAAAGGGATCTTGCAGCGCCTTTGAGACTAACTGAAGGCCTAAGCAGACTGCCAGAAATAGTGCACATTAAATTGAGGCACTCCCCTGGCTCAGTGCTAGGGAATCATGGGAACTCTATTTTTTTCTGGGACATTGAGCCTTCTCTGTGAGAGAGCTCTGGTGCCACAATAAATTACAGTTCCCATGATTCCCTAGCACTGAGCCAGGGCAGTGCCTCAATTTAATGTGCACTATTTCTGGCAGTCTGCTTAGGCCCTGAAAGAAAGAAGTTGTGAGCATGAGCTTTTGTAGACTTAAGCCTATTTCCTCAGATGCATGTTTCTAAGGAGGTAGGCTTAAGTCTACGGAGGCTCATGCTGCCAACTTCTTTCCTTCAGTTAACATCTCAAAGGAGCTACAAGCTCCCTTTGCATACTGATCATCCAGACTAAGGGGGGAAGCAGACGACTGCTTCCGGGACGCCGCCGGACGGAGCGCCGGCAGAGCGGAGCCTCCTCACCGCGGCGCTCCTGCGGCGTCCCTAAAAGGAGCTCCAAATTGGCGCTCCTTTTAGATGTCAGGGAAAGTGCGCCCTAAAAGCGGCGGGCGCACTTTCCCTGACTCTTCCGCCGCAGCGCGTCCGGTCGCTGCGGCGGGAGGTTGCCCTGGAAGCGCCGGCCGTGCGGAGGGCCGGCAGCTCCCAGGGCGACCTCAGGAAGAGGAAGGGACGCCGCGCATGTGGCTGCCCCTCCTCTTCCGGGTCTCGGAGACGGCCCTATTAGCCGTCTGCCGAGGCCCTAACACAGCTGTGTCTTTGAATGCAATATGGTTTAGGTTTGGGGAAGATTCAGTGCTTTGGTCAAATAATACATCCATTAATGTTGGGAAGTTCATTTACATAGACACAGGTAGAGTTTTCCAGATGACAAGATTAATTGCTTGGGACAACTCTCTCCCTCTAACCCCACCTCCACTTATTTCTTTCAGGATTCATACATTATGTGAACTTTGATTAAGTACACAGTGCTTATAACTCAAACCTTATAACTGTGTCTAGAATATGATGTAATTTTTTCCCCAAATAAAACTTTTTGTATTTTTTTTTTTTAAAAAAGAACTAATGTTTGCCTTTCTTTAGTAGTTGAAGGCTTAAGAGTATATTTTGAAAACTGTTTATTATAATGTTTTAGGATGTACTCCTAATCCAATTTAAATCGTGGGATACTGAATTCAATAGTATTCGAATAACAGCAACTGAGCATGTTTCATAAGCCCTTATAAACCCATAGCTTTCCCATGGGAAAAAAAGAGAAGAAAACTCAGTGTAATTGTTTTCAGTTTCATAAGACAAGTAGACAAGTAATAAAAGAAAATTTCAGTTATCTCTCCCCTTTTAAGTTTTTCCTTGCAGTGTAAACACCTGTGGAGTCTCAGGCCAAGATCGCAGGACTGTGCACTCAACGCAGACTTGTGTTTCTTGAAAGCATCTCTGTATGCCATATGGCAAATGAGCTTGCCACATGCAGGATTGTGAAAAGTAGTGAATGATGCAGCAGTACTTAGTATGCCATTTTAAACAATTCTCCAGAATAAGCATTGATTTTAGGTCCTGAGGAGTTTAGTAGAGATTTGCACGTAGATAAACATGTTTAGGATTTTAGCCTGTGGCTCAAGTCTTGCACACAGTGAATTCATTTGAGCACACACTAGTTGGATTGTTTTTTTTAAAAAAAGCATTCCTAATTTAGAGTGCAATACTTGCACAAAAAAGGAGACACAAGAAACTGCAGCAAACTATAGGGCCATAGCACTGATCTCCCACGCAACCAAAATCATGCTCAAAATTCTGCGACATAGACTCCAACCATACATGGAAAGAGAGATCCCAGAGGTCCAAGCAGGGTTCAGGAAAGGAAGAGGCACTAGGGATCACATTGCCAACATACGATGGCTAATGGAGCACACCAGGGAATTCCAAAAGAAAATCAGCGTGTGCTTTACAGACTATAGCAAAGCATTTGACTGCATAGACCATGAAAGGCTATGGAATGCCCTTAAAGACATGGGAGTGCCAATACATCTGATCGTCCTGATGAGGAATCTGTATTCAGGACAAGAGGCTGCTGTCAGAATAGACACACAAGCCTGCATCCTTTCACCCGATCTGTTCAACTTGTATGCAGAACATATTATAAGAAAAGGAGGCTTGGACACAGAAGAAAGGAGTGAAAATAGGAGGAAGGAATATCAACAATCTGAGATATGCAGATGAAACCATGATACTAGCAGAAAACCTCACAGACCTGGAACACCTACTAAGGAAGATCAAAGAAGAAAGTGCAAAGGCAGGTTTAATGCTGAACATAAAGAAAACAAAAATAATGACCACCGAGATCTTCACAAGTTCAACCTAGACAATGAAGAAATAGGAATAGTAAAAGAATTCCCATACTTTTGGGATCAAACATTGATAGAAATGGGGACTTAAGTCAGGAAATCAGAAGAAGACTAAGAATGGGGAGGGTGGCTATGAAAGAGCTAGAAAAGATTCTAAAATGCAAAGATATACAACTGAGTACAAAAGTTAGAATCATACAAGCCATTGTATTCCCTATTACCGTGTATAGATGTGAGAGCTGGACAATTAAGAAAGATGCTAGCAAAAAAATAATCTGCATTTGAGATGTGGTACTGGTGAAGAGTGTTCAGGATCCCGTGGACAGCCAAAAAGACAAACAAGTGGGTCCTAGGGCAAGTCAAACCAGAAACTTCCCTGGAAGCCAAGATGACCAAACTGAGACTGTCGTAGTATGGACACATCATGAGAAGATAGGACTCTTTGGAAAAAACAATAATGCTGGACTTAGGTGGACTCATAAAACCCTATGTGGCTTAGGTCCAGATTATTTGAGAGACTGTATCTCCCCATACGAACCTGCTAGAGCCCTAAGATCTTCTGGGGAAGACTTTCTCTCGGTCTTGACACCATCACAGGCTCGCCTGGTGAGGACACGAGAGAGAGCCTTTTCAATGTCTGCTCCTGCCCTCTGGAATGCCCTTCCATGAGAACCAAGGCTGGCCCCCTCCTTGCTTGCCTTTCGTCTGCAAGCAAAAATGGCTTTATTCAGGCAGGCTTTTGATATATAATCATGGGGTGGCTTGGGTGTTTGTTATATAGGGTGGGTATCATGGTTTTAGTGTGGTTTTAATGGCTATAATTTTATATTGTTTTTAGATTATATTTTTAATTGTTTTATTGTAATAGTTTTTAGAACTTTTATTTGTGAGCCCCCTTGGGTCCCTTTTGGGGAGAAAGCAATATAGAAATTAAATAAATAAATAATAAATTAGGGTCACCATAAGAACAGAACAACAACAAAACCTTTTTTAATACAGGGAAAGGAAAAACAAAATGAGGAGGGGCCCCCATTTGTGAATTTATATTAGTGTTTTTAGCTTGTTCTACATTTTTCTTACTATCCTCCTTTTTGCAGTGCCTCGTTCTCCTTTGTGGTTATCACATCTGGTCACTCTTGGTTTTCTTAGTAGTTGTTGGTGAGGAACTTTGTTCATGGTAGTGCCACATTTTGGCCTGGTAATAATGATTTCCTTCTGCCATAACAACCAGCAGCTATTTTGAGTTTTGCGTGCCTAATGTTACAGCAACTTTCTTAATTCCAGAGCTGTTGCTTTTGGCAGGGTTTTAAAGTACATTAGATTTTGAAATTATTTCAAGGGTTTAGAATCAAAAGTTACAGTTTTATTTGTGTATCTGGAGATTTCCCAATAATATGCAAATATAGGATCATATTCAATGGTATATTGTTATACAACTATACTGGGCCTTGTAGCTCTGTGGTGTAAAGCAGTGGGCTAATTAGTAACTTTAGACTGAGTAATAGAGTATAGCAGGGGTAGGCAACCTTTCCCCTTTAAGGGCCGAGGGACTTCAGCTCCCAGAATCCCAGGAGCTATTGGCCAACATGGGACTATTGGCCAACATGGCTGAGGCTTATGGGAGCTGAAGTCCCTCGGCCCTTAAAGGGGAAAGGTTGCCTACCCCTGGAGTAAAGTCTAGTACATAATAAAAATACTACAGAGGTTACTCCTTTTAAAAACAGTGGTTTTTAATTTTGTGCCAAAAATAAGTGTGTGTATTGCAACCTTCCTTGTAAACATGGGTTACACATCGAATTAACTTTCCCTCTTTGATAATGTCCAAATTATGTGGACTCCTTGGCTTTGCCTTGTTGTCTGACTAATGGAAGAGAATTGGATTGAGATATAGGAAGCATCCCATTCCTGGTACTTCGTCACCATGTTGTCTGTATGTGAATTACTTCTTCACACGTGCTTAAACTACAGAATCTGATGCCACAAGATGTTATTATTGCCACCAATATGAATGTCTTTAAAGGAAAATTAGAAAAATTAGGTATTATTATAGCTATTAATGCCTATTAGTCATGATGTTATATATTCCTCCAGTATCAATGATTGCATACCCTTCAGTACCAGTTATTAGAGGAACACAACAGGTGGTTTCTTTTTCATTTATTGATTTAATTTGCAACCCACTCTTCCTTTCACAAACCCAGGTTTTATGTGTTTGACAATCTACATTTAAAAAGCCCTAAAATAATGAAGTAACTCCACCAAAAGCCACAATTATAAAAAAAAACAATCAGAAGAAGACATATGACAGTCCACAAAAATACATTTTAAGTGATAAAAAAAACATAAGGAACAACAATGAGTGTTCGACAGCTGCACGTGTTCAACAGCTGCAGAAGACCTTGCTACATGTGACAGTCTTATGTGAAACACTGCATTCGGGTACCATAAGTAGAGCTCTCCCAACCAATTTTAAATTCCAGATAAGTCAGAACACTTGGGTCCTGAGTTGTTTAGGTCATTGTACAAAGGCATCAAATCTTGTCTGATCTCGGAAGCTAAACAGGGTCAGTCAACAAATATCATGTGCTGTAAGCTATATTTCAGAGGAAAGAACTGGTAAAACCACCTCAGAATATTCCTTGTCTAAGAAAACCCTATGAAATTCATGGGCTCACCATAGGACAATTGGTGACTTGAAGGTATATACACACGTACTGGTACTAACACCTAGAATTGGGCATGGCACTGGTAGACAGTACAGAGATTTCAAAATTGGTGTAATATGATCACCTCTGATTGCCCTTGTCAACAAAAGGCCATGGCATTCTACCAGCTGCAGCTTCCAGTCTGTCTTCAACAAAAGATCCATGCAGAGCATATTGCAATATTCCCATTCAGGTAGTTCTCAAAGGTTGACCTGCTGTTGCTATTGGGTCCTGTGTGTGCGCTTTAGGCATTTCCACTTTTGTGGAAACAGAATGCTGGAATAAGTGGATTTTTCATCTGATCCAGCACAATTCTTACGTAACTAGAAGGAAGGCATAAACAGGAGAGAAGTGAAGGGAGGAATCAGATTTGCAACAGATAATGACATAGCTGAGAGATTTGGTAATAGCAGATAACCAAGGTTGGTCCCTAAGTATACAATTCTATGCCATTGTTAAAGAGCACTTTTATTTTGAATTTACAAAGACTTTGCCTTATGATATTGTTTAGTCAAATGATAGAAACTTATTGACTAGTTAATAATTACTATATGCAACCTGATATTTCAAACAGATAGTTTATAGTTGATCTGTAAGAAAATTGAACTTTGATACAGTTTGTTGTATGCTTGATAATTTACAGCAAAATCCAGGTTCTTTCAGCTTTCCTTTTTGAGATTTTTATCCTCTTGGGAAGTTGATAGTCTACTTTAGTATTGATACATATAACAGTCTCCACAAACAATATATAAAATGCCTGTAACTGGAAGTAAACCTACAATTTTCAGAAGAATTCATAGGAAGGAAGACATTTCTAAAAGGGCAGCTGAGGGTACTTTCTATTGACATCTAGCTTTGCAGTATGTAGGAACACCTGGAACACCTACTAAGGAAGATCAAAGAAAGTGCTAAGGCAGGCTTAATGTTGGACATAAAGAAAACAAAAATAAAGACTACCGAGGACCTTCACAAGTTCAACCTAGGCAATGAAGAAATAGAAATAGTAAAAGAATTCCCATACCTGGGATCAAACATTGATAGAAATGGGGACTTAAGTCAGAAAATCAGAAGAAGACTAAGGGCCTTTGCAGATTGCCAGAAATAGTGCACATTAAATTGAGGCACTGCCCTGGCTCAGTGCTAGGGAATCATGGGAACTGTAATTTATTGTGGCACCAGAGCTCTCTGACAGAGAAGGCTCAATGTCCCAGAAAAAAATACAATTCCCATGACTCCCTAGCACTGAGCCAGGGCAGTGCCTCAATTTAATGTGCACTATTTCTGGCAGTCTGCATAGGCCCTATGAATGGGGAGGGTGGCTATGAAAAAACTAGAAAAGATTCAAAAATGCATAGACATACAACGCAGCACAAAAGTTAGAATCATATAAGCCATTATATTCCCTATTACCATGTATGGATGTGAGAGCTGGACAGTTAAGAAAGATGACAGAAAGAAAATCAATTCATTTGAGATGCGGTGCTGGAGAAGAGTGCTGAGGATCCCATGGACAACCAAGAGGACAAACAAGTGGGTCCTAGAGCAGATCAAACCGGAAACCTCCCTGGAAGCCAAGATGCCCAAACTGAGACTGTCGTACTTCAGACACATCATGAGAAGAGAGAACTCTTTGGAAAAAAACAATACTGGGGAAGCTGGAGAGAAGTAGGAAGAGAGGAAGGCCACATGCTAGATAGATGGACTCTATTAAGGAGGTCACGGGAATTAAGGGGTTGCAGGAATTAAGCAGAGCAGTGGAGGACAGAGGGTCTTGGAGATGTCTCATCCATAGGGCCACCATGAGTCAAGATCGACTCGAGGGTAGTTAACAACAACAAAGGAACATTTAATTTTTTGGATGCAGAAGTAGTCAGTGAAGTGAGTCCCATCAGCATTCTGAATTAGTACATTTTAATATATATTGACCACCTTGATTTGAGCAAGGCTTGGCTGATAGTCAGTGGCATTTACTATAGATTTTGTGTTTATTTTAAAGCTGCACAGTGTCACTAATCATCCATTAATCCAGTATTGAACCTTCACATCTGCAGGGGATCCATTTCTCCCCCTCCCCCCTGGCAGATACAAAAAGACACAGAAACTCAAATCCCATTGTCCCTAATGATGTTGCGATATGGTTGCAACAATGGGGCTTGCCATCCATGGATGCTCAAATCCACGGATGCTGAGATCCCACTATAATGGGAATTTATGGTTTTCAAACATATCAGCAATATTAAATACAGCATGGTGCTAAGATACACAGGGTCACTTATCTAAGAATCCAGCCACCTGCTGTCCCCTACAGTTACAGTGAAGAGATTGACAATATTAGCACATGTATAATCTACCAATACTTTGTGATGTGCAAAATGACCACTGCAGAACAATATTTAAATATTTTTAAATAATTTGTTATTATTTTTGGATATTACTATTCCTAAATATTTTATTTTGTTTATAAGCTAGTAATCCCTTTTGTTCTTTAGTTCTTCTTCCTCTTTTTTCTTTAAGTTTTTAGTCAAAATACTGCTTTTCGTTTTATTGATCTTGAAACCAGCTAAATTAGTAAACTGGTCTAGTATTCTTTCTAAGGGTTGTATATTTTCTATTGGATTCTCCAAAAATATAACAATATCATCAGCGAACGCTTTTAAACAATATTTATGGTTACGTATTGATGGGAATTGGATTGTAGTGTCAGTTCTGATTTTTGTGCACATAATTTCCATAACCATTATGTGCCTTGTTCCTTTATTTATTTTAATTACTGATGTTCTCTCCCCGTTTACTAGCATTTGGGTTTTTTGTTCTGAGTAGATATTTCTTATCCAATTTATATACCGCCCTTGAATACCACATTCTTCCAAAGTTATTTCTAAGAAGTCCCAGTTTACGTTATCAAAGGCCTTCTCAAGATCTAAGAAGACCATTCCCAATTTAAATGATTTCTGATATTCATATTTTTCTAACATATCAATTACCATTCTTACATTATCTTTAATATGACGGTTGGGTAGAAACCCTGCTTGTTCTTCATTTATTCATTTTTCTAAAACCTTTCTAAGTCTTTTAGCCAAAATAGACACATACCGTATTTTCCGGCGTATAAGACGACCCACATATAAGACGACCCCCCATTTTTCCAGTCAAAATATAGAGTTTCAGCACCTCTATCCTCATTACGCCTTATATCCGGCGTATAAGACGACCCCCCCCCCACTTTAGCCACAGATATTGCAGGGAAAAAAGTAGTCTTATACGCAGGGAAATAAGGTATATTTTGTAATCAGTATTTAGCAACGCAATAGGTCGGTAGTTATTTATAAGTTCTAGATCTTTACCTTCTTCTGGTATTAAAGTGGTTATGGAACGTCACCATGATTCAG
Source organism: Phrynosoma blainvillii (assembly GCA_026167975.1). Classification (NCBI taxonomy): domain Eukaryota; kingdom Metazoa; phylum Chordata; class Lepidosauria; order Squamata; family Phrynosomatidae; genus Phrynosoma; species Phrynosoma blainvillii. The sequence goes on along the minus strand of JANUYF010000002.1, from coordinate 276,572,808 downwards.
GGTAAATTCCATAATCTATACTCTGTATAGTTTTACATAATATGTTGTTTAGTTCATTTTTGAACGTCTTGTAATATTTAGCTGTTAGGCCATCTGGGCCTGGGGCTTTGTGGTCTTTCATCTCTATGATTGCTTGATCAATTTCTGCAATTGAAATTGGTAAATTTAAATCCTTTATACTGTTCTCGTCCAGCCCAGATATTTGTGAATTTTTTATATATTCCCTCATTTGTACTCTTCTTTCTTGTGATGTTTTTCCTGCTCTAAAAAGTTCTCCAAAGAATTCACTTACCCTCTGTTATATTTCATTTTGCTGTCTTAATTCTTGCTCCTTGAATTTTAATTTGATAAGGGCCAGCTTAGCCTAGCGGTTCCTTCGCATTGATAATTTGATTTTTTTTCTTTTTCTTTTTTCAATCTATAGGCCAGCCACTTCCCTACTTTATTCGCATTTTCAAAATGGTACTGTTTTATATATTTTATTTTGTTCATTATTTCATACAGTTGGATATCATTAATCTGATTTCTAATATGTTTAATTTCCTGATAGGTCCTTGGATCCTTTGGGTTCTTTTTGTGCTCTTTTTCTTTTTGTTCTAACCTTAACATTAGATTTTTCTCACTTTTTTCTCTTAACCGTTTCTTCCTAATATCTTGCTGTATTAATACTCCTCGAATGTATGCTTTTCCGGCGTCCCAAACCACATGTATAGGTGTTCCTTTGTTTAGATTTTCTTGAAAGAAGTGTTTTAGTTCTTGTTTTATTCTATTCACGATATTTTCATCTGCCAAAAGTGACTCTTTTAACCTCCATGAATATTCTTTTTTCCTAGGCCAAATAGTTACGGTCACTGGGCAATGGTCTGGTGTGTATTTTTGGGAGAATTTCACTTTTTGCAATTTCTTTTAGTAACGTTTTGGTGACGAATTATCATGTCTATTCGCGACCAAGATTTAAATCTATTTGAAAAAAACGTATAATCCAGAGATCCTGAATGTTTGCTTTTCCAAACATCAACTAAATTATATTCTTCCATGAGTTCAAAAGCAGCTAGTGGCAATTTCTCTTGTGAATTTCGTTTTTTGAGATTTGAAAGATCTATCTTTGGGTCTACCACTCCGTTCCAATCACCAGCAATTAATATTTTCTCATAATTATATTCCCTTAATTTTTTTTAATAATTCAAAAAATTTAGTTTTATTTTCATGTGGGGCATATATATTTAATACTTGAATATTACCAAATTGTAGTTCCAATTCAATTGCCAAAAAGTGTCCCATGTTATCTTTAAATATTTCTCTAGCTTTTATGGATTCTTTAACGTATATAGCTACTCCTTTTTTCTTAGTATTAGCGTTCGATGCATTGAATACTTTTCCTAATCTCTTGTTTTCTAAGAATCTCACATCTTTGTTTTTTAAATGTGTCTCTTGTAAACATGTGATATCATTTTTTTGCTTCAATAGATAATTCATTATGATATTCCATTTATATTTTGAGTTTTACCCATTAACATTCAGAGACATTAATTTAACTGACATTTTCCTGTTTCTTGTTATTATTTATTCTTCCTTCTTATTTTAAATGTTTTGATTTGTTTTATATTTATTTTATATGACAGTAGAGTATATTCAGTTTTATTTCCTATTGGTTGTCTTCCTTTTCTTTATCTTTAACTTTGCTTGAGCATGTCTTTTTTCTATTTTAGTTTTCCCTTCCTGTTTTTTCCTTTCACCACTAAGATTTTTTCTGGCGTCTGCAATAGCTTGTTTTACTTGTCTTGTCGTTTCTTCAAAACTCTCTTCTAGTGTTACATCTTCTTCTTCCTTGTTTACTTTATTGTCATCTGATTTTTCTTCCTCTGTGTCTGTTAGTTGTTGTGGAGAATCGCTTAAACTTGTTCATTTTTCTTAGTTGTATGTACATTTTGTTGTTTTCCAGATTCATGTCTTGTTTTCATTTTCTGTAACATAGTAGTTTGGTAAGTATCATCTTCTTTATTTTTCTTAGTTGATAAGTCTTCCTCTGGTTTAACTTTTTCCAGAAATGAAATGGAAGAAGCTAGAAGAAATTTTAAAAAATAAGATCTAAAATAAATAAGTTATATAGAAATCAGGTAAAACCAATAGAATTATTATTTGAATGGAATTAATATAATTTATGCTTAAGATACATAATACTTTTTAAATAAGTATGAGTAGGTTATAAGTTTATTAGGAGTTAAAGGTAAAAGTGAGTTAGGAATTGTTTAAGATGTCAAAGTCATTTGTGGTTATCGATGCTTTATTATTATTTTTTTCATGTGTATTGTGTCTTCCATCCTAGAGAAATGATGTAACAGTTTTAATCATTAAAATAAAATTAAAAAAAGAACAATATTTAAATATTTAAGGATAAACCGTAGAATCCATCATAATATATCCTTGTTGTAATGCACCTTTAAGTCATTTCCAACTTATAGTGACCCTAGGGCAAACCTATCACAGGGTTCTCTTGGTAAGTTTCTTCGGGGGAGAGTGCCATTGCCATCTTCTGAGGCTGTGACCTGTGGGTTTCCATGGCTGAGCCAGGATTCAAACCCTGGTCTCCAGAGTCATAGTCCAATACTACACCATGCTGGCTTTCTATTATATCCTTATCAAAATATTGTTTATTATTATGTATTGCTATTGTTATATATTTCATTTTGGCTGAGTCTTCTCCATTAATATTGTGATGCATTTTTATTATTTTGATTATAAATTACAGCATCATTCAAGTTCCAAAATTTTTCACTGGACTACAAACAATAATTAGTTTGGAGTGCATTGCTTATTTTCTGATCCCACAGAGGACAGAACTTAAATCAGTGGGTGAAAATTGTAAGAAAGTAGATAAAAATTGTTTGACAATGGAACCTGGGTGGCTGGACAACTGTTTGTCATGGATACTAGGCCCAACCAAACAAAGGTTGGACTTAGAGGTCTCTTTCAACTTAATAATTATGTGACTTATCAACCCACATTTTTCTGCTGTGGTTCTGTGGGCAAGATAGTATTATTAGTGTCTCATATTTTTCACCCATCCTCCTAGCTAGGGAACCTTGAATATACCCAGAATGCCAGTGGTTGTTTGAGAGCAAATTGCTCTAAACAGGTTGTAATTGTCAGTGTCTAGGTTTGCATATTTCACTTCCTTTACCTCAATGGCAATTAGAGCATTTCAGATTGAACCTTCTATTTCTACACATTTTTACATTTCTGTAGTCCCTTTTATTCCTGGAACTCTCATTCCTAGATTATATGGAGATTCACTTAGTGAGGTTGTAGGTGAGGCCATGCAACCAAAGACTGGAAACTTTTAAAAAAGAATTTTGAAAATACTGAAATCCATAGGCTCTGCACAGATAAGGATTTATTTTCATATTCTAGGCTATCCAACAAAGCACAAGAGTCCCCCCAATACACAGGAGTGAACATTGAGACATGCATAAGGATAGAGTTTAGAGGTTATAAACACACCAATTTTTTCACCTTATCAGCAGTTTGCTTCAATTTGATCCATAGGCCATGAAGTCACATAACACTTGTTTACAGTTCATGCCAACTTAATAACTTAATCTTCCAAATTCTGTATTCCTAAATTTTCTATAAAGTAACTGATTCTCAATGACTAAAGTTCGGTAGAGATTAAGTTGAACTGTGCTGGTGTTGGCTACAGATCACTTTAGGCTGACATTAAGCCAAAGTCCACACATGGCAATTGTTAACTACTGTCATGTTGACTTTGAGTTATGGCAACCCTATAAAGGAGAGACCTCCATGTCACTCTGTCATCAAGAGCCAGGCTCAGGTCTTTCTTGATTTGAATCTATCCATCTGTAATGCAATCTTTTGCTTTTCCTACTTCCTTGTACCTTACCATTCATTATTGTCTTTTCTAGTGAGTCATGTCTTCTCATGATGTGGCCAAAATATGACATTCTCAATTTAGTAATCTAGAACAGTGGTCCCCAACCTTTTTATTGCCGTGGATCGGTCAACGTTTGATAATTTTTCCGCAGCCCACTGCGGGGCCCTGCTGGCTCCTCTGAACAGCGTCAGGGACGTCACTCATTATTCACTAAAGCTGCGCACAGAAGCCCCGCCCCCACGCTGATCAGCTGGGCCGGGGCACGTCAGCAGACACAGGAGTCCCGTCCCTGCACTTATTATCGGGACTCGCAAAAGTCGCAGGACCCGCCGCTGCACAGAAGACGCAGTAGCAGAGTGGCCCGGTACCATTTGTTCTGCGGACTGGTACCGGGCCGCGGACCGGGGGTTGGGGACCACTGATCTAGAACACATTTATTTGTCTTTTTAACTGCCCATGGTATCCATAGAATTCTTCTTCAGCACCACATTTTAAATGAGTTGATTTTCTTCATATAAGCTTTCTTCATTATCCTGCTTCACAACCATACATAGAAATGGAAAATGCGATAACATGGACAATCCTGATTTTAGTATTCAATGATATATCTTTACACTTCAGGATCTTGTCTAGTTCCTTCATAGCTCCCCTTCCAATCCTAGTCTTCTGATTTCTTGACTGCAGTCTCTATTCTGAGTAATCACTGAGTCAAAGTGTGGAAAATCTTGAACTATTTCAATGTCTTTGTTGTCTGCTTTAAAGTTATATAAATCATTTTTTCTCCTTATTTTTGTTTTCTTAACCTGTCTTTGCACCTTCTTTCTTTACTTTTTCAGTAATAGTTCCAAGTCTTTGCCATTTTCTGCTAGTAGTATGGTTTCATCTGCATTTCTTAAAATGATGGGGTTCCTTCCTCCCATTTTCACACCTCCTTGATCTGATTCTAATCCTGCTTTATGTATGATAATATATAATACATGAAAATAAGGAATTCCAAAGAAAAGGTATGTGCTGGGCTTTACAGTGCTAAGTGTTAGAGGTACTTGATCATTCTATCCATTACCTCCTTGTCAGCACTGTGCACTTTGTTTGGTCCATAGGTGAATGAATATCATTATGCACTGTGCAGAGTTCTGCAGACTAGTTTTATGGATAGATCTGGAGCCTTTTTTTTTAACTTTCTTAGCAGTAGTGTTTTTTCCATCTGCACCATCCATACAGTCTTGCCTGATTTCCATCCCATTCGCTCAGTCAGTCTGAGAGGGAGTAAAGAAACAATGCTGGCTATTATGAGAGAGAAGATAAATGAGTGACAAACTTTGGCAGGTTTACAGAGGCTCTGTGAAGTTTAGAAGAAGGTAACTGGCATTGTTAACTATGGTTAGACCAAAAGGGTGAAAACTAAGCAGCCTTTTTATTTAGTCAGCCCTCAGCTTCTGTTCTGTTACCCATGTGGAAAGAAAAGAACTAAATAAAAGGCAGGGTATACATTCAATTATTAAATATTAAACAACCCAAATTCACTCCAGTCCTCAGCTCATGTGAAGGTTCTGATTTGATGGAGACCTAGAAGGAGATAGAGAGAAACCATATGAATTCCTAGAAAGTCCTTGGACACCTTTTCTAACTTGTTAAACTAACCTCCCATCAGTTTCCACCAGCATGGCAGTGCTGATTGTTGGGTGCTATACAGGGTAATTAAAAATGAATGGTGCAAAAATAAAGCTGTTTTTATTTGGTTTTGCACTGTTCTTTTTGAATCATCCTGTACATCTGAAAGTTCCTTATGGTCTCTGTACTCCACACAAATGGGGTTTTTGCAACTGTACAGAGACCCCATTGAGATGTTCTAGAGCGGAGTAGCTTGACAGGAATCCCACCCCCTCTCACATACCACACATGTTTTAGCCCACCAAACTACTGTTCCCTCAGGTTTTTTCTGTCTGCTGAATGAGCAACTCCTCTTGGTGTGTTCTAGGGTTGAGTAGCATATTTCTTTCTCAATTTCTTTCCCTCTTTTTGCTAAAGTTCATAACTCTTATCCTCTTGCATCTTTGCTTTATTTTCTTCTTGATTAAGGAGAAAAAATACTTTGCTTTACCTCATGCCCCCCTTCTTTTTTCCTTCCACTTTCTCTCCTATGGCGGTCTCTATTTCTCTGTTCAAATGCTGCTCCACCTCTGGACATAATGTTTTGTGGTCTAATGCCCACGTGGATTGTGTCTGTTGCTTTGGTGATGGACATATAGTTCAACATTGCCCTTTTTGTAGAGGCTTTACTCCCTAAGCCCTAAGAAAATCAAGCTTCTTGCCATGAAGTATATCTGTGGAAGAAGTTTCTTCAGGCTTCAGAGCAAGCAGCACCTTGAAAGTTGCTTTTCATAGCTTCTACAAGTGATACTAAACCATGGAGGAAAGCCAGGTCTGTCCTCAGTACATTCTATACAGTGGGCCCTTGGTATCCTGCTGGGGTTTGGTTCAAGGACCCCCACCCCCCACCCCATGGATCCCAAAATCCATGGATGCTCAAGTCCCATTACATACAGTGACATAGTAAAATGGTGTCACTTATATCAAATGGCAAAATTAAGATTTGCTTTTTGGAATTTTTAAAAAAAATATTTTCAAGCTGTGGATGGTTGAATCTGTGGATAAAAAATATATGGTTATGGAGTGCCAACTATACTGCAATGTTCCATTCAGAAGCTCCATCTGCTCCAGTGACCACCCCCCAGTCCACCTACAGTACTGGTGGCTAGGGTGTCAATCCTTCTTACTGCCTCCATCCACCATCCAGCAAAGAAAGCCAGGTCTGAGACAGCATTGACATTAACAAGTCAATGAAAAGTTATTGATAAGACAACTTCTTGAGAAGTCAGGGTCTAAGAAATGCCATACTACTGAAGACCTGGGATTGACTTCAGAACTGATGAAGAAGATGATAATCTGGTACTTGATGACCCTATAATGATGCTGACCATTAAAGTTACTAAACTGGTTCCAACTGAACAATCACCTTGAATAGTGAGAGATTGATCAATATCTGTGTCTCTGGTACCCTTGCGTGAGACAGTTGAACCAACATTGTCCCAACCTGTACCTGTTCTATCGGGACCAGTTTCCCAGCCTCCTTTGGACAGAGTTCTGGATTGGCTGGTGCTTTCACCATTGCTTCATCCTGTGCAATCATCAGTCACTTCACCATTCAGTCATTCTGTCATTCAGTGAGAATGTTGCCATCGTCTCCTAGACATGAAGGTCCTCATCCTATCATGAGAGATCTTATGCTTAAGCTTTGCCTCAATACTATGACTATAGTACTAAGAAGATTCTCCCTTTACATCCATCTCCTATATAGACTGTTATCATCAAAAACACATTTGGAGTAAGGCTCCAAGATCGTACCACTCTTACTCCTCATCATATAGAGGCCAGTACCATGCTTCTCATATGTACTACCATTCCTCTATGCGGTCATCTTACTCTCAGTATCATAGTCAGTCTCAATCTCCGTCTATTCTGGCTTGTTCACCGTGACATAGATCACCAGTAACAGCCCAGCACAGTCCATCGCCACAGGTTCACCCATGCCACTTCATTGAAGCCCATCTCAACCTTCAGTTCAGTGTCGCCATCCTCCCTCCCCTTCAACAAGGATGACTGCCACCATATCAAGACCTCCATCACTCTTATGGTATCCACGCTGACATTGACTACTGTTGTTATATCTGTTCTTCAGTAGAATCCCATCTGTGGTTCTTTGTTCTTTGGCATCAATGGCATCAACAGTCATCCCTCCTGTTCTCTGCAGCCCATTTTATGTAGCATGCATCACCTCTTGCAGTCATTCACGCCTCACTCAGAAGAGTTTCGAAACTGCAGGTCCTACTGCTGGATCCATCCATTCTGAAGTCTTCTCTCTCGTTGTTGTGAATGAGAATTATGAATGGATGCAGCATGATCTATGGAAGAGAAAAGAGAAGAGAATGATCTTAAGATCCTCACCAACCCACAGGAGAGAAAAAGGCAGAAACAGTATGAGAATTGTGGTCCTGAAAAAGAGAGAGGGAGAGACAGTGGTGATATTTTAGAGATGAAGTGTCGAGCACCAGCTTTGGCACCAGCCAGAACCCACCCCCTCCCTATGATTCAGAGGGAATATGGCTCTTTGAAGGAAAAAGTTGTCCATTTCTCTCTTTAAAACTGCAGACAAGAACTTGGCCTAGATTGTTTATGAGATTGAAGGCATGTGTGCATGTGTACCCACCCCAGCCCCAGGATGCCAGCCCTGTAATGTTCTTGTAAAAATTAAGCATGTTTTCATTGAGTTTTGCGAGTTTTCACTGTCTGCCAAATTTCCCTATATACCCTGCCACAAGTTCTGAAACATTCCTACATTTTGTGGGCAACATATTGGCCTCTGTGCTTTTCTTTCTTTCTTTCTTTCTTTCTTTCTTTCTTTCTTTTTTCTCTTTTTTTAAAAAAGCAGTTGGTTCTCTTTATTGGAAAATCCTGAGGAAATTAAAGTCCATGAGTCAGTACCTTATTTCACCCCAAGCCCAGGACTTGGTTTACTAAAAATAGTAATGATGGGACTGGTTTCCTTCTCCACCCTTCATAATAGTACTATTATTTTTCTGGTTTTTTTTTCTTTTTTCGTTTGTTTGTTTGGTTATGTCAAGATGTATACCAAATTTTTATGTAAGTCACCCACCTACCCTACCCTGGCTGATGCTAGTCTGTCAGCCAGCTGGTGGTGCTGGCATACATATGGAAAGCCAGAAAATCTTGGTAATTTCTTTATATGTATAAATTATCCTACTGATCAATAAAGATCTGTTGTGCAAAAAAGAGACCCCAGTTTCCTCTTTGCAGCTCTATATATGTTTCTGCTTCAGTCTTGGTTCTTAACAACAACTGAGGGGGGGCTGCAGATGGGTGACCCTGGGCTGCCCTGGAAAGCAGAGGATTGGGGCCGCTGCTAGCACACGCAGCGGCCCTGATCCTCCCGTTTGTTGGCCCGGAAAAGAGCAGCAAAATACCGCTGCTTTCAGAGCTGGCAAAAAGGGCACCTGAAGAGCTGCCGCACGGCTCTTCTGCGTCCCTTCTGGCGCAGCACGTCAAGATGCTGCGCTGGGAGGACATTCTGATGGTGCGCACTGTCAGAACGTCCTCGGGGAGGGGTTGAGGCGGCCGGCGTGCGGCTGCCCCTCCCCTTCCCTGCCTCCAAGACAGCTCAGAGGGCTGTCTGTAGAGGCCCTAAATCTAGTACACATGTTAATTACTTCCTTATCCTGTATATTTTTAGAACCTGGCTACTTGGGTAGCAGTTCATCTGCTCCACTGTACAACAACTCCTTGTATAATTGGAGCATCCCAGTGTGCTGGGGTGTGTGTGTGTGTGTGTGTGTGTGTGTGAGTACCTTTTGTCTTTTAACAACCTAGAGATGCTTCCATATGAGGCTTTTATTGTGCAGTTGCTCTGCCTCATATACAGAATTTGTAGGGAAAAGAGGAAGAACTCCAGATGTCAGTGTCTTTCATTTGTTTTTTCACTGCTTTTCCTATAGTTTTTCTTTTCTCGGGGAGTTTGTTTAAGGGAGGAAAGAGGGAACAATTGCATGGTGTCTTTTGGTTGCCAGTATTAGTAGCTATCAAGAGCCAATGTGATGTAATGGTTTCAGTGTTGTACTACAACTCTAGAGAGCAGGTTAGATTCCCCATTCGGCATTGAAACCCACTGGGTAACCTTGGCCAAGTTACATGCTCTCAGCTTCAGGGGAAGGCAATGGCAAACCTCCTCTGAATAAATCTTGCCAAGAAAACCCCATCATAGGGTCATCTTAGGGTTGCCTTAAGTTGGAAATGACTTAAAGGCACACAACACACACATTAGTAGCTATTTATTAGGTGGCACCTGGGACTTGAAATAGAAGGACCAGGGTAGCCATCTGCATTTGTGGCTGGAGGAGGAAATGGTTTTCCTAGCATGGAACCAGCATAGAACAATTGTGCTGTACAAGGACATTTTTTCCTTTTTTTTGGAACAGCAAGAGGTGGTGAAGAGATCAAACTTGATTCTCTATTGAAAGGGGCCACAGGAAATTCTGGAAAGGGATTTAATGAAACAAAGGGGGAAGGGCTAATTAGGTCATAGGATAATGCTATAGCTCACATTGCACATGATGGGCACTGTTACAAAAGGTAGTAGAACAGTGTTACTTAAAGTGGTGGCCTAGCCACTCGTACCAGCCCACTAGCTATTGATTACTGGTTCAAAGAGATTTTCCAAGAGATAAAGAAACTGCTGTCGACAACAGTCACAAATATGGTGTGGGCCCCTAGCACACTGGGTTAAAAACGCCTGCTTCTCCTATCCCCACATGGGATAGTTTCAGAAGCACTATTGCAGAGGATACTATTGGGTGGGCCCTTGCTATCCACTGTAGTTTCAAAGCTCAAGTACAAAGGCGTAGTAAAATAGTGTCTCTTATTTTAAAAAATGACAATATCAAGGTTTGCTTTTGGATTTTTTTTAAAAAAATTTTTTTTTCCCACAGAGACAGCTTTGTGTAGTGGTTTTGACATTGGGCCAACTCTGTAGACCAGGGATCAGTTTCCCCACTTGGCCATGGAAACCTGCTGGGTATCCTTGGCTGAGTCACACATTCTCCAAGATAGTTTAGCCTTAGAGTCACTATAAGTCAGAAACAGCTTGAAGGCACACAACAACAAGTAAAATGTTATCCCTTATTTTTTAAAAAAATTGCAAAATCAAGGTTTGCTTTTAAGATTTCTAGAAAATATGTTCAAGCGGTAGATGTTGGAATCTGTAGGTACAGAATCTATGGATACAGAGGGAAGACTGTAGTTTCTTTTAAAATACTGTGTAAGTTGCTTTTGTACAGAGAAATGTGATACTGCTGTTCTCAAATTCAGCAAATTGTCAAAGATCCAGGGCTAATCAGTAGTTTAATTAAATGTCTCTGCTGAAATAATATGTATCTTGCTTTGTTTTGTGTTTTTTGATGTGCAAATATTTACCTTGCTTTATTTTGGGTTATTTTTAAACTAAAAAATGAGAGAGAAAAAGAAGGTCTAATCTGTTGTCCTTTAAAGATTCTGCATAGATCATAGTAACTGAATCCAGCTTGTGCTAGAATTTTAATAATTAAATTGAAGCCCAGGGCAAGTGGTTGAAAAAGCTGGTTATTCTTTCTTTGCTAGAAGCAATGTTTTTTGTACAGTGACTACCCTTGATTATCTGTTTTGTCTTTTTATTATATTACAAAAAGAGAAAAACTTTTAACATATAAATTTAAATTTTATTTTTTGGAAAGCAAGGCACAGCCAAGATTTCCAGAAGTATATTTTTAAGTGTAGTAAGAAATATCCACTTCATTTGATGATTCATGAGTGGCATATATGATGCAAAGTGCATTGCTTATTTTGCTCTGTTAGAATAATGTGTTACAGGACGTTGCATCACACTGATGTTAAGTATGCCTAGGATCCTTTCATCTATCAGTAGTATTAGATAAAACAAGCACTTAAAACAGACTGATCCAATTTGCATGGGCTGTGGTTTAGGTAGAAGACTTGAAGCCAAGAAAATAGCTCCTCTGATATTTCTCAATTTGTGTAAGCGGTAAAAGAACAACTGACCTACATGCATGTTTTCTTTTTTAAATGATTTTGTGATTCAGATACATCAGTTCATAATCTTTGCAATCCATGCTTGAAAGTATTTACCACCATCAACATCTTCGTCAATGGTTTGTTCCTTGTAATTGCTCTCATCAGAAGAATTAAAATGGACAAGGAGCTAGCTTTATTTTCAGTCTACTCTTAAGCTTAAAGTTAAGGCACTTTATTTATTAGACATGGAAAAAACATCTGAAGAATACTGAGTGCTTACATGGGACAGATATTCTTTGAAAATAAGAGGGCAGAACCCGTTTTTGTTTTGTTTTTTGGTTCGTTATTAACTGCTATGTGGTATGCTTCAGGCTCCCACGCACCCATTTCAAAGAATGGCAGGCATGTCTCTCAACCATCTGGCTGGTTTTCAAAATACCAGTATCATATGACACTTAAGGGATATTCCCAGTGCCAGGAAATCAGGATAGAAAGCTAGAGTTTGGTATGACATTCATACACTGGTTGCGGGCAGGTCAGTTAGGCAACATGGGAATGGCCACCTTTGAGAAATTTCAAAAGAAAGAGATTAAAAATATAAAAGAGGAAGAGCTGAGAAATAGAAATGAGCAACATTTCCTTTCATACTGTGGCTCACTAGGTATGACAGTGGGTTCCAATGCTGTTCTTGAAAAATACCTCTCCCCATATAGTCTGCCTTGTGTACCACACAAATAAAAACAAACGGTGTGAGTGCTGAGCCTACTGAAAACAATTTTTGTTGGAAATGTTTTTTGCTAAAAGAAAGAAAGAAAGAAAGAAAGAAGAACTAGAGGAAGGAAGCAGAAACTATTGGAAGGTTTTGGGACAAGAGTCTCATAGGCCATCAGCTGTGGCTTGGAAGGTTAGATTGTATTTTTACCCAAATGGTGAATAGCAGATGTTACTATAAATTGATCCTGTAACATGGAGGAATAGAAAGCCAGCATAGTTGCTTGACCATTGGACTACAATTCTGGAGGCTCAGGTTTGAATCCCTGCTCGGCCATGGAAACCCACTGGGAGACCTGGGGCAATTTACACTCTTTCAGCCTCAGAGGAAAGCCAAGGCAAGAATCCCTCCAAATAAATCTTGCAAAAAAAAAAAAAAACCCATGATACATTTGCCATAAATTAGAAACAACCACAACAAAACATGGAAGAACATATTTGAGAATAATTAGGACTGAGAGAGGAATGCAATAAGTACTTATATACAGGTATTACCTCATTTAATCAAGTAGATGTATTCCTGGTGTTGCTTCTTTAACAGAAACTTTGGTACCAGAGGGTAGACATATAATGGAACAATTAGGGATCAGTACCTACACCAAAAAGGAAGAGCAGTTTAACATATTTCAGCAAGCCTTTTATTCAAAACTTAACATTTTGTCCCCTCCCAAGAGTTAGTATTGGAGAAGTACAAGTCGCAGCTACTTCAAACTCAGCCACACTATGCCTTTACATAGTCAACCATCTCCAGTGATAGGGCTGGACCCAGTCATATAATGATGTTCATCTAAATTTCTTGGAATATTGAGACCAGCCACTTGCAAGAAGGGTCATTGTCCAGCTTGGCTGATAAAAACAGCTAGTTAGTGTGTTTCTCTATGGATCATAGCAGTAGGTTGGACATGTCTCTCTGAAAGGAGGCATTATTCTGATCCTCTGAATGAGATGATCATTCAGGTGGTTGAAGCATATCAAATCTAAACCCGACCAAGTTTATTTTTTAAAAGTAAGCATGTGGAAATGGCAGTATTTTGGATAAATCTTATTATTTTTGCTCCTTTCCAAAGGGAAGTTTTAGAACACAAACTGTTCTAATTTCATTGATGAATGGCCATCACTAGTAAATGATTTGGGGAGGTGTGGCACTGTTGATTCTTAAAAAGATTTTTGACAAAGTTTGGTTTCTGCAAAATGTAGTAGTCTGGTTGTTGTTATGTTTGTCTATGAATTGTTGTTGTTCCTCGCCTCGATCCATGGGTAGAGGCTAGTAAGAAATAAACCTCCTCCTCCTCCATATTATTATTATTATTACTACTACTACTAAATGCTAGAACATTTGAGCATATCACTCCAGAATTTCCCCCTGTGATGGCTGCCCATGTGCAAGCCCAATTTAAAGTCCTGCCCCTGGTTTTAAAAATCCCCAAATCGTTCAAGGCTGCATTAGGTTAAGGCAGTGTTCACCCATATGAATTCACACAGGAAAATGAGCAAGGCATCTATTGGTTATCCTTTCATGAAAGCGGGCAGATAGACACAGGAAAAGAGGTCTTTACTGTGGCAGAAAGAAGAATTAAGGAGACTTCCCTGCCAGTACAAACAACTCAGCCCATGGAAGGGGTTCTTCCTTTTCTTCAGCAGGCTCTTAGAATTCCGTATCTCAGTTTGTTGTGGTAATGCCAATGTAGGGGAGACTCCGTGTGTCAGGATGTGAGTTGCTCAACCCTTGTTGTATCTCGATGCCCTTTGAACAGCTGACCTTTAAGAATGGATCTTGTTGAATGGGAACCAAAGATTTTTGTACAAAGAAGTAATGATGGAATACTATGAGAATGTATCTGCTCTAGATAAGGAACTTGCATCCATTGACCTTCCTAGAGAGAGTGAAGGTCCTTTCACATTATATAAACTATAATTCCACTTTAGCTGCCATGGCAATGCCATGCAAGATCCTTAGATTTATAGTTTAGTGAGGAATTAGAGCTCTTTGGCGGAGGATTTCAAATATTGCTCTCTGACCTAAAAGCCCCAAGATTTCATCGGATGTTGCCATGGCAGTTAAAGTGAAACCATGGCTCTTTAACTTATGTAGTATGAAAGGGCCCTTACTGCTTCCCCAGGCAGGACTTTGCTTTTCAAAAATTGTACATGCCATGTTCTCCCAACAATGCAAACTATGCAAACAAGCCCCATGTACCTGTACCATGTACAAGCCTAAACTCACCTCAAACACAGAGCAGAAGGAATGTCAGGGGATTTTGGTGCCAGACTCTCACGGATAGGAGGAAGAGGATAACAGAGGCTGGATGGCCATCTTTTAGGAGTGTTTTGATTGTGTATTCCTGTATGGCAGGGGGTTGGACTGAATGGCCCTTGAGATCTCTTCCAACTCTATGGGCCTTTGCAGACTGCCAGAAATAGTGCACATTAAATTGAGGCACTGCCCTGGCTCAGTGCTAGGGAATCATGGGAATTGTATTTTTTTCTGGGACATTGAGCCTTCTCTGTCAGAGAGCTCTGGTGCCACAATAAATTACAGTTCCCATGATTCCCTAGCACTGAGCCAGGGCAGTGCCTCAATTTAATGTGCACTATTTCTGGCAGTCTGCAAAGGCCCTATGATTCTATTATTTTATTGGTTCTTTCCCTGAAAATGCACCTGTACTTGTTTTATAGAGGAAACAGATAATTCCATGTTTATCCTATAACCAGAGCTTGTAATGAAATCTCTGCTTGCAATGAAAGCAGGACAAAATAGAAATGAGTGGTTAATTTCCACTCTGGGGGGATGCAGACCAGGGCGTCGGGGACGCCCTGGTCCGGAGCACCGCAGGACCTCGGCAGCCGGACCGCGGCGCTCCTGTGGCGTCCCTGGAAGGAGTGCTAAATCAGCGCTCCTTCCACAAGACAGGGAAAGTGCGCCCTAAAAGCGTAGGGCGCACTTTCCCTGCCTTTTCCGCCGCAGCGCGTCTGGTCGCTGCGGCGGGAGGTTGCCCCAGAAGCGCCGGCCGTGCGGAGGGCCGGCAGCTCCCAGGGCGACCTCAGGAAGAGGAAGGAGCGCCGCTCGTGCGGTGGCTCCTCCTCTTCCTGGCCTCCAAGAAGGCTCAATAAGCCGTCTGCCGAGGCCCTCTGTCACAAGTAATTTGACATATAATTGGTGTTTTCCAACTGCATGTATTCTGCAGGGCTCATACAAGGTTGTGACTCAAGCTCTGTGGGAGTAGATCTGGCTGTTGGCATTTTTTGCTTTCTCTGCTTTCATCTGAAGCCTGCTTGGCCTGGATTTGTGGAGTGTTGATCTTATTTTCAGCAGATGCCTATGAACTCTGTATGCACAGGCAAATTCACAGAAATAGAGGAGCTCAGTTTCTTTTAAAGCTTTTAAAGTTTCATTATTAAAGCTGAACCAGCTTGATAAGGTAATTGGGAGACATGGCCCAAAGATATTATCGAATTAATTTGTTTCATGTCATTAATCTTCAGCAGATGGGTCAGTGAAAAATTACACTGCACTAGTAGCAGTGCGCCATCAGCAATAAAGAGAAAGATAATACAGGTTTTAACAAATTTGGGCTAGCCTTGTATTGGGGGGAGGTGCAGGTCTCCTGTCACCTGTTAACTTATGTTGACCCCTAACCTTCATAAGCTTTTCTTAGGCGAGGATACTCAAACATGGGCTGCAGTTGTCTTCCTCTGAAATGTAGTGCCTAGTATTCTTGACAGTTCTGTAGACCCTGCTTAGCTTTCAAGATCAGACAGGATTTATGGCTCATTTAGACATCAGGTTTTTTAGCACAGCGCGAATCATCTCACGCATTCCAGGTTTGTTATGCACATTATGGAACCATGTCAATGCACATCTATGTAAGTTTGGTTGCTCACATGTGCAAGCATTCAAATAAAAATGGAGTCAACAATGCGAATGCATTCAGAACATGTTCAAGGCATGCAACGTTTTAACCTGGGTCTATTTGGGTCTATTATCATCGATTATTCACACTACTGACAATGTGGATCTTTTTTAAAAATTTGGGGGGAAACCCAATATCAATTACAATGAATTAAGTGGGGTTTTTGACAGCCCCCCCAAGTGCATTTGGGATGCATGTGAACAGCGGAGATTCAACTCAGATTCATCCTACAGTGTGAATAACCCCTTAATGCCTTCAGGGTGTTTGGGCTGGCCTTAGCAGTCAGAAAAAAATGTTGTTGCTAACAAGGATATCATTTCCACAACTCCACCTGAGAGATGCCTTCAAAATTTTCCTATTAATCCCATACAATTTAATACCAAGCTAGCAGGTGTCATCCTAATTTGTGGTAGAAAATTCTATAAATTAATTTGCTTTGTGTGAACAAAGTTGTGTGTGTGTGTTTGGGGAGGTTTGTTGGTGTTTTGTTTGTTTGTTTTGTTTTGTCTTCTTGAATTTACTGCCAGTTAATTTTACCCCCTCTAGCTCATAATAATAAAACTGGCAGTGGTGCGGTTCTTCCAGTAAAAAAACCTCTGTATTCACTTTGCTTATACTCTACAAGGTATTAGAAACCTCTTTCATGGTCTTCACTTAGGGCCTTTGCAGACTGCCATAAATAATGCAAATTGAGTCCACTTTAACTGCCCTGGCTCAGTGCTAGGGAATCATGGGAACTGGTTTATTGTGGCACCAGAGAAGGCTCAATGTCTCAGAAAAAAATATAATTCCCATGATTCCCTAGCACTGAGCCAGGACAGTTAAATTGGACTCAGTTTGCATTATTTCTGGCAGTCTGCAAAGGCCCTTAGTTGTCTTCTTTCCCAAACTAAGCACTTTGGCCTTTCTTTATAGCTTTACATAATAGGTTTAGCTTTACAGTGCCTTTAAAAAATATACTAGATTCCAAATGTGACTATGCCATAGATTATACTCTGTTTTCTTTTTGCCCTTCTTTCTGATAGTCACTGTCATACAGTGTGCCTTTTCCCGTTGTCTGAATGTGTCTTTTTCAACATTGCATTGGTATTTTCAGTGATCTCTTTTACAAAGTCTCTTTCCTGATCTGTCATCACCAATTCCTTGAGTTATGGAAACTTGTGTTCCCTAAGTTATGGAAAAATGACATAGAATTTTTCCATTTTTTTTTTCTTATAGTGGAATCTAGTATGTGATAATGACTGGAAAGTACCCTTGACTACATCTTTGTTCTTTGTGGGAGTGCTGCTTGGATCCTTCATATCAGGACAGCTCTCAGACAGGTAAAGTACATACAGCTAGTTTGTTTTAAAGTTTTTTTCTAATGTATTTTAAAGCAGGACTATTTTTGGTCTGAGGGAGAATTCCAGCTATGATAATCTGAACCAGACCCAGGCATGTTCACTCAACAGTATGGCAGTAGAACAGAAACAATCTGCCAAGCTTGAATGAAATTTTCCTTTATGTTTTAGAGTCCTGTGTCATATGATACTACACAGTTTTTAAAAAACTGCATACAGATTTTTCTGGCAACAGCATCCTCTATTTTCATGAATGTGTACCTACATACTCTGAGCATGGATGTGAAGTACATGTATTTGCAGATAATAAGGGAGCGCAGAGAGTAAATGAGTACATTCGTATTGACAATAAAGATAAAAGAAAATGAACTGAAGTAAACCATTGCTTACAAGGATTTCACAATTTGTGTTACAAGTTGGAGAGCAAAATGCTTGTGAAGAGTGGTAATAATAATAATAATAATAATGTTTTATTTATATCCCGCCTTTAGCCAAGGCTATCAAGGCAGCTTACAATTTAAAAATACAATCCCATACAATACAAAAGACATATCACCCCCTCTTAAAAATATATTAAATCCATAACAACATTAAAATTTAACTTAAAACAAAATTACAAATCTAATACAATTAGACAGGGCACTCTGTTTATAAAGGCGGGGGAGAGATTGTGGAAAGTATCATTCTGGGAACGCCTGCCAGAAGAGATCCGTCTTGATGGCTTTTTTGAAGCCATCTAAGTTGGTTATCTGACGGATCTCCTCCGGCAGGGCATTTCACAGTCTAGGGGCCATGGCAGAGAAAGTCCTCAGGGAGGTTGTTGCTAATCTAGTTCTTATTGGTTGAAGCAACTTCCTCCCAGAGGACCTGAGGGCATGGGGCGGATTAGTCTGAACAAGCTGCACATACTAAATGCCAGCAGTTTTCCAGCCTTGCGAAAGAATCATGTTAAGCAGATGAGCAAGTAAGAGTGTGCTTAACCCTTTTCCCATTGTGAGTTTTGTGGCTTAAATCCTATTTTGTCTCTTCAGGGTTCTAGAAACACATTTACATGGACAAACATATCTGGAGCCTCGGTGACTCTTTGAGCTGATTTTCATTTTAAAAAAAATTTGAAGCTGCACATTACCTTTGCTTAAATGTGGTGTAGTAGTTTTGAAAGTTTTAGGAAAAGAGAAGTTGTACACCTTCTGTGTTCCTATGAACCCCCTAGATTCATACATGTTGGTGATGTTCCATTTGAGTTTCAGTCAGTAACTTGGTGTCTGCCTTCCTCAGTCTGAATGAGCTGCAGTATGTTCCCTGGCTGAAGATTGCATCTGTTATCAAGAGTAAATCAGTAATATAAATAACAAGGAAGAAATACTGCCACTATGTGTTCACCTGAAAACATTACTGATGAGCTTTCACCATTTTTTGTGGACTAACCTTCAGGTTTACCTTGTTAATTGTTAGTTATTTCATGATAACACTTCATAACTACAGTGGTTATGGTCTTGCTATGATGCATTAGATAACACTTCATAACTACAGTGGTTATGGTCTTGCTATGATGCATTAGCTGGAGATTAATGTTGCCCGATAGGCAAGCACTTTGTAAGTTTTCTAATAGAAGCCCCTTTGTAGAAGGAACTTGTGCTCCTTGAGCCTTGAGCTGGAGTCTCTGACAATTCTACTCATCAGTTCACATTCTTCTTGCTTGTTTGTTCTTTTCCCTGTAAGGTTTGGCAGAAAGGCTATTCTGTTTGCAACCATGGGTGTGCAGACAGGTTTCAGCTTCCTACAGATCTTCTCAACCAGCTGGGAAATGTTCACAGTGCTTTTTCTTATAGTTGGCATGGGACAGATTTCAAACTACGTTGTGGCCTTCATATTAGGTAAGACTGTTTTCACTTTTTTCAACTATTGCATAGTGTGGTGGTTTCAGTATACCTAAGCAATTTCATTTAGTAAGAAATTACAGTCGTCCATCCCAATTCGTGGGGGATCCGCTCCGAACGCACACACCTGTGAAATGGGAAAATTGCAAATATCCTAGCACCATTGATTTTAATGGTGGCATGCACCATTTTGTCCCTCCCTGCTTGCCAACTGGGAAGGACCAAGACCCCGGACTCCAAGTCCGCGAACAGGGAGGGATGAGTGTATTTTGTTATGGAAGGTACTTAATGTTCTCTGCTTCCGCAATGAAGACCAGAGAATAAAGCAAGGTCGTTGCTTTCTTGCCCCAGCCTTATGACGCCTTGTCCATTGTACAGTTGGCCCTTGGTATCCGCTGATGGCAAGCCCGAGTCGTCCACAGTGGCGGCATGTGCACGTGGCTGCACTGCCATAAAGGACAGCCCCCGTTGTCCTGTGGTGGTGCGTGCATGCGATTGCGCTGCCATTAAGTCGCATTGGCCCTAACATGGCCATGCCACCACTGAGGGGCCTGTCCCTAATGGCAGCGCAGCCACATGCATGCGCCGCCATTGAAGTTCAGATGTCCCTAATGGCAGTGGCATTGGGAACAACAGAACTTGAGCATCCACAGATTTTGGTATCCACGGGGGCCGGGATCCGGAACAGTTGGTCCACGGATACTGTGGACCAACTGTATATACCTTTAACTCTGAAGATCAGGGATTTAGAGCTGAATCTCATGGCCAAATTAGATGAGATTACAGAAATCTGCTCTTTTTTAAAAGTGAATTTCAGCGGTAACATAAAGATCTTTTTGAGATGTTAAGGGTATCATACATAATTTGGTGAGAAATGAATCAAGGAGAATATACCGTATTTTCCGGCGTATAAGACGACCTTTTAACCTGCAAAATCCATGGCTAAAGTGGGGGGTCGTCTTGTACGCCAGGTATAAGGATAATGAAGATAGAGGTGCTAAAAGTCTATATTTTGACTGGAAAATGGGGGGTCGTCTTATACGCCGGGAAATACGGTAGTTAAGCTGTCTTCAGCTAAAAAAATGCTGAATATGTGATGCTTCGATATTCTTGTTTTTATAAACCAAAAATATCTTGGATGGGATTTTAAAAAATTTGCATTCTTTGGGAGACTAAGCATCTGCCAAATCTATCAGCACAAAATGCAAATGGAAAAAATAGTTTAATGAAGAACATTCTCACTTCTTTAGGTATTCTATATTATAATATTTATAGATATAGTGCTATATGTGATGCATTAGAGCAAAAATATATCATAGCAAAAAAATGTTTGCTCCAGTGACCGTTGTGGTGGGAAGGATACTCAAAGGATTAAAAGAAAGTGAGATTCAAAGCCAGTGGTCAAGTCAACATCTTACTGTGTAAAATAAGCCTCCATATCATGAAATTTTAGAGTGATAACTAGGCCATTGTAGTGTGTGTGCACTCATTCATGATTGATCTGCTGTTCTTTGTGAATTCTCACCCTCCACATTGCAAACACTACCTTCTATAAATTTGGTCATTGTTCATTGATATTGATGTATTAATATAGGCTTTCGCCCACTTAGCTGTTTTTAAAGAGTGACAGAAGACGTTCATCTTCCCTTAGAATAGTACGAAACCTCCCACAGCACATAGGATCAGCATGTTCTTGTCTGACTATTGTTCCATTATATGAAATGGAAATGATGGATGGGGGCCCTCTTTTATTTGTTCTCATTCCATTATTAGGCAAAATTGTGTTTTCCTAAACTGTTGCACACTACTTTTCGCCTACTGGAACTGGCTAGAGGGGAAGAGAATGGTGCACATAACTAGAATGCTTTTAAAAAAGTTAAAATGTTTATATTGTATTTTTAAAAGGTGAACTTCCATGTCTTGATAAATTGCAAATATATATGCCATAGTAGTTGATACTGTATTTTTTAAAAGGTGAACTTCCATGTCTTGATAAATTGCAAATATATATGTCATAGTAGTTGCATAGCATTTTTCATATTTTAGATGGTTGGAATAAGCCAAGGGCATCTCACACTTCCTAAGACACTAAGTGGGGTTTAAACAAAATAATGATTAATCTCTTTGTCAAGCTATGACAACATAAACTGAGAAATAATGTGTTTCTCTTTAAAAATTTTAAGTCTTTAGACCTTGTCCTTACTCTCCACTTCCCTTGTTTTGTTAGAGAACATTTAAATACTGTAGCCACACACCTCCAGTCACTGCAGTAAAGGTAGACAAGGGAGAGGAGGTGGAGAACAAATTTATAATTGTATTAATTATAATCACAAATTTATAATTGTATTAATTATAAATTTGTGAAGCAAGGGGAATCAACCATAACAACCGTTTTTGAATTGTTCTCAATGATCTCAAAGTGGTTTACAAACTGAATATCACACCACATACAAATTAAACATTTAAAAATTAATTAAAATGTCAGGCACTAAGAACCAGTATTTAATACTCAGGGAGTGCTTAAGAAAAGTGGACATGTTTAGTGTGATCTTCTCCCATAATCTGTCCCCAAGGCACATTCTTTGACTCAAAATTCTGTTCACACACAACTTAGCAAACTGTATTCCTAGGAATCTTGGCATCCAGAAATTGTTAGAGGTTTCTTGATGTGAAAATCTATAATGGCAGAAAAATTCTTCCAAAGAAATCTTACCAGTTTTCATTTAATAAAACAATCTTTATGATGATGATGATATGCTCTCCATCCCCCGCCCGCCCCAGAATTCGGACTCATTAGAGACCTTCTTTGTTTCTGATGAAATCATTAATGATAAAGGAGTTACTTTTTAGTTCCACCAGCTTCTGAAATCTTCTCTAGAATTCTTTCATAAAACACATCCCTCTTCCTGTTGCTCTCTTAATCTCAATAATGATGATGATCCTGTGTGGGTGGCTGGGGCTCTCTGTTAATATCATCACAATTTGGGTGCAGAATCATTTGAAATACTGCATGCTTTTTTCAGGTTTCTAATTTATGTTGGTTTCTTCTCAGCTTATGCAGAGAACCAAATGCAGCTTTATGACTGGCCTTGCACATTAACTTTTATTACTGCAATTTCTTTATTATTACACCATTTTAGAAAAACCGTATGACCAAATACCAGTTTTCTAAGCAATCCTCTGATTGTTGAATGTATAATGCCAAAGAATAACAACAATTTCTCATAAAATAAATGCCTCTTTTGACAAAATGACAAACCATTGTTAAGCACAAGAGGAGATGAAAAATTCTGAGCCTCCTCTTTTCCTGATTGCATGGGATTGGCAAGGCTGAAGTTCTCATTTTGGATTGTGCACTTTGTGACAAACTATTGTTTAGCATGCTATGGAAATGGAGTCATATATAGGGTAAGGACATTGTGACCTGCAGGCTGCATACAGCCCCACCAGGCTATTTTTGAGATCCCCCTCCCAAATACCCACATACACACACATTTTTGAACCTTTCAAAAACTTCTAAATCTCAAGTAGTTGCCACCCTACCACACTTCATTGATTTCTGTGCAGTTTTGAGGTTTCCTCTGACCTTTGTTCATTTCAAGCCATACCCCCATGGCTTCATGCTACTATAAAGTAGATTGGGGCAAACTGGAATCCTGAAAAAACCTCCAGTGGGTGTTAATGTAGGATTATTGTACTATATGAGTTAGCACTAACAAGCAGAGCTGATTGTCAGCTTTTTCTGTATTGGATCTGGGTGAGGTTGTCATGTCTGATCTTTCAGAAATCTAGTATTTGCTATAAGCAGTTTACCAGATGACATAGGGCTTGCTGTTCTTAAAAACACACACTCACTTACATCTTGGAAGAATGGACCTGTGCTGATCTGTTACAGAGTTTGCTTCATTCCATAGGCCTAGAAACATTAGCACTTACTTAACAAATGTTTACTAAATATCTAAGTACCTTTACTAAATACCTTCACAGATGATTTGGAAGTAACTTGTAGTGGTCCAAAGATTGAAATTCCATTAATCTTGGACATCATCTCAGAATTTGGCCAGACTTCAGTCCAATAGGGATAAAAATCAATAAGAGATTTTGATTTATCTCTTAAATCAATAGAGATATTTTTAAAAAATATCTTAGTGTACAAGAGTCAGCATGGTGTAGTGGTTTGAGCATTGGAATATAACTCTGGAGATGAGGGTTCAGTTCCCCACTCGAGCATAAAAACCCTCTGGGTGACCTGGGGCAAGTCACACTTTCTTAGCCTCAGAGGATGGCAATGGCAACGCTTCCTCTGGAGAAACAGGTCCAAGAAAACCCTATCATAGGTTCACCTTAGGGTCATCATAAGTAAAAAGTGACCTGGAAGCACACAATAACAACAGCAAACCTAAAACTGACAGACTAATTTTGAAGAGTTTAGTAGACAGACCTACTAAGAAGAATTCTCTGAAATATTTAGGAGTAATTGTCTAGTGCAGTGTAGTAGTTTGAGTGTTGGACTATGACTCTGGAGGCCAGGAATTGATTCCCTGCTCAGCCATGGAACCCCACTGGTCAAGTCACTCTCTCAGTCGCCGAGAATGACAATAGCAAACCCCCTCTGAAGAAACTTGCCAAGAAAACCCTATGATAGGTCCACCTTGGGATCACCATAAGTTGGAAACTACTTAAAGGCACAACAACAACAATTGTTCCTGTAAAACTTAATAAAATTATTGCACTCAATTATAAATCACTCCTACACTTAACAAAACAAAAGCTGAGTCAGTGGCATATGGTAAAATTATCTTTGTTTCGAAGAACAGCAGTACTCAAAATGACAGTCCTTCCAAAGCTTTGCTACCTATTTCAGACTATACTTATGAAGCTATGACTGATGTAAGGGCACTGGCTAACAGACTGATATTCTAGGTTAGGGACTCGATAGGGAGCTTCACACAAGAGTATTGTTCAATATCTTCTTCCAGTTCACAATAAAGGAATAATAATATTAACCAGTGTTTTACTTGCAAAACCCAGTTTTAAAGACTGCAGGGTGCTGATCAGCTATTTCAGGGGTGGCAGTTGGGAGGCAGCAGGGCCAGATTAGCACATTTGCTTTATTAAAAAAAAAAAAAAAAAAAAAAAAAAGACGTGCAGACACAGCTCAACAAATGCTGCCAGTTCCTTGTCAATGTGTATTCTGAATATATTTCCACATGCTCTAAAGTTTTAAACCTAATAAAACAATAATAGGGAAACTTCTTGTAGGCAATTTTGCAGTAAAAAATGTAGTTGAATAACTCTTATGAGTTTTAGCTGACTAATTGGTTTAAATTTGCATAGAGGTGCGTGTGAGTAAAAATAATAACTCTGAACCAACAAAGCATACATTCTTTGCTTTTTAGATAATTTCAGATATGCCTTGTAGACATCATCTTACAGTAAACATTTCCTTCTGTACATGAGAAGATAGGAAATACCCCTTCCCATGCATGTATGTTTTTATTGGTTCTTATATTAAAAAGAATATATGCCTTCTGTTAAGCCAGTCAAAAGAGTTATTTTTAAAATAAGTTAAAAGCAGCTATATTTATAAAATTATGATGTAGAGAATGAAGGGATTTCCCCCTCACTAACAAGGGAAGCTGATTTTCAGTAGGTTAAGGACCAATAAAAGAAACGGTATGTTATGGAATTCACAAGGTCTGTTAATGACCCCTTGTTTGTTTAGATTTGGTGGGAGGGAATTAGTTGATTCTCATATGTGACACCTCCATATAGCAAGCTAGATATTCATGCCAGGTGCTGGGAGTCAAATGAAATTACTACCATCTTCATGCCTAGCTAAAGTATTACTAAAGTAAGGACAGGGAACTTATGGCCCTCAAAATACTGGTTTCCCTCTCCCAGAAGCCCTAGCCAGCCTATAACTTACAATAAAAGTAACTTAGAATAAATATATGGTGAGTGGTTAGGGATGATGGGGTGTGCTGCCCTTAAACACTTGGAATGCCTAGGTTCTCTACCCCTTGCCTAGATGTATATGAATATAACAAGTTTTTATTGGAATCTAGCTGAACCTTATTCAGATCTAGATGTATATGAATATAACATATTGTTACTGGAAACTAGTTAGAACCTTGTTCAGATCTAGCAAAGGCAAGCCTAATGATGTTGAAACACATTCTCTGTAATGATATAGCAGTGTTGAGTAATCCCCTCCCAAGTAACTTGTTTTTCCTTTTATTGTAAGTTACTTTTATTATAAGTTACACATTCAGCAACAGTTACATCTGAAGAATTGCCAGCTAAGTTTCTTTTAGGTTTAGTCTAATTTTGGTCCATGCTGTTGGACAAATGACTATATTTAAAAGACTGTATTTATTTCAAAATGCAATAAAATATTTTGGGTAACTATTAAAAAAAGAGTTAAGATGCTAACCCACACTCCTTGTTTTGAACAGGCTCAGAAATTCTTGGCAAATCAGTTCGTATTATATTCTCTACATTAGGAGTTTGCATATTTTTTGCAATTGGCTACATGTTGCTGCCACTATTTGCTTACTTCATCAGAGACTGGCGGATGCTGCTACTGGCTCTTACTTTACCTGGGGTGCTCTGCGTTCCACTGTGGTGGTGAGTTTAACTGTTTTGAAAGGTGTTCAGCTTCAGAAATGTCCCCTCTGTAGCTGGTAACCTTCAACTTACATTGTTATGTAAACAGATTTTTACAGCCTTGGATTGCTGTAGATATGTTTTTGCCCCAAACATTTTGTTGTAAAGAGCAGAAAAATATCTTGAACATTCAACATGTTCTTCTTAAATAATTTTTTTAAATTTTATTTTGAGCCCCACTGACACTGCTTATTTGATTAAGAATGTCATGTACTGGCTCTTCAGAAGTATTTAAAAAATCTTTCTGGGTTATCTTATTCTGTAACTTCCAGCTTTTGAAAAATTGCCTTTTTGCATCTTGATTATTGTTAGATGAGATCACTTTTAAATCTTTCCCCTTCTTCATCTTCTTCCACCCTATTTTTGCTTTTGATGCAACTACAAATCTTCCTAACAGATTAAAGTGCAAAATGGAAGGCACATGCTTTTTTAAAAGAGCAGTCGTGGAAAAGCAGTGTGATGAAATCTGCCTGGACCACTTTTTCTGGTTCAGATAACACAATTTCACTTGAATCCATGCTATATATTGGGCATGTGTTAGAGTTACAGGACCATGAAAGGTTTACAAAACCTTTCACATCTCTACAATTCCTATTGGCCTAAATCACTATTCATAAGCACACATATAGGGGTTTCTTTACCAATGGCTGTTCTTAGTTTGCAAGTGTTGGGAGTGGAACTCACTGGAGTATATCTCGTTCTTCCTGTTGGCATTCTTATTTCCATTTAGTGGCAAATAGTTCGACTGTGATGGTTCTTCATTCATCCTAGAGATAGTATCTGCTGAAAATACCATGTTCTCCCCTCACAAGTACTATAGTCTCTTCTTCCCTGCCTCTGCTGAGGCACCTTTTATATATTATATTTTTAAACTCTAAAACAGGATATACAACTGAAATACTTCTGAGGGACAGCTTTTATATTTTTATTAACTCAAAATAGTTACATCCTTTTTCTGTTTATATCTTTTTTCTTCATGTTCCTTCTCTTTATTTCTGTCTGTCTGTCTGTCTGTCTGTCTCTGCATTACTACAGGTTTCTGTGAATTGCCTTGTCTCACTTCACTCCATAGTTAACCCTTATTTTCCTATATTCCACAATGCATGCTCTCTGCCTCCCCTTTTTACTTTATATCTGCATTCCTTTTTTAATTACCTACTCCCCAATGTCACCTTTTTGTGGGGGTTCTGCAGGAATGGGGGAACTTTTGGCACTCCAGCAATTTTGGGCTATGATTCCCTCAGACTGGCACAGCTAATTGTAAGCGATTGGGGAGTTCTAGTTCAAATCAGCTGTAGGGTCAGGGGTTCCCCAGTGTACTTTAATAACATAACACATGCTTCCAGAACCTTCTCCTTTCTTTCACTACAGGTCTCTCTGCCTGCCATCTCCTTTCTTTGCTCTTATATCAAGCTTTCTTTTTGTTTTATTTCAACACACACTCCCTGATACAGTCTGTCATTCTTCTTCCTGATTCTGAGTAACAGCACATACATCTTCACTTACTGACAGATTCATACAGTAATGGTGCCTTTGGATTTTGTACATGGCTGGCTGGTTTGAAAAAAGAGTGCATATTTTGCCATGTGCCTCTTAAGGAAGAGGAGGGGAAATGCATACCTGTTAAAAGTTACAGCCACTATCTCCTCTCTGCCCAATCTTTTGATAGGCTTTACTGGGCTTTCGATATTCCCAAAAATGGTGAAAAGGGGTAAGAGACTAGGGTTATGTAAAATTATCTTGGGAAACCTCCATTAACCTGTGCTTTTGACATTGTGCATCATGTATTCTACATCGGGAATTGACAGTTTTGTTTTAGAAATGACATTGGTTTAAAATAATGATTCAAAATTGGATTACAACATGAAGCTAACACCGACTATTTAACCCCAGTACTACCTTTTGGGCATCTTTATTTAACTGAAAAATTGAATTATAAATATATTTCTAGCAAAGATGTATTTATTATAATTTGAATGCATCTCAGCTGATAGGATTATATGGGATCTATGCTTTTTGAAGAGGTTTTAAAGAATCAGCCGGTTTGTTAAGAATGTAGATACTAATTCCTTCTGGCTAAGTGTTAGGTCATTTTAATCTACTGGAAACGCATATAGGCTACATTCTCCTCCAGAGACCAGTGTGTTATTGTGGTTTGGGTGCTGGACCACAACTCTGGAGACCAGGGTTCAAATCATCACTCAACCATGGAAACCCACTGAATAATCATGGGCAAGTCACACTCTCTCTCATCCTCAGAGGAAGGCAAAAGCAACCCCCTCAGGAACAAATCTTGCCAAGAAACCCCCCGTGATAGGGTTGTCTTAGGGTTGTTATAAGTCAGACATTACTTTAACACACAGCACCACCATTCTCCTCAAGCCCTGTTCCACTCCCACAAAACTCAGTCAATTCCCTACTTTGGCTGCTGAAACAAGTATGTGCTTCACCTTTGGTTTTGATCTATGCTTTTGACTTTGCCAGTCAATTAGCTTTGATGTCTTTGCTGAATCACAATGAAAGTGGAGTATTTTTCCCATTGAAAAGTGATTGCTTAATCAGGAACCATAAAATGGAGGCCAATCATGGGAGGCAATTTTTCATCAGTATTAACCGCTTCAGGGTAGAGAAAATTGATACCTTCTTTGGGTTGAGTAACCATATTATTTAGGTGAAAGTGCAAAGTGCTCCCCTCCCTGTCCTTCAGTTTAATTTTCTGTTTTGCCTGTGCTCTTCCTTCATGTTCTTTCCAGTCTTGATTCAGTTCCATTTTAATCTTCTGTTGCTTGCTAACACCTACATCCATGTGAATAAAACTTTTTCTTTCTTTTTTTTCTTTTTCTTTCTGTTACTCACACAATTGGGTTGTCTGTTTGTGGAGTGCATCATTCAGAACCTCCTAGAGTTGGAAGGTAAGGGTTTTGGTGGTAGCCCCTCCTCTGATATATGTGACTAACGTGGTTCCTGCTCAGTTCCTCAATTCCTTTTTCTCCACTACAGCAGCAACAATAGTTACTTGTCTCTGAGCAGTTTTTCTCTTGGATCTTTTATTCTTGGATTTTTTGTTTGTTTATTGGATTAACAGACTTACCTGACATCTCTCATTCTATGCATTTTGGCTTCTGGTTCATCATCTTATCAGTTCATGCCCCCATGGGCTTATGGCTACCACCAGCTCCTTTAAGAGGTGCTTGTCATGCTGGGGTAAGACCCCTGAAAAGGACAGCCATTCAAAGTGCTTTTTGTGCCAGGGTGAAGAGCATACCATAGGGGTTTGTTCACACTGTCAAGTGTTTACCCCCTCATGCATTTTGTAATCATTCATCCTGGTTTAGAAGACTGTCTTGAGAGCCACAGACCTCATGACTAAAATAGACCACTGTTCTTGACCTCCCTTGGGGTCTTCTCTGTTACTCCATGCTCTACATCAGTACCAACCACTTCAAGGTCATCATTAAGGCTGGTCCTAAAGAAATCCCTGCAGGAATCAGCACCCAGATCATCGGGGACCCCGGAGAGCATAGAGTGTGTTGGAACTCACTGCTCAATTCTGAGCCCCTTCTACCATGGGTAGATCCCTTGATACCAAGGCAGCTCCTCCAAGTGAACCTCAGCAACATGCTCACAAGAGGCATAAGAAGTAAAAGAAGGTGAAGGAGGCTGTCACCTCTTGCCTGTGTACCCAAGCTATGGCACCATGACAACTGGTTCCTTCTCCTCATCCCCTGGCCCAGTGACTCCCTAGATACTCAATGAGCTCTAGCATACTACATGGCCATACAGCCCCCTACCAGAAGTCCCAGAGACTATTTCTCTTCTACAACCAACAAGAAAGGCCTATTGATCTCTATGCTCTCACTGGGAGGGAACCTACTTTTCAGGTGCAGAATCATTTTACCAAAGATGTGGGTGCATCGGTCTCATTCTTGAGAGGTGTCCCATTACAGGACATCTGGTCCTAGCCTTTGACCTTCGTAATCCCTTACCTCCATGCAACATTCCAGGCTGCATTTGGGAGGACTAACCTTTTCTCCTGTTTCATATGACACTCCCTCCTTCTATGGTGAGTAGCTTGCATTTGTGTGAGTCATAGAGACCACGAAGAAGAGAAACAGGTTGCTTACCTATAACTGTGGTTCTTCAGGTGGTCACTGTGAACTCACACAACCCCATCTTTCCTTACCTGTTTTGCATCTTTCCTTCTGTCCTTGGCTGCTGCTTTGGCAGCTATGGAATTGAGCTGGAACCACACTGGTCACATAAATAAGGGTCTACTGCCAAAATGCTTATCTCCTAACTCTTGAAGATTCTGAAGTATGCACTGTGCAAGCACAGTTCACAGATGACCACTTGAACCACAGTTACAGTACGCAACCTGTTCTTCTCCATTAGCTGCTCTCCATTATTTCACTTCTGACCTACAGTTGCACTCATTTATTTTGACATTTAAAAAATTAATTCAAACTAAGCAGATACTTTTTTAACTCCCCTCTGTTGGTTTCAAAAGATGTCCAGTACGGAAAATTGTGTTGGTATATTATTGACTAAGTGATGAGGGCAGGGGCTGGTCAAAGACTATCTGCTCTGTTAATTATTTCACAAGTCCTAGTTCCTCCATTTCCTTTTTTTATATTGATTCTGACCTGTAAAATTACTTTCTTAGTAAATAATCTTCCTTTATATTACAAAATGCCAGAGGAAATATATTTTTGTGACTCTAACTAATGTTAATATTAGTAAAATGCCTTATTTTACTGTTTATCCTTTTTTTAAATTAAAGAAATAGAGAACATGGGCCATTCTCTATCTCTATCATGGGAGGTCTCACCTACACCACACCCAACATAATCTCCTTTTTGGAGAATACAGTTTCTGGAATCCCCAAACCACCATGCCTGCCCCCCCCCGGGGGGGCTGTCTGGGGGATTCTGGGTGTTCTAATCCAAAGCTTCAACTTCATAAATTCTGCCTTTGATACATGGCCTTGTCACCATTATAGGAAATAGGTGTATTATGTATGCCTCTCATATCCCTGCATGGCCTCCCCTCCTTTGTTAAATTAATGAACTGACATTCACATTCAGTGAAAGAGCAAATGGAGAGTACTGGTTGAGTGGGCTGGAGGAACAAGGGAAGTGGGTCTCTGTAGTACTCTTTTTGAAGAGAAAAATAAAAGGGCCATGAAAGAAAACCTCTATACTGGTTTCCTAGAAAGTTGATGTTCTTAAAATACCATATGCATCTAGACATAAAATTATTTTAAGATGTATTAGTTATAGTTCAGAGCCACTCTGAACTGTAAACCTCACTGAGCTTAGTAGGACATGGTTCTTGGTAAACATACATAGTAGTATGCTGTGTTTAGTATTGCTGCTTTCAGTAGTTGCTCCTAGTACTGTTGCATTTGTCTTACTGTTAGCTGCTGTTTTGACTGGAAGGTAGTATATAATTTCAATAATCTATAAAGAATGGACATGCTGGTTCTTTTGCATTCTGATTGGAAACGTGATAGCAAGAAGATAGTGAACAAAAGCCCCGGGTCTCAGATCAGATCAAAGTGTACTTGTAGAGAAATGGATAACCTAAATAGATAAATAATTCCACCTTTTCTGCACCAGGAGCTGATATAGTCTCAGAGATTTAGAAAAAGATTGTACATCACTGGCCTTGGCTTCCCAGTTTTATAGATAGGGTTTGGTATGAGACAGCTTAACAGTTCCTGAGTTTGGCAAATGCCTATTTCTTGCAAAAGATCAATGGCACAGCATTCTTTTCCATGGCTATTTAATGGTCCAAGGAACAGCATGTAAGAAGCAACCCTTATTTGGTCCAGAGAAAGGTAGACAGGGCTAATAGAGCCATAGTGGTGACTGCCTGTGCTCTGTGAGTTAGGTTGGGGTGTCCTTTTGTACTAACATATGACCTGAGTAGTCCTAGTGCAGGAATAAGTAGGATTTGTGCTGCTGCCAATTTAGAAAAAGTATTCTGTAGCCAACATGTACTGGAATGAAAATATCCTTTTCACTGTCAAACTTGGGAGTAAGATAATAAGTCTAAATGTAATCCTGTTATTTTGACATGGACATTTTATATTCTTGATCTTTTTTTCCCCTTTTTCTTTTTTTGTTTAAAGGAAATGACATGTGTATTTATCCTTCAGCCTTCTTATCGCTGAATAGACAGCAAAGTCTTTCTACACACACTAGGTTATATAATTCCTGAGACGTTTTTCTGGGAATAAAATCTGTTTCCCCTGTGTAAGAAAACAAAATCACAATACAGAAAGAAAGAAGAAGAAAAAATATAATAAAGAGGGAGGGGCATATATTTGTATGAATCATAAACATAGAGATGCTTGGATTTTGCTTGGGAAACAATCACGTCCACAAGATGGCACTGCAGGTATTTTCACATTGCCATGTTATAAACCAGACTTCTGATCTCTTTAAGTGATACCTTCCCCAAAATTTGGAGTGCTATGTTGCTTTTAACACATCACATACATTTCTTTTTTCAGGTCCCAGGTGGGATTTAGTTTTTTATGTTTCATGTCACTTTAAACAATGCCTTGGTAAAGTCAAAGTATTTTTAAGTATGCAAAGGGATCTTATAGCATCTTTGAGAAAAAATGCATCTAAGGAAACCGGCTTAAGTTTATAAAAGCACATGCTACTAGTTTCTTTCTATCATTTAGTTTGAAAGGTGCTATAAGATCCCTTTGCATACTGTTTTTCCAAACTAACATGACTAGGTCTTTGAATTTTACCCTCTTAGGTATTTCTAAAAAAAAAAAAATCATTATAGTATTTTAGTAGATACTATTAATACATATTTTAATAGATACTATTATTAATATTTTAGCATGTACTATTTATAGATCTATGCACTCATCTGTATAGTTGCATTGCTATTTACTGATGCTGGATCAGGGCCAACACCATGTTAGAGGTATCGTAGATGTACATCACCTTAGTTGTGGTTGATTGTATATTAAAGTTGCTTCATACTTAAGCATGCTTACTGGAACTAAAGTATATTCTTTATATTATAAATAACCAGACAAATGTGCATTCAAATTGGGCTATAAATTGTACTTATAACTATATGGCTTTACCTACTTAATATAATTAGTTTACTTCTAAAACCTTGACATGTTTCATCAGAGTAAACAAAGAACATTTCATTTACTTACTCTTTTAAACTGACACATTTGCCTATAGATATATACACAAGGGAAAGATATATACAAGGGAAAGTGACTAATTTTTTTTATACAAGAAAGAGTTACATGTTTGGAAGCAATGAGTAGTTACTATTGAAGGTAAAGGTTGTAATGAAGCCACATTTCAAAAGTAGCACAATGAGTAATAGTAAATTTATTTTACTGGTGTAATGAGTGCAGTTTGAATATCTCTTATCCGAAATGCTGGGGACTAGAAGTGTTTTGGATTTATTTTATTTTTTGGATTTTGGAATATTTGCATATACATAATGAGATATCTTGGAGATGGGGCCCAAGTCTAAACACAACATTCACATTTCATATACAACTTTTACACATTGTTTTTTATACACAATATTTTAAATAATTTTGTGCATGGAACAAAATTTGTATATATTGAGCCATCAAATGCAAAGGTGTCATTATCTTAGCAACCCATGTGGACAATCTTTGGATTTTGGAGTATTTTGGATTTCTGGATAAGGGATATTCAACTAATAGTTTCTGATTATTTTTAAAAGGCATTTTTAGAGATAATTTTATACAAATTTTTACACTTTTATGCCACTCTCGTTGACCCTAATGGGGAAAAAACACACAGAAAAGCAGTGAGCACCACTACAAGTAATCCAGCAAGCTACTTTTTCAGCACTTCAACAAATAACTGATTAGTTACTTCTCAGACAGTGCAAGAAGTAAATGGAAGAAACTGAAAGATAACTTCTTCCCTTCTTCTCTCCATTTAACTGCTAAAAACACTTTCCTCTTAGAGCCTTGTAAAAAGGCCCATGTTCCCCTGGCCTCACATCTTCCTGTCCAGACAGTGCAGGTCATTGGTCCCAAACCAGGATCAGTTAGTCTAGACACCAATTTGTTGTCTCCTAACCTATCGCTGCCCAAAGGGGCCTTACCCAGTCCTAAAAGAACAGCTGTTTGCCATGGAGTTTCCAGGAAACTGCGACGACAACCAGCAGATTGGACAGTCTCACAAGCCCTGTACCTGCCGCCACTGTTGTATCCATCCCAAAGGCCCCCATTGTGGCCTCTGACATCGGAAGGGGGCACCTAGCCATGTGGATGTAGCCAAGCCTCCTGTTTCCGTGCTTACAGGCTGCAGCAGGGGCCTTTGGGACAGATGTGACAATGGTGACAGATACGGGGTGTGCTAAGGCAGCAGGTCCATCATGCAGCAGCAGGCACGTGAGTAAACACCCATCTGTTGCCATGTCTACCCAGGGATTGATCCAGGGCAAAACCAGCGGCAGGATACCATAAACCTGGCCCATAATATCCTGACTGTCTGCTCATTCCCTTTAGTCTAACCAACAGCAGTAGCAAGCCACTTTTTAAGGGAAAAAGTACTTGACAGAAGAGAGAGTTTTAAAGTAAAGAAAGTTCAACTCCTCTTACTCTTAGAGTTCTTTTTATGTCAAAAATAGAACTTACTGAAAATTGTGACTTTGGAGATTTTTTAATGTAAATACAACAGCTACCTGAATAAAGCGTGTGTGGCTTTTCTGATCATGCCTTCACTGGCCCTCAGATACAGCCAAGGAAGCAATCAGCTAATCTAGAACCTTTCAGTCAGCATTATGAAAGCTGCTGTGAAAATATCAGCTTAATTATTTGAATTTGCTGCAGGTTCATTCCTGAGTCCCCCCGTTGGTTGATTTCTCAAGGAAGATTTGAAGAAGCTGAACAAATTATTCGGAAGGCTGCAGAAAAAAATGGGATTCCAGCCCCAGCAGTAATCTTCAATCCCACAGAGGTAAATTTTATAGTCAAGTGCTTGTGTGTCTCTGTGTCTTGGGTTGGTTGGCTGGCTGGCTGGCTGGCTGGCTGGCTGGCTGGCTGAATGATAGGGTTTGTAAAATTGCTTTCCAGAAATGTAAGATGCTCTGTATCCCAGATTGACATCTTACTATTGAACAGTTACTGATCCTTTCAACGTGTAATTACTTTAATTCTTCTTAAAGCTCTGTAGTAAACAGACTCTGTTAAAACAACTTATATGTCAATGTAATACAGCTGGCCCTCCATACCCATAATTCTACATCCATGGATCCAACCATCCACAGGCTGGAAAATATTTTAAAAAATAAATAAATCCAAAAACAAAATCTTGATTTTGCCATTTTATATAAGGGACACCATTTTACTACACCACAGTATATAATAGGACTTCAGCATCATGGAATTTGGTATCCATGGCAGATCCTAGAACCAGGGGATACCAAGGACTCATTGTAGCACATTCTCAGCACTGGAAGCTAGCATGTGGCCTTTGGTATCACACGTGCCTAAGTAGTTACACGCATGTTAATTATTACATTCCTGATTTACTGAGAGATTGGTTCAGAGCCCAGTTCTCTAGTATTCATAGTAAGACTTTTGAACATTTTAAACAAGTGAAATCATTGCCTCAGAGAATTTTTCCTTACATCAAGTACTGTGGGCCCTTGAAATCCACTGGGGTTTGGTTCCTGGACCCCCTGTGAATATCAAAATCCATGGATGCTCAAGTCCCATTAAATACAATGATGTAATACAATGGTGTCCTTTTATAAAATGGCAAAATCAAGCTTTGCTTTTTTGAATGTATATATTTTTTGAATACTTTCAAGCTGTGGATGGTTGAATCCATGGATACGGAAGGCAGACTGTGCTCCAGATGACCTCACTGTGCACTCATGTTAGTTTTGTGTTCTCTATGGTAACCATGACACACACCCCCCCTTGATGGTGAAAGAAAACAGTCTGAGTTAATAAAATAACAAAAGAATTAATGTGGTCTATTATATCATGTAGAAAAGTAAATACTTCATCAAGTTCCAGTTCTTAATTCCAACCATGTAATGATATTCACCATGAGTTATGTCAGATCTATATCTTCAGTCAATTCAGATACCCAACTGATTCTCAACTGCTGAGTGTGTCAACTCTCAACTGTCTCTTTTTAAAAATGGTCCCCCTCACACAGGCCCCTTCCTCCCATCACAGAGTTGTTTCATGTGGTGCTTCACACCCATTCATCCAAGAGCCAGTCAGTAACCTATTTACAAGTTGTTTCCTTCTTGCTTCTCCTGTTGGAACTTTCGCATCACCAGGCAATCAAATTTAGGGGAACATGCTATAGTGGGGTTTGAGTGTTGGATTACTACTCTATAGACCAGGGTTCAATTCCCAGCTTGGCCATGAAACCCACTTCATTTATATGGGCAACCTTCATTTATATGAGCAACCCACTTCATTTATATGAGCAATTTATATGCGCTCAGCCTCAGGGGAAGGCAATGGTAAACCTCCATTGAACAAATCTTGCCAAGAAAACCCTGTGATAGGTTTGCTTTGCAGTCAACATAAGTCAGAAATGACTTGAAAGCAATGACAAATACAACCCACTATCATTTTTAAATTTCCCACATGATACATCTTGTATCATTTGAGGTGGTCTGGAACTTGCTTGTTCCATCTGTTGTTGTTTGGACTTTCCAATTATGGAGGACAGCTACTGTGGCATCTAGGTCATTCTAGTGGCATTAGCATTCTGTCAGTCTTCAGTGGAGCCACAATGACTCTATGAAGTAATCATGCCTGTAGGCCTTACCACTTTGTTCAGGCTTGCCATAGAGATCCTTGCTCTCTGAGCCATTTGCACATTTTCACTGTGGGCTGCTCATCTTCCTGATACGTTAAGCAACTATTCTTACAAGTTGCAAAACAGTTGTATGCAAACATTCTGTTTGCATAATGGGAGAAATAGCCCCTTTCCTAAAATGAACACTGAAGTAGCAAACTCCACTAGACCTTTCTGTGGCAATCAACACACAGGTACAGTTGCAACTGTACTTTTACAGTCTAGGTTTTAAATGTGTGGCATTCTACAGCTTCCCATAACACTGAACAACACTAGCCCTTTTAACAAAAAAGAGGCTGAGAGGGGAAAACGTGTAGCCTAAGTTTTTGGCTCTGTATCTGGCACACAGGTGATAATGGGCTGTGTGTACAGCTGGCACTGGCTCTACCCATCCTCTTCAGTATGTCTAAAGGCTACTGGAACATGTTCTCAGCTATACTCAATTTGGTGCCCTCCAGGTGTTGGACTGTGATCACCTTTATCCATTCACACACACACAGTCACATCCAGCATGGCCAGTGACCAAACACAGAAGGCACTTGGGGTGTAGGCCGAGGTGGGTGAATTGCAGAATCCTTGCAAGTTACCACAATCTAGTAGATAAGCATGCACGCACACACGCAAACGTGTATACACACACATGTATATATACAGACGCATACATGCATACATAACAAAAATGCACAAATATAATAAATATCTAAAATAAAATTAAAGCCACTCAATCCAGACCTATAAGTAGCAATATGGGAGAAGATCCTTAAGGCATAAATCAATTGTTGAAGGAAAACAGATGTCTCAAGGTCTTGTCAGATTCTTCATACAGTCTTACAGTAGCCAGTGAAATTCTTATGTTCTCCAATATTTCTTCCAGACAAAAAGCTGAAGTGTTGGTAAAAGACTACATACTGATATTGAAAGTGCATGTCTTTTACCAACACTTCAGCCTTTTGTCTAAAGGAAATATTGCAGAGTATAAGAACCTATGTTCTTATGGACCTTCTCCCATATTGCTACTTAATGGGTTCAGACTATATGGCTTAAATTTTAACAGTTGATTATTTTAGACACTTATTATATTTGTTCACATTTGTTGTATATTCTTATGTATATATTCTATTATATGGTATTTATATTCTAGCTCATTTGGTTTGTTAGTCATCATCTCAGTGAGTTAGGTCTTATTCCTTTCTCTGTCATACTCCTTTCTTTTGTCATGTTCTCTCTCTCTCTCTCTTCATCCATCCATGGAGGCAAGAATACCAGTTTGTGGTGGAACAAGATGCAGGTGAAAGGTGGAAAAACAAAAATGATTTTGGTCTTTTTTCTTTTTACATTTCCAGGCATGGGGCAGCCTGTAGTGGGTCCCGGGGGCAAAATATTGGCCCATGGGCTGTTACAAGTTGTTGTTGTTGTTATTATTATTAATTTTATTCCACTCATGTTGTAGGCTCTGGTGTGCAAGAGCTGTAACTTTTGAAAGCCATCTGTGACCAATTTTGCTGTACGTTCAGCAGATAAAAATCTGCAGTGGCTCTGGTAATAGGAGATGCAGTACAACAGATCTGGACGGTAGGGGGTTGGGGAAGGCTGCAAAGGTCTGGCCCCAGAGGGTGACGAATTCAGTTTTCTGGGGTCTGGGGGATTTTCTTATGGTTTTAGCCAGTGGTCTTGCTAAGGCCCTGGTGGCTTTAGTGTGGTCCTCGATCTACTTGTAGAGCCATGTTGGCTCCTTGGTAATCTGAGGAGCTGAGGGTCATGAAATAGCACAATTGATGATTACAACTGAAATCAAGGAAGACTTGAATATGACCAAGCATGGGTAAAACTGTATCTTCAGTGTTATTCTGTGACAGTAATTGTGGCAATGAAATCTTATTTCTCCATTGTGTCCAGCAGAGTTTTTTCAGGTGACAGGATTTTCTTAATATAAACTGCAATGTACAAGCTGGAAACCTTGACATTCCTCTGTGGCTGCTTTGTTGTACATTTTGTAGGTAAAGTCCCTTGTGATACTGTAGTCATGAAAGAATAACAAGTAAACTTTGGCTGTCTGTTTATTCTGCACTTAATAGTGCTGTTTATATACAATGGAGAGAAGATGAAATTTGATAATGGGGCTGTTATTAAACATTTCTTTATAGAATGGGGGGAGGTCAAGGGGAACATTCCACTTAGCAATATGTTGACAAGTTCCTTGGAACCAGCAACAGCTTTTTTGTGGCTTCAGTTTTCTTAGCTACCAATTTGATCAAAATATTTCCCCATACTTTAGTTTGACTGGTGGATATCCAGAACTTTTAAATTTTGTTTTATTTTGACATTGTTCCCCCCATCCCCCCCTATACAAGGTGAAGGATATGAAGGCCAGACAACAGCAGCAGGGCATGCTTCTTGACTTGTTCAGAACTCCAAACATTGCAATTATCACTGTCATGTCACTTCTCCTGTGGTAAGTATGTATGAGACCCTGCAGTACCTAAGGAACATGGGGGTATCTGATTTAGGTTTAATAACTGCAGCACACACTAGCTGCACTACCCAGTGTTTTGGGACACATCAGACTCTAGCAGAACAACTGAATCTATGAATTACTTTGCAGGTTGTGGATTATTATGCATGTGATTAAGTATCAGTGGGAACATTTATTTGCTCATCAAGTGGAGTGATGGAGCTTCATTTCTTCATGCAAACAAAAGTATCCCAGCAACAAACTTCCTCTAGTCCTTTGCTAACAGGTTGAATACAATTAAATAAGTTGAAATGTAAAACAAAAGAACTGTGGCAGATAAAGGGAGCTTTAAAATGCATTAAACAATGAGTCCATAAAACTTCAGACCAAAGGTAAAATAAAATCATCTTAATGGGACTAGATGGATCTCCTGTGCCAGGGAGTTCTATAATCTAATAGTTTTGATTTTTCCTATAACTGCCTGCTTAGGTGGATAACTTTCTTTCAGTTCATATGAAAAACATTACATTTACATGAGTGTTGTATGGAAAGAAAAGGTGGCCGGGGATCCAGCTATCACTTAGGAATAGATTCCAGCGAATGTCTTGTATCCCTCTGGCATTAGGATGCCAGTATCACAATTCTGAAGGTCTCATCCACCAAACTCTACTTCTCCCAGTTTCTCCACTTCACTTACCTTGGTATCAAGAGAGCAGATGTATTCCCTAAGTGTCAGGAGTGTGTTGCACCAAGCACAAACCCAGAATACCTCTCTATTGGGCAGATATATATGTGACAATGCAATAGCCTTCACATCCCTCTAGCATTCTAAATCCGAACTATTTTTTAGGATTGGAAGCTGTAATAAATGAAAGCATTTCATACTTGAAATTATAAAAAACACTGGCACTGCATTGAACATAACAATGAATCGGTATAATCAGAATTTTCAGATAAAGTAGGATCTGGTAGACGCCATTTCTACTTTCTATTAAAGTCTTCGCAGCAGATCTGTGGAACAACACAAGAAAGCAGTGATTAATGAGCAGTTCGTACACGTTCTTCATTATCTCATATAGTAAAGATGAACTAAAAAAGTAGAAGGCTTCCTATCTCTGAATGTGAATAGTTACAGTTAAAGCAAGATTGCATAGCTGGATCCAATAGTTCCAAAGATTGCTAGGTGGTGGAAGTAATTTTAATGTAAGTAAAATAAATTTAGCCTCTTATAAGACATATCATTTCAATGTGTTTACTAGAAATGAGGAGGACAACACCAAAGCATGAATAAGTAAAAAAGATGTGATGCCTCACATTGGTGCCAAGATGATTTTTTTTAAAAATCAAAGATAAAATTCCTGATGTATTTCAGGT
The DNA here is from genome assembly GCA_026167975.1 of Phrynosoma blainvillii. Lineage (NCBI taxonomy): Eukaryota > Metazoa > Chordata > Lepidosauria > Squamata > Phrynosomatidae > Phrynosoma > Phrynosoma blainvillii. Next base: position 276,532,022 of record JANUYF010000002.1, on the reverse strand, counting down.
ACACCTTAGTTAGGATGAAATTCTCTTAGGCTGCTTCTACACTGCAGATATAATATAGGTTAACACCACTTGAACTGCCATAGATCAGTGCTATGGAATTCTAGGAATTATACTTTATTGACACATTTAGCCTTCTCTGCCAGAGCACTCTGGTGCCACAAGAAACTACAGTTCCCAGAATTACATAGCATTGAGCCATGGAAGTTAGTGATGTCAATCTAGATTATTTCTGCAGTGCAGATGAAGAGTCTGTCTTATTTATCACCTTTTGTTATTTCTGTTATATATTATCTCCATTATATCTTGATTGACAGCTTCCTGGTAGTATCTGGCTAAGAAAAATGTTCAGCGTGGATGTGATCCAGCGTAACAGTTGTTAAGTTGTTGAACAAAAGATGTTGTATGTCTTATGAGATGAATGCATCTTAGCACATTTAGTGCTATGTGCTAAAGGAAAGTACAAAATGAGTAATTACTCAAATCTGCTGTTACACTGATTATTTTAATATATATTTGATTAACTAATTCTGTCAATTCCAGTACTTTAATATTTGTTGCACTTTCATCCTTTCCCTTTCAGGATGATTACATCTATTGGTTACTTTAGCTTGTCACTCAGCACCCCCAACTTGCATGGGAATGTCTACCTCAACTGTTTCCTGTCTGCACTAACAGAAGTTCCAGCCTGTATAATTGCTTGGCTACTTCTCCGAACCTTACCTCGGCGTTATTCAATATCTGGCACACTCTTCTTGGGAGGAGGAATTATCCTGTTTATTCAGTTAGTACCTCCAGGTCTGAACATACACAAATGCTCTAGTAATATTTGAAATATTTGAAAATGCTGTATAAGGATTTTATAATAATAATAATAATAATAAGTTTTATTTATAACCCGCCCCTCTGCTCGGCAATCGGGGCGGCGTACATCAATTTAAAAATACAATAGGTAAAACAATTCCTGCCCCCCCACCTCCCACCCACCCACCCACCCACCCCTTAAAACAAAATTAAACCATTAACAAGTTAAAAATAAAGCCGAGATAAAATACAAACAATTAAATCTATCCAGCCAGGTAGCGTTTTTTACAGTTTTTAGTACAGTTTGAGTCTCCCTTATGCTGCTTGGGACCAGAAGGGGTTTGGATTTTGGATTTTTCCACATTTTGGAATGTTACATATACATAATGAGATATCTTGGAGATGGGACCCAAGTCTGTGTTGGCTCTGTTCTATGTCCTGCTGATGTGCAGTAACAAAAACAAAACTCTAGGCCCACCAGAGATGCCAACTTACAGTACTGTCTGAGATAAACACTTAGAAGTAGCTAGCAGTAGCAGAGTACAGAAGCACCAGTTCAGTTTAAGTACTGGCAATTGACCACTTGAATTAACTCACAGGTACTGTTGATATTCTTCCAAGTCCTTGGAGGTTCTTGATCATAAGTTGCAATATATACAGATAGGAGACAAACATTCCTCCTGACTCACATCAATTTACTCCATCTGCAATCCAACCATCACCAACCACTATCTTCAATCCACACTTGCACTGAGGCTCAGTGCACTTATATAGAGAGTTGCCTAATGGTCATCAGCTGTTGCCATTTAGCATGATGCAGTCTCCATTGAAAGCTTTTACATCATGTCAAGCAATACATCATGACTTAGCAATTCTAGCCACACAAAATATTTTATAACTGGTTAAAGGAACATTGTTCCAACAATCCCCTCCAAAATATTTTGATATGCAAACTTTACATAACAGAACAAAAACAGATAAAATATATCAGGTTACACAGTTACGAACTGACATTCCAAGTTCACTGCATTTACATAAGCCAAGCAAGACAGCCATTTCTTCATGCCTCTGTGCTGGCAATGCCGTTGTGAATCTGTCAGCCACCCTTTCTCTCTGTCTCACAGTATACAGATATCATGACTTCTTTTCTTGCTTAACATTTGTGTACCCTATAGCTGTGTATTTGGTTCTGCTATTTGAATTTTCTATCTCTGCCACTGTGCAGGTCTGGGAATGCACTTTACTTTTACCAGGACCTTTACATTTAAACACCTGGTTGGTCTTTGTTTTTTGACCCCAGACTGGTTTTCCTTCCTGAGTCCAAAACCTTGCCATGTATTTTTTACTCCCATCTGGCATGATCTTCCTTTTGCACACCCACCTGGACCCCACAACTTTCTGATTGTTTGGCATGTCTACAATTTCAAAAACTTTGTCAACCATTGACTAGATTCTGCATCCATGGCACCATTCCATCTATTTTGTTCCTCATCTGAACAATTCTGCACTTCTGAATAAAACGACCAGGAGCTTTCCTGACTCTGACCTCCTAGGTATTAAGACAGTGCCTTCCTCACTACCTCCTTCACTTTGTACCACTTCTTTTCTTTTTACCTGTTATGCGAAGGTGTCAGGTATGTGTTGTGACATGCTTGGCTGCTGCTGTGTGCTATCTGGGATTTTACCCCTCCATTGGTTGGTATTGGTTCCACTTGGACTAGTAGGTGAACAAATACCTCATGGTTTGAATGTATCTTGTCCCACCCACTATGTGTCTCAAAGTTAGCATTTCTTGTAAACACAACCTGTCCTTTTTCAAAAGAAAACCGGTACGTATTACATGAATACCCCACAAATCTTAATCTTCTCCATTTGGACTAACCTTTTCTTCTTTAAGTCTTAGGGATTAGAACATTTGCAAATTGCCCAAACCTGTGAGATATTTTAGACATGGTTCCCTACCATACAACATATAAGGTGCCTGGTTTGCATGTATCCTATCCCACCCACTATGTGTCTCAAAATTAGCAATTTTAGAGAACATGATCTGTCCATACTTAAAGTAAAAACGGTACTTATTCCCAGTGTACCCAACAAAATGTTTCCTTCGCCACATGGGCTAAGGTCTTTGGAATGAGGACATTGGCATATTGTCCAAAAACTATTTCAGACATGATTCCTTACCATATAATCTGAAATAGGGTGTCTGATTAATAGTAGGACTCCAGACTCAATTCACCACATGGTTAGCACAAGTAATCACTTCACCCCATAAATTACTGGGTGCTTGGGCATCTGCCATCCTGCAATCTTTCCTTTCATTGACTGCAGCAAACCCATCCTTTGCTCAGCTAAGCCATTCTCAGCTGGGCTATGGGGGTTAGTCGTCTTATGTTGAAAGCTCTTTGTCTTAAGCCAGTGCTGAAAAGCATTTCTCAGAAATTCCCCACCTCGGTCTGAGATGAAAGTAGCCACTTTATAGGGAAATTTTCTCTCTACCATTGACACCCATTCTTTGAATCTGGTAAATGCCTGGTCCTTGGATTTCAGCAAATATACAAACACATACCTGGTGTAATGGTCCACCAAAACAAACACATGTCTGGCTCCTCCCATGCTTGCTTTAAACAGTTCAACAAGATCACCATGAACCACTTGGAAGGGCTATTTTGTAGTTCTCTGGTTTTCCTTTGCCACAGGAAAAGCCTACCCTTTTACAGACAGTACAGTCCAAAAACTTTTGGCAAGGTTTGACTTTAAGTTCTGGACACACCTTGGCCATTTGTGCTAATGTGGCAAAACTAGCATGTCCAAGCACCCAGTGCACATAATTCGCACACTGATCATGCAGGGGCACATTGGACATAGACACATTAGATACATTTGGCCTCTCGGCCTGTGAATGCATAAAATACAGTTGGTCTTTTCCCCTTTAGCACAGACTTTACCATCTTTAGTAATTATGCATATATTTTTCTCAAAACATCACCCTATACCCATCATTGATTAAGGTTGACACACAGAAAACAGTTTTTCAAACTAGGTGGAAACAATACATGGGAGATTTGTTTCCCTAAACGGAATATATGCAGTTCCCATCTTCTCCATCTTCCTTGGAGCTCCATCTGCCATGTCCACCTTTGAGACTGTTGAAGGCTTCACATCCTGTAGAAACTCCAAACATTTCATTATAGGGTGTGTTATATATTCCGAGGGCCTCGTTCCCACTATGATTTAAAGCAGGGGTAGGCAACCTTTCCCCTTTAAGGGCCGAGGGACTTCAGCTCCCAGAAGCCTCAGCCATGTTGGCCAATAGTCCCATGTTGGCCAATAGCTCCTGGGATTCTGGGAGCTGAAGTCCTTCAGCCCTTAAAGGGGAAAGGTTGCCTACCCCTGGGATAGAGGCACAGATCGTAAGTGCTTTCTCTGTATAATTTATACAGAATTTAATTAATTCATACTACTTTTTAAAAAAAACAACCAGGCAGGGTCACGAGATGGAGACCACAAGCCAGGTTTACTGCCTTTAACTGTTAGAATAGCAAAAGGCAATGTTATGGCCATGCAGAATCATCTCTTATCTGTGTTTATATCGGATGTCTACAGGTATTATCTACAAACATGTTCAGTTGATCTGCTGTTCCTAACACTGCTTAAAAATAGTGTGTAGAATAAGGGAAAATGTCAGCAGTTATTCATAAAAGTGCACAGGAAACATTACTTCTTTTCCATCTTTCCACAGACCTCCACATTCTCTCTGTCACTTTGGTGATGCTGGGGAAGTTTGGGGTCACGTCTGCCTTTTCCATGCTTTATGTTTATACTGCAGAGCTCTACCCAACTGTAGTGAGAAACATGGCAGTGGGTGCTGCATCCATGTCATCTCGAGTGGGCAGCATCATTGCTCCTTACTTTGTTTACCTTGGTAAGAAATACCATATTATTGACTTTATATCTAAAAAGCTTTCAAAAGAACATACCATATAGTGTGAACACTTTTCTTAATTCTTAAAGAATCTCATGGCAGGCTTTCTTTTATTCTGTAGTAGTGCCAAAAAGCTTCCTGTGTTGGCTTTTGAGTCATACCTTGCTTCCAAACACGAATTTCAAAACTTCCAGCATCAAATATCATTACAGTTGACGTTCCGTAACCATGGATTCTTTATCCATGTATTCGAGCATCAATGCTTGAAAATAATAAAAAAAATATGAATTCTTAAAAGCAAACCTTGATTTTGCCATTATGGGACTTGAGCATCCATGGATTTTGGTATCCATGGGAGGATCCTGGAACCAAACTCCAGTGGATACTAAGAGCCCACTGTATTCTTTAGATGGCCATGAGTTTCCATAGAAAGTACATTTTAAAAATAGTAATCCATTCCCAGTCCTCACCCAGTGAAAAATCATAATTTATTTTTAGTGGTACTGAGAGGGATTATCAAGATGTTATCAAATTGTTTCCATCCTAGTGGTGCAGTGGAGAGTACTGAATATTACTGCAGCTATTTGGATACCAACTGTCACTCAGCCATAAAGTTTGCAGGACTACCTTGAACTATTTGTTATATTATAGCCTAGCCTAACTCATAGAAGCATGATGAATATAAAATGGATAAACCTATGCATGCTGCCTTAAGTCCTTGAAGGAAGAGTGTGATTCAAATACAGTACATTAATATCTCACATTCTGTGTAACTGTCTAACAACTTTTGCCACTTTTTCTGGATTCACCAGGTGCCTATGATAGGTTTCTGCCATATATCCTGATGGGCAGCCTTACTGTGCTAATAGGAATTCTCACCCTCTTCCTACCAGAAAGTTATGGAAATCCTCTGCCGGAGACATTTGAAGAGATGCTACAAATCAAAGGGTAAGCAGGTGTTGTTGCTATTTATTATCATCATCATCTTCCCAGTTTGGGACTCAGTGCAGCTTACAACAGTTAGAATAAGCATAATTAAAAATTAACAGCATAAAAGAGTTAAAAAGTAAATTAACTATCATAAAAATGAAAACTGTACAACAACAAATAAAAGTCTAGCACAGGGCCTGTTTCCCCTGAAGAATGAATTCTCTGCTGGAATGAAAATTACTTGCCTGTGGAAAGATAGTTAAGATAGTTAATGAAGAGTTCTAGAGCTTGAGAGCAGCCGCTGAAAAGGATTATTCCTGCATTCCCACAAAGGGCCTTTGCAGACTGCCAGAAATAGTGCAAATTGAGTCCACTTTAACTGTCCTGGCTCAGTACTAGGGAATCATGGGAATTGTAGTTTATTGTGGCACCATATTTCTCTGACAGAGAAGGCTCAATGTCTCAGGGAAAAACATACAATTCCCATGATTCCCTAGCACTGAGCCAGGGCAGTTAAAGTGGACTCAATTTGCACTATTTCTAGCAGTCTGCAAAGGCCTTTATAAATGTACTGATGAGAGTGGTGGGAGAGAGCAGGGCCTACGCAGTAGAACTGATAACATGGGCATGTTCATATGGGATAGATAACCTGGACCTGAAGCTTTTAGTGCTTTATAGGTCATCACCAGCAATTTGAATTCTGCCTTAAAAGGGACAGGCAGCTAGTGAAACTGTTGCAGTTAAGGAGTTGTATGCTCCCTGTAGCCAGCCCTAGCTAGCAATGCATAAAGGAAATAATGTCATGTGTTCAAGATTCTTACACAGTAAATGGTTGAATTTGCACAGTAGGGAGGCTTCCACACTTTGGAAATTTTTATGGAAGTAACATTAGATTTTGGTTTTCTTAATTTTTCTGCGGGGAAAAGAAGAAGACAGTATTTAACTACTTTGCCTCATTTTGCCTCTGTTCCAGGCTGGTATTCCTATCCTTTACTTTAGGAAACAATTATATTTTTCAAACATGAAATATATTAGCTTCAAACTTAACTGTCCTCCACTCCTGTTAATATTGTTCCATTTCACACATGGGGTTTGTCACAAACTGTGAGGATGAAGAGAAATACAGCACTGAATGCCCTTAGTTTAAATTCTCCATATTGTATGAACATAGTGTCTTGGTCAGTCTTGGTACAAGACCTTATTTCTTTGTGAATTACACTGTGAAAAGTAACAGAAAGTAAAAAGAGTTCACTCATCTATGATACTCATCTGTGCTACAGGAGAGAGCTCCTGTAGAGTAACTCATCCTCTTTATTCTTTCAATTTGTGCTGTTTCTGTCTTCAATAACAAGGTAGATACAGCAGGACAAGTCTTCCCAGTTCCCCGCCTAGTTCTTAATAGTACAAACCATGTACCAAAAATGGCAAAAAAACTTTTTAAAGCAAAGCATATTATTTGAAGCCTATTAATTGTCAGGTGTAAATAATATTTTCTTTGACAATCTGTGATTAAATCACATGTGACAAAATTTTGTTTTGGACCAAATAACCATTGAGCAGTAGTAGGCCAGAGAAGAGTCTAGTTATTTAATCCCTATTACAGAATGGCTAGGAGAAGAAGCAGGTTAAGATATCAAACTATTCTTCCTTTTCCTTTACTTTATTAAGCCCACACCACATTCCCACATCTATAACCACTCTTATGGCGGCTGTATATCTTCGTGGGTTAATGAAATAACCTAGACACCTAATTCAAACAGTAGGAAAATAGAGCACTGCCCTCAAACACCCCTTCCCCCAGCTTTAGTTTTGCTCCTTTGATGCTGAGCCTGTTGCCCAAGGCAGCAGCCCTTCTAAGTCCTTGTCTCTGAGCTGATGTGAGTTGGTATCAACTGCAGGAAATTGCTAGGAACGGCTGAGTAAGGCCTAAATCTCTCTTGGAGATTTAGCATTTCTGGGCAAGATGATAATGTGCAATATCCCTGACTGAAGGAATCATCTTACTTTTTTTGCTGCAGCAAAGTTTAGTCCTGAAATAACTCTAATGCTTTTGCATTTTCGGTCTGTTCATGTATATTCAAGGTAAATCCTGTTTATTTCAGTAGGACCGATTTACTAGGAAGTATGTTTAGGAATGCCTCACTTAGATTATAAATGTTCCTTGTTTACATAATTCAGGTTAGAAGGATATTTGGACAAAAGAGCATTAGAGGAGAGTTTCTCTGGATTATATGAAAACTAGTGGTGGTGTTATCATTGTTTCTAATGTATACAATGTCCTATTTGTTTTCAGATTCAGAAATAGAAAACACACCTACAAAATAGAGAATTCAAAGCAAAATGATCCGAACAGCAAGAATCTTAGCACAGCATTATAATCATATATATCTTGGACTGTTGATGAAATGGACAACCAGCAAATGTTTCTGAAGATAAATGAAAAGTTACTAATGCTGCTAGGGAAGGGGTTGTCTTATTACCAACAGTTCACAACACAGCTATACCAAAATGAGTGGGTTTTTGGTTATGTTACTGTTGGTATACATAAAGTTCCTAGTAGTTATTTTTGTGCCTTGATTTTAGGATTTGTTGGGTTTTCTTGTGAAGTCTTAAGCACTTTCATCTCATCCTGATCCTGATGCATTTTGTAAAAGAAGATTTTTAACAAAAGGCCCTAAGAAGAGCTGAATAGATAAATAATTCCATCTAATGCTGTTGATGTTATTGTTGTTTGCTTTATTATTTTAGGAAATCAATACATTTTGAAGTAGGGCTTTAAAAAAAAAAGAATAAAACTTAGACATTTGATCCTAATAAACAGAGGTAAATATTTTAAAACATTTTTTAAAGCAAGGTATATTATTTCGAGTCTATTTGATAGTCGAGCATGAATTTCAACAATATGTCTGTCCATTATATCTGATGATATCTCTAAAAGTCCAAATACATTCGTCCTTTCCGATTCACAGGGGATCCATTCCAGACACCACTACCCCCTGGCGAATCGGGAAAATCGCCAATATTGGAACCCCACAGACTACAATGGGGGTGCATTCCTGTGTGCGGCACTGCGCGCGCACCTCAACTGTACACACCATTATGTCCCTGCTGGCTTGCCGTCCGCGAATGATCAAGACCGCAGACGGCAAGACCACAAATCAGGAGGGACGACTGTACTTAAAATCAGTTGGCATTAACTAAATGGTATTGCTTCATTGGAAGCTTTCCAGAGCATAAAGAGAGAATAATGTCCAAAAATTACTTGTCCTTCACAATCCCTTTCCCCCCCCTCCGTCTCATTTTACTTATTTGTGGGATATACAGCAATGCTAATCACTTAAGTCCAAACCCACATCTGTATAGAACTGATGGTTCCCGGGACCAGAACTACTGCAAATCAGATCCCATGGTGCACTTGTATTATCCTGCAAAAATAAATTATTAGACTTTGGGTTGTTTTCAAATATTTTGACAAAGAGCAGAGTATTTCACATTTGGCAGTTATTTCTTTATGAGCTGCTGAACAAATTTGTAGCAGAGAAGAGAATATTAGTGAACTAGTGACTTACAGGTCAGGCATTTGTGCCAAGTAAAGTTTCCTGTACAAATCACAATGTATTACCCACTTAACAGTAAAATGCTCTCCTTTGAAAACACATGGTTTGTCTATTTCATAATCTTTTCATGTGGTGACTCAGGATGGGAGATGAAAGACAATCTCCTGGCAACAGGTTTGTGTATGAAAAAGAGGACTGGTTCATATGTTGTTAGCAGCAGTAAGGTGGTGGTGAGTGGGATTGTGCTGTTGATGCATCTGTTCCTATGCCACTGCTGGTGGTAATGTACATCCAAACAACAATGTGCAACCTGAGTAAACTAATAGATGATCAATGGCTAAGGCTCTTTCTTTATCAATTCTTAAAGACCAACATCAATCAGCAAGAGAGCAACAGTACATCCTAGCTATGCTTTATGCAGTTAATCCATAAGACTAATAGTAACTAACCAAGCAAGCCTTGCTACTGTTAAGATTTCACCATTCCAAAATCAGCTAATTCCCCCCCAATAAATGTTTTCACTTATCATGTAAATCCTATACACTTCTCCCTCCACATTCACTGAGGTTAGCGGCACAGGACCCCCATGAAAGTGGGGGGAAAAACTAAAAAAAAAAAAAAAGACTACATTTTTAACCTGAGATAATAGCTCTCTAGGAATTTGTAGGTCCTCCAGCAGAACTCTGTGGTCAACATCTGCCAGAATTTGACTATAGAATTATGTTGTAGGACCTACAAATGCCTAGAGAAGTGTTTTCTCTAGGAACCTTTAGGTGCTCCAGTTCAACTCTGTGGTCAAATTCCAGCAGAATTACTCTGGAGGACTTAGAAATTCCTAGGGAGAGATCATATTAATCAAATCTGCAAAAGTCAAAGCTTCAAATGTAGAGGGACAAGTGTATTAAGAAGGCTTTATTTTGCCAGAAGAAGATTCTGTTCTGCTGTGTCTGCTTTGTTTATCAATTCTTTTTACATAATTTCCACAGCATAATGTGTAATAAGATTCTTTGAATGTCTCAAATGCTTGGAAAGTTGTGAGTTTTTGAGCCAGAAACTCACAAGTGTTGCTTTTCCAGGTCAGCATTTGAACAGTATTTCCCTCTGCTGCCAGTTTATCCTGCTTGGTCTGTGATCAAAAAGATGCGTAACTTTTTGTCTCATAGCAAACTGGCAGGTAAATTGAGTGCTCTAGTGATCATTTCCAAAGGGTGTATTTTGTTTGTTTGTTCATTTTCGTCTCAGAATATTTAAGCAGTAACCATAGTCCCTGGGCAAACAGGTCCAAATCATAATTACTTTCTAGATAAACTGTACAGCTCTGCAACAGATACAAGTGTTTACACAGTCTCTTGTAATTTTTACAATATGTCAAAACATCTTATATTTATGTAGCTATTTTATACAAAAATAATGAATTCTGATCAAGTTTTATATTATTGTAATTGTGACTATTTCTAAAATCTATCCTTTATATATTGTGGTATTTTTGTGGAAGACTCAGTTTTACCTGGGTTTCTTTGAAAATTTAAGCTCTGCATTTTTGAGGATTGTGACATTGTAAAATAAAGTCTTCATTTTTGGAGGGATCAACTTTGTAAAGCCTTTTCCATTTCATAATTGCATAATGTAGTGCATATTATGGGGGAGCCTTTCTTAATCTTTGGTGGTGGTTTAATTACTAGGATCAATTGCATTACTAGATGGTATGATTGAGGGCCTGTAGTGGAATCCCCACAAATAGATTGTGTGGAATCTATTTAATACCTATATATTCAGATGATAAAATCCACCATATTACCTCCGTGTGCATTATACGTGCTATAAAAAAAGAAGGGTTATAGGATGGAAATGGATTTTGACATTACATTTTTATAGTTCTGATCTTAGAAAAAGTTGCTTGTTACAGGGCAGGTGGGTAGATTTACAGGTAAAATGTACATCTTTTGCCAAAAGATTCCTTTCAGGGATTTATCATGTAATGTTTGCAGTAGTCCAAATATTACAAGTGAAAGAAGGATTGAGATGAAGAAACATCTGATGCTGGCACCTTATAATGATTTTATGTAAATCTTCCAGATGTTACTGACCAAGCTTTGATTAACTATTGTTGAGTAGGTAATCGTTTCTGCTACAGGTCTATACAATTTAGACTATTTTGTAAAACTTGTAAGGTAGCATCTCAACAAAGCTCTGCCTTTTTTGCTGCCCTGTCTGGGGTGAAAGTGCCTGTTTGGTTTGGTGCAGTTTTTATTAGAATAAAAATGAATTGAAGTTTTCTAATACCCTGAGTAAAAGTTGCCCATTGCCTAGACCTCACCTAGCTGATCTTTCAATTGGCTTTCCCATATCATATCTGAATACCGTACGATATTTCTTCAGGATTTTTGAAATGTGTTATGTATTACCTTGCACTCACTGTCTCTTTATTTTTCTAATGTTGACAGTTTAAAAAATGCACCTGCCAATTTCTGTGTTGTAGATGTGAAAGAGGATATTTCCCCGAGTTTCATGATATATATAAAAAATTCTTTTAAGATATGATAAAAAAAATCTTTAGCAAGATACAAAATGGGTACTAACTGTGAGAAGAGCTACCTTTTAGAAAGCTACATGGACCATTGGACCTTTTTTTTTTCCCTGGGCTCTCAGTGTCACTGATCTGGTCCATGTAGTCCAGTACTGTCAACCCTAATGGGCAGCTCTCTATAGTTTCAGGTGAGATTCTTTCCCATTCCTATCTGGAAATCCCTGTTATCACCTGTTGGTCTGCTCTCCAGGTATTAACCATGCCTAATTTTGCTGAGATTCTGAAATCCAAGAGCAGTGTACTCAGGGTTGAATGTACCTAATATAACTGCTAAGTTAAAAAAGCAGGAGATATCATTTTAGGACATATCTAATCCTGAAATGAAGAATTTGGATTGATTTCACACTAATGATCATAGATATATCCATCTGTATGAAACAATATTCTTAGTTGTAGTGAGGCCACTGTAATTAATGTTTCATCATGTTCTCAAACTTTCTGTTCTTTCAATTAATATACTCCAAAATAAAGCTCCTCTGATTACCAGATAACAGGTGTACTTTTTTCCTCAGAAGCATCTTGGAACTGACTTTGGGTGCTCTGGTCACTTGAAGGCATCACATCTCACTTCACTAAACTGTAAATAGTTTGGATCTGTTGTACATATAGACAGGCATACCTCACTTAACAAAGCTTCTGACAAAGAAGCTCATTTTTAGAAAGTATTTTTAATTTATTTTTTGCCCACCCACCCCCTTGTCTTTTCCTCTTTCTGTCTAGTTGGGAAATTTTTAACAATATTTAGAGGGTGGTGAAAAGGGGCTGGAGAAACACAGCCTCTGCTGCAGCAAACCATGCAGTAAAGCTTGAGCTGGGGGGGAAATGGAATTAGCTTCTAACTTCTAGCTTACAGAGAAAGGGGGAAAGCAAATGAGTCTGCCTCACCAGTTAATCCCAACATTTTTAATTTTTTTTAAAGCATAGCTCTGTAAATATGCCCACCAAAATGGAAATCATAAGAAAAGTTAAAGCTGTAAAAGAAAAAAAAATCCTTGGATATACAGTTGCCCCTCCATTTTTGCAGGGATCTGTTCTGGACATGGACACACGAAAACAGAAAACCACAAATATTCAAGCCCCATAGGCTTGAATGGGGGTGGGCGCCCACGGGCACAAGCCATGGGCACACACCCCATTTTATCCTCTTCCGTTTCCCACCCACAAACGGTGAGGGACGCAGACTTGAAGTCCATGAAAACGGAGGGGCAACTGTATCTTGGAAGAAGATCTCTAGAAGGCTCAAAATGTTTTTGTTTACTTACGCAAGGCTTACCAGACCTGGTTGTTTTCATTTCACATGCCCATACTTTAAAAACATTTGCTGATACAATTGAATTGCTCTTTTTGTGTGTGTAGGAACACATCCCTATTCTTTCACTGTTCTTTCTGTCTCTGGTACCTAATTTTGTTAAAGAAGTAATGTCCAGGAACACATATACTTCATTAATTGAAGCATACGTGTTCTTTGCTGGAAAAATTGTGTATAAATTTTCCAGGTAAGTTTTGTTACCATGCACCCTGACTGCTTGTTCTGCACTTCTTTGATTTTTGACAAATATTCTAATACCGGTACTTGTTTTGAAATCTTCTTGCCCTTTTGACCAAGGAATCAAGCCTCTTCACTTCAAAGACCTTAAAGGAATATTTTTTCCCCAAAAAATCATTTAAAAATATGGTCTTACATTTGATAGAGAATTAAATATTCTCCTATTTGATATTGCTATAATATTTGTTCCAGTATTCAATAGGTATAGTCTATATTCAGTCTTAAGCAGTTCAGTCCATTTCTTCAATTGATTTTTGGCACTTTGTTCATTTTGGAAATCTGCAAAACTTCAGTTGGCCAGGCACTGAATCCCAGTTCCTGGAACTGCAGACTTTTTCCATTGTGATAACAATAACAAAAGGTTTATTGAAAGTTTAGCAATTGACCAATAGTTCAACAAAAGATGTACTAATAAGCCTGGATCAAAATGCAAGGGAAGTACACTGGAAAATAACTAGATTACAACCTTGTACCTAGTCATTTGCTTGAATATAGTGAATAATTTATGCTTTACTTGGTATTAAAGAAAATATTTTTGACTAACATGTTTATCTATAACAAAGAATATACAGAATTCATTGCCACACCTGATAATGACTATTGCTTATTTGAAGAAAAGGCCTGTTGAATAGGACTGAAGCTTTTTCGAAGTGTTTTCGAAAGTCCCTGCAGGCCAATAATTTTTGCTATGGATATTCTAGCTGTGACTAGATATAATATAAATAACATTGTACGTTGCTTTCATTGTACATGCACAGAGGAAAATGAGATAGATGAAACTTGACTGCTGTCTAATGAAAAGTAGGTTAGGGTCACAGAGCAAAACCACTTTTTAAAATAAAAATATGTCTGATCTTGTTTGTTTGCTTTCATAGCTTTTATAAGAAAAGCGGCAACATTGTACAGTCAGTCCTCTGTATCCATGGATTCAACCGTCCACAGCTTGAAACTATTCAAAAATTATATAAATTCCAAAAAGCAAACTTTAATTTTGCCATTCTATATAAGGGAAACCATTTTACTACACCACTGTATTTAATGGGACTTGAGCATCCGTGGATTTTGGTATCCACAGGGGTCCTGGAACCAAGCCCCAGCAGATACCAAAAGCCCACTTTATATAGTTGGAGGAAAAAGAGAAAGTGAGCTTGAGAATCCATCTTGTCAGCGGTTTAAATTCTCACTGCCCTCCACCTCCTTATTTCACATCAGAGGTCAATCTGAATATAGTGATAATCCTGGGAATGATATTCTGACAATGCTATATCAATCCCCTAATTCCAACCACTTTGTCAATTCTTGTGTTTGCAACAATCCCAAATCTTCAAGAAAAGATCCTGCCTTCCACAGAACTAGTTTTCCTGAAAGCAGAATATGTTGCTTTAACAGTCTAGCAAACTTCTGTCACAGATGTCAAAATGTTATGCTGAACCAGCCCCCTTGAAAATTTTATGACCAGTGTTCATAGTTGCCTTTTTCTGTATCCTATTTCACATAGAGATCTGAGGACTCCACTGAGGAAAAGGATTGTAATTAATAAAAAATGCATGTGAAAATAAATTGCTTAGTCTTAAAGGTGCCACAAGACTTCTTCCCTCTTCTTTTCATAGCAGTTCTTGTTCTCTGTGTGCCTGCACACAGTCATGTGGCAAACAGCTTTGTTGAGAAAATTTGCTGTTACTGCCAACTTTACTTGTATATCAAAAAGAGAAGCTGTTTCATTCATACATATGCCATGGTAGGCTCTGTTGTCTGTGAAAGATTGGGATTTGTGTGTAACTGGAGGAACAACTGCACAGGGCATTGTCATGTCACAAGTGTTAGCCACATTTGTAAGGATATCAACATTGCGTGTTAGTTTTGTCTGGATTGAAACCAATATATTGAATTAGTGAATGGGGCAGGCGTCTGTTTTTCTATAAACATATTAAAGGAGGGTCATGATGAATATTGTATTTTATACATTTATATGTTTTAAGTTATTGTGTGCCTTGATGGGATCTACCGACCGTAAATAAAGATTGAATTGGATTGTATTTTATATGCATTTTTTTTTTTAAAAATGAGTACAATACGATACACAAAGTAGAAACAGATGAACATTTTCCTGGATATGCAAATTAATACAAAATTTAGCAGGCCATTAACAATGAGATACTGAGCCAAAAAAACGAAGTTTAAAAAGTGTATCCCATTACTATCTGCTGCCCCCTGAAGGCAATTTTCTACACAACACTGTCCCCCCCCCCCCCATCCCTGTTCTTTGTCCCACAGGGCAAAGTAGATGAATATCTTCATTTTCCTCTGCATGTGGTAACAGTATGGGAGGGCTAACCTGAGCAGAAAAGAAAAACACATTCAGGTGAAATGTTAAGACTAGTTCTTTTCCCGCGGGCAATCACCTGCTGAAAAAGGTGTGTGTGTGTAATATTCAACACAAGGTGTAGCTTGGGCTGGAGTCCATAAAGCCAGTTCTCATTGGATTTTTTCCCCCACCATTTCTGCTATGACTTTCCTTTTTGCTGTTAATTTGTAGATTGGCATGCTGTATACACAGAAGAAATAGATGTTAACATACAGGCTTCTATACTTCATCTTCGGCCCAGTGAGCAAGAGGAAAAGTGTCATGTTCAGCTGACCAAGATTTGAAGAGCCAAGAAAACATCGCAGTGAGGTTAACTGACAATTTATTCTGAATTTCAAAAGCAGAGGTTGCCACAGACAAGCTAGTGTCCAACCTGAGTTTCCCCAGAACGATACACTCTTAAAAAGCCTTTCTCTTCTAGCCCCTGCATTTCCCGACTCATGATGCAAGTGCCTTGGGATACATCAAAAGGTTCTTTCAAGTGTCCGCTTCCCCCTCACTCTGCTATCGCCCACATCTGCCCCAAGAAAGGAAGGTGTTACTTCCTTTCATCAAAGTTTGGTTCTAGGAAGTAAGCAAGGTCATAGAACAGCAAGCCTCCCCTGCTATTGCCTATCTGTCCCTGTTTTGCATGCCATTTGGATTACAGCCCCCTTTCCAATTTGTCTCAAGCATATTCTCCCTCTGTTGCTTAACTCCCTCCCTTCGCGCTTCCCTCTTTTTACACATAGCGCTGTGTCATCATATCCAATTACTTCTATTTCACCATATCAAAATATTCCCATATCGCTATATCAACCTATTACAATATCCCCTCACATGTTACAGTCTCATGACAGATTCATACACTTCTGGATTCTGACAAACAGCTTCTCAGTTTTATGCCTAAGCATGCAAGGTTTATTTGACAGTTGAACTCTGGAAGCTACTCCTTTTTCTGTTTAAATCCACCACAGTTTTACAGAAACAAGATTTCATGCAGCAATCTCTGTTCTTGCTCATGCATATCAATCGATCCTGGGCTAACATGTCGGGATTAATGTACTAAGTTTTATTGCCATGTAATGGGTTCTGGTTTAGAGATTAAATGGTGGCACAAGGCAAAATATAATTATGGTTGATTCTGTGTTTCCATCTTCTCCACTAAAATAGATGGTAGATTTTTTTCCCTTTTATGACAAACTTTTAATTTTTTGCTATTATTCACCGATGTTTCAGTTTTACCTGTCACCTTCTCAAAGACTAACGTCTCTTTGTTATTGTTGTTAACTACCTTCACGTCAGTCTTGACCCATGGCAACCCTATGGATGAGACATCTCCAGCCTCCCCCCCCCCCCGGTCCTCTACTTCTCTGCCCAGCTCCTGCAAACTCTTATTCATGGTCTTTTTAATAAAGTCCATCCATCTAGCACAGGCCTGAACAACATACAGCCCAGGGGCTGCTTGCAGCCCACCAAAGGATTTTGGGTGGCCCGTGAGGATGTGGAACAACTTCATGGCTTCTCTATTGCTCAGCCTCCTCCTGCCCTGCAAGGCTCCTCCACTGCTCAGCCTCCACGGCTTTCTCCTGAGGAAGAGGAGGATGGGCAAATGCTCCCCTGCAAAGCTTCTCCTTTGCCCATCTTTCTTTCTCCCGAGGGGAAGTCTGGGTGGAAGAGGAGAAGGCCAGGCAAGGTTGCTCTGCTGCTCAGCTTTCTGCTGAGGGGAGGGCCAGGCAGAGGAGACAGAATTAATATTAATTATAATTAATATGAATAATTACTATGAATTAATATTATTAATTAATTAATATTTAATTAAAACCTATCTGTGGCCCGAAGACATGTAGCCTATTTTAATTTTGGCCCCCACTTAGTGTCAAGTTGTACAGATCTGATCTAGCATTGGTCTGACCTTCCTCTCTTTCTACTATCTTCCACCTTTCCTAACATTATTGTCTTTTCCAACAATTCATGCCTTCCCGTGATGTGTCCAAAGTACAACAGTCTAAGTCTTGTCATCTTGGCTTCTAGGGATACCTCTGGCTTGATCTCTTCTAGGACACATTTGTTTTCCTATGGGCTGTCCACGGGATCCTCAGCACTCTTCTTCAGCATCACATTTCAAATGAATTGATTTTCTTCCTATCATCTTTCTTAACTGTCCAGCTCTCACATCCATACATGGTAATAGGGAATACAGTGGCTTGTATGATTCTGACTTTTGTGCTCAGTTGTATGTCTTTGCATTTTAGGATCTTTTCTAGTACTTTCATAGGCACCCTCCCCATTCTTAATCTTCTGATTTCCTGGCTGCAGTCCCCATTCCAATCAACGTTTGATCCCAGATATGAGAACTCTTTTACTATTTCTATTTCCTCATTGTCTAGGTTGAATATGTGTAAGTTTTCTGTTGTCATTATTTTTGTTTTCTTTATGTTCAACAGTAAGCCTGCCTTAGCACTTTCTTCTTTGATCTTCCTTAGTAGTTGTTCTATATGTGCCTTTTACCCAAGTGGACAATGGAGAATGCCAATTATTGGGTTGAAAATGGTGGCTTTCTACCTCCTCTTGTAAGACTACTTTTTGGTGGAACACATCTTAGAATCCTAGAATCATAGAGGAAAGGGGTTGTTCCCAGAGAGAAAACTTTGAGCAGCACAAATAGGTTATGGAATTTTAATCACATAACCCAGGGGTAGGCAAACTTTCCCCTTTAAGGGCCGAGGGACTTCAGCTCCCAGAAGCCTCAGCCATGTTGGCCAATAGTCCCATGTTGGCCAATAGCTCCTGGGATTCTGGGAGCTGAAGTCCCTCGGCCCTTAAAGGGGAAAGGTTGCCTACCCCTGCGTGTTGGCTTTCATAGTATGGCTCTTGCCACCGTACAGTTATGGCTGGTGACAAGGTTCCACTATAAAGGCTCCATTTTTCCAGGTTAAGCCTTGCTAGATTTTCTCTCTCACAGGAGAGACTCATTGCCCCCTTTTCTAAGATGAATGGAAAGGAAGCTTGCCATCCAGCTGTTTGCTACTGCAAACATAGCAGCACACAGCTAACGTAATAATTATCTACAGAGAGATCTTGTAGAGAGATCTTGTAGTACCTTTGAGACTGAAAGAAAGAAGTTGGCAGCATGGGCTTTGGTAGACAAGTCTACCTCATCAAATGCACATGAGGAAGTAGACTTAAGTCTATGAAAGCTTATGCTGCCAACTTCTTTCTTTCAGTTAGGGCCTGAACAGACTACCAGAAATAATCCAGCTTGAGGCCACTTTAACTGCCCTGGCCCAGTGCTAGGGAATCATGGGAACTGTAGTTTATTGTGGCGCCAGAGCTCCCTGGCAGATAAGGCTCAATGTCTCAGAAGAACTACAATTCTCATAATTCCCTAGCATTGAGCCAGGACAGTTAAAGTGGTCTCAAGCTAGATTATTTCTGGCAGTCTGTTCAGGCCCTTAGTCTCAAAGGTGCTACAAGATCTCTCTACATACTGATTCCACAAGCTAACATGGCTATATCTTTGAATTCTATCTACAGAGTAGTTATTCTATACATTCAGAGGGACAAATAAAAGATAAAGAAAGCATCCTGTAGGTTAGACTTCATGCTACAAAACTCATCCCAAGGTCCTTGTCACCACAAGAAATGTCAAGAAGAGAGAACTGATGATCACATAATAAGAAAGCAAAGCAAAGCAGGATATAGGCCTTGTGCTGATAGGTGGTCATTTGTTAGTTGTTGTGTGCTTCCAACTCATTTTTTACTAATGGCGACCCTAGAAAACCCTATCATAAGGTTTTCTTGGCAAGATTTGTTCTGATGGCATATGCCATTGTCATCTTCTGAGGCTGAGAGAATGTGACTTGCCCAAGGTCACCAATGGGCTTTTATGTTCCGCAAAACCGCAGACAGGAAGTCTGTGAATGGGGAGGGACGACTGTATCACATGCCTTTTCAGAAATCCACTGACTTTACACTGTGTTAGTATGTTTAGAGATGCAGACTAACTCCCT
Organism: Phrynosoma blainvillii; assembly: GCA_026167975.1. Taxonomy (NCBI): domain Eukaryota; kingdom Metazoa; phylum Chordata; class Lepidosauria; order Squamata; family Phrynosomatidae; genus Phrynosoma; species Phrynosoma blainvillii. The sequence continues at coordinate 276,512,319 of JANUYF010000002.1, read as the reverse complement.
CATAATGTTTTCTTTCTCGTAAAAAACATTGCCTGCACCCCATGCTCTTACACAGGTTGCTCCTAATGCTTGGTTACACTAGCCACATGCAGTGCTTTTGAATCTGCAGCAATGTTGATGAGGAACTCATCTGGAATCTCAACACCAGCAGAGTTGGCTGTACTACAGACAAAGGTCACATAGCTTGTGATTTAGGGGCACTTCAAAAATATGAAAAAAGAATATTGCCTGCAGTTGTTATTGTCCAGTGAGCAGTACAACCTCCATTAGAACCATAAACCCTGCTCAAGCAAGGCTGTTTTGCCCTTTTCCACTCTGATGGTTCCCTGCAGACTCCATTGAGAGTCTCCACACATCGTCTACCAGTTTCAAAGAGGGAGATAAATTATCCTTGAATGGAAAGGTGCAAGGCTTTTCAGACAAATCATGTGAAGTTGGTTCATGGTGTGATGAGGGTTGTGATGCCAGAAAACATCCAGTGTGACATTCTTAAGATTGTTGTGTTCTGTGTGTGCATCTGTTTTAATTCCTTTTTGTCCTTAGGGGTTTCTTCTTCATTGTGTTGATGTTCACAATGCCTATGTGAAACCTGTGCATAAGACTCTTCTGTATACTTGAAGATTCTCAAGATTTTCTGTCACTTTTTGTAGGCATCAAGTACTGTGTAGAAATATTTTCAACCACAACCACAGTGACAAGGAGAATGCACAGAAACAGGAAACAGTAACAGGAAATGTTACTTTAGCTTCTGCTGCAAACAGCTCAGTGTGTTGTTAACTGCTGTCAGGTTGACTTCAACCTATGAATGAGAACCAGTGTAGTATAGTGGTTGAGCATTGGACTCTGATTCTGGAGACCAGGCTTCAAATCCCTATTCGACTATAGAAACCCAATGGGTGACTTTAGGCAAGCACACTTTCTCAGCCTCTGAGGAAGGCAAAGGCAAAAAACCATATGAACAAATCTTGTCAAGAAAGTCCGATGATCAGTTCATCTTAGAGCCACCATAAGTCTGTTTGAAATGATTTGAAGGCACGCAACAATTAATGAAAAATTTCCAAGTCTCTCTATTATCAGCAGCCCTGCTCAGATCGTGCAGACTCAGGTCTGTGGCTTCCTTGATTGAGTCTATGCATTTGTAAGAGAGTCATCCTCTTTTCCTACTGCGTTCTACATTACCAAACAACATTGGCATTCAAGGAAGTTATGTCTTCTCATGATATGGTCAAAGTAGGATAGTCTCCTACTTTGCTCACTTGTCATTCAAACAGTCTCCATTTATCCTAACAATCCTAACTACAGTATTCAATGATATACATCTGAGGATCTTGTATAGTTTGTCCATATCTGTTCTTCCAAGTTGTGGTCTTCTGATTTCTTGACTGCATTCTCCCGTCTGATTATGACTGAGCCAAGGTATGAGTAATATTGAACTATTTCACTCTTCATTGTTATGTAAATCTTATGTGGTCATTTTCCCCTTGATGTGCCACTGTAAATCCACCTTTGCATTTTCGTCCTTGACTTTCTTCAGTAGTCATTCCAAGTCTTTTCTAATTATTGCTAGTAGTATGGTGTCATCTGCATATCTTAAATTGTTGATGATCCTTCTTCTAATTTTTACGTCTCCTACAAGCCTAATCCTGTTTTACATTACAGATGTTTAATTAAACAGATAGGATGATAAATGTAGCCTTGCCTGACAATTCTCTTTCTCCATATTATGTCCTGATAGTACCCTCTTGCCCTGAGTACAGGTTACATATCAGGATAATAAAATGTTGTGGCACACCTGTATCTTAAAGAGTTATCCACAGTTTTTCATGATTTATCCAATCAAGCCTGTACTGCAGCCACTCACTCATAAACCACAAGGTTGTGAGTTCAATACTAGCCAGGGCTCAGGCTAGACTCAGGTCTGCATCCTTCCGAGGTCGCTAAAATGAGTACCCAGCTGTTGGGGAGCAATGAGCTTACAGTTGTAAACTACTTAGACACTGCATAGCGTGGTATGAAGTGGTATATAAATGAAGCTGCTTTGTTTTGCTTTGCTTTATAATCTATAAAGCACATGCTCTTTGGTGCACTCCATTATCCAGCATACGTTTGTAATATGATCCCTCATGCTCCTTCTTTTCCTGAATTCATCTTGGACATCTGGCATTTCTCTATCTATGGTAAAGGTCTTTGTTGTAGAATTTTGAGCATCACTTTGCTTGCATGGGAGTTTAATACAATGGTCCTGTGGTTACTGCAATACCTGGTGTCCCCTTTCTTGGGGACTGGGATTGTTGGAGTACTTGTGCGACCTGGAGTGCACTGCACTGAAGCTGTGCACCAAGAAATCACACGGAGCTTGGTGCAGGCTGGAGAACTCCTTCTCCCACTCACAGAAGCTGCAAACAGGACAGCACACTGAGTTCTTCACAAGGAGGCTTTTATTATTTGTTCCACTGTTTACAGAGCTCATCCTCACCAACAGAGTCTCTAGTCACATACACATCAACAACTAACCACACTACACTGAGGCTCCTCCCCTTATATACATGTGCCATCCCTGGACATTTAGTCCCACCCTCTTCCCAGTGTGTACCATCTATACATGTCCCTCATGTGACATGGCTGTGCACTTTCAGCCACATGATGGCTTCATATCCTACCATGATTGACTCAGCTAGGTCCAAATACTGACTCATCATGGCTGCTTGTAACCCTGTTACCTTTGTCCCACATCTAGACATTTTCCTGAGGATCTCATATCCTAACAATCCCCTCCAAAATGTTCAGGTGTGTGCATGTTCTTACTATGCTCAAGCTTGTGTATTTACTTGAAGTGTGCTCAGCAACAACCATAGCTCAGACCCATCCATCCAGCCTCTCATGTCTCTCTACTGGAAGTGCCTTAGTGAGTATGTCTGCAACATTGTCTTCTGACGTAATGTACCTCAGACTCAGAACCCTGTTCTGCACCATTTTGGTATCTGACCCCTATGTATTTGGTCCTACACTTCAGGTTCTCCACTTCTGCCATCGTAAGGCAGGCCTGTGAGTCTTTGTGTATTACTGTTGGCGTAGTGCATTCCACACCTAGGTCTACCAACAGCTGCCTCGCCCACTGAACCTCGCTTGCCACCTCTGATAAAGCTGCAAACTCTGCCTCAATGGTATTCAGGGACACACAGTTCTGCTTCCTTGTACACCAGACAATAGGACTATCAGCAAACCTTATCAGCAACCCTGACACTGCCTTCCTATCTGTTACTTCAGACGCAAACGAACTATCCATGAAGCACTCTAGCTATGATTGGTTCCCCTGTATCACAAGCTTCCTGTCCCTGCTACTTTTCAGGTACCTCAGCACTCTCTTTAGTGTGGTCCAGTCTTCTATACTAGGCTTTGCCACCTTCCTGCTCAATAGCCCAACTGAGAACGAAATATCTGGCCTAGTATTGTTTGCTATGAAAACAAACTTCCAGTTACCGAATGGTAAAGCTCTGTGTTTTCAAACAGCTTTGTTGACTCACCACTGGCATAGCCAGGTGTCATTGGACTCATCACCTCCTTTGCACTCTCCAGCCCACACTTCTCCAAAAGCTTATCTATCTTTTTCTTTTGGCACAACAAAAAGCTGCCATCCTGTGTCCTTTCCACTTCTATGCCTAGATAGCTTTTGAGATCACCAAGATTTTTCAGAATGAACTTCCTTGACAATTCCTCCTACACTTTTCTTACTGCCTGCTCAGTGCTAGCTGCCACACAAAGGTTATCCACATAAACTACTAGTGTGACATCCTGCTTGGTGTACATGCACGCATCCACGATGCTGTGTTAGTACCCTAACCTCACCATTCCTCATGTATGCATTTGTTCCAGCACCTGGCACTTTGTTTCAAACCATATAACACAGGGGTAGGCAACCTTTTTGAGCCGGGGGCCAGGTTGCTGTCCCTCAGACAATTGGGGGGCCGAAGCACCAAAAATAAATAAATAAATAAAAATAATTTATAAAAAATAAAAAAATGCATGCACACTCTCTCAGCCCCAGAAAAGCCATGGCAAAACCCCTGTGGAGATTTTGCCAAGAAAACCCCAAGAACAAGTAATAACAACAATAATCAATATCATCATGGCAGGCGGCAGCGGCGGTGGGGGGCGGCAGCGGCGGCGGCGGCAGGACCGGCCTGGGGCCGGTCCAAAGGCCTCGGGGGGCCGCATCCGGCCCCCAGGCCTTAGGTTGCCTACCCCTGATATAACACTTTCCTGAGCCTGTACACTTTGTCGCCTTTGGTGTCAGGTGTCTGCCCCATAAAAACTGTTTTCTCTAGTTGAGCGTTGAGATAAGCAGTTTCAAAATCAAAATGTTTGCCCACCTGCCCTTTCCTAGCAGCTAATGCTAATATCAACCGCATGCTCTCTGGCTTTGCTGTGAGCTAAAAAGTTTTATCAAAACGTTCATATCTCTGCTGACTAAATATCAACCTAGCCTTGTATTTCAATGTCCCATCAGGCATCTCCTTTCTTTTATAGACCTAGAGATATCCGACCACTCTCTGGTCTGCTGGTCTACCTACCACTTCGAAAACCTTCCGGTTTACCAGCGACAGAAACCCTCTATCCATGAACTAGTGCCATCTCTCCTGCTCCATTCTGGGATATGTCAACATCTCCTTGTAGCTCTCTGGCTCCTCTGCCACCACAGAGCAAGCCCTAGCTCCCTGGACCACAAACCTTTCAAGTGACTTCCTTACTCTCTGAGTTCTTAACAACAACAACAACAATAATAATAATAATAATAATTTGTACCCCGCCCCTCTGCATAGCAATCAGGGATGATCTTTTGGGGATGATCACCCTGGTTCTGTCATTCTTGTCCTTACTGTCACTACTCGTTTGAACACTGACTTCCACTGCTGGAACCTGCTCAAACCTTCTTGTAGTGATGGGTGTGGTGTGTGTCAATGCAACCCCCTGAAGTGTCTGGCTTCCTCTGAGGTGAAATTACTGGCAATTCCACCCTTTCATTTCTAGTGTTTGAGTCCATCTTATCCATTTGCAGGAACACTTCCTGGTTATTGTGGATCTTCTCCCACCCTGAGTGCTTCTCAAAGTTTGCACTCTTGGATAAGACAATCCTGGCTTGTCCTAGGAAGAAGTGGTCACTATTCCTTTCATACCCCACAAATCTCAACCTTTTCTATTTGGGTTCCCCTTTCTTCCAAAAGGCTGCTGGAATCAGCACAATGGCAAATTGCCCAAACATCCTGGGGTACTTAAGGTTGGGTGGCCTACCATATAAGATGTAATATGGGGTTTGTTGGACTGCAGAATTCCACATTCTGTTCAACAAATGGCAAGCAGTAAGCACAGCCTCCCCACATAGGTTTGCTGGTGCATCTGCATCTAGCATCATACAGTCCTTCATCTGCTTGAGTATCCCAATTCTTCTCTCTCTCGGCCATCCTCCTGGGGCGTCGCTGGATTAGTGGTGTTATGGCGTATCCCTTTTTGCTTCATCCAATTTTCCAGAGCGTGGGATAAAAATTTGCCACCTCTATCTGTCACCAAGGCAACCACTTTATATTCAAATTCCTATTCAACAGTATTTACCCATTGCTTGAACCTTTCTGCAGCCTCGTTTTTCTCTTTCAGTAAGTTTGCATACCCATACCTTGTGTGCCCATCAACTATTACCATCAGGTATTTGCTTCCCCCCAGACTTTCAGAAAACGACTTGAAAGATCTGTGTGCACCACCTGTAATGGTCACTGGGTGGCACATTTACTCTCCTTTGCATCCAGATAAGCTTTCAGCTTTACCCTGCTGCAAACAGAGCAATCCAGATAACTGCCACATGAGTTTAGTTTCAATTCTGGACAAACCCCACTCAATTTACCCAAACTGATAAAGCTAGCATGTCCTGTCACCCTGTGGAGGTAGTGTGCACAGTTAGAGCATAGAGGCACATTGCAGACCATGGCACACTCTACTTTGTCCACCGTGTGGTAGAGCCTGTGCTTTTTCTGGGCACTAGCACACACCCTCCCATCCAGTGAGATTGTGCAGTCATCACCTTTGAAGTGCAACTCATAACTATCCGAGGTCAGAGTTGACACACTCACTAAACCAGGGATCGGCAACCTATGGCCTGCACGCGGCCCGCCGCCACCGACTAGCCCCCGCTGCCACCTACCCCCACTGCCACGGCCACCATTTTGTTTGCCAAAATGGTGGCCGCAACTCGTTTGCGCATGCGCAGGAGTACTCCCCATTTCCCTCCCACACCCAGCCCGGCGGAAGACCTGGGGACCAGCGACCGGCCCCAGGTATGTGAATGTTGCCGACCCCTGCACTAAACAATTCTGCAGTTTTGTGGCACATAACACATCATCAAAGTCCCTCTCAAAACCGAGAAAATAAATAGTCTCCATGTCCTGTATTTGGCTGGAACCACCGTCAGCCAAACCTACAGTGTCCACACATGAGGATTTCTTCTTAGTCAGGAGAGGGGGGGGGAGTCATTAATCAAATGAGTGGCCTCTGAATCTAAAAGCCATACCCCCCTCCGTCTCGTTGTCTGGTGGGCAAAACAACCAGTGTCCTGAGCCAAAGAAGCAACCCCCCTCCTGTCCCACAGCTTTCTCTGTTGCTTCTTGCTTGCAGACGTCCCCTCCTGTGGCACTGAAGGCTTTCTGCAGTCCTTCCAGGTATGCCCAGCCTGTTCACAATTGTAGCAAAGCCTTGCTTTGCAGACCACATCAGTCTCTGTATGCAGAACCGGGGGAGTTGTCTATGTGATGTGTGGAGGCACTGGCTTGGCGTCCTTCCATCTCTGGAGCCCAGCTTCAAACTGTCATCTCTGAAGCTCCTCCAGAAAGCGTACCAACACCAATTCCACAGAGAGATCTCTTTCTGGCACTCCTTGCAGGCTATACATGATATGGTCATAGTCTCTTGGCAGGCTGTCCAGCAACAGATACACCTTTTGCTCTCTAGGCATTTCAACTCCTCTGCTCTTGACCTGAGCAAACAAATCTCGCATTTCCTCTAAATGCTGGATGGGAGACTGACCTTCTCTCATTTTACAGGTGTACAGCCTTTCATACCAAATCATTTTGGACAGTGCAGACATTGACTGTTGTATCTCTCTGAGTGTGTTCCATCGCTTGCCTCTGACGTGGCTGAGCTGACTGGCCTCTAGGGTCAAAAACAGCGGATGGAGAATCCTTGCTCCTCTTAGGCGTTTTGATCAACAGCTCCCATTAGGCCTGTTCACGATGGCCAATGGTAAAGGATTGTGAGAGTTGTCATAAAACACATTTGTTATTATTATTTTATTATTATTCTGTTTATTTATATCCCACCTTCTTCCCAGTACAGGGACTCAAGGTAGCTAACAAATCTAAAACAGTCCAAGTTAAAACAGTATCTAGAAAGTTTAAAAAACAATTAAACAATTCAAACAATTAAAAACATTACATAATTAAAATTTAGTTTAAAACTCTTTAAAACAAAAACAAAACAGCATCCATTTGGAGGGCTAAAGGCTCCTTTTCTCTGCTTTGAACAGTTAAAGGTAAAGGTATTCCCCATTGACAAAGGGGAATAGGGGGCGATGCTCATCTCCATTAGTAAGCCGAAGAGCCAATGTTGTGAGAGACTAGTCTGTGACCAACACGATTGCACAGAACGCTGTTTACCTTCCCACTAAAGTCATAGCTATATATCTACCTGCATTCGCATGCTTTCGAACTGCTAGGTTGGCAGAAGCTGGGACTAGTGATGGGCCTCGAACTGCCGATCTTGCAATCAACACTCAGTGTCTTAACCACTTCAGCTTTTTGTGTTCCCCATTAAGCAACTACTGCAGCCCATCTAAAGATAGACACTCACGGTTTGTTTAAGGCCTAAATTATGACATGAACAAAAGATAACTTCACAAATAGCTTGTAGACTTAGGCTGATTGGGTATTGGACTTTAGTCCAGATGTTCCAGGCAACTTTGCAGTTCCAATGCACATTAGTCAGGATAGCATCAAATTTCCACATCTCTAGCAACTTTGATTACCTGAGTAACTAAACAGATTGGAATCCTGTGCATTCTTAATACTCTCTGCTGTATGACTGTGAGTCATAAATCAAATGCTAAACTCATAATAAAGTTGAGGACCCACAGGGTGCTTGCTGAGGCCAATGTGCTGTGACTACGAGTGTCAGAATTCAAAAATATAGCCATGTTAGTCTGTGGAATCAATATGTAGAGAGATCTTGCAGCACCTTTAAGACTAACTAAAAGAAAGAAGTTGCCACCATGAGCTTTCGTAAGACTTCAGTCTACTTCCTCAGATGCATTTGGTGGAGTGGAAGCCAGGAACAGACATATACAGTTGTCCCTTCCAATTTGTGGGGGGATCCGTCCTGGACGCCCTGTGAATTGGAAATATCGCAAATATTCAAGTCCCCATTCTTTTTAATGGCCACGTGCTCCTGTGTGCACCCCTGCACGCACGCACCATTTTGTCCCTCCCGCTTGCTGTCTACAAAGGAGCAAGACTGCAGACTCCAAGTCTGCAAATGGGGAGGGACAACTATATGCCATTGGTATGTGAGAATGCCAATTCAAATTCAAAATCCTTTGTGTATGGAAATGAAGTGGCGAGTCCACTTTTAATAGTGGTCATTTGTGGACAAGAGCATTGGGAACTAGCCTTTATGGAAATGAAGTGGCAAGACCAGTTTGGCTTTGGAAACTAGCCTGTAGGTGAAGAAAATAGATGGTTGTAAGAGGCTCCCATGAGAATGGGGTCAGATAGTGTCGAAATGTGTGTAGTGAGCCAAGAAGCCATTATTGTCGTTCAATCCATTGCTGAGGGACTGTAGTCTGTGGATGAACTCCAATTCTGCTGCTTCTCTTTCCAATCTACGTTTGAAGTTCTTTTGTTCAAGGACCGCTGTTCTGAGGTCTGAGATGAAATGCCCAGTGCATGATGCTGTGACCTATAGCTCTGCCCTATGGTAGATTCACAATGGGCAAGCACATTTTTTTGGGATTGGATTTAGTAGGTAGGAGTCCTGATAGGCAAACCAACTCCAGTATTGCCCTACAATGTGCTCTTTAGGGACTTGTTTCTGATGTCCTTTTAGCAACCTAAAAACAGCACAGCACTTCCAGGGCTGCCACTTTTCTTGAGAGCAAAAAAATAAAATAAAATAAAAAATAAAAATGCTACAGCACTTTCCTCAGAGGCCCTTCCTAAAAATAAAAATCTTTGGTCCAGTACATTAGAAGGTGGGCAACTGGGGAAGGATAGGGGGCCACATTAGCCCCCTAGAAGACCTTGGAGGCCTCCATCTGCTCCCACCAATAAAATAAAATAAAATAAAATAAATCTGTATTGCACCAAACAGCTCTCGGGGGTTTGGGGGCACTTTCATCATGTAATTTCAAAAAAGGCCTCTCCTGCCCCTAAATTGGCCTGGGGGGGGGGTCCACAAAATGTGGTGGAAAAACACCCTATACACTGCTAGTGGAAATTTTGGAGCATTTGGGGGCATTCTTTTTTGTAAAGTGCAAAACCTGTTTGTTTTTTTTACTTTGGGTGTGGGGGCAGGAGGTCTCCAATGGTGTGGAAAAGTCCTCCTAAAGCATATTTAGGGGCCTTCTGGAGCCAACCTCTCCCCCCAAAAAAAATCATGGGGGAGGGATTTTGAAAATTGCAAAAAAAAATGTTTTGCGCACCCCTGCTGTATGTGGGAAATAAGTCTGTACATATGTAGAAACAGTGGAGACCACTGTGGACGGAGAGCAGAGCAGGTGGTGATGGTGGTGATCATAGTCAGAACCAAAAGTGGATAGATATTCTCTCTCTCATGCAGAGTATTCATTCGTTCAGGATTCAGGTGCCAGGATTCTTCCAAGATAGACGCCAAGGCCTTTGGGGCTCTGAATGGCCCCCCTCTCAACTCCTTTGAGGAGCATACTGAAAATCTCACAACATCCCACATCAACAAAACAGCAATCCCTTTATTGGGCCAACCAAGATGCACAAAATAAATGTGAGCTTTCAAACCTCAAGTGGCTTCTTCCATCAGACTATAGTGTTAAAAACTCATACAGGAGAAAGAAAAATCTGATTTAGTCACATTTTGTCTAGATGTTGTTGTTGGATCTGGAAAACATTTCGGTGCTGTTTAGGTAAAACACGCCAAATTTGGGCCCAATAAAGTCCACGATTGCTGTTTTGTGGACTTCTGGAAAACACTGTACAATAAAGAGCCAGTGTGGTGCTGTAGTTTGAGCTTTTTGACTCTGGAGACCAGGGCTCAAATCGTCTCCCGACCATAAAAACCCTTTTCTGAAAAAATCCTGCAAAGAAAACACCATGAAAATGCTGCCTTAGGGTCACCATAACTAAAAAATAACTTGGGAGGCACACAACAACAGCAAGCTTCAAATTGACAAGAGATTAGTAGACAGAACTACCAACAAGAATCCTACGAGATACTTGGAAGTAATTGTCCAGGGTGGTGTCATGGTTTGAGTGTTGGACTACGACCCTGGAGTCCAAGGTTTGAATCCCTGCTCAGCTATGGGACCCCACTGGGCCACCTTGAGCAAGTCACACTCTCTCAGCCTCAGAGGAGGGCCATGGCAAACCTTTTGTGAAGAAGCATGCCAAGAAAACCCTATGATAGGTTCACCTTAGGATTGCCGTAAGTGACTTTGGCCAAGTCACACTCTCTCAGCCTCAGCCACAAACCTTTTGTGAAGAAACTTGCCAAGAAAACCTCATGATAGGTTCACCTTAGGGTCGCCATAAGTCGGAAACGACTTGAAGGCACACAGCAACAACAGCAACACGGCCACCCACCCCTGGATATGTACTGTATGTATACAGAAAACACGTTAACGGCGTGGCAGTTTGCCCGCGCGTTCCTCCTTCCAAGGCCGCCTCACAAACGCGGGAAGCAGCTTCGTCTGTGGAGAAGAGCGCGCGACGACAGACGACTTCGGCGGGTAACGGACACACAAACCGACGCACAAAGCGGCCGTTGGGGACCCAGCGTTTTCCCGGGCGAGAAGGCCGAAAAGGGGAAGGTGAGGGCGGAGTCGGCCGGGGAGAGAGAGGCCCCACCTCCGAGGGCATGGCCGAGACCGTCAAGGGGGCGGCGGCGGCGGCGGCTGTGGCTGTGCCTGATGCCGGGGAGCCATCGCCGCCGTCGCTCTCCAGTCCCCGGCCGGCGGCCCTCCTCCTCCCGCTCCGTCCGCGGTTCCCGGCGTCCTTCTCGGCCGCCTTCTCCTCCACGGGCGCCATGCGTGACTACGAGGAGGCGACGTCGTTCCTGGGGGAGTGGGGCCCCTTCCAGCGCCTGGTCTTCTTCCTGCTGAGCGCCAGCATCGTCCCGAACGGCTTCAACGGGATGTCGGCGGTCTTCCTGGCCGGCGTCCCCGAGCACCGGTGCCTGGTGCCCGCGGAGGCCAACCTGAGCGCGGCCTGGCGGGAGGCCAGCATCCCCCTGGAGGAGCGGCCCGGAGGGCGGACGGGGCCCCACCGCTGCCGCCGCCTCCGCCTCGACGCCCTGCGCAACTTCTCCGCCGCCCGCCTCCGGCCCGGCAAGGACGTCAACCTCAGCGCCGTGGAGACCGAGGGCTGCCTCGACGGCTGGGAGTACAGCCGCAGCCCCTACCTCGCCACCATCGTCAGCCAGGTCAGAGGGAGCGACAGAGAGACAGAGAGAGAGAGAGGGAGCCTCACGGGGTTCAGCCTTTATTCCCCCCCCCCCCATGAGCATCACCAAGAGCCATGGGCTCCCATTGATATATGAGGGGGGTTCAGCCTTTATTTTCCCCCAAATGTCCTCCATTCTGAGCATCACCAAGAGCCATGGGCCCCCATTGATATATGAGGGGGGTTCAGCCTTTATTTTCCCCCAAATGTCCTCCATTCTGAGCATCACCAAGAGCCATGGGCCCCCATTGATATATGAGGGGGGTTCAGCCTTTATTTTCCCCCAAATGTCCTCCATTCTGAGCATCACCAAGAGCCATGGGCTCCCATTGATATATGAGGGGGGTTCAGCCTTTATTTTCCCCAAATGTCCTCCATTCTGAGCATCACCAAGAGCCATGGGCTCCCATTGATATATGAGGGGGGTTCAGCCGTTATTTTCCCCCAAATGTCCTCTATTCTGAGCATCACCAAGAGCCATGGGCTCCCATTGATATATGAGGGGGGTTCAGCCTTTATTTTCCCCAAATGTCCTCCATTCTGAGCATCACCAAGAGCCATGGGCTCCCATTGATATATGAGGGGGGTTCAGCCGTTATTTTCCCCCAAATGTCCTCTATTCTGAGCATCACCAAGAGCCATGGGCTCCCATTGATATATGAGGGGGGTTCAGCCTTTATTTCCCCCCAAATGTCCTCCATTCTGAGCATCACCAAGAGCCATGGGCTCCCATTGATATATGAGGGGGGTTCAGCCTTTATTTTCCCCAAATGTCCTCTATTCTGAGCATCACCAAGAGCCATGGGCTCCCATTGATATATGAGGGGGGTTCAGCCTTTATTTTCCCCAAATGTCCTCTATTCTGAGCATCACCAAGAGCCATGGGCTCCCATTGATATATGAGGGGGGTTCAGCCTTTATTTTCCCCCAAATGTCCTCCATTCTGAGCATCTCCAAGAGCCATGGGCTCCCATTGATATAAGGGGGGTTCAGCCTTTATTTTCCCCCAAATGTCCTCCATTCTGAGCATCACCAAGAGCCATGGGCTCCCATTGATATATGAGGGGGGTTCAGCCTTTATTTTCCCCAAATGTCCTCTATTCTGAGCATCACCAAGAGCCATGGGCTCCCATTGATATATGAGGGGGGTTCAGCCTTTATTTTCCCCCAAATGTCCTCCATTCTGAGCATCACCAAGAGCCATGGGTTCCCATTCATACATGAGGGGGGCTTCAGCCTTTATTTCCCCTCCCCCAAATTTCCTCCATTCTGAGCATCACCAAGAAGTGTACATTTACATTTATATAGGATGAAGTTTCAGCCTTTATTCCCCCCCCCCCCCCCGTCCTCCATTCTGAGCATCACTAAGGACCTTATCAAACGCTGGCCACGAAGCGAAAAGTAACAGAAAAGTAACCGAAGTGAGAATAAATTCAGTTCTATACCGAAACGAACTGAATTTCGCCCTGGCGGCCATAGCGCAATGAATACGAAGGCTCCAAAGGGGATTTAGCGATCAGGCGCCGCGGGATGCGGTTCACGTGGGAAGAAGGAAAACACACACACACACACATTTTCTTCTCTCTCTCTCTCCCTTCCCGCCACCCAAAAAGCCAGCGTCGCAGAAGGCGCTTCTGTGGATGGCAAGGATGGGATGAAGGAGTCGGGAGGAAAGGCAGCCAAGGGGACCGAGGAGGAGGAGGAGGGCTGGAGGACTGGAGGAGGGAAGGGGTGTTGGTGGGGAAAAATGCGAGAGAGATGGAGAGAGATCGCCTCCCTCTTCCCTCCTCCTCTCCTTCTCCTCTCTTTCTCAATCCGGTTTGCCTTTCGCCAATCCCTTCCCCTCGCCGGGATTTTCTGCTTGGGAGAGCTCTCCCTGCTTCCCCGCCCCGCCCACCATTGCGCAATGAATACGAAGGCTCCGCTTGTACTTCCCCAACAAACCGAATGTCAAAAGCTCCCTACTCGCTACGGATTAGCTTCGGGTTCTGTGGAGTTTCGGGGCAGCGTCGTGTGTACACGCGGGGAAACAATACAGATTAGCTCCGTGTTCTAGGGCAGCGTCGTGTGTAAACACGGGGAAATAATATGTATTAGCTGCAGGTACCCTTTGGATTAGCTCTGCTCTAGACCCCATGTGATAAGGTCCTAAGAAGCGTGCATTTACATTTATATATGAGGATTTTCAGCTTTTATTTCCTGCTCAGCAGGGCTTCCCAAAATCATGTCCTCCATCTGAACATCGCTAAGAATTAGCGATTTACATTCATAGATAATGGGTTTTGAGCTTTTATTTTCTGTCCCGGAGGGATTCCCAAAACCATGTCCTCCATTTTGAGGTCATGGCTAAGAAGCATAGACTTATATTTATATATAAATGTTTTGAGCTTTTATTTTCTTCCCAAAGGTCCTCCATTCTGAGCATCACCAAGAAGCATGGATTCACATTTATATGTGAGGGTTTTTTAGCCTTTATTTTCTGCCCAGCAGGAATTCCCCAATGTCTTCCATTCTGAGCAGAATTTATTCATTTAAATTTATTAATTTATTTATTTAATGCCCTGGTCTGGAGCATTAAATGTATTCATTTAAGCATCAATTTACATTTTTATCTGAGTGTTTTAGCATGATCTTGAGCCAGCCTCACCTCTATATCCATCCATTGGGCTTCTTCATTTATTGTAGTTATTTATGGCACTTTCCATCCATCCGACTTTTGAGCTGGTGCTCCAGACCAGGGCATGATGCCCTTGAGCCAGTCTCCCCTCTTTAGCCATTCATTGCACCTATTCATTTATTGCACTTGTTCCTTTATTGCACTCCTATCCCACCTCTTTATCCATTTACTGCACTTATTCATTTATGACACTCACTCACCCCACTTCTATCCTGCCTTTTCTCCCCCAAAGGGGATCCAAGGTGGGGTTCAAGTGCAGGGAAACCTGTGCCTTTCTTTGACTTCCTTGAAGGAAGAGTGCCATGACAGTCTGACCAATTCAGGGACATAACCATGTTAGTCTGAAAAAATCAGTCTGCAAAGGGATCTTTTAGCACCTTTCAGACTAAGTGAAAGAGAGAAGTTGGTAGCATGAGCTTTCCTAGACTTAAATCTACTTCCTCTCCATGCATCTGGAGAAGCTCATACTATCACTTCTCGTTTTCCAACTTCTTTTTTTAGTTAGTCTCAAAGGTGCTACAGGATCTCTCTACATACTTCTCTCTCAGTTACTGTATGTACTCATGTGCAAATCTAAAACTTTTAGTCAAAAAATTGAGACAAAAAACCTGGGTCAGCTTATTCACAGGTCCATGTAAGTACTGTGTTTTACCTCATAAATATGGAACCATTCCCTGGTGAAAGGCAAGAGTGTAATCTGTCCTGGAAGCACTGACACCCATTTATTCTCTCATCCACCCAGCCTTTAGGGTGAACACAAACAGTTATGCCTGCTAGGATTTTGTTTTTAAAAAATGGCATTGTTTTCCTTTGCTTCATCCCTTGTTACATACCCTAAGGTTTTACCCTCCGTTTATCTATGGGTATCTGCCCTCTACTTATATATGAGGTCAACGTATAGTCAAGTATATATGGTAGTCTCAAAGTGCTAAAAATCTCTTTGCAATCTGATTGCTGGCTCGCCAGTCAGCGGGGCTTTGCTGGAGAGGCATGGCATAAAACCCTCTTCTTCACCCTCCTCCAGCCCATTCCTGCTCCATTGTCAGCTGGAGCTCAGCCTTGTGTTTGGCATCTTTCCTGCTGTCCTCATTCTCAGGTCGAGCTCTCTCAATCATCACCACCACCACCCCGTTTTCCAGTGAACAAAGTAAATTCTAAGTTCCCATGCTGTTTCTCACTTCAGCATTCATAAGCTCTCTGCCCTGCTCCCAACTTTCTCTTCAGCATTTTACCCAATCTGTTTGCTATGTGCCTCTCTGAGCAAACTAGTGCAATCTCAATACCTGTTGTGATGATACAAAATATGGGCAAATACTGAGAGAGAGAGAGGGAGGGAGGGAGTGGTTGTCCTATGGGCCTCTGTGTCTGCAGTAGTAAGGAGGCAAAACTTAAATGACTTGATACTCCACAGGGCACAGACTGAGAAAGTGGCAAAGTTCAGCATAGTTTTTTAAGGTGAGATTTCCTTAGGTACTTTACTTCCTTGTTTTAACCTTCTCAGTCCTAGGGAACATATTGTTGTATGGATTTGTGGGATTTCAGAAGAAAAGAGGATGAGAACTGTAGAAGAAAAGGATTTTTTTATACCTTTATGGTATAATGGCAGTATCATATCTCTCTGGGACAGGATCCTTGAATGAGGACAATCCTTGCTAGCTTATTTAAAATCATATTGCAATTTAGGCAGTGCATTTTTACATAGAATGCTTTACTTTTTATTCTGGCTGGCAAAGAGATACAAGGCATATTATTTCTTCCATTTCATCAGAGAAGAGCCCTTCTGGAGCAGACGGAAGACTTAACTAGCCCATTCTTTCTGGAAAGCCAACAAGTTCCACAACTTTGCTAAGTTTTTTTTAGACTCTATGGGCCTTTACAGGCTGCCATAAATAATGCAGCTTGAGGCCACTTTAACTATCCTGGATCAGTGTTAAGGAATCATGAGAACTGTAGTTTATTGTGGCACCAGAGCTCTCTGACAGAGAAGGCTCAATGTCCAGGGGAAAAAAATACAATTCCCATGATTTCCTAACACCGAGCCAGGACAGTTAAAGTGGCTCCAAGCTGCATTATTTCTGGCAGTCTGTAAAGGCCCTATGTCTTTGTAATTGTGGTGTACTAGCCTATCACACCATGGGCTTTTGTTGTATATCAGTCTGCTGATTTATTGCACAAAAAATAAAGAGCAAGAGAGCTCTTAGGCCTCATTGTCTTTCCTGCTTGAAGTTTGTTTATCCTTCCTGAAATAGGCATTTGTCTGGGAGTTAAAGCCACTGAATCTTCTTACAGCATTTTATACTGCCCAATTAGCAATGTGTTTTCTATGTATAATACAAAAACTTAAAACCATAAATAAAGTTGAAGTTAAGAATAAGTTAAATTATCATTAGTATACTGCTATCAGCCTTAATGCTCAAGGTCTAAAGGCACAGAGGCGAGTCTTTAAAAATAAAAAGCTTGGGAAAATAAAAAAATCTTTACAGAGTGTTGAAAAGAGTGCAGCATAGTGCCAGGCAAGTTCTCTGGGAAGGACATTTTACAACTGAGATACCACCACTGAAAATGTCCTGCCTTTTGTAGTCACCTGTTTTGCCTTGGTTTGTGGAGACCAAGGTTCCTGAACTTAAGACCCAGGCAAGAGTGTATGGGCTGAGACAATCTTTTCTTTTCTTAACTTTGTTTTCACCCATTAAATACTGAAACAAGTCATTCAAATTTTTCTACCTGCTATGGAGATGTCCTGTTTTACTCTAAGTGTGTTTGTAATAGTGTAACAAAAATGGAGCATTTTCCAGTCAGCAGTTTAACATACATAGTTACTTATTACAGTATTTACTCAACACATGCCAACCATTTACATAGTCCATAGTACTGGCTGAGTGTATGAGACCTAAATGCTTAGAAATCACAATAGGTAATAATAGTTCTAAACATACACTTGAGTGACCCTGCATTTGAACTTTTTGCAGATGTGTAGCAGATGGAATGGAACAAAGGTCCAATGTCCTAGTTCAGTTATCTGCTGCAATATAGAAACATTTATTTACCAGCCTTCTTTCCCCCACACCATCCCTTTCTGCTTACATTAATCTGACTACTATATAACATGCTACAAACAGGAAGCAACTGTTTTTAAGAAGAAAAAAATCTTTCAGTTCAGATCAGCATTCCTTGTTATGGCACCTTCAAGCTGTTTTGGACTACAGCAGGGGTAGGCAACCTTTTTGAGCCGGGGGCCGGGTTACTGTCCCTCAGACAATTGGGGGGGCGAAGCACCAAAAATAAATAAATAAATAAATAAATAAATTTTTTTTAAAATTTAAACAATTAAAAAAATATATGCATGCACACTCTCTCAGCCCCAGAAAAGCCATGGCAAAACCCCCGTGGAGATTTTGCCAAGAAAACCCCAAGAACAAGTAATAACAACAATAATCAATATGGTGGGTGGCAGGGGGCAGTGGCGGCGGCAGGACCAGCCTGGGGCCGGTCCAAAGGCCTCGGGGGGCCGCATCCGGCCCCTGGGCCTTAGGTTGCCTACCCCTGGACTACAGCTTCTACCATTGGCCATGCTCACTTAATCAGATTCAGACCAAACATGCAAACTCGAGGGGTTCTTCTACACTGTAGAAATAATGCAATTTGACACAGCTTTAACTGGCTCCATCTTACAATGTGGAGCATTGCTATTCCACTTTAACTGCTCTGGTTGCCTCCTGTTACATTCTGGGATTTTGCAGTTTGAGGGGCTTTAAGAATATTCAGCGAGAGAGCTCTTAGGCCTCATTGAACTACAAACTCCAGAATGCAACAGGAGGCAGCCAGAGGAGTTATGTGGAATAGCAACTTTAAGAGTGTAGTGTGATAATCTCCAGAATCCTGGAGGCATCAGCACTTTTTTGGCAGAGAAGGCTAAAGACCTTGTAAAACTACAAATCCCAGGATTCCATAGACGGAGCTACAGCATTTGAAGTGGTGTAAAACTGCATTATTTCTATAGCATAGATGCACCCAAGGTTTCTTCTTGTTGACTAGGCAGGCTAGTTGAAGTGAAAGTTAAAGCAGATCATGAAGGTGTATTCATTTTTTATCATAGGATGCAATAAGGTTAGTGCTATTTCTAAAGCTGTGTCATTCAGAACTCTCACCTGCCTTTGTGGTGTAGGTTCTGACCTTGCCTCCTTTAAAAAGCAGTAATTTATCTTAACGCTACTTTTATGCAGTATGATTCTGTATACACCATTATTGTAATTCAAAAGCCTAAGAAAAGAGTTTATGAGCCTGAACATATTAATGATGTACATTTGCTGGTAACCTGCTCTCACACTGTCATTTGTCAAATTCAGAACCTGGTAAATTAGGTTCAGAAAAGATAAGGAGAAGTTCTCCAAAGGAGATGTGGAACTCTTGTGGTTAAGAAGGCTGCCTTTTGAGCCATTCTTTTCCCTAAAGTGCAATGTGTGTGTGCTGTGTGCCTTCAAGTTGGTTCTGACTCATGGCGACCCTAAAGCAAACCTATCATGGGGTTTTCTGGGCAAAACTTGTTCAGAGGAGGTTTGCCATTGCCTTCCCCTGAGGCTGAGAGCATGTGACCTGCCTAAGGTCAATACCCTACTCTACAAATCCCTTTGAAGTTATTTTATTATTGATGCTGACACTGGACATTTTTCATATCCTGTTTTTAGCCCTGTGAAATCTACTTCCTTCCATTGATGCTTCTTTCATTTCTCTATTCCCACTTCCACCTATATATTGTTTAAACATCATTAATTCAGATTCTGAAAATGTATCCCATTGGTTCTTGGGAAACTGTATGCAAGGGATGTTTGTATTGATTAAACAAGGTCTGTTGCTGCATATGGAGATACCGTCACAGTCCTAAGGCTGTTTAGAAGCTATGTAGCTGCCTGAGATCCATGAATCGTGTACAGCTTAAAAGAAGAAAACAAAACAAAAATCACAGTCAAAAATCATAGTCATCATGCTTGAACCTTGCTAACCCTCTGCTCCTCTGGTTTTAGGCAAGTATGTGCAATAATCATACTGAGCACAGCGAGTTCTGAAATTGCCTGGCTGGAATCTGTTATGTTTGTGAACTAATCCTTCTTGTAATTCACTGTAAAGTACATGGTATGCAGTTCATACTGATGGATTTTAATGAGATGAAATGCAAACTGGACAGTTCTGATCCAAAGGCAACATGGCTGTTCTTAAAAGTTTTCTAAAGTAACTTTAAGATTTAAAAAGAAGGAAGAGGTGGGGGTGGGCAGTACCTTTAAGACTAACTGGTTGTTGTTTTTCCCCATGAGCTTTCATGGATATAGACCCATGTCTTTAGATGAAGTTTGCTGCAAGAGTGCTACTTCGTTGAATACTATTTAAATTTTAAAATCTCTTCACCAAATCCAAGCTGGCAACAACAGATATGTAGCTCAACTTTATAAATAACATTTTGAATAATTCCAGCTGAACTATTAAACAGTTGCCCTTGGCCTTTTGAGGCTCAGGACCTCACTCCTAAATACAATCTGAAATATCAGATCCACATTTAACTCTGTGTGTGTGTGTGTGTGTGTGTGTGAGAGAGAGAGAGAGAGAGAGAGAGCACCATCCTCCTTGTACCTTTTTAATATTTGCCGGAATTTGTGGACATGGACAAAGTACTTAGTGAAATGTGACCTGTACGTTATGCAGGGATGGAGTGGTTGACTGGGCCCAAGAAGAAGTGAATACCTCCTTTCAAAAGAAAGTGGCCACAGGGCTTTGAAGAAAAGGATTATGAGGTTGCTCATAAAGAGTTGTCCTTGAATCTGAAAGATAGTATTTGTTTATATGTCAGATGTATTTCCTTCTTGAGCAAGTTGTTTGAAGGGGTGAGTACCTTATAGCTCCAGGCATTGATTACACTATCTGTAGACGTAATCTGATTTCAGGTCAGGTTTTGTTACTAAAGCTATCTTGGTTGATCACCTATGCCAGGAATAGAGAAGTGTGACTCTGTTAATTGTTCTGAACTTTTGCAGATGGTTAATACCGTCAGTTATAGTTGGGATCGGTTTCTGGTGTAGGAACTAGAAGCACTATATTATGGTGAGTCTGTTGTTACTGAATGGCTGATTCCAGAAGTTATTGCTAGGCGACACCTAAAGAATTCTTTCTGCTAAGCTCAAAGAAACAAATAAGAAGTTTCAAAGTACTGCTAAATCTAACTTTGGGCCTCTGCAGACTGCCAGAAATAGTGCAAATTGAGTCCACTTTAACTGCCCTGACTCAGTGCTAGGGAATCATGGGAACTGTAGTTTATTGTGGCACCAGAGCTCTCTGACAAAGAAGGCTCAATGTCTCAGAAAAAAAATACAATTCCCATGATTCCCTAGCACTGAGCCAGGGCAGTTAAAGTGGACTCAATTTGCACTATTTCTAGCAGTCTGCAAAGGCCCTTTGTTACCATTGGCTCAGGAGGGCCTCTACAGCAAGGAGTGGATTTCACAATCTGAGAGTAGCTTGCAATCCATCCTGACCCTAAGGTAAACCATCATGGTTTATCATGGCAAGATTTGTTCAGAGGATGTTTGCTAGTCACATACTCTCAGCCCCAGGGGAAGGCAAGATAGTTTGGTCAAAGTTATTCATTCTCTCTGTTATCCATCACAGCAGATTCAGTTACTCCAAAACACTGTACTTAATGACTTTGAGAAAATACATTTAATTAAAAATACAACTGCTTGGTTGATAATTTGGACCAGGGTGGTAGGAGAATATCTTTCTAATGCTTAAGCAATTGTGTGGGCTCCTGGTATGCTTACAGGCACAGACCAGAATGCTACTAGGACTTGCCTTTGTCCTAAATGACTTGGACCTGGGTAGCTGAAAACCACCTTCCTTCAACACAAGCCTACTCACACATTGATATCCTTCCAGGTGCCTCCAATATCTGAAAGGAGTGGATTGGGTCCAGGTTACCTACGGGATCGCTTTCTCCTGTACAGTCCACCCTGTACACTCAGGTTCTCTGGGAAATGTTTGCTCCAACTGGCCAGGATTAGACTGGCAACAGTTTAGTTTCCCAGAGGACTTTTTCATCTGCTGCCCCCAGACTGTAGAATGACCTGCCAAAAGAGATACAACAGCTGAAAATGCAGACTGCATTTAAAACAGCATTAAAGACTAACTGAAAGAAAGAAGTTGGCAGCATGAGCTTTCGTAGACTTCATTCTGTTTCCTCAGATGCTGAGGATGTAGACTCAAGTCTATGAAAGCTCATGCTACCAAGTTCTTTCCTTCAGTTAGTCTCAAAGGTGCTACAAGATCTCTCTACACACTGATTCTACAGACTAACACAGTTATATCTTTGAATTCTAGCATTAAAGACATATCTCTTCTGGCAGGCCTACTAGTCAAGTGTAAATCATGACTTTTTATTGTATATATACTCTTATAGGTGTATTTTAATGGATTTATGGTACTGTATTTTAACTGGGATTATGTGTTTGTAATTGTGTTTTCTATTTTAACATGCTGTACCATCTGGGTATCTTCTGTTTTGACCCTGCCCCCCCCCCCCCATTTAAAAGCACAAACAAATCAAGTGGAGGACATGGTACTGCAGTGAACATTTCCTCCCCAATTGAAACCAAGGGGATGTGAGCAAAAACCACATGCCTCAAAAATATCAAATTCCGTTGGAGTGCCACCCTCAAAGCACCTCAAATAAAATACGAAGGAAATGCAAATAGTTTTTTTATTGTTGTTAAAGAAAGCTACAGAACAGCCAGTGTGGTGTGGTGGTTTGAGCATCAGACTATGATTCTGGAGACCAGGGTTCAATTGCCAGCTTCGCCATGAAACCCACTGGGTAACCTTGGACAAGTCACGTACTCTCAGCCCCAGGGGAAGGCAGTAGCAAACATCCGCTGAACAAATCTTGCCTGGAAAACCCCATGATAGGTTTGCCTTAGAGTCAGTTGGAAACGACTTGAAGGCACATAACAACAACAAACAACAAGAGCAACTTAATTTTGGCATGTAAACAAGATGATGATGTCTTGTGAAGGCTGCATGACAAACCAGCCAACAAAACTAAGCTATACCACAATAGTTAGCCCTCTCTGAAAATCCTTGAGCCTACTGCACCTTTTTATGAAATTTGGCAGGGGGTTGGACTGGATGGCCCTTGTGGTCTCTTCCAGCTCTATGATTCTATAAGCTCTACCTAACATATTTCCTTGGAAGCTGGTATAGTGCTACTTATTTTTATCAGTTACTTTTAATCTGCATTAAGTCAGAGTTGGTAACGTGGGTTTGTTATCTTATTTTATTATTCTTTTACAGCTACCATTTTGTGTAATTAAGTCATTGAAAAACTGGGACAAAGGGCACAGTGCTTCAAGGCAGGGAAGTGCATATAGGGTGAGGCAAGCCTTTATAAAGATGAAGTTAGTGGGTTAAAGGGAACTGACACTCATATCTTTAAAAGCATTCAGCATATGGAATTTCCCCAAATCTTCTGATTAGTTATAATTATGTGCTATTCATATTTGCATCTATCATATTTGATGAAATGCAACATCTAAATCCTGATCATGTGAGCTACTATAAGAATTCATAGAATGAGTATCTATATTTCTAATGCAGTACTAAAATAACACAGTAAAGGAAGGAATACAAATTGATCAGATACTCAGAACTAAATTCCATCCTGTTTAGTGGTGCATTGACCCTGGTAAGTGTGCACAGGATTACAGCCTAAAACAATTGTTTTGATAAGGGAAGGCAGCATATCTAAATCTGAAATCCTGTAGTCACGTATCAGGAACTAATACATGACTAAACAGAATGGGACCTGCTTCTGAAGTCCTGTATGCATGGGTCAAAAAGTCCGTGCTCCCCCTGGCCTCGCATCATCCTGTCTGGAAGACGCAGGCCATTAGCCCTGGGCTGGGATCAGGCAGACCAGATATGGATCTGGCCTGGTCCTGTTCCCAAAAAGACTTAACACAGTTTAAAAAGACCAGCTGTTCGCCACAGAGTTTTTAGGAAACTCTGCAGTGACATTTAGCAGACTGGATGGCCCTGTGCACCCTGTACTTTCCTCTGCCATCATGTTTGCTTAGAAGACCCCATCCCAGCCTGTGACGTCTGATGAGGGTGCCTGGCCATGTGGGTGTACCCTGCCACCCTGTTTCCACCCTTACAGGCTATGACAGGGCTCTTCTCAGCAGGCATGATGTAAGAGGCAGGTATGCGGCACACAGTGGTAGTGGGTGCATCGTGCCGCAGCAGGCATGTGTGTAAACACCTGCCTGTCACCGCACCGTCCCGGGGACTGACCTGGGGCAGGATAGCACGGGCTTGGCCATTCACCTGGAACCTGAATAAGCACACATAAGATGATGCTGTTGTGCAAAACCCAATAAAAAGCTCATTTGAAAGAAGCTCAAGCTCACAAATACACTTGCCTCTCCTTATCCATGGATTCAAGCTCCCACGGTTTGAAAATATTCCAAAAAATATAAATTCCAAATAGCAAACCTTGATTTTTCCATTGTATATAAGAGATACTTGATTTTTCCATTTTACTATATGCTCCCTGTAACTGGCCCCAGTCAGCATTCTAGCTGCAGTGTTTTGCATACGCTGGAGCTTCCAGTTTCCAAAGGCAGCCCCGTGTAGATTGCATTACAGTAGTGCAAATGGGATGTAATCAAGGCATGTGTCACCATAACCAGATCTGACATCTCAAGGAACAGGCACAGCTGGCACACTAGTTTTAGCTGTGTGAATGCACTCCTGGCCACTGCTGAAACCTGGGCATCCAGGCTCAGAGTGGAGTCCAGGAACAACGCAAGCTGCGAGCCTGAGATTTCAGGGGGAATGTAACCCCATCCAGCACAGGCAAAGTCCCTATTCCTTGATCTGCCTTATGACTGGCCAGGAGCACCTCTGTCTTGTCTGGATTAATTTTCAGTTTGTAGTTACAGCTTAATTCAAACCTGGTTTCAGCAGATCTGTCCCAGAATCTATTTTCCCTGCTAACAGCTTGGTCTTGGAACATGGGATATGATATACATGTGAAACCCCCTGCATGCAATAAAAACGTCAGTCTTTCCTTTGTTACTGAATAACCATAGCTATTTCACTTACACCTAAAATTAAAGGAAAGGGCTTCAAAGATAACAAGCTGTGTTCAACAATGCATGAGATAATTGTTTAGTTATCAGATGTGGGCAGGGATAAAACTGCATTTCAGAGTACTAAGTAAAGCAGTGTAAAACAGGAGGGAAGATAAAGGGCAGCTCCCATCCTTGCTTTACATACAGTATTTTCCTCTCAGAGGGCCTGAAAGTAAATCAGATGGAAAGTGAACCATCCTTTCCTCACCCACATAGCTATGCCCCTTCCCACTGGTCTGAGCAGGAGAGAATATACATCCAAACATCAGAAATGTGTTGAAAGTTCATTACTGTTCTAGTTGCAGCTTATATTGGAAAGGCAATGATTTTATAATGCTAAGAACCTGTCATGTGAAAGAGCCCACGGGTTTGGCAGAGTGGCGGATCTCCACGTAGTTGGATGTAATTTGCACATCTGAGCTTTTAAATGTGGTGTATTTACGTTTCCTGTAGTAGTTGTATAACATTTGTAGCCTTTCACCTACTTTCCGTTTTCCTTCACCTTTGTTCAACTCTAATCTGTTGGCTCAGTCCTGCCATTTGGTCTTCAGCTTGGCTCCCTGACTTACCTTCTCTTGCCAGTTAGTCAAGGTGACCTTTGCCTCAGATTTAGCCTTATATGATAACTAGGAAAAACGTTTGGCTTTGAAGCAGACTCACTTCCATTATCCAGATTCACTCAATCTCCCTTTTCTCTGCTCAGGGAATGGGATTTGGAAATACAGTTGGCCCTTTGTATTTATGGCTTCTGCATTCACAGATTCAACCATTCACAGCTTGAAAATATTCCAAAAAGCATTTTGCCCTGAAAAGCAAATCTTGATTTTGCCATTTTATATAGGGGAGACTATTTTACTACATTAATGTATATATAATGGGACTTGAGCATCCATGGATTTTGGTATCCTTTCTGGAACCAAACCCCACTGTACTAGAAATGTATTTCTGTGCCTCCTTCCCTGAGAGGAATTGTACTGAGTGAGAAAAAGTGTGTGATTGGTCTCAGTAGTGGCTCAGGCTCTTTTCCCTTGTTATTTGTCAGTACTAAAGGGCTTGCATTACCAGAGGTCTCCAGGAAGTTGCTGAGTGGTTGCCTACTCTTGTGAAAGTCAAGGTTCCTATACTTTGTTGTAACCCTTATATTTTCTACAATAAACAGCAATGTTGGATGACTATGGGCCGGAACAGACTGGCAAGTTAAGCCGCTTTGTGAGTGGCTTGGTATCGCAGTGTTTACATGTCACATGCTCCCAAGCCACTCGGAAGCCACCCAGACAATCACACAGGAGCGGCTTCAAGACACTCTGGGGGCATGGCATTTACACACAGCATGCCACCAGAGCACCCAGAAGCCTCCCTGGGGTTGCAGCCGGGCAACTTAAGGTGGCTTTTTACCAGCCTAAATAGGAGCGGATCTTTTCCGTTCCTATTTGGGCCAGCTCCAAGGTGGATTGGGGCCACAGCATGTGAGTGTAATGGCTCCAGAGCTACCAGCTCTGGGGTGGCCCCAATTCGTGCTTTTTTGGTGGTCTGTTCCACCCCTATATCTGATTTTCCTGAAAGAAACAGATCTCTTTTGCTTCAATGATCTCTTCTTCTTCAATGGCTAAGGAGAGTTAGTGCTTAAGTACAAAGTTAAACTTCTTGTATTTCAATGTCATATGAAGACTTGCTTTTAAAAATGGATGCATATCTTAACTTATCAATAAATATGAACTGAGAATATCATTTTAAATTAGCAGGGTTTGGGAAGACTGATAACATCATTAACAAAAAGTTACACTCTCTATATTTTCAATCAGGAAAATGTAGGTTTTGTGCACTTAATAAAATGTAATAAAATTAAGGAGTCAGCATAGTGTAGTGGTTTGGGCGTTGGGAGTACCACCCTGGAGATCACAGTTTGAAACTCAGCCAGGAAAACCCACTTGGCCAATTCCCAAACTCTCAGCCTAAGAAAATACCATAATAGGGTCACCTTAGGGTCGCCATCAGTTGGAACCAACTTGAAGGCACTCAGCAACAAACACAACACAATTTTAAAATTGGCTAAGGGAAAACAGTACTAAATAAACCATATGGTTGAATATAAATTAACCTAACCAGAAACCAAGGGTTTCATCTGGGGGTTTCTAGATGAAACATTATCTAGATCCATTCCAGTCTCGCTTCAGGCCTGGCTATAAGACAGAGGGCCTCTACAGACGGGCCCTTTGGGACATCCTGGAGGCAGGGATGGGGAGGGGCAGCCACATGCTAGCCGCCTGAACCCCTCCTCGAAGACGTCCTGATGCCATGCGCCGTTATGCACGGCATGCAGCATCAGGATGTCCTTCCGGCGCAGCATTTTGACGTGCTGCGACAGAAGAGGCACTAAAGGGCCACGCGCCGGCTCTTTCCAAGGCGGCAAAAGGGAGGATCAGGGCCAATGCATCCGGCAGCCTCAGCCTTGATCCTCCATTTCCTGGGGCGGCCCAGGGCCACCTGTCTGCATCCCCCCCCCCCCCCCCCGAGACAGTTTTGGTTGCCTTAGTGTATGACCTACACAGGCAACTAACAACAGGGGGAGTCTTGCTGGATCTCTCAGTGCCTTTTGATACCATTGACCATGGTATCTCTCTGGGCCACCTCTCTGAGATGGGACTCAGGGGCACTGTTATGTATTGGCTCTGGTCTTTCTTGGAGGGGTAAACTCAAAAGTGGTGTTGGAGGGCTCCTGTTTGACTTCTTGGCCATTGGCTTGTGGAGTCCCACATGGTTCTGTTTTGTCCCCTCATATTATTTAAGATCTACATGAAACAGCTGGGAGAGGTCATCCAGAGTTTTTGGGGTATGATGTCACCAATAGGCAGATGGCTCCCAACTCCACCTCTTGGTCCCACCACCATCACAGGCTCACTTGGTAAGGATCCAAGAGAGTTCCTTCTCAGTGGCTGCTCCTACCCTCAGTTCTGTGGGAGGCTAGGCTGGCCCCTCCCTGCTTTCCCTTGCAGCAGCAAAGATATTTTATTCAAGTAGGTTTTTAATATATATTGGTCAGGGAGGCTTTTATATAGGTTGTGTGCTCTAGTTATTTTTTAACTTTTGTATGCTTTATGTAATTTTGTATGGTTTTAGCAAGATGATTTTAATTGTTTTTACATTTTTATTGTAAAGTTTTAAAAATATTTTCTCTGAGAGATGCCTTGGGTCCCTTTCTGGGATAAAGGCAGCATATAAATTAAATAAGTAACCTTTCTTTGCCAATGTTCCAATATCTATCAAGTTTTATTGTTTATCACCAATAGTCATTACAACAATTGCCCCAAGTAGTATTTTGGCATTCATACTGCCTCACAAAGTCACCAATGTCTGGGTGGTCCTCCATGAATCTTCAGCCTTTGCTCCTCCCAATACTTTCCCAACCTTCACATAAAGTAATGTCTGTACATCTTAAAACTTTGTGAAATAAATGTATGCTAGCTCTTTCCAGTGATTAGACTTCTAATCTATTTGTACATCTGCTGTTCTTCACTTTGACCTGGAAACAGGCTCTCTATTTCATGTTAGCATATCCTATATCCCCTGAATTGAATATGGGGTTTATATTTTTATATTTAATATCTAGCATCAAACATGTTTTTAAGAGATCATGATGACCTTTGGAATACTAGAAAGTTACACATGTGAGCAGACACACTGACTCGAGGACATGGAGAGACCTAGATAGTACAATAAAAGTTAAACTGGTTTCTGCTTACTCCATTCTCCTCCAGACTTTCCACATATGTAAACTAATGGCCTATACAGACTGCCAGAAATAATCCAGCTTGACACCACTTTAACTGTCCTGGCTCAGTGCTAGGGAATCATGGGAATTGTAGTTTTTTCTGAGACATTGAGCCTTCTCTGTCAGAGAGCTCTGGTGCCACAATAAACTACAGTTCCCATGATTCCCTAGTACTGAGCCAAGGCAGTTAAAGTGGTCTCCAGCTGCATTATTCCTTGCAGTCTGTATAGACGCTAAGAGCATCTGTTGCAAAACAGTTAAAGACCATACCTGCACCTCTCAGGCTGTGTCCCTATTTACCATTCTGGGCCAGCTATCCTGTCAGTGTTTTGTCATTCCAGGGTCCTTTTATCAAAATTATGGGGAAATTATCAAGACTTTGTTACTCTGTGAGATATCATCAAGTACCCCTTGAGGCTACGAAATTGGATATAAATATCAGCCCTAGACATAGCCACCTCACACTCACAGTTTGCCCATGAACCCTATGTGTGCAGAGAATCATCTTACTCATTGTGTCTCCCTCAGATGCTGTCTGAGCCACTCTGTCTTCTGTGGATCTGCCCTGTCTTCAGAACAGGCAATTTTCACCTTTTCTAATTTCTGACTTCTTGCTATTCAACCTCCTACTCTTTCTTTTCTGTTAGCCTTGTGATTCCTAAGGTTGCATTGGTTTTATGCATTGTTTACACCTTTCCATGTTTCTATATAAAACTATTATTCATTGAAACAGGAGTCTCCATGTAATTAGTACTGGTATACATAGGTGAAAAGATATCCTTAAGTTACTCACCTCTCTCAGGCCTCCTTTTGAGCTAATAATACCCCCTAATATACCAAGGAGATGCTGACACTATTGGTGGGAACCACAAGTCCCCCCACCTTTCAGGGTAACAGCAAACAAATCCTGAAACCCATTTTGTGTCACCGAAAGCATCCTGGCACTCTTCTACACCCTCCAGACCAAAGTTTTAAAGAATTGTGTAATTTTCAGGTGAGTTTAGGCTTCAGATTGCTCTAGATACTCTCAAACTGCCTGCAAATCAAATTATCTCCTTCCTTTTCAATCTCCCAACTGCCTTTCCACAAAAAAACATTTAAAATTGGCTACAGACTGGCTGAAATGGGAATTAGAAGTAACATTACATTGCTGTTACTGCCATGTATGGGAAGATGGGCAAAAATTGCCCTGCCCTGCCCTGCATTCACTTTTCTGTCCCTGGATTGAGAAGAAGTTGGAAGAAGAGTGTTGAGGCCCTGCTCTTTTTGTATGTCTAGCTAGCAATCAGGGGCCCTTTCACACCCAATTATAGCACTATTTTTCTATGGCATGGAATCCTGGGGTTTGTAGGAAGGGTTGTTTAGCATTCTGAGCCGGAGACCTCTCTAGTGCCTCACCAAACTAAAAAGATTACAGACAGATTATAGACAAGAATTTCATACCTGCAGCACTCATTCCAGATGAGGAACCTGGCAGGCCTAACCCTCACATTTGTTAGTGCTTGATACAAGACCAAATGGAGAGACCATTGGATTAAAGCCCTAGTGAGGAACAAATTCCTCGCCCAGACCCTGAACCACAGAGCTTTGTTCTGAGCTAAAATGGAAAAGATTACAAGGAAGGATTCAACATCCTCAGCAAGACATATTTGTGCATAGTTGCAGACATTTATTGAGTGCTGCTGGGATGGAATGATTTTTGAGAATAAAAATTGTGAGTATTCTTACAGTGGGGGTGGGTCACAAACAGCCAAAGTGAGGACCTCAGGGTTGTTTTTGTGCCTTTCTACCCTTCCAGACTCCTGGTACTGGACCTTTTCTGACCAAAATAAAGATGATTTGCCTTTCCTGGAAGCTTCTAAAAACTATTTAAATTTATAAAAGTTTGCAAAGTTCTCCTGTGATGTTTAACATTTTTAAAATTGCCATTTTTTTTTCAAAGACAGAAATATACTTTCAGCCACGGCAAGATTTTTGGAGGTCTGTGCAACCCCCCCCCCCATGATCCTATGACCAAAAAGATGGCCCCAGGATCCCTGATACTAGTACATGCACCCCTGTCTTAAGGCAGCCTTTACTTGTAGTTGTAATGGTTTGTAGTATAGAAGTGATTGTGGATATTAAGACCATGTTCTCTCATGCTGAAACTGCCAGCTCTGTAATCTGAGAAACTGGTCTTCTCCATGAGAATCCCTGTAGGTTAGACCGCTCATCTGACATATTGCTTCTGTAACTTTCCAGTCCAAACAAAATGCAACACATCCCACTCTGTTATTTTATACAGTGTGATAATTTTGACCATAACCTCTCTGGAAAATTTGCAACTGTGTAGCTGGAGTGACAAGCTGTACATTAATTAACTGAAACATTCTGAATTTTTAATCTACCAAAACCTTTGGTCTAAAGTACTGTTTGAGTCAAAGTTACCCCCGGATGAGGCTCCAAGCAGCAAAAGTTGGAAAAAGTTGTATTAAATCATAGAAAGTTGGCTTTCTCAAATTACAAAGGCCTTTAAACTCAATATAAATGCAAAAATGAATACATTGCAATACATCTCTGAAATGGGATAGCCAGCAAGAATGCCTTTAGCCAGTGCCATAAGGAAACATTGTAAACATATACCCAAAAATTGATCCAAAGAGGCAGATTCAAGTGGCTGTTGTTGATATGTAACTTCAAGGTTACTCCAACATACAGTGACCCTATCTTAGCGTTTTACTGTCAAGATTTATCCAGAGGAGGTTTGCCATTGCCTTCTTCTGAGTTTGAATGAGTGTAAGTTGCTAAAGATACCCAGTGGTTTTCCGTGGGTTAGTAGGAATTGAACCCTGCTCTCCCAGACTCCTTTTCCAACACTCAAACCCACAATGTTTTATTTCTGAAAACCAAAGGGGAGGAGGGACAAAATATATTCCAAATGCTTAATTGTTTTTTGCCATTGGGGCACTTTTTTATCCCAGCCAATAGAAGATGCTGCGTTACTTAAACTGTTGTTGTTGTTTTAAAAAACCAACCCTACAGTTTAAGTAAGCTCCTCTTTCATGAATGCACATATGGCATTTCATTACTTTTGAATGTGGCTTGGAGTTGTAAAATGCCACTCCTAATCCATTTTATATCAGTTTCCTTGGATTTTTCCCCATTAAATTAAAGTGGCCATTGCATGCTAAAAAAACTTCTATATATTCCACTTTCTTGATCAATCATTCTCAGAAATTACAATCAACAATGTCATGCCTACTAATACCCTGTGATTTGATGCAATATCTGGCCTGAGATTATGAGATGAGCAGAAGCTGTTCTCTGTACTTTCAGGATTTGTTGGCAACTCTTGTTAGATTCCGTCAGCTGAATGGTTTTGCTGATAGGGAATTGTGTGTCTCTGAAATGATTTTCTTTGTGTTTGCAGAAAAGACCTGTATTAGGTAAAAGCAGGGAACTGCAGTCAAATACAGTTTTCTTCTTGCTCCCAAAATCTTACATGTTTTGTCTAAGAAACAGCATCAAATGTAGTTTTATATATGATGCCTTCAGTCTAGGTCAGTGAACTTCAGTAACCTCCCTTGGAAGGTATTTGCGAAGGGGAATAGCTCTTGCCTGAGAAGATTTTCTATATCCAGTCCTGAATGAGTCCCAAGCAATGTCACTAGACTAGACTACAATTCAAACTACTGAACTAAACAAATGCACTGGTAGTGCCATATCTTTACATATTTTAATAATGTTTAACTCTGATTTCCTGTCAACTGCTAAACAAATGGAACAATGTAAACAAAATGGAACTTGCACATAGACATTTGCAGTGAAGAAAATCCTTAAGATTTCTATTTGTGCTTGTAGGAAAATAATGTGTTTTTATATGCCTCAGAAAAAGCTGAACTAGTTTATATTTCTAGCAGAGAACAACAGATTTTTAGTAGTTAGGCAAGGGCTAAAAACCAGTTGAAGTCCTTCTTTTGAACTTGGATCTGAAAGTCTCTTTTTCTTGTAATGCATTTTTAAATGTTTGTTAAGGAAATCTGTGCATTATTTCAAAAACAATTTGATATATTATATTTCTTTAAAAAAAACTGTTGGTAAGTATCCTAACATTCCATACATAAAAGGAACATACTGTATTCATGAAATGAGTCCTTCCCATCTCTCCCATCCTTCTGTATCCCCTGAAAAAACTGATCTTGGGAATTAAGAGTACCATTGCAAATATTCTTGGATGGGGTACGGCTGTAGAAGTACAGAGATCTGGCATTTCCCCTCCCATCTGTTACGGTTTCCAGCTAGAACAATAAAAGTAGAATGTAAGATTCAGATCACTTTGCTTGCTTGTGTTCTGAATTGTAAATATTTGCATTTAATTCTCAAAGATGGACAGACTACAATTAAAATTATATCATGAAGAGACATATATCTCTTTTTGTATCAAAGGTATTAAAAGAACTGGCAAATATAATTTCAGAACCACTGTATATAATTTTTTTTAAAACTCCTGGAGAACGGAAGTTCCAGCAGACTGGAGGAAGGCAAATTGTTGTGCCCATTTTAAAAAGGGGAAGGGGAGGACCCAAACAATTGTGACCCAGTCAGCCTGACATTAATACCAGGAAAGATTCTAGAGCAGTTCATTAAAACAGACAGTCTGCAAGCATTTAGAAAGGAATAATAGATTAGGAAGTGGGACCAAAACTAACAAACTGATAAATTTTCTGTGTTTTTTTCAGACTGTGTGGCCACGTTCTGGAATAATTTATTCCCGGTGTTTTACCTGCAGCTGTGGCTGGCATCTTCTGAAGATGCCAGCCACAGTTGCAGGCGAAACATTAGGAATAAATTCTTCCAGAATGTGGCCACACAGTCCAAAAAACCCACAGAAAACTATGGATGCCAGCCGTGAAATCCTTCGAATTCATATCTAACAAAATGAACTTCAGCAGGGAGAAATGATTACCCTTAGGCAGAAAAAAAATGAAATGCACAGATATAGGGTGGGGGATACCTGGCTTAATAACAATACATGTGAAAAGGATCTAGGAGTCCTAGTAGACCACAAATTAAACATGAGTCAACAGTATGATGATACAGCTAACAAAGCCACCATGATTTTAGGCTGCATCAATAGAAATATAGGAGATTCTTGCACTACACTCTTAAAACGGGGCTAATCCACTTTTACTGTGCTGGCTGCCTCCTCTAGCATTCTGGGACTTGTAGTTTAGGAACGGGCATTTAGAATATTCAGCCTGAGAGCTTTTGGGCCTCACTGAACTACAAACCCCAAATGCAACAGGAAGCAGCTGGAGCAGTAAAAGTGGATTAGCCCCATTTTAAGAGTGTAGTGCAATAATCTACACAGTGTCTAGATTGAGGGAAGTAATAGTACCACTGTATTCTGCTTTAGTCAGGCCTCGCCTGGAATACTGTGTCTAGTTCTAGACACCATAATTCAAAAAGGATGTTGACAAGCTGGACTGTGTCCAGTGAAGGGTGACCAAAATGGTGAAAGGTCTAGAAACCATGGTTTATGAGGAGAGGCTTAGGGGGCCGGGTATGTTTAGCCTGGAGAAGAGATAGTTAAGAGGTGGTACAATAGCCCTGTTTAAATATTTGAAGGGATATCATACTGGAGATGGAGCAAATTTGTTTTCTGCTGCCCCAGAGAATGGGACATGGATCAGTGGATTCAAATTACAGGAAAAGATATTCCACTTAAACATTAGGAAGAACTTCCTGATAGTAAGAGCTGTTTGACAGTGGAACACACTCCCTTGGAGTGTGGTAGAGTCTCTTTCTTTGGAGGTCTTTAAACAGAGGTCGGATGGCCATCTCAGGGGTGCTTTGATTGTGAGTTCCTGCATGGTGGGGTTGGACTGGATGGTCCTTGAAGACTTCCAACACTATGATTCTGTGTGCTGTCTATGAACCCTAGAGATGCCACTGTGGTAAAGTCCTCAGTTACGGGGGGAAAGCTTGGGTACTTTTTAAATCTAATTTTTATGTACTTCTGTAGTTCTAAAGAGTTTCCTAAATAAACCGCCCCATTTAAAAATAACTTTCTTAGTTTGCTGTTAGAGCATCTTACACTAATATACAGCGCTAGTCTGCCCATCTGTCTGTCTAACGCACATTTTCCTTGTTAAGCAAACATTCCAGATACGCTGAAGAGAAGGCCCCCTTTGTCCTTTTGAGAGCAGATACTGTAAAACATACTTAGGACCTTTGCAGACTGCCAGAAATAGTGCAAATTGAGTCCACTTTAAGGGTTAGGGTTAGGGAATCATGGGAACTGTATTGTATTGTGGCACCAGAGCTCTCTGACAGAGAAGGCTCAATGTCTCAGAGAAAAAAAAACAATTCCCATGACTCCCTAGCACTAACCCTAACCCTTAAAGTGGACTCATTTTGCACTATTTCTGGCAAAGGCCCTTTGTTTGTAGATCCTCCTCATTTGTCTCTAGTGCAGATATTGTAAATATTTCCATTTTTAAAATTGGTTTAGATGATCTAAGGCATTTTCAATATATCATTAGATATATTTTCCTTTAAATGACTAAGATGTCCAAAATGTATCTCTTTGTAATGGAGATGCAGAAGCTGAATCATTATGTGCTGAAAAATTTGACTCTGATTGAGTCCTCTGAATTATATTCTCTAGAGCTCTGTTTTGTAAAGATATTATGTAAGCTATCAAAAGAAACTGAGCAAGAATTTAGGGAAATGGGTTTTAGATCAAAACACTGAATTGTGGTTCATTGATAATCTTGCTTGATTATCCAAAGGAGTCCACTCTAATAAATGATTCCTTGATTATTTGAGAAAATAGAGTATTTATATAGCATGCAAGTTAAAACCTCTCATTTCTCTTGCAGTGGGATCTTGTCTGTGACAACAGCTGGAAAACACCCCTAACTACCTCTTTGTTTTTTATGGGCGTACTGTTTGGATCCTTCATATCGGGACAGCTCTCAGACAAGTAAAGTGTATATATTAAAGTTTTGCATCTGTTTTTATACACAGCTCTTAAAATTAAAAGCATTTAGCAATTTGTTGATAATATTATGCAACCCCAGCATGAACTCCTGTGGTAAGTGTGGTACATCTTTTGTACATACTTATGTATCTGGCTAGTAAATTTGCTAAGACATTGAGTTTTTCCTGTTTTTGTTTTGTTCTTTGTTTGGATTTGCTGCAATGATGTGTGTTGTGTCCTTTAACAAACTGGCATAGCAAGCATGTTTTCTGGAGTGCCCAAGAGCTACCTAATAATCCAGATAGCAACAGTCAAACGTGATATTGACTGTTTCTCACTAACAAACCTTTTCAAACTAAATTTTCAAACAGTTCAAAGTAATGTGGGCAAAGGATTGCATCCAGAGGAACAATCTTGTAAAACAGGATATTCTAAGAAACATTGACTTGTCCAAGGTAGTCCACTGAATTTCATGACTCAGGAGGAGTTTAAAGCTGAAATTCCTACGGTGTGTCTATTTTCCCTATGCTCTTTACCTTACTTACCTCTGGTGTCGTCATATCCCCTTTAGACTTACAAGCCTATGGGCAGTGACTGTGTTTGGTGCCATGGGCAGCACTAACTTTGAAATGTCTGAGAGGGAGGAAATATCTTCTATTTATAACCTATATCTAAAAGTGTAGTTGGTTGAAAAATGAGACCTCCCTTGTCCTTGCTACACACAAAAATAGGTGTAGGTTGAGGATTATGCTGGCCAGTAAAAATCCCTAATGGGATTCGTGCCGGCCAGTAAAAGTCCCTCATGGGCAAGTGAATACTATTGGCTGCTCAGGATGGAAAGTCAGCTGCTAGTTTCCCCTCAGCTCAAGAAAGGAGAAGACGCTTGTTTAGTCCCTTCCTCTGCCTTTCACCTGTAAAATTGTGCCACTAGCTAGAACACTATAAGCTTAACGGGTGAATGCAACTTGATCTATTCATTGCCTGAGCATAATTCTAAGTTGGGGGAAAAATCAGTTCTGCAGCTGTTGATGAGCTGTTCTCCAATCATTTCTCACTGTTAACCAAGATGATAAGAACTGGGGTTCAGCAATGGGTAGGGGGCCAGAGATTCCCCAGCCAAACACCCTTAATGGCCAAATAGGGACTAGTTGAGGAAACTGATGAAAAACAGTGTCATGCTCCCAAACTATTTGGCTCTCATTAAATCTTCTTGTGCTCCAGTAAAGGAACTTAAAAATATATTTTATATCTTTCCTCCCTCTGAAGATTCATTTATTTTTGTTTGGTGAAAAATAATGAAGAGAGAAGACAGGATTAAGAGGGAATATGCTGGAGATTGGACCAAGACACAAGATCTCTGTGAAAATTCGAGATATTAATCTTCATAAACATGCATGTTTCAGTCATGAATGGAGACTGCTACTCTAACCTCTATTTAAGAAGCTTAGAAGTGGGAATGCTTCACTATTTCTTCATGTGTATAAAGAGGGCCTCTGTTTGTAGGGAAAATATACAAGTTATAAGCTGTTGTTGTTGTGTGTCTTCAAGTCATATCCAACTTGTGGCAACCCTAAGATGAGCCTATCATGGGGTCTTCTTGACAAGATTTGTTCAGAGGGAATTTACTTTAACTTTCCTCTGAGGCTGAGAGAGTGTGACTTGCCCAAGGTCACCCTGTGGGGTTCCATGGCCAAGTGGGGATTCAAACCCTAGCCTCCAAAGTCATCATTTGAGCTTAAACCATTACACCGTGCTGACTCTTATTCATTAATTAGTCTCTGTGTTTTAATGTCTTCATAAATTGTATGTAATAGCTTTCTGGTTTATTTTTTAATCTTTGTCTGATGGTAGATTCGGTAGAAAGAATGTGCTGTTTGTAACCATGGGAGTCCAGGCTGGCTTTGGTTTCCTCCAGGTCTTCTCAACAAGCTGGGAGATGTTTGCCATCCTCTTTCTCATTGTTGGAATGGGGCAGATCTCTAATTATGTGGCAGCATTTGTACTTGGTATGTGACCTTTTTAAGCAAAACAGATATTCTCATTATTGTTACTTGCTTTCTCAATTAGTAGCATCTTATTTTTGTTCTTCCTCAGTTCTAAGCAGGATTCCCCTACATTGCTAAGCAGAATATAGTTTAATTTTTTAAAAAATTGATAAAGTAAAAAAAGTATCATTAATATAAAAATATATTTATCTTGTTGTCTTCCATTCTCAGCTCTAGAGATTATCAGATGAGGGTTGGGAGCAAAGCAGATCATTCTCTCGTCCTTATCCCGTCCGTCACAACAATGTGCGAATTCACACGTCGCACTGGTCCTGTCATTAACCTGTCAGTGAAGTGGAATTGCATTAACACATTCTTCCATTAATACAAAATGAAGGGTAGGGATGGGACAATTCCACCTCACTGATGGGACAATGACAGGATCAGCACAACATCATATGAAAGTCTTTCATGCGATCGCGGTCACTAGTGCTTCCTGGATGGGACAATGTGGATCAGCGCAACATCATTTGAAAGTCCTTCCCATGATCACATGAGAAAGATAGGAAAAGGACATGCTAGGTTTGCAATTGGCAAACAAGACCCAATAGAAGCCCAGCCTCTTCTCTCTTATGGCATACTGGGTTGTTAAGGATTGGGGAGAGAGGTCTAGATATGTACATCTCCATTAGTTGATTCTGCCCTTTCCCTTTGCTCAGTGTAAGGCACTCAAGCTCTGAGTTTATGTGATGTACACTAAGCTGGGCTCAAAACACAGTTTAAATTGGATTGAGTTAGGCAACCTCCCATTCAGCCCAAAGTATGCCTGGAATGCATGCAAGGGGTGCTATGAGCCTAAGAGACCATCCTCATAAGCTACCTATGCTATGCCTTAATGCCTATGGTCTTCCACATACATTGCTTAAAATTAAACATAACACAGAGATGTGTGAATGCATCTCCAGCATCTTTTTCAATTTTGTGCTAACAAGTGCTAGTGGAAAGTCTTAACATATATATCAATCCTTAGTTTGATACACCAACTCCTTCAAGTAAAATGCAGCTGTCAGGGTTAGATATATTATGTCTGGTCCCACCTGAGTGAAGTCATGACCTCACTGACACCTCTAGGAAGACCTAGTGGCATGGTGCTGGTCTGCACAATCCATGTTCCGGAGACTGCGTCACAGTAGAAGAAAGGAGAGAGACAGCTCTTCTTGGATTGCTCCTCTCTTGAGTTTAAACAGTACCTGTTCCAAAAATATATGGAGTTTAGGGACTCCTGCCACCTAATGACAGAAGATGCTGTTTCTGGTTTAAAATGCACAGATATATTTAATTTAACCAAAGCTACTTAATGAATGAAAGCCTATTGTTAGTGCCATCTAGAGTAGACCATTTAAGCAATAGGATTTACCTATGTGTCTTGTTTTACCAATCATTCAGTGGATCCGCCTCTAATTGGGAGTAACCAGTAGGATTCAGGTCAGTATGTTTTAGTAAACAAGTACAATGGTCCCTCCATATTCGCTGGGGTTAGGGATGAAGGACCCCTGTGAATGTGGAAAAACCACAAATAAAAAACACACTACTCTTTTTACCTAAGAGAACACCTCTCTAGGGATCTCCAGGTCTTCCAGTGCAACTCTATGGCCAATATCTGCCAAAAGGTGAACATAGAATCATGCTGGATGACCTACAAATGGATAGAAAGTGTTTTTTCTAGGAACTTCTATGGTCTCTAGCACAACTTTATGGTCAACTTCCAGCAGAATTGTGCTGGAGGACTTAGAGATTCCTAGAGAGAACATAGTAATCAAAGCTGCAAACAATCAAATCTGCAAAAGTCAAAGCCACAAATGTGGAGGGCTAACTGTATCCCCTAGCTGTACACCCGAGGATCCTTGTGGTATTTTAGATATCTAGGTTTTCATGGTTTTGGTTGTAACAAATAGACACACATCTGCTTTTATTATTATAGATTTTTTTCTGGAAAGGGATACATTCATATATCTTTAATCAGATTTGATTTTCCTCCAGACTAAAATGTTAGCCTATAATAGAGATAAGCAAATTGTGTCCCTACAGGTGGTGTTAAACTGAAATTCCCAGCATTCCTCACCATTAACTAGGCTATTTAGGGCTGATGGAAGTTGCAGTCCAACAACACCTGGAGCATTGCATTTGCCCACCCTTAGCCTAAAATATCTACTATTACAGCCTATAATAGTTAATTGACTAATCATTTTATTGTGTAGCCAGTGGCCATTACAAATTTCACTAATACACCATACTGAAGACTAAGGGGGGTTGCAGACTGCCAGAAAAGTGCAAATTGAGTCCACTTTTAGGGTTAGGGTTAGTGCTAGGGAATTATGGGAACTGTATTTTATTGTGGCACCAGAGCTCTCTGACAGAGAAGGCTCAATGTCTCAGAAAAGAAAACAATTCCCATGATTCCCTAGCACTAACCCTAACCCTAAAAGTGGACTCAATTTGCACTGTTTCTGGCATTCTGCAACCCCCCTAAACCATATCTATGAACTATTCACATACCACAGCTTCCAGTCCCAAAATTTTACACATCATTATAGGGTACTTATTGGCAGGAAAGGAGATTATTAACCCTCAAAAATCATCATTGCCTTGGACCCAATAATCTCATTTATCACTAAAACTCCAAATCCTTTTCTTAATGCAGGTACGGAAATGACTTCTTATATCTAAGAAGTCATAATTGCCTGGTATATCTGCTTTTTAATCCCAAGAGGTCTTATATATTAAGTAAAATAAGTACTTTTAAAAAAGTTAGAGCACTAATAAATATTCATTTGTTTTAACAGGCACAGAAATTCTCGGCAAATCAATCCGTGTTATATTCTGCACGTTAGGTGTTTGTCTGTTTTATGCCTTTGGATACATGTTGCTGCCACTGTGTGCTTACTTCATCAGAGATTGGAGGATGCTGCAATTGGCTCTTAGTCTGCCAGGGCTGCTGTATATTCCCCTGTGGTGGTGAGTAAGTGTTATTGTTATTTGCCATCAAGTCAGCTTTGGCTTCTGGGGACCCTGTGAATGAGGGAGCTCCATGAACCTTAGTCATTAACAGCCTTGTTCAGATCTTACACACTCAGAGCTAAGGCTTCCTTCTTTGAATCAATCCATCTATAATGTGCTCTTTCTCTTTTCTTACTTTTTACTGAACATTATTGTCTTTGACAATGTGTCATGTAATCCCATGACATGTACAAAGTATGATCATGTCAAGGCAGCCATTTCTAGTAAGAATTCAGGCTTGATGTCCTCTCAGATCCATTTATTTGTCTTTTGCCAATCCGTGGTATCTTAGAACTCTCCTCCAGCACCATATTTCAGATGAGTTTATTTTATTCACTGTCCAGCTTTCTTCACTGTCCAGCTTTCACAATTATACACAGAAGTCAGAACTACCATGGCAGGGATGATTATGACTGATATTTAATCATTTGTCTTTCTACTTGAGGATCTTTCCCAGCTCCTTCAAAGTTCCCCTTTCCAAATCTTGGTCTTTTTCTGATTTCTTGACCACAATCTCAATTTTGATTAATGACTGAGGCAATATATATATATATATATATATATATATATATATATATACTGGTATATATATATATAAATATCTTCAACTGTTTCAGTGTCTTCATCATCCACTTTAAAGTTCTGTAAGTCTTCTGTAGTCATTATTTTTGTTTTCTTAATATTCACCTGTAACCCTGCTTTTCCATTTTCTTCCTTAAACTTTCATCAGTACTCATTCCCAATCTGTTATTTTCTGTTAGTAGCTATGGTGGCATCTGCTTATCTAACATTGTTAATGTTCCTTCCCCAAATTTCACAGCCTCTCTACTCTGAGTGTTCATTATGATAAGGATGTTTGAAGTCTGAAATCTTCCCCATAACTAGCGCCAGGCAGCGCTCTTAGTGGAGATGTTCTAGTTAACTTAATCAGTATAGAGCACTTATAACATTTAATA
This sequence comes from Phrynosoma blainvillii, assembly GCA_026167975.1. Taxonomy (NCBI): domain Eukaryota; kingdom Metazoa; phylum Chordata; class Lepidosauria; order Squamata; family Phrynosomatidae; genus Phrynosoma; species Phrynosoma blainvillii. The sequence goes on along the minus strand of JANUYF010000002.1, from coordinate 276,471,013 downwards.
AGACTTAATGAATTATTTTAAACAAATAGCAACTATTTTATGTTAATTGATTCCTCATTGGCCACGACTGTTGACTGTGTTCCTTCCAAATGACTAAAGTGAACTGGATTCTGAAGCTCATGAAGAATAACAGTTCTCTTAAGAATATATAACTCATTATCATCATTTATTTATATAATGCTATCACTGTACATGACACTTTACAAGTAAAAGAACAAAAGAATTCCCTGCCTTCAGGCTTACATTCTAATTAAGACATGACACAAAATAAAAAGGGGGTGGCAGTGTGGGAGGGTATTAAGTTGTAGTGTGCAAGCAACAGTTCATCTAATTACCATATATACTTGTGTATAAGTCAACCTCATGCATAAGGCAAGGAAGATTTCAGGGTCAAAATCATGGATTTTGATATAACTCATGGATAAGTCAAGGGTAAAACTTAGGGGGCTATAAGGAAGGATGAAAAGAGGGAAATACCACTTCCATCCCACCTTCTCCTTCTCTGGACCTCTCCCCAACACCTAGCGCCAATTCCCAAGTGCTGGAGGAGAGGTTTTAAATTGAGAAGGGAAGCAAGTGGTGTTAAACCTGGAGTTTCTTCATGGGAAAAGAAGGCTTGCAAAACGGACTGGGGAGAGAAACAAGTGTTAAATAGGGAGTTTCTTTCATGGGAAAAGAAGGCTTGCAAAACGGACTGGGGAGAGAAGCAAGTGGTATTAAATAGGGAATTTCTTTCATGGGAAAAGAAGGCTTGTAAAATGGACTGGAGAGAGAAGCAAGTGGTGTTAAATTGGGAGTTTATTTCACAGGAAAAGAAGGCTTACAAAACAGACTGTGGAGAACCAAGTAGTGTTAAATCGGGAGTTTCTTTCATGGGAAAAGAAGGCTTGCAAAACAGACTGGGAACCTCTTTCACACACACAAATAGAAAAACACACTTGCTTGTTTTAGGACCTTTCTAAGCAGTACTAGTGTATTGACCTGTATATAAATCAAGCCAGGATTTTAGGGTCACTTTGGGGGCGTAAATTTATTGACTTATTGTTGAGTATATGCAGAAGTTATATGAGGGGCTTTAAATACTCTTATATCTTTTTACACCAGTGTAGTGCAGTGGTTTGAGTATTGGGCTATCACTCTGGAGACCAGGGTTTGAGTCCCCAATAAGCCATGGAAACCCACTGGGTGACCTTGGGCAAGTCACACTCTCTCAGCCTCAGAGGAAGGCAAAGGCACCGCCCCCCCCCCGAACAAATCTTGCCAGGGAAATCCTGTGATAAGTTTGCCATGTGTGTGTCTTCAAGTCTCCTGTTGACTTATGGCAACCCTATGAATTTCACAGGGCAAGGAATACTCAGAGGTGGTTCTGCCATTCAGGGTTTTTAGCAAGCCTTTCTGTGGAGAGATACTGACAAAGTGGATTGTTAACAACAGCCAATCGAAGACAGGCTGGCAAAAAGGTGGGGGCCTGCCTGATGAGCGGCTTTAAAAATGGGGAGGAGACATTAAGAATTAGTTGAGTGTGGGCCTTTGCAGACTGCCAGAAATAGTGCAAATTGAATCCACTTTAACTGCCATTATTCAGTGCTAGGGAATCATGGGAACTGTAGTTTATTGTGGCAGCACAGCTCTCTGACAGAGAAGACTCAATGTCTCAGAAAAAGCTACAATTCCCATGATTCCCTAGCACTGAGCCAGGGCAGTTAAAGTGGACTCAATTTGCACTATTTCTAGGAGTCTGCAAAGCCTTGTGTCTTGACCTGCCAGGAGTGCAGTTAGAAGAGAATGGATTAGCCTTTATGGGATTCAGACTCCCATGTAAGGAACGAATTAACAGGACAAAGAAAGACCAGTGATACTAGATGAGTATCTCCTATTCTTGGTGAAATGAAGAGCTAGTTCAAGGGGGCTCATAACCGTCTTGTTCTGGGGGATTGTGACTTGTGAATAGATCAATAGAGCTAGACTTTCATAGGATTTATACTCCTAATGAAGGGGCTTTACTGGAACTTGTGTTTAGAGGAATAAAACACAATTTCAGGTGGAAATCCAGTCAGTGAGTGAACTGGAACAAAGACAATTTGTAACAAGTGCAGTGATGTACACATTGTAACAACAAGCCTTGATCTTAAGTTCTGTCTATAAATAAAAGTTATTTTTTATCTCCATTCTCATCTCCGTTACTAAGCAGAAGAGTCAACGTTGTCAGAGACTACTGTTTATCTTCTCACCAAAGTGGTACCTATTTATCTACTTGCATTTGCATGCTTTCAAGCTGCTAGGTTGGCAGAAGCTGGGACTAATGACACTCCATCATGCAGCACCCGGGTCTCGAACTGCCAACCTGCCAGTCTTGCAATCAACAAGAGCCAGCATCTGAACCACTTGAGCCACTGCATCCCTATCTTACTCATACGTTTTCTTTCTAATACAGCTTTGTACATAAAGATTGTGAGCTAGTTGATGTGTACTGTTCATTATTTACATTCAGGCGTTACTGTTGTAATGCTTTTTCCTGCTTTTTTTTAAAACAAAAATGAATGTACTGTTCACATGTGCAGTGTATGTTTATATATTTCTCCCATATTCAAGAAACACAAATGCACAAGTGGAATTCGCAAACTCCAACACCCACACAGCAATGTAAATCAAGTCAGGTACAACATACAAGGACAAACTGATAATGCTGTAATATGGAAACTGGGATTAGGAAGTGATGAAATGATCTTTTGAGCTGACTTACTACTTCTGAAGTACTGCATATGAACAGAAAGTTACAGTACTATGCACAGTACAATTTTTAAAAATAGGCTAAAGTCCTCAATAGAACAACCATCTTGCTAAATTTTCTTTCTTTTGAAAATTCACCACAATTCTGCAAAACGTTAGCTGCTTAAAAACAACAACATACAAGGTAGTGCTGTTGGACCCTTGTTAAAAATAGGGTTGGATGATAACATGATTTTAATCTTTTTTCAATTTCCAGCTCTGGAACTCAAATCAGTTTAATTTCTTTAATCCTAGGACATTTTTAATTGTAAGGAGTACATGGCTTAATCCACTCAACACATTGACTTGGTTAATTGTTGACATAGGTTGCATCTACACTGTAGAAATAATACAGTAATACAGTTTGGCACCACTTTAAGTGCTGTAGCTTCATTCTATGGAATCCTGGGATTTGTAGTTTTACAAGATCTTTAACCTTCTCTGCCACAGAGTGCTGGTGCCTCACAAAACTCCAAATCCCAGGATTCTGTAGGATGGAGACATGGCGATTAAAGTGGTGTTAAACTGCGTTATTTCTACAGTGTAGATGCACCCATAGACAACACATTCCTCACTCTAAAGATTACATGTAGTAAATTCAGTTTTAATGTATATGTGTTATTCTGTTATCTAGCGAATCAGGAACTGAGGTTTTTTTAAAAGTATGATTGTAATTCAGGTTTTATAGATAAAATTCTTAAACGCACAGGCTAACAGCCAAGGAATAGGAAAGGAATCCACCAGCAATACTTTTTGTGGTTAAAGCCACCAAGCTATAAGTAGTAAATGTATCTATCCCAGGATCCATGCACTTTTGTGGCTATTGTTGATCACTATGTAGTACTGTGTTTTAATTCTTCAAAGTCTGGAACATCCAGGACTCAAACTTTCCACTGTACCTCTCCATGCTGTCAAAAAATTGGTCCATAAGATTTCCCAGACTTCTTTATTGTTGTGTGCCTTAAAGTTGTATACAACATGTAGTGAACCAAAGGTGAATCTATAATGGGGTTTTCTTGGCAAGATTTCTTCAGAGCAGGTTTGCCATTGCCTTCTTCTGAGTCTGAGAGAGTGTGACTTGCCCAAGGTCACCCAGTGGTTTCCATGGCTGACTGGGGACTCAGCTACGTCACCTGGAGATGTAATCCCACACTCAAATCGCTCAAACCTTTAGAGCACACTGGCCTAGAACTTTCGTGGAGTATTTTAATGTGCAGTGGGCTGCAGGAGTATAATCAATTATGGCATAAAAAGCAAAAATCTTTCATTGGGTCTGGCAGATCCTTTTGTGAATACAGTCTGATGGTATTTCATTTTGCACCAGATTATTTACTTTGCAGGCCTAAGCTAATTTTTACACATATGGCATGGTATCTTTTGGTACTGTTCTTTCATAATATTCATTCCTCATTCCCTTTTATATTTTCATATTGTTTTGATCTACTTTATGCTTTGAAATTCAAGCATACTTTGCTGATTACTGGCTTTCTTGGTAGGCATCTCTTTTTTTCTATGCCAGAGTTCACTCAAAAGCTACTCCTTGGAAGAAAGACTTACCTTAATACAATAGCTGGCTAAAGGACTATTCAAACATCTACAAACATAGTTACAGACGGAGGGGTGACACATACTTCTATCAACTTTGTAGTTACACGTGAACTGTTCCTTTACAGATATATATTTTGTTTATACTGTTAAATATGTTATAACTGGTTATAATTACATTGTTGCACTGTACATCTATCAACGAGGGCATGACAATTACCATATATATTAATGTACAAGTTGACCTCATGTATAAGTCGAGGGAAGGTTTTAGGGCAAAAATCATGGCTTTTGTTATGATCTGTGGATAATAAATCAAAGATAAACTTAGGGGCATGTAACAAACACTGTAAAGGGGAAAACACCACTTCCTTCCCTCCTTCTCCTTCCATGGACGTCTCCCGATTACCTAACACTACTTCCTAGGTGCTGGAGGAGAAGGTTTTAACATCAGATTGAGAAGGGAGGGAAGTGGTGTTGAATGGGGTGTTTGGTGGGAATGGAAGGTTTTAGCATCAAATTGGGAAGGGAGGGAAATGGGGCATTTGGTCAGGAGAGAGATCCAGAGGAAGAGGATGGGGAGAGAAGCTTTTAACATTGGATTGAGAAGGGGATCACCTCTTTCTTCTTCGTGGTCTCTGCGAATGCACACAAATGGGTATTCACTGCGCATGCGCAGCAACTTCGGATCCTTCTAGAATCGCTAGGCAGATCTTAAAGTTGCAACTTTCCGTTAGGCTGGGCTTAAGTTGCAACTTTTTGGCGGTAGCGCTGCCCATCCCTATATAGGCTCCGTGCCGGTACCGCCCCCTTCAGTTCCTTTTGTCCGCCGCGTTAGCAGCTTCGGAGGAACCTTTGCTTGCTTAGCTCGCAATCTTCTTGAATCGCTCGTGTTTGACTTGGACTGACTGACTTCGCATTTTGCTTCTACGCTGTTCTTGTTGCTGTTGGTGACCCGGTCTGTCGACTACTCTTATTATGGCCTCAAAATCTTTCAAGCAATGTCCGAAATGCAATAACAAAATTCCCAATTCGGACCCACATTCGCTTTGCTTGCTTTGTCTAGGCCAAAATCATAACACCAAGGCTTGCTCCGATTGTAGATCAATGACCTCGCAGGCCCTCAAAAACCGAGACAAACGTCTCAAAGCGGCCCTCTATGAGGAGGCTCTACGCCCACCTCCCAAAGAAGGTTCATCTTCTGTTATTCCGGCGGTGGCTCCTTCTAAGCCTAAGAAGAAGGTTGCCGCCTCAGGGCCTGCGCCTGAGGAAACCTCAAAGTCTTCCAAAAAGGCTCACTCCGAAAGGGGCCGTTCCCCGGAGCCTAAGAAGACCAAATCCTCTTCTAAGAGACATCACTCCCTGGATAGGGAAGAAGATCTTGGAAGAGACCCACCGGCTAAGAAGTCTAAGACCCGGCAAGAAAAATCTAAGGAGCGGCTCGGGCCCGAGTCGCCTCCGCCTGTGGTCTCTAAATCACCACTTCTACCGCCTCCGCCTGCGGTACCGTCTCCGCTCAGCCCTCCAGTGCTGGACGCCGTCAGACCATCTCCCCGGCACCGTCCACCGCACCTTTCCCCATCCGAATCTGAATCGGAGGGAGAAATTAGAGATGACGCCCCGGCACCCATCCCGGGGCCGTCTACTATACACAGGGTCCCGTCACCCATTCCGGGTCCGTCTACCCTGCATAGGGATTATGCAACCCTGGGCGCTGCTGCTGAGGCTAGCCCCCTCGATCCCGATACCGAAAGAATTCTGCGGGACAACCCGAACCTCATCTACGATTCGGTAGCAAATCAATTTCTAATGCAGGTTGATCCGAACACTCTTCGACCTCAGCCAACATCTCTTCAAGTACAAGTTGGGAGTCCCAGAGCCGCCTCTTCCACTCCACCGCGGCACAGCTCGGGACGGGCCCGTGCTCAGATACCGAGGGTTGTCTCTCCCTCTCCTCCTCGACACAGTTCCAGATATTATCGTGAGCCTTCTCGCTCTCCATCCCGTACTCCGCCACGAGCTCGAGGTCGTAACCTGCACCGATCTCGTCGGGATCGATCCCCGTCTCGGTCCCCATCACCGCCTTCGAGATCTCCATCTATCAGATCAGTTCGTTCGGTATCGTCAACCTCTTCCCTTTCACCTAAGGGAGCAAGTGTACTTACCGAACACCAGCCTGCCTCGCCCACGGACGATGTCAGGTCGTTCTCTGAGCAGTTGACTAGAATGGCGGAGGCTCTCGAGGTTGAACTCGTGCGCTCAGAGAGCCAGCCTAAAGACTCTGTTGATCGTAGGGTCCAAGGCAAAGTCCCTACACCACCAGCCCTGGGATTCCTGCCTTCCCTCTTGGACATTGCGGAGCGTTCGTGGTCGGCTCCAGCGTCCGTTTCTTCTACTTCTCGCAAAATTGAGAATCTGTACAGGATCGCTCCCTCCCAGGCGTCCTGGCTGTTCGAGCATCCCCGACCTAATTCGGATATTGTCGAGGGCGCTCAAACGACTTCATCTTCCAAGTTTTCGTCGCCAGTGGATAGAGACAATAGGAAAATGGACGGATTAGCAAAAAAATCTTATGCTGCCGCCGTCCTGAACATGAAAATCGCCAATTATGCAGCTTGCATGGGGGCGTATCAACAACACATTATGGAACGCCTATTACCCCTTTTGGAGGACCTTCCAGATGACAAGAAGGCGCTAGCAGTTGCTCTGCAATCTGAATCTTTTTCCATTGCCTCTCAGCAGATAGTATCCGCGCGACATGCCACTGACTGCTCCGCAAAACTCATCGCGGGCTCCATTGCTCTGAGACGCTTTGCCTGGCTTCGGTCTGCGGACCTTACCGTGAATGCAAAGGCTATGATAGAAGATCTTCCCTTTGATGACTCTGGTCTCTTTCACAAGAGCACAGACGAGAAGCTCAACACAAAATACAAGATGAAGCTTGCCGCCAAAAAACACGGTACGAACCCGTCAGCCCAGCTTCCCCGTCGCCGCTTCGGGACCTCTAGACCTTGGTTCCCACAACAACATCAGCGTTATTACCAGGAGAGGCCTGTTCAGTCCAGACAGAGGGATCCCTCCCAGTCTTCCTCCTCCTCGGGATGGCGCCCTCAATTTCAGTCCCGATATCACCAATTTAAGAAAGGCGGTGACAGGCCCAAGAAACAAAATTGATGTGTTGGAGCGCATTTCGTTAGCCCCGTCCTGTTTGGGGACAGGCTGAGACCATTTGTCACCTCTTGGTCTCGAATTACATCTGATACCTGGGTACTCTCCATTGTGACCAATGGTTACGCCCTTGAATTTAAAGAGCTTCCCCTCACAGGAAGATTCCTTTCCACCAACCCCTCCCCCACCCTACTCGACGAAGTGCGCTCGTTACTGGACAAGGGTGCCATAGAACCAGTGGACCCAGTTGCTTACCCGTCCTCCTTTTTTTCCCGTTACTTTACGGTACCGAAGCGGGATGGAGGTCTAAGACCGATCTTAGATTTGCGGGAACTTAACAAGTATATGACTTACAGACGGTTCCGTATGGTAACATTGGCCTCTATTTTACCATTATTACAGGAGGACTTGTGGATGGCGACCCTGGACCTCAAGGACGCCTATTTTCACATTGGGATCCGAGAGGACCACAGAAGATTTCTGTGCTTTGCTGTGGACAATCAAGCCTTCCGATACAGGGTCTTGCCCTTCGGCCTGTCCACCGCCCCGCGGGTGTTTACGAAGTGCCTCGCTCCAGTTGTAGCCTATCTCCATCAACGTGCTATAGCTGTATACCCGTATCTGGACGATTGGCTGTTAGTGGGTCCATCCCGTCAACGACTCCTGCAAGACATCGGGTTCACTATGGATCTCCTTCGATCCCTCGGGCTCATGGTCAACCCCGAGAAGTCCAATCTTGTTCCGTCGAAAACTTGCAGATTCATCGGGGCCACCTTAGACTCCACTCGCTCCATGGCCTTTCTTCCACCAGACCGATTTGGAGCACTCAGAGATGCTGTGCAAGACTGCCTCAGGAAAAGACACGTCTCGGCTTACTCCATCCAAGTCGCCTTAGGTTACATGGCGTCAACTACATTCGTCACACCGTGGGCTCGTCTTCATTTCAGACCGCTTCAGGCTTGGTTTCTATCGGTATTCGATTCTCTTCGGGACCCTCCATCCCGCCGCTTGCCGATGCCGAGGGCAGTGGCGCGCTCTCTCCGCTGGTGGCTCGACCCCGAGAATGTATGCGCCGGAATGCCCTTCCTTCCGCCTCAACCACAGCTGTCTCTCACTACAGACGCATCCTTGGAAGGATGGGGAGCGCACGTAGGCGGCCTAACGGTACGAGGTCATTGGAACTCCAAAGAGAAACTGCTCCACATCAACGAGCTCGAGATGCTAGCGGTCCAAAAGGCACTCCGGGCCTTCGAGCTCGAACTTCGCAACAAGGTAGTGTTGCTCTCCACAGACAACACTACCACAATGTACTATATCAACAAACAGGGGGGAACGAGATCCCACTCCCTACTCCAGTCCACCCTTCAGATCTGGGACTGGTGCATACGGAGAAACATCACCTTACAGGCGATACACCTACCAGGGGAAGAAAATGGGCTAGCAGACCAGCTCAGCAGGACCACGGGCTCGTGTCACGAGTGGCGCCTCCATCCCGAGTCTGTGGCCTACATCTTTCAGACTTGGGGGGAACCCGACATCGACGTTTTCGCGTCCCGCCTGAACACCCATTGTCAGCGTTACTGCTCCAGGTTCAGAGCTCCGGACTCGCTGGGAGACGCCTTCGTGTTCCGATGGACAGGGGAGTTCCTATACATGTTTCCCCCATTCCCTCTGATTACCAGGGTTGTGGCCAAGATCAGACGAGATCGGGCGAACGTCATCTTAATCACCCCGTGGTGGCCCAGACAACCATGGTATGTCCCTCTCCTAGATCTCTCCAAGGGCAACTTCCTACGCCTTCATCCGCGACAGGACCTCCTGTCTCTGCACGAAGGGAGAGTCCTCCATCCGGACATGGACTCACTCCATCTGGTTGCTTGGAGGATTCTGCCCTGAACAGGCTACCAGCCTCTGTTCGAGCTGTTATAGGGGCCTCCCTGAAACCCTCTACTAGAAAATCTTATGACATGAAGTGGACCAAATTCCAGCTCTTCCTAGATGCAAAGGGGCTGTCTCCATCCCAAGTTTCTGTGGAGACAGTGTTGGACTTCCTGATGTCTCTAGCTGACAGCGGCCTCGCAATCCAATCTATAAAGTGTTATCTATCAGCAATCTGCTCCTTTTACCACCTTTGTGGAGTCCCATCGTTCTTCAAAGAACCTCTGGTAAAGGCTTTTCTTAGAGGACTCTCCAATTTACATCCTCCCACGACGGTACCGACACCGGGATGGGACCTCAGTGTCGTTCTTTCCAGATTGACAGCGGCTCCGTTTGAGCCCCTAGCTACCACAGCTTTAAGACTACTGTCTTGGAAGACTGCCTTTTTGGTAGCAATTACTTCGGCTCGCCGCGTTGGGGAACTCTGTGCTCTGCGAGCTGATCCACCTTTTCTCATCTTCCACAAGGACAAGGTGGTTCTGAGACCGGACATCACCTTTTTGCCGAAGGTAGTGTCCGCATTCCACCTGAACCAGGATATCGTGCTCCCAACTTTAGCACCGAACCCTACCACTACCGAAGAAAGACGCTTACACCTCCTCGATGTGCGTCGGGCTTTAGCTTTCTACTTGGATAGGACATCCAACTGGAGACAATCCCAGCGTCTTTTCGTCTGCTATGGAGACCCAAAGAAGGGCCTTCCTGTCTCATCGCAGAGATTTTCCAGGTGGATAACAGCCACTATTCAGCTCTGCTACGAGCTCGCCAATAAAGAGCTTCCAGCTGGAGTGAGAGCCCACTCAACTCGGGCCGTGGCAGCATCCTCCGCCTTCCTATTGGGGGTGCCGCTGGAAGACATCTGCAAGGCTGCAGTCTGGTCTCAACCCTTGACCTTTGTCAAGCACTACAGGATGGATGCCAGGGCCAGACGCGAAGCAGCCTTTGGGAGGGCTGTCCTGCTGTCGGGGATGCACTAATGGATCGCTGCCGGCCTTCGACTGGACACAGTGAGTGTTGTGCTCCCCTGAATCCTACGGCATTTTTGTGTGCCGGTACCTTGTATTGTAGCAGGGCACTCCCTCCTCCGTATACTTGAGCTTGTTAGTCTTACCCATTTGTGTGCATTCGCAGAGACCACGAAGAAGAAGGACAGGTTGCTTACCTGTAACGATGTTTCTTCGAGTGGTCATCTGCGAATTCACACAAATCCCGCCCATCCTCCCCTCAATGTGCCTGCTTATTTTTCTTGTTTATTTCACAGCTGGCGGCGAACTACGGAACTGAAGGGGGCGGTACCGGCACGGAGCCTATATAGGGATGGGCGGCGCTACCGCCAAAAAGTTGCAACTTAAGCCCAGCCTAACGGAAAGTTGCAACTTTAAGATCTGCCTAGCGATTCTAGAAGGATCCGAAGTTGCTGCGCATGCGCAGTGAATACCCATTTGTGTGAATTCGCAGATGACCACTCGAAGAAACATCGTTACAGGTAAGCAACCTGTCCTTCACGCACACACACACCTGCCTTGGCAGCTCTTTCAGAAATCATGGGATGGTGCTTCTTTCAGGGCCTTTCTAAGCAATGTTACTATATTGACCCATATATAAGTTGACCCAGGATTTTAGGGTCAATTTTTGGGTATAAATTTTTTGATTTTATAGTCAAGTACAGGGGTAGGCAACCTAAGGCCCGGGGGCCGAACGCGGCCCCCCGAGGCCTTTGGACCGGCCCTATGCCGCTGCCGCTGCCACCCCCGCCATGATGATATTGATTATTGTTGTTATTACTTGTTCTTGGGGTTTTCTTGGCAAAATCTCCACAGGGGGGTTGCCATGGCTTTTCTGGGGCTGAGAAAGTGTGCATGCATATTTTTTTTTTAATTTTTGGTTTTATTTATTTATTTATTTATTTTTGATGCTTCGGCCCCCCTAATTGTCTGAGGAACAGCAACCTGGCCCCCGGCTCCAAAAGGTTGCCTACCCCTGGTCAAGTATATACAGTAGCTATAAAAATAACTGTTGCTCCAATAGTAGGCTATCTGATTGCTAATTGCATTAGGGTTCACTCAGAAGCATAAAAAGAAAACATACTGTAGCATTATAGTTAGAAGTCTTTATGATCACAGTGATCTGTGTGGGATGAAGATTTTATAACCCTGGAAACCTATCCAGGGTAGCCATGTTAGCCTTAGAGCAAAATACAACAAAAAGATTATGGCTTTATTGGCTAACCAAAATGCAGAAAATGCATCATGCAAGCTTTCAAAGTTTCACTGGTTTCTTTTTCAGGCAAAGATGGTAAAAATCATACCAGAAACAGCTTGATCTCAAGGGAAGTTACTTTTCAGTTGCAAATGCAGTAAAATGTTATTACTTGTCTTTTATTGCCTTTTGTCCCTTGTGGCCAAGAAGGAGTGGCCAGTGCCTGCACTAAAATCCCTTGGTACCATCTTAATTGACAATAGATTAACGTCTGATACAGAATGTAGGTCTGTGACTCTAACATCTTCATTTTTTTTCTCCTGTATAATTTTATAACTATTCTGTTGAATTGTCATTTAAACCCTGCAGGTTCATACCTGAATCCCCTCGATGGCTGCTCTCTCAAGGAAGGATCCAGGAAGCAGAAGACATCATTCGGAAGGCTGCTCAAAAGAATGGTGTTACAGCTCCAGAAGTAATATTTGATCCTTCTGAGGTAAACTTGCATGTGTATTGCATCTGTTGAGATGGTTTTCCCCTCAGACTCCTGTGTTAGGTAGCACCCATTCAAACATTCTGCCACATTTAATAAAGCCTATCTGCTCCCATCCCATTATATGAAACTGCTGCATATTAAATTACAATTGTCCCTCCCAATTCGCACGGGATCTGTTATGGACCCCCCCCCCACGCCCCCTGTGAAAATGGCAGTTCACTAATATTCAAGCCCTATTGAAACTAATGGCATGCACAGCCATATAGCTTTTGTCCCTCCCCGCAAAGAGCGAGACCACAGACCTGAAGTCCATGAATGGGGAGGGACAACTGTACTTCCATCCCAAGCAATGTTACATCTGCATGGAAGGCACCCTATACCGTATCTTGTGATTTTATGGTTGCCAACATTTCTTCCTCAGCTTCCTTAAAACTCAGCACTCTACAATATTCTTTTTATTTAGCTGGTATGAAATGTTATTCAGTTTAAATAGCATAGAAGATGTGCAAGTGTTGGTTTTTGGTTGCATAAGTTTATAGATATTTTCCTTGTTCCAGCAATTAAATAACAATAATTCATCATCTGGGGAATGTAAATCCTTTTTAGGTAAGATTCCATTATGATTTGAAGTGCAGACCAAAATTAGAATATACAAGTGCCTTGGAAACTTATTGGCACGAACCATGGAATTAGTAATAACACATTTTTCTTTATGGTCTCTGTGCCTCACACAAATGGGTTTTGTGCCTGTGCAGGCAATCTCTGCACTGGCACAAACCCCTTTTTCGTGAGGATATAGATGACCACTCAGTGAACCACAGTTACAGGTAAGCAACCTATTATTTTGGCCAGACATGCATCCTCTTGAGACTCAAAACACCAGCACTCTTTTCAGATTCACTGCAAAGTGAAATCAAGAGGGAATTCTTCGCACTTTACCTTGAAATTAGACAGCATTCATTTCTTTGCAGGTTGAGTGCTCTCTTTCCTGTGCAACATCCAGATCTTTTTAAAAAAAAAAACAACAACACTGGGCACAGTGGAACTATCCACTCATACAGGCACATGTAGCAGCAAGGCTACATTTCCCACATCTATGAACTGTGCATAGAATATGGTCCTTCCAGCTTTTAATTGGTATTGAAGAATTATTTTGCAAAAGCTGTTGGGATTTGAATTGATCGTTAGGATAAGTAGCTTGTGTGTCGAAGTAAATCTCCACACAAATATGGCAACTGCTGTTTAATGAAATATCTAATTGGTACCTGAGAAAAGACATTTGCTCTGCTGGAGGCTTCTGCCTGTGATTTTTTTTATTATTATTATTTAGTAGGTGAGATTGGATATATTTTAGGGTAAAAAATAAAAGTCAGAAACATAAATCTTGAGAGTCTACATAAATACAGTCAACCCTTGGTATCCATTGGGGATCTGTTCCAGACACACACACACCTCACAGATACCAAAATCAGCAGATGCTCAGGTTCCAATTGTCCCTAATGGCAGTGCCACACCACCATTAGGGACAGCCAGGCAAGGCAAAGGGACGGTGACGGCATTTCCCCCTTCAGAACCACAGAGACAGAGACAAAGAGGGGGTCAGACAGGGAAGACGGGGGGTGAGAAAGGGAAGAAAGGAGTGAGGGGCCCCCCCCATGTGCATGGCAAAGGCGGGGAAGGAGGGCCATGGAGGCCCAACCTCATTCCACCTGGGTCTCCTTTTTGGGCCACAAAGCCAATCCACCACCCCCAAGGACCATCAGGGGGACCCCCAGCGCTACCACTCACCCAAGGCCACCACCCTCCAGGGCAGGGGTAGGCAACTTTTGCTTACCGGGGGCCGGTCCACTGGTCCTGAGGTCTTCTGCGGGCCGGGGGGGGGGGATGGCGCCGCACGCTCGTGCGCACATGCGCAGTATGCCGGAAGTACTGCGCATGCATGTGCACACTCGCTCGCGCATGCGCAGTACTTCTGGCGTACTGCGCATGCGCACGAGAGTTGCGGCCGCCATTTCCCCCCAAAAATGATGGCCACAACTTGTTCGCGCATGCGCAGTACTCCAGCGCATGCGCAAATGAGTCATGGCGCCATTTTGGCAAACAAAATGGCGGCCGCGACTCACGCGGCGGCGTGAGTGGCGGGCAGCAGGGGTGGCGCCCGGCAGCGGTGGTGGCGGCAGGACCAGGCTGGGTCCAGTCTAAAGGCCTCGGGGGGGCGGATCTGGCCCCTGAGCTGTAGGTTGCCAACCCCTGCTCCAGGGCCTGGGGGTCTCAAGGGGTTCCCGTGTCATGGATGATGGGAGTTGTAGCTCTTCACCTCTGGCTCTAACTCACCACCTTGTTATGCAGCAGAGCTGACCAGCTTTGATCAGTGGTTGATGCTTCTTTCCCAAGCAGCAGAGTTTCAGAGAATAGGCTGAAGACCCTGACAAACTCTCCAAGCCTTCTCACTCTTCTTCCTGAGATGTCTTCAAACTTCTCCAGGATTCCTCTGGCTCTTGTATCTTCCCTCAAGACACCAGACAACTCAGTAGTCTTATATAAAAGATCTACTTTATTCTACTATATACATAAATACTATATGCCCTACAAATCACAATCTCTACACTTCACAATATCTCCAAAACTACTCCACACTACTCCACAATATGCATTGACAAACATTGCACTTATAGCCATTGTTAGTCACCACCCACTAGTCAGTTTCCACCCAGTGGGCGTGTACATTCATTTTGATTGGTTTACACAGATCATCCCATACTTAAGACCAACCCAAGTATTTCATCATTTTACCTTGACTACTTAATGAATCTCAGGTGTTTGCAATCTATAACAGGTGTTTTCAATATACACTCTATAACTTTGTCCTTGGCTCTCAAGGCTTCCAAATTAGATTATCCTTTTCACCTGTGTAGCTTCATGATTGCTCCTGCTTAATCACTGTGACTTTCACATACACATTTTATTTCTATTACTGTAAGTCCCATGTTGCATTTTCCTTAACAATCCCCTCCGAAATAAAATATTGTATGTGTCTTATAATGTCATTCCAACCACCTGTGTCAGTCTTTCATGTTTTTCCGCCGTCAATGCTTTTGTGAACAAATCTGCTATGTTGTGTTGTGTTTCTATATATCTCAGTTCTATTTTACCCTTTTGAACCATGTCTCGCACATTTTGATATCTTACTCCAACATATTTTGTTCTGTTCTTCAAACTTTCAGTTTCAGCCATTGCTATTCATGACTGTGAATCTTCCAGAATTTCTACTGGTATCTTGTAACTTTCATTTAAATCATTCAACAATTGCTCAACCCACTGTACCTCATTCACTATCTCATTTAAAGCTGCGAATTCTGCTTCAGTCGTATTTAAGGCTACATTAGTTTGTTTTCTACTTCTCCAGACTATTGGACTTTCACTGTACTTAATTATCATTCCTGTAACTGACTTCTTGTCTCCTAATTCTGATGCAAAAGAACTATCCACATAACAATCTAAATCTGAACTACTGTTTCTAATTATCAATTTCTTATCTAAAGTTCCTTTCAAATACCTTAATAAGTGTTTTACTGCTGTCCAGTCTTCAATTTTTGGATCATTAACTCTTCTGGACAATACATTTACAGCATATGAAATGTCTGGTCTGGTGTGGCAAGATATGAATTGTAAAGATCCTATTATACTCCTGAATAAAGTCTTGTCTTCAAAATCTCTAGTTGTTTTTTCAGATACAAAACCAATTGTCATTGGAGTTCTTACTATTTTAGCATTTTGTAATCCACACTTTTCAATCAAATTTTCAATTTTCTTTCTCTGGCTTAACAAACAATGTCCTTCTTCTGTCCATTCAACACCAATACCTAAATAAGACTTCAATAAACCTAGATCTTTTAAGACAAACTTTTCAGACAATTCTCTTTTTACTAATTCAATTTCCTGTTTTGACTTTGCTGCCACGCACAAATCATCTACATAAATTACTAACACTATGTCTCCTTTTGTATAGACACAAGCATCTGCAATGCTCCTTTTGTATCCTAGCTTAACTAACTCGTCATTAATGCACAAATTCCATGCTCTGGCACTTTGTTTTAATCCATACAATGCTTTTTTCAATTATAAACTTTCTGACTACTATTTTCTTCAAAACCTTGTGGCTGCTCCATAAATATCTCTTCATCTAAACTAGCATTCAAGTAGGCTGTTTCAAAATCAAAATGTTCTACAACTAAATTTCTTTTTGCTGCTACAGCTAGAACCATTCTCAGACTTTCTGGCTTTGCAGTTGGAGAATATGTCTTATCATAGTTCTCATACTGCTGTTGTGCAAAACCCTTAGCTACTAACCTTGCTTTATACTTAATACTTCCATCTGGCATTTCTTTCTTTTTGTATACCCACTTACAACCAATTACTTTCTTGTCCTTGGGTCTGTCAACAACTTCAAAAACATCTTTATTTACCAGACAACCAAACTCATCATCCATTGTATCAATTCATCTTTCCTGTTCTTCTCTAGACAAACTTTCCAACTCTTCAAAACTTTCAGGCTCTTCCACTGCTAAACAAGCTCTTGCATTTGTCACAACAAACCTATCTGGAGGCTTTCTAACTCTGTGACTACGTCTGGGAATAAACTCTGCTGATCTGCCTCTTTCATCCTCACTTTCTGTACTGGAAGTTGTAGTTCTATGACTAAATCTCTTGTCTTCACTCATTCTAGTAGTAATAGGTCTAGATTGTGTCTCATTATCAGAAGAGCTACCACTACTGCTAGTTGATGCTTCTGGCTTAACTGAAACCCCTCCGTTTCCTGAAGTTGGTTCAATTTGTGTTTCTGGCTCATTTGAACTTCCTAACCTCAAGAAAACTTCTTTATTGGCATGCAGTTTGTCCCAACCAGCATGTCTCTCAAAATTTGCAGACCTAGAATACTGCACTTCTTTTCCACCCAAATGAAACTTGTAGCTATTTCCTGAATAACCCAAAAACCTAAGCCTTTTACTTTTGGGTTCTCCTTTCTTCCTGAAACAAGCTGGTATGTAAACATAAGCAAACTGTCCAAAGACCCTCAAATACTTGTAATTTGGCACTCCCATACAATACCCTGTAGGGAATGTCTTCAATTTCTGAATGATACAGTCTGTTACTAATATGTACTGCTGTCAAAGTTGCTTCCGCCCAGAAACTTATCTTTTACCTCTGCATCTGCCATCAAACAAGCAGTTATCCTTTTTATATCTTGTATTTTTTTCTCCGCTAAACCATCTTCGTTAGGACAAGTGGGATTAGTAGTTTCATGCCTTATTCCCACCTTTTGAAACCAATTAAACAATTGATTACTTAGAAATTCTCCTCGGTCAGTAACAATGGTGTCTACTCTAATATCAAATTGTCTTTCCACCATTCTCACCCATGCTTTTAAACTTTGCCCAGCGTCAGATTTGTTTTTCAATATTCTTACAAATGCAAACCTTGTAAACCTATCAACAATTACTAGGAAATATTTGCTTCCCCCTAAAGATAAACAATTAGCTTGGGCAACATCTGCATGTACAAACTGAAATGGTCTTTGAGCAATTCTTTTGGTTTTCTTGGCTACTGGAAAAGCTCTGACCTTTACCTGATTGCATACAGTACAATCTAAGTGATTTTTGCATTCAGCAACTTTTAAATCTGGACACATACTGATTAACTTCTTTAAACATTTGAAACTAGCATGGCCAAATTTTCTATGGAGTTCATGTATACAGTCTTTGTGAATTGGACTATTGTCTATGTTATTAGCATTTTAAACCCTGTAGCTATCAATATTGTCTTCCAAATAGTAAAGTTTATCCTTTTTCAAGCCTATGCCTCGCAATTCCCCATTTAGTTTTATCTTACACATGTTCTTTTCAAAAATGACTGTGTAGTCTCTGTCTGTTAATCTGTTCACTGATAACAAATTATTGTCTAACTCCTTTACATGTAACACATCATTAAAGTTTTCCTTTAGCCCTGGAATGTAAACTGTACCCATTTGATTTACAGTACTGAGCTCTTTCCCATCAGCTAAAACTACAGCATTTACATTAGCCGATTTTCTATTACTTATCAAATTAATATTGTTACACATTGAAGATGATGCTCCTGAGTCAATTAACCATTTACAATTAGCATTTTGTTTTTCCTTAATCATGGTTGCAAACCCCTTTTTGTTACCACTGTCCTTCAAAAATGGAGGTTTGGACTGCTTTTGATACTGCCGCGGCTGCCATCTGCTCTCCTTTTGCTTGCTTCTCTCAGCAGCGAATTGTTTACAATGTCTCTGTAGATGACCAATCTTTTTACAATAAAAACACCTCCGTTGCTCCCTTGTAGAAGCTGCTTCTTCCTGCTTTCGTAGATCAGGCGTTGTTTGTTGTTTTGGCACAGTCCTTAAACTTGCTGAGTCACCCTGCTCAGACTTTCTTCTCAAGTTCTCTTCAAATATTCTGGCAACAATTAAGTCTGTTCAGCTCAGCTTCTGGCAAATTTTGCAAGCTATTTGTAATGTTGTCCCAAGAAGAGTCTAGCGATTCCAGTAAAATGTAACACTGCTGCTCTTTGCTAATTTCCACTCCTCTCAGTTCAGCTTGCACAAATAAATCTTGCATTGTTTTTAAGTGTTCTACCACACACTGTCCTTTAGGCATCTTTTGTCTGCAAATTCTTTTAGACCAAAGCATTTTTGCAAATGCAGTTGAAGGAGTGTGTAATCTCTGCAAGGTATCCCACACATCCTTGGCGGACACTTTCTCTCTTACGTCGTTAATCAAGTCTTCTTCTAGCATGAGATAAAGACATGCTTTTGCTTTAGCGTCTCTTTCTCGAGTGGCTGCATTAGCATCAGCTGCCAGCCTTGTTTCAATTGTCGACCACAGAGACTCCTTTATGAGTAGAGATTGGGCATATATTTTCCAGGTAGAGTAGTTATTTCTATTTAATTTACTAAACTTTAGGATCTCCATCTTAATTTGTGCAGTGACTCAATTTGACACAGTCCTTCTGAGTATGCACAGCAGACAAAAATACAAAATGATTTACTCACAATGCTCCACAAAACTTTCTTCCACACTCTGGAATTTTCAGCTTCTGTGGATGCTGGTTGCTCTAGTATCTGGGCCCATAACCCTTGTCAGGGATGATGGGAGTTGTAGCTCTTCACCTCTGGCTCTAACTCGCCACCTTGTTATGCAGCAGAGCTGACCAGCTTTGATCAGTGGTTGATGCTTCTTTCCCAAGCAGCAGAGTTTCAGAGAATAGGCTGAAGACCCTGACAAACTCTCCAAGCCTTCTCACTCTTCTTCCTGAGATGACTTCAAACTTCTCCAGGATTCCTCTGGCTCTTGTATCTTCCCTCAAGACACCAGACAACTCAGTAGTCTTATATAAAAGATCTACTTTATTCTACTATATACATAAATACTATATGCCCTACAAATCACAATCTCTACACTTCACAATATCTCCAAAACTACTCCACAATATGCATTGACAAACATTGCACTTATAGCCATTGTTAGTCACCACCCACTAGTCAGTTTCCACCCAGTGGGCGTGTACATTCATTTTGATTGGTTTACACAGATCATCCCATACTTAAGACCAACCCAAGTATTTCATCATTTTACCTTGACTATTTAATGAATCTCAGGTGTTTGCAATCTATAACAGGTGTTTTCAATATACACTCTATAACTTTGTCCTTGGCTCTCAAGGCTTCCAAATTAGATTATCCTTTTCACCTGTGTAGCTTCATGATTGCTCCTGCTTAATCACTGTGACTTTCACATACACATTTTATTTCTATTACTGTAAGTCCCATGTTGCATCTTCCTTAACATCCCGTCCTATCCTCCCTCTCCAAGCCCCCTGTCCCTGCTGCTCACCTGCTCTTGGTGGGCCCCATCCATTTGCCCACCTGACCCTCTGGGCCTCACCTCACCTCATCTCATCTCTCCACCCTCCAAGTACTTTGGGGGCAGGGTGCGGTCTTGCCGTCCACAGATACTCAAATCTGCGGATGGCAAATCTGTGGATACAGAGTGCAGACTGCACATGACTCTGCCTTCATTTTAAGGAAAAAAATTTGGTCCTCACAAAACAGCTGACATATTATTCAGAGTATGTAAGATGGCATTCAAGGGACAGACTTGTAGGCCCCACATGAAGTGGCCACCTACCATTTTGCAACCTGGTGCCAAAAAATAAACTGCAATTCTTTTCCAAAATGAGGCATGTGGGGACACACCTTGTTTTACAAGAGAATCATACCCTTGGAAGCTTTTCAGAAGCATAGTTCTATAAGACATGGAAAACTAATTTTGAGCAACTTATGGTTCCATCCCCCATCCCGTCCCCCCACAGTTGCCACTGCATTCAGCATAACCAGCAGTATGATTCAAGAGGGCTGAAATTGACTTGGAGACCCACTGTATGCCAACCCTTGTTATCATCATTTAGCTTGGAGGCAATTACATTTAAATCAATGAGGCTTACTTCTGAATTGCCAAGCATAGGACTGGGCTGTAATATATAAATACACCTTTCCATACAGGCTCATGTAAATTTATCCAACCTAATTAGATAATTAGATTTCTTCTTCGTGGTCTCTGTGAATCACACAAATGGGTTATTCTGCGCTTGCGCAGCAAACTTCGGAACCTTCTTAGAGCTATTAGAGGCGTTTTAGCGGTAGCTCCGCCCACTCTCCAACTGCCTTATTGGCCGGTTTCCCGCCTAAACCCTCAGTTCCATTTATCCGCCGCAGCAGCAGCACTTAGAGGAACTCTTCAGAGATTCATTTTCCGGTCACACTTTAAAATTATCTTTTGACAGAATCTGTCTGTGTTTTGGTGGTATTTTTTTAACTTTGTCATTCATATTTTAAGAGGAATGCTGCAATTTCTCTGAGCATCTCAGTCTTACATGAGACTTTAATTTCTGAGGTGAAGTTATTTCAACGACCGCTGAGGTAAAAAAATTTCTAAAATGGCCGCTTGCCCTTCGGGTGTGCTTGGTAAAGCTCCTTTATACCCAAAATGGAGAGTATATATATAAACATTACGACCGCTTGCCCTGCTTTGAGCTCGGCTACGCTCCATCATGCTTCTGAGGAGAAGGTTTTATGTGGTCGCTCACCTCTATGTCGCATGGCTAAAGCTTACTGCACTCCCAAGTCTTAATTTATGGAATGGCCGTTCGCCTTGCTATATAGCGCTTGGCAAAGGCTCATCCTTCTGAGGACTTGAGGTTACTCTGACACCCCTCCCCCGGGGTCAAACTGATTGGCTTGGAGCCCTACATGATCATCATAGGCCCCTGACTCTCTAGAGTCAAACCGACTGGCTTGCAGCCCTACGTGGATCATCATTGGTCCCTGACTCTCCGGAGTCAAACCAACTGGCTTGCAGCCCTACATGGATCATCATCAGTCCCTGACTCTCCAGAGTCAAACCGATTGGCTTGGAGCCCTATGTGGATCATCATCATTGGTCCATGACTCTCCGAAGTCAAACCGACTGGTTGCAGCCCTACGTGGATCATCGTCGGTCCCTGACTCTCCAGGGTCAAACCTACTGGCTTGGAGCCCTATGTGGATCATCATCGGTCCCTGACTCTCCGGAGTCAAACCGACTGGCTTGGAGCCCTATGTGGACTATCATCGGTCCCTGACTCTCCGGAGTCAAACCGACTGGCTTGGAGTCCTACGTGGATCAACATAATTGGTCCCTGACTCTCCGAGGTCAAACCGACTGGCTCGGAGCCCTACATGGTCCCTGACTCTCTGGAGTCAAACCGACTGACTTGCAGCCCTACGTGGATCATCATCAGTCCCTGACTCTCCAGGGTCAAATCAACTGGCTTGGAGCCCTATGGGGACTATCATTGGTCCCTGACTCTCTGGGATCAAACCGACTGGCTTGGAGCCCTATGTGGATCATCATTGGTCCCTGACTCTCCGATGTTAAACCGATTGGCTTGAAGCCCGACTTCGACCCTTGTTGGTCCCTGACTCTCTAGGGTCAAACCGATTGGCTTGTCGCCCAACTTCAATACTCCTCAATCCCTGACTCTCTGGGGTCAAATCGATTGGCTTGCAGCCTGGCATCGATACTCCTCGGTCCCTGACTCTCCGGGATCAAACCGATTGGCTTGCAGCCGACTTCGATACTCCTCGGTTCCTGACTCTCGGACGTCAAATCGATGGGCTTGCAGCACGACTTCGATGCTCCTCGGTCCCTGACTCTTCAGGTTCAGTCCGATTGGCATGGAGCCCGACCTTGATCCTCGTTGGTCTCTGACTCTCTGGGATCAAACTGATTGGTTTGGAGCCCTGCATGGATCCTCTATGGAATCAAACCAATTGCAGTCCTATATCAACCCTTGTCAGTCCCTGACTCTTCTGAGTCATACTGATTGACTCACGGACTGACTTTAATCTTCGTCGGTCTCTAACTCTCCGAGATCAAACTGGTTGGCCCACAAGCGTTTTACATGGTGCCTTCCCCAACCATCAAGTGGTAGTCAGGTCGGCATCATGATGTTGCCACAATCTGGTTTGGATTCGAGGCTGTGGTTGCTCCCTCCATACAGAGGTCAACTACCACCAAGCATTTGATTAGAACCATGATTATTCCCTCTATACCGAGGTGCAATTCTGGCTCACGCTGTCCCTGATTTGGGACCATATCATTTCCCTCTGTATCGAGGGCCACTACTCCGTCAAATTCAGAGCCATGCTTTTTCCTCCCTTCCGAGGCCCATTGTAGTTCCTGCAATTCATTCCTTGGGATGCTGCCAGTAATCACTCATCCAGCCCCAATCTATGGTCACCCTGGCACACACTCAGTCAGATTCGAAACTGTGATTATTGCCTCTATACTGAAGTCTACAATTGCATGCCTCATTCTGCCTCCCATTCATTCGAATTCGAGCAGGGTTTAAGGTTCCTCCCTCGATACCGAGGGATGGCAGAGTCAGCCAGATATGCAACGTCAAATTTGCCTCCATGTCAAGACCTGATATCATGGCTATCCTTATATAGCTGATTTGGAAGATGTGCTTCCTCCATGCTGAAGGACGGCATCACCATTCCCATGTTGCATTCTATGAGGACGTGCTTTTGTCTCTGTTCACCAGAACACTCTCAATATGAACAGTCCTCCACTCATCACAGGACTGGAGGATCAAGTTTAACAATTGGTTTGCTCCCTCTATACCTAGGGACACTACCATTATGTGCTTGTTCCCCCCAGGGGGGGCTTTGGTACCATCACTCATCCTCTAACGCCAAGTTATATTCTTGTATCATTCACTTGATACAGACATATTCTGGGATGTGCTTGGTCTCCCTGTACTGGGACCCATACCATTACTACCCTCCTTTTTTCAGACTGGCATTAACGCCTTCGTTCCTCCCTATTGGTGGCTTTCAGAATGTACTTGTTCCCTCCGTGTCAGAGGACTGTTTTTACTTCCCCTGGGCAAGTGTCAGTGAATGCAGTTGGTGTCTTCTTTCCAAGTGCCACTGCATATCACAAAAAATAAAATCTACACCCCATATGCACACCCCTTCCAAGGGGTTCTTGTCGCTGCCACTCACATCTATGAAACATGTGACAAACTATGTTTGGTCTCTACCTGGGATGAGCTCATCTCATATACTGACCACTGATTTCAGTGCAATCTTCTTGGGCCTCATTCAGATGGGAATTGTGTCAGTTCTTTCCATTTGCCGCCCTGGGCAGGAACACCCTCTGGGGACATCCCTCCAATTTGATCCTCCATTTCACAGATTTGTCCACCCCTCTGGACACTTCATGATCTTGGGACGCGCATACTTGTCCCATTTCTCCAGGCTGACTGATGTCTTAACATCTGGTTCTTCTGGGCCTCTGGTCTCAGGGTGTCATTCTGGTGAAGTGGTGACATTTCAGGTCTTCACCTGCAATCCTGCTAAGGCTAACTATGCACTGCAAACGTCCTGAGTCTTCTCTCTCCGTACAGGGAAGCCTGTGTTCCCCTCATTATTGTGCCCTATCACAGCACCCTTCATGCTTCATCAAGCACCCCATATCTATACGATAAAAGGTTTTCACTCCTGGCTAGGAACTGGACTGGTGGCTCTTAAGGTCTATTCCAGATCCACTGTTCTAAAAATTTTCTCCCATGACCCATTCATGATAAGCCGACATCATATTGCTCCTGCTATACTGTTGCTTATCAGTTCTCGCCATTCCTGCCAAGTCATGTTATCCTTGATACAAACTCTGCAGGACATCACGGGATAGCATAACATTCCCACAGGGATCTCTTTCTACTTACAGTGTAAAATCCCTTAACTTTATAATGCTATGGCTAGTCTTCTAGTCACCACACCGGCCACTATTATTTTCTCTGGAACAGGGGTAGGCAACCTTTCCCCTTTAAGGGCCGAGGGACTTCAGCTCTCAGAATCCCAGGAGCTATTGGCCAACATGGGACTATTGGTCAACATGGCTGAGGCTTCTGGGAGCTGAAGTCCCTTGGCCCTTAAAGGGGAAAGGTTGCCTACCCCTGCTCTGGAATTTCACCAAGAACTGCATGTTTCATGCGGATAGCCTGAAAAGTTATATTCAAACACAGCATGTCTTGTGGGGCACAACAATTGGATATTGTGATATTCTCACTGTCCCTGTTGTCAGTGTTGTTGCTACGACCAGATGAGTTACTATTCCTCCTCTCTGATGTCCACCACTATTCCAAAAATTGTTATTGGACCTTCTCCAGTTCGTTGCCATTAGGCTTTCTCTGCACAAATGGACTATCCAGATATCCTACTGCCCATTGTGGTACAGGCACTGGTTTTCTGCCGCTTTTGCTGGTGATGCCCAACCATCTCATTGCTGAGCACAGATGGTCTATTTCACATTCTATGTGAACACTTAGCCCTAGATTGTTTAGCATTCTAGCCGTTGTCTGTCAATGCCATAATCTTCAAACAATGGCTTAGAGGCTTTATCAAGTCACTGCCCTTTTTCCACTTGAAAGATTCAAATTTGACACATCTTCAAATTTGAGGGTTTGATAAACCCCCTTTTTTTCCTGATTGCCAATGTCACGACCTGGGCAGCCTCACATTGTTGCAAGTCTGTTGCCCTTCACATTGGTTTCCATTCATCTCCTGGATCAGACAGAGTCTGTTTGCCTTTCCTTCTTGTGGCGGTATTTGCCTACTATTCCTTGACTGCTTGCAGTAGTGAACTTCTTTCACTACCTACTGGATAGCTTTGGCATAATTTCCATTGCTAACAACCTGTGCAGTCTGGGTCAGAGATTCTCCCTTGACTTTAGCCATACATCTGCCTTGTTATCACAGACCATCAAGGTCTATCAACACACTGCGCAACATATGGGTTAACTGGCAAGCCTGTTTTTTCTCTGCCACTGTGCATGTTCTCACCTGCATTGGTGACTGTTTCCATTAGGTCTTAGTATTGGAATTTCAACTTGATTCATGTAGAGTCATGTTAGTGGTACTGTTGCCCCTATATACTACATGCCTGGGGCTCAGACTCACAAATGGTGATTTTGTTTGAGGCAGTGTGCCATCTTATGTGGCATGGCACTCCCTCCTCCACTGACCAAAGCTTGTCAGTCTAAATAACCCATTTGTGTGATTCGCAGAGACCACGAAGAAAAAGAACAGGTTGCTTACCTGTAAGTGTATCTCTTCAAGTGGTCATCTGCAAATTCACACAAATCCTGCTTATCCTCCCCTCATAGTGGTGCCCTGCCTCTCCTTCGATCCTGGGCTGCTGCTTTGGCGTCCATGGAACTGAGGGTTTAGGTGGGAAACAAGCCAATAAGGCAGTTGGAGAGTGAGCGGAGCTACCGCCAAAACGCTTCTAGTAGCTCTAAGAAGATTCCGAAGTTTGCTGCGCAGGCGCAGAATAACCCATTTGTGTGAATTTGCAGATGACCACTCAAAGAAATATTGTTACAGGTAAGCAACCTGTCCATCTAATTAGAAATAATCATTTTATATAAATCATTGGATAGGGAAGAAAAAAGAGAGTTAAGAATATTCAAAAGCCTGTTCATTATAGCTGTGGAAATGTAAAATAATTTCTATTCACAGAAACCCAGATTTTTGTTGCATGCCCAACTACTCATAAAATTGTGTTCTAGTGACATGGTTTTGGGAGGAAGATAACAGTTCTTCACATGTCATATGTCAATTTGTTGCTTGCAGCTACAAGATTTGAAGACCCAGGACCAGGAGACATACAGCATTTTGGACCTAGTGAGGACTCAGAATATCCGATCTATCACTATTATGTGTGTGATTTTATGGTAAGCAAACAATGAACAGATTCTTAAAATTCACTCTAATGACTGGAGTCTGGAAGCTACATCTCTGAAGACCTGAAGTTCCAATTTCATAAAATCATTTTATTTACTTATTGAAAGGTGAGTGTACTTGGCACTTAACAGAGCAACATGTGCAAATATCCCTGCCCCATTCTAAATCCTAAACATTTATTACTCTGGCTAGCATTTTCTTTGGTAATTTTTTCTAAGTTTTACTCACTTTAAATATGTGCTGGGGAAAGTGTGTGTGCTTATGTGTGTGCTTGCACATGTACGCACTAATTTTTGTCTCTTGCCATTTGAAACTACTTGATCAGCACCCTAGATGGTTTTTCTGTTGCCAAACTGTAATGCTTTTAGAGGCAAGTTCAAATTGCCCTCTACATTAAGAAAAGTCACTTATCTTACAAGGCTAGTAATTCAGGGAGACATAGTGCTTGCCTGCTTGGTATACGATTTTGAACATGAACAGAGATTTGTACTGAGTGAACATTAATTCTACCTGTAGTCAGGTTTATCCAGCAATAATACATGAGGTTGCTGATTATGGGCAGAATCCTGTTGGTGTCTTATGCATACATATATTCCCCTACAGACACAATTAGCCATTTTTGTCCAATGCACAACATCCATAGTCAGTTCAAAAGTGAGGAAATTAAGCTGGATCTGGTGCATCTCAGCTGATGAGCATCCATCTACCCCTGCTAAAATTGGCAGTGATAACTCTCCCACTGCATGTTGTTGCCATTCAGTGGATGGCAAGGATGCATAGCACGGGTTGCATCTGCACTGTAGAAATATTTGACACCATTTTAATTGCCATGGCACCATCCTACTGAATTCTGGGATTTGTAGTTTTGTGAGGCACCAGCACTCTTTGGCAGAGAAGACTAAAGACCTTGTAAAAATACAAATCCCAGGATTCCATAGGATAGGGTCACACTACATTATTTCTCCAGTGTGGATGAACCCACAATCAGTGCACAACCCCACATGCAGTGGTCTATGTCCTGCAAGTTCAGAATAGATCTTCAGCCACTGTGTCTGATTTTCAGAAACAACCTTACTTCGGAAACCTTATTACAGAACTAGTCTAATGATATGATGGATGATGGTTCTGGCATGTACTTTTAGTAGCCATAGGCCCTTTACTGACTGCCAGAAATAATGCAGCTTGAGTCCACTTTACCTGCCCTGGCTCAGTGCTAAGGAATCATGGGAACTGTAGTTTTTCTGAGACATGGAGCCTTCTCTGTCAGAGAGCTCTGGTGGCACAATAAACTACAGTTCCCATGATTCCCTAGCACTGAGCCAGGGAAGTTAAAGTGGACTCAAGCTGCATTATTTTTGGCAGTCTGTAAAGGCCCATACATACCTGAAGTACATTTGAAGTATGTACTTTGCACAGAAGGCTATATGCACAGTACATCAATTCATGCAGTTTTTCCTGCTCAGAAAAGGAGGAGAAAACTATTTGATCACCCTAGCCATCACATGTCCAGATCGCTGTGCTCCATGCCCACCTTTGACATTATTTCATATATCTGGTAGAGAGGATGGGAAGGACAATGCCTACTCCCATACATGAATAGAATACTGCTATGATAATGTGTATGAAGCAGGTGTACATCTGCACTATGTTTAGGATCAGATGGTAAAGCAAGCACCAACAGGAGAATCCGACAAGAGTCTGGGTGCTTGGGAACACATGCAGCTTGCATGTATTGCCACATGTAAACAAGCCTAGTCCAGTGCAAAACTGTTTGGAGGCCCCAGCAAATTTATTATAATATAGATCTGTCTTTCAGGATGGTCATTGCCATAGGCTACTTTGGCCTCTCTCTGGACACTCCTAACTTGCATGGAGACATCTATTTCAATTGCTTCCTTTCGGCAGTAATCGAAGTCCCAGCTTATATCATCTCTTGGCTACTCCTTCATTATTTTCCCCGGCGATATTCAATGGCAGGAGTCTTGTTCTTAGGAGGCTGTGTCCTTCTCTTCATTCAGTTGGTGCCTACATGTAAGAACATCTTATTTAACATAAGCCTTTCCTCCTTTTATAGATGTAATATACAGGGATAAGCTTGAATGGGAAGTAATCATAGGCAATAGAGTGAGCTAGTGAAACTGTTTGCCGTTTATAACATAAAAACAGAGACCTGATCTATTTAAATTCATTATGTCTAAAGAATGAAATAGGAGACAAGTGTGGTATAGTAGCTTGAGCATTGGACTAGGACTCTGGAGACCAGGGTTTGAATCCCGGCTCAGCCATGTAAACCCACTAGGTAACCTTGGGCAAGTCACGCTCTCTCCACCTCAGAGGATGGCAGTAGCAAACCTCATCTGAAGAAACTTGCCAAGAAAACCCCAGGATAGGGTTGCCAGTAGTCGGAAATGAGTTGAAGGCACACAACAACAATTGTACGCCTCTGGCAGGATTTAATATTTTGAACTGATTGTATCTATAAAGGGCCATGTAACAACAACAACAAAGGATGATATAAACTAGAAAGGAAGTTCAGTGCTCTAAATCTGCTGTTAACTCTTGATTATATTTATCTTTATTATACTAACCTGTCTTTACTGCATCAGTTGAACATTTAACATTTCAGTTTATTTTAAGATGAAGTGTAAATCCATAAAATGAAACAAAATAAAAGAATTGAATTATGTGTCTGATGGTGTTGTCTATAAATTATGTTGTCTATAAATTTTGTCTATAAATTGAGTTGACCCTTTTGGCCCTTCCATGATTCTATGACATTTATTTTTAGTTTTTATTTGTTTATTTCTTCTTCGTGGTCTCTGCGAATCACACAAATGGGTTTTGTCTGCGCAGCCAGCTCTGAACCTTCTGGAATCACTAGGCAGAAGTTGGATTGCAACTTTTTGGCGGTAGCTCCGCCCACCTCTATATAGGCCCTCGCGTTCCCGCTCGATCCTCAGTTCCTTTCGTCCTCCGCTTTTGCAGCTTGCAAGGAACCTCGTCACTAGTGCAGTTACTCGTCTAACGGCTTTTGACCATTTTTCCACTGACTACTATTCGGATTGTGACTTATTGATTTAATAATTTGACTTTGGACCGTCTATCAACTTTGCCTTCGCTTACTCCTTCAAACTTGGTGCTTCTGATTGTGATCTGACTCGGACTGCCTCTCGACTCTGCCTTCGCCTCACACTCAACTCGACGACATGGCCTCCTTCAAACATTGTGTTTCTCGCAACTCTTAAGTTGCCGACCTCTGATCAGCATGATGAGTGCATTTTCTGCCTTGGGGAAACCCACAATCCTATGACCTGCAAAATGTGCAGAAAAATGACCCCGCAAGCTTTGAAGAACCGCATGGTCAAGCTAAAGGCAGCTCTTTGGGAAAAGGCCTTGCAGGCTGAGTCCCCAGCTTCAGCTCTGGCTTCCATACCCATAAGAAAGCCTTCCTCGGATCCCCCTCAACAAAGGGGAAGATCCAGGGAGAGATCCAAGAGGTCTTCCAGAAATATGGAGAGCGTGAGTCCTAAGGGCTTAGAAAGGGGTGGAAAGAGGTCCTCCAAACGTAAGCACTTGGAGACTATCGATGAAGCCCCCTCATCTTCCAAAAAAGCCCGTTCGTTGTCTCCCCATCATTCCACCGATGGGGAACAACCCATGACTTCTAGGAGCAAGTCTCGATCCGGGGATACCTTCAGAACCCCGATGTTATCACGCTCGACACCTCCAGCAACGGCGTTGTCCGTACCGACTTCTATAGGCCCGTCGGGTTCGAAACCTACCTCTCCAATGGTGTGCCTCAACACCG
Organism: Phrynosoma blainvillii; assembly: GCA_026167975.1. Taxonomy (NCBI): domain Eukaryota; kingdom Metazoa; phylum Chordata; class Lepidosauria; order Squamata; family Phrynosomatidae; genus Phrynosoma; species Phrynosoma blainvillii. The sequence continues at coordinate 276,440,716 of JANUYF010000002.1, read as the reverse complement.
AATCCGAGGCGGAAATTCAGCCTCCAGCTGCGACGCCACGTGCGGCTATGCCTCCCACTGTTTCTCCATCTTCGCCTGTTCCAGTCCAAATACGACAACAGGCTTCAACTTATCCAGTCTCAGACCCATGGATCACCAGGTTTCCACAGCTGGTTTACAATGAGGCTTCTAACAGCTACATGCTCCCAGTTCAACCCGAGTAGTTGCTCCTCATGGAAGAGCAGAGACGCCAGTTCCAATCCTTTCCTGCTATCCAGCAGCCCCCTCCTTTTCCGGTACCGTCGTCTCACTGCCTTCCTGCAGCGCAGCAGCCTCCTCCCTCTCCGGTCCCAACGCATCGTTCCTCCCCATCTCCATCCCCGGGACCATCCCAGTATCGCCATCATTCCAGTGATTCTCATCAACAGTTGACTCCCCCATTTGTGTGAATTTGCAGATGACCACTCGAAGAAATACTGTTACAGGTGTGCAAGCTGTCCTTATTTGTAGTAGTAGTAGTAGTAGTAGTAGCAGAAGCTGCAGGTGAAACAAACTATCATGACTCGTATCTCTGAATTTGCAACAGAGAAGTTATAAATGTTAGATTAAAGGGAAAACAGTAATAGAGACAGGAGATTGATAAATGTTTTACTGGCTTGGTAGTAGATTTAATATCACAAAACTTGGCTCTCACTTGCAGATCTCAGTGTTCTGTCTGTTGTCCTGGTGATGACTGGAAAGTTTGGAATAACAGCCTCCTTCTCGATGGTTTATGTGTACACTGCTGAGCTCTACCCAACAGTTGTGAGGAACATGGGAGTAGGTGCCAGTTCCATGGCCTCCAGATTTGGCAGTATCTTATCTCCTTACTTTGTATATCTTGGTAAGTTAATAGCCTTCTTATTTATTGCTAGGCAAAGTACCAATAGGGATGCAGTGGCTCAAGTAGTTAAGGCACTGGCTCTGTTGATTGCAAGATCATCAGATTGGCAGTTCGAGGCCTGGGTGCTGCATGATGGGGTAAGCCCCTGCCATTAGTCCCAGCTTCTGCCAACCTAACAGTTCAAAAGCATGCAAATAAATGCAAGTAGATAAACAGGTATCACTTTGGTGGGAAGGTAAACAGCGTTCTGTGCAGTTATGATGGCCACATGATAAGAGTAGTCTCTGACAACACTGGCTCTTTGGCTTAGTAACAGAGATGAACACCACCCTCTATAGTCATACATGACTTCACAACCTTGTCAACGGGGAATACCTTTACCTTTTAAAGTACCAATGCCCTGCTTTCTAATATTACAATGAACTTTTATCAAAATCACTTTCTGATCCTTGGTTCCTTATTGCACTTGAAATGTCCCAGCTGTTCTAGTGTACAAGAAGGTCAATTGAGGTGAGGAAACTGGTTTGCCCTTAATTATCTTGCTGTTGAGGAACTCCTGATGAGTTTCCAAGTAGCTGCAGGGATCCACAGAACACAGCTTGTGAAGGACTGGTCTTTGTAATGCATCTTGACATTAACCCTCTTGTTGCCCTCTTGTGCTTTTTCACAGGTGCCTATGATAGGTTTCTCCCCTACATTTTAATGGGAAGCTTGACAGTACTTACAGGAATCCTCACTCTGTTTCTTCCAGAAAGTTATGGCATACCACTCCCAGACACCATAGATCAAATGTTGAGAGTCAAAGGGTAAGAATGAATGAATTTGTTACATTGTAAAAGGAAATAGGTTTTAGGATATTTTGATGGGTTGCAGTGGATGTCCTGTGGACTAAGTTGGGGTGGAGGTGTGGATGGGAATGGGGGAGAACTTATTGTGACATGTTGTGGGGAGGCACCCCAGGCACAATTCATGGGCCACCCATAATAGGTTGTGCTGTAAGATCATGACCTTATAAAGCCCTATGTGCCTTGGTTCTAGAATATCTAAAGACTGAGGGATCATTCACACTTCTTTTTTTTTTAACCAGAACAATGTAAATAACCTCATTCACACATTCCAAGTTTGTTATTCACACCATGGAACCGCATCGCTCCACATCTCTGCGAGTTCAGTTGTTCTCATGTGTGGGCATCCTTCCCTTGCTCCTGCACCCACTGACACCCCTCAGCCGGAAAGAGGCTCCTCCCGCCACTTGAGGGAGTCGACACCCCTTTTTCTCTCCCTCCTTTCCTCTCTCCCTCTTTTCTCCCCAGCAGCGTGTATTCTGCTGGGGGGGATGCTTTCTCAACTGTGTGGGCCAGGGATCAGCAACCTACGGCCCGTGGGCCGGGTCCAGCCCCCCGAGGCCTTTGGACCGGCCCCCACCCCCCCGCCGCGCGTGTTGTGGGCGCAATTTTGTTTTCCAAAATGGCGGCCGCAACTCGTTTGAGCATGCACAGTACTCCTGCGCATGCGCGAACGAGCCACGGCCGCCCCGAACGTGGTAGCGGTGTGGTGGCAGTGTGCGTGGCAGCGGCAACGGGGGTCGCGTGAGCACACGCGCTGCCATCCCCCCCGGCCTGCGGAAGACCTGGAGGCCAGCAGACCGGCCCCAGGTAAGAAAAACTTGCCGACCCCTGGTGTGGGCTGTCGATGATGCAAATGTATTTGAAACCTGTTAAAGGCATGGAGAGTTTTATCTCAAGTCTATTTGGTTATTCACATCATTATTCACACAGCCGATGATGCAAACCTCTTGTAAAAATGCTGGAAAACCCCCAATATTGAATATCCCAGGGTAAGTGCATTTTTGGCAGCCCCCCCCCCCCCAAACTTAAATCATGAGCATTCAGGATGCATGTGAACAACAGATTCACCCTGAACTTGTCCTGGATTATTTTCATCTTGTGAACCCCTGTATCTCCCCATAAGAGCTTGACTGATCTTTGGAGAAAGGCTTTCTGTAGGTCTCACCATCTTCATAGACATGTTTGGTGACAACATGCTTTCCCAACTGCCCTCACAGGAAACTAGGTGGGCTTTATCTCTGCTCATAAAGAGGTTCTCATTTAGTCAGACTTTGGGTCCTGGTTGATATGGAGGGTTGCTGGGGGTTGCTGCCCCTTTTTAATTTATTTCTAAATGCTTTAAAGCTGTTGTTAATTAAGTGCAATTTTAATATACCCTAATAATTATAAAATGTATTCTAATATTTTGATTTATTTTAGTTGTAATTTGTTATGATCTGTGTTGTAAGCCACAGGAACAGGGAGGATATAAATAATTTTAAAAATAACATTGGGAATCACTAAGACTGGAGAAGAAATTACAATGAAAATAGAATTCTCTTTTCATCAGTGAACTGCACAAGGAATAATAAAAAGGAGGAGATGTAGAAGTCTTAAATCCTGAGGAAGAATTGGTATCTCGCAAGCTAGACTCCATTACATGTCTCTTTTGTGGCTTCTTAGAGGCAAACTATATATTCTATTTTAATATGCCCATGCTGGCCACATGATTTTGAAGGAACAGCAAATGCATGAGTTTCCAGTCAGGGCCACATTCCTCTTCCAGATCAGAGCTCGAGACCAGTTTCTCAATAAGTGTTGTTCCTTGGCTAGTTTGGATTTCAGCAGGAAATTGTCATGGGATCCAGTGTAGATCAGGAGTAAGGACTTGTGTGTTATAAAGCGTTTTTTCCTTAAGAATTAAAAGCTGGCAGTTTAGTTTAAGCACAGTTCTGAAAAATTGTTACGATGGATCTTAAGTTTAATAAAAGACATTATTTGGTTTTGTTTTTTTTTAATTTATGTGAGAAGTGCACTTATTGAATTAATGATGAACCACTTCCTGGAAGGTGGCAGTGAAATAAGCTACAGCAGTTTGGAGAGTTTTCTTTTACAGCTTCTTTTTTCATTTATTTACAGAATTAAATACAGAAAAACTTCTAAAAGCCAAAAGAGAATAAAGGATGAAGAAAATACAGTAATTCTTAAAACCACATCTTTCTGATGAATTACACTGCATTTATATTTTAGAACTGAAAGATACCTAAACATTTCTTTTACTTTGCTTCCAGAAAGGACTAATTGAAACACTTTTTCATATAGTGATATACTTATTTATTAAATATACATTCATTTTTGTGAATGTAATTATGCTGCATATCCCAATGTGGGATCTCTGCCTGCAATTGTACACATTACACGGAACAATATCAGGGCAGCGGGCTGTTTGCCTTTAGGATTATCGACAAATTGCCTTTCTGTGAGCTTGAGTTTTTAAAGATGCCTGAACATGGAGATTGATCAACTGGTTCCACTATTCAGTGCATGCTGGGAAAAGGCAAAGATCTTCTGGAATTTAAATATTGTCACATATTATCACCCAAGTAGGAATGCTGCTTCTGTTTTGCTCAGAAAGCCTAAGTTTGAAATGAAATGGATACATCAAGTTTAGAAGACATGCATTGGATACATCAAGTTTAGAAGACATGCATTGGATACATCAAGTTTAGAAGACATGAATTAATACTACACAGATGAGTATATAATTGTATCAGAAGAAACTGATGCTGAATGTTTTTACCATGATATGAGACTGAATGTTCACACTCATGTGACATCAAATGTTTCTGTATGCAAAATATGGGTTGTCTAGTTTTGTTTGCAAAACTACAGGCCTTTACAGACTGCCAGAAATAGTGCAGCTTGAGGCCACTTTAACTGTCCTGGTTCAGTGCTAAGGAATCATGGAAAATGTAGTTTATTATGGCACCAGAGCTCTCTAACAGAGAAGACTCAATGTCCCAGAAAAAACTAAAGTTCCCATGATTCCCTAGCACTGAGCCAGGACAGTTAAAGTGGTCTCAAGTTGCACTATTTCTGGCAGTCTGTAAAGGGCCCTATTTTACTTTTTCCAGGTGTAATTTCAGATTATAACCACTGGGTACAATTGTTCACATCTGGGAATGATGGTTTGCCTTATTTAGGCATATATTTATTTTTTTAAATATTAAGATTAGATTGAATCTATAATTCTTCTATTTCTTTTTAATATTCTATGAGCTAAATGTTCTCCAAATGGTCTCTAACTCTGAAAGACACTGCGAATAATCAATTTTTATCTGTCCATTAGTCCTTGTTAATCTTTGCCTGAAATAATTTGAATTGCATACTAGGTATGTAAAAAAGCTACTTTACACCATGGAACTTACTCTGCTAACCAAATGTGAACAAAATCTGGTGCCTTCAACTAGCTGAAATTCCAAATGATTGCCTTTTGCCTAAGCAAAGAGTTTTTAATGAGTATCATGAAACTGTAAAAACAAGTCTTATGCCTAAATAATTGTGTCAAATCTACCATGAGACATTGCCTATTCACTCTGGTAGCTATCCTGACTGCATCTGTTTCTATTACCTTTAGTCTAAAATGCTAATTTGCCAATGACAGCAGTTAATTATTTATTTATTATATACATTGGGTTACATTATAAACAGTTTAATAAATGTAAAGCATTATCCAATTGTATTCTTATTTTAATAACTGGTGAACTGATTTGGGGATTTTAAAGAATAATTAAATACACAAATAAACAATTATTTTTATAACAAGAATTGCTAGAGAGCCATTACTACAACGAACACTGCTGTTTCCTGCTATTCTATCATGCTATTTAATGTGAAAGACATCATCATATTATTCCTAACATTTAATGCAGAAGTCAACATCATGTTGCTCTGGTGCTCCTTCCCACCTCCATGTTGAATGCTGCAATTTCCAGTTTTTATTGATCCATACTCTAGAGTTGCCCACTTGATGGAGAGAGGGTGTCAGTCCAGTAAACACTTTGTTACTACCTTTAGTAGCAAGTATAAATATTTGGGAGAAATGGTCGGTAGTAAGCAGGACTTCAGGTTTCTGTTTCTTGGGCATGACATTTTTCCAAGGCATATTAAATCAAAGATATGCACTTATCTGCACTATTTTGAATGGCTTACAATGCAATCCTGTACATGTCTACTCTGAAGTAAGTGTTAGCAAGTTCACGTGGCCATAATCTTAGGGAATTATCCAATTGGATATGTCTAAGTATGTCTAAGATTTCAGCCTTACATTATGTGCATGTTGTGTACCTCTAAGTCATTTCCAACTTAGGGTGACCCTAAGGCAGGGGTACGCAACCTTTCCCCTTTAAGGGTTTAAGGGTCACAGGATTTTCTTGGCAAGATTTGTTCAGAGGAGATTTGTGTTTGCCTTCCTCTAAGGATGAGAGAGTGTGACTTACCCAAGATCAACTAGTGATTTCTATGGCCAAATAGAACCCTGATCTCCAGAATCATAGTCCAATGCTCAAACCATTACACCACACTGGCTCTCCAGCCTTACTGTACTTTTTAAAAGCCTTTCCCATTCCCTTCCCTGCTTTTTCAGATTTTGTTTTGTTTTCTACAAAATTGTTAAAAAAATTGGTTCACCACCATCATCACCCAGGAAGAATAGCCCCCACTCTTTATCCCAACTTACTTTCTAACGTTAGTGGAACTTCAGGAGAGGATCACAGAGTGATCTCATGTCTCTTCATTGAAAAATAATAGAAAGCAAAGGCAGGAATATCGCTTCTAGGGCACAACTGCCCTGCTGTGTGCCTAAAAGTGTTGTTGGGCTTGTGGCATTTGTATGCGAAAAGTTGTATTTTCATCAAAGATTTTTGTTTTAATATTCACTTCATTTTGAAAGAGCATGCCCATTCATTATTTTCAGATTAATGGAATATGACATTGTCTGAAGAAAACAACCATGTAGTAGTCTTTTGCTTCTGGGTGCAGCAAATAGACAGCAGACATCTTCTCTGTGGGCCTCTATGGAAGAGAGGACACAGTGATAGGCACCCATTTAGAGGCAAATTGAAGCCAATGCCTTTCCTCCTGGCCAAGGAGGGGGACAAGGAGTATACCCACAAGTGTCGATAAACCCCACTAAGCTACTGGGGGCTGTTGTACTCACCCATAAAAGATGGAGGGGGAAACTTAGGGACAAAGCCATCAGCTCTTCCTGCTGCTTGGAAGCCAAGCAGACTAAGCCACTACTGCACTTATTTCAACTATTATTTCACTACTGCACTTATTTCAACTATTATTTCACTAACATTTGGATTTAAGAGTAAAAACAAATTGTCACGCCAGTGGTTGATCAATTCTTCAGTGAGTTCCCTGCCTTTTGGATTAATAAAAGAAATGTTTAGGATTGCTTCTAAGTAATATTAAGATTGCAGATTGAAATCAGAAAGTCTTATAAAAGTACATGAAAGGGGGGAAAAGAATAAAGTTTTGAATGGATAAAGATGTAAAAATTTGAAATGATGAAGTTAACCTTTTTTAAATTGAAAGATTGGTTGCATTTGTGTACATTTTGTAATTAAAATTGGATTAAAAATAAAATAAGACTGGTATGTTTTGAGAAAATGAAGTTTGTTTTGACTGGAAGTTGAAACAAAAGAAGTTAAGCATCTGAGTGTGCCTTTGGTACATTGCAATGGACAGCCCCTGCAGAAGCCACCGACTGAGGGAGTTAATTCTTTTTATGTCAGGACTTGGTTAAATGGGGAAAGAGCAGCAATTTGGTTGGAGATTTGGGAGGAAATGAATTTGCTAGAAAATTGCTTAAAGAGATATAGCTAAATTTTTGCTTTGATGGACATGACTGAAGAATGGGATTTGGAGAATGCAAAGCAAGGGGAACCAACTAGATCTCATAAGAAGGATGAGGATAGGGAAGCTGATTCAGAGCGCAAGGACATAGTCCTAGGAGGTGTTTTTCAGCCAAGATGGAGGATGATGGAGATCCAGAAATGATGTTGGAGGATTTATCTAGGCTGGATGTATCACTGAAGTCACAGAGGAACAGAACTAACAAGGGAGAAAGACAAAAGGAAAAGTTTCTGAGAAGAAATGCAGAGCTGGGTGTGTGATGGGATTTTTCGAAAGTGGGGAAAAATTTGAGATAAAAATGGTGAAATTAATGGGAATGTTTTGTATGGAAGGATTTTTTCCACTCAGGTTCTGTGTGGAGTGTTGAAGGATATCTAAGGTGTGCGATTGTGGGGGGTTGACAGAAAACCAAGGGCAAGATTTCGGCAGGAAAAACTGAGAAAATAGGATTTTTTTCTTCTGGTTGAAGAAATTAATAAGGGATCTGTTAACTGATGATGTCTCAGTTTAAAGGAAATTATAAACAAAGGGATCATTTATATGACTTCTGTATTTAGAAGGGATATGCATATTAGAGTGGGGTGCATAGAGAAATGGAAAAAAGACATAATTGCTATTATGATAGATGGTTGTTAAATGGGAATGAAAGGTTTGTTTAACTTGATAGAAGTAAGTATAGTTAAGAGGCAAAGTGATATGGCTCTTGTTTAACCTAGATTGGGTGAGACTTAATAAATAAATAGTGCATTATTATTATTAACGTGTATTTATAATATCAATGAATTAATAGAAATGTTAACTGTCTTTCTGTGAGGAATATATATATATATATATATATATATATATATATATATATATGATTATATGAATTTAGAGCTTGATTATTATTAATCATGTTTTACAGAAAGAAGGTTAGTGACCTATTGTAGTAGAGAAGCACTGGAAGTTTTTATAGACCGAGAAGACTGGAAGTTGCTTTTATCCTTCCTTTTTCTGCTATTTTTCTTTTTTTAATTGTATCCATCTTTTCCTTTTCTTGTCTTGTTTTTTTTCTGTCTCTTTGTATTGTCAGTGTTGTATTTTATGTAACTGGAAAATTTAATAAAATATATACGAAGTTTAAAAAAAAGTAATAGGTTTTTGAAAATCCTCTTAATTTATGTGTTAAACCGATGATTTTAATCATTTTTCTTATGTCACTTGAATTTTACAGTTTTTTCAAATTCTATCTTTCCTCTTAGCTGGTTATTTTAGTCCTTTTTACTTTACAAGAGGCCCAAAGAACCTCATCCTATGTCAGCTGCTAAGTTGGGACTTTGCATGCACGGACACGTCCCAGCATGCTCCCACCCCACAGCAATTTCCATGAAGTGACTTTACCAGCTGGGAACAGCTTATAAAACAATGATCTTGGAAGCCATGGAACTGTATTCTCCATCCCTGTAGCTTAGCTGATCAGCATCATGATTACCTGGGCTATTAGGGAATCTGGATGGGGTCCTACTGGCTTGGAGGATTACACGAGAAGCAGTATGTGGCCATAGGACTGCAAGTTATGCTCCCCTGCTCTTTGTTGTTGTTGTTGTTGGTGGTGGTGGTGGTGTATGCCTTCTAGTTGTTTCTGCCTTATGGCAACCCTAAGGAAAACCTATCATGGGGTTTTCTCAACAGGTTTCTTCAGAGGAGGTTTGCCATTGCCATCCTCTGAGAAAGTGTGTCTAGCCCAGGGTCACCCAGTGGGTTCCATGGCCGACCAGGGATTCAAAGCCCGGACTCCAGAGTCGTAGCCCAACACTCAAATCACTATGCCATGCCAGCTCTCTTCACTGCTCTAGAATCAACCTTTCTCCCTCTAATTCCTTCTACAGCGCTCTAATTCTTTGATCTTTAACAGTCAACAGAAGAAAATATGACTTAATGGAACATTGTAATGGGAGAAGTTGTACCTGATAGATTGACTAACTGAGACAGGGTTGTATCCAGTGGTGACCTTCTGCCAGTGGAGTAGGTACTATTGGCACACAGAAATCTCTTATAACTCTGTGTACTACCAATCTCCATAACACATGAGGACTCTCCTTATGGAGCAGATTTGGACTGGGGAAAGATGTGGAGGCAAACAGGTCAACCTGTGAATGAATACAAAAAGCACAGTTAAACTCAGAAGACCTCATCCATATCACTCAGCCTATACTGTTTCAAATGTTAATCTCCATTAAAGTATAAGGATCAAACTAGCCAATATATTTGGCGTGTTTAGATTAGTTGCTCCGCCAAGTGTGAAAGATACCCACTTGTAATACCACGTTGTTATCCTCAACTGATTATCTTCAACAGCACGCTTTGCTTTGTGATTAGACATTAAAAAGTGACAGAATTACAGCAGGCAACTTAAAAATCCTCTTCGCGTAAGGATAGGAGAACCATTAAAAGGAAGCGAATATGTTTTTTTTATTTATGCAGGCCTTTGAATTTTTAGTATGGAGAACAGTAAGCATCATGAGCCAATGTGGTCTATTAGTTTGAGTGTTGGACTAGGATTCTAGAGAGCAAGGTTTCATTCCCAGCTTGGCCATGAAACCCATTGAGCAAGTCACATGGTCTCGGCCTCAGAGGAAGACAATGGCAAACCTCCCCTGAACAAATCTTGCCAAGAAAAACCCATGATGGCCTTAGGGTCACCATAAGTCAGAAAGAACTTGAAGGTACACAACACACTTGGTAAACATTAAGTATGAAGTTGTGCTGCCTCTCTCTCTCTCTCTGTATCTATAGATAGATAGATAGATGGATAGATATAGGTATATGATACAGATACTGTGTTTTAAATTTTGTTTTAAATTATTGTTTTAGCTATTTTATTCTTGTTTTTAATAATGGTGATGATTAATTCCTTTTTAACTTTTGCAATTTAATGTTTTAGTTAGATCTTTTAAAAATTATTGAAAGCTACTTTGGATCCTATTTTGAGAGAAAGATAATTGCAACAAATAAATAAATATGATTCAGTGTAGGGTTTATTTGGAACAGGAAGATGGATAGACCAAGATATTATATATATATATATATATATATATATATATATATATATATATAATCTTTGGTTTGATGATTATCAGAAACCTGTAAGGCACTTTCCATGTATTAAAACGGGATCTAAATCTAGCTGCTAGTCCCAATCAGGGAGTCCAGCCACTCATTCTCCAAGCCTAGTATGCCAACACTGATGAGCAGTGTCTAATGTGCCAGGCAGAAGAATTTCTCATCCCTACCTGGAGAGGGCAGATACAGAACCTGGGATACTCTGCATGTCAGTAGGATATTTTGCCAGAGTGAAAAATAGAGAAAATTGTCAGTGGTGTCACTAGGGTCGGATCATCCAATGCAGTAACTCATGGTGTCCCAGACACCCCCACTTCCTCCCATACCACACCATACAGAATACTTAGTAATTTTTTTAAATTTTACTGATAAATTGTAATTCCCATATACCACTAAATGTAACTACAAGAATTGTGACATAGAACTAGCAAAATTAAAGTTATACCTTGGAATTACAATATCATATGTACCACCTAAATGTATTTACATATACATGGTTTCATGTGGTTAAAGTGAAAATGATAAGATAATAATAATAAATTTTTATTTGTAACCCGCCCCTCTGCTCGGCAATCGGGGCGGCGTACATCAATTAAAATATTACAGTTAAAATCCACATTCTTGCCCTTCACCCACTACCCTCCCCCCTTAAAACAGTATTAAACATAATAGAGTTAAAAACAGACATATAACTAAAATAAATAATAAAAGATAAAACAAAATGCCACTCTCGGTAGAGAGACCAGATAAGTGGCTCAGCTGTGCATTTCCCTGTACAGAGTTATTCTGGGAAGGCCTGCCGGAAGAGCTCCGTCTTAATTGCTTTCTTAAAAGTGGTAAGAGACGTAATAAGGCATATCTGATCCGGCAGGCCATTCCACAGTTTAGGGGCAACGACTGAAAATGCCCTTAGGGAAGTCTGCTTGAATTTCGTTTTAGGTTGTGAGAGCAGATTTTTCCCCGCTGAACGAAGGGCACGGGGGGGCTCATACGGGGAGAGGCGGTCCCTAAAGTAAGATGGACCCAAGCCATGTAGGGCTTTAAAGGTCAAAACCAACACCTTGTACTGTGCCCGGAAACTGATTGGCAGCCAGTGGAGGGATTTAAGCACTGGTGTTATGTGCTCCCTCCTGGATGTTCCAGTGATTAACCTGGCTGCCATATTTTGAACCAACTGAAGTTTCCGAGTTAGGCACAAGGGTAGCCCCATGTAGAGTGCATTGCAGTAATCTAATCGTGAGGTTACCAGTGCGTGCACCACAGTTTCCAGGTCCTTCCTGTCCAGGTATGGGCGCAGCTGGCGTATCAGCCGAAGCTGATAACAGGCGCTCCTGACTGTCGCACTCACCTGATTGGTCATGTGAAGCGACGAGTCAAGGAGTACCCCCAGACTGCGCACATGGTCCTTGGAGGAGAGTGTGACCCCATCCAGGACTGGGGGCTGTAATCCCGAACCTGGATTCGGACCTGTAACCGTGAGCACCTCCGTTTCGTCTGGATTCAGCTTCAATTTGTTTTTCCTCATCCAATCCACTACCGCTCTAAGACAGTCATTGAGAGGAGAGACGCCATCAGAGGTCTGAGACGATGATCTGGTCATGGAGAAGTAAATCTGGGTGTCGTCAGCGTACTGAAGACACCGTGCTCCATGCCTCCGAATGATCTCCCCCAGCGGCTTCATATAAATGTTAAATAACATCGGAGACAGGATGGCGCCCTGAGGGACGCCACAATTAAGCTCTATTTTAGAAGAGCAACTGTCCCCGAGCCTCACCCTCTGGGATCTGCCAGAGAGGAAGGAATGGAACCACCGCAAAGCAGTGCCTCCAATTCCTAACTCTCTCAGCCGATCCAAAAGAATGGCATGATCTATAGCAGGGGTCGGCAACCTACGGCCCGCGGGCCGTTTCCGGCCCAGGTCGGCGGACTTACCGGCCCAGGCGGGACCCTGCCGCCGTCGCCGCCGCCGCCGCACGGTTCGGCCGCCGCCCGGCCGCGCGCAACGCGACCGCCATTTTGGACCCCAAAATGGCGGCCATAATGTGTTTGCGCATGCGCAGGATTACTGCGCATGCGCAAACGCGTTTGCAGCCGCCATTTTGGGATCCAAAATGGCGGCCGCGGCACCGGGAGCGCGCGCGGTGCCCTGAGGAGGCCTGTCCCTGCCGAGGGAATACTCCCAAGGGGGGCCCTCAGTGGCGACGGGCTTCCAGGAGGCCCGTAGCCACTGAGGATCACCCTTGGGAGGCCTCCCTCGGTGGTTACGGGCTTCCAGGAGGCCCGTAGCCACCGAGGGAAGCCTCCTCGGGGCGACCCTCGGTGGCGACGGGCTTCCAGGAGGCCCGTAGCCACCGAGGGAAGCCTTCTCGGGGCGACCCTTGGTGGCGACGGGCTTCCAGGAGGCCCGTAGCCACCGAGGGAAGCCTCCTCGCGGCGACCCTTGGTGGCGACGGGCTTCCAGGAGGCCCGTCGCCACCGAGGATCCCCCTTGGGAGGCCTCCCTCGGTGGCTACGGGCTTCCAGGAGGCCCGTAGCCACCGAGGGAAGCCTTCTCGGGGCGACCCTCGGTGGCGACGGGCTTCCAGGAGGCCCGTCGCCACCGAGGATCCCCCTTGGGAGGCCTCCCTCGGTGGCTACGGGCTTCCAGGAGGCCCGTAGCCACCGAGGGAAGCCTCCTCGGGGCGACCCTCGGTGGCGACGGGCTTCCAGGAGGCCCGTCGCCACCGAGGATCCCCCTTGGGAGGCCTCCCTCGGTGGCTACGGGCTTCCAGGAGGCCCGTCGCCACCGAGGATCCCCCTTGGGAGGCCCCCCTCGGTGGCTACGGGCTTCCAGGAGGCCCGTCGCCACCGAGGATCCCCCTTGGGAGGCCTCCCTCGGTGGCGACGGGCTTCCAGGAGGCCCGTAGCCACCGAGGGAAGCCTCCTCGGGGCGACCCTCGGTGGCGACGGGCTTCCAGGAGGCCCGTCGCCACCGAGGATCCCCCTTGGGAGGCCTCCCTCGGTGGCTACGGGCTTCCAGGAGGCCCGTAGCCACCGAGGGAAGCCTTCTCGGGGCGACCCTCGGTGGCGACGGGCTTCCAGGAGGCCCGTCGCCACCGAGGATCCCCCTTGGGAGGCCTCCCTCGGTGGCTACGGGCTTCCAGGAGGCCCGTAGCCACCGAGGGAAGCCTTCTCGGGGCGACCCTCGGTGGCGACGGGCTTCCAGGAGGCCCGTCGCCACCGAGGATCCCCCTTGGGAGGCCTCCCTCGGTGGCTACGGGCTTCCAGGAGGCCCGTAGCCACCGAGGGAAGCCTCCTCGGGGCGACCCTGGGTGGCGACGGGCTTCCAGGAGGCCCGTCGCCACCGAGGATCCCCCTTGGGAGGCCCCCCTCGGTGGCTACGGGCTTCCAGGAGGCCCGTCGCCACCGAGGATCCCCCTTGGGAGGCCTCCCTCGGTGGCGACGAGCTTCCAGGAGGCCCGTAGCCACCGAGGGAAGCCTCCTCGGGGCGACCCTCGGTGGCGACGGGCTTCCAGGAGGCCCGTAGCCACCGAGGATCCCCCTTGGGAGGCCCCCCTCGGTGGCTACGGGCCTCCTGGAAGCCCGTCGCCACCGAGGATCCCCCTTGGGAGGCCTCCCTCGGTGGCTGCGGGCTTCCAGGAGGCCCGTAGCCACCGAGGGAAGCCTCCTCGGGGTGACCCTCGGTGGCGACAGGCTTCCAGGAGGCCCGTCGCCACCGAGGATCCCCCTTGGGAGGCCCCCCTCGGTGGCGACAGGCTTCCAGGAGGCCCGTCGCCACCGAGGATCCCCCTTGGGAGGCCTCCCTCGGTGGCTACGGGCTTCCAGGAGGCCCGTAGCCATCGAGGGAATCCGGCCCCCACACCTTTTTCCCCCCCCTCCCCCGGCCCCCCAGCAACAAAGGCCGCGGGGGGGGGTCGCGCACAGCTGTGGAGGGTGCGCGCCGCCATCCCCCCCACCTTGGCCCAGCTGAGACCTGGGCTACGGGAGACCGGCCCAGGTCTCAAAAAGGTTGCCTGCCCCTGATCTATAGTATCAAAGGCCGCTGAGAGGTCCAAGAGCACCAGCAGGGTCACACTTCCCCCGTCGATGCTCAAGCGGAGGTCATCGGTCAGAGCAACCATGGCAGTCTCAACCCCAAATCCTGTCCTAAAGCCAGTTTGAAATGGATCGAGATAATCGGTTTCATCCAAGATAGCTTGGAGCTGGGAGGCAACTGCCCTCTCGATCACCTTGCTTAAAAATGGCAGCAAGGAGACTGGTCTATAGTTGTTTCTGTCCAGGGGATCCAGGGAAGGCTTTTTCAAGAGTGGCCTAACTGCCACCTCTTTTAAGCAAGATGGTATACTGCCTTCCCTGAGGGACGCATTGATCGTGTCTCGGAGAAACACCCTCAACGCGTCCCCACCCTGGACGACCAGCCATGATGGACAAGGATCGAGAGGGCAAGTTGTCTTCCTCATCCTTCCAAGCATCTTGTCCACGTCCTCGGTACTCACAAATTGAAATTGATCCAGTAAAGTGCCATCAACGGAGTTACTGGACGCCTCGTCTACAGATTCTGCCGGAATACTGGTGTCCAAGTCAGCTCTTATCCGAGAGATTTTATCTGCAAAGTAGATATTAAATGCCTCACAGCAGGCTGTCGTTGGGTTAAGTAGAGGATTCGGTGCAGGAGAAATCTGCGTCAACTCCCCCACCACCCTAAACAACGCTGCCGGGCGAGACGCTGCAGACGCGATACGTGCAGAACAGAAAGATTTCTGCGCTGCACGTAAAGCCTCCCTGTAGGAATCAAGGTGCTTCCTAAGGCGAGTTCTGTCGGATAAGAGACGAGTCTTTCGCCATTCGCACTCCAGTCGTTGTCCAACCCGCTTCATCTTTCTGAGCTCTTCTGTATACCATGGTTTACGATTCGGAGCGGGTTGGAAAGGACGCTTGGGAGCGATTGTGTCGATAGCCTTGGTAAGATCGGTGTTCCATATGTTAACCAAAGCTTCGACAGAATCGCCGGCATTACTCACCATTAAACCCTCTAAGGCTTTCTGGAAACCAATAGGTTCCATAAGATCTGATTTTGTAAAAAAAAAATTAAAAACAGTTAAAAATTAAATTTAATTTTAATTTTTTAAAAAACCTGGGGCCTCTCCTTTTTCCTCCCACTGAACCTCACCCCTCACACCATTTCTTCAGCATTTTAAAGGGATGCAGGCAAATGCCACAGCCTGTTTCTGCCCAAAGGCAGTAGGAGCCCTGGTGGCACAATTATTAAATGCCGGTACTACAGCAACAAGGTTATGAGTTCAGTCCCTGCAGGGCTCTAGGTTGGCTCAGCCTTCCATCCTTTTGTAGGTCAGTAAAATGAGTACCCAACTTGTTGGGGGCAATTGGCTAACACACTGTAAACTGCTTAGAGAATGCTTAGTTTCACTATGAAGTGGTATAGAAATGAAAAGTGCTATTGCTATGTTTGGGGAGCAGTGGTGCCACCCCCACTTAGGGTGTCACCTGGTGCAGTCTGCACCACCCTGGCAGCTGTTTCATGTTGTGCGAACAGGTAATACCTTTGAAATTCCCTATTCTACACAGCAATTGAAGTACAGGAGCCTTCTCCAGTTCTCAGTCAGCCAAACCTAGGTGAAAATGTACTCTGCCACTGAGCTATAGCATAGGAGTCTGCAGAGAGAAGAGTAAGAGGTGATATTTGCCCTCCCTGGAATTCCAAATACTCCATGGTAGTAGTTATTTTAAATGTAATGAAATTAATGAGTTTTGCTTTTTTGCACCAGTCAGGAGAACACCTAGCAAGGCCATTCCCAAAGAGAGAACAACAGCCTCCTGGATTCTTTGTGTCTTTCTAGAAGTAGGTCTCTAACAGTAAATTTCCTGCTGCTGACTGTGGCTGCTGAGTAAGCTGACTGTTCTTTGGTCAGTTTCTAACCATAGTACTTTGGATGGACCTCTGAAATGAAAATAAATAAATAAGCGGAGTCATTAAACATTGTGGTTGAGATCTTTGAAGAAGTTTGCTCCTCTTTAATGAATAATGCCTCCTTTCTGGGGTGTGGATGGACAGACATTAATCAATAAGTCATACTGGCTTTTGTATGCAAGGCTGATAATAGACCTTGAGTAAAGGATGTGAAATTCCACAGGCTGTCTGGTCTGATTTCTGTTTTAATGTCTGTCTATGTAGATTCTAAACTATAGAACAGGGGTAGGCAACCTTTGGGAGCCGGGGGCCAGGTTGCTGTCCCTCAGACAATTGGGGGGCCGAAGCATCAAAAATAAAATAAAATAAAAAATTAAAAAAATGCATGCACACTTTCTCAGCCCCAGAAAAGCCATGGCAAACCCCCTGTGGAGATTTTGCCAAGAAAACCCCAAGAACAAGTAATAACAACAATAATCAATATCATCATGGCGGGGGTGGCAGCGGTAGCGGCACTGGCCTAGGGGCGGTCCAAAGGCCTCAGGGGGCCGCATTCGGCCCCCGGGCCTTAGGTTGCCTACCCCTGCTATAGAACCTTTATTACAGTCATGGACCAGCAAACTATAAACTATAGAATCTAACCTTCTAAACTATAGAATCTAACCTTAGCAGGATCATTGATAAATTAGTAAATTAAAACTTTTATTTTCTTCTTTTGCAGATTCATTCTAAAATGTTTAATATTACATAGCACACCCATATAGTCCCTAGTATTTCTCTTCAGTACTGTGGGCCATAGTTAAGGGGTGAGGAGAAGTTAACATTATAAAGACTGTCAAAACCTAGCCTAATGGCCTATAATTATAATTAATAGCCTTTGTTGCTGTGTGCCTTCAAGTTATTTCTGGCTTATGGCAACCCTAAGGCAACCCTATCCAGTGGCATACTTAGCATATTTGACATTTTTAAATATCCCAATAACAAAATTATTTTCAGTAATAATCATGATATGAAACAAATGACTATGGTCCAAAACACATTGCAGAAATCATCCAGTTTCAGAGTGTTTTAACTGCCTTGGCTCAATGCTAGGGAATGCAAGGTATTGTAGTTTATTGAGGCACCCAAGCCATATGACAGAGAAGGCTAAATGTCTCACAAAACTACAGTTCACAGAAATCCCTACCACTGAGCCAGGGCAGTTAAAATGGTCTCAAACTGGATTATTTCTGCAGTGTGTTTTGGGCCAATGTTTGTGTTGCTGCTGACATCACCTCTACTGCCTGTCTCTTTGGGATCCCTGTGATCCCTGAAGAGATGAGTAGTAGCATTGGTGATGGCAAGGCAGATTCCGTATTTTTGTTGCCGCTGCCACTACCCATGTCTTTAGCAGCTTCAAAGCAGCTTCATTTATATACCGCTTCATATCGTGCTATGGGATGTCTAAGCGGTTTACAACTGTGAGCTGATTGCCCCCCAACAAGCTGGGTACTCATTTTAGCGACCTCGGAAGGATGCAGGCCTGGCTGGTATTGAACTCGCAACCTTGTGGTCTATGAGTGAGTGGCTGCAGTATAGGCATTTAACCACTGTGCAACCTCCCCTAAAGAGACAGGCAAGAGCAGGAGCAGTGGCAGCGAGGCCAACAGCATTTTTCTGCTTTGCCAGCACCGCCACTGCTACTGCCAATCTCTTTGGGATTCTAGTGACCCCTGAAGAGACAGTAGCAGGAGCAGTGGCAGTGGTGCTGGTTCCATGTTTCTGCCACTGTCGTCGCTGCCTCACTGCCTCCTCTTCACCTCTCTTTCCTGCCCACCTGGCAGACTTGGCCAGGTCTGGAAGGGCTGCTGGTAGGGTAGGAAAGGGAGGCAGAGGAAGGGGAAGTATCTCACAGGTATCCCAAAGAGACAGACAGTGGTGATGGTGGCAGCAGCGCAAACATAATTATTTGTTTCATTTCATGATTATTACTGAAAATAATTTTGTTATTGGGATGTTTAAAAAAATGTAAAATATACTACGTATATCACTGAATAGGCAGGGTCTCCTTAGGTTCGCCATAAGTCAGAAATTACTTGAAGTCCATGGCCACCGAGGCTCAATGGGTGGAGAAGGATATGCTTGCCTCACTCGCTGATGGTGATTGTGAGCAAGTGTCTCCTTTCTCTGCTCACACAGCTGCACCTCACCCACATCTTCAACATTTGGGGACCAATACTGTCACTCCACTTAGGGTGTCACCTGGTGAAGCCAGCACCCTACTAGTGATGCCCCTGAGCCTATCACAGAGTTTTCTTGGCAAGATTTGTTCAGAGGGAGTTTGCTCTTGCCTGCCTTTCAGGCTGAGAGAGTGTGGCTTGCCCAAGGTCGCCCAGTGGTTCTCCATGTCCGAGCAGGGATCTGAACCCTAGTCTCACAGTGTCCTAGTCCAACACTCAAACCATACTCGCTCTCTATTAATAGCTTTACCTTCTATTATTTTGGTGAATGTGATAACCATGTTGCTGATGACTCTATCTTAACATTAAGAATACTTTCTGTGTCCAGGTTCAAACAAAGGCATATCAGCTTTTTGTTTTCTCCTACCTTTCTTCCTTAGCATATCACTGTTGTCCTCTTTCATTTCTCCACCCCTAAAGACTCCTACCAAGCCATACAGAAAGGAAAGTGAAAGCAGTTATAATCTACTTTTTGTTTTGATCTGGCACTTTGAGGTTTGCTGCTGAGTCTTTCTGACATGGAAGAGGAGCTCATGAGGGAGCAAAAAATAATCTGCTTTAGACATTTCAAAACTGTCAAATCTGTCCAGTGTACCTGGATTTGTGGGCCCACTTCCTATGTCTTCTTCCTCTGTCTGAACAGCTGCTTAAGGGGCTTTGAGGACAACTGGATACATGACATATTGGCTGGTGGTGTGATTGTTTCATGTGGCACTAAGGAAGTAAAAGTATACAAGGATTATTTGGGAGTTGAAAGCCATCTACTTTTTCAAGTTTATGAGAACAAAGACCTGGAAAGGTAAGCTGTTAATAGATTCAGGCATTCTGTGGTGGGGAAGGCTGGCAAAGGGCCTGGTGGTTCTAACTATACCTAAACCTTGAGGGAGAAGAGAGAAAGTTATTTTATTTCTCCCTCTCTCCCTGTGTTTTTGAGTCTGTAACACATGAAGGATAGCCAGTCCCCCCATCCCAGGTTTTTGTGTTTGTGTGAGCCTAATCATAGTATGACAGTATTTTCTGTCTCTTCTCCAGATTATTTGTTCCACTAAAAAATTCTTGAAAAGCGTACAAGTAAAGAACACATACAGTGGCTGACCCATGGTCAGAAAGCTTCCTATCATTACTGTTTTATTGAGATTTTAAGTTAATTAGTTCTGATCATATTTGTGATAGGTAGTATGAGTATTTCTTGAGGCTGAATCTTAGCTGCTCTGAAATATTTCAATATTGCTGTTGCAGAACAGAGGAGTGTTGGGCCAGTTAACCTTTAGTCTGGCTTTTATCATCTGTGTTTTTGTTATTTTTGCTTTCTTTGTTTTGTCTGTCGATATTCATATTCTTTTACTTACAGGTATAGAGAAGTTAGGGTTGTCATAAGTCAGTAACGATTTGAAGGCACACAACAACACAATAGGGTGGGTGTGCTCTGTATAAATGTTGAAATGCTCTCTAATGAGACTGTTTTTGTTTACTAGATCTGTCAAGGCTTTTTGACACTATGTTGGAAGTGGGAATCATGCACTTCTCCAAATGTTCTTGGACTGCAATTCTCAGCAGCCTTACCCAACAGGATAAACAATGATGAGGAATGCTGAAAGTTACAGTCCACGACCATCCGGAGATTAAATTCAGAGATATAGCCATGCTAGTCTGGAATATAAGTATGCAATGGGATCTTGTAGCACTTTGAGACTAACAGAGAAAGAAGTTGGTAGCATGAGCTATTGTAGGCTTAAGTCTACTTCATCAGATTCTGGAGGGCTGTATGAATCATGTCCCTGTGCTATGCAGTTTGCTCTTCAATGTGAGATATCTTTATTGCTTGGTGTACATTTACTGTTGTATGTGATACAGTACTTTCTGCTTTGATATGAATGCTGTTTTAAGCCAGTCTTGCATTTATCTACAATAGCCCAACATTTCCTGCTGGTGAGGAAGCAGGCTGGTGAAAAAAAGGACTGGTCCTCTTTGCCACTTCCTTTCTTGGTAGTGGAAGAAGAGCTCTGTTTCCACCGCAGCCACAGTGGAAGATGAACAGCCTTGCAAATAAGGAATGGATGGCTCTATTTGGCTCACACATTGACTAAGGAAGAAGGGGCTTCACTTCCAACTAAGCAGGCAAATGAAGGAGAAAGAAAAAGAGCAATTCTCTCTCTCTTTCACCAGCTCATCTCACTTTTAGTCTGCCACCATTTTTATTAGCCTGCTTTTTATTCTCAAGACATCTCTCTCCTTATGCAAACAACTGTTTATTTTATTTTAGTTCTTATTTTAATCTCAGGCCTGTAACTTTGGGGGCCCTACTAACAAGAACATATTAAACAAATACATTTTTAAAATGAACAGATTCCAAAAACAGCTTTCAGTGCAAGGGACTAATTTTAGTGACAGTGCAAGGTTGCAGGCTTTTTCTAGGAAATGTTTCAGCGGTGAGGATTTGACACCATCCAGATGGTGATGATAAATGTGGCGATCTTGCTTTGTGGAATTTTTACTATGTATTGACCGTTTGCTGAGTCTTGCAGTGTTGTACTGTATATTATACACACTACCTGTTTAATTTATATGCAGAACATATTGTAAGGAAAGCAGGCTTGGACACAGAAGAAGGAGGAATGAAACTAGGAGGAAGATATGCAAATGACATCATAATACTAGCAGAAAACCTCAAAGACCTGGAACAACTAATAAAGAAGATCAAGGAAGAAAGTGCAAAGGCAGGCTTACTGTTGAACATAAAGAAAACAAAAATAATGACAATGAAGATTCTAGATAAATTCAACCTAGACAATGAAGAAACAGAAGTAGTAAAAGAGTTCTCATACCTGGGATCAAACATTGATAGAAACAGGGACTGCAGTCAGGAAATCAGAAGAAGACGAAGAATGGGGAGGGCAGCTAAGACAGAATTAGAAAAGATTCTAAAATGCAAAGATATACAACTGAACACAAAAGTTAGAATCATACAAACCATTGTTTTCCCTATTACCATGTATGGGTGTGAGCACTGGATAGTTAAGAAGGAAGATAGGAAGAAAATCAATTCATTTGAGATGTGGTGCTGGAGAAGAGTGCTGAGGGTGGTCAAAAAGAAGAACAAATGGGTCCTAAAGCAGATCAAGCCAGAAATCTCCCTTGAAGCCAAGATGACAAAACTGAGGCTGTCATACTTCAGACACATCATGAGAAGGCATGACTAATTGGGAAAAAAATAATGCTAGGAAAGGTAGAGGGAAGTAGAAAGAGAGGAAGGCTGAATGCTAGATGAATGGAATAAGGAGGTCATGGAAGAGCCAGGCCAAAAAAGGAGTAGAAAAAACCTACTTTTGACTGGGCCTATATGGTTGCCGTGGTCCTGCAGCAATTTGCTCTGTGTGCTTGAGGCCTGTGATCCTCCAGTCTATGAAAGCTTATTCTACAAACTTCTTTCTTTCAATTAGCCTCAAAGGTGCTGCAAGATTCCCTTGCATACTGATTAACATGACTATGTCTTTGAATACTACTTCCTCTGCTGTGTAAACTATGGAATAGAAATCAGTACCACACCTGCAGAACTTTCCTTGATGTTGTACACCATGCTGTGAAGACTTCATGTTAAGTGTGATGGCTGAGTAGGGAGCTATATATATGTACACCTCTATAGTTTTCTCTATCTGCCTTTTATGAATTTCATCTGTGCATAGAGAAAAGAACATGAAGATGTCTTATAATTTAATGATTAAACTGGGAAGCCATGGCCTACAATCAGTTGGAAAGTCAAATTGAAAACAATGCTTTGACATGAGCTTCCAACTATTATTTGTTCTAACAGTGGGAGTGCATGATGCCCGACCTCAGAGACCATGGTTACCTCCCCTTAGATCTCTGAAAGTGGAGTTGGGTGCAAAACAAGAGATTGAAGCATATTGTGAACTTATGAAGCTGAGTTCCAAGAGACTGAAAACCTATACATGCCAATCTTTCCTTGTTGTATGTTTGGAAACTCCAACCATCATGTGCATTTCAGACTATGACTAGCACAAACTACAATATATGCAATGCTTGAGTTTAACTGATTGAGGTTAAGGTAATTCATGCCCATTTATGATGCCAGAGAACATCATGCCCAATCTGGAACTGTGAAAAGAAGTGAGCTGATTTTAAAAAGAGGGGCAAAGAATACCACATTTCTAAAAATATGAGATAATTAAAGACAGTGTATGCAGTATCCGGAAGTACTGTATGGTATATTTTATGGCATACTCAGAAAAGGCCTTAGATGTGTTTTATCTGTGTATTGCATCCAACATCTTTTTATTCCTTCTTGGTCTTGAATTATGTTATTTTTATTGTCATAGAGCATCCCAGTCCTTGGTTTGAATTTTCCTTTGATTTCTCGGATCTTGTGAAATAGATCTCTTGTTCTTCCCTTTTTGTTGTTGTCTTCTATTTCTCTGCATTGGTCGTTGTAGTAATTTTCTTTATCTTGCTGTACAAGCGGTCGTATTGTTGCATTCATAATTCTTAGTTTGTTCCTATCTCTCTTTTGTTTTTCTTTTCTTTATTGCTTATAGTATTTTTTGTCATCCATGGTTTTTCCCCTCTTTTTGTTTACTGAAAGTGTCTGTGTGAATTCTTCTTTTATTATGTCTCTGGCTTCAGACCATAGTTCCTCTGATTCTCGGTCTATTATGCTTAGTAGTGTGAATCTGTTTCTTATCTTGTCAATAAATTCTGTTGAGATATTATTTAGATCATATTTTGTTATAACCACTGGTTTTGTTTTCTTCTTGAGTTTTACTCTTTTTTTATATGAGTCTTACTCTTATTTTTGATATGATATTTTTGATTTTTGATATGTTAACTGCCCTCGAGTTAACCCTGACCCATGGTGACTTTATGAATGAGACATCTCCAAGACACCCTATCCTCCACTGTCTTTTTGTTCCTTCATATTCAGGCCCATGGCATCCCTGATTGAATCAAGCCATCTGTCATGCAGTTTCCCTCTCTTTCTACTACCTTCTACCTTTCCTAGCATTATTGTCTTTTCTAATGATTCATGCCTTGTCATGATATGGCCAAAGTATAACAACCTCATTTTCTTCATCTTGGCTTCCAGAGAGAGTTCCAACTTGCTCTGTTCTAGGAGCCATTTGTTTGTCTTTTTGGCTGTCCAGTCTATTCTCAGCACTCTTCTCCAGCACCACATCTCTAATGAGTTGATTTTATTTCTATCTTCTTTCTTCACTGTCCAGCTTTCACATGTGTACACGGTGATGGAGATTACAATGGCTTAGACAATTCTAACTTTGGTACCCAATTGTATATCGTTACACTTTAGGATCTTCTTTCATAGCTGCCCTCCCCATTCCTAGTCTTCTCCTTTCTTGACTGCACTCTCCATTCTGATCAATATTGATCCAAGGTATGGAAAATCTTTGGCCTCAAACTGGATTATTTCTGCAGTGTGTTTTGGACCCCTATTTCCAGTATTAAAAACGTGTTTGGAAGTCCTGAGAATACTTGGAGAGTATACTGGCTTCAAAATAATTGAAGACAAAACAGCAGTGCTGAGAAAAAAACATGACAGAGACAAAGGCAATAATTAAAAAGGCAAAAAAAAAAAAGATTTTGGATTTGACAATAAGTCCTTTTCAGACTTAGTGGCAGCCAAGAACAACTTCTTGCTAAATGTTTAGATTTCATTCCTTGTCTGTTGGAGTGGGAGAGAAGAAAGACAGCTCATCTCTGCCCATCAATTTTTCCATCTTAGCCCATCCTGTCTCCTATGCAGAGACATCAACATAATGTTGCCAGTTGCCCACTCTTTATTCAGGGCTTAAAAGGCATTGCTTTAGGGTACCCACACTAATAACTCTAACTACAGAAATCTTACAAAAGTAGTGAGTAATTTCCATGGGTCTGAAGGCCAGTTTTAACTCTTCCTAAAGATCTGCTACAGGCTACTCCTCCATCAATTTTGGGGGGGAGAGGTATGTTCAAGTCATACTTTTTCATACCAATGGCAAACCCTCTCTGAAGAAACTTTCCAAGAAAAACCTGTAATACAGTTGCCATAAGTCAGAAATGACTTGATGGCACTCAACATCAGAGGAGGGTGACCAAAATGGTGAAGGGTCTGGAAACTATGTCTTATGAGGAAAAACTTAGGGAGCTGAGTATGTTTAGCCTGAAGAAGAGATGGTTATGGGATGATATGATAGTCCTGTTTAAGTATTTGAAAGGATGTCATATTGAGGATGGAGCAAGCTTGTTTTCTGCTGCTCCAGAGACTAGAACACAGAACAATGGATGGAAGCTCCAGGAAAAGAGATTCCACCTCAACATTAGGAGGAACTTCCTGGCGGTAAGAGCTTTTTGACAGTGGAACACACTCCCTCAGAGGGTGGTGGAGTCTCCTTCTTTGGAGGTCTTTAAACAGAGGCTGGATGGCCATCTGTCAGGGGTGCTTTATGTATCCCTGTTTGGCAGGGGGTTGGACTGGATAGCCCTTGTGGTCTCTTCCAACTCTATGATTCTATGAACAACAAATGTTCTAGAAACAGCAATAACCGGCAGTCCACTTGCAGTTTTTAATGCACCCTGATTAGGGATTGAATGTAAATTTATCAACTTCATGTTTGGGATCGAATTTGGAGTTCCCTCAAGAAACTTAGACAGGAAGCAAAATTCCTGACACAACATAAACTGTAGTTTCTGAGAACTGTGCAAAAGCGTGAGAAACTGCGCAGCATTGAAGTTTGAACAACACTCAGTCTTTTTGACTGCACATACAAAACTACATCTTCCCAAGGAGGGGGGAGGCTCACCTGCTTATATTGTTTTTCACTATATCCTTGGGGAATGTGCAGAAAATGCAAAGCTCAATTGCACACTACACTTCTATACAAACAGTGTGGTGAAGCATTCCATGTCATGGCTGCAGCCTTTGCTGGTCTGAAAGTTACGCAAATCAAATGTTTAACAGCGGGAAAAGAAACCTGGACTGAATGAAGATGCAGCCACACTTTGTGGTGTTGTGTAATATTGCTGATTTTGTGCAAGATTTCTGTAGTGCAACATTTCTATGTAAAAAAGAAAAATGCACTATTTTCCATCATTGTGGTACTGGTGGGATTTCCAAGTGCCTTTAAGCACATGAATGAACAACAGTTTCACCGTTCTTGCATCTGTCAGGACTTGGAGAAACTGAGGTCTACCATCCCTAACCCTGACCCTGGGAACACTCTTTTGCTAAATAAAGCTCCACCATGTTTTAGAATTATCTATGAGTTTTCCTTGTATATCACAAAGAAAAAAAATTCCAGGAGCAGAGGGTAGTCCAGAGGCTACAAAAAATGTTCAGGGCCACATACAACCCATACATTGCTATATATAACCAAATATTGATATATATTGCTCGTTTCTCTCTTAGAAAAACAGACATGGGACAGATCTGATGAGGTCCCAAATCTATGACATTGTAATAAGTGACATGGAAATCTTTGTTAATCTCTCCTGATTTCAAAATTTCACAATAGCTCGCAACTTAGGTCATTCCTCCTCCTCTATGCACTTCTGTTTTGTAAAACAGAAAACCAGGGGTCGGCAACCTACGGCCCACAGGCCGCACACGGCCCACCGACCCCTGCCGTGCATGCCGGCAACATGCCACTGCCGCACATGTTGCAGCTGCCATTTTGTTTGCCAAATTGGTGGCCACGACTTGTTTGCGCATGCACCATTCCCCCCCTGGCCCGGTGGAAGACCTGGGCGCCAGCGACCAGCCCCAGGTAGGAGAATGTTGCCGACCCCTGCAGAAAACAATTAGACCAGTATACTCAAACTTTTTATCGTTGGGACCCCCGTATTATAAGAAAATAACATTATTCAAATTAGAACAGTTTTATGTAAGTAAATTCAATATTTAACTCAATGCATGTGTAAACTTTACACATATTAAAGAGGAGCAGGAGGAGAGATCAGGGCCTCCAAGTCTTCCCCCCCCCCCCCCCGAGCAACTCTCACCCCCCCCAGGGGGGTCCTGCCCCACCATTTGAGAACCACTGAATTACACTGTGATTTATCTTTCTTTGTTTCACCACTCTGATTGTGGCACACTACAGTCATCTGTATGAGAGATATCGTTCTTATGTCAGATTTGGTTGGGACCCCCCTCTAAAATAATAAAATAATATTTGTAAAAAAGATGTTACAGCCTTCTCCAAAAGAAGTTTTGTAAAAATAGGTTATTTACATAGATGATGTGTAAGGCTGAAACAGAGCCTCTACCTTTAGTGATACCTCTGAGCAAAGAAGGAAGAGTTTAATATTTTTATTAATTAAAAGCATAGGGAATGTGCCATCTTTCCCTCCATACTACATTTCTGTAGTTGCACAAATGCCCCCACTTCTGACTTCATTTTCATTCCTCCCTCCCACCCCGAGTTGTACTTGCAGGAAGACAAGGTGTACCCTCTTATATGCATGGATCAGAGCTGGAGGCTTTTCCCACTCCCATTCTCTCAATTTGGGCTTCTTGATTTGTTTAAACCTGAGCTCCATGGACCCTTTCACACTACACAGTGCTACAATTCCACTTCAACTGCCATGGCTCCCTCCTATGGAATCCTGGGATTTGTAGTTTATGGGGAATTCTCAGTCAGAGGGATCCCCTGCTGCCTGGTATAAATCCCTGGATTCCATAGAATACAGGCAAGGCGTTCAACTGGTATAAACTATAATTGGCAATAGTTCATATATTTTAAAAACATGAAAAAATGCCTTGCTTTGCAGGCTGACCAGCTAGCTGCCCCCAGGAAGCTCCAAATCAGGCCATGAAGGAAAGAGGTAGATCTCACGACTGCTGTTTTCCCAGCATGTGCTGTTAGATAACATGAGTATGTGCAGAAGGTTGGAGGTTCGTTGTTTGATCCTCCTGACCTCAAGCAAACTGTAGGCATGTTTTTTCCCCAGGACCAGAAATAATGTTAGGTTCACTTCTAAACACTTTTTGGGATGATACTTTGCTGCATCGGGCACCTCCCCTGCCAAAAGAGCATATACTGTAAATTTAAAACTATTTACATCAGTAGAAAATTGTATGTATATTTTGTGGCTGAAAAAAGTTAACTGGTCTTGAGGGAAAACCCAGTGTGATGCAACTTGCAAACCACAGAATCCCTCCACCACTCCCCATTCTCTACAAAAACAGAAGAGCTCTGCTGGATCAGATCAAAGGTTATGGGACAGAGACAGCTTTGGTCACCTTGGTGGATGACCTAGGCAGGAACTGGATAGGGAGAGTGTGTCTTCGGCTGAGGGGAAACCGGATTAAATAAACCATATGGCTGAATGTTAACTAGCCTAACTAGAAACCAGGGGTTTCATTCAGGGGTTTCTGGATGAAATGGATTATCTACATTGCTCCCTCCACATTCGCTAGGGTTAGGGGCACAGGACTCTCCTGAAAGTGGGAAAACTGCAAATGACAAAAACACTATGTTTTTACTTGAGATAACATCTCTCTAGGAATCTCTAGGTCCTCCAGACATTGACCATAGAATTGTGCTGGAGGAGCTACAAATGCCTAGCAGAGCGTTCTCTCTAGGAATCTCTAGGTCCTTCAGTGTGACTTTTGGTTAAAGTTGACCACAGAGTTGTACTGGAGGACCTAGCTATTCCTAGAGAGGACATACTAATACAATCCGTGAATAATCAAATCCACAAAAGTCAAATCCACAAATGTGGAGGGACGACGGTAGATCCATTTCAATCTGTCTTCAGACCTGCCTATGGGACAGAGACAGCTTTAGTCACCTTGGTGGATGACCTACACATGGAACTGGAAGGGGGAGCGAGTCCCTGTTGGTCCTCCTGGATCTCTACGAGGCTTTTGATACCATCAGCCATGATATCCTTCTGGGCCACCTCTCTGGGATAGGATTTGGGGGCACGGTTATGTAGTGGCTCTGGTCTTTCTTGGAGGGGCGAACTCAGAAGGTGGTGTTGGGAGACTCCTGTTTGACTCCTAGTTGTTGACCTGCGGAGTCCCTCAGGGTTATTTTCTGTCCCACTAGGAGAGGTCATCCAGAGTTTTGGGGTGTGGTGTCAGCAGTATGCAGATGACACCCAGCTCTATCTTTCCTTTCCATCTGACTCCAAGGAAGCTGTTTCTGTACTGAACCAGTGTCTGCTGTCAGTAATGGATTGGATGGGGGCAAGCAAATTGAAACTTAATCCAAACAAGACAGATGTGCTCCTGGTCCGTTATAAGGCAGATCAGGGAATAAGTACTTTGCCTGAGTTGGATGGGATTACACTCCCCCTGAAATCTGCAAACCTGGTTCAGTACAGCAGACACTGATTCAGTTTATGTAATTTTGTATAGTTTTAGAAAGATGATTTTTAATTGTTTTTCCATGTTTGTTGTAAAGTTTTAAAAATATTTACTCCTGGACTTAACTCTGAGCCTGGATGCCCAAATTTCAGCAGTGGCAAGGAGTGCATTTGCACAGCTAAAACTAGTGCACCAGCTGCGCCCATTTCTTGAATTGTCAGATCTGGTTATGGTGACACATGCCTTGATTACATCCCATTTGGGCTACTGTCACACACTCTATGTGCATTGAGAAACTGTTCGGAAACGTAAGCAGGTCCAGAATGCTGACCTGGGCCAGTTATAGGGAGCATATAACACCCTTGTTAAAAGAGCTTCCCTGGCTACCAATTCATTTCTGAGCACAATTCAAAGTGCTGGTCATGACCTATAAAGCCCTTCCTGCTTGCTTTTCCCCAGCAAGCAAAAATAGAGGATGGTAATAGCAAACCCCCTCTGAAGAAACTTGCCAAGAAAGTCCAGTGACAGGTTTGCCTTAGGGTTACCATATGTCCAGATCAACTTGAAGGCACACAGCACAACAATTATAGTAAACTACCAGTCATATTAGCTATCATGACTAGTAGAGACTGATATGACAGCCTTTATTCCAAGAAGATCCTTTGAATATAGATATTTAATTTCACTTTGATAGCTAAATAGCCAGCATTTGACAGATCCTCCACAGATTGGTGTTGTATACATTTCTTTGCCTTAAACAAACAAAACTAGTCTGAGATCATCATCATCATCATTTTACCTTTTTCCTTGGACCTGTAGTCAAGCCTGCCTGACAAATATCAACACAGATATTGACAAATATTAAAAAGATGGCTACACATCAAAATTTATTTTTAAAAAATATAATTATCTGTAGAGTCAACTGCAATTCAACAGATCCATTAAAAAGGCAAGAAACAAAAGAAGTACAGCATATTACGGAAAAACCATTTCCTTATTAACAGTCAGTTCCAAAAAGCTTGCCTGAATGACTTGAAAGTCTTCACATGGTACTGGAAGAAAAACAAGACTATTTTTCAACATTTCTACATTTTAAAGGGTTGATCTTGCAATATGGTTTTCAGCTATGCATTTTTAAACCAATAGATGGCAGCATCCCTCCAAAGGTCCACAAGATATCTGCATAGGTCTGCCCCCTTTATACATATCTTGCAACTAAACATATGCCTTGATGTACTTTAGCCCTCCAGTCCACAAAGGTTTATGCCATAATACAGCTTTAAAATATGATAAATTACATTTCTTATCTGGATAGTATTCTTTTTAAATTAATTTTTATTTATTTTAAATCATATCGATAAAAAGTCCACACAAAAAACAATACATTCCTCTTAAAAGATCAAACAAGACATTTAAACAAACTATATAAACAAAGACAAAAACTTAAAACACAAGAAACATATACGTACAAATAATAAATACTATCACTAATCTAACAATAAAATTAAGTCATTCATACATTCCTTACTGCTGGCTTTGGACTATTTTCTTCCTTCTATGGTTAAGTATTTTGACTATCATAAACTGAAAATTGAATAGATCTTCTTTCCTTCATTCTTATTACAATCTTTTTGTTACATCGAACAATTTTTACCTAATTTAAATCCACTTTCAAATACAAGTTTAAGTTCATTACAATTTATTATTTTTGCTAATCTAAATATAATTTACTCTACCTAAAAATATTTCTGGTGTAAATTTCAAATCTTCTTTTATGACCATCTTTATTTCATAATGTATTTGTTTCCAATATTTTATCGCTCTTTCACATGTCCACCACATATGAAAGAGTGATCCCTTTTCTTTACCACATTTCCAACATTTGTTACTACAGTTACCATATCATTTTACATAATTTATCAGGTGTCAGGTATCACCTAAAATAAATCTTGTAGCAACTCTCCTTTAAGTTCCGACAACAGGTATAACCTAGTATTTTTTTTCTATGTTAATTTTCATTGATCTCACTCAAGTACATAACCAAAAAATTGCGACCATTTAATCATATTCTCTTTTACAAATTCTTCTGTAAATATTTTCAAAATGCATTTATAAATTCTAGACAACAAAGCTTCCTTATTTAACATTATTTCTTCCTCTAAATCAGTATTGCTTCTTCCTATTCCCTCTTTCTTGACCATAATATATCTTTTTCTTAGTTGCCTATATAAAAACCAGCTGCATTCAATCTTATCTTAGAAGTTTATGAATTTGTCCTCATGGGACCTCTATAATGTAAGTAAGGGGGGTTGCAGACTGCCAGAAATAGTGCAAATTGAGTCCACTTTTAGGGTTAGGGTTAGTGCTAGGGAATCATGGGAACTGTATTTTATTGTGGCACCAGAGCTCTCTGACAGAGAAGGCTCAATGTCTCAGAAAAAAAACACACAGTTCCCATGATTCCCTAGCACTAACCCTAACCCTAAAAGTGGACTCAATTTGCACTATTTCTGGCAGTCTGCAACCCCCCTAAGTTAGCCTGTGAGAAAGTGATGGACCTAGGAGCACCCAGTGAGTTTCATGACTTGTGAGATGAACTAGTAGGTGACTACAGTCCAGGGGCCCATTCACACTAATACACAAATATAATTCCATATATTATTCCATATATTTTAATTTCTGTAGAGTGCATCCTATGGAAGCCTGGGATTTGTAGTTTGGTCAGAAGCACCAGAATGTCCCTCTAGCTGAGGACTCCAAAGGCCTCTCCCCAAACTGGAAATCCCATGATTACAAAGGATGGAATCATGGAATGTTAAAATGGAATCATAGTGTTATAATTCTCTAGTGTGAATAGGCTCCAGATCTCTCAATCTGTGCACTACAAGTGCCCTTGGTGCTCTTTTTCCTACTTGTTAGCTTCTTCTTCTTCTTCTTTTTTTTTTTTTTGCTCCCAGCAACTCTTGGACAAAAACCAGTAAAGTTATCATGTTAAGCTCTACTGTGAGTCTGAAGGCCCTTTCTCTTCATTTCATCTCAAAATCACATTATGTTAACAATAAATATGACCTTTAAAAAAAAGTCATGTCCTGCCCACCCCTGCAGTCTGACTGGTTTTTGTAATCCCTTGCCAGATAAACAGGTCTGCAGAACTCAGAAGATTGCACACATTTTGGTGTCTTTTTGATTAATCTGGAAAAAAAAAAACCCAAACCCTAACCTAATACTACTACTAACAATAATAATAATGGATCAAGAAAAATAGGGATTCACCTCTGGCTACTTCCAATCCAAACTCAACAACTAGATTTTAGAGTTCTTTCTCATATTTTAATAGAAACATTCATGTTCCGAATATCTTGGCTTCTTCCTGAAAATGTGAATTAGTTAATGATTATATCAACTATAATTAGGGTAGCCATGTGTTGACATAGGATAGTCCTGCTGTCCAGTCCCAAGTTCAGTTTAAAAACAGAGGGTGCATCTACACTGTAGAAATAATGCAATTTGACACCATTTTACCTTCCATGGCTCCATCCTACACAATCCTGGGATTTGTAGTTTTGTGAGGCACCAGCACTCTGGCAGAAAAGACTAAAGACCTTGCAAAACTACAAATCCCAGGATTCCATAGGATGGAGCTACAGCACTTATAGTAGAGTCAAACTGCATTATTTCTACAGTGTAGACACACCCAGAGACCCATAAGAAGGGAGCCTTAAAGCCTCCCATCAGTTCTGAGGGAGAACACAGATCACCTGGGCATAGTCTTCCCACTGTGGTGGGATGAGTTGCATTTCTATTTAATTAAAGTAATGATTTCTAATGTTGTGTCTACACACATATCTTAGCATACAAAAAAATGTGTGGAAGTCTCTTTCATCCTCTGATCTTGCTGATAATGTTTTCTAGCCTAGGTAACAGACCTAACTATTGGATACATAATAAGTGACTGGAAGCGCATTGTAAAAATGCAGAGGTAGCTCTGTTGGCCATAAAATAAATCCCCAAGTCCATAAGTGTGGCAATGCAGGCCTACCCATGCAGAACAAAAATAATTCAAAACCAACTTTCTCTCATCAGTCAACAGTGTATTTTAAAAAGACAGAGAGAGAGGGAGAGGGAGAAGGAGAGTGACAGAATCTACATGTTGTCTTCAGAAGGTATGCGAGGACAGCGATTGCTATTACTTGCTATAGACTAAGACTAGACAATCATCAGAAAGCCCACCCGCCCCTTTTCAAAAGACCAAGGGGAATCCTATTGTGTCCCATCCCTAAAATTACACTCAGATTTGCAAAATTGTTAAAGAATTCAAGTTTTTCTCAGAGCGTTGAGCATAAAAGATGAGCAGAGGATGAGGCGAAGGAAGGAAGTTGCCTTTAGAAAAAAAAATTAGGGCTTGCTTCTACAGTTGAATAAACACTGCCTCCCTTTATCATATCCGATAGAGGAAGTCAGTATAATTCAAACAAGCTCCTGAAGATTTCTGTCATTTCAGGCCACAGTCAAAATTTTGTTTCTGGCTCTTTGTCCTTTTCCCCATATTGACTGCTGTACATCTCTCCTCCTCTCACCATACACCTAGAATACCTAGAACTGAAATAGCCTGAATTTATATAGATCCTCCGTGGTAATGATTTTGGTTTTCCTTATGATCAGCAGCAAGCCTGCCTTTGCATTTTCTTCCTTGATCTTCCAGTCATTCTAGAAATCATGCTGGTCATCATCATATTATTCCTAACATTTAATGCAGAAGACATCATGTCACCTGGTGCTCCTTCCCACCTCCATGCTGAATGCTGCAATTTCTAGCTTTTATTGAACCATGCTGTAGAGTTGTCCACTTGATGGTAAAGGGTGTCATTCCAGTAAATGCTTTAGTAGAAAGTCAGAGTATAAATATTTGGGGAGAAATGGTGGGTAGCAAGCAGGTTTCTGTTTCTTGGGCATGGCATTTTTCTAATGCATATTAAATCAAAGATACTGCACTTATCTGAACTATTTTGAATGTCTTACAATACAATTCTGTACATGTCTACTCCAGTCGGGTCACTAGGGGGTGTGGGGGGTGCAGACTGCACCAGGTGACACCCTAAAGGAGGGTGATGCTGCTTCTCCTCAAACACCTACTTTTCGGCAGAAATAGGCTGTGGCATTCATGTGCTTCCCTTAAGAGATGGTGGGAGTGGAGTGAAGCTCTGTGAGAGGAGAAAGGAAAGGCTCCAGAATTTTTTTTAATTAAAATTTCA
The DNA here is from genome assembly GCA_026167975.1 of Phrynosoma blainvillii. Classification (NCBI taxonomy): domain Eukaryota; kingdom Metazoa; phylum Chordata; class Lepidosauria; order Squamata; family Phrynosomatidae; genus Phrynosoma; species Phrynosoma blainvillii. The sequence continues at coordinate 276,406,282 of JANUYF010000002.1, read as the reverse complement.
AATTTTCAAAATTTTAATTTAAAAAAAATTAAATTAATTTTTTGACATTTATTTTTATTCTTTTAAATTTTTCTCTAAAAACATCCCATTTTAACCCAATCTTTACTAGGTATATGTAAATGCATTTAGGTTGTGCATGTGATATCGTAATTTGAAGATCTAATTTTAATTTAGCTACTTGTTTATGTCACAACTGTTAGCATGACATTCAGTGGTATATGGAAATGATGATTTGTGAGTAACATTAGTGCAAAAAAGCATGACAAAGGATTCTGTAGAGTGTGAAATGGAAGGAGGTCAATGGAGGGGGATGACACCAACCTAGGGATGCCACTGGTTTACTCTGAAGTAAGTGTCAGCAAGTTCTCTTGGGCATAATCTTAGGGCAGTATGTCTAAGATTTCAGCCTTATTGTGTGTGTGTGTGTGTTGTGTTCCCCATGTAATTTTCGACTGAGGGTGACCCTAAGGTGAACATTCAATGGGGTTTTCTTGGCAAGATTTGTTCAGAGGAGGTTTGCCATTGCCTTTCCCTGAGGCTGACAGCATGTGACTTACCCAGTGAGTAAGAGTTGTAGTCCAACACTCAAAGCACTAGAAAACTGCATAATTAAAACCTTCCTCATCCTTACTTACATGGTTTTAATTCTATAGAAAATTTAATACTGTTTTAATCATAACCTGTTTCAATCATACATTTTCAGCTATATGTGTTTTTACCTGTCATTCTTTTTTTATTTTATTAAATGCATTGAATCCCAGGCTTAGGGAAAAGGAGTAGTATATCTAAAGGGACAGTACAGAATCATAATCATGCACGAAAAATAATCAAACAATATTTGAGAAGTGTTGACAGTAACATTTCTTCATTTAATAACAAAACATTTGTAGAAATATTGCATGTCAAACCACTTTGGACATGTATTTTAAGAAAGCAGGAAGCACAAGCAAAGGTTGGGGAAGTTACTATTTTGGACTAAAGCTCCCAGAACCCCCCAGCTAACATGGCTTCTGGTTATGGGATTATGAGGGTAGTCATTAAAAAAGTAATTTTCCTAAGCTCTAGCCGTAAGGCATAGTGCTTTACTCTATTGCATGTATGCATCTGACATATCTGTGAATGTGAAAGAACAGAGAGCAGTCTGATTCTACTGAGTTACATCATAACAGTGCTGTGTCCATATTGTTCCTCTGCTGTCAAAAGGACAGGTGATCATTGCTCAGTGTTAACAATAGTTGATTTTACAAGCAGACATTCTCAGATTGTGTCCTAGCACATCCAGTTTAATTTCTTGACTACCAGAGCAAAGAGCTCCATCCAAAACCTTGGGAGGTGGTGGCCATCCACATAGGTACCACTGACATAGGTAAACCACTGGTCTCTAGGTGCAAGCTCATGAATTCAAACAACCATGGACAAAATGTTTGTGCACAAATTCTCTCTGCATGTTTTTTCATTTGATAGTCAATTGTTGTAATGCAAATCAATTATTCTCTCGTTTTTTGGAGGGGTTGCTTTCTTAATATTTATTGCCAATATTATTTGATTTTCTTTACTCACCATGTTTTTCCCTTGACTGCTGTAAAAAGCAATGAAACAGACAGTGCTATGTAAAGGTTATCAAGTAAGATACAAATTAAATCATAGAGTTGATCCATTTAAATTAATGGCTCACTTCAGTCCCATTCATTACATTCATTACATATTCTAATTATGGCTAAATCTGGATCCAGATCTTTATGCTAATAATCCCTGTAGGTAATAAAATTATGGACAATATGAAAAATTTACTCTTGCATTCAATGGATAATTGGTTTTAGCTAGCTGGTCAGGGTGGTTATTGTCTTCTCAACAATGACTTTTTTAAGCTCCTGTATGTGTGCATGTGTATGTGCCTTGAAATCACCTGTCGACTTATGGCAATCCCATGAATTTCACAGCATTTTCTTAGGCAAGGAATACTCAGAGGTGGTTGTGCCAGTTCCTTCATCTTAAATACAGCCTCCAGCGCCTGGTATTCATTGGTGTGTCTCCCACCATGTACTAAACAGGGCTGACCCTGCTTAGTTTCCAAAATCAGATAGGATCTGGCGCCTTTGGGGTATTTAGGTTGCATTAGCTCTTGCCCACAAGTTCAGAGAAAAGCCAAGCTAAGCCAAGCCAAGCCATGGCTTGTCTTTCTTTTCCAGTGAATTATATACCAAAATTGGCAGGACTGCTTCCCACACCAATAGAGATTAGATTGTACTGATTTGATTGCATTTTTGCATGTCTCAGCTTGAGAAGAGCAGACTGACTCTTTGTCCTTTGCCATTTCTTAGAATGGAGTGAAGTCAATGTTGGCATCAGTGTTTTCACTTAGCTTCCAGAATCATGCTAATTGCTCTGTTTCGGAAGGAACACTTTTAGTCACCACCCACCAAGATCTATAGCTGGGATGGTGCTGCTTGTAGAGGCAAAAAGTCTTGAGTAGCTAGCTACTGAGCTTGGTGTAACACTGTACATCTTTATTTCAGAGCATGGAAAATCACTGCAATGTAGAGATAACAATTTTAAAATAAACATGTTGCATATGTTGGTATTTGGGATGGGGGGGGGGAATCAGACAAAATGCCTCTAAAATTCATTTAAAGTAACTTTACAGAAAAGTAACTTCAGTAAAGGAACTGCAATCCCACTTGCTATATTGCTTTTGCTATATTATTTTGGAGTGTCATTTTGTTACATCTTCATTATCAAAAGAGCCCCCCCCCACGCGTGTGTGTGTCTGTGTGTGATTTGTAAGTGACTATGTGTTACTTGGAACTTCATATTTCCAAACTCTATTTTTGTTTCAGGGAGAGGTGAGGCCTAATGATTCTGTACAAGTGTGAATATTGAGTAAAGCAAAGGAACTGAGAATTCAAAAGTCTGTACACTTGCATATGGCATCCTACCCATCATTTCTGTACAAGAGAACACTATAAAAGAACTGAGGGTCTACCCTGTATCATACAGCATGGATGGCAAACTGGTGCTCCATGTGCCACATCTAGACACAGCTAAAAAGGGTTACCCAGTTAGATTTTACTCAGATTGTATATATGCTGCCTAGTAATCTTTGGGATCATTAGTTGGCCTGGATTCCAAGCTTTCGGGTAAAAACAATGAAATAGACCCCATCAAAGCAAAACATACCTAAGCACACTCTGGAAATCAGGGCTCAGGAAAAGTAAGTTCTTGGTTCACATTCCTGAAAGTCATTTTTGAACTCTCCAAAACCTGCCCGATAGTTGCAAATTCGTTTGAATGTTTTTTCAAACAAACTCAAAATGCCCCGTTGCCTCTACAATGGGGAAGCAATTTCACCATGTTTGTGCTGCACCCCCAGCTAGTTTATGTCTGGTGGCATTTTTCAAACCTGAAAGTGATTTACAAGTTATTCCTGATATGAATGAGATCTCTCTTGGGCACAAAATATTTGTGGGCCAGTTGCAAAACATGGTAGAATTGCTTCCCAGAAACCCAAAATGTGCAACAGTATTTTCAATTATGTTTTTTAAAGGAAGGAGTTTGGGTAGTGCAGTAAGGGGGTGCACAAACTCTGTGGTTCACTGAGGGCCATGTGCAATCATCCAACCTTATGTAGTTGGCCAGTTCTGCTGTAAACTTTTTGACTAAACAAGAATTTGAAATTGGGCCTCAAGTCTAGCACTTTGTTATGCTATAGTTGACTTTTTCCAGATAGGTGTTTATTGCATAAATGGTAGTGGTAGAAATGTAGTAGTAGAAAAAGAACAATGCGCTTAATATGAAAAAATGTGCAATGTATTTCATTTACATATTACACAAACTTGCATAATATCCAAGTATGCTGTCCAGATTTGGAGGATATAGGAACCCTAAGTTAAAGCAGCTGTATTTTCATCCACAGTGGTCCCTGAAGATGTCGGGGAAATTATTGTTTGCTATTTTATTTGAAAGCAAAAGACTTCATGGATTCCAGATACTTTCAACTGGGCTGGTGGAAGTGGATTTACATGCTCCTTTCTCCCTATGGCAGATCATCCAGTTCCCTTAAAGTGCTCCAGAAGGATGGGGGACCTCTCTGAATGGAGAGAACTATAATGCAGTGCAGGAAAGCCTTCCCTCACTTGTAGAAGTCTTCAGTGAGGAAGACACCCCCCATCCATGGGAGACAAATCCTAGTCCTACCCTCAGCAAGTCTCGGTGTATTTCTCACCAACATTATTTTTCTGCCACTTTATTAATCCAGCTGTCAACCCTATCGGTGTTGTTGTTGTGTGCCTTATGGCAACCCTACGGCAACCCTCTCATGGGAGTTCCTTGGAAAGGAGGATGTTTGCCATTGCCTTTCCCTGAGGCTAAGAGTATATGACTTACCCAAGGTCACCCAATGAGTTTCATGGCTGAGCTGGGAATCAAACCCTGCTCTCCAGAGTTGTAGTTCAAAGCTCAAACCACTACTCCATGCTGGCTCCCAATGTGAGAGCCAGCATGGTGTAGTGGTTGGAGCATTGAACTATGATTCTGAGGCCCAGGGTTCAAATCTCTACTCGGTCATGGATGACCTTAGGCAAGTGGATGACCTTAGGCAAGTCACAATCTCTCAGCCTCAGAGGATGGCAAACCCCCTCTGAAGAAATATGCCAAGAAAACCCATGAGGGCCTTAAGTCAGAAATGACTGGGAGGAACACAATAACAACAGTCTTATTAGTAAACAACTGGAAAGTCAAAACACAGGCTACTCCTTGTGAAGGTATTTCTTCTCTCTCTTCAGTGACTCGTGTGCTCTAAGTAGCTCCACTGGCAGACAGGTGGTTCACTATTTATAAACCTTCTGTGAGAGAGTCAAATTGATAGGCCCATCCCTGGATCCAGTATTTGAATTGCTGAGTGGCCTCTGATCATTTGGACTGGAGCCTAGCTACTGAGGCATGCCCAGATTTGCTTATCATAACACTGGCTAGCTTTCCAGCCCTTCATTACTAAGTGAGGCTATGATCAAGTCATGTCAGTAAACTGGCATCTGGTGAGTCAGTCAGAAACTGGCAAAACCTGCCAGGCCACTTTGTTACAGGAAAAGGTAATGCACTTTCCAGACTATCAGAGTGGCTATCAGAGTGATATCACTTATCAGAGTGGCAATTCTTACCTGTACAAAAGCCTTGCCTCTCACTGCCCTCCTCCCCTGTCTGCTTTCTGTACCATCTGCTTCTACATAACTCTGACAAGCTTTATTGACACTTTATAGCTGATTATCCACCTACTTGTTTTTGAATGTGGGCAGGGCTGGAAAGAGCACATTGCCAAAACAGAGTCATCTTAAGGCAGTCACCATGCATTCATTCTGAAGAGAGCTAGGTGCACACACTCTGTCTCCTCCCTTCCCTGCATTGCTGAGGATGGTTGACAAGAAGACTGTATGGAAGCATCTTTGGTTGCACATTGTTCCACATGATTGCAATCCCTGATAATCTAGGATTCCTGGCAGCATAGAGTCCTGTTGGCAGCACTCACATGAGTAAACCACCCCAGCATACTGACTGAGGTATTCCGGGAATTAAAGAATAAACCAAAACTCTCTGATTGGTCCAAAGAGGGCTTTGCTAGTGGTATGAATGTTGGATGAGCTTATCTGGAACAAAATATCTGCACTATTGGTGTGGCGTGGCTGGCCTTCCCTGTCGTAGTTTGCAAGTCCTACCATTGTTAAGCAGAGTTTACAAAAAGGTGATGGACAGAGGTACAGTAAACATATGCTCAGCTTTTGGCACAGCAAGAGCTTTGCATAAGCAACCCCAGAGCTGCTTAAACTCACATACTTCAAGTGCAAGTTTAGGTATGTGACTTCATCCTATCCCAGCTAGAGGGTATTTGGCACAATTTGGGGCAGGAAACACTTTAAAAAGTTAAATAACTAACTAAAACCCATTTTTAAAAGTCCAAACTACAGTTTAAAATAATATTATGACCAAATCAACTGTTTAAAAAACAGCCAGAGCAAACAGCCTGGTTTTAACAGCCAAAACCACACAAAACAGTACAGCCTTCACTGTTTACCAGAAATTCAGAAGGGATGAAACCAGGCCAACATCCCTCGGGATGTAGTTGTACAGTTGAGGTGCTGCTGCAGAGAAAGCCCTGTCATGTATATCCACAAATCTAGCCTTATGGGGTGGTGGGACATGTAACAGACCCTCTGCTGGGGATCTTTCCAGGATTTCAGGGAGGCTCATATGGGAGGACTCTGTGTGTACCTCTGAAATAGTGACCTGCACTAAGGACTAAATTTAGCTAGCCTCTAAGAAAGCAGAGCCTCTTACACAGCACTTTTACACTAGTGTAGTCCTCCAACAGAATTCTAGCCTTAATTCAGATCAGATTAGGTGAACCGGAACTTGGGGAATTTTCAATATTAGCTAAAATGGGTAGCAGGAGGCATACCCTATTTATACGCTGGGGGAGGAAATAGAGAACCCTCACAGAGACAGAATTCTTCCAATGAATTGTACTTTTATTGAGGGAGAAATCAATTAGCAACACACGCACAGACACTTATGCACACACTTAATCTATGGACTATTAGGAAGGGTTTCAGTTATGAAATAGTTACCAAAGATGCGGTGCTCCTGATGATGGAAAATTTCTCAGCTGTTCACATAGCGATGGTCAAGGGAGGGGGGACAGCATGAGGGATACTAGTAGAAGTTTGAGGAACAACTTAGGGAGCTGGATATGCTTAGCGTGGAGAAGAGACTACTGAGAGGTGACATGAAATGCATCTGTAAATGTCTGCAGGGATTGCACATAGAAAATGGAGCAAACTTGTTTTCTGTAGCTCCAGAGATTAGAACATGAATCAATGGATTCAAATTATAAGAAAAGAGATTCTACCTAAACATTAGGAAGAACTTCTTCACTGTAAGAACTGTTCTACCATGGGATGGACTCCTCAGAGGATTGTGGACTCTCCATTTTTGGATGTGTTCAAATAGATAGGCATCTTTCGGGGGTGATTTGGTTGTGTATCCCTGAACAGCAGGAGTTTGGATTAAATGGCCCTTGTAGTTCCTTCCAATTCCAAGACTCCATAATTCGGAATTTCCTGTACCCTATAGTTTACCCGCTTACTTCTAGTTAGAAATTAAAACACTGAAAGATTTATGAATGTGACCATTAGCAGGTCATTTGAATGACACCGATTATTTCCATACATCACTTAAACTACTTCATACCAGTGAGCCTTCCCTCATACTTAAGGGATATTTTTGGGATGCTGTCTTATCTCTAGATGAAGGCAGTAGGTAGAGAAAAAAAGCCAGCATTAAAACATTGCAGCTGCTAAGGTATGTTGCAGCTCACTGTCTTCCATTTGCAATTTTCTAACATAAATAGACCCAGCAGTCCTTGTGTAATTGCACCCAATCTGTTTTAAATATTTGAGCAAAACAGAATATTTCTGAGTGGGAAATACTGGACAAAAAGATCCTGATGATCCCCCAAAGAATTATAGCAATATCATGGATTTTGTAGACTAGCATATTAAAATGAGGGCCACACTGTTTTCTGTTTTTGTTTACAAAACACATGATATTTTGAATAACCACATAAATATAAAAAGGAAGAAATGAAGAAAAAGAAAAAACAAAGATCAGAATTACTCGTTTTCCACAAAATATTCCTGATATCCCTGGATGTACTGGGATGGCAAATAATAAATAAAAACATATTAGTCCTCTATTAGAGATATATACTATGGCATCAGCAATTTAATCAATTTGTAGCTATATATGGTAATAACAGTTGTGTTAACAAATATCCATGATACCAAAGAATGGACTTTTGTTAATGATTCCCAGTGGGCAATAAAGATAAAGCAGAGAAACTGCCACATTGTGCTTCTCTTATTCTCACTCCCAAGAGATGTAATCCACATCTGAAGGAGAACAGAATAAATTCTAAAGTTCAGATACAATAAACACATCTGTTTCTGTGAGAAACCTGAAAAAAGAAGGTGAGAGGTTAGAAGTGGTGCTGATCTCTGATGTTGTGTTGTTGTTGTTGTTGTTGTTGTTGTGTGCCTTTAAATAATTTCCGACTTATAGTAACCCTAAGGCAAACCTACAATGTGGTTTTCTTGGAAAGATTTGTTCAGAGAGGAGGATTATCCTCTGAAGTTGAGAGAGTATGGCTTGCTCAAGGTCACTCAGTGGGTTTCCATGGGAATTCAAATCCTAGTTTCCAAAGTTTTAATCCACTTCTCAAACCACTACACAACAATGGCCCCCAGAAACAGCTGCTGATGCATACATGTTTTTCAGAATCTGGTCTTACCATTGAGTAGGATTTTAAGTCATGAAAAGACAGAACATTTCTAGTCATTAGTTATTAATTTATTGTTCCATATTGGTTGTTGGGAAGGTAGAGAGAGCTATGTGGGATTTTCTGCCTCAGATGCCAAAATAACTTGTTTGGGTTCTATAGCACTTGATGTCCTCCTTGTGAGCAAGAGCAGCAAATCATAGGATGTTATCACACGGGGAGTTGCGGGGAGAAAGTGGAAATAAACTGGACGAGTGGAAGACTTTAATTTACGGGATTTGTCCCGTTCCGCCTCGTCTGATAATTAAATTCGAATTTAAAAGGGGGTTAATTCGAACAAAAACCTGATCTTTTCATTTCCTCAAAAATCCCGAAAATGAAAAGATCAGGTTTTTGTTCGAATTAACCCCCTTTTAAATTCGAATTTAGTTATCAGACGAGGCGGAACAGGACAAATCCCGTAAATTAAAGTTTTCCGCTCGTCCGGTTTATTTTCACTTTCTCCCCGCAACTCCCCGTGTGGTAACGTCCATACTGGACTTAAGTCTGAACTTGAATGGAACAATCCAAGCTGATTACCCATATTCCCAAAATAGATACAGTATCTTGGCTAGATCCTTTAGAATTAAAACTAAAACCCCGGGTGGACTCAGTGCCACAGTGACAAAGAAGCCACCAGCTTGGATACTATCCACCTTGACCTAGAGGACAAAGGAGAGGGTGCCATTTCCTATTCCATATCATGAAATAAAATTATTTGAGCCAGTCTGGAGGTGTTGCCTTGAATCACTTTTTTTAAAAGCACACAATAAAAAGTTGTACTAAATAGAGCACAAGCGCTCCCTAACTCTTTTAAAGGCCATCTTTTTGCTGATTTGTCTCTCTTATGTCTAATTTTGTCTCTGTACAACAAAATGATCCACAGTTTGTCTCCAAATATTTTGAATATTTGTCTGCAGGATAAATAGTGAGGATTTGATTTATTGTGATTGGAAGCATCGCTTTTCCTGGTTGACATATAGCTTAGAATCATTCACAAGACTGCCCAAACTAACAATTGTGTGCTCAGTGGTGGAAGAGTGGAAACCATTTTTAGGGTGCAATCCTATACAGTTCCACCAACCAAGATACACTGTCCAATCAGCAAAAATAGAGTAGAGATGAAGCCCTGTTGAATTAAATGGGTTTGACTTGCTTCTGAGCATATTTGTACATAGAACTGCTCTGTTTATTCAGAAATTGCAAGAGAGAGAAAATGATGCCTAAGACAAAGGTACTGTATTAATATTTTTGGTGGGTTTTTCAGGCTATTTGGCCATATTCTGGAAGAATTTGTTCCTGACATTTTGCCAGCATCAGTGGCTGGCATTTTCACCTCTGAAGATGCCAACCACAGATGCAGGTGAAACATCAGGAATAAATTCTTCCAGAACATGGCCACATAGCCCGAAAAACTCAGAAAAAACTATGAATGCCAGCCGTGAAAGCCTTTTTATTTCACATCACACTGTGTTAACTTTAAAACAGTACATGCATGGCTCTTAAGACAGATGCAGGAGTCTAACTTCCTCCAAAACTTCCTGTATCAAATTTAAACACATTAAAATGGTTAGATGAACGGAAGACATTCATTAGGAACACATGTTCTGACACATTCTTCAAACTTCTCACAGCTATACTAATAGTGAAGAGAGAAAAAAACATCAGCTAGCAGTTGTTTTGCTCCTTATTGTTTGAAAAGTACATTATTTGTATTGACTGAGGTTTTTTGGTATTCAACTAACTACCCTTTAAAATGCTTCCTTTATTTTGAATGGAAATCTGCAGAAAGGATTACACATGTTTTCTGACTGTTGGGTTCCACTGTTTACATATTTATTTTCCTGTTTATCCTTATGAATCTAATGGTTAACAGAATAGCCCTTTAGGCATCTGAGGAAATAAACTTTAGTCCACTACAGTGTATACCAAAATCAATCCATTAAGTTTTTAGGGCTGCAGGATTGCCTTATTGAATGTGTATCTTTGACATAACAGGAAAACACATGGAATTTCACTTTATTGTAGTGTGCCTCCAAGTCATTTTTTACTAATGGAGAATCCTAGAGCTTTCTTGGCAAGTTTCTGTCAGGGATGATGGGAGTTGTAGCTCTTCACCTCTGGCTCTAACTCACCACCTTGTTATGCAGCAGAGCTGACCAGCTTTGATCAGTGGTTGATGCTTCTTTCCCAAGCAGCAGAGTTTCAGAGAATAGGCTGAAGACCCTGACAAACTCTCCAAGCCTTCTCTCTCTTCTTCCTGAGATGTCTCCAAACTTCTCCAGGATTCTTCTGGTTCTTGTATCTTCCCTCAAGACACCAGACAACTCAGTAGTCTTATATAAAAGATCTACTTTATTCTACTATATACATAAATACTATATGCCCTACAAATCACAATCTCTACACTTCACAATATCTCCAAAACTACTCCAAACTACACCACAATGTACACTAGCAAACATTGCAATTTATAGCCATTGTTAGACACCACCCACCAGTCAGTTTCCACCCAGTGGGTGTGTACATACATCTTGATTGGTCCACATAGATCATCCCATACCTAAGACCAACCCAAGTGTTTCATCACTTTACCTTGGCCACTTAATGAGTCTCAGGTGTTTGCAATCTATCACAGGTGTTCTCAATATACCTTCTATAACTTTGTCCTTGGCTCTCAAGGCTTCTTAATTATATTATCTTTTTCACCTGTGTATCTTCCTGATTGCTCCTGCTTAGTCACTTTGACATTCACATACATATTTTTATTTCTATTACTGTATATCCCATGTTGCTTTTTCCTTAACAATCCCCTCCGAAATAAAATATTGTATGTGTCTTACAATGTCATTCCAACCATTTGTGTCAGTCTTTCATGTTTTTCCGCCGTCAATGCTTTTGTGAACAAATCTGCTATGTTGTGTTGTGTTTCTATATATCTCAATTCTATTTTACCCTTCTGAACCATGTCTCGCACATTTTGATATCTTACTCCAACATATTTTGTTCTGTTCTTCAAACTTTCAGTTTCAGCCATTGCTATGCATGACTGTGAATCTTCCAGAATTTCTACTGGTATCTTGTAACTTTCATTTAAATCATTCAATAACTGCTCAACCCACTGTACCTCATTTACTATCTCATTTAAAGCTGCGAATTCTGCTTCCGTCGTACTTATCGCTACATTTGTTTGTTTCCTACTTCTCCAGACTATTGGACTTTCACTGTACTTGATTATTATTCCTGTAACTGACTTCTTGTCTCCTAATTCTGATACAAAAGAACTATCCACATAACAATCTAAATCTGAATTACTGTTTCTAATTACCAATTTCTTATCTAAAGTTCCTTTCAAATATCTTAATAAGTGTTTTACTGCTGTCCAGTCTTCAATTTTTGGATCATTAACTCTTCTGGACAATACATTTACAGCATACGAAATGTCTGGTCTGGTGTGGCAAGATATGAATTGTAAAGATCCTATTATGCTCCTGAATAAAGTCTTGTCTTCAAAATCTCTAGTTGTTTTTTCAGATACAAAACCAATTGTCATTGGAGTTCTTACTATTTTAGCATTTTGTAATCCACACTTTTCAATCAAATTTTCAATTTTCTTTCTCTGACTTAACAAACAATGTCCTTCTTCTGTCCATTCAACACCAATACCTAAATAAGACTTTAATAAACCTAGATCCTTCAAAACAAACTTTTTAGACAACTCTCTTTTTACTGATTCAATCTCCTGTCTTGACTTTGCTGCCACGCACAAATCATCTACATAGATCACTAACACTATGTCTCCTTTTGTATAGACACATGCATCTGCAACGCTCCTTTTGTATCCTAGCTTGACTAACTCTTCATTAATGCACAAATTCCATGCTCTGGTACTTTGTTTTAATCCATACAATGCTTTTTTCAATTTATAAACTTTCTGACTACTATTTTCTTCAAAACCTTGTGGCTGCTCCATAAAGATCTCTTCATCTAAACTAGCATTCAAGTAGGCTGTTTCAAAATCAAAATGTTCTACAACTAAATTTCTTTTTGCTGCTACAGCCAGAACCATTCTCAGACTTTCTGGCTTTGCAGTTGGAGAATATGTCTTATCGTAATTCTCATACTGCTGTTGTGCAAAACCCTTAGCCACTAACCTTGCTTTATACTTAATACTTCCATCTGGCATTTCTTTCTTTCTGTATACCCACTTACAACCAATTACTTTCTTGTCCTTGGGTCTATCAACGACTTCAAAAACATCTTTATTTACCAGACAAACAAACTCATCATCCATTGCATCAATCCATCTTTCCTGTTCTTCTCTAGACAAACTTTCCAACTCTTCAAAACTTTCAGGCTCTTCCACTGCTAAACAAGCTCTTGCATTTGTCACAACAAACCTATCTGGAGGCTTTCTAACTCTGTGACTACGTCTGGGAATAAACTCTGCTGATCTGCCTCTTTCATCCTCACTTTCTGTACTGGGAGTTATAGTTCTATGACTAAATCTCTTGTCTTCAGTCATTCTAGTAGTAATGGGTCTAGATTGTGTCTCATTATCAGAAGAACTATCACTGCTGCTAGTGGATGCTTCTGGCTTAACTGAAACCCCTCCGTTTCCTGAAGTTGGTTCAATTTGTGTTTCTGGCTCATTTGAACTTCCTAACCTCAAGATAACTTCTTTATTTGCATGCAGTTTGTCCCAACCGGCATGTCTCTCGAAATTTGCAGACCTAGAATACTGCACTTCCCTTCCACCTAAATGAAACTTGTAGCTATTTCCTGAATAACCTAAAAACCTAAGCCTTCTACTTTTGGGTTCTCCTTTCTTCCTGAAACAAGCTGGAATGTAAACATACGCAAACTGTCCAAAGACCCTCAAATACTTGTAATTTGGCACTCTCCCATACAATACCCTGTAGGGAATGTCTTCAATTTCTGAATGATACAGTCTGTTACTAATATGTACTGCTGTCAAAGTTGCTTCTGCCCAGAAACTATCTTTTACCTCTGCATCTGCCATCAAACAAGCAGTTATCCTTTTTATATCTTGTATTTTTTTCTCCGCTAAACCATCTTCGTTAGGATAAGCGGGATTAGTAGTTTCATGCCTTATTCCCACCTTTTGAAACCAATTAAACAATTGATTACTTAGAAATTCTCCTCCTCGGTCAGTAACAATGGTGCCTACTCTAATATCAAATTGTCTTTCCACCATTCTCACCCATGCTTTTAAACTCTGCCCAGCGTCAGATTTGTTTTTCAATATTCTTACAAAAGCAAACCTTGTAAACCTATCAACAATTACTAGGAAATATTTGCTTCCCCCTAAAGACAAACAATTAGCTTGGGCAACATCTGCATGTACAAACTGAAATGGTCTTTGAGCAATTCTTTTGGTTTTCTTGGCTACTGGAAAAGCTCCGACCTTTACCTGATTACATACAGTACAATCTAAGTGTTTTTTGCATTCAGCAACTTTTAAATCTGGACACATACTGATTAACTTCTTTAAACATTTGAAACTAGCATGGCCAAATTTCCTGTGTAGTTCATGTATGCAGTCTTTGTGAATTGGACTATTGTCTATGTTATTAGCATTTTCAACCCTGTAGCTATCAATATTGTCTTCCAAATAGTAAAGTTTATCCTTTTTCAAGCCTATGCCTCGCAATTCCCCATTCAGTTTTATCTTACACATGTTCTTTTCAAAAATGACTGTGTAATCTCTGTCTGTTAACCTGCTCACTGATAACAAATTATTTTCTAACTCCTTTACATGTAACACATCATTAAAGTTTTCCTTTAGCCCTGGAATGAAAACTGTACCCATTTGATTTACAGTGCTGAGCTCTTTCCCATCAGCTAAAACTACAGCATTTACATTAGCTGATTTTCTATTACTTATCAAATTAATATTGTTACACATTGAAGATGATGCTCCTGAGTCAATTAACCATTTACAATTAGTATTTTGTTTTTCCTTAATCATGGTTGCAAACCCCTTTTTGTTATCACTGTCCTTCAAAAATGGTTTGGACTGCTTTTGATACTGCCGCGGCTGCCATCTGCTCTCTCCTTGCTTGCTTCTCTCAGCAGCAAATTGTTTACAATGTCTCTGCAGATGACCAATCTTCTTACAATAAAAACACCTCCGTTGCTCCCTTGTATAAGCTGCTTCTTCCTGCTTTCGTAGATCAGGCGTCGTTTGTTGTTTTGGCACAGTCCTCAAACTTTCTGAGTCATTCTGCTCAGACTTTCTTCTCAAATTTTCCTCCAATATTTTTGCAACAATTAAGTCTCTGTTCAGCTCAGCCTCTGGCAAATTTTGCAAGCTATTTGTAATGTTGTCCCAAGAAGGATCTAGCGATTCCAGCAAAATATAACACTGCTGCTCTTTGCTAATTTCCACTCCTCTCAGTTCAGCTTGCACAAATAAATCTTGCATTGTTTTTAAGTGTTCTATCACACACTGTCCTTTCGTCATCCTTTGTCTGTAAATTCTTTTAGACCAAAGCATTTTTGCAAACGCAGTTGAAGGTGTGTGTAATCTCTGCAAAGTATCCCACACATCCTTGGCGGACACTTTATCTCTTACGTCGTTAATCAAGTCTTCTTTTAGCATGAGATAAAGACATGCTTTTGCTTTAGCGTCTCTTTCTCGAGTGGCTGCATTAGCATCAGCTGCCAGCCCTGTTTCAACTGTCGACCACAGAGACTCCTTTATGAGTAGAGATTGGGCATATATTTTCCAGGTAGAGTAGTTGTTTCTGTTTAATTTACTAAACTTTAGGATCTCCATCTTAATTTGTGCAGTGACTCAATTTGACACAGACCCTCTGAGTATGCACAGCAGACAAAACACAAAATGATTTACTCACAAGGCTCCACAAAACTTTCTTCCACTCTCTGGAACTTTCAGCTTCTGTGGATGCTGGTTGCTCTAGTATCTGGGCCCATAACCCATGTCAGGGATGATGGGAGTTGTAGCTCTTCACCTCTGGCTCTAACTCACCACCTTGTTATGCAGCAGAGCTGACCAGCTTTGATCAGTGGTTGATGCTTCTTTCCCAAGCAGCAGAGTTTCAGAGAATAGGCTGAAGACCCTGACAAACTCTCCAAGCCTTCTCTCTCTTCTTCCTGAGATGTCTCCAAACTTCTCCAGGATTCTTCTGGTTCTTGTATCTTCCCTCAAGACACCAGACAACTCAGTAGTCTTATATAAAAGATCTACTTTATTCTACTATATACATAAATACTATATGCCCTACAAATCACAATCTCTACACTTCACAATATCTCCAAAACTACTCCAAACTACACCACAATGTACACTAGCAAACATTGCAATTTATAGCCATTGTTAGACACCACCCACCAGTCAGTTTCCACCCAGTGGGTGTGTACATACATCTTGATTGGTCCACATAGATCATCCCATACCTAAGACCAACCCAAGTGTTTCATCACTTTACCTTGGCCACTTAATGAGTCTCAGGTGTTTGCAATCTATCACAGGTGTTCTCAATATACCTTCTATAACTTTGTCCTTGGCTCTCAAGGCTTCTTAATTATATTATCTTTTTCACCTGTGTATCTTCCTGATTGCTCCTGCTTAGTCACTTTGACATTCACATACATATTTTTATTTCTATTACTGTATATCCCATGTTGCTTTTTCCTTAACAGTTTCCTCAGAGCGGGATTGCCATTGCCATCCTCTGAGGCTGGGACAGTGTGACTTGCCCAGAGTCATCCAGTGGATTTTTATACTCAAGGGAAGATTTGAACTCTGGTCTCCAGAGTCACAGTCCAACACTCAAAGCACTATGCCACTCTGGCTGTCGGAATTTCACTAACCCAGTACTTCTCAAATAGTGGGGTGCGCCCCCAAGGGGGGGGGCGCGAGGCTCCGTAAAGTGTTATGCAGAGGTGTACTTATAACAATTTTATAGACAAATGATACTATTTACAGTTGCACGGGGGGCGTGAAATGTTTTCTTCTTCCTAGGGGGGGGCATGACAGAAAATAATTGAGAAGCACTGCACTAACCTGACATTAATGTGGATCTCAGTCTGGTAGGGTTGTTGTGATGTGCCTCCAAGCTGACTCTGACTCTGACCTTATCCTAGGGTTTTCTTGGCAAGATTCATTCATAGGAAGTTTGTTATTGCCTTCCTCTGATGCTGAGAGTGTGTGACTTAGCTAAGATGGCAGTAGTCATCATGGACAGATCAGCTTACATACAGGAAGCTGAGAGGCAACTGTCTAACAACACAATTTACAGAATCCTATCAAAGATCCCACGGAGGAATACCAGGAGGAATTACATGGGCTGCTCAGGGAATTTTCCATGGAGGTGCAAAACCAAATCCTTATTGACACAACTCAGGAGCCCCGACCAGGCACATTCTACTTATTACCCAAAATACATAAACAGAGCAACCCTGGACAACCTATCGTCTCCAGCATTGGAACACTTACAGTCGGTGCCTCCAAATATATGGAAAATATCCTTAAACCATATGCCACCAACACCTCCAGCTATGTGAAGAACCCCACAGACTTTCTACAGAAAGATACAATCCATCCAGAACCTTCCAGAAAACACTATCTTAGCCACTACGGATATTGAATCCCTGTACACCAGCATCCTGCACAAAGGTGGAATGAAAGCCATCAGAAACATAATTCCAGATGGGAACTTATCTGACCTAGCCACCAAGGTCTGCCAATTTGTTCTCACACACAATTACTTTACCTTTGGTAACAACATATACCTTCAAGTTAATGGCACTGCCATGGGCACACGCATGACACCACAATATGCCAATATCTTCATGGCTGACCTAGAACAATGCTTCCTTCACTCCTGCACCCAGAAACGACTCCTCTACCTGAGGTACATTGACGATAGCTTCATACTTTAGATTCATGGGGAAGACTCACTCAAGACATTTCACCAGAGTTTTAACAACTTCCACCCCACCATCAGCTTCAGCCTGGGACTATCTACAGAACAAGTTCACTTTCTGGACACCACAATACAGCTACAAAATGGACAGCTAAGTACCACACTATATTGCGAACCCACTGACCTCCACACGTACTTACACACCCCCAGTTTCCACCCTGAGCACATCACCAGATACATAGTCTATAGTCAAGCCTTATGAAAATGAGAATACACAAAAAATGATGGCAGGACATTTCAGTCTCCCTGGGCATTCCATCTCAGACCTCAAAACAGAGGTCCTTGAACAAATGAACTACAAAGGTAGATTGGAAATAGAAGCAGCAGAATTGGAATTCATCCACAGTTCCTCAGCAATGGATTGAACAAGGATAATAGCTTCCTGGCTCACCACACACATTTCAACATTATCTGACCCCATCCTCAGGGAAGCATCCTACACTCATCTATTCTCCCCACCTACAGGCTAGTTTCCAAAGACAAACTGGTCTTGCCACCGTTTCCATACCCAATGGCTAGTTCCCAGTGTCTTTGTTCACTAATGACCATCAACCATAGTAAAAACTGGACTTGCTACTTCATTTCCATACACAAAGGATTTTGAATTTGAATTAACATTCTCACATACCAATCACACACACACACACACACACACACACACACACACACACACACATATATATATATATATATATATATATATATATATATATATATATATGTCCCTGGTTTCCACTCCACTAAATGCATCTGTGGAAGTAGATAGAAGTCTATGAAAGCTCATGCTACCAACTTCTTTCAGTTAGGGCCTAAGCCATCTTCGAGGTCAGGAAGGGGAGGGGCAGCCTCACGCTGGGCGCCCCAACCCCTTCCCCAAAACGTCGTCGGAGCTGCCGGCCCTCTGCACGGCCGGTGCTCCGACGACGCACTTCCGCTGCAGTGTCCGCACACGCTACAGCGGAAGAGGCGCCGAAGGTGCGCCGGGCGCCTTTTGCGGCGCACCTTCGGCGTATTGCAGAAGGAGCGCTATTTTAGCGCTCCTTCCTGGAGCAGGGACAATGCCTCGGCCCCAATCCGCAGCTTCCCGGGGCGGCCCCGTGCCACCCATCTGGTCCCCCCCTCGTCTCAAAGGTGCTATAAGATCTC
The DNA here is from genome assembly GCA_026167975.1 of Phrynosoma blainvillii. Lineage (NCBI taxonomy): Eukaryota > Metazoa > Chordata > Lepidosauria > Squamata > Phrynosomatidae > Phrynosoma > Phrynosoma blainvillii. Next base: position 276,387,796 of record JANUYF010000002.1, on the reverse strand, counting down.
TCTACATATAAGATCACACAGTTGATTTCCATGGTTAGGTAGCAATTTGAACCTTAGGAACTGGCAAAACCTACCTCAGCCTATTCCTTACCTTTAAAAAAAATCCTATGAAATTCATAGAGTCACCAAAAGTCAACAGGCAACTTGAAGCCCCATAAACACACACACACACATTCCTGGAATCCTTGTCCAACATTCACATTGGACCATGCTAGCTCCTGTTTACCTCTTTAAATCCGTTTAACCTATTTTAAATTGAAATTTAAATATCCTACCCAACTAATTATGTGTTTTTTAAAGTGTATACGGTAATGCTTTTTTTTTTAAAAAAAAAAAAAACATAAATAATTCACAGGACCTTAAGAACCCATTTCCTCCACAACCTGTCAGGGTTTTAGGGTGATAAACAAATAAATAAATAAAAGTCAGGAGGCTAATAAAATAAACAACCAAACGTCTAGGAACAGGTCAGAGGTGAACAAGGTAGTACATGAAAATAGGATTCCAAAGGGCTTCTGTCCTTTTAAGCCTCTTTGTGTTTCTTTAGTGCTCTGTTTTGTTGTTGTTTAGCAGCAGCCGCTAGGTGTGATGTAAGCTAGCTCAAAGATTACTTGGCAGTTCGCCTCTCTGAAAGCAAGTCACATGATTTTGAAGAATAGCTCAGCAAGATGTTGGGTGTGCTTGTTTGTTTTCCATCGCTGGGGGTGGGGGAACCCAACTGTTTAATGTATCCTCATGCAAAGTGTGTATCATGAGCTTTCATAGGTGTTCCGCTTCTTTTGTGTTCCCAGAGTGCAAAAGATGAGTCAGAAGAGAAATCATGCACAACGAAGGGGTTGTGATGTTCTGTTTTAGATAACTGAGGGAGACTGTGATCCAAAACATGCTTTGGGAAGTTAAGTGTCATAGGACCTGGTGAGGCTTACTTGCTTAGGACTACAGTAACCACATGCTAAAATTGGATCCAGTTTTCCAAATGGGTGATGGCTGTATGTGAAAAGATGTTTTTGCTTATCTGACATGATTGAAAATATGCTGTCTGCTTTCCCTAGTGACCTCTCAGGCTTTGAAAAATGTACTCTGGTTGTATGATATTTTTGGAGCATATTTTGGGAGCATATTTGAGATACTTCTTGCACAAAGTTAAGACTGCAAAAATGGGATTTGTCATTCATCAGCTTCTGTAAAACTCCAGTTATTTTAATGAATGAGGTTCAAATCAGTTTTGCTTGCCTGGTTTTATTTCAGGATTCTACCCCTCACACACACACACACACACACTCTACAAAACAACCCTAAGTGCAAATACAAAAGATTTACATGATTGAGAAGCATGTTTTTCTCTCTCTTCCAAACTGAATCCCTTCAGGCAGAACATAAAAAACCCCCAAGAGCTTGGAAAATTTTCTATTGTGAACATAGCTCACAAAATCTTTTCTTGCAGGGCACAGGAAAAAACTCAGAACTTGGAAAAACTACTTTTTTTGGAACACTGCTTCCAGAATTCACCTGCTAACTCAGGGAATTCTGGGAATCCTAGTCCAAGAACAGTAACTAGAATCATAGAATCATAGAGTTGGAAGAGACCACAAGGGCCATCCAGTCCAACCCCCTGCCATGCAGGAACTCCCAATCAAAGCATCCCCGACAGATGGCCATCCAGCCTCTGCTTAAAGCAGGGGTAGGCAACCTGTCCCCTTTAAGGGCCGAGGGACTTCAGCTCCCAGAATCCCAGGAGCTATTGGCCAACATGGGACTATTGGCAAACATAGCTGAGGCTTCTGGGAGCTGAAGTCCCTCGGCCCTTAAAGGGGACAGGTTGCCTACCCCTGGCTTAAAGACCTCCAAGGAAGGAGTACTCTCCGAGGGAGTGTGTTCCACTGTCGAACCGCCCTTACTTCTCCATGCCTTCCAATTGTCCCATTTGGAAAGTATAGTCCTGGATAATCTTCTGTCATCCCGCTTATTCAGATGGATTTAAAATGTCTCTGTTTTTCTCTCCTTCCATTTTCCCACTTTGTCCTCAGCTTACTTCAGTTGCTGCAAACTGCAAAAGTAGTTTCCCTGAGTTAACTTGGGAGGGGGCAGAATCTTGCTTTTCCCTGTAGACTCAGGCAAAAGCACATTGCTGCAGCCTCTCCTGGTTTATGTGTTTTTCCTGATTAACTTTTGATATCTTGACCACACTCTGATGTTGCTTGGACACACATGTCTCAGTGTTCATCGATGAAATATTAAAAAGTAAACCTTTCTAAGGAGATTATCGCATTGACTTTTCAGCTCAATCCGTGCATGGGACGGGATTGGGCTGGAATGGGGCAAAATGGGTTTTATTGCAGCAGCGCAGCAGCAATTTTTTGTGCGATAAATCCGTTTTCCCTGTTCCAGCCTGATCCCAGCCCATGCACGGATTGGGCTGAAAAGTCAATGTGATAATCTCCTAAATTGTACAAGAGAAAAAGGCCCAAATGCTCTTCTGGGTAAACCCATGAGAAACAGAGAGTGACTCATGGCTATGGAGAATGCCAGGGCAGCTAGAGTAGAGAGAGTGGCATTTGAAGTGTTGGGCTTTTGTTGCTTCAAGATGAAACTCAGATCAAACCCTGTGAGAGCTTTTGTGTTTTGCTTTTCTTACCTATGTATCAGGAAAATTCTGTGGAACGTTTGCTCTCTGTGGGAGTGGTTGCTCTGTGTCCCTGGGTAGATAGAGCAGGATGAGCTCAGCTACCTGGCACCTGGCCTGGTTGTCTGGTGACCTCAAGCTGGCATTGATGGTTTGTTTGTGTGCTTTGGTTTGGTTAAGAACCTTTTCTTTGAAATCTGTAGCCATTTCTCTTGGTTCTATTATCTGGTGTCCTTTAGAGTTAGTAGCTAATGAATGTCGGTCACAGAATATAAATAGGGGTGAAGGCAGATTGTTGGAGTAAGGTTCCTTATTGCTATGAGGGAGGGAAGTTCTAGCGTGCAGTGGTAAGATACTAATTATTCCCTCTTTCTTTCCATGTTCTCATTCAGTGAGTATATATGAGACTGCCAGCTGAGACACCTGTTTCACACTTTGTTTTTATTCCAGCAGTCTCTGAGTACCTTTACTGGATATCTAGCAGATTAGATACAGGTGGATCTGTCCAATTCAGGCTGATTCTCCCTCATCCAAAATGCTTGGGATCAGCAGTATTTTGGTTTTTGGATTATTTATTTATTTGATTTGATTTGATTTTGGAATTAATGTATTTGCATATATGTACATAATGAGATATCTTGGAGATGGGACTCAAGTCTAACCACAAAATTCATGTTTATTTCATATACATCTCATAAACTTAGCCTGAAGGCAATTTTAAACATTATTTTAAACAACTTTCTTCATAAAACAAAGTTTGTGTACATTGAACCATTAGAAAGCAAAGATGTCACTATCTCAGACACTCATGAAAAAAAGTGTTGGTTTTTGGAGTATTTCGGAATTCCAGATAAGGGAGACTCAACCTCTTTTGTTTTCCGATCTTCTGAAACTTTAATCTGTGAGCACACAAAGGATGCCTTTCCAGATGCTCTGAAGGGAAAAGAAGCAGCTTATTATTTTTGTTGCTGTTGCTGTTGTTGTTATCGTCATCATCATCATCATCATCATTTCTTTCCTGGCACTTCTCAAGGCATGTCATGGCACGTTAAAATGCAAAACACAATTAAAAACACATAAACCCACAGTTAACATACAATACTACAAAACCATTAAAATATACTCATAAGAGCACATATACAAATTAAAAAGTAATGATTTCAAATTGACTGGGTAGGCCTGCCAGAAGCAATATGGCTTTAACGTGGTTTTAAATGCAGTCAGCGTTTTCAGCTGTTGTATCTCTTCCAGCAGGTCATTCCACTGTCTGGGGGCAGCAGACAAAAAGGTCCTCTGGGAAACCATTGCCAGTCTAGTCCTGGCAAGTTGGAGCAAACATTTACCAGAGGTTCTGAGGATTGTACAGGAGGAAGCAATTCTGTAGGTAACCTGGACCCAAACCATGTAGGCCTTTAAAGGTAATAACCAATACTTTGTACTTTCCCTAGAAGTTAATTGGCAGCCAGTGGAGTGCTTTTAAGATCAGTGTGATGTGATCACTCTTGGATGTATCCATAATCAGTCTCACTGCCATATTCTGAACCAACTGGCGTTTCCAGTTGGTACAAAGGTAGTCCAATGTTTAACACATTGCAGAAGTCCAGTCTTGAGGTTACCAGCATGTGTACTACCATGTTTAAAAATTAATACATCATGTGATGCTTCTAAACAAGTATAGAATGTGGTGGACCTCTGATGGGATAGCAGCTTTTTAAAACCAAGACAAGCACACCAAAATTCCTTAACATGTGAAGCATATTCGCTGCAAAGGAATCCTTAAAGCTTTGTCTATGCATTTACTGAAGGAACATCTAACATGTACTTTTTCTGTCTTTCTGGGTTTTAACCAAGAGATTGTTACGAGTACCAGAAGTCTTACGTTTTGATATGAAATATGATGGATGTTGCCCCTTTATGACCCTAAATGTACTCTACAGACGCCCGCCATGACCCTTAGAGTGAGAGACCATGTAGGCAGTTTAGGAAGTTGCGATAAGGGGAGATTCACACATATTTCTCAGGAAGAGCCATTCCGGAGGTGAAAGCAGCAGCATTCCGGAATGGCTCTTGATTGCTTCCGGCAGCAGCAACTTAATTCCTTTTAAAAAAAGGAATTACAAAGACCGGGGATGATGCCGCCCAGCGCCGGGGATGGCGCTGGATGGGGCAGGGCTTGCTGCGACGTTGTGTGAACACACGGAGCAAGGACCCGGACTGACGGCGGCTAGCGCCAGGGATGGCACTGGATGGGGCGGGGCTTGCTGCGACGTCGTCTGAAAAATTTGCAAAGGAGCCGGACTGGGGCCAGACGGAGGTAGGATTGCGTCTGCCTAAAGCCCCGTGTGAAAACGCCCCAGGTAATTAATCTCAGGATGTTTGGCATCCCAGGCGGAAAAGGCCCATTTACAACCCCAATTCCCACTTCAAAGATTTCCATCTTGAGTGACCATTTCTATGCAGACGTAGGACACTAGCCCAGGCTAGTTTTGCTCTATATAAGATCTCAAAATTCAATGTGATGTCAAAGGCTTTCAAAGCCGGCATCCATTGGTTTTTGTGGGTTTTTCGGATTGTGAGGCAATGTTCTAGAAGAATGTATTTCCCAGCAGACAATGGACCATTAATTAAATAGACACTAATCCTTCTCTCATATCCTCCCACCCTGAGGCCTTGCCTCAACAGAACAATACACAGATTTGCATGTTAATCCTCTCAACCAAGGGTCACACAGTATATATACCCCACACACCTCCATGCCACCATTATCTGAAGATGCCAGCCACAGATGCAGGCAAAATGTCAGGAATACATTCTTCTAGAACAGGGGCCGGCAACCTACAGCTCCGAGGCCGGTTCTGGCCCAGGTCGCCGGACTTACCGGCCCAGGCAGACCGCTGCTGCTGCTGCCACCGTGCGCCACCACTGCGGTGCGTTTTCGCCTCCGTCCGGCCACGCGCGCCATGGCCGCCATTTTGATTTTCAAAATGGTGGCTGTGACACGTTTGTGCATGCAGAACCAAGCACAAGGGTAGCCCCATGTAGAGCACATTGCAGAAGTCCAGACGTGAGGTTACCAGCGCACGCACAACAGTCTCGAGATCCCTTACTTCCAGAAAAGGGCGCAGCTGGTGTATCAGCCAAAGCTGATAACAGGTGCTCCTGACCGTCGCACTTACCTGATTTGTCATCAGGAGCGACAAATCAAGGAGCACCCACAGACTGCGAACACAGTCACTGGAGGAGAGTATGACCCCACCCAGGACTGGAGGTTGCAATCCAAGTCTTGGTTTCAGGGCCTCCCTCTTGCTGGAACTACTGTCCCCGAGCAGCACCCTCTGGGACCTACCCGAGAGGAAGGACCGGAACCACTGCAATGCAGTGCCCCCGATACCTAACCCCCTCAGGTGGCCCAAGAGGATGCCGTGATCTATTGTGTCAAAAGCCGCTGAGAGGTCTAGGAGCACCAACAGGGTCACACTACCCCTGTCGATGCTCAGACGCAGATCATTAATCAAGGCAACCATGGCAGCCTCAACCCCAAAGCCTGTCCTGAAGCCGGTTTGAAATGGGTCTAGATAATCGGTTTCATCCAAGACAGCTTGGAATTGAAGAGCAACCGCCCTCTCGATCACCTTGCTCAAGAATAGTAGCAAAGAGACTGGCCTATAATTATTCATATCTAGGGGGTCCAGGGAAGGTTTTTTCAGAAGCGGCCTAACAGCCGCTTCCTTCAAACAAGGTGGAATATATTCTTCCCTGAAGGATGCATTGATGATGTCCGCAAGGAACTTCCTCAGTGCACCCCCCGGACGGCCAGCCATGATGGGCAAGGGTTGAGAGGGCAAGTTGTTTTCCTCACATTACCAAGGAGCTTGTCCACGTCATCGGTACTCACAGATTGCAGCTGATCCAGTAAAATTACATTGGCGGAGTCGCTGGACACCTCGTCTATACTTTCTGTTGAAACCCTGGTGTCTAAGTCGGCTCTTATCTGAGAGATTTTATCTGCAAAGAAGTTATTAAATGCGTCACAGCAGGCCATCGTTGGGTTAAGTAAGGGATTTGGCGCAGGAGGTGCCTGTGTCATCTCCCTCACCACCCTAAACAGTTCTGCTGGACGAGACTCTGCAGACGCAATATGTGCAGAGGAGAAAGGTCTCTGCGCTGCATGTATTGCCTCCCGATAGGACCAAAGATGGTTTCTATGACGAGTTCTGTCAGATAAGAGACAAGTCTTCCGCCATTCGCACTCTAGTCATTGTCGAACCCGCTTCATCTTTCTAAGCTCCAGTGTATACCAAGGCTTGCGATTTGAAGCGGGGTGGCAAGGACACTTGGGAGCGATCGTGTCGATAGCCTTGGTCAAATCAGTATTCCAGGTATACTGGTTCCAAAAATGATAAACTTTTCCTTAGCCTTGTATTGTTAGTGGAAACTCAGTATTCTACAAATGTAATTTCACGCCAATATTCAGCCTCACAACAGCCTGATCTCCTGGTGTCACAGACCCAGAGTAAGAGTACAAACATGTTTAAGCTGTGCTCCTGTTTGGCATAATCAAATTTTAAAATATACCAGCTTGACCTTCAGTGAAAACCTTTGGGTGCCTATTTTTATGCCCAGTTGTATTTAAAACCTTCAAAGCAAAGAACTAAAAGGTAAAAAAGTAAAGCACATTAAGGTATGTGTCTCAGTTGGAGGCATATTTACTGTTAACCAGACTAGTGATTTGTTGAAGGGTTAGATGCACACAAACATTGTGCTCCTTTAAGGCTGTAGATGAACTTTAACTCAGTGTTTTAGATTTTTGCACAACAGATTATTTTTTAGCACAGAAAACCAACAGAAGCTAAGGTAAAGACAACTGGAGAAAAATTCAAGTTTAGTTTGAAGCAGTAAGCATCACATGAAACTGCTTATATTGTCAAAATGAGTATTTTCAGGACAAACTATTTTCAAATCTTTCCATCAGTTATTTTGCACAATCTCAATACATGCAATAAAAAAAGACTGAATACATACTTTTAGATTTAAAAACACTTTTTATAGTTTGTTATTTTTATTAAGTGGTTTACACCAGAAGGTGTGGTTATAGATACAGTTGGTGAGTAAATATACATGAAAAACCTGTCTATGCACCCAACTCTAGACTTATCTATATGCTCAAAGGTAGAAACACCTAAAGCTTAGATGAAGGCCAGAGAAAGAATGTTTACAGGCATAAAGCACAAATATATGTTTTGAAAGGCCCAAATATTACAGCAGATAAAGAGCACGTGAGAAAGAAATTACATTTTTATGACAATTTGTTTCTTGGGTGTTAGATTTTTGGTCTATCAACTGGAAAGGAAGGCTCAGACTTAAATAAATACATTTGTTGAATATTGGTCTTTATTGAGTATTGTCCATCACTTCTGCTCCAAGTGGGCTTTTTTGTTTGTTTGTTTGTTTACAAAAATTCAATTTCCATGTTCCCCCTCACTGAAGGCAGAAATACACCATAAATAATAATAATAATAATAATAATAATAATAATAATAATAATAATAATAATAATAATTTTTTATTTATAACCCGCCCCTCTGCACAGCAATCGGGGCGGCTTACAACAAATTAAAATACAACAGTTAAAACATACCATCTCCCCACAACCTCCACCCGCCTCCCGCACCCCTTAAAACTAAAATTAAACTTGAGAGAATTAAAATATAACAAGTATAACACCATGAACCCAAGTCCAGGCCAGCTTCTCTCCTTTACCTATAAAGGGAAATAAGTGCATCAATGTTCTTTACTGGGAGGACAACAAGGCCATCTCTGACAGATAAACAACTGAGCTTAACTATGCAAGATGACAACTTTGTCCTCGAATATGGCGTCTTAAATTAATTTTGTCCTGGAATATATACAAGTTATTGGTGGCAGCTACAGCAATGATGTTTTCTGCAGGATGCCATGCTGTATGAAGGATCTTCTTGTTGAAGTCCAGACTGTCAACACTTATTTCATCTTTCTTTCTCTTGCCACCTGTACACACTTTCCGTGGCTTTAAGATAGCACGAGGTTTGCTACTCTCTCTCAATGCTTCTAATGTAATGTCTCACCGTGTGTTTCGATCAAACATCCTAAAGAAGTTGTTGTATGAGCCAGTCATAATAGCGCTATCAGAACCATTCCAGCAGCACTCAAACCCTCCAAGGCTTTCTGGAAACCAAGATATAGAGATGACACCATACTACTAGCAGAAAATAGCAAAGACTTGGAACAATTACTGAAGAAAGTCAAGAAAGAAAGTGTAAATGCAGGATTATAGCTGCACATTAAGAATGCCCACAGATTGTTTCCCTAACTTTAAAGAGGTTGATGAAGACACTGAAATGTGTATTTCAAGATTTCCCATACCTTGGCTCAGCCATTAATCAGAATGGAAACTGCAGTCAAGAAATCTCAAGAGGACTAGGACTTGGAAGGGCATCTATGAAGGAACTAGACAAGATCCTGAAGTGTCAAGATATACAGTGAGCCCATGGCATTGGTGGGCTCCTCATCTGTGGGTTGGAGTTCCTGCAGATTGTCCCACCCTATATTAACCAATGGTGGTGTGTGTCCATGAGCATGTTGACGCAGGTGTAAACACATAACTACCCATCGACTAATATGAGATTGAGCTTCCATATTTTTCCCCATGGGGGAGGGAACCAAACTCCATGGATGGGAAAGGCCCATCATTTAATACTAAAGTTAGGAATGTCCATGCCATTGTATTTCCAGTTTCTATGTATGGTTGTGATGTGAAAGCTGGACAGTGAAGAAAGCTGACAGGAAGAAAATCAACTTGTTTTAAATGTGGTGTTGGAGAAGAGTTCAGTGTCAGCTGCAAAAAAGATTAAGAAATGGATCCTAGAGCAAATGAGACATAACTCTCCCTACCACCTAATCTACAACCTAAACTGAGACTGTTGTATTTTGACCATATCATAAAAAGACACGACTCACTAGAAAAGACAAAAAAGGTAATGGTAAGGTAAAAAGTGGTAGGAAAAGATGAAGACCACATTCCAGATGGATCAACTTAATCAAGGAAACCTCAATCCTGAGTCTGCAAGGCCTGAGCAAAGCTGTTGAGGACAGGGTGACTTGGAGGTTTCTCATTCGTGGGGCCACCATAAGTCAAAGTCAACAACAATAAATCCCCACCTTCCATAGTCAAAATAACTGTCACAGGAAGTTTCTTAAGAGCCTGGATTTATTGTCCTCTTCAGAAATCATGAAAGTTTGTTTTTTGGACTGCTACTTGTAAAATTCCCCAACCAGCAGAGCCAAGCTCTGCTTCTTCCAGGGCAAAATTTCTGAAGGGCCCTGTTTGTTTAGAATATCTCTGTTTATTTCATCATACCACTCCTTTTTGTGAAACTGTTTTTTTCTTGTTAATTTTAAAATAATTTTATGTCAGACATGCAGCATCTTGCCAGTTCACAGTGCACTCTAATATTTGTTTTTCTGACATCAATGGGTGAAGTCCAGGAATGGTTTGAATTACATCATATTATCTTGTTAGAACAACAGCAGCATATTTAGCTTGGAATCTGGCAATTTACCTTTGTGCAATATGCTTTGACTGCCAAAAGCATCATTTTTGCAACCTCTGTAAAACAATTAACATCCTGTGTAACTCTTCAAGTAAAAATAAACTCAAAAGCAAGGCAATGGTGATCAGATTTCAAAGTCAGAAGAGAATGGAACTGTCCAGGCTACCACTGTCTCTGTGGAAAACTTTGCAGATCTAACACCATGACTTGGGTATCTGAGAACTGAGAACTTAAAAACTGAGTCTGGATCTACACCAGCAAAACAATTCAGGTTGAGTTAGCAATATGTTGCCAAGATTTCACCACATTAATACTCCTCTGACATGTAATAATCTGACCTAAATTTACATTGATAGCCAAACATTTTCCACCATTCACTGATTCATTATTTTTGCGTCCCATCGACAGAGCAGGTGAGTGTGTGTGTGTGTGTGTGTGTGTGGGTCTTTTCCAGCATGCATATCCATTATCAACCAATTGTCTTTCTTGTCCCCCTGTCACTGTAACTGCCCTCCTGCACACCAATTGCATGGCCCCACCTGCACTCCCATTGAATGGTTCATTCACAGCCCCCCTCCCCAGGGAAAATCAAATGACTCCCCATTCAGTTTATGCCACCACGTTTAACATTCCCTACATGATCTTCCCTCCACAATAACAGGATTTTAAAAAATAAACAAATCTCCTACTATTGCTTTTGATGGGCAAACTGGATTTAACATTAACACCCAATTTTTATACATTTCCTTATGATGGAGACTTCCCAGTTTAACTCCCCCCACCCACACACATACGCAACGCATGCTTGCAGGGCTGGAAGGAAGGAAGGGAGTAACCTGTGGTGCGAAGAATTGGGTGACCATCTGGTCAGATAGTCTCCAACCAACATTTTCCTCCCTCTAATCACCACACACACACACACACACACACACACACCAGCTATCCCTGATCCTGATTCATAGATTCAGAGCTCAGAGCACACATCCAAAAAAACCCCACCCCTTTCCCCCCAAGAAAGTAAAAATCGCATTAACACCTACAAGATACAAATTCACTTTGAACATGGTAATTAATAGGTTTATGTTCCAACAGCACCAGAACTGAGATGGGTATGAATATTTTTGCTAGTATGGATCCAGCCTGAATGTAATTTGACATTTCTGTTACAAGCTAACAACATGTGAATTTATCCAGCAGCTAACTGTATATGGTATGTGTGTATAGGTATACACTTGATGCTGTAGCTTCATTCACCCTCCTTTGACTACAACAAAATCCAAAATCCACAAAAGAGTGATGTTTGTTGGCCAACCAAAATGCAGAAAAGTAATCATGCAAACCTTCCAAGCTTCAACGGAGAAGTTAAGGCAAAGATATTAAGAAACATACAGGAGAAGAAAAGTGAGAATGTTAGAGTCACAAGTCTCTATGTTACTTCTGTTATCAGATATCTCTCTAGATCAGGGGTCGGCAACCTACGGCCCGTGGGCCGCACCCAGCCCACGGACCCCTACCACCACCGCCGCCGCCGCCACTCACATCACAGCTGCCATTTTGTTTGCCAAGCAAACAAAATTGCGGCTGTGACATGCGCAGCGGCGGTGGTAGCGCGCGTGGCAGCAGCGGCGGCAGCACGCAGGATGGTGGGGGTCTCGCGCATGCACATGAGCACACGTGCCGCCATCCCCCCCGGCCCGCCGGAAGGGCCCACTGCAAGAGACCAGCCCCAGGTAAGGAAGGGTTGCCGACCCCTGCTCTAGATCATCTTGTAACAGATATTGTAGTTGAATACTACAATTACAGAAAAAAACTTCCCTGGACCCCCTGGATATGAGTAATTATAGGCCTGTGTCATTGCTGCCATTTCTGAGCAAGGTAATCGAGATCCGTCAACTGACATCTTTAGACAGCTTTAAAAAAGCAGTCAAGACTGATCTTTTCCGGCAGGCCTTTCCAGGATAGATTACCCCACCCTCAGGAACTCTTCAGGAATTTCCCCTAGAGATTCTTTTTAGTGTTTAATGTAAAGTGGCTTATGTCGCTGTTCTTTGTCTTTCGTCTTTTTTGCTATTAATATTGTTGCAGTCATTGCTGCAATTTTTGTTTTTAATCTTATTTGATTTAATATTCTTTTAAGGGGGTAGGGATGGGGTAGGGATGGGATCGGCATGTAATGTATTTTAACTTGTCAGCCGCCCCAGTTGGTTTCAGAGGGGCGGGGTATAAATTATTATTATTATTATTATTATTATTATTATTATATCTTCAATTGTTGTTGTTCTTTCTCCGATTTTCATGCCTTCTTTCTCCAAGTCTAATATTGCTTTATGTATGATATGTTCAGCATACAAGTTAAACAGATAGGTTGATAAAACGCAGCCTTGCTTGACTCCTTGCCAATTGAAAACCATTTAATTTCTCCATATTCTGTCCTAACAGTAGCCTCTTATCCCTAATAGTTTACTCATCAGGACAATCAAATGTATCGGCATTTGCATTTTTTAAGGGATATTCCATAGCTTTGTGTGATCTATGCAGTCAAAGAAAGCACAGACTGATTTTCTTAAGTGCAGTACATTCTCCAACATATGTTTGCAATATGATTCGTAGTGGCTCTTCCTTTCCTGAACTCAGTTTGGACATCTGGCATTACTTGCTCCACATGGTAAAAAATCTTTGTTGTAGAATTTTGAGCATCACTTTGCTTGCATGGGAAATTAATACAATGATCCTGTGGTTACTGCAATCCCTGGTGTGCCCTTTCTTGGGAATTGCAAATTATATTGTTTCCAATCTGTGGGCCATTGTTTTGTTTTCTCTGCCCAGATATTTGTTGTTGTTGACAGAATGTAGTTAGAACCTGAGTAGATTCTGTTTCTGTAGACTGAAGCAGCTCTATTGGTATGCCATCTGTTCTTGATTATTTGTTTCTCCTAGTGCTCTCAGTATACTTTCTACAGTGTGTCCACACCATACGCAGCCTTGAGCTTACATGGAAGGCAGGCCCCGGGCATTATAATGGTGTGTGCACCATTTGTTGCCTTAAATGTGGGGGGGGGGTCTCCATAATGGGTCCCCTGCATATAACAAGGGGCCACTATACTTCACTTTCTAAAATCGGAGGTTCTTCTTCTTATGGTTCTTCCTCAAATGAATCTGTCACCCTTTTATCTCTTTAATATAGTTCTTTAATGTATTGTTTCCATCATCTTTTATTTTTATTTTGTCATGTAATGTGCTCCCCTGCTGGTCATAGAGTATCCCCACTCTTGGTTTAAATTTCCCTTTGATTTCATGGATCTTGTGAAAAAGGTCTCTTGTTCTTCTTTTTTTGTTGTCACTTTCTATTTCTCTGCATTTATTATTATAGTGGTTCTCCTCATCCCTGTACACAAGTCACTGAACATTCAGGGTCCTGATTCTGTTTTGCATCGTTTACTTTTGCTTCTTATCTGTCTTTACATCAGACATACACAGACAAAAAGGATGACAAAACAGGATGATTAATTTGTATAACATTGTACACCTCCAAATCATATTTTTTGTGTGTGTGTGAAACAGAATTATAGTAACTTTCACCCAAGTACAGGAGACTGTGACCAGTTGACCTTTGTGTATGTGTTGAGCCTTTGGTCTAGGGGCTAACTCTGAGCAGAACACTCCTTATTTTCCTTTGCCTTGAAATCTGACTTGGACTGGACAGTCCTCCAAACAGAGGTCACCTTCAAATATAGGAGTCATCCCCCAGCCCTTCAACCATACAACTATCCTCTGTAAAAGAGGACACATGGCCAGCTTGTTTGGCTATGAGTCCTTCTCATTAATTTGCTGCTAGTCTCTGTTATGGCTAGTGTTGTGCTTCAATAATTAATGGTAACATGATGAGGTAGAGGCCATGATTATCAAGGAGGCTATCACTCTACACTCTTAACATGGGGCTAGGTCATTTTTACTGCTCTGGATGCCTCCTGTTGCATTCTGGAACTTGTAGTTTAGGCAGGAGCATTTTAGAATATTCATCAAGAGAGCCTTTAAGCCCCAAAATGCAACAGGAGGCAGTCAGAGCAGTTAAAGAGATCTAGCCCTGTTTTAAGAGTGTGGTGTGATAAGCTTACAAATTGGCCTCTATTTTTGTTGAAAGTCTACCTGATTCCATCCAGGTCAGTTGTGTTCCAAATAGCTTCAGAACAGCTGTGCTAACTGTTGCCCTGTGCCCTTGTTTACTGTTGATATAAAAATGTTGACAGCTATTTTAGTTAACAGATTACAAACAGTCATTTCATCTGTAGTGAGTCCTGACCAGGTGAGATTTATCAAAAATGAGCAGGGAGCCAGTAATATCCAATTGCTTGTGGAGCTGATTCTTTTAAATTCAGATAGCACTGATTAGTCAGCTGTTCTTTCTTTAGTTTCACAGAAGGCTTTTGATAAAAATTTAGTTTTGTGTGTCTTCAAGTTGTTTCTGGCTTATTGTGACCCTATCATGGAGTTTTCTTGGCAAGATTAGTTCAGAGCGTGTTTGGCGTTGCCTTCTTCTGAGCCTGAGACAGTATGACTTGCCCAAAGTGACCCAGTGGGTTTCATGGCTGAGCTGGGAATCTAATCCTGATCTCCAGAGTCATAATCCAATGTGCAAACCACTACACTACACTGGCTCTCTTGATAAAATTTATTAGCTGTTTATTTTCACAGTATTGCCTAATTTTGGATTTCCAAATTATTTTATTTTTTTATAAATTTTATATACAGTTCCAAGAACATGGGTTATGAACAGTATTTTCCCCCTCATCCTTCACAAATCTGGGATATCCAATGTCTCCTTTAATATTCAACTTGTGCTTGGAACCCTTAGCATGTGCTATTAGACAAAATTCCAGGATGAATGGATTTGTGTATATTGTTTTAGAATTTTAAAAGATTCTTTTTGCAGATTATCTTTTTGGTTCATTTCAAAGTCCAAACAGTCAATCCCTGTTTTGATGCAGTTGATTAATAATTTTGTTAAAATATCTGGGTATTAAATTAATTGGACTAAGTAAAAAATGCTGCCAGTGGGAAACAAGCTGGATTCTAGCATATTTAACGTGTAGCAGTTTCAATATTGCCACAGTTCTATTACTTATTTGGGTATATTTATGCCTAGGGACTTCTCTCAGATGATTAATCTTAGTATAAGGAAGCTGATAAAAGATATTGCATAAGATTTAGAGAAACAGGCAGTCTTAAAGATGAATCTGTGGAATAAGATAAACACGATTAAAATTATACCTAGAATTGTTTTATGTTATTAATAGAATGTCTATATTTATACCTTACAAGTATTTTCGAATACTAATGCATTGTTCAGGAGATTTACAGGGTGGCTTATCTCCTAGAATTTTAACAAAAAGAAGGTAAATTCCAAGAGGGAAGTTTGGCCTTCTTCATCTTCTCATATATCTGAAGGCACATATGTTTTCTTTTATTAATTTTTGGACCTATCACTAAAATAAATAATCCACCATGGTCAGCCTTGGGGGGGGGGGGGCTCTTCATTCAAAGAGACAATACTTGGTTCTCATTTTACATACAAAAAGCAGTGTTTTGCCAACAATTTCAGCAGTTAGAACTGCCATGCCAATTGCAGTTTGACCTACATGCTCATGCCAAATTGGAAGGCGGGGTGGGGGGTGGGGGGTGGGGAATCCAGATTTTAAAAATTGGTAAGGAACTGTTTTTATGAAAGTTGTGGGCCAATAATGGGATCATTAGTTTAAATTAGATACTTGGTGTTAATGGTAGTTTTTGCCTTCTTCAGTTTTGCAGGAGCAGTTTAAACTATCAGCTAAATGGCAATATTTACAAATGAAACATTTGTTGTAATCCAGATTTAGCCCTGCAGCTTTAAGTGCATCCAAGGTTCCCTTAATATTAGAGACATTAATTGAGGCCAACCAAGTATCCAAACAACAATCTATATTATTATTATCTATAAATAAATGTGACATGTGAGGTATACAGCAAGAATGGAATAAATAATTGGAATATTCATTTCTGAATAATCAATGGCCATTGGTTTTAACATCTATAACTGGTGTGGCTATAGATCTCTAACTACATCTTATGCAGCAGAAATTGTTCTTTTGAGTATATTCATTGCAACAGCATCTATTAAGGAAAGGGCTTTCTAAATCAGCAAATTGTAGGAGATATAATACTGCTAATGCTTCCTTAACATGTACGTTTTAGGGCTGTCCCGTGGTAGCTACATTTGGGGAGGAAGTAATCACATGAGTAAAATTTATCTTGGAAAGTTCCTTAATATTCAAGGGCATGCATATTCTTTTGAATTATTTACCTGTCTCTTGGAAATTGACAAATGGCCAACAGAAGTAGATTTGTCAAGGCCCTTTGACTGCTCAAAGATTAATACACTCCTCCTTCCACATTCGTGGACTTGGAGGCTGTGGTCTCACTCCTTTGCAGATGGCAAACTGGGAGGGGCAAAATGGTGTGCGTTCCTGTGGCACACCCATTAAAATAAATGAGCCTCCAATATTTGCAATTTTTCCAATTTGTGGAGGGGGGGGGAACAGATCCCCGCAAATCGGATGGGACGACTGTACTTTGTTATTGGAAACACAGTTTTCCTCCACCTGCAATCTAGTGGATAGAAGATCTAACAACATGTGAAACATTTGAAAGAAGGATGTATAGACAAAACTTACAAATGGACTTATATTTGGACATTTGGTCAGCATTTATAGAAATGTACAACTAGTTGTCTGTCTTCCTTCTGCGTTTATATTTTCCTGCTTTTGTTATACAGGGACATCCTTGTATAACTGAGATCCCTTTTGAACGTAATTTTTTTTTAAAATTAAAATAACTTCAGAATGAAGGAATGTGCTGATGCATTCCAAGTCTTATCCTAAGTGCCATGGATTCCTTCGTAAACACCAAGCAGTCATTTCTCTTTGCCTATCCTATAGTAATGCTATCTAGCCAAAATTAAAACTGCTCAAGCATGTAGTGCTGCATTGTAAGGTAGTATTTCTAGGAAATGGAAACCAAGCGTGGAAAGAGTAGAGGTTAGAGGTTATACCCACAGTCATCCCACACATTTCATCAAGGTTTTTATGCTAAAGGTTTGTTTTAATTGTGTATGTTTTCCTTTTCAAGAGAAGTTTTCTTGACTCAACAAGCTAATTACAAGAGAATATTCTGTATAAGGCATTAAATTTACCTTGTGTTAATGGCTCATCCACATAGGCTTATCCTGAAGTAAACAATGTTGTTTGTTTAATTTACATCTTGATTTTGAAAAGTTACTTTTCAAAAACAATTATTTATGTTACTTACTACAGTGTTTAATAGTGCACATTAAATTGAGGCACTGCCCTGGCTCAGTGCTAGGGAATCATGGGAACTGTAATTTATTGTGGCACCAGAGCTCTCTGACAGAGAAGGCTCAATGTCCCAGAAAAAAATACAATTCCCATGACTCCCTAGCACTGAGCCAGGGCAGTGCCTCAATTTAATGTGCACTATTTCTGGCAGTCTGCAAAGGCCCAGTGTTATCCAATACATTGGGCCCTTGTTATCCACTGAGGTTTGGTTCCAGGACCCTCCGTGGATAATAAAATCCGTGGATGCCCAAGTCCCATTAAATATAGTGGACT
Organism: Phrynosoma blainvillii; assembly: GCA_026167975.1. NCBI lineage: Eukaryota > Metazoa > Chordata > Lepidosauria > Squamata > Phrynosomatidae > Phrynosoma > Phrynosoma blainvillii. The sequence goes on along the minus strand of JANUYF010000002.1, from coordinate 276,369,923 downwards.
AGCAAAATGGTATCTCTTATATAAAATGGAAAATCAAGGTTTGCTATTTGGAATTTATACTTTTTTGGGAATATTTTCAAGCTGTGGATGCTTGAATCCATGGATAAAAAAAACTGTGGATAAGGAGGACTGACTGTATGATGATTTCTTTTTAAAAAGCTCATTACATTATTTGTTGCTCTGCTTGTTATAGTTCCATCACTTTTTCTCACTTTATGAAGGAGGTGAAACTCTTAGGATGGATACGAGAATGCCATTGTACTTGAAAACTTCCTATCAGAATGGTTCTTAAAATGCCTTCAAAGTAACTTTTGAAAAATAACTAGAACAGTTACTCATTACATCAGGAAGTCTTACTTGTTAAATAGTTTTAAAATTGTAACTTTGTTCCAAACTTGTTTCCTCTCTAGATAGAGTTGTTATTACTTGCAACTTGTTGTTACAAGTGTTCAGATCAATGTTCACAGTTTCTGTGCCATTCCATGACTTAAAACAGTTTGCTTGTAAATTGATTTCACCCTAGTTCGGCCTGGGTTGCCTATTCAATTTATCTTTTGATTACTGCATGCAGCAGTCTGTACTACTTTTAATTTGTACAAAACCTTACATCTCTCCTTGCATTTGTACACTAATGTTACTTGCTACCTTCCTACCACTCATGGTGGCTAACAAAAATTAAAATTAAAAATGGAGTAGATTAGGAATGGGGAAAGTGTTGGTTATAGACCACATGCAGATTCACAGCCACACAAGACATTCCCAAAGCCCCTGCATCAAAGGTGCATAATAATAATAATAATAATAATAATATGAAAATAGCTAAACTGCCGCAGAATTGCTTAAAACTACAGAGGTTAGCTTTGATTTGGCCCCCAACTCTTAGAAAGCTACACAACAAAACAGAAGGCCTACTTTCAGCCAAACACCAAAACAGAAGTGATACGATGCCATTTCCAGGTCTCCAAGGATGTGTCCTGGTGATGCCAGCCATAGATATGTGGGGGCAAAAATTCTTCAGCCCTGATGTCAGAACGACTCTGGACTTTCTTTAGGATGAGATACCACCCATTGTTAGTTTTTAAATACATAGGAGATCATTTCAGTAGTTATGTCATATAGAATAAACCCCCACCTTTGAAAGAGGCCAAGCCTAATGAATGTTCACAGGTTTTCTCCTCTTCTATTTCATTTTTTTACCAGTTCCCCTTGATGATTTTGAACTGTTGGGCTTCTCATTTGAAAGCATGTTTTACATGGGCCCTTCCTGTAGGGTACCTCGTGTCTTGTTCTGTGTTTGAGAAGTTCAGTACATTTCTGGAGTGGGCCCTCAGACAGAAGACCAGACAGGGAGGAATTATTATTTGGATGCTTTTGTTTGTTTGCTGGTCTATTTGGGACTGGTCAGTGTGCATATCTGATGACTGAGGGCCTTTGCAGACTGCTAGAAATAGTGCAAATTGAGTCCACTTTAACTGCCCTGGCTCAGTGCTAGGGAATCATGGGAACTGTATTTTTTTTTTCTGAGACATTGAGCCTTCTCTGTCAGAGAGCTCTGGTGCCACAATAAACTAGAGTTTCCATTATTCCCTAGCACTGAGTCAGGGCAGTTAAAGTGGACCCAATTTGCACTATTTCTGGCAGTCTGCAAGGGCCCTGAGTTCTTGTTTTCTGGCAAAGGAGCTATATGTTCCTTTTGCAGGTTTTATAGGGTTTGGAGTTTATCCTTGAGGTCACTGGTGTTCTTGGCCCAAGGTCTGGGTTCAGGCTGGCATTACAGCTGACCATATTTCCCCCCCCCTTTGGTAGCAGTCTAGGTTTAGGCAGAGGAGTTGGCTAACTCTTCTGTGCATTTTTGGTATGACAATATGGCCACAGCCAGGCAATCAATCCTTTGTCTTCTCAGTCTAGGTGGATTATACGCATTTAGTTAGGTCTTTTACCCGGCACCGTAACATTTTGTTTTTGGCGCTTCATATGGCAGGAGTGAACAACATTAACAAAGCTTTTTTTCCTGTAAACAGATGGAGCACTTCTAAGCCCAGTGACACCAGCCCTCTGGGAGCTTGGAGGGGTGAGATAGTGAGGGCCATTAGTCTTTCACTTGCCATGGGCACTAGGAAAAGTTATTTTGGGGCAGTAAGGAAAGTTATCCATTTCAGGCATCATCAGCAAGTACTTTGAGAAAATAGGTCTTTACTGGTAGCTGACATTTTATAGTTCTGTGTTCACCTCAAAGAAAGGGAGTTGTTACTGCAGTCCATCAAAGGCAAATTGTCAGCCCTTTTCTTTTATGCTGAGGGATTTTCACATAGCACAGGTGCTTTTTAAGTATATGCAGTTCTGTTGGATAGTCCAGGGAGAGGGGTATGGTGCTCAATAGGTGTGAACCTCTCTTTCCAGCTGTATTAAGGGGTTTGAGTAGCCTTTTGGCTAGAATCTGCTGCTCGTGTTATGAAGTTTTGCTGCTGCTTCCCTTACAGCTTTTTTCAAAACTTTGTTAGTTAGTTAATGGTGGCATCTGGGGGGGATACCTCTGGTGAGGCACTTCATCTGTTTAAATGGCAGGCTTTGCTTTAAAACAGCAGAGAAAAACCAGCACAACTCTACAGTTGGGCCCCTGCAATGATAGGGTATTATGCCTGTATTGGCATTGTAGGAATTTTTGCAGGTTAGAGGCTCTCAGGCTGGTCCCTTATTCTGCCATGCAGATAACTCACTTTTCACCAGATATCAGTTTTGGGTGGTTGCTACTAAGACCTTGCCTGGTTTGATCCTAAGTGAGTTTCAATTTGGGACTCATCTTTTTGGTATCAGAGCTGCCTCAGTAGCATCTGCAATGGGCATGGCATGGACATGGGCAGCATTCAGAAGTTGGGGCAATGGCGGTCTTTGGTTTCACACTCTAAAGCAGGGATAGGCAACCTTTCTCCTTTAAGGGCTGAGGGACTTCAGCTCCCAGAAGCCTCAGCCATGTTGGCCAATAGTCCCATGTTGGCCAACAGCTCCTGGGTTTCTGGGAGCTGAAGTCCCTCGGCCCTTAAAGGGGAAAGGTTGCCTACCCCTGCTCTAAAGTGTTAAAAGTGGCCCAACCCTTTTATCAATTCATTCTTAACTTCCTTATTGACCCATCTATGGGCCCTATTGCTCACTAGTCTTGTGTTTCAGATTCTACATTCTGCTTGGAGTGATTCCATGCTTTAATTTGCAGGCATAGCATAGTCTATTGGGCAGCGCATCAGATGTGGACATGCTATTTGGGTCACAGCTGGGCCTGACCGACCAAGCCACAGATGAGTGGCTGGGGAAGAAAGGCCTGTGGTGGCATGGTTTGTGCCCTTTGTTGTTTGGGAAGTACAAGGAACCTCTGCTATACATTCTGGTCATTCACTTTGGGGGTAATGGCCTTGGTTTGCTGAAAGGGAAAGCCCTGATTCTCCAAGCAGTCTGTGACTTTCAAATTATTCTAGCCCAATGACCCAACCATTCACCCGGTTCCCTCCCTTTCCCACCTGGAGCTCCCTTTCCCACCTGGAGCACCGGCGGCGTTGGGGGCGTGTCCCCGCGGCCCAGGGCAGGACTTAAGAGCCCTGCCAGGAAGAACTGCTGCGGAGGACACCTTCCACCAGCACCAGGTGGAAGGGCGGCGGCGACCTGTCGCCCGGAGGACTGTTCTGCCATCCACAGTCCTTGAAGTACTTTAATGATAAGAAACTTTTTGTATTTGCATTTTTAAATTTGTATATTTTTATTATTGTTATTGATTTTATTATTGTTATTGATTCTGTTTAAAATGCTAGAGGATGGGTGGGTGGGTATAGGAGGGATGGGATTTCAAGTTGATTTGCTGTTTGTAATTTTGTAATGCTGTACGCCGCCCCGATTGCTTGGCAGAGGGGCGGGATATAAATAAAAATAATTATTATTATTATTATTATTATTATTATTATTATTATTATTATTATTATTATTATATTCTTCCCCACCAGGTTTGGCAGGGTCAGGGTGATCCACATTGTCTGGATAGGGCCCATAGGTGGATCAATAAGGAAATTAAGTATAAATTGATGAAAAGGTTGAGACATTTTTAACCATATCCTCAAAGAGTTTTTCAAAGGTCTGAGCTTTACAGAGCTGATGGTGTTCACTTCACTTAGCAATATCTTTTTTTGGGGTGCTATTCAACAGGAGTGAGAGCCCTGCTGGTCTGGTGAGGGGAAGGGACTAAACAGATACATGTCCCTTGTCCATGGCAGGTAGTGGGGGTGCAAGTAAGATTACAGTAAACACCCATGGCACCCATTTTGGAGAAAGGATGGCTTCTGAAACTACCTCTTTAGGTCATGGTATTAGGGGGGTGAGGAAGGAGACTACTGTTACGGTTGGCCCAGGGGCTATGCCCTCACTTTAAGTCACACAGTGTAGGGAGGAATTCCCTGGGCTTGCTTTCCATTGCAGGACCAGCCGGGTATTTGTCTTCCTTGGAGCTCTGGTGTTCATCCAGGGGGAGCTGAGGAGGGGATCTGGTGGGGACCTACTGCCTCAGTGGCTCCCTCATCAGATTGTGCCCTCCTATTGCTTATCACAGAGTTAATAGGACAATAAAGTGGTCATTATTCAACCCAAGTTCTTCTGTCTGGTCTCTTTATTCCCAATGTGGGTCAGCAAAAGAAATCCACATTAAAACAATCTTTACATTTAGATACCTCCAAAAACCCACACACAAATCCTTCCTCATTGCTGGTATAATGATCAGCATTTCACCCGCCTTCTCCCTATTAATCTTGCAGTATTTCCTTCTATCTGTCATCCATTAACTACTTGTGAACAGACATGTAGCCCCACCCAAGTCTTCATTGCAAGCAGAAAAGGAATTCTGTATAACACATTGACTCATTATATCATTGAGCTAATCTGACAGTACCGCAAGAATGGCTGGCAAGCCTTCTGTGGAAAAGATGCCAATTTAGCCTGGGACTGGAAAATATGCTGTTAACTAGGTTGACGAAAACAAAAATCCATCTCCTAAAGTAAATATCTCTTGATTTCAACAGAGCTTCTTCTGCATATCGAAGATTGCAGCCTGATTATTTTACCTTTGTGGTTTCCTAATTAATTTTAGGCAGTTTACAATAGTTTTTGGGGGAGTTTACAAATAAGTTTTAAACCACCAAATCAAACAAGAGATAAAATCTAAAATGAAATGCAAAGTATAAAATCAGAATAAAATGAGCCCCAGAGAATAACAGCAGGATGAAAGATCTAAGAAACACTAAAATCATTTTAGAAAGAGCTGGGACAATCTCAGATAACACCTCAAGATCACAGTATAGACAATTATGCAAACTTCATTGGAGGAGGGCACATCCCATCATAGCTTGGTTACCACCACGAAAAAGGCCCTCTCTCTTGCATCTGCCTTCCTTCCTTGACTCTTTTGGCAGTAATACTTAAATGAGGACCTTAGACAATCATAACTGAGTGTGAAGTGTTACTTTGTCCTAAACAGTTATTTGACATTTTGAAAAGGATGTAATGAGAGTCATCTGCTCAAACTCAGTTGAATGACAAATGGCAAGTAGCCAACTGTGCAATAAGCCCCTTACTGCAAGAGCATAAATAAATTGGTCATATAATACAATATAGGCTCACATGGATGGAAGAAATTTAATTGCCTGCCTTAGGTTTAATGGTTTGTCATATTCTATGAAGAGCAACTGATATTACAAGGAAAAAAAACTAATGAGAATAAGTGGTAAAAAGTTGTCAATCCAACAGGAAGATCTAACATGAAATTCAGAAATGAATTTAAAAGCAAACTGAGTCCCATAGTATCCTCATGAGAATCATTTGAAACTTATCCTTTTGGAATTAATTTTGAAAAACAATGAGATCAGTGTGGGATAACAATTAAAGAACTAGTTCAAAGCAAAGTGATAGCATTTTTTAAAACATCAAAGAGATAACAGCAAAGAGAAGCAATGGAAAGTTGGCTAGGTACAAGTATTTTTAATTAAGAAACTGATCAAAGTAAGCTCATGAGGGACAAATAAAGAAAAGGTATCTTGAACCATGGTTGTATAGGCTTTCTGAAAGCCTGACTATAATATATATATTAGGGGCTGACTGACTGACTATAATATATAAGCCGGTTAAGGCCCAGGTCGCCAGACTTACCGGCCCAGGCCAATCCCTGCCGCTGCCACCACCGCCACGCGCTGGTCTAGCACGCGTGCCAGAGATGGCATGGAAAGCTATTTTTTGTGGCATGCGGAGGGCGGGGAAGAAAAGGAACAGGGGTGCATCTGTTCTTCTTCCTTCCCAGCCATCCTGGGTCTTCTGCTGCCCCTGGAGAAGTGGCTCAAGGCCCGCGAGAGTGCAGGGGGAGAGGAGGAAAAAGTGCGCTCCTGTTTCTCTGCTCCAGAGAGGCAGCTGAAAGCTCAGGGGTGGAGAGAAGTCCCACCCCAGAAATCTCCCCTGGAGAGTGGAAGCCCCATCCTGGAAGTCCCAGTCCCCCTGGACGTCCTGGCACTGGTTAACACCTGGTGCTAGAAGGTCTTTTAGGGCCTTTGCAGACTGCCAGAAATAGTGCAAGTTGAGTCCACTTTAAGGGTTAGGGTTAGTGCTAGGGAATCATGGGAACTGTGGGTTTTTTTTCTGAGACATTGAGCCTTCTCTGTCAGAGAGCTCTGGTGCCTAACCCTAACCCTAACTCTTAAAGTAGACTCAATTTGCACTATTTCTAGCAGTCTGCAAAGGCCCTTAGTTTGGGCACTTGGTCCCTAAAAGGTTCGCCATCACTGATATATAGTCTTTGAGCAAAAGGCTGGAGAGAATATTCCCAGATGAGGCCAGTAATCCCCCCAGTGTTATTAGACAAAATGGGATATGCTGGTCTAGCTGCTGTAAAAACAGGGCTTTCTATTTCTTGAGTTTGCAGTTAAAACAAGCAAGGGAGACAGTAGCTACATCCACTATCCTTTACTGAGCATGCATGAAAAAGGGAGAGCAGATAAATCCAGTTCTTCATTCCACATGTTAAAAAAAAAAAAAAGCATAGAGCTAATTTTGGCCACCAAAATGGAAATCATGAGAAAAGTGGAGACTGATGAAAGAAAAAGTCATCCTGGGAGGCATTTTGAAAGAACCCTTCAAGCAGTCTAGATCAGGGACCGGCAACCTACGGCCCCCGGGCCGGTTAAGGCCCAGGTTGCCGGACTTACCGGCCCAGGCCGATCCCTGCCGCCGCCGCCGCCGCCGCGCGTTTTCCGTGTGGCCGTGTGCGCCGCGGCTGCCATTTTGAAAATCAAAATGGCACCCGTGACATGCGCTGCGGCAGCTGCAGCCATGTGCGCTGCGGTGGCAGCGGCGTGCACGGGGGGGTGCGCGTGGTGGCGGAGGATGTGCGGCGGCGCCATTCCCCCCCTCCTCAGCCCAGAGGAGACCTGGGCTTCGGGGGACCGGCCCAGGTTGCAAAAAGGTTGCCTACCCCTGGTCTAGATGATTCAAGATGTTTTTGTTTACTTCTGCAAGGCTTACTGGTCTGCTTGCTTCCTTTCGCATGTGCATATTGTTAGTTATGAATCAAAAGGTTTCTAAAACTTGTTGAACCCCTCCCCCCTCTTTTGGTGGTGTAGGAATCTGTTTCTATTCTTTCAGTGTGATTTATGCCTCTAGTACCAATTTTTCTGTAAAAAGAAATAATGCTCAGGAACTCAAGTATTTCATTAACTAAGGTATACCTGTGTTACACATGAACAGTGCTTGAATCATCCAAAGGGAAATTTAGATTATCATTTTATGCATACTAACTGCAAGTAAAACCCATGAAACAAAATGGGGTTTGTTTCTGAGTACTGGTAGATATATATAGTTTTGCACTGTGAAGTTTGCAATTCTGTGCACATTTACATTTACTTGGGAGTAAGTCTTCGGGTTGAGTAGATATGTGTAGGAGTGCCCTGCACACTGGATGCTAGTTGTTGTCCCTGTTTATCTTTCTCTGGTAGAGAAAAATCAGTGATCTTACCTGGAGGGAAAGGAAACTTATCTTTGGATATAACCTGAAAAAAGAATTGTTCTGAATTTAAAATCTCCCCTCCTTCACTCTTTGGGTTATAGAATGTGAAGCTCTTTTGATGACAGTGTGAAATTTGTAGGAAGCCCCTCCATATTCACTCAGGCTGAACAATTTTCTCTCTTAATGGATTTGGCCTATGCATGCATGCATGCATTCTTCTTCTTAACTGCTGTCAGGTTGCCTTCAACTTATGGTGATTCCATGAATGAGAGGCCTCCATGTCACCCTGTTCTCTACAGATTCAGGGCCATGGCTCCCTTGACTGGGTGCCTGTTCAGCTTCAAGATAAACCCTTTCACTTAGCAACTTTCTTTTGCAATTAAAAATCCACACAGCACAACTCCCTTAAAGCACCATCTTTCTACCTCCCCCATTTTGGCAGAGAGCAATAACTTGTTCCATAGACAGTTGAGGCTACAAATCTGTCTAATTAAAAGGTTAAGAATCAAGGCTGTATGGATATAACACTTTTAGGTAACTGGATTTCCTCCTTTCCTACATCACAATGAATTGTTACAGGACCGTTCAAGCTCAGTGTTGAAGGGGTTTAATTTCAGTCACTCTGTTGATTAACCTCATTTCTTTTAGATGGACCTGAGTTTGTCAAAAACCAGAATTCATCATGAAACTGTAAGACGATGGTCCAAAATGCACTGTAGAAAAAATCCAGTTTGAGACCACTGCCTTGGCTCAGTGCTAGGGAATCCTAGGAATCCTCTGACAGAAGGCTCAATGTCTCACAAAACTACAGTTCCCAGAATTCCATAGTATCAAGCCAGGGCAATTAAAATGGTCTCAAACTGGATTATTTCTGCAGTGTGTTGTGGATGAAAATTAAAAACCTGCAATAAAACCATAAAAAGCAGACTGTCATTGGGGGAAAAACATGTGATATACCAGTGTGGTATAGTGATTTAAATGCTGGACTATCACTCTAGAGGCCAGGATTTGAATCCCCACTCAGCCACAGAACCAAATGAGTGACTTTGGGCAAGTCACACTCTCTCAGCCTCAGGAAGGCAAAGAGAACAAATCTTGCCAACCTTGTGATAGGTTTCCTTTGAGCTACCGTTAGTCAGAAATGACTTGAAGGCATACAACAACAACAGATGACATGCAGAACTATAAATGCATTGATGGTTTTTGACATTTCCATAGTAGTTGCTCAGCTGGAGCAGGTACATCAGAAAATCTGTACTTCATGGGAGAGGAAGATTTGTATTTTTCATATTTATTTATTTAATTTATACCCCATCTTTCTCCCAACACAAGACCTAAAGTGGCTTACAACAAATTAAAACAAAAGTACAACTAAACAACAACACCCTACTAGTATAAAAGTGTTTAAATGTTACACAACAGTTCTATTAAAAACACAAATCCAACACAATTTAAAACACATTTAAAACAAAATACAAAGATAAGAAGTCCAGCGTACGCCATTAAAAGCTTCTCCTGTCACAAGTTCAGAGCCAAATACCTATCTAAAGGAAAAGGTCTTCACCTGCCAGTGGAAAGAGAGCGGAGAGGGGCCAGCTGTGAATTTCTTGTGGGATGAATTTCCAAAACCTGGGGGCAGACACCGAGAAGGCTCTGTTCCATGTCCTCACCAATTTCCAGAAGCAGCCCCATGCTCTTCTTAAAGGGCTTTAGGTATGGCATTCTCTTATAGCTCTACTTTTAATGGGCTGATTACTACAGGAAACTGTACTTCTAATGCACTTAGCTGATTTGCATCCTACTTTTCTCCCAAACAGCTTACATCAAATATAAACTGGTGTAGAGAGAGAAATTGGGGACACCTGGTGACAGCTAGCCCATCTTATTCTTTGGAGTGCTGTGAAAAGAGGACCTATAGGAATTGGGGGGGGGGGCTATAACAGCTATATCTTTATTGGGCCAACTATGGACGTTATCACATGGGGAGTTCCGGGGAGAAAGTGGAAACAAACGGGACAAGCGGAAGACTTTAATTTACGGGATTTGTCCCATTCTGCCTCGTCTGATAACTAAATTCGAATTTAAAAGGAGGTTAATTCGAACAAAAACCTGATCTTTTCAAATCCTCAAAAATCCCGAAAATGAAAAGATCAGGTTTTCGTTCAAATTAACCCCCTTTTAAATTCGAATTTAGTTATCAGACGAGGCGGAACGGGACAAATCCCGTAAATTAAAGACTTCCGCTCGTGCCCGTTTATTTCCACTTTCTCCCCACGACTCCCCGTGTGATAACATCCTATAAAGCACAAAATACAGCATGCAAGCTTTTGAAGTTACACTAGCTTCTCCATTAGACTGCATGGCCAACACAGCTGTTCCTGGATATGTAAGAGTAAGAGGGTTAGTTAGGGCAGTCAGAGACCAGTCAGGAAGAGAGGAATTTATAAGATCTGAAGAGGACTGGGGGAGCTGGGAATGCAGAAAGAGTTCAGGGAGTTCATGTTTAATCTAATTGTTATGTAATAAATCTTTGCCAGTTTTGTCTTCCACAACTTTGATGTTTTCATTTAAGAAGTGAAAGAGAAATCTGGTCAGGCTTCACCACAACTGAACCCAGTGATCAACACAGCCACTTGTCCATTATAGTGGTCACTCTGAGGCCCAAGTACCACATCCAGGGAGGGTTCTTGAGGGTAAAATGAGTTACAGGAGCCCTAGGGTAGCAACTGCAAGGCCAGCGTGGAGAGGGTTCCATCAAAAACATACTGTGCATGTTTCCCACACTGCAGAATCGATGCAGTTCGACACCACTTTAACTGTCATGGCTCCATCCTGTGTAATTCTGGGATTTGTATTTTGGTATAGCATTCATCCTGGTCTATCAGAGAGCTCTGTTGCCTCTCCAAACTGTATGATAGTGTCATGGCAGTTAAAGTGGTGTCAAACTGCTTTAATTTTGTAGTGTGGATACACCCTACGACATTTGATTCTCAAGCATCCTGGAAAGCTGGGTACTTTTAAGTCTATATGGCACTGCAATTCATGAGACACTACAGCCCATTAGACCTTTCTCTGTGGGCTTGCCTCCTCCTAGCTACTAGCCAGTGCTCACCTGGGCCAGCTCTACTGTTAGGCAGAGCAAGGCAGTGGTCTCAGGCCACAGATTTGGGGCATCATCATGACAGGGAAGCAAACTGTTAGATATTGATTTTGTTTTGATTGTATTTTTATTACCAGGGCTGGAAAGAGGTGGAAGATCCTTGTGGTGTTTTCCATATTATGCATCAAAGGGGGGTTGCAGACTGCCAGAAATAGTGCAAATTGAGTCCACTTTTAGGGTTAGGGTTAGTGCTAGGGAATCATGGGAACTGTATTTTATTGTGGCACCAGAACTCTCTGACAGAGAAGGCTCAATGTCTCAGGAAAAAAACAATTCCCATGATTCCCTAGCACTAACCCTAACCCTAAAAGTGGACTCAGTTTGCACTATTTCTGGCAGTCTGCAACCCTCCAAAATGTGCTAGGTGAGTGAGGGATGCTGATTGCTAATCCATTTCAGGCAGCAAAGTAATGGAATGACAGAATAACAGAAGACAGTTTGTTGTTATATGCCTTCAATCCATTTCCAACTGATGACAACCCTAGGTGAACCTATCATAGGGTGTTCTTGGCAAGATTTGTTCAGAGGGGGGTTGCCTTTGCCTTTTTCTGTGGGTAAGAGTATGTGACTTGCCTAATATCACCCAGTGGGTTTTCACAGACAGTTTCGAACTCTGGTCTCCCAGTGTCCTAGTCCAGCACTCAAGCCACCACACTGGCGCTCACTAGAAGGCAAAAGTGCTTGGTAAAGTGGAGTGCATTAGGACTGCAGCTGTCTTGAATCTCATTTTGGAAGAAAGGTGGGATATAAATCCTCTGAATAAAATGAATTAATAAATAAATATAGTCCAACTCTCTGCCAGGCAATAATCCACAGCTAAAGTATCCCCAAGAAATGGCTGTTCAAACTCTCTTAAAAAACCTCCAAGAAAGGACAGTCCAACATCCAGCCTAAAGAGGTATCTTAAGTCCCTAGATCCCATCTGATCTTGGAAGCTAAGCAGGGTCAGGCCTGGTTATTACTTGGAGGGGTGACAACCGACAAATATCAGGTGGTCTTTTCAGAGAAAGGAACTGGCAAAACCACCTCTGAGTATTCCTTGCCTAAGGAAACCCTATGAAATTTGTGGGTTCACCATAAATTGACAGGCTACTTGAAGGCACATACATACATATAGCCTAAAGAAGAAGAGCTCAGCATAAATGCATGACAAAATTCTTGGTAAGATACACTGAGATCTTTTGGTATGGGAGAATATAAATATTTTAATAAAACAAATACATAATAAATAATTTTAAAACATATTAGTCCAAGAAAAAGAATCTAAATGCAACCTAATTATTTATTACTTATTCTAAATATTTATTCTGACTAATCTGTAAATGTTATACCAATAAAGGCATTTAGCTGGTTAGAATTATAAGAAACTGACTGTCTGGCCTCACTGTTGTCCACTTTATAGTCCATGTGACCTTCAGTATCAAAATTATTATTAGCTGTGGATGATGGTGGTCAGTGCCTTCTCAGAAGAATTATCAGGAGAATTAAAATGTGCTTTGAAAAGCAGAAGTTGAATTCTGCATCTCTTTGTGACTGGACGAAAGTAGTTGTGGTAAATATAAATAATAAAGAAATATATTTTTTTCCTTTTCTCATAAGCCACACTAGAACCATATTTTTCCCTTCAGCATCTGAGCTGCAAGGTGGTTTGATGACTGAGTGCAGAAACCACCAAAAATAACCGATAGAAGACTTCATAGTACATTAAATTTCCAGGTGGTGGTGGTGGAATTCAGAATTTAGGACACACCTTCTTTTCATACAGCAGCCTGTCTCTTTTGTTCCCTCCATTTACAAATATTTGTGTGTTGGGAGGTGTCTGTATTGGGATCATGAACAAGGATTCTTCTGAGTAAGAGTAGAGCTGATATGCAGAAACCAGGGATGATTCAAAAGTTGCCAGGTTTGATTTCATAATTACATAAGACTATATCAGTTTTATTTGTTAGAAAGAACTCATGTGGTTACTTTGATATCATAATAATTATGGGAAGCACTGAAGCTATCAGAAGACTGCTCTGTTCTAGGGTTCCTAGTGTTCACATCTGAGGGGACTTTGGAGAGCTTCACCCCTCCAAAACGTTTATTTTTTTAAAAAAAATGTGCCCCAAGATGCCCCAGTTACATGACTGTGCCACTTTTTGGCTCTCTCTGGGCAATTTTAGGCTCAGGTCAAGCTTATGTTCAAACAGGAAGTGACCCAGAAGTCAACTTCCAGATCATTTCATTTTAGGGGGGAAAGTCTCTCTTGGGCGTAAAACAGCCCAGAGGGCCCCAAAAATATATTGAAATTGCTCTACTTATGAGTGTATGGGAGCATTTTTAAAATAATAGATCACAACATGGCCCTTTGGGGCATACTTTTCTCACCCCTGCTGTAATGTCAGCTTCTCCCAACCTAGTGTCCCTCAAATTGTTGGAACTATAAATGCCATTATTCCTGCCCAGAGTAGCCATACTGGCTTGCATGACAGAGCTGCATTCTGACACCATTGGAGGAGACACCATTGGGCAAGCAGCCATCTTACTTGGGGATGATGAAACTTGTAGTCCAACCCAACCTGTCAGAGTACCAAGTTGAAGAAGGCTGTATGGCTTTTTGGTAGATCACAGCAGGCCAACTTTTGACTACTTCCCCTCTAGCTTTAACAAGAGAAAACTGTCCCGCAAGTCAAAATTGTTGGCTTGTGTGTCTTTTTCAGTGGAAGGGTAGAGCAAGGCAACTGTTGTGGTTGCAAAAACTGAGAGCTGAATAAACACACCAGAGATTTTGTGCATGTGTGTTGTTTTTCTCTCCTCCTTGTGGAAGATACATCCTGGCTTAACTGGATTGATTGTAAATAATTGACCTGTAAATTGTAGAACTTCTTAGTCCTCTCTTCACTCCATTCTGTTGTGCTACTGGTTCCCCATTTATCAGATCAAACTATTAAATTAAGAACAAAACAAACGAAGCAAACAAGGGGAGTGTTCTAGAAGGGATGAGAGGACAGGCACTGAACTTGCTTTTGTTTATAAACTGTACTGCAGGAAATCACTCTGTACTGCATTCGAAGAAGTAGATTTATATCCACGGAAGCTTGTGTGAAAAACAACAACAATTAGTCTTAAAAGTGCTGGCACATTTCTTTTACTTTCCCCCCTCCCCCTTCCATCCTCCTTTTTATGGTATACTGTAAGATATTAATACAGCTACTTCTTTGAAAGGAAATCAATATTTCTGTTTCCTGTTATACTTGAAGAGTGTGGCTAGTATTTTGTATTTCTGTGACTGAAAGCAACCCTTCCTGCTTCACTCTAAAAAGGATGTGGAGATGGTAGGATGGTTGGTCATAGGTGATGGAGCTACAGATAATCTATTGAAAATGTTATATCTACAGATCCCAATCCTAGCAGTCATTTTAACTGCAGATATGAATGGCTAATTAATGTTTTTCAGAACACAAAACACACTGACACAAATGGCAATATTAGCACAAAGGCTTGAATACCCAGTCAAACCTTTGCCCTTATGGTCTATCTGTTTAAATTAATTGCAACATGTCAGAACTTAGATATAACTAGTTACAAATAATGGACTATTTCCTGGACACTTTTCAAAGGCAGCCCCACTGCCACTAAAGCATGGCCAGATCTTATGTCTCAAGGAGTTGGTGCAGTTGGTGCACAAAGTTTAACTGTGCAAATGCACTCCTGGCCACAAATGAAACCTGGACATCTGGGCTCAAAGCTGAATCCAGGAGCACACCCAAGCTGCAGACCTGTGTCTTCAGAGGGAGTGTAACCTCATCCAGCACCGTCTGAATCCCTATTTCCGCCCTCATCCATTTTATTACTGATGAGAAGGAACAGTTTAGGACCAAAACAACTTCCCTGGCTTATGGTGGAAAGAGTTGGGTGTCATCTGCATACTGGTGGCATGGAAGCCTCAAACTACAGAAACCTTTCCCAAGGCTCATTCCCACGTACATTTAAACTAGTTTGCGATTTACCTTTGCCCTGTGTTGGTGAATCGGTTCCAAAAGGCCTGTCATTTCTACTATGAAAGCAGATCTTTTCATTACTCCCTTGTAATAGCTTCTTTTTTGGCATGATTGTCATTCCCACTAATTTGCGCTGCTTCAAAATGCATGTCAATCATCTACGCGTCATTGGTGATGCAAGTGGGAACATGGTGAGGGCAGGGCCGTTCCAGATGCTAAGCGGGGTGACTTTAGCAAGTCTTCCTCTTCCCCTCAGCAATCCAGGCTGCTCAAGCACACCATTTTCCCTTTGAGCAACCCATCTTGGGAACTCTCTTTCTCTCTCTTTAAAAAAAAAATTGACAGGATATGCAATCAATTGATTTTGCAACTACTTGCCTTGCTGAGCTGCAGTCTACCCATAATTACAAGTAGTTGTAAATACAATGGATCACATATTGTCAAATATATATATATATATATATATATATATATATATATAATTGACAGAATATGCAATCCATTGTGTGTGTGTGTGTGTGTGTGTGTGTGTATGTATGTATATATATATATCTAATGCGCTCATAGGTCACACCACAAGCACAAAGGCAGTGCTGAGAGGAGGGTAATGGCTGATTTCCCAAAAACTGAGGAGGGATAGTAAACACCCATCTGCCATTAGTCCCTCCCCTCCAGAATGATGTGATTCAGATCTGTTGTTCCCACTTGCTGAACATGCTTCAGAATTGATTCTTTTGAAAAGAACTGCCAAAACACTAGTGTCAGGAAACAGTGGGTTTTTTTACATTTGCCTTGCTTCATCGTGATTGAAACCAAGCACAGTAGGATCAGAACTGGTTTCAAGTGGGAATGACAGTCATATAACCCAACTCACTTTAAATCATAGTGGGAACAAGGCCCACGGAACCTCATGTATATATTAAATAGCATGGGGGAACAGAACCAAACCCTGAGGGACCCCACAGGTCAATGGTCAAGGGGTCAAGCAATAGTCCCCCAGGACCACCGTCTGGGTACACTTCTCCAGGAAGGAATGGAACCACTGCAAAACAATGACCCCAAGCCCCATCCCAGCAAGGCTACCCAGAAGGATGGCATGGTCAATGGTATTGGAAGCCACCAAAAGGTCCAGCAGTACCAACAGAGAGACACTCCCCCTGTATAATTTCCAGTGTAGGTCATCCACCAAGTCAACCAAAGTAGTCTCTGTCTGAAACTAGACTGAACAGTTCTCTAGACAATCAGCCTCAGCCAGAAACCCCTGGAGCTGGGAGGCCAGCACATACTCCAGAATGTTTCCCCAAAAGGGAATGTTAGAGCCTGGCTAGAGCCAGAATGGTGGGATCTAGGGGAGCCTTTTTAAAAAATAGTTTTATAACAGCCTCCTTCAGGAAAGCTGGAACTCAGTGTCTTTATTTAGCAAGGTATTAACCATTCCCTGTACCCACTCAGCCCCCTCTAGCTTTTAAAATAAGCCAGGAAGAGAAAGGATTAACTGACATGTAGTGGCTCACACCTCTCCAAGAATCCTGTCCCCATCCTCAGTTTGCACAAAGGGAAAAGTATCCATTGTTACTGAACAAGCAGGGGCCAAAGTTACATTTATTCTATCTGTATCAATTACATCCAAGACAGAGTGGATTTGAGTGATTTTATCTGCAAAGTGCCAGGAAGTTGTTCACAGAAGGCTGCCAAATAATTTAGGTTATTTATTTATTTATTTATTTATTTATTTATGTTTTGGGCTGACCCTTGACCAGTTGAAACAGTTGCACTGGCTGGCTTCTTGCAAATGCAGCAGAGGCAGAGAAGAAATTTGCCTTTTCTGCTTGTATTGCCCCAGAGTAGAAAAGGCAAAAAACCATCCACAAACCCACTCCTTTCCTCCATGTTCTTAGGCTGTCTGCGGTGTTTCCACTCCCCCTCCCAGTGAACCCATAATTTCTCCTTGGCCAACATATGTGTAAAGGGCCCTGGAGAGGTGATTCCCACTCCCCCAGAGTGACAGCATACTTGACAGTGAACCTGAACTTTTTTCGTTAAAAAAAACTTGTAAATATTTACAGGTAGACTGGGGCATAGAGCAGTGCTACCCAAAGTGGTGGTCCCTGGACTGGTACTGGTCTCTGACCCACTGGCTGCCAGTCCCTGGTAAGTTTCCAGGAAGGAAAGAAACAATTGTACCACAATGAGCACAAATATAGTGCCAGTCCCTGGCATACTGGAAAATAATAATCACTATTCTCTCACATCAGATAGCCTGAGAAGTCCTGGCTTAGAGGGCTCCAGGTTTTGCACAGCCATGGCCTGAGGAATGTGAACACCAGGAGCTGGTGTGTGGAGCCTCTATCCTCCCAAGAGGTGGAAGTCCTGCACCAAAGGAGGACAGGACCTTCTGTATGATAAATGGTCATTTGTTGAGTGCAAGTATTGACTATGATTCTATGACACTCCTGCACCCTAACACTCTATGAATGTCCTCATGCAGAGCTTCTTTTCTGCCCAACCTACATATCTAGTATGCAAGGTGCTGAACCCTGTCTCCAAAAGGGTTCAGTAGGATAACATCTTTACTCTTCAGGCTAAATCAGGGGTAGGTAAAGTGTGGTCTTTGGACTAAATGAGCTTTTTGGAAGCCCCCAAAGCCCTCTTTTTAAATCCTGATGATTTTCAGGCAATTTTCACCCCCAAACTGGGCAAACCCACCCAAAAATGGTTGCAGATGGGTGGTTTGCTTCCCCCATATGACCCGGTGTCCTGTAATACCACCACCCTGCAAAACTATGTAGAAAGAAAAAGGCTCCAAATGGACTAAAATGACATGGAGGTGCAATTTTTGTTGGAGCGTTTGTGCGACCTGGAGTGCACTGCGCTGAAGCTGTGCACCTGGATGAACACCCAAGAAATCACACGGAGCTTGGTGCAGGCTGGAGAACTCCTTCTCCCACTCACAGAAGCTGCAAACAGGACAGCACACTAAGTTCTTCACAAGGAGGGTTTTATTCTTTGTTCCACTGTTTACAGAGCTCATCCTCACCGACAGAGTCTCTAGCCACATACACATCACCAACTACCCACACTGTACACTGAGGCTCCTCCCCTTATATACATGTGCCATCCCTGGACATTTAGTCCAGCCTCTTCCTGGTGTGTACCATCTATACATGTCCCTCATGTGGCATGACTGTGCACTTTCAGCCACATGATGGCTTCATATCCTACCATGATTGCATCAGACTGTATGACTCAGCTAGGTCCAAATGCTGACTCATCATGGCTGCTTATTGACCTTTGGTAAACCTTTGTTCCACATCTGGACATTTCCCCCAGGATCCCATATCCTGGAGTGCATGAGGGGATTGCCCCTATCACCTCCATAGTTGCTTATTCTTGGCTGAAAGCCTGGGGTGGATTCCTTGCTCACTGACATTGGAGCCACCATTGACAGCTGGAACTCACTTGACAGATTTTGCCTTCTAACTTTCTCTTTTGAAAACTGACGGAGAGTGCTGTGGCAGTGGTTTGTGGCACTAAAAATAGTGACAAATCAAAGTTTCCAGTCCTTGTCTCCCAGTGTATCCCTACAGATAGTTTGTAATGGAACATTACATCTAACCAAAAGCTTCTGGCAGCTAAAATATTGGGAAACTGATGAAGGACTAACAATAGAATTAAAACCAGAACTTGCATTTCAAAATCAATTAAACTTCCATGCATTCTTTTGGGGTTTTGATATATAAGCTATTGACATACACAGTGATGTCTGCTTTTGTTTGTCACTTGCTGGTACAGAGCCTTCGTTCTGAATAAAGATTCCAGGAGTGTATGTTTAAGAAAAAGAGAGAGGTGAGGATTTCCTTGTATTCATGTATACACAAACTCTCTCTGTGTTACAGAATCTATGTGCTACCTTAGCTGAACCAGAGATAATATCAGGCATGACATCATGTTACTTCCTTCCTAAAACAATGGAAAAGAGATATTTAAGGACAGTATTTCATCAGACTTCTTAAAGGTCTAAACACTTTGTATTTCAAAATAATCTCGATTCTTCTGTGAATGTTGTAATTGAATTGGCCATTTTGTATTTGTTGAATTTTCATTGCAATTCATTATCTTTTCTAAATATGTATCCCGTTTCTTTACAGTTAATGAAACTATACTCAAAGCACTTTATTGGAATGAGCTAAGCTTTCAAAATGCTAATTGACACTTCCAGGTTGAGTTGCATAGCCCAGTTTAGGAGTTGCCTGGTTCAGACCAATATGTACATGTTGAGTACATTGAGATGTCACCGTGAAACATTGTTTTATCTTGATGACAACACAGAGTTTCTAGCTCATGCATTCCCCCCCCCTTTTTTTTCCCTTCTTCTAGTTTCAGCCACAAGAATTTTTTTATCAGCCACAGCTTTCTGTTTTGTCCAAACACAGCAAACTGGGTTTAATAATAATAATTTTAAAAGGAGAAGAGGAACAAAATAGAGCTCCTTCTCATGGACATGCTAGAAGAGCATAGGGAATGGGAGAAAATAGAGAATCAAGGCTTCCTTAAGCTTGTTCCCATTATTAAAACCCATATTTATTGTGATGCCCCAAATGTATTGTTAAATTACATTGTCATTGTCCCTAACACGGGCTTTATACATCGTGGATACCCACTCACAGGCTCAGTACTAGATTAGTAATCCGTCGGGTTTTTTAGAACACATTTGAGATTGACTAAAACAACATGCATGAACCCAAAACTTCAGTCTTGCCCAGTGCCTTAGTTCTGTTTTTTAATGTGATGAAAAACAATTTCATCTTGTACAGTTTCTGAGGGCCATTTTCTTTGTTTCTTTGATGAATTTCTGTGGATTGCTACAAGTTCTCTTTGTATCAGGACCAATGTATATACAGTATATATGAGTCCTATTTCATAGTAATATGCCACTGAATACTCTCTGTAGTATAAAGCATGAGTTCTTAATTATACTAGTTCCATCTGTTAGTACATATGAACAAGCAGCAGTAATTGTGGGAGGACAGGTTGATACAAGTCTGTTTGCTACTGAATGAGTCATAGCCAAACACAACAGGATCTATGAAGCCACTCAGACTGGAGCAATGTGAAAGTTTTATTTGCAGTAATTATTCTGTGACAGCTCATTCAAAAATGCACAACAACTACTGGATAATGAATTTGAAGACTCCTCAACCCACTCTTGCTCCTAACACTTGATAACAGTTATCTTGTAACACCATGACAATAGTAACCGACCCACTGAAATGCCTTAGCTAAGCATGGAAGTGTTTGAAAGAAAGGCTGTATTAGTCTGGGAACTGCTGATGACTGACATCAGCTAATGTTTCATCTGGAATTGAATCACACCATTAAATCTGAAAGCAACAAAGTCATGTATGCATAATATGTAAAACAAGGTTCCTCCATAGTTTACTACAGCAAGGAAAGATGGATGTTAATCAAATTCAGTACCAATTAAACTCCAAACAAATAGAAGAAAAAATGCCATTAAAAATAGTAGTATTTTGTCTTGTTGAGGATATTGTCTCTTGGGAATGGAATAGGAGTATTTACAATATTGTGTGCAGGAAGGGGAGAAAATAAAAAGATATCAAGTAACATAGCTCATTCAAGCCTTAAAACGAGGCCTGAATTTGCTATGAGTGAGAAGGTGGGGACTGGCAGGTCAGAGTATACATTCTGGAGAAAAATTCTGATACTTAACCAAAGGCAAAACATTGACTGAGTTTGCAATCCCACCTTGCAGTGGCTTCACCAAGGTTGGTGTTATCCCAGTAATTCATGCTGTCACCCACCCACCCACCCCAGGCTGCCTGGCTGGTGGTACACACTCCAGCCATCCCCTTAAACCAGCCAGGCCACCTATGCCATGGAGGGACAGAGTTTTGTTCCACCCATGTCTGGTGCAGCTGCTGGGGAAGTGAGAAAAGGAGGCTCACCCAACAACCCTGTCAGTCCTGGAAGGGGCTACTGGGCAGAAGCAGCACTCCATCCTCACCAGCAGCCACAGCTGATGGGCAGCCAAGGGGTATATTGGGACAGATTAGAGCAGGGGTAGGCAACCTTTCCCCTTTAAGGACCGAGGGACTTCAGCTCCCAGAATCCCAGGAGCTATTGGCCAACATGAGACTATTGGCCAACATGGCTGAGGCTTCTGGGAGCTGAAGTCCCTCAGCCCTTAAAGGGGAAAGGTTGCCTACCCCTGGATTAGAGTGACAGCCCCACCAGATGTTCATCCCCCTAAGGTGTCACCCAGTGCTGTCCGCACCCCCTAATAACACTCCTGAGGGTAGCTACAGTCAGCCCTCCACATTCGCAGATTTTAGATTTGCACTTTTGACTATTCATGACTTTGTAGCTGCTGTTTAAAAAGGTCAACCTTTTCACCCTGCCTCCTCCTCAACTTTCCTCCCAACAAGCCAAAACCAACTCCGTACATTCCCATGCTTTGCCAAACTTTGCATCCTCCTCATTTCCAAAGACCTTCTCTTTGAATCTGATGTTTGCAGCCACTCCTGGAAGGTTCCAAAATCTCTCCTCTCCTTCTCCTTCCTCTTTCTCTCCTGGCCAGACAAAAGCAACACCCTACCTTCCCTTTGTGGTGATGTCTGCAAACATCAGATTCAGAGTGAAAAGATTTTGAGGAGAATGCCAAGTTTGTCAAAGCGGGGAAGATAATGGTGTTGCTTTTGTATGGCCAGGAGGGAGGAGGGGGAGAGAAGGTGGATCCTTTGCAGCCATGGCTGCTACATCAGATTTAAAGTGGAAGCACTTTGGAGATGTTGGGGAGGCTATGTATTACAAGGTTGCAAAGAGAGTTACGGTGGTGCTCTTGGTGGGAGAGGGCTCTGTTGGGAGGGGGGGAAACATATTCGTTTTTTCCATTTTCACAGGGCCCTTGGCCCCTAACCCCAACAAATGTGGAGGGGTGACTGTACATTAGTCTCTAGCAGCATAAGCAACACAGAGTCTTGTTCCTCCAGAGAACAAAACTAGAACAAAAAGGAAACAGATTTCAACTGAATATTAGATGAAACAACCTAAGCAAAGACTGTTTGACAATATTGAGAGGTTACTTTTTTTCTTTGCTGGAGCTTGGATTGCCATCTGGCAGGAGAGATGCTATAGTTACAGCCTGCATTGTACAATGAGCAGGAAGTTGGAATAGATGACCTCCAGGATATGTTCTATACCTAAAATTTCATAATCATGTGAAAAGGTAGAGCATGTGAGGCTACAATAAACCGCCTTGACTCCTAATATTGACAGAAAGGTAGGGTATAATTAAAGATGAAGAAGAAGGAGGAAGGACATAATTATGAAATATTGAGACAAACAAACTGAGATCCAGCACTCTGGACAATTAAGAACTGTGGTTCTAGTAGTGATAAGTGATACGTGCTCTGGAAACAATTCCAAATGGACTGACAAAACTTCTAAATGAAATTGCAATAGATAGGACTACAGGATCATAGACAGTATTCCTTTTATTCTTCTGTCTTCTTTTTATTTTCCTCTTTTCTTAATCTTAATCTTTGAAATTCTTAATGTATTTCAAAATTATTATAAAAAATGTTTTTTAAAAGAAAATAAATCTGTACAGCATCCTCAAAAAACTGCAGAGTTTTCTAAAAGCTACACAGATCCTCCTGAACACTACACTGCCTTCCATGAAGACTGTGCACATTTTGGTATGAAAATGATTTCAGGCAGCTATGTGTGTGTTTTGGGGAAAACTGCTTTTTCAATGCATTAAATAGCAATGTTGCATAGAAAACACATATGTTTCCCAACAAAACCC
This sequence comes from Phrynosoma blainvillii, assembly GCA_026167975.1. Taxonomy (NCBI): domain Eukaryota; kingdom Metazoa; phylum Chordata; class Lepidosauria; order Squamata; family Phrynosomatidae; genus Phrynosoma; species Phrynosoma blainvillii. The sequence continues at coordinate 276,346,935 of JANUYF010000002.1, read as the reverse complement.
ATGCCTATTTTTCTATAACATTGCAGGATTGTATGTAACTTTTTGTTGTGCAACATTGCTATTTTCTGTGTAAAAACTAGCATGTTGTGCAATAAAAATATTGTGCAAATTCAGCAATTTACACAACAAAACCATATGGCTATTTTTCATGCAACATTGCTGATTTTGGACAACGTTGTTATGCATAAAATCATCAATGTTGCACAAGAATAAGGTTGCACAAAAAAAAATGTGCAAAATCAAGCACTGCTGCATGATAAAACCACATGTGGCTGCAGCTTAAGTGAGTCTGAGTTTCTTTTCCTGCTGTGTAACATTTGGGTTGTGCAATTTTCAAATTGGCAAAGGCTGCAATCATGACATCGAATGCTGTACCGCATTGTTTGTATGGGATATAGTGTGCAAGCTAGTTTTGCACTTTTTGCACTTCTCCCAAGTATATAATTAAAAGCAATGTAAGCAAGTGTGGGTTCTTTTTTCCTTGGGAAGCTGTAGAGTTTTCTGTGCAAAGTAAAAAGAAAAAAGGCTACATGTGTAGGTTTTGACTACTGAGCTACACAAATTCTCAGACTCCTGCACAGTTTTCAAAAACTGTGCAGTTTATGTCATGCTGGGAACAATAATAATAATAATAAAAAATAAAAAAAAATTAAAAATCCATGCAGTTTCTGGCATATTTAAAAATATTTTTAGTTAATTGTTAACACAAACAATCGAAGTAATATACTCTCAGACAATAAAAAGACCAAAAGAAGAAAAGGGGGGAGGGAAATAAAAATACATGCTATTATTATTAATATTTATTTCTTACCCTCCTCTTTCCAAGGGTCAATGAAGGGAACAACAACAGATCAATATAAAACATACATCATCGCTTAAAAACACGTATCAGTTAAAAACACACAACATCAATTTAAATTAACAAATAAGAAAAATACATATTAAAACAATCAATCCAAATTTTTAAAAGTATAATTTAAGATTCACAATTAAAAAAAAATCTGGATAAGCCTGCTGGAGAAGACTGGTCTTCAATGCTGTTTTAAATTCAGACAGTGCATTCAGCTGTCAAATCTCTTCTGGCAGGTCATTCTACAGCGTAGGGGCTGCTGAAGAAAAAGTCCTCTGGCTGACAGTTGCCAACCTAGTCTTGGCTGACTTGAGTAAATGTCTCTTCAGAGGATCTGAGCGTACAGGGCAGATTATACAGGAGGAGGTGATCCCATAGTGAACTGTGCAATTGTCACCATTGGAAAGATGGCTTCTTGTCCACCACTTCCCACACTCTGTTGGCATGAGTGCTACCTGGAGTGGAAAGTGGAGGGCTGCAGTTTTTCATTTTCCTGTTGAATTTAATTCTGTGTTCTATGTCCAGCATGTGTTGTTGTTTTTAATTAATCTCTCCTCTCTCCCATTGATCCCAATAAGGTATGGTTAGTTATGCCAGTTCCATGCCGGCATAGTGGGACGATCATGATCCTTATATATGCCTGCCTGAGGACTTAACATCTGCTGGAGGGGCCCACCTTTATTTTCCCCAGTACACTGTTTAAAGACCTGAGAAAGAGAGCCTTCCTGGTGTGGCACCCTGCCTTCATTCTAGCACCAAGTTAAAAAAAATATGTTTTTTTTATTAAAGTCTTTGGGCCTTAATCAGCGTATTCAGAAATGTGCATGCTCCTACTTTTAAATGGCTTTAAAATTTCAACCTGTTAATTTGCTTAATATTCTTTCAGTCCATTTCAGTTATGCTTCTTGTTTTATATTTTGAATTGTTTGAAACTGTAAACATTGATTTTACTTGTACAAATAAATGCTGTCCTAAGATCCCATGACATAGTGCAGGATATAAATATTTTAATAAACAGTAAATAATGATTTTAATGATCCTGTGGCCTCTCTAATGAAAGTGAGGTTGGATTCTAGTCTACTCCTCTATCCCCAACCTATTCCCAGGATTCCCCACTTTGGGACCTAACTCCAGCTATCAATTACTTAAAGTTGTCGGGTACTTGTTCATTCACTAGAAAAATAAAGCGGAACATAATGAATGCCAGTACATTCTTACGTTTGGCAGTAGAACACTTAGCAGAAATGGTCTCTGATTTGTGAGTCTTCAACAAATTGTGAAACTGGCTTGTAGATACAGCTTCTTTCAACTGTGGGAAAATGTGAATGATGTAAAAGGGTTGTGAGATGAGCAAAGAACAACAATTTTCTAAATTTGTTTAATACAAAGCCCAGGGATTAAATACAACCCTCAGATATTTTATTGTTCACTTGATTTCTAGGAAACAATATTTGAGTTTCCTACTATGGGTCCAATCCACACTGCAGAAATAATCCAGTCTGACACCACTTTAACTACCCTGGCTCAATTATAGGGAACTGTAGTTTTATGAGACATTTAGCCTTCTCTGGCAAAGAACTCTGGTGCCACAATATACTACAATTCCCAGCATTGAGCCAGGACAGTTAAAGTGGTCTCATAGTGGATTATTTCTGCAGTGTGGATTAGACCATGGACTACATGGCCCATATTGTTGTTAGTTCCAAGTAGACTCAACTTTATCAATGGGACTTAATAAGTCAACTTTTATGTACATGTCATTGATTCATTTTCTCTGTTTCAGTTGAGACTAAGGGCCTTTGCAGACTGCCAGAAATAGTGCACATTAAATTGAGGCACTGCCCTGGCTCAGTGCTAGGGAATCATGGGAACTGTAATTTATTGTGGCACCAGAGCTCTCTGACAGAGAAGGCTCAATGTCTCAGAAAAAAATACAATTCCCATGACTCCCTAGCACTGAGCCAGGGCAGTGCCTCAATTTAATGTGCACTATTTCTGGCAATCTGCAAAGGCCCTAATCTATGTAGTTAATGTCTAGGAAACCACCTGTTTCTTACTTTGTTCTTTCCTATTTACTTTTAAATAAAGTAGTAATACTGTTCTTAACTTTCATTCAATGTTTATATTATTAACCAGAAAGGAATCTGTGGACTGAAAATTTGAAGCTTTTCTGTTTCACAGTTCTAAGATACATTTTTTTCCAAGTTCCCAAAAGTGCAGCTGTGATGAAAAGAACAAAGAATCTCATGGGACTGGAAAAACTGACATTTACTACAGCTGTGGTTCTCAAACGGTGGGGTGGGACTCCCGCGTGTGTGTGCAAAAGTCGCTCAAGAGGAGACACGAGAGCTGGAGACTCTGATCCCTCCTCCTCCTCCTCTTCCTCTTCCTGAACTTTTTCTGTCCTGGAGGGAAAGAAAAAGGCAAGGAGGGCATTTGGAGCCTCTGCCTAAGGGAGGAGGAGGAGGAGGAGGAGGAGGAGGAGGAGGAGGAGGAGGAGGAGGAGGAGGATTGCTATTTCCTTATAAAATGTTAAAATATGAATATACAGTGGTCCCTCCACATTTACTGAGGTTAGGGATGAAGGAGTCATAGTCCAACACTCAAATCACTACACCACACCAGTTCAGGCAAAGATGCACCAAGCTCTTTGAAAAGGAAGTATAGTTAAAGGTAAAGCATATTGTTGAATGTGGGAAAACTGCAAATAAAAAAAAAACACTATTCTTTTTACCTGGGAAAATGCCTCTCTAGGAATCTCCAGGTCCTCCAGTGCAACTCTATGGCCAACATCTGCCAGAGGTTGACTACATAATCATGCTGGAGGACTTACAAATGCCTAGAGAAGTGTTTTCTCTAGGGACGTCTAGGTTCTCCAGCCCAGCTCTATAGTCAACTTCCAGCAGAATTGTGTTGGCAGACCTAGAGCTTTCTAGAGAGAATATATTAATCAAATCAGCAAATAATAAAATGTGCAAAAGACAAAGCCGCAAATATGGAAGGCCAACTGTGCATGAATATGTGAACTAAAATGCACACACTAAACAAATAAAATATTTTTATTCCTATACTATGGACGTTATCACACGTGGCCCACAAACCGACAATAAAGTGGAAATGACAAATCCCGAAAATAAACCGAAAATAAACCTTGATTCCGCAAATGGTTTTCACACGTCATTAACATAAATGCGCAATTAAAGTAAGCTCCCGCTGAAACTGCATTTAACGTTCACACACAAGTGAGAAAAGCCCGTAAATGTACTAGAAATGATCTTCTAGCACATGCGCAGATATAGCTATGCTCGCCGCGGCTGTCACTCGCCGCGGCTGTCATCCCTTCCCCAAGTCGTCCTTGGAGCAGCCGGCCCTCCACACAGCCGGCGCTCCGAGGAGGACCTCCCGCCGCAGCGTTTGCACATGCTACGGCGGAAGAGTCGGCGAAGGTGCGCCGCAGCTTTTTGCGGCACACCTTCGGCGACTTGTGAAGAGCGCCAATTTAGCGCTCCTTTCAGGGGCGGCGAAGCTGTGCTGCGGGGCCGAGGTGTGGGGATACCTCAGCCCACAGCGCAGCTTCCCGGGGCCGCCCACGGCCGCCTGTCCTTCAAGTCGCCGAACATTAAACCAACAATAACAAAAATGGTCATACGGGCTTAGGATATAAGCACCTTGCTTTGATTTTGTTGGGTGTGTGTGAAATTGGAGTAGAACATCCAACCACTAGGTTGGTTTGATGTTACAAGTTATTAATCCAATGTAATTCCAACTGTGGACTTTATCACATGGAGGAAATTCCGTGCAGAAACGGGATTTAAATAGAAAAAAACAACCCACAAACGATGGCGATTTTAAAGTGTGCTTAACCCAAACGGAAAGTAGTCAAAAGCCGCTTCTTTTTACTTTCGGAAAATCCCAAAAGTAAACAGAAGACGTTTGTGACTACTTTCCATTCGGGTTAAGCACACTTTAAAATTGATGTGTGTGAAAATCTACCCACTTTTGCGGGTTTTTCCCACCTTTTAAATCCAGTTTGTGTATGGGATTCCCCCCGTGTGATAAAGTCCTTTGACTACTTGGCATTCCTTACCACTGGATTAATAACTTGTAACACCAAACCAACCTAGAGTTACTTCTGGTTTCAGAGGGTGGATCACAGTGGTTCCCCTACCACCACCACCCCTCCGATGCTGTGAGATTACTCAGTATGCTTTACCTTTAAGAGCTTGGTGCATCTTTGCCTGAATTGGTGTGGTGTAGTGGCTTAAGTGTTGGACTACGACTCTGGAGACCAGGTTTCTAATCCCCAAGTCACATTCTCTCAGCCTCAGAGGAAAGCAAAAGCAAACCCTTCTGATCAAATCTTGCCAACTGCTTGATAGGTTTATTTTAGGGTCACTATAAGTCAGAAGCCACTGGAATTAATATAACAATAACAATAAGTAACAAATGATAATTGTGGTGATTGCAGTGACAGTAGTGAGGGCACACTGGTTCTCAAACTTTTTTGGTTCTCACACTTTTTCCCCCTTGTGCCCCCCATTTACATCTACATGAGGACATCACACTCTCCTCCCCACTCAACATAGGACGTTATCACACGGGGGCAAATCTGCTGGTTAATCTACACAAAACCCAAACAGAAACTGGATTAGTGCCCCGTGTTTTCACACGACGTCGCACAGAAACTGGACAGAAAGTGGACAGAAACTGGTGTTATCCGAGATCTTTTGAAATTCGGTTGTTTGGAGGAAATGCAAATGCGCAATTAAGGTAAATTCGCATTTACCGTAATGTGAAAAGCAAATGCGCATTTGGAAGCATTTCCCCGCATTTTCCCATGGTTCCGCGGGGTCCTCGAGGCAGCGTCTCCTTCCCTTCCCCCTCAGCAGATGGCTAATTGAGCCGTCTTGGAGGCAGGGAAGGGGAGGGGAGGGGCAGCCGCACAATCGGCGCCCCAACCCCTTCCCCAGGTCGTCCTCGGAGCAGCCGGCCCTCCGCACGGCCGGCGCTCCGAGGAGGACCTCCTGCCGAAGAGTCGGCGAAGGTGCGCCGCAGCCTTTTGCCACCCAGAGAAGCTGCGGATTGGGGCCGAGGCTGCCCCACACCTCAGCCCCAATCCATTCCTTTTACGGCCCTGGAAGGAGTGCTAAAATAGCACTCCTTCCGCAAGGTGTGGAAAGGGCGCCGGAAAAGGTGGTGCATGCCTCTTTGGCATCTCTTCCAGCTCAGTGTGTCTGGATGCTGAGCTGGAAGGACTTCATCGGAGCGCCCAGTGTGTGGAATGGCAGGCGCTCCGATGACGTCCTCAGGAAGGTGTTGGGGCGCCCGATGTGAGGCTGCCCCTCCCCTTCCTTGCCTCCAAGATGGCACTTTGCACCGTCTGCAAAGGCCCTTTGTGTGTCAGCATGCTGTAAAAGTGTGACTTGTCCCTCTGATAGAAAAAAAAAATGGAACAGTGGGAAAATGCTTTTCTAATTCTTAACATTCTTTCTTGAGTCCCACATTGGGCCAAGATGGATCTCATTCTAAATGTTTCTTCTGAAATGATGTAAAGCAGACACTTCAGCAAATGTCAGTAAGAGCATTTGTCATGTGTGTATTTGAAATATATTCACACCCACACACATACAAACCAACCTAGAATTATATAACTAATTGCTCCAGAGCTTATATTCTAGTCCAGGATGATTGTATTATCAGTGTTGAGTAAAGCCAACATGCTTAATATGGTTGTAACTGCATTTAATTTCCTTATGACATTACTGTCTCCGTTCCTGCCATCAACCATGTATATTCTCCCTCCCTCTCTCTCTCTGTCTTTATCTGAAATTCTAGATAAGAATTCACCTTATGAAGTGGGCTGTCGTCCATGAACGCACATACTACAAGAAATACATTATTCTTGTAGGTCTTAACATCCACAGGACTCTTTGTTGTTTTTGCTGCTTTAGACTAACATCATCATCCATTTTGCTATAACTACTGTACAACAAACAGCCTGAACACTGTTTCTCAGTGCAAAGTCCTCACTTATCTACTTTATTAGTTAATGAGATACTTAGAAGCATAATGATACAGTCTGTGCAAGAGAGAAATGACTGAAAAAATAATTATAGTGTGAAACATTACAGGTAGGATTCAACAGAAATCTAGGTACACATATTAGATTGTGGACCCATACTTTGATTTGTTTGTCCTGAAAGTATTCCATTGCAGTGCAAGGAAATAATTATTGTCTCAGGTGACCTTGGGCAAATCACATGCTCTCAGCCTCAGGGGAAGGCAATGACAAACCTCCACTGAACAAATCTTGCCAAAAGAAATCATAATAGGGTCACCTTAAGATACAAAACTACTTGAAGGAATAAAACAACAATAATTAATAATGTTCATTTATTATTCTTTCTTGTCTCAAAGCAACAGTTCAGCTGATTAAAACAGAAGATGGGGACTGATAATCAGTCAAAGCCTGATAGGACATTTTTTGCTATGATCAATTATTTTATCATAAAACTCAATATGATGTTATTGTTTATGCCACAGACATGATAAAAATAAAATCACCACCTTTTTACACAAGAGGGGACATGGTGGGTTGTAAATATCACAGGGGAACATCTAACCCCATTCTAACAATTTTGCCTAGCTCTTGGGTTTTAATCATGTTCCCTGTGCCTTACTCTTGTGTCTAAAATAACTGCATGACAAGGATAACTTCAGCCATCACTAGAACTTATTGTTCTTTAATGTCATCATCTGTCACAAAATGGAATAAACGTTTGCAGTAAGGAATGCCAAGTAGTCACATTTGGAATTACCATTGGATTAATAACTTGTAACACCATCAGAGAGAGTTGAATAATATAATGATCTGTAATATTGTGGATGCTGTATCGTATTTGTAACTTTATTCCAGTAGTTGGTATTTTTTAATGTTAACTTCATCCATTTATGGTGGAAATGCCCAGCAATCTTGAGTTTTTATATGAATAATTAAAGCACAAAAATAACTGGATCAATTGCCATCTGCTCTTTCTTTTGAATTACAGCAACTTTGCCAACAAAATAGTTATTAATTCCTCTTGAACATGACAATTGCAGCCAGATTATTTTACTTTTGGGGGGGGGGTTGTGAGCACTGAAAAACTGCAATTTCTAAATTGTCCCATCTGAAAAAAGGCAGTTTTGGAAGGTGCTAGGGCCTTTGTGGCTTAGTGGGAGTGCCATCAAAGGTTGTGTATGGCTTGTGAACCACACAATTCCCACTCCAAACGCAGACCTTCAAGAGGGCAGTTGTCTGGACAAAGATCATGGCCCTGAAAAAAACTTGCTGCAACCCCAAATGGGAATATCCAGGCAAATAGCAATAGCAAGGAGCCCTGGTGGCACAGTAATTAAATGCCAGTACTGCAGCCACAAGGCTGTGAGTTCAATCCCAGGCAGGGCTCCAAGGTCCACTCAGCCTTCCATCCTTTTGTAGGTTGGGAAAATGAGTACCCAGCTTGTTGGGGGCAATTGGCGTACACATTGTAAACCACTTAGGGGGTGCTAGTTCACTGATAAGCGATATAGAAATGTACTTACTATTGCTATTGCTTGCTGCCACCCCAAATGGGAATATCAGGGCCGAATCCAGAGATCTGGCAAATAGAAGAATATACCACTAACATTTGAGAAGTGATATTCTGGCACAGAGTAGTATGAGATAGATACCATAATTTTCAAAATAACATTAATTCTCAAGATTTTTCAGAATCAAAATGTAAGTAAATTTGTTATTAAGAAAAAAGGTATCTGACCCTGAAAGTAAAAGGTGATCTGTCCAGATATTGTTCTAATGATAAATTTGATATAGGAAACTTAGGGATGGCAAAAATCTCAGCATTATTATAAGAGAAACAACCTGTTAGGAAAGACTAAGAAGAGGAGAGCAACAGATTATGAAGGGACCAACATTTCCTAGATGTGTCTCGTTGGTGAAGTGTTTGAGCCAAAATCTTAGCCTCATGAGGAATGGGAACTAGTTTACATGATGTTATAGAAGAGATCAAAATTGCAACCATGCTGACTGTGGGATTCTGTGAGTTGTACTAAAAATATATATATTTCTAAATGTTCTGCCAGTAAGAATAAACTACCATGTTTTACATTATATGTAGTTGCACTTAACTAAGAAGGTACATACTGGGTTTATTTTGAAATCTGACCTTAACAGATTCTGTTTGATCTTGGAAGCTAAGCAGGGTCAGCTCTGGTTAATACTTGGATGAGAGACGGCCAAAGAATATTACATGCTGTGGGTTATATTTCAAAGTAAGGGACTGACAAAACCACCTCTGGTGTAAGAAAACTATGAAATTAATGGAGTCATTACTCTGCAGAGCTCTTTTACATGGTTTAGGTCCTATCCAGTTGATTCATACTCTGGCATGAAAGTCTGTGCACTGGAGAACTCCTGACTTGAAACGGGTCTAGAACAAGCTATTAAAGGACTCTTGATTACTCACTCTTAAAAAGGAATGCCATGAATACTGTGGAATATTGTGGATCATTATAAATTATTTGCATATGTCAGTGTTAGTCAACTTTCCCAATGGGACGTTTACTCCCAGTAGTAGATAACAAATGGCCAATTCAGAGAAGCAATTTTCATCAGGCTTAAACTCTCCTTTGCTGCCTCTTGCAATCCTGAAAATTGTCACTCTGTAAACCTTCTCTGTCCCTGATATTTTGCAGTTTTTGAATATACATGTTTAATGCAAATATACATGGAATGTAGCTGATCCTCATAACGTTACCAAGGGTTGTATTTATTCTTTATTTTGTTCCTTGTAGATCCCTATCTTCCTGCAAAGAGCCACAGGTGGTGTACATGAATCTCCTCCTCACCTGTCATATCCTCATAACAACCACTGAGGTTGTTTATCCTCTGCTCAATAAATATCTGCACAGGGCTAGTATGCACAAAGCAGCCTCATATGTTTAATTTATATTCCTCCTCCCTACCCATGGTCAATGTTTGTAACATAAGGATAATAAGTCATCAGGCTGACTGCTTTTAATTCACCTGTGTTTTAATGTAATTTGTTCAACTGTGTTTTTATATTATGTGTTGGTGTTTTCATTTGTATCTGTTTTTAACCTCACTGTGAGTCACCTTAAATCCTAGTTTGGGGTTTGAAAGTGGGATACCAATCAAATAAATAACACAAACAAGAAAGGGAGAAAGAAATCTTATGTTAAATTTTCCATTTATGTTGGAATAATAATAATAATAATAATAAGAATACATTTTATTTATATACCGCCCATTGGTGACCCAATCCGGGCGGTTCACAACATTAAAATAATACAGCCTAAAACCAACGTATTTCGCACCCACCCCTTAAAAAACTATTAAACCAGATTTAATAAATTTTAAAATAGCTATTCAAGTATTTTATTATGTCATGTAAACTCACTGGCTAACCTTAGGCAAGTCACACTTTTCATCCTCAGAGGGTAGCAATGGCAAACCCACTCTTTATCACAAAGAGATGTCCTAACTGATAGTGCAATCCTAATCTAAAGATGCTCAAACTGTGGTGACTTCTACTGGCAGAAATCTCCTTCTGCCAGCAGATCTCAATCTGCTAGCAGAACCTGCCAGGTACAAGCTGCTGGTAGACCAGCCAAAAAATGGTGCAGAAGTTGGGCAAAGGAGGAGCTGACTTATAACACATTCAAATCTCCTCCAGCCCAGGAATATTACATCCCAAATGCTGGCACAATTTTAGATCAGCAGAAGGACAATCCTAAGTAATTTCAAGTGTGGGAACAGATTCAACAGAGCTTCAGCTGATTTGTGGTTGGCTAAGCTGACCCATGATCATCTTCTCCAGTTAGGATTGCAGTATCACTTTTTAAAGTCCTTTATGAATGTCAGTAAATATATGAAAAGCCAGCATGGTGTAGTGATTTGAGCATTGGACTAGGTCTCTGAGAGGTCAGAGTTTGAATCCCTGCTGAGACATGGAAACCCATGTCTTGGGCAAGTCACATAGTAAGCCTCTTCTGCATAAATCTTTACAGGAAAACTTTGTGATAGGTTTGCCATGATTCAGAATCAACATGAAGACACACATCACCAACAACAATAACATGTTTGAAGACCTTCTCTGCTGTGCCATCACAGCTGTGGAATGCCCTCCCTTCTTCCTCAAGCCCTAACACATTTGGTGTTCCCCCTTTGAGAAATGTGTTTTGGAGAACAGTGGGGTTCCTCAGAAGCCATATGGGAATCTCTCAAATGAGGAAAGTGATCCGTGAGTCATCATGGCATGCAAACCTCCCTTCGAAAATTGTTTATTCTGCATTAATAATCTTCCCCTGTCACATTCAGCCACTAGAGTGTGTTGGGTTTTTCTTCTAGGTTTGCGGTGGGCATTATTCAGACTACTTTGGTGTGGGGTTTTTTCTTGAGAACTCTGGGATCATTCAAATGGAAGCCAGTGCAAGATGGTATCTTAGGACATACATCTGAATAACTTGGTGCAGCAGAGCAAAGACTCAGCTTGGTTTTCATTGTGTATTGAAAGGGTTTGTGCAGCGCTGGAGCTTATGCACAAACCTTTTCGATACACAAATGGAACCAAGTGCAAGACAGTTGAATATTCTTCAACTGATTTTACTAAACTATTCTGAATGAGGGTGGGTTCTTTTGCTTTTGCTGTTGTTACATCATTGGGAATTAGTAGTCCTTGCTGACCTATTGCAAAATCAGACAGCACTCTGCTAGTAGATTACTGATGTTCTTTCTGCCCACCCCTGTATTTGGCACTATGGCTGTGATTCTGGATCACCTGTTTAGTCACTTTAGTCAACCTATCCCCCCAATCCTCATTTACCAGGCAGCCAGCCACAAGTGATAGGGTTTGTTCTCCTGTTGATCAGGAAACAGCTGTTCAATGTTTCCATCTCCTCCCATAAGCAATCCCCAGTCCATCAATCAGAAGAAGGGTCCCTGTCACAACCTCATCTCACACTGGAAATCTCTCTTGGGATTGGGGTTAGGAATGTTAGTCAGCTGCTTTGCAGTCAGTGAGGAAACAAACCTCTATCACTCACATATATTTTGTATTAAATATCTTATTATTCAGTTATATTATATTTTTATTTGATTTTATATTATTTTCCCTTTGCTAATATTGTTTTCTTTATTGATAGATTTTGCTGTCTTATTAATATGTTATTCGGCAAGGCACACTCTCTCAGCAAACCCCCTTTGAAGAAACTTGCCAAGAAAACCCCATGATACCTTGGGGTTGCCATTACTTGGAAATGACTTGAAGGCACAAAACAACAAAATATTAATTGGTTCTTAGTATTTTACTGAGTTTTATTTTTCATTTATAATAAGAACAGAAATATCATAATTAAAACATTGTTATGGAATGGAAAAACATCATGTGGAGGGACAGGAAAGAATAGGATGAGTGTAGGGCAATGTTTATAATGAGTTAATTTTGAATATACTGGGATACACAAAATACCTTTGCAGTTTGCCAGTTCTTCATAGGCTTGCTATATGGCTAGGTAAACATCCAATTTTTATAATCTTATTGTATGCTGTTTGTGTATAATAAGCAAGGACAGTTCTTCTGTCCATTGGTGGATTGCTGGGACTTGCTTACTTTTTCATTGCTGTGCAAAATACAGTGGGCCCTTGCTATTTGCTGGGGTTTGGGATCCTGAACCTCTGTGGATACCAAAAGTAATGGATGCTAAAGTCCCATTAAATACAATGGCATAGTAAAATGGCATGTATAAAATGACAAAATCAAGGTTTTTTGGGGTTTTTTTTTTTTGGAGGTGGGGAATTGGGGAATATTTTAAAACTGTGGATGGTTGAATCTGTGGGTAAAGGATCCATGGATATTAACAGCCAACTTTAATAAGCTTGGCAAGCAACAGAGCATAACAAATCCACCTCCATTGCCTAGGGATCAGGTCCTGTAATAGAAACACATTCTCTCAGTGTTGTCTTACCTGCTACTGTTAAAATGTTTTCAGCACTAAGATATTGACATATCTCTGTCCAGAACTGAAAAGCAACAGGACAGAATTACATCACATGTGTTAAGGAGCCTTTTGTATCATTGTACAGACCTCCATTGAGGTGGATAGGTTATTTAATGTGCATTAATGTGCATTAATGTGCAATGTCATGCACATTAAATCAGCCCTGGTGGCGCAGTGGTTAAATGCCTGTACTGCAGCCACTCACTCATAGACCACAAGGTTGCGAGTTCAATACCAGCCAGGGCTGAGGCTCGACTCAGGCCTGCATCCTTCTGAGGTCGCTAAAATGAGTACCCAGCTTGTTGGGGGGCAATCAGCTCACAGTTGTAAACCGCTTAGACATCCCATAGCGCGATATGAAGCGGTATATAAATGAAGCTGCTTTGCATTTCTCCTTGATAACAGTTTAAAAGGAGGCCAATATGTCTTGTGCTACAATTGCTGCACCTTAAGATGTAGGCTGAAATGTAGAATGGAACTGAAGTGACTGTAGCCTTCTGCTGAGTTTGATCAAATTCACTTGTTTCTTGTTGCATTCTGCTTCCACAGGTCTTGCTTCCAGAGTTACATTTAGTTCTAGCCATAGACCAATGGTAGGAAATACTAGTTGGGTTGGATTGTGTTGGTAAACAAAATAGTCGTTTTAATAGAGGGACCAAAGCAGAAGCAGTGAGGGTAAAAGAATCACATTTAGAACCAAATTCTTACTTAATTTGTAAGCATTGTTATTGGAGGCATCAGGCAATGTATGGTTTTATATCCCTTTGTTAGTCCTAACTTGTTAGAACCATTGAATCTAGATTTACCTATATGTTGACTCACCATCCAACAGTTGTCTAGTGAAGAGTAGCTAGCAAAATTCCAGCCTATGTGTGTTTCTTGAAGAGAAGGGGACAGAATTATTTTCTTTCTGTATTAAAGTGAGAATTTGATTTGCTGCTCATGTTTTCCATGAAACATTTGACCACCAAGTCTGAGTTCTGGGTTATGACAAACTGTTAAGTTATAATGAGTATAGGTGTTAACATTTTAGGATGAACAATATTATGGGCATATTCATAAGTAATAAATATGTAATGCCATAAAATAATTACTTAATCTTTATTATTGTTGAGTCAGCTTTGACTTATAGCAAACCTATGAGAAACCTCTTTGCTATTAACAGTCCTGCTTAGGTCTTGCAAACTCAGGCATGCCCTAATCTTTAGTATATCATTTTTTAACCTTGTGAACCCGAAAGAGCTATTTAAAACTTGAATGCACCTTCTAACCACAGTGGTGTTGTTACTGAGTGACTGATCAGAAACAGGGATGTTATATCTTATGCTCATAATAATACAGCTGTGGCTTCCCTCAGAAATTTGGAGAATTCCAATTTGATACGGGTATTGACAGATTTTGTGTGAGATTTCTTGCCATATTCACAAAACTCAAGTTCTTTGGGGGTGAGGAAATAAATGATTATGAAATCAGTTTAAATCTGTAAGATAAATACCCAGCCAATGAGTAGAAAGAATAGGACAGGGGACGCTTTCAAAGACATTTGTCAATTATGAGAATTCCATTTTTAGATTAAGGACATAGGAAGTGGTATTTGATTCCGTTTGAGCTGCAAGTCAAAGTGTGGGACTATCCCTTGTAATTTGATTTCCTTCCCATTTTGCTGTCTTGATTGTAGAACAGCATCGGACTTCATTCTAATTGGTCAAAAGTGAAAGACAACCTCCTCCTCCTCCTATTAACTCTATTAGAAAAGTGCAGTCCATGAATTTATGTGCAGCTTGTCCAAGCATGAACACAGAGGAAGAGCAAAGCCATGTCTTTGTGTAAAAAGATACCAGTATTCATATCCTTACATGTTCTGACAGCACTGAATTCCTCCCCAGAAAACAAATGTTGAGGAATTAAAAGCCTCAAGCACAATGGAAACAATAGATTGGATTCAATCTTGGAATAGACCCACTGAAATCCACTTTAGTCTTAGCTTAAATTAGTCAAGCCTAAATCAAGTCTCACTGATTCCAAGCCATTGCTTTACAATGATCAAGTCTGGACATGATCTAATGAAAAATGATGAATTATGTGGTGTTGGCATTGTTGTAAGATTTCCCAATGATGTCCTCTCTTCTTAGTCTGCGGGGCTTAATTGTGAGTCAACATCACAGGAGGTTCAAACCACAGTACATTACTTTTTAGGATAACAAATCCCAGAATCCCTGGTGAGTTGTCCAAAATTTACTTTTCCGAGCTGTATTCTCATTGCACAGCCCTGAAATGGAAGTGCCATTCTCATTCCATTTCTTTCTAATTGTGGAAGAACAATGTCATGCACATTAAAGGGAGACTAGAATCAAGATGATCCAACATCCCCACCCCAATATTTTTCAACCACCCACCACTGGGTAAAAAAAAAACCCAACAAGATTCAAAACATATAAAATCTTTTATTAAAATAATTGTAAATTGTAAACTTCTTATATACATTAACATATGTACAAGGGGTTCAGCCTAGTGCTGATGGTTTGCCAAAACACTTTCCTTTATCTTGCAGTTCCATGAAGTGCACTTCAGTACGAATTCTAACAACTCTCAACAAAATCCACTCAGATGTTTCTTACTAGTGGTACAATGTAAATAAACCACAGATTTTACCATTTAGCAGTGAAAGAAGGTCAAACATTGTCCACTTGAAAGGACTAACATGATAGTAATCTGAAACATGTCATAAGGAAGCCAGTAGACTGCCATAAGAGTAAAATTCCTGAATAACTGAATATCTAATATGTGGAACAAGCTGTATCTGATTTTTCACATTATACAAAACTAAACATATTTACAAAGCTGTGGTGCAGCTGGCTTCACATTGGAAGAGAGAAGTTCCCATTTAAATTAATTGGCTGAATGTAAAATTACACAATGATGCTAAATGTGTTAAAATTAAAAAGTACTTTGCCTGTCTTCTGCTGGTATGCAGCAATGACTAGTATAAGCTATGGATGTGATTAAAATATGTGCTGACTTGATACAGGTATGAAGCACCTTTTCATGTATTTTGACTATTTTCATATATGAACAAGTTAGTGGGAAAAGCAGCAGTGTGTCTATTGGCTCATGATGTCAACTTCAAGTGCCTAAAGTGCACACAATGTTACCACAAAGATATCCTTCTCCCCACAAACACCTTCATGTTGGTATTTTAGGTCTAAACATCAGGGAAAGTGCCAGCAATTCACAAACATGCCAGTTTGACACATGGCATTGGACATAATGCAGCAAAGGGGGAAATGAGGTTTACATGCCACATGATATGGGGGTAATTCGTAGTGAATCCAAGAAGGAAAACTCCACATTGGTTTTTGTATCGAGTTGAAGATCTGCAGAAAAAAAAATAAAAAAAATTGTGCACAGTTTAATTGGGGGTGTATCTGGAAGCCTCTGGCTGCTCTCACAGATCTTGGGCCCAAGACACTGCACAAGGAAGCACAGAATACCTCCTTCCCCAATATGTTTGCATAAACCAGGGATTACAGGATCATAAACTGATAATGTTCTGGCCACAGAATGCTAGCTCTGCATGAGAGAAACTGGTTTACACATTCATATGTGCATGAACTGTCCCAGATCAAGCACAGATAAGACACAGATCTTGGGGAAAGTTACCTTTTTTGGATCACAACTATCAGAAGTCTTCAGCCACAATGGCTGATCAATATTCTGAAAGCTGTAATCCAAACACACACACTTTCCCAAGTTTTGGACAGAACTTTCATACTATTTTCAATTTTAAAAAAATCCACTGTCCCCTCTCTTGTTCCCTGCTTCATTTATATTTGGAGAATAAACTGTCTTAAGGCTATATGATAGCTTGTCACCCTAAAAAAAGACAGACATGTAAATGAATGAAACAGCATGAGCTGCACTCCTTTGTATTCACTCTGATAATGCAATTGCTGTACATCTAAGGCTGCTGCCATACTGCAGAAATAAAGCAGATTGACACCATGTTAGCTACCATGACTCAATGCTATGGAATTCTGGGATTTGGAAGTTTTGTGAGATAGTTAGCCTTCCCAGTCAGAGTGTTCTGGTGCCCCACCAAACTACAAATCCCAGAATTCTACAGCATTGAGCCATGGAAGCTAAAGTAGTGTCAGACTGCTTTATTTCTGCAGTGTGGCAACAGCCTACAAAGGACTTAAATGGAGGAACTTGATAAATTGTGCTAATCTTGCTATCTTTTCTATTTTCAGTTATATTCTGTATGTTAAATTGAAAGTCTATACCTGTGGTTGTTGTGTCAAAGGAAGCATCGTGGTCTTGGAAAGTAAGGTCCAAGTATATACTTTGCATGCCGGGTTCATTAATTAGGAATCCTTTCTCTCCAACACAAGTCTGCTGCCAAGTGGAGTTATTAAATATTTGCTAGAAGACAAATACAGGATACATTAAATTAGCTTTCCAGATCTTTATTTCATTAAGTTCAATAGCTACTGTAATTAATCTTTCAGCTGTATAGGGTACAAAACAGGTGTAAAATGAATATATAACCTTCTGAACTAACAGATCCCTTTGTCAGCCCCAATGGTAAAGAAGAATAAAGGAATCACATTCTTTTGTTGTTGTTCTTTTTAAAAATCTCTAATTCAGTGCAAGCAGTGCTGGAATAACTGCCTATGCCAAATTTAAGGTCATCTGAGGAAGGCTCCTGTGTGCTACTAAGTGCTGGCCTGAATGAGGAGCAATCTGATGTTTACTGACTGCAGTTGAACTCATCCATGGGCATTCTTAAACCCTGGCTCACAGACTAGACCCAGATGCAAAACTTCCTCATATTTTTGTGGCTTTAGCAACACCTATAACCCAAACTGGGTTAGGCCAGTTGGGACCTGCAAGGTGGTTTTTACTTACACTTAATCTGGGATTCACTGCCCTGCATTGTGGTTCATTTAGCCAAAATGTAGGGCAGTGCATCCCAGATGTTAACAAAGCTCTTCAAGGTGCAGGTGATATTTGGGGAGATCAGGGTTCAGAACCTTGGGCTAAAATCTGAAGAGCATTCACCACCCCACTGATATGGAAACCACCAGACAATAAGGACTGCAGCAAAACTCTGGAATTCCTTGCCTGGACAAGCTAGGTTCTTGCCTTTCTAAACTGGTTGTTTTTTTTACTACATGAGGAAAACCTTTACAATACATTTGCTTCTTTTGTTTTAGTAATGTATTAAAATATAATGCAATTTGTAATTGTGTTGCATTTATTTATTTTTATTTATTGCAAAGATTTATATCTCGCCTTTCTCAGACAATGGGATTCAATGCAGGTTACAATAATTTGAAAAGATAGATGTAAAAACATTTAGATTACAAAAGTTAAAAAATAATTAAATTGTACTGTACTGCTTTTAATTGTTGTTAGCTGTCCTGAAGGAGATCTAAAATACTAGAAAGGCAGGATAAAGGTGTTTGTATAAACAAACAAGCTTAACCTATAGCCTTCTAGGTGCTGCTGTTCAGATTGAGACTCCCTTATCCAGAACTCCAAAATTCAGAATATTCCAAAATCCAAAATTGTCCACATAGGTGGCTGAGAGAGGACCAAAACACACTGCAGAAATAATCCAGTTTGAGACCACTTTAACTGTCCTGGCTCAGTGCTAGAGAAGCCTAGGAGTTGTCGCTTATTGTGGCACCAAATCCTCACAAAACTATACTTCCCAGAATTCCCTAGCATTGAGCCAGGGCAGTTAAAGCGGTCTCAAACTGGATTATTTTTGCAGTGTGTTATGGACCTTAATGACACTTTTGTTTTATGATGGTTCAATGTACACAACCTTTGTTTCATGTACAAAATTATTAAAAATATTATGTATAAAATTACCTTCAGGCTATGTTTATAAGGTGTATACAAAACATAAGGGATTATATGTTTAGACTTGGGTCCCATCTCCAAGATATTTCATTACGTGCATGCCAATATTCCAAATCCAAAAACCTCTGAAATCCAAAACACTTCCAGTCCCAAGCATTTTAGATAAGGGAGACTCAACCTGTATTGCAGTTCCCATCAATCCTAACTCTCAGATATGGCAGCATGAGGTGATGGAAGTTAAGGGCAATAGCTGGTGTGCCTAATGAAATTCCTAAAACCCAAACTCTCCAGACTGGTGGCATTTCTCAGGGATTCTGTGGGAAGGTACAGAGAAATAGCTGCCCCAGTGCTCTGCACATATGGACATCTAAGTCATGCCCAAGAGTATTGTGGAAAAAAAGATAAAGTCTTACTGGGTAAATGGGTTGATTAAAGTTATCCTCATCTTCATCAGTTGCTGTGATGTTCAATGAAGATTTTGGAAGGGGAGAGGAAAAAGAAGGGGAAAACGCACTCAGTAGAGCAAGAATTTTTACTGACTACATTTATTGTTTTTTCTCAATTTTCTGACTAGTAGTTGACTGAAACAATACACAGTTAGATAATTTATTAACCTTGGCCTGAATCCTGCTGGCTACTCCCAACTAATAGAGCCACTACATCAACTGTTGAATGGTGAGTTAATACATAGGTAAATCCCATTGACTTAGTGGATCTATTATAATTGGGACAAACAATAGAGTTTAGGCCCACATTTGCACAAGTAATGTTACTGACTTCTGTAAGATGTATAGTAACATAACAGATATGTGCATCATTTCCTTCACAGCAAAGGGCACAACATAACTAGAGGTAAGCACACTTAGGGGCTGAACAGATAGCCTCTAAGGGTTGGCGTCCCACCGCCTCTTTCCTTGCTGGATCGGGACTGCAGCAACCCCACGCTAGGGCCCCGATCTGGTGCTTTGTTGCTCTAAAAAGAGCTGACAAATGCTGCTCCTTTTTAGAGCAGCAAAAAGCTGCCCTTGCCGCGGTGGCGGCTTTTCGGCGCTCCTTTGGTGCAGGTGTGTGTGAACTCCAAGGGAGCATCCTGACGCTGCCTACTATCTGGTTGGGTGGGCAGCGTGACAGAGTCGGGGCGGCTGGTGTGCAGTCTCCATGCCCCCACTCTACCCCCAGGCTGGTCCTTTTGGCCAGTCTGTACAACCCCTTAGTCTCATTTATTTTAGTGCATGACCTTAACTCTCTCATTGAAATCAATGAGATGTAAAGGTGCTAGAGCAGGGGTAGGCAACCTTTTTGAGCCGGGGGCCGGGTTGCTGTCCCTCAGACAATTGGGGGGCCGGAGCACCAAAAAATAAATAAATAAATAAATAAATAAATAAATAAATAAAATTAAAAAATTAAAAAAGTTAAAAAATATATGCATGCACACTCTCTCAGCCCCAGAAAAGCCATGGCAAAACCGCTGTGGATATTTTGCCAAGAAAACCCCAAACAAGTAATAACAACAATAATCAATATCATCATGGCGGGCAGGGGCGGCGGGATGCCCCTGGACCTTAGGTTGCCTACCCCTGTGCTAGAGAGTTGACCTGCTGAGTATGCATTTACTTATTAATTTTTTATTCTGCCCTTTAGTGTTCAAGGAATCTAAGAAACATAACCAAAAAAAATTGAACAAATTAAGCATGAGCAGAATGAGTTTACATCTTTAAGAAAAACCTCAACCTAACTTCCTGTCTTTCTCTATTCTTAGTTCTTCCCCTCAACACAATTCTAATAAGCTATCCAACATTTATAAACTATTAAATACTAACCTTCAGAAGAGGATGCAACAGGCGACACCTGAAGTTGGTACATGTCATTTGTACTATCAGGCAACTGAATATCCATTGAGTGATGCCTCCAGTCAGTATTGTTTAAGTCACATGTGGAGAGATCTGCAAAACCCATAGTATATTAGGATTACCATGCAGGAGGTTCTTTCCTAGGATTATTCCAAAGATTTTTGAATCTATTTTGTTCCAGTCTCCACTACTACAAAACATGGCCATCAACATACAAATTCATAGGGAATAAGCATATCAGTAGCTATTGTTCATGACAGCTATATATTACCTCCTGTATCAGAGGCAGTATGCCTGTTTCCATACTAAGTGCTGAGTAAAAGCAGTTGGGAAATGCTATTGTGCTCATAACGTGATCATGGATTTCCCACAGGATTCTAGTTTACCATTGGATTGGTGCAGATTGCTGCATTAGACAGACTCTGGCTTGACTAAGCATGTGTTTTCTTACATTGTTTAAGAATGCCTTCTTCATGGTTTCTCAAAGGTTTATTATGTGTTCGTATGCTTCAAGTCACCTGTTGACTTATGATGACTCCATGAATTTCATAGGATTTCATGGGGTTACCGTTAATTTCATAGGGTTTCTTAGGCAAGAAATACTCAGAAGTGGTCAATAAGTACAACATAAAGTTCCTTGAAAGATAGCTCCCTCTCTATTTCAGTAAGCCTAAGCACCATCATCATGTGAATCAAGCATTCTGAAAACTACTAAGCTGATAAAAATGTCTCTCACCTAATGTGCTCCCCACCTCCATTTCTGGTGAGGAGTAGTTGGATAGCACATAGCCACTGTGGTCATCTGGTAGCTGGATACTGTTTGTTGCTTCAGTAGTCTCTTCTTCCTTACTCTCTTCCACTGTCTGCAAAAAATGTAGGAATTCTTTAATTGCAAAATGTATACATAGGTGTTGCATATATTCATATTACGACTGAAAGCATCACTTAACTGACCGGAGCTACCAGTTTCTTAACCACAGATAACACATAAAGATTTCTAGATTAATAATAATAATAATAATAATAATAATACATTTTATTTTTATACTGCCCTTTGGCGAACCAATCCGGGCGGTTTACAGCATTAAAAGCATACAACATAAAACAATGTATTTCCCTCCCCCCCTTAAAACGTTATTAAACTGTATATCAATTAAAATCACAATAACAAATTAAAAACAGAAAATAATGCCAACCAATTTAAAACCCCTGTAACTACAGTTCTAAAAAGGGGAGCTAGGGAGATGCTGCTGAGGAGGGGGGGGGGGAGACCCCGAGGCCGGGGTATTTTAGTCTGGGAAGGCCTGCCGGAAGAGATCCGTCTTGACAGCCTTTTTGATCACCACAGGAGTCAGAAACTAGTATTCTCTGCAGGTTTTTGGTATAACTAGTCTGTTGAGGCTCTGTCATCATTGTTTGAGATTATTTGTAGTTTAGTGAAATTGCCCATTTTGTCTTGTGGAAGCCTCAAGATGAAACCTTAGACAGGTAATGCATGACTAAGGATAGTGGAAGGAAGTAGGAGCTCAGCCAGAGGTTGTTTTTTTTAAATATTGTATTACACTTATATTGTATGCAAAATGAGCAAAGTGCTTTCCCTTTTAAAACCACCCTATCTATCAATTTTGATTAACCTTCAAAAACAGATAGGCCAGAATCTTGTATGGATCAGTGCAGTAGTTTCACTATATTGCAACTTCCCACTAACCACACCGCAGAGTCACTGCAACCCCACTTCGACCATTCTGTGGCTAGGTGGAGACAGGGAGTGGGATCCCAGAAGTGTCCGGCTATGTCCCTGTAATCAAATGCAGTGATGACATCATCCACCAGTTATCTGGAGGTCTTATCAGATGACGTAATCATTTCATATCTGGCTATAGGGACCTAGCCAGATCCTTCTCTTGTTCCCTGTGCATTCTACCAGCCATGGGATGGCCATGGGGAAACTGCAGGAGCTTTACAGTAAATCCAGGAGAGGTGGTTTTGGTCACTGCGGTGGGAGGAAGGGAATACCAACCTTCTCAATAATCAAAAATAGACATATGTAGGTTTAAGGTTGACTTGCACCTGCATATGCCACTGACAGGATGCCAGCCATATAGACTTAAGTCATAATTTTGAGAAGGTGCAGTGAAAGCAATGTGGCTTAAAGTTGTTATGACTAATGCAACTCCTATTTATTTCCATGTGACTACCAATGGGTCCAAAGCTAATAATGTGGCAATAACCTTGATTTAAAGATCAGCTAATGAATAGAAGTATTTTGATATTTTAAATCATCAAATGAATTTGGACACCACTAAAGGGCAAGGCAACTGCCAAACTGTTAGGTCTTGGTTAAGAAAGGAATGATCTCCAAGAACCCTTCACCCTTCTCCATACCAGCATCTTCCCAAACCACTCCATGTGCCTCATAAGGAGCTGCAGATGAAGAAGTGAGAAAGACTTGTTTTGTGAATGTAAATTTTGCTCCATGCACAGAAAATAAATTAATATCCAAGCTTCCATATCTTAAATCCAGGCATTTCATGATGTGGGTAATGACTAACATCTTTAGCTACTAGACTTAATATATACATACCTTTTTCAAACTCTTGGCTTTTAGAGACTTTGACTTCTTTTCTGTTAAGGAAAATGAAAGCACAGAATTAATACAAACACATTTGAGAAAAGAAAAGCAGCTACAAGTGGTTCAAATAGTTTCAAGACAATTCAAATATAAAATAAACATTGTATGATGCCTCCTTGGGCCCCATGTTGGAAGAAAGGCAGGAAATAAATAAAAAAATGAAACTATAAATAAATAAATAAATAGCCTTAATCTGGCACAAGCATCTCTCTCATGACTTGCAATAATACTAAAGTATCAAATCAAAATAGGATCATCTTTATGTTAAGCATGAAAGATTCCACTCATCGCTGGAAAACTTTTCCGTTGAGATCTGTAAAACTTCACATACCATAAGCCTGGCAATCATGGGATGGCCAGATTGTGGTGGAGGCTATTAATATTATCTGGGACAGACTCTTTATACTAAGTAACTTTTTTCTGACAAGAATGAGTTCCCACTGACACACTAAAAGCCAGCATCAAGAACTGTTGAACACAGAAGCCACCATCCCATCCTCACTGGATCTGACCAAAGACCTATGTAGCCTGTGATCCTGTTTCCAAAAAATGCCAATAAGCTGCTTATACGAAGTCCACAAGCAAGACATGCAGAAGCCTCTCCTGCTGTTGTGGACCAACATCTGATAACAAGAAGCTGCCCCTGACCTTGGAAGCAGCATATAGTGATCATGGCTAGTAGCCACTGATTATCTTCTTTATGGATTTGTCTAATCCCTTTTGAAAACCATAAAGGTTGGCAGCCACCACTACATTTGCCTCAGTGGCTGATCCAGGCGTACAGCTTGCCACAGTAACTTTTGCAGGAAGTTTTTCCAACAATCACATGTGGTTCTTTCACTGTGTGTATGGCCCCCTTCTCCCAGCCAACCTAACCATAAATGATGAGCAAAGTGTGATAACATCTCAAAATAAATTTGGGGGAAAGAAATCAACAACTGGGGAAGGCACATTTCACAATTTTCCTTTTCTAAAAAAGCAATACCTTTTTTCTGTGTTTTAGCTGAGGGTTCCAGCATTCTATAAACACGGACAGCACTGGAACCTTTACTAATGCTTTTGTTTTTCACCTCTTCAATATCAGGCAATGAATTCATCGCACAGCGGAAATTTGCCTTCCATGTTTTAGGATCAGGCTGAACATCACCTTCTTTGTATCTCCCTGTAAAATGGCAGACAATATATACCTGGTTGAGTAACAAGTAACTTAAAAGTCAGATGACATGTTCCACTGACAAGAACCCAGACTTGCACATCCATGTGTTCAATGTTGGTTCCTTTCAGCCTATGTGGCCCAACGTAACTGACATGCACAAACATGTGTTGAAGCTATACTTTATTTTGATTGCTGTCTTGTATTCATAATTCTACTCTAAGCATGGCTGCAATACCAGCTGCAATATTCACCATGCTTTTATTTGTTCATGGCTGGGAATTCTTCCATGTGTTTCAATGTCTCTGCTCAGGAAGGCATGGCACATTGACAGCATGTAATTGACAGTGTGCAATTCTTTAGAGACCAAACCTCATGGCTGATGACATAGTAATAAATAAATAAGTAAATAAATGTAATCATAACAGCATAGATTTTCTGGGTAGAGCAGTATGGTTTAGTGGATGTGGATTTGATGCTGGCCTCTCTCAAGAGTTGGATTCAAATAATGGCAGGGACTCTGATTTTTCTTTCACTAAACAGAAACCACAAACTTGTCTTAGTTTGTAGCTGTACCGTGGAAAGTCTACCCTAATAAGCAGTTATGTATGTGTGTGTACACAATACACATATAGATATACAAACACTCACACATGAGTCAGCTGACATATAAAAATACATATACACACACCGCAATATTAGTCCCACACAGGGATACAAATTCATTCTGGGTTTCTTTGAGTAGGCTTTTGACAACCATACGCAACAGCCACAACTGTTCAGGAAAGTGTTTGTGGGAACCAGAAAAACAGGCAAACTGTGTAAAGAAATTACTCCTTTTGCTAATCTCACTGACATGATTCCTCACAAAACGAATAATGGTTTTATGTGCGGCTACACAGAAAAGAGTCTCTAGAAACATTTGCTTTGGCCTCTAACAACAGCAACAAAACCCAGAACATACCAGTATGAATAGCCCAATTTTTGAAAAGGCAAGCATCCTTGTCTAGGTCCCAGCCATGCTTAGCTGCGTGTTTCCATGGGATCTGGAACAACTTCTCCTCCTACAATTTAATAAGACAGTACCAAGTACATGTCAGTTAACTACATACAGAAAACATCAATAATCCAGAAAACAAATTTGGGAATGAAGCAAGTAGCACAGTCTGCATAGTATCTCCATATATTTATTGTATTGTCAATACTTTTGTTCTACTATCATGTTAATAGTATAGTGTAATGTAACACAACTAAGATAACAATAGCAGAATGGAGAAGATACTTTGTATCTGCCCTTCTTGAGCTGGTGCCATTTATTGTAATTCATGGTAGTATTTTAGGGAACCAGACAGAACTCTGGTTCCCGAACTCATATAATTGCTTGCTCTTTTATGAAACAAAAAGCAGGGAAATTGTTCAGCCCTTCAGAGATTGTTGAGCTACTATTCCCAGTATCCCTAGCCAGCATAGTTAATGGTGGGCAATGCTGGGAGTTGTATTCCAACTAAGGTGTCACTATTTTTCTGCCATAATTTGATGTTTCCCCATACAACAGAATTGTCATACAGAATGTGTTTTGAATTTTAGATAGAAAATGTTTCAAAAACCAGCCCTTTTTTAAAACACAGAGGAGACTGTAAAAGGAATCCCATACCTTATTGATCCATGAAAGTCCAGGAATTTTGTTAGAATTGATTTGTTTCTCCAGCCAAGGCCTCATGCGCATTCTTGGTTGTGGCATTTTGGCTCTGAAATGGGAAGAATTCGAATTTAGGGTAGTACTGCCATGTTAGGGAAAAGAGAAGTTTCACCTCAGGAAGGGGCTCATCAAAAATTCTATGGGTATATCATTGCAATCCAGTATTGGTTGCCTATTTTCAGTTGTCGCCCCCAAACTCTGGAATGGCCTGCCGGATGAGATCCGTCAGTTAACATCGTTAGACAGCTTCAAAAAGGCTATCAAGACAGATCTCTTCCAGCAGGCCTTTCCAGATTAATTATCCCGGCCTTGGGTAAAGAACATTGCCTTGGGCCAATCTTGTGCTTGTAATGTTTTTAATTTTTTAATTGTTCGAATTTGTAGTTTTAATTTTCATTTGATTTAATACTGTTTTAAGGGGGGGATAGATTATGTTTTGGGGTATATTGTATGGTTTTATTGTTGTAAGCCGCCCTGATTGGGTCCCCAAAGGGCGGGATATAAATAAATTATTATTATTATTATTATTATTATTATTATTATTATCATTATTATTTATTTTAAATTAACTAAGCTTAGAAAGTGCTGTTTACAGGGTTACTCAGAAGCTACAATGTCCTGTACAGACTGATCCGATCAGTCTCACTGAGTTCAGTGGGACTTACTGTTCAGTACACACATGTTGGATGGCACTGTAAATCAACGACTGTATAAACTTCTCTGTCACATCAACCTGTATTGTCATAGAAATACTGACTGTCTCCCACATTTGCAACATAAAACAATTCTGGCTCCATTTTTGGGCACATTTTAAGTATTGTAATATTATGCATTCTGAAGAATACCGGTATATATTTTATTGATATCTTCTTGCTGTCTTACTATTACTATAATGATTGCTATATTAGAAACATCAATAACATTGTATTTGAGCAAAACATGTTATGCAAGAGAAATTAGTGTGCTCTAGATAATAAAAAGTGTGCATGTGCATTGTCCATTTAAAGACTAAACAAGTGCATTAACAGCACAACAGCAACACATCCACACACATCCCATATACCAAGGGATAAGGACAAGAACTCTAGGGTTGGGGAAGAGAACTTGGGAGAGTAAAACAGCATGCCAGAATACTATCATTCCATTTTCAACCTTGTTGAGAAGGAGGAATTATTCACCAATTCTTTCCCTCTCTCTAAAAGTAGAAGAACCCAGGTTTCCCAATGGAAACTTGCTGGAAATAGGTTCACACCCAATAAAGAACTTCTTCATTCTAGACATGATCAACTTCCATGTGCCATTGCTCCAAAAAGGAATGATGGGCACTGCTATGGAAGTCTTTTTAAAAAGCCACAAGAGATAATAATGGAACTTCTATATTCAGAGGCAACATGGCTCTGATCAGCAGTTGCTATGGCCAAGAAAAGAGCAGGGTTTCTCTGCCAGGTGCTGCCTTGCATGACTTATCCAAATTTTCAAACATCAAGATATATTTTTGCGGGGGATCCCGACCCCTCCGTGAAAATGGAGAATCGCAAATATTCAAGCCCCATAGGCTTGAATGGGGTGTGCCCCTGCAGCACAGCGCACCCACAGGGGCGTGCCACATTGATTTAATTGGAGGTCACCCCTCTGTGAAAACTGTGGACTTCAAGTCTGCGAGAATGGAGGGGCGACTGTATAACCTACCAATGGTGTACAATCTAAAAAACTGTACAAAATTAAACAAGTTATGCAACTGAAATACAGACTGTACAAATAGATAATACGTATAATAAAATTTAAATTATAAACAATATCAAACTAGAGTACCGAATGCTTCCGAGAATGATAAAGTCATTAATTCAGATTTAAAGCTAGGTAAAGAGATAGTCCACAGATGTTTAGGGAAAACATGCATCTGAACAATCAAAATTTATCCAGATTACAAGGGGATGTTATAACTGTAAATTTCTGTGTGGTCTCAAATTAAAGGGTGCTTCTGAAAGGTTGTGGAAACAATCCATTGCCCACAGCAACCTTAGTGGGGGAATCACAGTTGGGAACCAGGGAAGAAGACACATCCAAAAGTAGAAATACTATCATCAACCCAAACCTTTTCTGTCCCAGAGAAGAGAAAGGCAAGGAGGGTGCTTGGAGCCTCTGCCAGAGAGAGGAAGAGGAAAAAAAACTATTTCCTTAAAAACTGTTAAAATATGGATATACATGAATTTATGAACAAAAATATGCACACTAAACAAATAAAATATTTTTACTCATACACTGTGTCAAGTGGGGGGAGATGTCGAGATGTAGGCATAAAGGGAGTCACATGGGTTAAAAAAACCAAAACAGGAACCACTGCTATAAATAATAAAATGCCCTGAATGTTATAAAAGTTGTAAACCACTTTGTATGGTCTTTGAAGGGGACAGGACAGGGAAAGTCAATGCCCTTGAAACATTGGTTAGAAGTGTACTAAATTAACAAACACAAACAAAAATGTCAAGAGAACTCTAGTAGTGGAGCCCTCCCAGGAATACCTAGGTGCCCACTGAATGCACACTTTCGGAGTAAGCTACACTGAACACACACCTAGGCAACTCTAACTGTATTTTGTGCTTGCAAGAGCCTTCATATTTAAAGGCATTTGAATGATAATGGATGGAAAAAGCAGACGTATCTTCAAATAGGCAAATTTAGTAACAATTGGCCTGCCAATGTCGAGTCCTCGTGCATCTTAAAAACAATCATGGGGGACCTTGCCATTCTGTATACTAACACCTGGATCCTAAACAATTTTGGAATAAGAATCTATTCATTTTAAGAGGTCCACATTAAAGAATTAAGACTCTGCCTTTTTCACCCCCAATTAGCTGGGTCAGTCCCTTTGATTTATGTGAGAATGAAATGTGTGGAAACAAAAGGAATCCGGATATTTGAGACATAATTTCTTTTTTTAGGGAAAAAACATATGCACCTTACTATCTGAGCCACAGGGCCACATCTAGGTGTATCAATGGTGTGCCAAAACATTCAACGGATTTACGGTCTATAACACACTTCCATACACAGAAATTATTGCCATACGGAAAACACTGTGTGCAAAACAGCTCTTCCGAATGTGCGCTGGCTGCGATCCAGATGCCTAAATATGCTGACAATCTTTATATCCACAGGGCACAAGCAGCCAGCTGTGTATCTGGTAACCTATTCCTAACATGAACTTTACGTAAGAATTACGTTCAAGAGGAGTGCCTATGGTAAAAGGTAAAGATAAACTTATGGACTTTAATTCTCCTCTGGTTTGATGGGGCTTCACAGACTGAAGGACTGAACTTTCTTTGGAATGTCACTTAGCGGAAGCACAGTTTCTTGCTACCGTGCAAGGAACTGAGTGGATGCATCCTGTAGCACTGCAAACTGGCCCTGAAAACTCTGGGGACATGTTTACAAAGCAGCATGAAATACAGTGGGGAATGGAGCCATTTGGCACAGGTCAGCACAAGCCCTGCCAATTTCCTGCTTGCACTTTTAGGAAGTGGGGCTATACAGTTTCAGACTGCCTATCAGCACTAAAGGACAACCAGGTCCTAACATCATCATCATCATCATCATCATCATCATCATATTGGACCCACTAATAAAAGTACAGCCTCAACTATTAAGAAAAACAAAGCAGGAAGAAAGGCTCCAAGAGTGTGGATTCCTCCCTAGAGACTTCCTGCTGCCCCAAGGGAGCTTTGTCAGTAACAGAAGTTCGGATCAGAGGATGAGGACTGCAGTTTGGGCTCACACATTTTTCCATCCCATTTAAGACAGATGGTCCAAAGCCAAGACCCCTGGTTTAGAGTTATGGGTTGATCTGCTGTGTGTCTGTCCTCCTTTCTCCTCCTCCGATGGAATTTGGCTCCAAGTTTTCTGACTAGCCACAGGAGCGGTTGCACTAAGATAATCTCCATGGCTCCTGTGCAAAAACGTACGTACTCCAAAGGCGAAGCAAAGGGTTATATAGTACTACAGTACATTTCCATGTGTTTGTAAAAAACAAAAACAAAACAAAAATGGCCATCAGTGCAACTGTTTTCATTTGCCATTGGCTGGAGATTGAAAGGAAGAACTACAAATCCCTTATGAACTTATTAGGGGGTGAGCCTGTGCTTTTTGCGCTTAACAGGAACGTTTAGGAAATCAGGTTTGTGGTTGTTGCTGAGTGCCTTCAAGTCCTTTCCGACTTATGGCGAGGGTTTTTCTTGGCAAGATTTGTTCAGAGGAGGTTTGCCACCGCCATCCCTCTGGGGCAGCAAGCCATTTAGCTAACCATCATTCAGAAGAAGAATTCAGAAACTTTCCCCACTCCCCCCCACCCCAAAAAAGTGATGATCCCACATAGGCTCCAAAACCCACAGCCACACACACATCTAGTACCCACACAAGGTTTGTTGTTGTGTGCCTCCCAATCATTTCTGACCTACATCCCGGGGTTTTCTTAAGTTTCTTCAGAGGCGGGTTGCCATGGCCATCCTCCGAGGCTGAGAGAGTGTGACTTGGCCAAGGTCTCCCAATGGGGTTCCATGGCTGAGCCGGGATTCGAACCCAGCTCTCCAGAGCCATACTCCGACTCTCACACCGCAAGGCCCCGCCGGAGAGCAATGATCCCAAAGGCCTTCCTCTTCCTCCTCCTCCTCCTCCTCCTCCTGCCTTTCCAAGGCTGGCAATCCCTTCTGCCTTTGCCCCTGCCCTTCTTGGCACCGACGATCAAGGGAGCAAAGTTAGGCTCCTCAATCTCTCTCTCTCTCTCTCTCGTTCCTTTCCTGACAGGCGTCGTTACTTCCTGGTCCCTGCCTCCCAAAAAACCCAACGCCATCCCTCTCCAGGCTTTGCATCCGAAGGAAGGGGCCATACATACATCACACGCCTTGCAAGCTGGGGCCCCAGCTGGGGATCTCTGGGGACCGACTGGATCCTGAGCTACCGCGTCCGCACGGGAGAAGGGTGATCCGGTTCGAGCCCGCTTTTAAAGGGGGGGGGGGGACTATCTTTGTTCCTCTCCTGACCCCGACTCTGCACATCTGCCGGGCACATCTGGGCATTGAACCATCCCGGTTCAGGCCTTGATCGCCCTGCTGCCCCTTTTCAGGCCAAGTGACTTCTTAAAAAGGAAGCCCGATCCTCCTCCCCTTGCAAACTCCAAGCTCCAGACCCTCGTCCGGACAGAGCCCTTAGTCCTCCTGCTCAGAATGGAGGACCTTTTGGGATTCCTCCTGGAAAAGGAGGACCTGCGGTCGCCCACTACAGCATCGATGATGCCTATTCAAAAGCAATCCTTGTGTGTGGAGCTGGCTGAGACTGGACTCCTCCAGCTGGCCGCATCCGCCCTGCAGAAATAATCCAGGCTCACACCGCTTTAACTCCCCTGGCTCTAGTCTAAGGAATCCTGGGAATTGTGGTCTGTCCTAGCACCAGGGATAGGAGGCGAAATGCCTCCCCAAATACCCGCCGGCTCAAGTCTCATGCTACCAACTTTTCAGTCGCAAGAGCCCTTGGCATCGCAAAATTCACGAAGCCCAAGAGTTAAAGCGGGGTCAACCCCGGGTTATTTCTCCAGTGCGGATGCAGCAGCCCTTAAGCGTCACTCCCATCCAGGTCCCCGAGAAGGGCAGGCGGCCAAGGCTGTTTCTGCGTGGGAAGAAGAGGCCGCCCAAGGCTGTCTCTCCGCGGTGCAGACAGGATCCAGGCTCAGCCCGCTTTAACTTGCCAGGGCTCCTTGCTGTGCAGTTACGGGAACTGGACCTTGTTGTGGCACAGAGGAAGATATAACCATCTCCCACAAGTGCGGGTTCCAAAATCCCGTGGCGGTTAAAGCGGTGTCAGACTGGATCAATTCTGAAGTGCGGATGTTCCTGCTCCCCCTCCCCCTCCAAAAAAAAGTATAAATCTATATTTTCCCTACCCTGCAGCAGAAGGGAAACTTTTGCACCTGGAGATGCCACCAAAGGGGGCACCAAAAGCACCCCCACCCACCTGTGGCCTCGGTCGGAGTTCATCCACTGGCGGCAGCGTCCTCCTCCTTCCCGCAGCCCCCGAGCGCGTCCTCTGGCAGCGCTGGACCGGGAGCCCCTCTTATCTGGCCTCGGTCCCTGGGATTCCCCTGCCGCCCGGGGAGCCCTGCGTCTCCTCCAATCAGCGCCGCCGAGAGGACCCCGGCGACCAATCAGCGCCCCGGAGGGAGTCCTCGGCCGCCGAAGCATCATTTCGGGGAAATCAGCCGGTTGTAGCCCAGCGAGAGAAGGGGAAGTCCGGCTGCCCTTCCCCCGCCGCCCCTGGCTCAGCCTCCAGGCCCAGGCGCTGGGCTTCTTGGCGGGGAGGAAGAGGGCCGTCGGGACGAGGAGTTTGGAAGGCCTTGGGGGGGGGGGAGGGCAGAGAGGGAGACATAGTGCCCAGCAGGGCCTTGGAGGAGACTAAAAGGACAAGCCCTTGGGTCCCAGACAAGGTGCCCAGAGGTCCTTCCTGACCACGAGGGAGGACAAGGCACCCTCAGATGGAGGACATTCCAGGGAAAAATGGAGGACGTGACCCAATAGGAGCTAAAGGCAGCGACGTACTAAAACAAAGGACAATACTTGCCCATAGAGAAACCATACTTGCCCATTGAGAATCATTGGAGAATACTTGCCCATAGGAAATCATGGGAAATATTTGCCCATAGGGAATCATGGGAAACACTCCACCTTTCCGGCTTTGGCTTTTACCGATTTGGTTATTTGCGGATTTGGTTAATATGACCTCTCTCTCTCTCTCTCTCTCTCTCTATCTATCTATCTCTGAGAACCTCTAGGTCCTCCAGAGAAATTTTGTTGGAAATTGAGCATAGGCTTGCACTGGAGGAGCTAGAGATTCCTAGAGGAAACCCTTCTCTAGGCATTTGCAGGTCCTCCAGCATGACTCTGTGGTCAACTTCTGGCAGGCGTTGACCGTAGAGTTGCACCAGAGGACCTGGAGATGCCTAGAGAAGGGCTCTCTCAGATTGAAAAAGCAGTATTGTTTTTTAATTTGTGTTTTTCCCACTTTCATGGGGGCCTTGTGTCCCTAACCCCAATGAATGTGGAGGGATTACTGTATAAATTCATGCCATGCTCAAATGGAGGATCTGTCCTGGAAAAGGGCCTCTGTTCCTAAAACAGCTCAACCCTGAAATCTTCCTAGAAGCCAAGATGATAAAGCTGAGGTGGTTGTACTTTGGCCACATCCTGAGAAAGCACGACTCCCTAGAAAAGACAATAATGCTAGGAAAAGTAGAAGGTAATAGAAAGAGAGGAAGACCAGATGCCAGTTGGATGGACTCAGGGTGGTCATGGGCCTGAGTTTGCAGGATCTCAGCAGAGCAGTGGAGGACAGGGGGGGTTGGAGATGTCTCATCCATAGGGTCACCACAAGTTGGGATTGACTCAAAAAGGCAGTTAACAACAACAACAAAGTGTGGTGTCCAGGTTAGAGGGTTGAACCAGGGCTTGGGACACCCACTGAGCTTCAACACTCCCTGGATGTCTTTTGGCCCATCTTTTAGTTTCTCATAGCTTGCTCTACCTCACAGGGTTGTTGTTGTGGGGCAGAAGTGAAGTGGAGAGGAGCTATAGCTATGTGTGCCACCTTGAATTCATTGGAGGAAAGGTGGAGTACTGGAGGAAAAGTGGGTATAAATGCAACTCATAGGCTTACTGCTGAACAGAAAGAAAACAAAAATAATGACCACATAGAATCTACATAAATTCAACCTAGACAATGAAAAAGTAGAAATAGCTAAAGAGTTCCTGTATTTTAAACATTGATCAGAACGGGGACTGCAGCCAAGAAATCAGAAGAAGACTAAGAATGGGAAGGGAAGTAATGAAAGAACTAGACAAGATCCTAAAGAGTAACGATATACAACTGAGCACTAAAGTTAGAATCATACAAGCTATTGTATTCACCATCATGTACAGATGTGAGTGCTGGAAAGTGAGGAGAGTGGATAAGAAGAAAATCTGCTCATTTGAGATAGTGTAGTACTGGAGGAGAGTCCTGAGGATACCATGAACAGCCAAAAAGACAAACAAATGGGCCCTAGAGCAGATCAGTCCTGAAATTTCCCTGGAAACCAAGATAATCAAATTGAGGTTGTTGTACTTTGGAACATCATGAGAAGGCATGACTTATTAGAAAAGACACTGATGCTAGGGAAGGTGGAGGGCAGTAGAAAGAGAGGAAGACTGCATGCCAGATGAATGGGAATACTGCATGATAGGTGCATGCCATGGAGGGAGGTCATGGGCCTAAGGGAGAGCAAGACTTAAGCAGAGCAATGGAGGGCAGGGAGTCTTGGATTTGTTCCATCCACAGGGTTGCCATGAGTCGGGATAAACTCAAGAGCAGTTAAAAACAACAATAAAAATTAAAATATACAGAGAGACACACACACCCAAAAACAGGCATGCACACATATACTTACATACATGCATCAAAACAAATGTGGCTGGGAGCACACTGGCAATTCTTGTGGTCCTGAAATGGTCTTGTAAATCTGCTAATAGCAGTCCCCCACCTGCAGGCAAAATAAATTGTACAGAAGTGACTTCTAGAAATCCCTGAGAATAGCTTTCTGCAAACCTGTAAGAATCCTTTAGGTCATTGAAATAAAAGATTTCATATGCCTTGGCTCAGATATTAACCAAAACAGAGACTATGATAAGTCAGAAGAAGGTTAAGACTTGGAAAAGAACTAGATAAGATCCTCAAGTGCAAAGACTTACCAGTAGACACCCAAATCAAAATCATCCAGGCTATAGTAGCTCCAATTACTACATATGGATGTGAAAGCTGAACAGTGAAGAAAGCTGACAAGAAAACTCATTTTAGTGAGCTGCTGAAGAAGAGTTCTGTGGATACTGTGTTCTGTTGAAAAGACAGACAAATGGTCCTAGAACAAATCAAGCCTGAACTTTCCCTGGAAGCCAAGATGACAAAATCGAGGCTATCATACTTTAGAAATATGAGACAATGTGACAGTAATGCTTGGAAAAGTTGAAAGCAGTAGAAAAATGGGGAGACAAGTGGATTGGGTCAATCAAAGAAACCACAGCTCCCACGTCTGCAAGACCTGAGCAAGGTATTTGATGACCGGGTTCTTGAAGGTCTCTTCATAGGGTCATCATAAGTCTAAATCAACTAGATAGCAAATAAGAACAACAAAAATCCTTTTGATCAGTGCTTCCCATGGTATCAGATGTGGGGGACCACAAGGTTTCCCCATCCTGTGTACTAGGGACTGGCACCATATTTGTGCCCATTGGCTACAACTGTTTCTTGCTTTCCTTGACTTTCTCCAAAGATTGGCAGCCAATGGCTTGCAGACTGACACTGGTCCACAGACCCCCACTATGACCAGTATTGCTCTAGGCGACAGCACAAAATTGCCTGAGAAGAACAGGGGATTCTCTTGTATAAATTTTCTCCTAGAAATTTGCAAGGCTGTCACAATGAAAGGGTCTGCAATCATGTGGACCCAAAAACTATGATAGTTGCTTGATATCCTGACTCTGTAACGGACAAGGAGCCACATGCTTTAGTCCTGTCCATGTGATGGATGGCCCTCAAATATTACACCTAGGATGTGGAAAAGTGGCATGTGGCACATGGGCAGTCCCCAATTCCTCTTGCTGCACTGCAGAACACCCCTGTGAAGCCTCAGGTCTTGATTTTTTTAAAATGAATTTGCAATGCTGATTAGTTGGGGTTTTTTTGCTCAGAAATTACCTGAAAATTATGCTGCAAAATCCAGCAGTTCCCCTCCCATGCTTCCTGACACTCCCCCCAGCACTTCCAAAATGGCAGAAAATTCTCCGAGATTAAACTGCAGTGATGCTAGGGGTGCAGGGTGTAAAAATACCCCCTGCCCAAGTTGTCCACCCCTGCATTACAGCAATAGTGGGATGAACTCACAAAAAAAAAAAAAGTCCAACTATTTATTTCTTTATAAACTTCTGTGCTACTTTTTAGCCAACCCCCTGCATCACCTCAGGTTTACAGTGTAAATTTTAAGAAATGACACAAAAGGAATAATAGATTTGGAGGGAGGAGGGAGAAAGTCTGCATTATTGAACAGGGTGAGGCAGCTGCCTCAGGTGGCAGATGCTGAGAAGTTATTGTTGTTGTTAACTGCTTTCAAGTTGGCCCTAATTCATGGCAACCTGTGGATGAAACATCACCAAGATCCCTATCCTCCACTGCTCTGCTTAGGTTCTGCAAATTCAGGCCCATGACCTCCCTGATTGGGTCTAGCCATTTGGCATGTGATCTTCTACTTTCTCTAGCATTATTGCATTTTCTAATGAGTCATGCCTTCTCAAGATATGAAAATGTGACAGCCTTAGTTTTGTTATCTTGGCTTCTAAGGAGAGTCCAGGCCCCATTTGTTTGTCTTTTTGGCCATTCATGGTATCCTCAGCACTCTTCTCCAGCACCACATCTCAAATAAGTTTATTTTCTTCATTCCAGCTCTCACTTAATGGTTTGGATGAATCTAACTGCAGTGCTCAGTTGTTTATCTTTACACTTTGGGATCCTGTCTAGTTCTTTCATTCCTAGTTTTCTTCTTACTGACTCAAGTCTCTGTTCTGATCAATGCATGGGAAATCTTTATTTCGATTTTCTCATTATCTCATTTAATTTACATAGATTCTCCATGGCCCTTATTTGTATTTTCTTTCTGTTCAACAGTAAGCCTGCCTTTGCACTTTCTTCTTTGACCTTCCTTAGTAATGGGGACTCCAGCCAGGAAATCAGAAGAAGATTAAGAATGGGGAGAGTGGCTATGAAAGAACTAGAAAAGATCCTAAAATGCAAAGACATACAACTCAGCACAAAAGTCAGAATCATACAAGCCATTGTATTCCCTATTACCATGTATGGAAAACTGGAGTGTGTCCAGAGGATAGCAACTAAAATGGTGAAGGGTCTTAGGGAACTGGGTATGTTTAGCCTGGAGAAGAGACGTTTAAGAGGGGATATGATAGTCCTCTTTAAACATTTGAAGGGATGTCATATTGAGGAGGGTGCTAGCTTGTTTTCTGCTGCTCGAGAGAATAGGACTTGGAACAACGGATGCAAGCTACAGGAAAAGAGATTCCACCTCAGCATTAGGAGGAACTTCCTGATAGTGAGAGCTGTTCGACAGTGGAGCACACTCCCTCGGAGGTTGGTGGAGTCTCCTTCTTTGGAGGTCTTTAAACTGAGGCTGGATGGCCATCTGTTGGGGATGGTTTGCTTTTGAGTTCCTGCATGGCAAGGGGTTGGACTGGATGGCCCTTGTGGTCTCTTGCAACTCTATGATTCTATAATGTGAGAGCTGGACAGTCAAGAAAGGAGGAAAATCAACTCCTTTGAGATGTGGTGCCGGAGAAGAGTGCTGAGGAGGATCCCATGGACAACCAAAAGGACAAACAAATGGTCCTAGAGCAGATCAAGCCTGAAATATCCCTAGAAGCCAAGATGACAAGACTTAGACTGTCATACTTTGGACACATCATGAGAAGGCATGAATCACTGGAAAAGACAATAATGTTAGGAAAGATGGAGGGAAGCAGAAAGAGAGGAAGGCCACATGCTAGATGGATGGACTTTATTAAAGAGACCACAAATATGAGTTTGCAGGAGCTGGACAGAGCAGTAGAGGACAGAGGGGCCTAGAGATGTCTCATCAGCAGGGTCGCCATGGGTCGAGATTGATGCGAAGGCAGTTAACAACAACAACAAAGTAATTCTTCCAAGTCTGTGATGTTTTCTGCTAGTAGTGTGGTGTCGTCGCATATCTTAGATTGGCATGGGGATACATAAAGCTGCAAATACCCCTGCTCTGCCCCTTCTCATTTTCCCAGGTCCCCTCAGATGCTGGGCTTCCTTTTCACTAATGTTTGATATTAACCACAATGGACAATTTGTCAGTCTCTTAAATAAGATTCAATTGTCATTCTATTGTAGAGGACACAGGTGGGGGGATGGGAATGGAGGTATCATTATGCCATTTGCCTCAGACAGAAAAATGCTTTGGGTTGGCCTTTGGTGGCTGAAACATCTGAAGAGCACCTATGCCACAGTCCTTAAAAGTGGAAGGACATCTCACCCTTACTCTAGCAAAAGGCTTTCAGAAGGGTAGGATTAAGGACCACCTGAGCAAAATAGCACCTGCATGTCTTATTCCTCCAGACACTTCCGCTCACATCATGAGGAGGAAATGCACCACCCTGTGTCATGCAGAGGATGAACATGCAGACTACTCTAAAGGCATGCCATTGTTTTTGCTTCTGAGAGACCACATCTGTGAGACTGTGATCTGTGAAACAGGAAATTCTTGGTTATAATCTCTCATCAGGTCAATGCTCTAAATCATCTCTTAAGGTACACTCCATCTGCTAAGGACTGCAGTTCTGAATGGGAAAGTATGTGCTTTCCTTGCAAAAGATCACAGGTTCACTTCCTGGAACCTTCAAGCTGATCTGGTAAAGCTCCTCTCACTCAGAATAGACTGCAATACACACTTGTATCAGTGTGATACCACATGAATTGCCATGGCTCTCTTTAAAGGAAATGTGTAGTTTGTTGAAATATTTATACCATACTACAACTCCCAAGATTCCACTGGATTGAGCCATGACAGTTAAAGTGCTAAAATGGCTCTAACTGCTATAGCTGTGCAGTACAAGACACTCTTGGTAGAGCAGCATCCTGTGTTCCTAGGTATTACCTGGTATGATGGGGAGGGGGGTGCACATGATGAAATGGCCCAATTATCCTTGTTTTGTTCCTCTATTTTTACATAGTCTGCACTTCTTCCACCAACCGAGAAACAGTATTATTTTGCTTTGCAGAGGTCTTGGAGCAGACACCAAACATTCAACACAATATGGCAAACTGGAGTAGACATCTTGTTTCAGAAGGGGACTTGACTCTGTTATCCACCTGGTTCCTGTTGGAGGCTTCTTCTTTTCTAGGTCAGAGACTCAGATCAGGTCAAGTCTTTGTCAGGACTGACTGCGTCAGTGAA
Organism: Phrynosoma blainvillii; assembly: GCA_026167975.1. Lineage (NCBI taxonomy): Eukaryota > Metazoa > Chordata > Lepidosauria > Squamata > Phrynosomatidae > Phrynosoma > Phrynosoma blainvillii. The sequence goes on along the minus strand of JANUYF010000002.1, from coordinate 276,307,763 downwards.
GCAAAAGCAAGACCAGAATTGTCTGGATCCAATTCAGACTATCTGTCCTGCTCTTCAGTCCTTGTCATATCTAAATACTGGGTTACATGGCTGAGCTGGGAATCAAGCCCCGTTCTCAAACCATTACTCCACAGTGGCTCCCATAGCTGCTATTCATGTTACTTCTTGGGAAAGTTCTCTTTGAATCAGCAACATATAGCCTCTAATATTTCACACTCTTTTTCAATTGTTTTGTTTTTCTCCAAGTGGGAATGATTGGGACATGAATAATTCAGTGTGGTTTCCCTGTGAGTGTGCCACAAAACTTCACAACTTAAAAAACACACACCACCAATTCCCCGGTGTCCAGTCCTATTCTATACCATTCCCCCAGCCCACCACTTCTTCTTTCCCATGGAATGGGATCAGAAGAGGAAAAGATACATCATGCCAGGTTTGGGAATGTCCACAGGGAGAAGGGAGAAGGAAGGGCGAAGAGGGGAGGAGAGGAGAGAGTAAGTGAATAAGGGAAGAACCTGTAGGAAGAACCAGGTAAGGCTGTCTGATTATAAGTCCCCTGTGGCCACAATACAGTGAAAGGCCACCCCAAAGGACTGCAGTCGGAACAACTTTAAATTGTCACCCCTTTTCACTAAGGAGAAAGTGTTGCCAATGATGCATCTGTGCAGGAATGGTTACCGATTACTTCACATGTGGCCATACATCATGTAAACAGAGAATTTAAACATGGGAACACCAGCATATTATTAGACACAGCAAAACAGCATTCTTTACAGCCATATATCATCCCATCAGGAAAAACAGAATAGACAGAATGAGAGTTTCCCAACACATTTTTAATTTTTTTTTAGTTTTTTAGTTTTTAACAGATTTTTAACAGATTTTATTAATAGCTTTGCAAACAATCAATATAATCAACACATAATACATTCTATGAGTCTTGGGGGTCAACAGAAGGAGTTTTGGGATAGCAGAAATACTTGGAATTCAAGGTGTCATCTCACTCCATGGCAGCTGGTGGAACCAAGTCCAGAGTGTCCTTCCAAAAAATAGTGTGATGGGATGGCGGTCCAATATTGTTCATGTTGTTATTAATATATTCAATAAAAACAAACCAATCCTCAAAAAATGTGTGTGCCTTTTTTTGTCCATTGCAAAACTTGAAAGTATAGGAAGGTTTTTCTGACAACCATGTGTCCCAAATCCTCTTCCACCAGTTGCTCAGTTGAACATCTCCTGTTTTCCAACATCTCACAATTTCAGCTCTGGCCGCTGAGATGAGGAATGTGACAAGTTTTCGATTTTTCAGGTGGCTATTGTCCTTGCTATAAATCAATAGCATTAGACGGCCTGGGCAAAATTGTACAGGTTGTTTTACAATATCAGAAATTTGGGTTAAAACAACATTCCAGAAAGCTCTAACCTTGGGACAATCCAACCACATGTGTAAATAGGAACCAAGAGTCTTACAACCCCTCCAGAATTTTGGGGAGGTGTCTTTTGCCATTTTTTTTATAATCTTATGGGTGTTAAATACCATCTGTGTATGGCCTCTCATCAATGCTGACCATGATTTATATGGGGAGGAAGTCCAAATGCATGACCAGGTGGTTTCTGAGATATCCATGTTTATATCAGATTGCCATATTATCCTGGCAGGTTGATTCATGCCATAGGTGGGTTGTATTAGATATTTATATATTATGGCTACCTCACCTTTAGATCTTTGTCCTTTTGCTATACAAATGTGTTCATAAAAGGTCAAAGGATGGGGGCAGCAATCCTTTATCAATATGCTTTTTGCAAAGTAGAGCACTTGCAGTACTTGGAACCAGGAGGATTTGGCATGTCCAAAGGTATTAAGCAAATTATCTGTCGTTTTGAGCTTTCCATGTTCAAATAAATCCATAATTCTGTATAGGCCACACTCCTTCCAACATTTGAATTGAGCAAATTTATCCACTTCATAAAAATTGGGGTGTAATAGAAATGGGCAAATAGGGGAGGGATCAGGAGCTAGTATGTGAACCCATTGCTTCCAAATAAGGAGGGAGTTGTAGAGAAATGGGTTTCAAATCTCCTTCAACACCTTCCATGTCCCTATAGAGAAAAGAAAATTAAGTTCAGCCAAACTATAACTATCTAGTTCCATGGATACCCACTTGGTGGAATATTGCTCCAAGACATGTTGGGAGAGCTGGTTTAGTTGGAAGACATGATAATAGAGTTTGACATCTGGGATCACCAACCTTCTTTCCCCAGTGTTAGTATATCTAACAGATTTAGGGAATCTGGGTCTTTTTCTATTGAATATATAGCCATTAATAATCTTTTCCCAGAATTTTAATTTGAAAGGAGTTGGACAAATAGGTATAGATTGGAACAGAAAAAATAAGCATGGGACAAGAAACATCTTTACAGTGGCAATCCTCCCAAGAGTGAAGAGGTTTAAGTGTTTTCACTCCCTTACTTTAACTTTCTTCTATTTAGTGACAAGGTTATAGTTCCTTAGCATTGATTGAGATAAATCTTTTGTGATAAGAATGCCTAGATACATGAATCCAGAGGGACATAGCCATTAAAAATGTTTACAAAGAAAATAAAAAGACAGACACATCAGAGGCCCTATTGTGAGACACTCTAAAAGCAGTACTGAGGGCTTTACTCATCCAAGAGGGAGCTAAGAAGAAGAAACTTAGAGATTTGGATAGACAAATCCTTATTCAACAGTTACAACAGGCACACACAAACATCATAGAGCAGGGGTAGGCAACCTTTCCCCTTTAAGGGCCGAGGGACTTCAGCTCCCAGAAGCCTCAGCCATGTTGGCCAATAGTCCCATGTTGGCCAATAGCTCCTGGGATTCTGGGAGCTGAAGTCCCTCAGCCCTTAAAGGGGAAAGGTTGCCTACCCCTGTCATAGAGTCTCCCATTGTGTATTGGGTTGGGAACAATGAATTGGAGAGTATATTCCCTGTTCCCTTCCTGTGTGTCTTTTGCAGAAATGTGACTTTGGGTCTTAATTTCCTCAAGTAGTTTGTAATTTCTGTACGTTTAGGGAGAGCTTAGCCCCTTAACATTAAGTGAAACTATTTTAAGGTTATCTAGGGCAGGGTTGTGGGGGATGCATAGAGAGCCACATTAACACAAGTTTACTCTTCACAAGTGAGTGGAGTTTAGTATATGTAGGTACAACTGAGACTATTCTGCAAGGCTGGAATGCAAACATAAAAAACATAATTATATCAATATTAAACTTTAAAAACATTATCACCAAGAGGATGAGCTCACAAGCCTGGTCAGCACAAGCATGGCTGAACTCCTCAGATGGGAAATGGGAGGAGGGGGTAGTACAAGGTGCCTACCCCAAATGACATATACGGGTTGAACATCAATATAAACCCATTGAAGCAGTGGAATACATTTTAATAATAATAATTTTTCATAGATGTTAATAAGAAAGAAATTGGTGCATTATGTGGCAGGCTCCACCAGGGAGAGCAGGTGAGGTGGGAGTAGGCCTTTTGCACCACAATAAGAGCACGAAAGATGGAGTAGCAAAGTACAACAAAATGGAGGCTCAGAAGGCCCCGTCTGCAGGACAACAACAAGAGAACAAGAAGATCCAAGATGGCTTCTCACTTAGGGGGGGTTACAGACTGCCAGAAATAGTGCAAATTGAGTCCACTTTTAGGGTTAGGGTTAGTGCTAGGGAATCATGGGGATTGTTTTTTTTCTGGGACATTGAGCCTTCTCTGTCAGAGAGCTCTGGTGCCACGATAAAATACAGTCCCCATGATTCCCTAACTCTAACCCTAACCCTAAAAGTGGACTCAATTTGCATTTTTTCTGGCAGTCTGCAACCCCTCATAGTTTATCTTTGAATCTGAAGTCAGCTTATCCAACATCCAGGGTGAGTCAGTGTTTGTTAATCTACTCCATTTCTTCAGTTCTTGACAGATCCAGCTTGAAGGGTATCCCTCAGTCTGTTAGAGAGGATTTCTTCATGCTTGCATTTCTTTTTTCCTTTAGTGATAATCTTCCATTCAGAAGTATTTTGATTCAATCTGGGCTTACCTTCATTTTTTGCCTCTTCTGCTAGGTCCCTGGATATCCTTATGTCTAGAGCTACACAGATCTCAAAACAATTGGCTTTTAGTTGATGTGATCATGTTTCTGTTCTTGTGGGTGACAATCTGCTTGAATGGGAAGCCCCATCTGTATTTTATCCCAGCTTCTTGTAGAAGGGAGGTGAGTGGCTTGAGGTCACATTTTCATTTCATTGTCTCAGGTGAGAGATCCTGGTATACCTGGACTTTGTGACCATTGTATGTTAAGTCCTTAATAGATGAGAGGTTGCTCAGAACTAGAGATTTTGTGGGGTAATGTGCAAATCAGTATATCCCATGGCTGCATGGATGTTCTTGATCTGGGGGCAAGTGATTTATTAATCCTTTCTATATCTAAGTTTCTGAGGCTTAAATTAGGGCAGATGTCATTAATCCATGTAATCATGAGGGACAGAAGAGTAACTGATCCTTCATACTCCTCCACATCTCCCAAGTGGATATTGAGGCAGCAGTCTCTGTTTTCCAAATCTTAAATTTTTGTTTGAAGGTGGTCAAGAGAATTTTCTAATATTTCAATCCTACTGGAGTGGGATAAAGTTTGCTGCAGAGCTGCATTTGCAACCTCTTCTATGTCTCCAAACTATCTTGTTACGGCTGATAGCTTGGCATCTATCGGCTCAAGGGCAGCAGCCCAGTCCTTTTGGAGGTCTTTCACTAAATTCTCTTTGTTTCCCTGTTAAGTCTGGAAAAGAGAGATCTGCCAGTGTGGGGTGTCCATTCTTCCCTCCTTTGCTCATTCTGTTAGGGCCATGCACCATCTTTGATTTCTGTGATTAATCTGTCTCATCTGAGGATTGTCTAGGATTTTTTTGCTGGGACACAGAGTTCTGCAATCTTTTGTTCTGCCAAGTATTTTGTCTCTTGCATTTAGCAGGTAAAAGTTGTAGCATCTGTTGCTTAGAAGTGCTTCATTTATTCAAAATGTCATTGAGGCAAGCTTCCTCTCATTATTATATGTCAGCCATGTTGGATCATCCCAAAACATCTTTTTTTGCTTCTGGCAATTTCAGTTATTTCATTTTATCCTTTTAAAAATACATTTTAAAAGATGCTGGAGGCAGGGGCAGAGGAATGCAAACTTTTATAGTGCTGAGCCTCACTCAATATGCACCACTACTCTGCTTGGGTGTCTATGCACTGCGCAGTGAAAGTGTGCTCATGGCTCCATATAATGGAATCATGGGATTTATAACTTGCTAAGGTACTTGCAATTCTCTGCCAGTCAGTTCCAGTACTACAGTTCAGAAAATTCATAGTACCCCAACAAATTACAAATGGCAGGGTTTTTTAGGATGGAGTCATAGCAGTTAAACTGTGCTATAACTACGCAGTGTGAATACACCTCTGTCATCATGGCCCTGTGCAAAATATACACATACAACTTTGTGCAATGTATAAACCAATTTTCACAGTGCATTTTTTCCACAACAGTTCCAAAAGTCCAGGAAAGCAAAACAAAGCAAAGCAAAGCAGCTTCAATTATATACCGTTTCATACCGTGCTATGGGGTGTCTAAGCGGTTTACAACTATAAGTTCATTGCCCCCAAGAGCTGGGTACTCATTTTAGCGACCTTGGAAGGATGCAGGCCTGAATCAAGCCTGAGCCCTGGCTAGTATTGAGCTCTCAACCTTGTGGTCTATGAGTGAGTGGCTACAGTACAGGCATTTAACCACTGTGCCACCAGGGCTCCTAATAAAAAGCTATTGACTACACATCACTCACAATCCTGTGATGGTTCCCTTTTTAATGTATCATGTGTCCCAAATGGCAGAAAATATGTGGGTGGAAGGAAACCAACCAACCGACCTACAGATAGCTAATGAATTCATATAATACTTTTTTCAAAATTATGTGAGTTTTGAAAGTAAACAGTATCTTCCCCCTCTTCACACACACACATACACACACACACCTGACACCCTACAGGAAACTGTATAAGATTTTTTACAAAACAGAATTTGAGACTATGAAGTTATAACTACTGAATTTGTGGTCTATGTGTTATAAACTAGCTGCACAGGAAGGAAGAGCAATTCTAAAGTCTATTGAGTAAAACAGTGCTTTCTTATGGGTTGTGCCACAGCACTTCTAATCTGATATAGAGGACTGGCAATTTTTGTTTCCAGGAACTGGTATCATATTTGTTCTTATTCATTACAGTTGTTTATTTCTTTCAAGTTCATCATGGATTGGCAGCCAGTGGTTCACAGACTGGTATAAGTCCATTGTTGTTGTATGCCTTCAAGTTGTTTCCAATTTATGGCAACCCCTAAGGCAAATCTATCATGGGGTTTTCTTGACGTTTTATTCAGAGGGGGCTGGCCATCACCATCCTCTGAGGCTGAGAGAGTGTGATATGTCTAAGGTCACCCAGTGGGTTTCCATGGCCAAGCTGTGATTCAGACCCTGGTCTTCAGAGTCATAGTCCAAGGCTCAAACCACTCCACCATGCTGGTTTATCAGTCCATAGATCACCACTATAAGTAGCACTGGGGAAAAGAAGTCATACTAGTGAGGAAATAAATTCAGAAGTTACCCCAGCCCTTGGAAGAGGAAAGACCTTGTTTTGAAGACTCTGCAGTTTAGCTAAATGGATTTTTAACCCACTATCATTCGCAGATGTCATGTGTGCAGTGTCCATACACAGGGAATTCACATAGGATTCAGATGAGTTCTCTCTCCATCCCTGCCTTCTCTGTTCACAGGAGACACAAGCAGAGTGATGCAAAATTAGGAGGCACTCTATTCTTTCCCTAACTCCCCACCTGCTGGAGTGTGTGTGTTTGTGTGTGTAATTCATCAACAGAACCATTTTAATCCCTGTTAACGTTTTGCTGCACAATTCCCATTGCATTTATGGTTTTGAAACAAATGCAAAACAACAGAATAAATATTACCAACACAGTGTGAGAGATGTCTCACTCCTCTATTTCAATTAACAAGGCTTATGTTTGGGGGGGCTGTACTAAAAAATATTAGGGTGGTTCAAAGAACTGCACTACACTCTTCTAGGGCAGCTCCTTGAGGACTACCCTACAGAAGTCAGTCATAAGGGACTGTGGCTAGATCTCCAGTCAACTCGCGTGAAAATCCAAGTAGTATTTTCTTTGCCAATCCCACAGTCCATTGGTAGCTGCACTAACACTTTTCTGTGGAACAATATACAAAATGGAAATGTGAGCAAGGGTGGTGAGAAAGGGAGCAGGGATACACCAAATGATATACAGTACTTACAAACTGTTTTTAACTGTATATTCTTCCTTTCCGCCAAACAGCTCAGGGCGGTGCATGCACAGTCCTCTTCCCCACAGTTTATCCTCACAATAGCCCTGTAAAATGATTTTTAGGCTGAGAGGATGGCGATTGACTCAAGGTCATTCAGTGAGCCTCAGGGCTGAGCTTCCCCAGTTCTGGGCTACATCCACACTGTAGAAATAATATGGTTTTACACCACTTTAACTGCAGTTAAAGTGGTGTAAAACTATATTATTTCTGCAGTGTGGATGCAGCCCTTTAGTCTAATTTAAATGCCCTGTGGCAATGATTGGGAGCGGGGAGTAGTGAGCAGCAAGACAGGCAGACCATCTAACCTCTTAATGAATGGCTTTGGAAGGATAGGTAACATACTAATTTAGCAAGTTAACTACTGTATGTTTTTGTAAGATGCAGAATGGAAGGGGATTTATTTGCTTTTGTTCTTTTCTTTGCTTCTGTCCTTTCCTCCAAGGCATAAGTGAAAATTCTGCACAGTGAATTGGTGCCAATGTGCTAAGGTGCTACAGTTAGTTTTCTCTGGAGAAACTTGCTAATGGGTCTTGGCATACCATTAATGCCAAAGGCCCCACATATAGAGTCAAACAACACTAGCCAGATTGAACATCCCCAGTATTATTGGGATGTGTAAATGTAGTTATTACCATTAATCTACCAGTGGGAAGGGCAACAATCATGTCAGCAGATATAATTACATGAATTACATACCATGAATATTGTCCTTTTGTTTTGAGAATATGCACTCCACCTTTTTGTTAAGTACCATTAAAGGGCCATTTGTTAACTACCATTTCCACAAAAATCAGGTTTCCCCACTACTCCCTCTTCATTTGAAGCCATGGCACAGCTCCAAAATCTACTGCCATGCTGTTGTTGTTCGGAAAAGGAAGACGACGTGCCCTCTCGATCCCTGCCCATCTTGGCTGGTGGTCCAGGGGGGTGATGCCTTGATGGCCTTTCTTAAGAGGGTCATCAATGCATCCCTTAGGGAAGGAGTTGTTCCAGCTGATTTAAAGGAGGTGGCCATTAGACCTCTCCTAAAGAAACCTTCCCTGGACCCCCTGGATATGAAGAATTACAGACCAGTCTTGCAGTTACCATTCTTGAGCAAAGTGATTGAAAGGGCCATTGCCTTCCAACTCCAAGCGATCTTGGATAAAACCGATTTTCTAGATCCATTTCAAACCGGCTTCAGACCTGGATATGGGGTGGAGAAGACCATGGTCGCTCTGGTAGATGACCTTCGCCTATGCATCGACAGGGGAAGCATGACCCAGTTGGTGCTGTTGGACCTGTCAGCGGCTTTTCATACTATAGATCAGGGGTCAGAAACCTACGGGCCGCATCCGGCCCGCGGACCCCCACTTACCAGCCCCCCCAAACCCTGCCACTGCCGCCGCGCGTTTTGGCCGCCGTGCAGCTGTGCACGCTTTGGCCACCATTTTGTTTGCCAAAATGCCGGCTGCGACTCGTTTGCGCATGCGCAGGAGTACTGCGCATGCGCAAACGAGTCGCGGCTGCCATTTTGGCAAACAAAATGGCGGCCGCAACATGCGTGGTGGCGGCAGTGGTGGCAGTGCATGCAGCGACGTGCGCACGCTGCCATTTGCCCCCCCCGCCCGGCCCGCTGGAAGGGCCCAGCCCCAGGTAAGGAAGGGTTGCCGACCCCTGCTATAGATCATTCCATCCTCTTAGAGTGCCTGAGAGAATTAGGAGTGGGAAGCACTATTCTTCAGTGCTTCTGCTCTTTTCTCTTGGGCAGGTTCCAGAGGGTGGTACTCGGGGACAGTTGCTTATCAAAAACAGAGGGGCCCAACTTACCTAAAGGATCGCCTTTTCCCATATAATCCGCCCCGTTCCCTCAGGTCTTCTGGGAGGAAGCTTCTCCAATCAACAAGAACTAGATTGACGGCGACCTCCCAGAGGACATTTTCCACTACTGCTCCCAGACTCTGGAATGCCTTGCTGGAAGAGATCTGTCAGATATCCAGCTTAGATGGCTTTAAAAAAGCATCAAGACGGATCTCTTCCGGCAGGCTTATCCAGAAGAGAGTTATAGTTAGCTTTGATCCTCCCCCATCAAGAGCCCTCTATATCTAATATGTATCTCTGAGGGGTTAACTTGCCCCTGTTATAAACTGGGGGTGTTTCAGTCTTTCACTGCCTTTGGCTTAGTGTTTTGTTTTATTGTTTTGTTTAAATGTCAGTTTTTAATTGATTCTGATTTAATTGTAATTTTAAAGGGGGGTTATATGATTGTTATAAAATGTGGGCTGTACTTTTAATGTAAGCTGCCTAGATAGCTTCAGCTAAAGGCGGGGTATAAATAAAATTTTATTATTATTGTTGTTGTTATTGTTGTATGCCTTCAAGTCCTTTCCTAAGGAGAACAGAAAACAGGGTTTTCTTGGCATAATTTGTTCAGAGGGGGGTTGCCCTTGCCTTCCTCTGAGGCTGAGAGTGTGTGACTTGCCCAAGGTCAACCAATCGTTTTCCATGGATGGATGGGGATTCAAACCCTTATCTTCAGAGTCATAGTCCAATGCTCAAACCACTACACTATATTGGCTCTCTACTACAATGCTACTAATTTCAAAATTTTAGATCATTCATAGCTTTCTAAGTGGAGACGGGAACATTTTAGGCCACACTTGATACTCCATGTATCAAGATGAGGAATTGCTACCTAAACTTCCACTATGTATATGTATATGCCTCCTGCCACACACACACATGGGCTAGTGTATCATTTGATTCATATTAGAGTAGCTGAAGATGGCAGAAGCCAAACTATTTTCCATTAACATCTCAATTTTTCTACTCTGTTGGACACTCTAATAGGTACGTGAATTAATGAGCAATAGGAAACCTGAATCACTTCTTATCACTTTAAGAATTCCATCGTGCTTTTGAAATGTGAATTATCCTAATTGAGAATTCCATCAGTGCTTTAAAACGTGAATTATCCTAATTATTGAACTAGAGGGAACTTTGAGCAAATTTTTAACACTGTTAGATGTCATAATACAAAAACATTTTATTTCCACTGACCTAAGTGTTCCAAGTGCTTCACATTCTCTCTGGTACCCTTTCACATTACACAGCTATAGAGGTATGATTCCAGTTTCATTGCCATGACTGCATCCTATGGAATCCTGGGATTTGTGGTTTAGGCAGAAGCACCAGAGAAGCCCCCAGGCTGAAGACTCCCTTTGAATGGCATATCCCAGAATTCCACAGGAAGGAGCCATTGCAGTTAAAATGGAATCATGGTGCTATAATTGTGTAGTGTGAAAGAGCCTCTGAATAGTGTACCCTAATCAGGGTTTGCATTCCAGGATGAATGGAAGCAACAGCTACACATTTTGTCAGAATAGTTGGACTTGTTGGATTTTGTACTTCTTTTAATTGACATGCAGACCAAATTATTTACACTTTATCATTGCATTTTTTTCTAAGGTGCAGGATGCAGAATCTGTTGCTGAGCATCTAAATCAGGGGTAGGCAACCTAAGGACCGGGGGCCAGATGCGGCCCCCAGAGGCCTTTGGACCGGCCCCAGGCCGATCCTGCCGCCGCCGCCCGCCATGATTATTTTGATTATTGTTGTTATTACTTGTTCTTGGGGTTTTCTTGGCAAAATCTCCACAGGGGTTTTGCCATGGCTTTTCTGGGGCTGAGAGAGTGTGCATTTAATTTTTTATTTTTTTTACATTTTTTACATTTTTAATTTTTATATTTATTTATTTATTTATTTTTGATGCTTCAGCCCCCCAATTGTCTGAGGGACAGCAACCCGGCCCCTGTCTCAAAACGGTTGCCTACCCATGATCTAAATCAACTATGCCCTTTTCACTATTGTGGGATTATGTACTCCTGTGAGGCACAAAGGCAGCTCATAAATAAAAACATTTTTTAAAAAAATCTCAGTTAAAATTTTAATGATTTGTATTTTAATGGAGCCAGTGTGGTGCAGCAGTTTGAGCATCAGAGTATGGCTCTGGAGTCTAGGGTTTGATTCCCAGCTCAGCCATTAAACCCACTGGGTGACCTTGGGCAAGCCACATTCTCTCAGCCTCAGAGGATGGCAATGACAACAACCCTTCTGAAGAAACTTACCAAGAAAACCACATGATAGGTTCACCTTAGGGTCGCCATAAGTTGGAAACAACTTGAAGGCACACAAAAACAAAAAATGGTTTTTCATTTGTACTGTTTTAAATTTTGTTAGCCGCCTTGAGTCCCTATATTGATAGAAAGGTGGGACAATAATGACAACAACACTATACACCCTCTGCTACATTCTGTAGATTAGAGCCATGGAAGTTAAAGTGATGTAAAACTGCTATAATTGTGCAATGTGTGTCCACCCCAGCATGAACGTATCTTTGTAACCCCATTCATTCCCCCCACTGCTTTTTTTGTCAGCGTGGTGTAGTGGTTTGAGCATTGGACTATGACTCTGGGAGAGCAGGGTTCGAATCCTCACTCAGCCATGGAAATCTAGAGGGTGATCTTGGGCAAGTCACACTCTTTCAAAACATGATAGGCTCGCCTTAGAGTCGCCATAAGTCTGAAGACTTGAAGACGCGCAACCACAAAGAAAAGCCGCAAAAAAGTTGATCATTTCCCATGAGTCTTAAACGGGTGAAATTCATGACCCTGTGAGAAAGGACGATGTGAAAGAGAGGGTGGAGGCCAGGGGCAGGAAGAGGCAAAGCAGAAGCATGGGGTGAACCAATGTTGCTCCCAGCACTGACTTCCCTCTTCCCCTGTGTCTAGCAGCAAAGCTCTGAACTAGTTATGAGAGGCGCACATGCTTCTGTTCTCCACTGAAATCCAAAGCCCTGCCTACAGATGACTCTGCAGAAATGCATCCAGCACGAAAAAAAGGAGGGGAAGTGGTTGTTTATGCTCCTTCTCCTCTCTTCTCCTCCTTCAGGCCACAGGCAGCTTGAAAGCTGTTTCCATTTCTTATAAACGGTGCTGTTAGAAGGAAGCTATGAGGAAGGAGCGCTGCAAGGGAAAGGAACGAGGTGAACAAGCCTTTACTTCTGCTCAGCTGGCACCAGATAAAACTGTTGACTGCTAGAGATACTCCGGCTGAAGTATTGCACGTATGCCATGGGAGGGACCTGTTATAGTTTCCCAGAAACTTCATTTCCTAAACTAAATGGCATCAGTTGATTTTAATTACGACTTTTCTTCTTATTCTTGCTGCTGCTGTTTGGAAAGGTGGAAAAAGTCAATCCTTTTTAGCAAATAATATTTTGATCCTGGGCTGCAGCCACACTGCAGAAATAATCCAGGTTCACTCCACTTTTGAGACCCGACACGGTGTAATGCTTTAAGTGTTGGACTAGGACTTTGGAGACCAGGGTTTGAATCCCAGCTAAGCCATGGAAACCCACTGGGTGACCCTGGGCAAGTCACACTCTCTCAGCCTCAGAAGATGGCACTGGCAAACCCCCTCTGAAGAAACCTGCCAAGAAAACCTCAAGATAGGTTTGCCTTAGGGTCATCATAAGTTGGAAACGATTTGAAGGCATACAACAACAACAGCAACAACTCCACTTTAACAGCCATGGGAATTGTAGTTTGTTGTGGCACCAGAGTTCCCTGACAGTAAAGGCTAAATATCTCACAAAACTACAATTCCCAGAATTCCAATAGCACTGAGCCATGGCAGTTAAAATGGTGTCAAACTGGATTATTTTTACAGTACAGATGCAGCCCAGAAGAACAGTTTCAGGGGAGATTTTAATATTTCCTCACACTAAACAACGCTGCTTATTAATACAATAAACACCGCTGCTTAAATTCCATGCAAAAGGCAACTGACATTAGCTGACACTGGCAAACAGGCTTGTCAAGGAACATAAGTCCTTTCAGGACTTATCATCATAAGAAAAGTAACTTTCCTGCACCCTGCTCTAAACAAGGTGAAGATACTTGTTTGCATTCTTTAGGACTAGGCTTAGAATTTTTATTTTTACAACGGCTCTTAGTTATCAATCAATCAATCAATCAATCAATCAATCAAAATTAATTAATATCCCATCTTTCTCCTTGCACAGGATCCAAGGTGGCTTACAAGCATTTAAAAAGCAGGGTATACTGTATATACTCATGTACAAGTCGACCTCATGTATAAGTCAAGGGCAGGCCAAAATTTTGGATTTTGATATGACCCATGAATAAGTTGAGGGTAAAATTTGGGGGCATGTAACAAAGGATGTAAATGACAAAGCCCCCCCCCCCCCCACACACATGCAATCTGTCCTTGCAAAGCAACCAGGGCTCCTTCCCTGTTCCCTGGGGAGGGAGGGAAAGAGATAAACACACACACATGCATATAAGTGACACTCAAAAGCTTTTCTTGGTTGAGCAGCCGCCGACTTATAGATGAGTATATAATACTGTAGTTAAGATATTATTTCTATAAAAGTTTTACAATTTAAGCAAAGGTTTTCCTCCTGTAGTGCTTACTAACCAGCACCAGATTTTCTTGGGTGAAACTGGTAATTCTTTGGATCAGTTATAATCCAGGCTCTAGCCTAAATATGAGACCACTTAAATTGCCTTGGCTGCCCTGATGGATGTTTTGCATTGGGATTTAGGCAGAGGGGCCAATCCTGCATATGGGCCTCTCAAGGCCTTTTTCAGCAGAGTCTCTTGTGTCCTGGGTGGCATGGATGGGGTAATTTTTTGCTGTTGTGGGACAGGTACTTTCCTTCATAGCTTAGATATGACATTCCCTCTCTTCTGCTGTGCTTTTTAACATCTAAACTTTAACTCTTGAATTAGGTTGTCTGGAAAGCTGGACTAGAATAAATAACTCTGTTTCTTGTTTTCATCAGCTGGGGAGGCAGTGGAAGTCCTGACTTGATGTTTCTGAGCCCTTCTAGATATTTGGAAGGTAAAACTTAATCAAGATAAGACCAAGATATTAAACCTGTTTTGGACAGGGCCATGTTCACAAGGAAACAGCAGGTTCTCAGGATACTCCTGGATAGGTTGTTGTTCTTGGATGCGGATGGGATTACGGTGGCCAAGACTGAAATTGGCTGAGGTTCATCAACAGTGTCCTTTTCCTGGACAAGCTGGACCTGCACTCAGTCATCCATGCTCAACTTACCTCCAAGTCAGCCTACTGTTATAATTTCTACATGGGATTACTTTTCTTGGTGGTGGGGAGCAATACTACACCTCCCATACTAGCTGGCAATGATGTGAATTGCACTCCAAAAATAAAGCAAGCACTGGTTCAAGGCATAAACATGTAGGTGAATGCTGGGGAGCAGAGTGAAAGATTAATCTTCCCACTCTTTGCAAGAATAGCTTCTGTTTCCTTAGATCAGTGATGGTGAACCTTTTAGGGGTCAAGTGCCCAAACTAAAAGGTCTTCTGGCATTGAATGTTACTCGGTGCCAGGGGTGGGGCTACCACATTCTGGGGACAGGACTTCCAGCCTCTGCAGGCAGGACTTCTGCAGGGGCAGGATTTCTGGGGCCATACTTCTCCCCCACCCTCCTGGGCATTCATCTGCCTCTCCAGAGACAGATGAAGGCCCGGGGTGGCAAGGGGAGAAGAAGAGGAACAGGCATGGGCCTGTCCTCCTCCTCTCCGCCTCCCTGCTGTCCCAGGCCTTCAGCTGCCTTCGGAGAGGTAGCTGGAGGCAGAGGAGGGTCTGGAAGGAAGACAAACAGGTACGCACCTCTTCCTCCTTCTCTTCGCCCTCTGCGTGCCATCTCTGGCACATGTGCTATAGGTTCACCATAATGGCCTTAGATTGTTGGGAAGAGAAAAAAATTATGTTTCAAAAGAATGTCAAGATAGTTATTATAGCATTTGTAACCAGATTTTCTATTTGCAACTGGGGTAAGGGGAGGCATAGTTATGAAAAATGTCTGCTGTATATCCCATATCCATTGATATACTTTTCAAGGCTGAGTTGTGATAACACCTGCTGCAACAAAAACAAGAAGCAGATCTGGGGCATTTGAATTCTTAAATTTGTGACCTCTTAAATCTTAAAAGACTAATTTATTGAGCCAGAGAATATCTGGCAAAGCTCATGGCACAATTATCAGTAAATTAATTAGTCTCTTAGAGCTCTGCAGTTGTTATCTTTACTGTGATTTAGAGACATTTCTTTGACATAGAATTTCAAGGTGAACAGGCTTTATCTCCCCCTCCCCATTTTAAATAAATAATTCAGCAGTTCAACTTGTGAAATACAATTTAAGCTTACACATGAGTATGCAGAAGTCAGTCAGTTTTGTTCCATTATTACACTTCCAACTAAACCTTATAGGATTGCAGCCCTAGTTGTGACAGCTTGAATGTAGAGGGGCATCAGCACAGCCTTATGGATGTTACTTAGAACTAGGGAGGAGAGAGGGAGGAAGGAAGTTAAGATCCTTTAACTGGTGATAAAATTATGATACAATGTTTCTAACAAATAAGCACACATAGTGGGCAAAAGGAACTTATGTTCCTGTCTTGTTTGAGTGCATTTAACTATAATCCCAGATGTGGACATCATAGAAAGCTATCTCTTTTCTGATTAATTTGCTCACTTCTGTGAGCAAACAAACTGCACGCACAAGCACACTGCCTAGTTTATTAAGCTATTACAGCAAGCAAAATAAATCCTTGGATTTGGGGCAAAGATGCCCCAAAGATGATATTCTTGCTTGTACATCAACATCACAATGGAATATATGGGAGAAACATGTCCTCTGATGTGGAAGACCAATCTTTATAGATATTGTTAGATGCGGGACAGAAAATAACTTATCTCCTGTGTTCTTAAAATTTACACAAAGGAAAGAATTTGGGAAAGTGGCACTTTTCCCACCATTGTGTACCCAGAAAAAGAAGGAGGGAGGAAAAGAGGCTGACAGACAGAAAGAAGCTACATGTGTCAAAAATTAAATTTCCTTAGGCACAGAGATTCACATACATCCAAGGATCCAAAGCAAGGACAGGCTAGCTGTGCATTGTGCAGCTGAGTTCTAAACATATATTTACTCACAAATGAGTTGAGAGGACTCAGTATTATGCGGTGTGGTGGTGTGAGTGTTGGACTATGACTGGAGACCACAGTTCTATTCCCCAATCAGCCATGAAACCCACTGGGTGACCTTGGCTGAGTCACACACTCTCAGACTCAGGGGAAAGCAATGGCAAGCCTCCTCTGAACAAAACTTGCCAAGAAACCCCCATGACAGGGTCACCATAAGTTGACTATGACAACAACAAACAACAAGCACTACAATGTCTAGGAATTATGAATTTGTCTTCTCTAAGAAACCACTAGTCACATTTCTATAATCCTAATATTGATTTAGAAACTGGCCTCACCTGGAATACTGTGTCCAGTTCTGGGCACCACAATTCAAAAAGGATGTTGAGAAGCTAGAGTGTGTCCAAAGGAGGGCAACTAAAATGGTGAAGGGTCTGGAAACCATGCCCTATGAGGAACAACTTAGGGAGCTGGGGATGTTTAGCCTGGAGAAGAAATGGTTAAGAGCTAATATGATAGCCCTATTTAAGTATTTGAAGAGGTGTCACAACACTCCCTTGGTGAGTGGTGGAGTCTCCTTCTTTGGAGGTCTTTAAACAGAGGCTGGATAGCCATCTGTCGGGGTGCCTTGATTGTGAGTTCCTGAATGGCAGGGGTTGGACTGGATGGTCCTAGTGGTCTCTTCCAACTCTATGATTCTGTGGACTTTATCACATGGGGGAAATCAGGGAATTCAAAAGGCATTATCCAAGGAAAGTTTCACAATTGTGGCTAAGAATATCACACACATCGTGATTAGAGAGGGCTTATCCTGGGAATAACCAGCAACAAATCGTTCATGGGATTTCCCTGTGAATTATTTGCTACTTTTTATTGCCTTGTTATTCTGGGATAATGAATCTTTAATCGCAATGTGTGTGATTTTAATAGGATAAACCCCTGATTTCCCCCCATGTGATAAAGTCCAAGCTAGCCAAGATGGTTTAGAGTGGCAAAATGTCTTCTTTCAAGAAGAGTACTTCCCAGGGCTGATAGAACAACAACAAATGACCCCTAACCAGTCAAGGTAATACATTTATGTTAGTAATGAAACAAAAATCACACAACTACATCAAGTATATCCCTGGCAGTAAAAAATACAATAAAAACAAATAAATAAGTAGCCATTTTTGTCCTTTGAGGACATACTATAGTCCTTATCTTGGTAACTCTTTTTTCAAGAGTACAGTCTGCATGTGAACCTGGATCCCAAACTTTTCTTGGAGTCCACAATCATACCTGTGACTCAAGGTACGGTACTTTTTATCAGCTTCATCTTTAGTGTATTCCTGGACACAATTAAACTGCCTACACGCCTAATATAATATATGGTTGTTTCCAAACAGAGGGTTCATGTTGATACCATAGCACTACATCTTATCTTGGGCTGCAATGAAACATCCACTGGTTCATAACAGGCTCAAAACACTTTGTTGTGTGAGGCAAAGAAATGATACTGTGCCCTCTTCCTTCATTTAGAAAAGCTAACAGGATTAGCAGTGTGGAATATTACTTTAACACCATGGTAGAACAGTAGCTCCCACTACACCTGAAGGACTGGGAAGACACAAGAAATTGTGAGCACACAGCTCTCTCTGCTACAATCTTTTGGTCACTTCCCAGTATCTGCCACCTGAGGCTACCACCTCATTTGCTTAGTGGACTGCCAGCTGGCCTGGAGTTGGTCATGGATATGGCACTGGTAGCTTACTACAATAGTAGCAATAGCAATAGCAAGTACATTTCTATACTGCTTATCAGTGCACTTAAGCACTCCCTAATGCAGTTTACAATGTGTAGTAGTAAAAGTAGAGCACGAGTCAGCTAGAGAGAACACATAAAACCTGAAAGGAAAGACCCATGTTGGCACATAATTAATTTCAAAGAACAAAATTCTAGTTTTGAAGGATGTCGGACAGTGAAGCCTTGTTCTGAATACTAGAGGTATCATTTAGCCAACTCTCCATTTAAGAGATACCTGCAGGCAGTCCCCCACATACATACAAAGATAATTCTACAGGCATAAGGCCTAGAAGCCTGTTTTTGTTTTTTAAAAAATGGGGGGGGGGGGGGGGGGGGGAATCTATTCAAGAAGCTATGCTCTTCCCCAATGATACATTCTATACTTTTTTCTGCTCCTGGTACACACAGACTTTGGACAAAAGGGATGTTTCCTGAGGAACAGCTGGCCTAAGCCATGTTATAGAAAGAATTGAGATCGCAGAGAGAAAATTCCCATGTGGAGAATGAGCTGATTATTACATTTTCAGTCCCTATCAGAAAGTTATACCTCTGCCCCCAAATTTAACTCAGGACTGCAATAAACTAAACCTCTTGAGATATGTTCAATATTTTGTTTTTAATTCTACTGCTAAAATCCCAAGTAAACAAAAAATCACTGCGGCTTCTGCTCCTTATTTATGGGTATACAACAGGAGTTGGCAGCTTTCAGGGCAGGGCCTGGAATATTTCCTCCTTAAAACAAAGACTGTCTCAGTCTCAACAGAATGCATCTTAAAACAATTTGCTCTCTGGAGACAAAAAGTCATATTATGGTGGAGGGGGGAATGATCTCCAAGGCCATCTGGCTCAGGAAACAGAGATATAGCCTGAAAAGGTTGACAAATTAGTCCTGGTTAATGTAGTTTTGGGTAAAACTGTGGTTTATGTTACAGACTTGAATAACATTCGCATCATATTCTCAGTTTGTAAAAATGCTTTACGGAGCAAGCACCAGGAAGAAAGTAGATTCTTAACCCTTACTGGTATCCCCTCAAAATTCGCTGTCAGTATTGGCTTTTCCTCTGTCAGTGTTCTGGCATGTGTTTACCCTCAGGTGAATGGGGCAGCATGGTCTAGATGGGAGGATATTACTGGGCTCTGACTCTGGAGACCAGGGTTCAAACCCTAGCTCAGCCTATGTAAACCCTCTGGGTGACTGTGGGCAAGCCACACTCTCTCAGCCTCAGAGGGAGCTAAAGGTATCCCCCTTCTGAACAAATCTTGTTCAAGAACACCCTGTGATAGGTTCGACTTAGTCTCAAAGTAAATCAGAAATGACCTGAAGGCACACAGCGATTAAAAAAAAAGGTTAGGAAATAAGCATTATTACTGTAGGATAAAGTTAGGAAATTGCTGCAGGGGAAACATTAGGAAGCCAATCAGTCTAAATGTCCTAAAGGGACCAGATTCTGTCTGACTTTGAAGACTTTACCTGGTTAGCACTTGGATGGGAGACTGCCAACAAATACCAGGTGCTGAAGGCTATATTTAAGAGGAAGGAACTGGCAAAACCACTTCTGAGTCTTCCTTTTCTATAAAATTCTATAAAATTTATGGGAGTAATCATATGTCTACAGGCAACTTGAAGGTAGACACACACGCAAAGTTAGGAGATGGGAGGATATTACTACAGGATAATGTTAGGGACAAAGATCTTTCTGCATGCCGAGATTTTTTTCCTGAAGTGGGCTACAACCCTTCTCAAGACTTCTACCTAATGTTTGGCTTGGAGATAACAATGACTACGCAGAGCCTCACACTTGTCAGAAATCTTGTAGCACCTTTGAGACTAACTGAAAGAAAGAGGTTGGCAGCATGAGCTTTTGTAGACTTAAGTCTACAATAATGCATCTGAGGAAGTAGACTATAAGTCTACAAAAGCTCATGCTGCCAACCTCTTTCTTTCAGTTAGGAGATTATCACACCACTCAGATAATCTGGTTTACCTCTTCCAAATTGAAGTCTAATTCAGGAGGCAGCCGGGTCCTATTTCAAGGATTTTGCCACTGAAGCTGCTGGGTGAGTCCAGTCCAGTTGCAGTCGGGGTCCCCGGCACGCTTCGGCAGCCATTTTTTCAAGTCGGAAAGTTCCCGGTTTCAAAATAAGGTTGCCGAAGTGCGCCAGGGACCTGGGCTGCAGCTGGGCTGGACATATCCATTGGCTTTGGCGGCAAAATCCTTGAGATAGGACCCGGCTGCCTCCTGAATTAGACTTCAATTTGGAAGAGGTAAGCCGGGTTATTTGAGCAGAGCGATAAGGCCCTTAGTCTCACAGGTGCTACAAGATCTCGCTACATACTGATTCTACAGACTAACATGGCTATATCTTTGAATTCTGCTTGTCAAAAAGTGTTGCTGTCCCTTGAAGGAGGGCTGTTGCATGCCCTTCCGTTCCCAATGACAGTCCCACTTCTCTGGATCTCACGTGACAGTACACACAGGACATGGGAGTTGTTGTTAAACTATACCTGGAGGGCCCAAACATTGTACATCCCTGCCCTAAGCAAGCAAAATCAATTCTTTGGGAGTCTCGCACCATATTCAGGAACCACACTTCCTCCTTCCTGCTTTGCTCTCTGTCTCCTCTTTGGGGGGCAATGAGCTTACAGTTGTAAACCGCTTAGACATCCCATAGCGTGATATGAAGCTGCTTTGCTTTGCTTTGCTTTGATAAGCACTCCTTAAAACACTGGTTCCTAACCTTTTCTATCCCCCACACTGCTGGTAAATGTGTGATCAATGTTCATACCCCCTACAAAAGGAGTATCATATTTGAAGAAGTCTAATTTCTAATTTTTGAACCACTCATCAAACCACATACAATACTGCGGGTGAAGAAACTGAATTTTAAAAAGTCAAAAAAGTTTTTAACTGGGTGCATAAAATGCAAGTCTAAATCGAGCAATTGGATTCTTCTTTACTGAAAAGAAATGAGTGATGACTCCAGGCTGACAATTCAGGGTCACAAGGCACTCTTTGTCTGAAACATCCCAGGTTGGGAACCTTAGAAGGTCAGCATCTTATCTCCCTTCAAAGTGCAGAAACATCTCTGAATGTTTATATTCCCTCTTCAATCAAGACCCCAAAGGTGTTGCAAACAGCACCTCCTGGAGCAAAATAAACTGTGTGAACACAGCCGGGTCTGGCCACAGAATCCTCCCCTTTGAACCCTGGTCATGATCTGCCTGTTGAAAAATAAATTCTGCTGGGCATGATTTACTGTTCGTGTGAAAGTACTTTGTGGGGTGAGGTTGGGTCTCTGGCTATGAGCGCCAGCATGGAATAGTGGTTTGAGTGTTGGACTACAACTCTGGAGACCAGGGTTTGATTTCCAGCTCTGCCATGAAACCCACTGGGTGACCGTGGGCAAGCCACACTCTCTCAGCCCAAGGGGAAGGCAATGGCAAACCCCCTCTGAACAAATCTTGCCAAAAAAATCCCATGATAGAGTCACCGTAAGTTAGAAATGACTTGAAGGCACACACAGGGTGACCAAGGGTCCTCACCCCAAAGGAGGAGGTCAAGGCCCTGCAAAATGTAGGGCATGCAATAGAAATGTAGGGCATTGCAAAACAAAAGCTAAAAACATTCAAAGAAATGTAAATCCATGCTCCAAATGGGAGGACATTTTGGGATCCCTCCTGGGCAGAAAATAAGATCTAGAAACACTGATAGAAATGTCAATCCATGCTTTTGAGTCCTGCTCCAACTCCAAATGGAGGACATTTTGGGATCCCTCCTGGGCAGAAAATAAGAGCCAGAAACACTGATAGAAATATCAATCCATGCTTCTGAGTCCTGCTCCAAATGGAGGACATTTTGGGATTCCTCCTGGGCAGAAAATAAGATCCAGAAACACCAACAGAAATATCAATCCATGCTTCTGTTCCAAATGGAGGACATTTGGGGATTCCTCCTGGAGAGAAGGCTGATATGTATGTAGGGCATGTCCTGGGAATGGAGGACGCCTGGTCTCCCGGGGCACACACCAACAAGTGGTTGCAGAACTTTGGAAAGCTTTCCACCGACACCTCCCCAAATCCCCCAAAGATGATTTTGAGGTTGCCTCAAAGAGGTAACTTTTCCCCAAGGGTTGTGGACATTATTACTTTGGGAGCCTGGCCAGGGACAGAGTGCCTAGCCCTAGCCCAGGGGTAGGCAACCTTTCCCCTTTAAGGGCCGAGAGACTTCAGCTCCCAGAAGCCTCAGCCATGTTGGCCAATAGTCCCATGTTGGCCAATAGCTCCTGGGATTCTGGGAGCTGAAGTCCCTCGGCCCTTAAAGGGGAAAGGTTGCCTACCCCTGGGCTAGAGAGTGCCTGGCTCCCCTTCTTCTTCCTCCTCTTGCTGCTGCAGGAGGAGTACAGGAGGAGTAAGTCCAGTGACTTCCAGAAACTGGGGAAGGAGGGGCCACATGGGCTGAAAGGCAAGAGCTCCCTCCTTCCCTTCCTCTCTGCAAAGCAAAGCTCCAGCTGCTCTAAGTTTCGTTTTCTTGCAAAGGGAGCCATCTCAATGAAAGGGAGGAGGAGGAGGAAGAGGAGACTTTCCGGGAAGGATTGGGAGGAGCAGCCCCAGGTCACTAGTAGGAGAGAGATTGAGAGAGAGAAGGAAAAAACCCCAACACCCATTCAAATGTAAATCCAATTAAAAAGGGAAAAACAACCACCTCAAAACATCCTGCAAAGAGCTCCTGGGTGAGGAGTTTCTTAGGAGGAGAGGCAGCTGCAGGGGGTGTCTCTGTGTGTGTTCAGATAACGTCCTCCTTTCCCAGGACAAATCCTACATTTCAGTCTCCTGTCCAGGAGGGATTTCTCCAAGTGTCCTCCATTATGAGCAGAGCTAAGCAGCATGCACTGACATTTGTATTAAGGGTTGTTGGCTTTTATTTTCTGTCCAGGAGGGATTCCCCAGTCCGTCCTCCATTTTGAGCAGGGCTAAGAAGCATGGATTCATATTTATAGTAACTGTTTTTAGCTTTTAGTTTCTGTCCAAGAAGGAATTCCAAAGTGTCCTCCATTTTTGAGCAGGGGTAAGAGGCATGGATTTATGTTTATATACGTGAACTGTTTTTGGCTTTTATTTTCTGTCCAAGAAGGAATTCCAAAATGTCCTCCATTTTGAGTAGGACCAAGAAGCAGGAATTTACATTTATATGAGGGTTTGCAGCTTGTCTGGCAGAAACGTATTACATTTTGGGGAAACGTCCTACATTTTCCCCAAAGCTCCTACATTTTGGCAATTGTCCTACATTTTGTCAAAATGTCCTACATTTTGCGGTGCCTTGGTCTCCTTTGCGGTTAGGACATCTGGTCACACTGGGTATCAGGAATATGGGATTCTTTGTTGGGTGAAGCCATGGGGAGTGGGGGTCAGAGCAGTTTATTTTTTAAATAAAAGTTTCATTTCATATGTTTATACTGGAGTGAGCAGGGGATTGTTTGCAATCTCTTACCAATTTGTATGATACAGTAACATCCCAAATCCATAAAACAGTGATACCCTTAGTGGACCAATCAATATGCACAAAACCATGTTGCAAGCTTTGCAAGCTCCATTGGCTTCTTCATCAGGCAAAGGAGTTCAAGGTTAACAGTTAAATCACTGTTTTGTGGATTTGGGATGTTATTGTACTTTGCTATGTGGTCAACACACCTGGATAAGTTTCCAGTCTGTATATGAGTCTGCTAAGGATAGTGATGCCAGTTTTTCAAAATGGCATTAAGAGACATCCAGACTCATGACATGCAGGGTTGCCAGGAAGCAGCTGAGAACAAGTTTGTGTTTTACCTAAATATCAAAAGGAAGTCTTGATTTCAGTAAACCGTGTATTTCTCTGTAAAAATTAACATATTGTCCACTTTCATAAATCACTTGGTGCATACATTTCTGTTTTTAAATGATGAAAAATTACATGTTGTTAAGTACAATAACATCCAAAATCCACAAAACAGTGATACCTTTATTGGACCAACCAAAATGCACAAAATACATTATGCAAGCTATTTTGTGCATTTTGATGGGCTTCATAAAGTGATTACTGTTTTATGGATTTTGGATGTTGTTGTACATTGTATAGGGCCAACACTGCTAACCCTGACTGTGTTTCCATGTTGTCGTTAGTACTGTCTGTATTTTTATTTTGCTTTTCAGACAGTGATTTGCTTCCAAAGAAACTGATTTCCAAGTAATCTTGCATTGCTTAAAAGAGAGGGTGGGAGAAAGAGACTTGCTGTTCCAGCTTAGAGAGCGAAATGTAAGACACTCAAGGGAACAAGAGTGGAGGGAAAAGGCAGAGAACTGAGCAAAGCAAAACAGGAGGGTGAGCAACATGCGGGCAATTGAAAGCAGTTGCAAGCAGGCTGCTCTGCCCTTGCTGCAAACAACTAAGGTCTTGCTTGAATAGCAACTGGACACAGCTACATCTTGTGGCAGCAAGTTCCACATTTTAAGGATGCATCATTTGAAGAAGTGCTTCCTTTTCCCCAGGATTCAGCTACATTGGATGGTGTTCTGGTGTTAAGTATCCGATATTACATCAGCACCAAAAGAGAGCCCTGTGTTGCTTTAAATTGTACTGTTTTAAACTGGCGTTTATCATTTTTAAGGCTGATTTTGGTTGTTTTCGTATTGATAATAGTCTAATTCTGGTGGGGTTTTTGTTTTTGTTATTTTTAACTACCCTTGAGTTGTCAGTTCATGGTGACCCTGTGGCTGAGACATCTCCAAGACTCCCTGTCTTCCACTATAGTTCCTGTGGATTCATACCCATGACCTCCTTAATGGAGTCGATGGGCTTCCTCTCTTTCTCCTTCCCTCCACAGAGTCAAACTTTCTCATGATGTGTCCGAAGTACGACAGTGACTGATTTGTTCTACGGTCCATTTATTTGGGGTTTTTTG
The DNA here is from genome assembly GCA_026167975.1 of Phrynosoma blainvillii. Classification (NCBI taxonomy): domain Eukaryota; kingdom Metazoa; phylum Chordata; class Lepidosauria; order Squamata; family Phrynosomatidae; genus Phrynosoma; species Phrynosoma blainvillii. The sequence goes on along the minus strand of JANUYF010000002.1, from coordinate 276,282,611 downwards.
GCTGTCCTTAGCACTCTTCTCCAGCACCATATCTCAAATACATTCTGTTTTAATGCCCACTTTTTGTATTTTTTTAAACAATATTGTAATTTTTTTGATTTGTAAGATGCCTTGAGTCCCAATCTTGCGAGAAAGGTGGAATATCAATACATGATGATGATGGGTCAGCAGTGGACTAGCTTAGGGGATGCAAGGCTGAGCCACACACAGAGAAGTGACCTTTCTACCACCTTGATGCTGCTCATTTATGGCTCCCCTAGGGATCACCTGATACCTGCTAAACAGATACCCCTGTGCTGTATCATTGGTGCCCATGGAGGCAAGCAAGCTCTGGAGATCTGGGGCCAAATGTACTCAACTGAAGTAGGGTGCATCCCCTTCCAAAGTTCAATGCTTGTTTTGGGGGAAAAATACCACTCACACCCACAAAAGCAAGTTGACTGCAGGCCAAGCTAGCTAAGGCTTATGGGAGTTGAGGTCCAAAACACCTGGAGGACCAAGGTTTGGGAATCACTGTTCTAGAAGGTTCTGAACTGTAAAGACACATTGAAAGGTGGGAGATCAATCAAATAAGTAAATAAATCAATAAGATTTTGAGCCCCCAAAGAGTTATTGTTAAATAGCAAGCATAATTTAAGAATACAGTTTTGGTGTGCTCCTGTTTAATTTCTTGGACTGGTCACATAATTCTCTTCTCCACACTTGGTGGGGAAATTACAGAGTTCAGGATTACAATGAGAGTTTAGGAAGAAAGACAGAGGGCCTTTGCAGACTGCCAGAAATAGTGCAAATTGAGTCCACTTTAAGGGTTAGGGTTAGTGCTAGGGAATCATGGGAATTGGTTTTTTCCTGAGACATTGAGCCTTCTCTGTCAGAGAGCTCTGGTGCCACAATAAAATACAGTTCCCATGATTCCCTAACCCTACCCCTTAAAGTGGACTCAATTTGCACTATTTTTAGCAGTCTGCAAAGGCCCAGAGTTGCCAGAGCACCATCCAGTCAAAACTCCTGCTATGCAGGAATACACAATCAAAGCACTCCTGACAGATGGCCATCCAGCCTTTGTTTAAAAACCTCCAAAGAAGGAGACTCCACCACTCTCTGAGGCAGAAAATTCCACTGTCAACAGCTCCTACTGTCAGGAAGTTCCTCCTAATGTTTAGGTAGATTCTCTTTCCCTGTCGCTTGCATCCCTTGCTCTGTGTCCTATTCTCTGGAGCAGCAGAAAATAAGCTTGCTCCTTCCTCAATATCACATCTTTTCAAATATTTAAACAGGGCTATCTAATTACTTCTTAATCTTCTCCAGGCTAAACATAACCACATCCCTAAACTGCTCCTCATAGGGCATGGTTTTCATACCTTTCACCATTTTGGTTCAGCAGGTTGGATAGCTGAAGTTGAGGCTTGGGCTACATCTGCAGTGCAGAAATAATGCAGTTTGATACCACTTTAACTGCTTTGGAATTATGGGATTTGTAGTTTTGAGATATATTTGGCTTCTGTCAGAGAACTCTGATATTACAATAAACTACAAACCCCAGGATTCCATATAGGATAAAGCCATGGCAGTTAAAGCAGTGTCAAACTGCATTTATTCTACCATGCAGGTGCAACCTGGAGGGCCAGAACAGATTCACTACCCTATTGACAATGGAAACCACCTGGAACCATCTTTGGGTCAGGATTTAAATCAAATACATGCATGTTCTCATGTTCTGGAAGCTGAGCCAGAATCTGCCAGTCTCTGTCTTAGACCCTTCAACCATTGTGCCAGAAAGAGCCTTTGGACCTGCTGTGTTGTCCATTCATGCCTGCTGGAGTTGTAGCGCATGCATGACTCATCCGTGGGCACAGATCCAGTGGGGGAAAACAGCTGGAACTTCCAGACTGAGACAAGGCTGGGGAAATCCATGGGTTTGGGAAAAATCCATTCTGAAAAGCACCTCCCTTTCCTTTGTTGTCTTTTCTCCTTCAAGCCAGGCCACCAAATAGCCAGTGAGATTACCTTAAACACACACAGAATCATACTGAGACAAAACATAAAACACAGTACACAGCAGCCTTCCAAATGCAGGTTGTGGGAAAGCTTAAAATTGGTTTGTTTACACAATGCCATCTAAAGGAAGCCATGGGGCATGACATTTTGGCTAGGTTTACAATCCTCTTGAATGTTTATTAAGACACCGCCAGCCAGTGCCCTTTTTTTTTGGTTTTGAAAAGTTAACGCCTTCCAGTGTTGCAAGCCTAAGATGATGAGAATGCATCATGCTTCTCTTTAACCTGTGTTTGTCACTGCTATATGGCTAGAAAGGCACTGATAGAGGATCTAAAATACTTGGGAGTTTTACTATACTCTCATCAGCAACCTTGTTGCATCTGTTAAAAAGGAAATAACTGGGAAAACCCCAGGGAAGAAAATTGCAGCTGGTAGTGGGGCACTGCCAACTTCCTTAGTCATTGTTGGAAGTATTAATAGAGTCCATCTTGACCTCCAATTTCTAAAATAAAAACATATTTGTAATAGAGAAGTACCAGAACTATTTGAGTGTGTGTAAAGCCTGGGGGAAGGAACTCTATGTAACAGGAGCTGTTTCCTTATGTAACAACAGTGTACAGCTATTATTATTATTATTATTGTTACATTCTTTCAGGGTGCTAACAATGAGGACTGCTGTCATCCAACAGACAAAATTGAGAAACTTATGTAAACTTTAAATTAGCAAAATAAACCAACATAAAATTCCTAACATTCTTGAGATAAAATCATAACTTCCATTTTAAAAATGATACATTTTAAAAATGATACAGCTTGAGTCTCCCTTATTTGGAATTCTGAAATCCAAAATATTCCAAAATTGTCCACATGAGTGGATGAGATAGTGATACTTTTGGTTTCTGATGGTTCAGTGTACACAAACTTTGTTTCATGCACAAAATTAATTAAAAATGTTGTGCATAAAGTTACCTACAGTCTATATGTACAAGCTGTATACAAAACATAAATGAATTTCATATTTAGACTTGGGTCTCATCTCTAAGATATCTCATTATGTATTTGCAAATATTCCAAAATCCAAAACACATGAAGTAGGACATTTTAAATTCTCAGTCAGAGAGCTTTCCTGCTCCCTCTGACCAAACTGGAATTCCATATGATGCAGCCAGGGCAGTTAAAGTGGGATCATTGTGCTATAATTGTATCGTGTGAAAGGCCCCCAGGATATAATACTGGGTCACGAAGTGTGTCTGAAAACCTCCTGGATGATCAGACTCTGTGAATAAAATTGTTGTTAAGGATCATGGATTACAGTGCTGTGGATCACTTGTGTTCAGGCACATCTAGAGCATTATAGCCAAAAGGGTGGATTATCTGCATTACTTACAATACAGCCAGCTTGTTCACTGTATCTGTCACGGAGCCTCTAGAAGTCAGTTTAATGGCTTTGGAGTCAGTTTACCATCCTTACGTAAGGCATCAGCATGTTTTTGTGTATGAGAGCCAGTTGTATGAGAATGGAATACAATAGAGTGAATGAATACTGAATTGACACAGAGGTAAACAGAAAAAGAAAAGTATATATGCTCCCCCCCCCCCTCTCAAATTGTGGCAATTCCATTTTTAAATCCTAGCTTGCCACCTGCTGGTCTCTAGATATAGCTGGCCTGGGCAATCCTGGAATGACTGCCCTCTATTGTTACTTAGTATTATTTTCTGCACAATGATGTACAAAAGCAAAAAGGTGGCTGTCTCTAGGCCAGCCTTTTGTATACTTTGGAAGATGCATGCTTAAGTTGGCACTGCCATTAGTCCAGAAATATCTAGGCTGATATGTCAGGCTGGCCCAAGTTTTCATGACTCAGTGGGGAACTTAAAGCTGGCTCTCCTGAGCCCGCAGTCTAATGCTTGAACAATCCCCCAAATTCTTTTTTCCCCTTTTTTGGGGGGTCTAAAATTTTTCTGGACTGCCACAAAACTGCCCCCCAATGCCTCCATTGACCTTATTCAAGCAACATCAGAGTACAGAGAAGATGGCAAAAATTACTGTTGAGGAAGAATATGCAAACTGGGAGAGAGTACAGCAGTTTGCTTTTGCCTAAATCTATTGGGAAGGGCAAGATTCTGTCCTCTCTCCACTGCTGAGTTAACTGAGCACAAATGGTATTTGCATTTTGAACTCTGTTGCAGTGATTGAAGTAAGGTAAAGACAAAAGGGGGAAGCGGAAGGAAGAGAGAGAAACCAGGACATTTTAAAAGCAACTGAAAAAATAGGATGACAGATAATTAACTGGGAGTGTCCTGGACAATTGGAGGGCATGCTCCACAATTCCCCCCCCCCCCAACTCCCACCCTTAAAGACCTGCCCAAAATTGACCAAGAATAAAGTACAGTAAATAAAAACTGGAAGTGAGTACTGTTCACTTTCAGGTCACCAGCAGTGCAGCCACTGGCAGGAAGTGGGGAGATGCAAAAGCAGAAAAAGTGGTCCCGCTACAATTATCCATTACTCTAACCATTACACCACACGGGTTCTCCAATCTCCCATTGAAAATTATGACTCTGTTGTCAAAGCAACCTGTCAAAGGAGTTTTGTTGTCTTTTAGCATGATTTTCTTTGGCTTAGTTAATATGTATATTTTGTAGCACCTTTGAGACTAACTGGAAAAAACCCAGAGGTTTGTAGCATGAGCTTTCGTAAACTTTAGTCTACTTCTTCAGATGCTTATGGTGGAGTGGAAGCCAGGGACAGATAGCAGGAATTTAACTGAAGGAAATTGAAAAAGAATGTTGGCTACTGCAGAACCAGTCAGCATGAGTAGAACCCATGAACTCTACAAGATACGTAGTTTTGCAAAGGGCTCCCCACACATAGGTCCTTAGGAACGACATCCCGTTGTTTGGCTTAGTTGTAATTTGTACTATTTTATTTGGGGGGGGGATTGCTAGAGACCAACAAATAAATTACCGTAAATGACAGGAGCCATAAGCTTCTACCTTAAAGAGAGCAGGACAAGCTTGAAATTTGTTGAAATTATCACAGAAGCTTCAACACAGGGTCATTTGACAGCATAAGTGCCACATGAAGAACTAACACTGTTTATATTATTTATATTATTATGTATTTAGAAATATTTTTAGTACTAGACAAAGTCTCCTCAATTATGTATATTGTGACAATCCCATTTTGTGATATAGCAGCTATGATTAGAATAATTAGCTACATTGTCTATTTGTTGTTTTCTTTTGGATTACTATGTTTTAATTTATTTAAATTTTATTGATAGTTTAATTGCACTTTAAAATTTTGTATGGTAAAATGTACATTTTAAGCTATATTTATTTTAACTACTATATAAGCTGCCTTGAGTCATGTACTGGAAAAGGGAGGATCAAGATAGCTACACATTCCTAAGCACTTACCTAGATCCTTTCACACTACACAATTATGCCACTATGACTCTACTTTAACTGCCATGGCAACATCCTATGGAATCCTGGGTTTTGTAGTTTAGGGAGGGGTGCTTACCATTTTCAGCCACAGTGCCTCTCAGGGTTCCATAGAAAGCAGTTGCATCAATTAAAGTTGTACGGTGTGAAAGGTCCCAGTGTTAGAAAGTTATCAAAAGGAAAAAGCTTGAAGAGTAGCAACAATTAATGGTTGCTATCAGGATAATGCAATAAAGCAAATATTGTAGCATTTCCACGTGGAGTATAGAAAGAGAAAAACTCCAGAGAGAACTCCAGTTAGTTGCATATGAAAACTACAGTTACAAAATTCTTTAATAAAATGTTGAAGCAGTCACCAAACTTCAGTCAGATCAGGAAGAAGTGGATAATAGTCCTTTGTTCAATGTCCAACATGGAAGGCTGCAAAATAACTATTAGGTCCAGGAGCCTCTGCTGGAATCCACAGCACATCTGCATCCCCTCAAAACAAAACTAGAAGTCTCTGGAAGTCACTTCCAGAGGTGCATCGGCAGGGGAAGGAATTTGAGGCAGGACCATTTAGACCTGGACCTGGACCTAGAGGAAGATGCATGATTGCCCCCTAAACATAGCAATGGATGTTAGAGCCATGCTGTGTGTGGTCTGTTGAGGTACAACATTTTATTTTGCAGTATATTGCTCATTTATTTTTACTATCCATGCCTAAAATGAGGAACCCATACAGTCCAGATATTTCCCACCACTAGAATTGTTTGGCACCACAACACAATTGGACCTCTGTTTCAAAAGAATGGAAGAACAGAATGCTGACAGTAGTTTTTAGGGATACATTCATTTTGGTGGATGTATGAATGGAGGTATGGTAGATACAAGCATACCTCAGTTAAGAAAGCCTCTGACAAAGTAACTCCTTTTTACAGTCTTTTTATGCTTTTTATATAAATGGAAATCATAAGAAAGGTGGAGGCTGGTAAAAGAAAAAGAAACCATCCTTGGATACTTTTTGGAATAAGCCTTCCTGTGGTCCCTACAAGGTTGAAAATATTTTTGTTTACTTACTAAGGTTTTACTGACCTGGTTGTAGCATTATCCATACATATATCATCAATTTTGAATAAAAAGTTTGCTGAAACATACTGAACTGTTGTTGTTTTCTTGTAATGTAGGAACCCATTCATCTCTGTTCTTTGAATATTATTTCTGCCTCTAGTACCAAATTTTCTTTTAAATAAGTAATGCTCAGGAATGCATCTACTTTGTTAACTGAGATATACCTGTGTTGGCATAATAAAACAACAACACTATTGTTCTCTTTTGTTTTGTTTTCATTTCCATACTTGCTGGGCTAGTCGAAACTTTTCCAAACTCTTATATAGTTGGAACATCTTAGTACTGGGCCACCAGTCAATTTGTGCTACTCTGACAAATTAGACTCAATGTGGTCTACTGGTTTGAGGGACAGACTAGGGAGTTTATCACACAGGAGGCTAAGTGCCCAAATCCCGTGCAGAAGCTGGATTTAAATTCAGGGAATATCCCACAAAAGCAGGATAGTTTTGGGGGCACATTGGGGGCATTGAGTATTAATCAGACATTAACCCGCATAGAAAGTGGACAAAATCAGCCTCTTTTTACTTTCAGGAAAATCCCGAAAGTAAAAAGCGGCTGATTTTGTCCACTTTCTATGCGGGTTAATGTCGGATTAATGCTCAATGGCCCTGATGTGTCTGAAAACAATCCCATTTTTGCAGGATCTGTCCACTTTCTGTGCAGGTTAATTTCAGATTAATGCTCAATGCATCTGAAAATGATCCCACTTCTGTGGGATTTGTCCACTTTCTGTGTGAGTTCATTTTGGATTAATGCTCAATGCGTCTGAAAATGATCCCACTGTTGTTGTGGATTTAAATCCCGTTTCTGCACGGGATTTGGCCGATTCCCTCCCGTGTGATAAACTGCTAGGACTCTGGGAGACCAGGTTTTGAATAATTCCCACAGGGTGACTTTGGCCAACTAATACTTTCTCAGCACCAGAGGAAAGAAATGGTAAAGTTCCTCTGACAGGGTAGCCATAAGTCAGAATGATTTGGACACCTAACAACAAAAACATGTTTTGACTTTTAGCCCTCTTGGCAGAGCCAATGAAACAGAAGGTATCAAGGGAATAAATTACTATTTTTTACATCATACTAAAGTGAGTGGAATTTCCCTATAGATACAGGATACCTAGAAAGCCAAATAATTTTTTTATGCTGCATTGCAGGGCATCTCCCCACCTCCACCATATTCCAGTCTATCATGGGAATATACTGGAAATGTCATTGAAAGGTGAATAATAATTTTTATAGTGATTACTCATGTGCTACCAAAAGTTGTTAATGACTAATAACATTATTTGCTGCCATGTCGTGTTAAAAAAAATGCAGATATTGATCTACATTTTTAAAAATGATGCTAAATGTGTAAAAGTTCACTGCTAGTATATTGACATCTACAACCTGGAAAGCTACTTTTGAGCAACTGTAGATAAGTCAGCATTACCAACCTGTAGATAAGGAGACAACTTTTTTTAAAAATCCCCTAAAATAAGATTGTGGATTGTTTTAATATGCATGTGGCTTCTTGCCTAGTCTTTTAATTTGTATGTGTTTTTAACTGATGTCATGTTTTTAACTGTTGTCATGTTATGTATCTGTTGGTCTGTAGTTGTTCTCCCCCTGGATCCATGTGGAAATAAATATGATGATGATGATGTATAAATCTGGGATTTGTATTTTTTTTTAACTATATAGCCTTCTCTATTAGAGGGCTCTAGTGCCCCAATGAATTTCAAATCCCAGGATTCCACAGCATGGAGCCATGGCAGTTAATGTGGTGTTAAACTGCGTTGATTCTGTACTGTAGGAGGAACGTATGTTAGGGAAGGTGCCCACCAGATGTCATTGGGCTCAAGTTCTCATTTGCAGAGGTGATGACATTTGTTATCTACCAACCTTTGAAGGAGCATAGAATTCCCCAGCCCTGATCTAGCTTAGCATATGATCTTATCACACAGAGGTAAATTAATTAAATCCCTTGCAGAAATGGGATTTAAAAATAAATAAATAAAAGCGAGTTGTTTTCAGACGTATTTGGTAAAGGAGAAATAACACAACATTAACCCAAACAGAAAATCGCCAAACCCCACTCTTTTTTACTTTTGGAAGTTCCCAAAAGTAAAAAGGAGCAGGTTTTGTCAGCTTTCCGTTCAGTTTATTTTTGCATTATTTTTCTTTCACGCAAACGTCGCCTGATAAAAAACCCACAATTGCAGGTTTTCTCTACTTTCTGTTTGGATTAATCCCAAATGTTATGTGAAAAACAACCCACAAAAGTGGGTTGTTTTCACTTTAAATCTAGTTTATGCATCCTATGTGATAAACTCCATAACTAGCCTTAACAACGTGATTCAAGCATCCATTTAACAACCAAAAGTCAGTAATTTTGGTCAGTGCATCTGTATCTTTTGGCTCCTGTCATTTACACCTCACCCTGCAAGCTTCACATTGTCAGGGTGATCAGATGTCATAACTGCAGAGGACAAGGCACTGCAATGTGTAGGCCATTCAAGAAAAAATGTAGGATTTGGTTAAAATAAAAGCTAAAACTATAATAGAAATGTAAACTAATCCTTCTTAGTCATGCTCAAAACCAGGGGTAGGCAACCTTTCCCCTTTAAGGGCCGAGGGACTTCAGTTCCCAGAATCCCAGGAGCTATTGGCCAACATGGGACTACTGGCCAACATGGCTGAGGCTTCTGGGAGATGAAGTCCCTCGGCCCTTAAAGGGGAAAGGTTGCCTACCCCTGCTCAAAACAGAGAACATTTTGGAACTCTTCAGTTTTCACTTTGGCAACCCTAATGGCTCTTCATAGCTCTTATATGTCTAAAGGTGTATCCACACTGCAGAATTAAATCAGTTTGATACTAAAGTGCCAGAGGTCCCAACAAGGCACCCACAAATTGAATTCAATGGGGGAATTAATTTAGCTTAATAGGAAGCAGTGAGAGGGCTCCAGTAACATAAAGCCAGGATCTCTCTGCCTTTGTATAACGGTTGCAAACCCAAAGAAGTTCAGAGGCAGTGTCCAAATTAATAAAAAAGGAATTCACAGGCACAGGCACACTCACTCACTCTCACACACAAGAACTAATGATGCAAAGGTAGTAGGTAATGGCGAGTTGTACGGTGGCTAAGAGGAAATATTGTACCAATCCAAAGCATAGCTCCAATTGCAGGGTTATCGGCATGATGATGGTTTGATAGCTGCCTGTGACACATGGGGTGGCCAGCTACTGAGGTGGCCAGCTGAAATCAAATAGAGATTCTGCCCGGTTTCAAACTAGACTGATTTGCTATTGTCTGGGTGCATTAATATATAGCAAGAAATGAGTCCTGAGGGCAGTGTTTCAGGAGTTGAGATGCTTAAGTGTCTTTCCTAGGGGAGAAGAATGGGGTCTGATATGCAGGAACAACCAGACAATTGGTGTGAATGTCTTCAGACAAAAAGAGTCTCGGTCCCAGAAGGAAACTCCCTTTGCCATCTGTATGCAACCAATTTCCAAGTCCAGCTCACCACCTTACTCTCCTTAGTGAAGGGATTATGCAGATTCTGATCTTAGTGATCTCAGCTAAGTGCCTCTGGCTTCTCCCATGCTGAGTCATCCAGATGTCCCATTATGGTATGGCTAGTTCCCCTTTGGATACTTGCTGGCAACCTCCCTCTTTGATATGAATTTGATATCAAGGGCCACAGAGGGATAAGCTGGATCTTGAGGTGACAACACCACTTTAACTGCCATGACTCTATCCTACAGAATTCTGGGATTTGTATGCAAAGGGATCTTGTAGCACCTTCAAGGCTAACTGAAAGAAAGAAGTTGATGGCATGAGCTTTCCTAGTTTGGGATTTGTAGTTTGGTGAAGAACTAGAACTCTCTGTTAAGCGCCCTTGAGTTGACCTCAATCATGGCGACTCTGTGGATGTGGCTGAATTCTTCACCAAACTGCAGAGCCCAGGATTCTGTAGGATAGACCCATGGCAGTTAAGTGGTGTCAAACTGATTGAATTCTGCAGTGTGGATACACCCCAATTGCGAGAGGAACATGGTCTTGCCACTCTGAAATCAGTACTTCTATGACCAGGGTTCAAATTCCAGCTTTTCTTTTCTTTTTTCTTTTCAAACTGCTCTGGCTGCCTCCCGTGGAGTCCTGGGATTTGTAGTTTAGAGAATTCTAAATGCCCCTCCCTAAACTACAAAGCCCAGGATTCCACAGGAGGCAGCAATAGTAGTTAAAAGTGGAATAATAGTACTATAACAGTGTAGCAAGATACCGTTCTTAGTCTTAAAGGAGCTGCCACATTCCCTTCCACCACCACCCTTCCTCCTTTTTAAAGACTTTGTGAGACCATTTCAGAGGTAAGAAAATAACAGAAGAATAGAATAGAATAGAAGAGCTCTTCTCTTCCCTTTTCCTATCTCTATATGGTGAGGCCGGCGGCTGGTCGCGAGCGGTGATGACGTCACCGACGCGGCGCGTACGTCCCGAGCGCCCAGATCCCTCGGAGAGGCTCTGAGTCTGCGGCGCGAAAGAGAGGCTGCGGGGTGAGCGCGCGCTGCTGGTGCGGAGGGGCGGGGGAAGGGAGCGGTGCGCGCGCTGGGCTGTGCAGGAGAAACCGTTGCGCGCGCGCCCCCCTCCTCCCTCCCTCTTTCTCTTTTTCCCTCTTTCTCTCTGGCTCCGGCTGTGAGGGCTTCCCCTCTGCAGACCCAGCAGCCTTTCTCTCTCCTTCCCTCCGCCAGGTAACCCTCCCTGCCTCCCTCTTTTTCTGAGGCGCCCACGTTGGGGGCTCCTGGCCCTTTAGGACGAGGTCTCTCTCCCGGGTGACCAGACTTGGCCCTCCTTTTCCAGGACAGGCCCTCCTTACCTCAGCCTTCTCTTGCCCAGGAGGGATTCCAAAAGGTCCTCCATTTTGAGCAGGACTAATAAATAGCATATCAGTGTGAGTCCATGCTGCTTGGGCCTGCTCAAAATGGAGGGCATTTGAGAATAGCAACAGCGAGTACATTTCTATACCGCTTATCAGTGCACTTAAGCACTCCCTAAGCGGTTTATAATGTGTAAGCCAGGGGTGGGCAACCTTTCCCCTTTAAGAGCCGAGGGACTTCAGCTCCCAGAATCCCAGGAGCTATTGGCCAACATGGGACTATTGGCAAACATGGCTGAGGCTTCTGGGAACTGAAGTCCCTCGGCCCTTAAAGGGGAAAGATTGCCTACCCCTGTAAGCTAATTGCCCCCAACAAGCTGGGTACTCATTTTAGCGACCTACAGAAGGATGCAAGGCTGAGTTGGCTGGGATTGAACTCACAACCTTGTGGTTTGTGAGTGGCTGCAGTACAGACATTGAACCACTGTGCCATCAGGGCTCCTTTTATGAGTGTTTGTAGGTTTTCTATGGTTAGGTCCTCCATTTTCCTTGCATGCCCTACGTTTTACAGTGCCTGGTCTCCTTTGTGGTGAGGAGGACCTTTGGTCACTGCTCGTGTCTCTACATCCCCCACCTCAGTGTTTCTTCATGTCCAGAGTGACCAGCGGCCCTCCTTTTCCCCAGACACATCCTCCATTTCTGCCTCCTGTCCAGGAGGAATCCCAAAAGGGCCTCCATTTTGAGCATAGCTAAGAAACATCAAGTTATATTCCTATGAGTGTTTGCTTGTATGTTTTATTTGGCTGTGTCCTCCATGTCCTATGTTTTGAGATGCTGTGTCCTCAGGGTAGGCCAGTGTCCTCACCATAAAGAAGGACAAGGTATCTCAAAATGTAGGACGGTAAAAAAAAAATGGTGGATCTGACCACGTAAAAGCTATAAACACTCATATAAATGTGAATCCATGCTGCTTAGTCCTACTCAAAATAAAGGGCATTTTGGGATTCCTCCTGGACAAAAAATGAAAGCTAAAAACACTTCATAGAAATGTCAGTCTGTGCTTCATAGTCTTGCTCAAAATGGAGAGCATTTTGGAATTCCTCCTGGACAGAAGGTTGAAATGGAGGACAGGTCCTGGAAAAGGAGGACCTCTGGTTCTCCTTTGTGCTTAGGACATCTGGTCACCCTGGTTGTGGAGCAGAGGTACTCATAAACCGTAATTCCCATATATCGCTGAATGTAATAGCAATAGTTGTAACATAACTGGCAAAATTAAAATTATGGCCTTTAAACTACAGTATCATACACACAGCCCAAATGTATTTACACATACAGTGGGCCCTGGGTATCTGCTAGGGCTTGTTTCCAGGACCCCTCATGCCAAACACAGTGGATGTTCAGGTCCCATTAAATACAGTGGATAGTACAATGGTGACCCTTATATAAAATGGCAAAATCAAGGTTTGCTTTTTGGAACTTACATATTTTAAAAATATTTTCAAGTTGTGGTTGCTTGAACCGTGAGGCGGAGGGAATTCATGTATACAAAGGGCCAAATGTACATTGCTTTATGTGGCTAAAGTGAAAATTTGGTAAGATGTGTTTTTAAAGAATTGGAAAGAGTAATTTTTAAGAAAAATTTATCAAATTTTCAAATTTATTTTTTTTTTTAAAAAACGAGTCTTTCCTTTCTCCTTCCACTGAGCCTTGCCCCACTCACACCAGTGTTTTAAAAATGAATTCCACCGTCTATTTCTGCCAAAAGGCAGATGTTTGGGGAGCAGTGGTGTCACACACACACCTCTTAGGGTGTCATCTGGTGTGGGTTCCACTGTCCGCACCCCATCCCCCCAGTATGCCCTTACCTCCACCCATTTCTTCCTTCCTTCCTTCCTTCCCCAGTATGGACCTGGAGTTCAGATAAACCGTAAGATGTGACGGAAGCCAGGCTTTCCTTGAAGTCAGAAACTCTGCTGGGCAGCCCTTCTTCCGCCTCCTCACAGGGTTCCTTGCCTGAACTGTGGTTACTGAAATCACTCGGTGGTAGGTGGATAGGTCAGCTTCTTATCATCTCTAGTGGGGAAGATCAGGAGTGGTTAATGTATTGTAAATGCTCCTTTATCTGGTTGGTACAAATTGGTTTGAAACAGCTACTGTCATATTTTAGATCCAGCTTTAGCATCCCCACTCTCACCATCATAACCGGAACAGCTGCTATTTATTTATTTATGTTCAGATGTTGGGCTGCTTCTTCTGGTTTTCTTTGACCATATTGGTTAAGAGAAGTTGGGATTTAACATCTGGCAGCCCACCAGGGAGACAGCCCCTGAACACTTGTTGTTGTTGTTAGCTGCTTTCCAGTCAACGTCTACTCATAGCGACCCTGTGGATGAGACATCGCCACGATTTTCTATCCTTGATTGCTCACGTCCTCCAGGCCCATGACCTTTCTGATCGAGTCTAACCATCTGACGCGTTCTTCCCCTCTTTCCACTGCTTTTTACCCTTCCAGCATTGTTGTTTTTTCTAATGAGTCATGCCTTATCATGATGTGGCCAAAGTACAACAGTCCCAATTTAGTCATCCTGGTTTCCAAGTTGAGTTCTAGGATCCATTTGTTTGTCTTGGCTGTCCACGGTATCTTCAGCACTCTTCTCCAGTACTGCATCTGAACATTTACATAAGCCAGTATCCTTTTCATCAAAACTTGTAACTTCAGTGATCACTCATAGAGTGACTGTAGGTTGGATGTAGCATAAGCTTCCCTTGAAGGGCATCTCACTCAATAAGATATTTTTGTTGGCAGAATGGAGGAAGAGAATCATAGATTTGGAAGAGACTACAAGGGCCATCCAGTCCAAATCCCTGCCATGCAGGACTAGCTTCCTAAACTGTCCCTTGAAACCTCTTATTACTGCCTCACCCCATTGCTCTGGAGAGCTGGGGACTCTGCTGGTGGGATTATTTTAAGTGAAACTGTTCACAGGCTGCTCCTTCTAAAAGCATAAAACCCTGGAATTAAACAATTGTTATGGCTTCTTACTAATCACTGATACGTAACAGTGCTTAGACTAACACAAACAGGAAAATAAGTCTTTTCTGGACGAATGTATAATTTAATAAGCATAGGGAGTGTCAGCATAGTATAGTGGTTTGAGTGTTGGACTATGACATAAAATCCCACTGGGTGACCTTGGGTAAGTGACACTCTCTCAGTCTTGGAGGATGGCTGTGGCAACCTCCCTCTGAAGAAACTTGCCAAGAAAACCCTGACAGGTTCTCCTTATTGTTGTGTGCTTTCAAGTTGTTTCCGACTTATGGCAAACCTAAGATGAACCTTTTACGGGGTTTTCTTGGCAAAATTTGTTCAGAGGGGGTGTGCCCCTGAGGCTGAGAGCATATGACTTGCCCAAGATCACTCAATAGGTTTCATGGCCAAGTTGGAAATCGAACCCTGATCTCCACAGTCATGGTCCGACATTCAAACCACTACACCACATTGGTGCTCCAGGCACACAATAACAAGAAGAGAGAGTGAACATGGTGAGATAAAAGAACCAATAATAATAATAATCAGCAGAAGATTTGAGAAGGAGAGGGTAAGTGTAAAAAGGAAAAAATGTAAATGCTAGAAATGAGGTAACACCATTACATATATTTTGTTTTCCCTACTGTTGGAGATGTGAACTGGGTACTGAGGAAATGCTTAACAGAAAATGTAGAATCAACAGGTTGAGAGGGGATAACTGTGTTCAGTGATAAAGAGCATCAAAGGAGAATGAGCTGAGTGCTCTTTCGTATGGCTCAGTAAGTGCTGGGCAGATAATGATAGAAGTGGTCAAACAAAAGTATCAAATGGGAATGTATCAAGAAACAATGGTCGGCACTCATATTCTACATCTACACATTTAACCATCCACTGCTTACACCCACACCCACACCCCCCCCCATATATATATATATATATATATATATATCCCAAAAGCAAATCTTGATTTTGCCATTTTATTTAGTGGATAGCATTTTACAAGCCTATTGTATATAATGGGACTTGAGTGTTCATGGATTTTGGTATCCATGCATTGGGGGGGGGGGGCTGGAACCAAACTCCAGCAGAAGTCAAGGGCCCACTATAAGTGCAGAAGGACAGAGATCCAAAACACACTGCAGAAATAATGCAGTTAAAACTGCTTTAATTGCCCTGGCTCAGTGCTAGGAAAATCTGGGAATTGTGGCTTATTGTGGCACCAGAACTCTCTCACAGATAAGGCTAAATGTCTCACAAAACTACACTTCCCAGAAGTCCCTAGCATTGAGCCAGGGCAGTTAAAGCAGTCTTAAATTGGATTATTTCTGCAGTGTGTTGGACCAGAGTAGAGCTTCTATGGATCCTGACTTGCAGCACTGGCTGCCATATGCCAGATATTAAAATGTCAGTGGTTTACTGAAAGCATGTATGGCCTGTCAAAATAGGTATTCCATAAGGAGGGGGGACTTTGAAAATTTGTTTCTCTTTTCTAGTCATTTTTCCATCTTTGTTTGAAAGTTACTTACTCATTTTTAGCAAGTGGTTTAAGGATAATAACCTGTTGTTAAAATACCAAGGATTGGCAGCTTGCCAGATCTTTGTAAGACATGAAATCATGTGGGTCCAAATCCAGTTGCTAACTGCAGTAAGTTGTGTGTGTGTATGCACATTCTTTTAAGTCACCCATAGACTTATGGTGACCCCATGCATTTCATAGGGTTTTCCTAGGCAAGGAATCCTCAGAGGTAGTTTTGCTAGTTCCTTTCTCTGAAATCTAACCTACAGCACCTGGTATTTATTGTTGGTCTCCCATCCAAGTACTGACACTACTTAGCTTCCAGGATCAGAGATGATCTGGGGCTTTCAGGGCATCTAGGCCTGCAATAAGTTGGACCCTTGGATTAATCATTGGGACTGACAAAAGGGATGACTTAACTATTCAGTTGTTGATTCAGTGAGTCCAGTCTAATTGAGGCTAACAATGAGATACAGACCCTGGTATTTAGGTTCATTGTATCTCATTGTTTCATTTAGCTGTGCCTTTCTTTCTTTACATTTTGTGATCAAAGCATTCATACTAGAATCTGGGTATCAGCAACCACAAGATGACTACTTGAAATGTTATTTAGAGCACTGCTTGATGTGGTTTAGTTTAGGAGCGGACAGCACATGGCTGTACTTGTTGCCACTGTACACATTCTCATGTGAGCAAATTCTGTGAGCATTTAGGCAGCAAACAAACTAACCCCAACCCCTGCAGTTTTTCTTAAAGATAGCAATTTTACTTTGTAAAAATAGCAATGCACAAGAGTGAGTTTTCTACTGCCACACAACAGAATTTGGTGTAGTATATGACACTCTCTCCAAACCCTGCAAGTTGCCCAATTCTGATCTATAACTTGCTGGGCATAAAATGTCCACTCTACCTACAAACAGGAATCAAAACCAGCTGAATAACTGTGTGTCTGTGTGTGTAATGAAGGCATTTGCCATTGTGTTGACAATCTATTTGTCTGGCTAGTGATATATGACTTTGATATGACTTTGAGCAAATTACAGATTTTATCAGGAAGGGAAGAAGGGGAAATGGCATATTATGTTTTTCTATTAAACTGTTGTTTTGCAGGATATTTTAAATACAACCCAGTGCCTTCCGGAAGAAGGATTTTCTTCAAAAATGTCTCGAATAGATAAAATGAGCATCCTTGGGGTGAGGAGCTTTGGTGTTGAGGACAAGGACAAGCAAGTGATCACTTTCTTTAATCCTTTAACTATTTTGGTGGGGCCAAATGGTGCTGGAAAAACGGTGAGAACCAATTAGGTTTAATCTAATTTTAGTTACATGCATTTTCATACATTGGATTGCATGGGCATGTGATTAATAACAAACTTCAGTTTTCAAAATGTGACCTGCTGGGCATAAAATTTCAGTTTTCAATTTGCATCCCAGGGCTTGTCTAACCTGGTGTGGGGAACGCTGAACTCATCCCAAAGCCAGTGCTGGCCATCTTCAGAATGTACAGCTGCTTCCAGGAAGATACCACTGTTTCTGGCCCCTTTGCTCCAAACTAAATCCTGTGTTTCCCAGAAACTTCAGGGTGACCTTGGCTTCTTTTGGCATGTAGACAGCTGGACTGGGTCCCAATCCATTGTCCTTACACCAAGAGCTCTGGACTGGCCCGGACTAAGTATCCAGTGTAGATGCACCCTTGGTGGGGCTACAATACTGTTATAGTACACAGATTAATTTGGCTTGTACTCAACAGAAGTGGTTCTCTTTTGCAGCCTACCCAAATAAACTACTGGATTATAATGGCTCTTGGATTGGATGAATATTGTGTATCTACTTATGTATCATTTACAGAATATTTATAAAAGCTGAGAAACTTCTTCCTAGAAATGCATGTGAATCTCTTCAACAAACAAAATCCATACATTACTTTGTCTCCTTTCAATGATTATCAGCTCTCATGTGTAGTTAGTTATATCAAAAGCATAATACCTGGAGTAAAGAACTTGCAGAACTGTCAAGATTGGCTGGGGGTATGGTGTACCTTGAAATCCAGCTAGTGGAAATTGGTCTGCAAAGTTCCATGAGGCTTCCTTCTTTGGCATTAACTTTGTTCATATGAGTAAACCACATGCATATGCTGTTAAAAAAGCAAGAGAGCTAGAGAAAGTGTGAGCTGTGTCTATATTATGGTTATTGTTTTTTTAATCTCTTTATCTGGAAACAACAGAGCACCAGCTGTTTGTGTTTTATTACTGAAACTTGTTTCCATTTTCATTAGACAATCATAGAATGTCTCAAGTATATTTGCACTGGGGACTTCCCCCCTGGCACTAAAGGAAACTCATTTGTCCATGATCCAAAAGTAAGTATTGAAGTTGCTTGTTTGAGAACTGCTAGTGAGTTGACCAACAAGTGGAATAACGTGATAGTGACTGTTCTGTCACTATGACAAATGTTATTGGTATTAATACCTATATTTCATTCATATTTTTCTATATGAAGGAAAATGACAATATCACATCACTCAATTATAAACAACAGAAAAGCAGTATACAAATGAAATAACTAAATAAAATAAGTAGAATAAATTGTAAACAGTCTTTGAGGATGAGATATTGCTCTGTTATATCTTAGTATTAATGTATGGTTTTGTTTTGTAATATGGTTTTGCAGTAAAAATATTGCAGTAAGTTAAACAACACACTGTTTTTGTTAATGTGTTCAAGACAGTCAGCCCTCCATGTCCATGGATTCTTTATTCATGGATTCAACTATCTATGACTTGAAAATATTTTTAAAAATACACAATTTCTAAAATGTTGATTTTGCCATTTTATTTAAGGGTCACCATTTTACTATCCATTGTGTTTAATGGGACTTGAGCGTTCATGGATTTTGGTATCCATGGGGAGTCCTGGAACCAAACTGCAGTGGATACCAAGGGCCCACTATATATTCAAGTGTATTTCACTGAGATAGTCCCATTACCACTGAATTTTTCAGTACTATGTGATGGAAGAACTTTTAAAATTTTGTTTAGTTTGGAAGATAGGTTGTTGGATTATGATTCTGGGGGACCATCTCTGCTCAGCTATGGAAACCCACTTAGTGACCTAGAGCAATTCACACACTCTCAGAAGAAGGCAGTGACAAAGCCCCCGCTGCATAAGTCTTGTCAAGGAAACATTTTGATAGGGTTGACATAGGTCAGAGTCAAATTGAAGGCACCTAGAAAAAAAGAAAACCAAGGTTGTGAGATATGTTTCATGCCAACATCTTACCGGCTGTTGTTGGATGTGGTTTTAACATCTGCTCCTCTTGTCAGTTTCCTTCTCTTTTAATGCTGCCTGCAATTGGTTGTTTTGGATCTTGGCTACTTTGTAAACTCTTCAGGATTGAAGCAAAGAGTAGAAATACATACAAGTAAATGCAGTTATTTTAAGTGCAAGTATGCATTAATGTTCTACCTCTGTAAACTCTGGATCTTCAGTGTAGATTGTTTCCACCTCTCCGAATAAGGCAAATTTTTGACTGTGCATTCATTTCCAGATCTTTTTTGTTTGTCTCGCTCTCACTCTTCCCCCCCTCCTTTCATACTGGGAAAGAAATACATGAAAATTTGTGTGCCTAAATAATGTACAGTACTTATAAAAACAGGGAGGTGGGGTGGTTAGAGGATTTTTGTACTCTCCCTCCCTGCATTCTTCAATCCATGCACCAGACCCTTTCCTGTGTGCCTTTTGTCTAATCTGTTAAAAAAAGACACCACCCCCACATGTACTCCTTTAACAACACAGAATTATATGAAACATGCAAATTGAACATTTTAAAGCACATGTGCTTGGTTAGTATCCCCAATTCCAGTTTGGATTTCATGATTGCTTGCCATGTTCTTTATGTTGATTGAGGTCTATGGTTCTTCTAAAGAGGCTGCAGCAGAGGCATTCCTAAAGACGGCATTTGAATATAAGAAATTGTTAACCACTTTCAAATATACAATTCTTGCTAGAGGTTATAGAGTTGATCAATATAGGCCAACTCTAGATTATTTTGCATGTATCTGTCTGGTTTCAGGAAGGAAATGGCTTTGGTATGATACATGGAAGCAAGATCCTTCCTGATTCTTTTGAAACTGTGTGTGCCTTTGAATGCATCAACTAACAATCTTTTGACTCCTCTGGCAAGGCTCAGTTTGATTAGTTCCCTATACTTTTTTAACATTAACATGGAAGCACAGAGAGATGTTTTCAAGGATAACAGTATGGTGACTTAGGGCCTCGGCAGACGACTAATTGGGTCGTCTTCCGGGCCCGGAAGAGGAGGGGCAGCCGCACGTTCGGCGCCCCTTCCTCTTTCTGAGGTCGCCCCTGGAAGCGCCGGCCATCCGCACGGCCGGCACTTCTGGGTTGACCTCACGCCGCGGCGACCACACTCGCCGCAGCGTTTGAGTCAGGGAAAGTGAGCCCGCCTCTTTTGGGGCGCACTTTCCCTTAAATCTAAAAGGAGTGCCAATTTGGCGTTCCTTTTAGATTCGGCGGGGAAGCGCCGTGGTGAGGCTGCCTTGGCCCCGCGGCTCTGCGGACCAGGGCGTCTTGGACGCCCTCGTCTGCATCCCCCCTTAATTCACAAAGTGAGTGCAGCAGTAGTCTCTGAATTGTTGTCTGGAATCAGTAATTGGTCTGATGAGGACCATAAATTGGAACTCACTCCAGGTAAGAGACTAAGAGCCTGAACAGACTGCCAGAAATAATCCAGCTTGAGACCACTTTAACTGTCCTGGCTCAGTGTTAGGGAATCATGGGGATTGTAGTTTTTTCTGAGCCATTGAGCCTTCTCTGTCAGAGAGCTCTGGTGCCACAATAAACTACAGTTCCCATGATTCCCTAGCACTGAGCCAGGGCATTTAAAGTGGTCTCAAGATGGATTATTTCTGACAGTCTGTTCAGGCCCTTCGCATAGGTGGCAGCCTAAAATGAGATGTTGGTGAATGGCCTCCCCTCACCCCTAAATGAGAATCTCCTTACCTTGTGAGTACTTCTGGCTCTGATTCTGTTCCTGGAATGTCATATGGTGATGGGCCAGAACTGATATCATATCCCTTTCATTATCAAAATCTTGCATCCATGACCCATGCCTTTTCAAAGTTGAAAACTGTAATGTGGTTTACATACAGCTGCCTCTGAAGACAACTGAGAAACTGTCTCAGCTGGCTGAAAAGAGACAAACAATAACTAACAGAATACTATTCCCCAAAGATATGCCTTACTTTTATCTTTGTTTCCAGTTCATAGTGCTAGTTTTGACTTTTAAAGGCTTATAAGAGTTTAGGTTCTATTTACCTGAGGAAAAACCTTCTTCTCACATAGTCTTCCCTCTTACTGAGATTATCACAGGAGACTCACTTGCATATTTCCCTGCCATCTGAAGTGAGCTATAAATGACTTACCATTCCACCCTTAAAACACCATATCTCATCTGTTTTTGGAAGCTAAGTAGGTTCAGGCCTGGTTAATCCTTGGATGGAAAATAACTAAGGAATACTGGGGACCTCTATATGGGGTAAAGTAAGAGTCCTTGCTCAAAACCCTGGAGAGCTGCTCAGCATAAGGCCTGTACTAGGTAGCTATAGAGTCTTCCCAGTATGGATTACACCCAAGCCAAGTTAATCCTTGGCTGGGAATGTTTCCTTGCAACGCTCCCCTATTGGGTTTTATGCAATAATTTAAAATTACTTTTAAAAATTCAGAAAACAAACTGAATTATTTTATGTTTTAATCCTTGCTTTTGCTTGGTGTTTTTTGTACATGGCATTTTATTACATTTTAAGTAAACTGTTAGTGTATAGGAGTTTTATTGTAATCATAACAGTGAGGGGTTTTAATTAACTGAGATGCATTAATATGTGTCAGTGCTTGTCCATTAACATTGAATGTAAAGAAGAAGGAGAATGGCATGCTCATTTCTGTTGCATTCAGATCTGTTCCTTCATTTAAGGGAACATTCATTTTGTTTATATTCATTCTCTAGAGAACAAGTCATGATGGTGACTGTACTAGAATGCATGGAGAGTACTTTACAGAACTGATTCTTTTGTTGTTGAAGGTTGCCAATGAAACAGATGTCAGAGCTCAGATTCGACTTCAGTTTCGTGATGTTAATGGAGAGCTTGTAGCTGTGCAAAGATCCATGGTGTGCACTCAAAAAGGAAAGAAAACAGAGTTTAAAACTCTTGAGGGAGTCATTACCAGAACAAAGTGAGTGTTTGGGTAGATACAAACATTTTCAGTTGCATCTACTTATATGAGTTTGCCTGTGCATATTGTTTAGCATCCTTCCACTGTTAATCAGGTACAGTTATATAGAAACAAAGTTTTTAGTGTTTACATTGTTTCTCAAACATAGTGATTGTGATCACAAATGCAAATACGATTGCAAGGATGCTTTCCATTTTACATAGCAATGAAGAAAATATAATCTGGTATTATATTCATATTGACGATAATTGTACACTTGTCCCTCCACATTCGCTGCTTTCTTAACTGAGAGAACACCTCTCTAGGAATTTCTAGGTCCTCCAGCAGAACTCTGTGGTCAACATTTGCCAGAATTTGACCATAGAGTCATGTTGCAGACCTACAAATGCCTAGAGAAGTGTTTTCTCTAGGAATCTTTATGCCCTCCAGTGCAACTATGGTCAACTTCCAGCAGAATTTCTCTGGAAGACCTAGAGATTCCTAGAGATAGCATATTAATCAAATCTGCAAATAATCAAATCCGCAAAAGTCAAAGCCACAAATGTGGGGGAATGAGTGTAGATTCTTGTGTCTCAAGTCCTTTGGATATCCATACCGCTCAGTGATTTTAAAAAATGTACCAGTTATTTAAGACCAGAGTTAAGGATGTCTCATGTTCATTTGTGTTCTGCAAAGCCAGACTATTGGAAGCTAAGGCTAATGTTTTAAAAAACCTGCCTTGTGATCAGGAATGATGTTGTACAATATGAAAAACTGAGCTTGTTCACATTTTATCTTCATTTTTGAAGGGCTAAATTTTATTGAGAAGGATGCTTTCAACAATTTTTCATTCCTGGCTTTGTCAGCATGACCCAACATGAATCTTAATTCTGGTCTTAGAATTGGCAGGTTTCTCTCATTTAATTTCTTTGGTTCTTGAAAAGGAAATTCATCATTCCATTGTTAGCAGTGTGTGTTATGTATTTGAGTCTGCTTTATTGCACATTGTGTTTAATACATATAGTTAGAACTACTTTGCTAATGGTAATCACAATTTCAAAGTGCATACTTAATGTTTTATTATTTAAGTGTATATTGAAAGAAACAATAAATGCAAGTAAACATGTTTGCTAATTAGAACACATAAAAGCATAATAGCAGGGTAATAATTTAGTAGGAAAAACCATAAATGACATTCTCTAGAGCTGTTTTGAGTTATCTAGAGAGCGTTTTTTATTTAACTAACAAAAAAGCAGTATGCAAAGGAATCTTATTTATTTATTTATTTATTATTTCATTTCTATGCTGCCTTTCTCCCAGAAGGGATCCATGGCAGCTCCCAGACAAAAAACATATTAAAAGCATCACAATAAAAATTTTAGCATCTTTAAGACTTCCCTTTGCTTACGGATATTCCAGACTAGCATGGCTATGTCTCTGAATTCTACTTGCGTGTAATAAGAAAGAGATGGACTGTAGCTCTTTGTTGGAATCACTTTCCTTCAGGTTATAATGAAAACTGTGAATTTCAACTCGGACCTATAATTCTATTCTGGCTTACTAAGCAGTAGTTTGTCCAAATACTTTCAACCTTAAATTTGAATAAGTAGAGTGGGAAGAATTACGCCCCCTAACAAATGTCATTTTTATTCATATTGCCAAAAAAAACAATGGAATGGTGTAAGAGGAAGGCTCCCTGTTTGCAGAAGCCATTGCACCTATTATCTTGAATTTGGGCCACTTTTATGTTGTATGGTATTTTCATAACAATGTTATACTGAGATTGGTGGAAGATAGAAGTGTCCTTTTTGATACCAAAACTGTAACGGCTACTCTTGCACATAGTTCTCTGCATCTGTTTGTCTGAAACATGGAAGATTCAGTTCCCTTAGAATGGGCAACTATCTGTGTAAATTGTATCCAAATCTTCCAAGAAATTAAAAAAAAAAATCAGCTTTCAGATACTTACTTGCAGCTATTTGTCTGAAATTCAGAGGGCTCTGTTTTCTTAAAATGGGCAACCCCATGGAAATAATATCTAAATCTGCCAATACATTTAAATTTTCCTTTTCAGACACACACACACACACACAAAGATTAAAGTTGCATAGCGGAAAAGTCCCTGTGCACATTTGCCTGCAGTTTAGTAAGGCATTATGTGGTGTTCACATCAACCAAATTGGTTTGATATTTTGTGAATTTGTAGACCTCTTCAAGTAGATCATGGATTCCACATTTTGGAATCAACAATTGTCAATTTGAGACTTACAGTGATGGGACCTCTTTATGTGGAGGCACTTTGTCTAAACTTAATCAGCACTGCCTTGTCCCTGACAGTTAAGAGTTAGATTGGAGAAAGATTAATAAGTAATATATAATGTATTGTCAAACAAACAAACAAAAAAAGAGAAATATCACATCCAAAAATAATTTAAAAATACATTGGGCCCTTGGTATCCACTTGTTTTTAGTTCCAGGATGCCCTGTGGATACCAAAATCTGTGGATGTTCAAGTCCCATTATATATGGTTGTGTCCCTTTTATAAAATAGCAAAATCAAGTTTTCTTTTTGGATTTAAAAAAAAATACTTTCAACCTGTGGGTGTTTGAATATGTGGGTGCATCATCTGTGGATATGGAGAGCTGGCTGTACGTAGAATGCTTTCCATGTCATTTTCTTATGAATGAACACTTAGTATACAAAGCAAAGGGGAAAGCTCTGGTCTCACCTTTTCTAGTATATTTATTAATACTGAAATTTTACCGGATTGTCAGATGCATATTCTTTTTCTTTTGTGTTCACACAGACATGGAGAAAAGGTCAGTCTGAGCTCCAAATGTGCAGAAATAGACCGAGAGATGATTGGTTCCCTTGGTGTTTCCAAATCTGTGCTTAACAATGTCATTTTCTGCCACCAAGAAGAATCCAACTGGCCTTTAAGTGAAGGAAAGGCTCTGAAACAAAAATTTGATGAGATCTTTTCAGCAACAAGGTTAATTTGTATCTATTTTTAAAAAATAGATGTAAATGAAATGATTTTATTTTTATTTTTAATCATAAAGTATTAAATACCTCATTAAAATAATCCTCTATTAAAGCAATTAATGCTATTTATGTTAAAATGTAATGGTTTAATTCTTAAAAGGTACATTAAGGCCTTGGAAACACTTCGTCAGGTACGTCTGAAACAAGGCCAGCGGGTTAAAGAGTGCCAGGTAGAGCTGAAATATTTGAAACAGAATAAAGAAAAGGCACATGAAATTCTGAATCAGCTTACTAATAGAGAAACTCAGTTGGCTGCCTCCAAGGAAAATGTCCGATCTATTGAGCAGCAGCTTGAACCTCTAAAGGTAATTAATTGTCTCTAGTGGAATAGCTAAGATTTTTCTGTAAGGTATATATTATAGAAAATAAATCCTGCCTGTACACTATTTTTATTAGAGTATTTGAATAGTTTATCTGTATTATCTTAACACAATTCTAGCTCAAAGTGTATACTGTATATACTTGACTATAAGTCGACCTCATGTATAAGTCGAGGGTGGGTTTGGGGACCAAAATTATGGATTTTAATATGACCTGTGGATAACTCAAGGATAAAACCTAGGCAAAGGATCTAAAGGATGAAGCAAAAGAAAATGATGCCAAAGAACTTACAAAATTCCAGCAGGCATAACTTTTTGTGCTCACACTAAAGGCTGGATGAGAGATTGAGGGAAGGTCAGTGGTTCCAGGGCAGATTATGCTCTTGCCTTTCACCATGGGATGGTTCCTTCTTCTTTTTTTAAAATCAGAGTTAAAGTACAGTACAGTACTTTGACCCATGGATAAGTCGACTCAGATTTTTGGAGTCAATGTTTTAACTAAAATGTCTAGACTTCTACATGAGTATATACTACACACTCACACACACACACACACAGATATACATATACATACATGCATATACACATACACTGCTGTACATGTTTGATAATTTAAGTTTTAGTGCCACTGTTTTTCAAGGGCTTTATTAACTGGAAGTCCACTCAGAGAATCTGATGGATTTTTTGTTGTTGTTCTAAAACTGGCAGCCCTCTTGTGTACAAGGAATGGATACTGCACGCCAACTATAGGAGAGCCAGTTGACTCTGTCTTGATTGCACCCATAGGGCTGAATCCAGTTTTAATAATTCCAGTTAGGTTAGATCCTTGGATTCAGTGGGATCTTGGTAGGTTTTGATTTACTATTCAGCAGCTGATTTCAGTAGGTCTACTGTAGCTCAGATTAGCAATTGGATTTAGTCTGTGGTAGGCAAAGTTTTTTTTTTCTGTTTTAGACCAAACACATATAAGGAATTATTAAGCTGTTTCTGTGTGCAGAGATTTTAGTACCATCCAAAACTGGTTATTTTAAATACTCTGCCTTAATATAAGTAAAAATAAATGTTTTATAACAGCTGTATATGTAAGCATTTGTCCAATAGTTATAGTTGAAAAGGTATTGCATGATGATAGGTGCATGTAATTCTGTCTAAGTGAGTAAGAGGATGGGTGGAGGAGGGATAGAGTGCCCTGTCCTTCCTCTGACCCAACATAGAAACCTAGTGAGTTGCTAGAAGTGGGCAGTGAGCGAACCCTCAGGAGATCAATTCAGTGGGTTTACAAAACTCTTGCATAATCTCCATCATTGCTATATGCCTTTTTATTTTTAGTATTTTTTTTTCTTAGAATCGTCTGACTGAAATAGAACATAATCTTGTAAAAGTCATGAAACTTGACAATGACATAAAAGCTCTGGAGAGTCGGAAAAAGCAGATGGAAAAGGATAATCAAGATTTGCAACACAAAATGGAAAAGGTTGGCTTGAAAGTATATTGTTGCTTGCCTTACCTTCTGTGAAGCAGATTATTAATTACACTGGGATGGGCAACTGTGGAAGAGAACTTGGAAGAGCTGCCTCTCCCTGCAAAAAAAGTACATTTTTGCTCCCGACCACCAGGGGAAAAGGGAGGCCTTTTTTGCCATACTTTGGACCTTCCTGGGCTGTTTTAGGTCTAGGACAGGACTTTTTTAACAACAGGAAGTGAGCAGACGTCATTTCCTGTTTCAGAAAAGTCCTCTCCTGGGCCTAAATTGGCCCAGGATAGGCTCAAAATGTGGCAAAAATGCCCCCTCGTGGCCTAGGGGACATTTGGGTGCAAAAAAAAATTGAACATTTTTGCATTTGCCATGTTGGCTTGGGATAATGGGAGTTGTTTTCAACAGTTCTGAAGCATGCTGTGCTGGAGAAGATTGAGTTACACTTTGCTACTGTGGAACAAATGAAATTAAGGATCTTCCCATTATATGTTTAGGTTTTTTTCTTTATAGGTATTAAAAAAAAATATCCACTTGTCAGAAATGGAAGTAACTGGTGAATTAAGACAGAAGATAGATGGCTTCCCTTGTAACATGGATGTTGAAAGGAGTTGCTGCTTTTTTAATGTTACTGAACAAGGCACATTCCAGATTTTATAAAGGAAAAATAAAAGACTACACTGCAGAAGCCTGACTGTTGATCATTTTGATTATGCTTTTGCATGTTTTATCCTTGCAACCACATAGAATAATACATAATAAATCAGAATTTTAAGGTTATGTTGAATTTGGCAGTCATGGATGGAATAACCATTTTACTGATGCATGTTTAACATGTTTATCTGCTGGTTTTGTTGTAATATTTGTCATTTTTTAAAAAAGATGGTGATGATCTAACAAAACTTGAATAGCATATAGCAAATGAGACTTGATATTTTTACAACATTGTTAAGATTAAATAGAGGCAACTAAGAGTGGAGGCAATTCTTGAACTGCAAAAAAATTCAGACCCTTTTGTAAGCAATCAGATAAAACAAAAATTCCTAAGTAAGAAATCCATTTTATGGTGTTGCAAATGCTAGCAAACAGTGCTTCAAGTTTCCAGTTAGCCCCACTAATTAAGTATTTATTCTCTTTCTCTTTGCTCTCTTTCATGGCTGCAAAATGTGCGTTAATGTACATGTGCTCTTCAGGCCAGTAGAAAATCTTAAGTTACTTTATATACATACTTGAGTCTGGTGGTTTGGAGCTTGAATGGTGTGTTTGGGATCTTCAGGTTTTGTTCATGGTTTTCATTTTCGTGTCTTTTATGTTGCTTGGAGAACCAGGAAGTGTTTATGTCTGAGAAAACAGGGATATGTTTGGCTATATTATTGTGCTAGTATAAGATTGATTTTGCAAACATTTATGTGTTTTTAACATTTATCCTTTCTTTTGCAGCATCTTTCTACATCCCAACTAAGCTGCCAGGAAAGTGAGTGAGGGGTGAAACAGACAGGCATCCAGGAGTGGTCAGAAGCCACTCCCGGCCCCATTACCCCAGGACCGTGGCAAACACACGGCGCTGCCTGAGGGGCACCTCTTGCCATGGTCCATGGTCCCAAATGGACCACAACAAGAAGTGGGGGAAAATTGCTCCTTTTGAGGGTGGTTTTGTTCCGCCTTAGGCGGCCCCAGGGCAGCTTTTGGATGTTCCAGGGCATGTGTTGTGTAAACACCCCACCCCCAGAGTGGCCAGAAGCCGCTCTCATCTGCCCATCTGTTTCAGGCCAGAGTTTCCTCTCACTGCTACCAGGTCAGAGAGATGTTTAGATTGAGGAAAGAGTTGAAACTGCCCCAGAGAAACACTGCATAAAAATCAAAGGAGGCAAAACAAGAGTTAGTGAAAGGGTTGTATCCAGTACAATTTGAGGTACATAAGTGTTTTATCGAACATTTGTGCAAAAGTGTAATCCAGCACTATGCTAGTGGGGATTGTCACTTCATTGGTGTTGGATTTAAGCCTTTTCCTATGTAATGGATTGGGGGGGGCATATTGTCCCGCTGCAAAATCCTGAATTGCCTCCTCTGCTCTCAGATTTCTTTCCTTTTTTCCTTTCCTTTTTCCATTCACCCCAGTGGTGGCATGTGTATGTACATGTGGCCACACCTCCCATTAAAACCAGTGGGACTTGAGGTCCTGTGGTTTCTTTGTTTATCTGATTTTCTAAGACATTGTTTCCATTAATCTTCCTCACTTCTGATTTAATTAATCCAATCTTACTATTGTCCCTCCAGTTGTTAATTGCAAGTTCACTTGTTTTGGATCTTACTTCAACTGTTTAAATTATTCTTATTTCCTTCTCCTTTCTTTTCCCCCCCTCCCTTCCTCTTTTCTCATTTCCACACATTTTTACAGTAATCCATGACCAACTCCAGTTTTTATCAATTTTCTTTGTTTGTTTTTACTAACCTGTCAATTTATCTAATTCAGTCATATCAATTAATTTAATTAACCAATCTTCTACAGTTGGGATTTCCTTTGCTTTCCACTTTCTGCCAGCAATAACCTGACCGCAGAGACCATATATAGTAAAATTCTCCAATGTTCCTTTTTGTCATTTTTTTGTACTCTTATTGGTCATATTAAGTAGATAAATCTCTGGCCTTATCTGACAAGTAATTTTCAGGATCTCTTTTATTGTAATATGTATTCTTTTCCAGAATTTTTTCACGTGTGGACAGTTCCATCATATATGATCCTGTTACAATTCCATGTGTTTTGTTCTGTTTTATAAATTTTTGTAATCTTTTGTGCGGTTAAAATTATATTTGTTTTGTTTGTCCTTTACAAAAATGTCCTTATGTCTGAGCCATGTATCTAATAATTTCCACCTTCCATACAATGTTTCTTGTGGAGAAATCCATACTGGAATTCTTCTGTAAAATTTCTCTTTTTGAGTCAGTCAATTTCTAAGCAGGGATTTCCTGATAAAGTGGTTCTCGAATTCTTAATGTACCTTTGCTTTTCCATATCATATGTAAGTGTGCCATCCAAACCTGCTGTTGAGGTCTTCAGCATTTTGGATTCTTTCATTTTTCAAAGTTATCTAGTTGGTTTCAAAGTTATCCGATCTGTTATTCAATTCAGTACATGAGCTTGATAACACAGTTTGAAATCTGGTGCTCCGTATCCTCCGTGTTCTTTTATGTCTGTTAATGTTTTCCACTTAATTCTTGGCTTTCTTGTTGCCCAGATGAGTGTTTTCAGATCTCTTTGCCAAATTAGGAATGCTTCTTCATTAATTATTATTGGTAAATTTTGGGGGGGAAAAGTTCATTCTTGGGAGTATTGTCATTTTGGCTGCTGCCATAAAAAGAGAAAGGTGTAGTTTGGACCATGTATTCATATCTTTCCTTATCTCTTCTATGGTCCAAAACACTACATTCATCCCTCCAGATTCTCTGACTTCCTGTTTGTGGTTTTGAATTTCCGTGGAGGGGAAGCCAGGAGGGACAAAATGGTGCATGTGCAGGGCCACACTGCCATTAAAAACAATGGGGCTCCAATATTTGTGGTTTTTCTGATTCGTGGGGGGGTCTGGAATGGATCCCTCGCAAGCCAGAAGGGATGACTGTACATAAATCCAGTTTAAGACTGCTTTAACTACACTGGCTCAATGCTAGGGAATTCTGGGAACTGTAGTTTTGTAACATATTTAGTCTTCTCTGTCAGAGAGCTCTGGTGCCACAATAAACTACAATTCCCAGGATTCCCTAGCACGGAGCCAGGGCAGTTAAAGCAATCTCAAAGTGGATTATTTATGCAGTGTGTTTTGGACCTATATTGCTTTGTAATGATCAGAAATCCACATTTCTTTTCAAAGCAACCATGATTGGTAACTGATTAAGTTCTCCCCCCATTTTTTCTTTCTTTTTTTTCTTAGTAAAAGATGATGCTAATCACAGATTTCCTGCATCTTTTCTGTTTTGGCCCTTAGACTCCGACATGAAAAAAATATTGTTGATCTTTTCCTTCTTTCTGAACTATAATATTAGGTGTTTCAAGGAACTGATGAACAACTTAGAGAAATGTATCAAAACCATCAGAAAACTGTGAGAGAAAAGGAGAGGAGATTAACAGAATGTCAGAGAGAGCTGGAGCGAGCAAACAAAGAATACCAAAGATTTAATAGAGAAAAATCAGAACTATTGGTTGAACAAGGTATTGTTTCCTGTTTCTTGAATGTTTAACAGTTGCAAGAAATATATATGACAAGTAGGTATACTTCTTTTCCTTGAGGTAACATCTTAAAATATGTTCCTACACTGATGTTTGTGGGTGATTATTTTAATTTTATACATTTTTGAATTTGAGGTGTAATATCTGTGTAGTGCTTAAATTCACTAATTTTTTGAAAAAAGTTAGTACTTGCCAGTCATGTGCCAGATTCTTCAAAATGCTTAATTCTGAATCTCAAAAAAGGTAGTTCTTAATATTTTCTAATGGTATGTAGCTGGCCAAATCTTTACCTAAAATAAACTGTAAAGATGAGTTAGGAGTAGAACAGAAATTAAACTGTTTCATATCTTCATTTGGTAGCCTTGAAAAAAGGTTTGCAAATAAGTCCATAAAAGTTGCCCTAACGCAGAAGAGTTAGCATGATTCTGCACACATAGTAGATTAATTTTAAAAAACTCACTATTGTAAACTTGTACCATTGAACAAAATAACAGTTTTTTTTTTTTAAAAAACTGTTCTGGAAAACTCTTGGTAGGTGTACTTGGGAGTAAAGTTCATTATATTTGGTCAGACCTGAGCACACAAAGTGATTTATTTTTTTAAAGGGCCAGGTGTAAGAAAGACTCTGGGGTGAAGCAGACGTCTGGGAAGGAGCGGCCTCTACTTGCTCCAGCTGCGATTGGGCTGGGACCATAGTGATCGTACATCCTGCTCACAAAGCAAGCTGCTACCTGAGGTCCCAAGCTGGTGCTGCCAGGAGTTATTTTAAACTGACTCCTTTTTGATCTGGTCCTTTGGACCAGAGCACAGCCTCGGTGCAGCTTTGGTTATGTACGTCATCTGAATGTCATGCCCCCAAAGTGGCCAGAAGCCACTTCTTTTGGCCTGTGTGTTTCAGGCCTTTCTTTCATGATCATTTAAGCCACAGGGGAGAGGGCTTAGGGATTTCTTGTTTTTGGGGATCTATAGGGATGCTGTAGAGAAGACCATAGAATCATAGAGTTGGAAGAGGCTACAAGGGCCGTCCAGTCCAACCCCCTGCTATGCAGGAAAGAAGCTGGAAATGTCTTGCCATAAATGGATTTAGTAATAACTTGTTGTTGCATGCCTTCAAGTCGTTTCTGACTTATTGCTGACTTACGGCAAACCTGTCACTGGGTTTTCTTGGCAAGTTCTTCAGAGGGTTTTTTTCCATGGCTTTCCTCTGAGGTTGAGAAAGTTTGATTTGCTCTAGGTCACCCAGTGGGTTTCAATGGCCGAGCAGGGATTCAAACCTTGGTCTCCAGAGTCGTATCCAATACTCAAACCACTACAACACACTGGTTCCCTTTTAGTAATAATTACTGGATATAAGTTGCAAAGGGGAGATGTGGATCAGCCCTACTTTCCTGGAGTTTAAATTTACTCACCTAGGTGACCAGGCAAGTAATAAATGTGACTGGGTTGAAATTTTCCTAGCTTCTTGCACATAATAATGAGAGCTGCAAGTCCTTATTTTTTCTGTTGTGCAAATGAATTTATTTAAATATTTTGACCTCATTGTGTTTATTTCTGTGAAAGGTCGTCTTCAGTTGCAAGCAGATCGCCACCAGCAGCATATTAGGACGCGAGATTCATTAATTCAGTCTTTGGCAGCTCATTTGGAATTGGAAGGATTTGAAAGAGTGCCCTTTAATGAAAGGCAAATTGACAATTTTCACAAGCTTGTGAAGGAAAGACAGAACAAAGACAAGGAAGCTGCTGATCAGTTGATGGTAAGTATGTTTGCACATTCATTAAAGGCTCACTTGATTTAACACAGGAAAAGAAGACCACATTTTAAATCTGTAGAGAAGTTAGGGTGCAAGCATATGCAAATTTATTTCAATGCAAACTACACTGAAACAGTGGGACATCAGAATACATTTTAGATTGGTTTGCACGTATGAACCCCACTGCACAGGTAAAAGGAGTTATCAGCTCCTCTCTGCTGCTGCAACAAACTACAGTTCCTAGAATTCCATAGCACTGAGTCATGGCAATTGAAGTAGTGTCAAACTGGATTATTTCTGCAGTATGAATGCAGCCTCTGCCCCTTTTTGGAGGAACAAACTCTCATGTGTTGCTGGGGAATTCATCTACATCTTTGGCTTTTGGACTGTGGAGTCTTTCAGAGTTCTGCATTGATCCCTCAGTGATATTTTTCCCAGCATGAAAAGCTGGGAAACATTGTTTAGAACAGGGGTAGGCAACCTTTCCTCTTTACGGGCCAAGGGACTTCAGCTCCCAGAAGCCTCAGCCATGTTGGCCAATAGTCCCATGTTGGCCAATAGCTCCTGGGATTTCGGGAGCTGAAGTCCCTCAGCCCTTAAAGGGGAAAGGTTGCTTACCCCTGGTTTAGAACTTTTGATATCCAATACCTCTGATGTGCTGATGCCACCCAACTCTGCCTTTCTTTTCTACCTAAATATTAGGAGACTGTTTCAGTTCTAAAACAGTATATAGTGTCAGTAATGGACATGAACAAATTATGCAGAAGTCTGCCTGATCAATTTAAAGGCAGAGAAAAGAACAGAAATTCAGTGAATGTTGAGTGTGATTACACTGCCCCAAATGTACAGGTTTGTAATGTGGGTGTCCTGGATTTAGCCCTGAGCATGGAAGCCCAGGCTTCCTAAGGAATGCATTTGCCAAGGATACATTTGCACAGTTGGAATGAATGCATCAGCCAAACCCGTTCCTGGAGATGTGGCCCTTGCAAAACACATATTGCTTACATCCTGTTTGGATTACTGTAATGCACTGTACATGGAAGTGCCTGTGAAAGTGTTCTGCTAACCCAAAGAACAGTAGTTAGACTGTTCACTAAAGCTGATTACTAGAGTACATAAGTCTCTTGACACAACACCTTCAGTGGTTGCTGAGGGCAGTACACAGTGCTGGTTTTGTTGTGTAAATTCCTACATTGATTGGGTTCAGGATATCTGAATGACCATGTCTTCCCATATGTGTCTGCTGGGCTTGAGATCTTTTGGAAAAGGAAGGGAATGCTCTTCTCTCAGTACTGTCATCCTCACAGGCTCATCTGCTAGTGATTCCAGAGAGAGGGCCATCTTGATGGCTGCTTCCAGGCTCTGTAACTTTCTTCTTTTGGAGGCTACACAGGTTACCACCTTAGAATCATAGAATCATAGAGTTGGAAGAGACCACAAGGGCCATCCAGTCCAACCCCCTGCCACGCAGGAATTCCCGATCAAAGCATCCCCGACAGATGCCCATCCAGCCTCTGCTTAAAGACCTCCAAGGAAGGAGACTCCACCACTCTCCGGGGGAGTGTGTTCCACTGTCGAACCGCCCTTACTGTCAGGAAGTTCCTCCTAATGTTGAGGTGGAATCTCTTTTCTTGCCGCTTGCATCCATTGTTTCGGGTCCTAGTCTCTGGAGCAGCAGAAAACAAGCTTGTTCCCTCCTCAATATGACATCCCTTCAAATATTTAAACATGGCTATCATATCACCTCTTAACCTTCTCTTCTCCAGGCTAAACATTCCCAGCTCCCTAAGTCGTTCCTCATAGGGCTTAGTTTCCGGACCCTTCACCATTTTAGTTGCTCTCCTCTGGACACGCTCCAGTTTCTCCACATCCTTTTTGAATTGTGGTGCCCAGAACTGGACACAGTATTCCAGGTGAGGCCTGACCAAAGCAGAATAGAGTGGCACTATTACTTCTCTTGATCTAGACACTATACTTCTACTGATGCAGCCTAAAATTGCATTGGCCTTTTTAGCTGCTGCATCACACTGTTGACTCATGTTCAACTTATGGTCCACCTGGATTCCTAGATCTCTTTCACACGTAGTCTCATTCAGCCAGGTGTCCCCCATCGTATATCTGTACTTTTCGTTTTTCCGCCCTAAGTGCAGTACCTTACATTTCTCCGTGTTGAATTTCATTTTGTTAGCTTTGGCCCAGTTTTCTAGTCTGTTCAAGTCATTTTGAATTTTGATCCTGTCCTCTGGGGTATTAGCTACTCCTCCTAATTTGGTGTCATCTGCAAATTTGATAACTATGCCCTCAATACCGTCATCCAAGTCATTAATAAAGATATTGAATAGCACTGGGCCCAGGACAGAGTCCTGTGGCACCCCACTGGTCACTTCTTTCCAGGTTGAAAAGGAGCCATTGTTGAGCACCCTTTGGGTTCGCCCAGTCAACCAATTACAAATCCATGTAACAGTTACTTTGTCTAGCCCACATTTTACCAGCTTGTTTGCAAGAATGTCATGGGGAACCTTGTCAGAGGCCTTACTGAAATCAAGATATACTATATCCACAGCATTCCCTTCATCTACCAATCTGGTAATTTTATCAAAAAAAGAGATCAGGTTTGTCTGGCATGACCTGTTTCTCTGAAACCCATGTTGACTTTTTGTGATTATGAAATTATCTTCCAGATGTTCACAAACTCTCTGTTTAATGATCTGCTCCAGAATCTTTCTGGGTATTGATGTCAGACTAACTGGACGATAATTGTTGGGATCCTCTTTTTTCCCCTTTTTGAAGATGGGGACAACATTTGCCCTCCTCCAGTCCGCTGGGACTTCTCCTGTTTTCTAGGAGTTCTCAAAGATTATTGCCAATGGTTCCGATATTACGTTTGCCAGTTCTTTTAATACCCTTGGATGTAATTCATCTGGTCCTGGAGACTTATATTCATTTAGATTAACCAGATATTTCTGTACTATCTCTTTACTTATTCTGTGCTGAAATTCTCCTATTCTGTCTTCTGCTCTATTATCTTCAGGTTGAGCACCCTTTGCTTTTTCTGAGAAGACTGAAGCAAAGAAGGTGTTGAGTAATTCTGCCTTTTCTCTGTCCCCTGTTAACTTTTTGCCATCTTCTCCACACAATGGCCCTACCATTTCCTTCTTTTTCCTTTTGCTGCTGACATACCCAAAAAAGCCCTTTTTATTGTTCTTGACCTCTCTAGCAAGCCTTAGTTCATTCTGCGCTTTAGCTTTTCTGACTTTAACCCTACATGTGCTAGCTATTTGCTTGAATTCCTCTTTGGTGATTTCCCCATTTTTCCATTTCTTATACATGTTCCGTTTAAAATATAGTTCAGTTGCAAGTTCCTTAGTCATCCATCCTCGTTTCTTGAGACACCTCCCATTTTTCCTCCTCGTTGGCATGGTTTGAAATTGTGCCTTCAGTATCTCCCTTTTGAGAAACTCCCATCCGTCTTGAACTCCCTTCTCTTTTAGTATTCCTGTCCATGGGATCACCCCCAGTATTTCTCTAAGTTTAGTAAAATCAGCTTTCCTAAAGTCTAGAATGTGTGTCTGACTATGCCTGGCTTCTCCTTTCCACTGTATAATAAACACCAGGAGGACATGATCACTCCCGCCTAAGGATCCAACCACTTGCACCCCATTAACTAGATCTTCCCTGTTAGTTAGGATCAGATCCAAAATAGCTGACTCCCTCGTTGCCTCTTCCACCTTTTGGACAATGAAATTGTCTTTGAGGCAAGTGAGGAATTTGCTAGACCTTGAGGATTTTGCTGAGTTTGACTTCCAGCAAATATCAGGATAGTTGAAGTCACCCATCACTATTATATTTCTCCTTTCTGAGTGTGTGGTCATTGTTGCCCTTCCGTAAACAATCAAAGCCTCCTTACCCCTGACAGGCTTTCAGGAACTCAGTGTTTATTAGGAAAGGGCTTTTAATAGTGTGCTGCATTACATTTTAGTTGCTTTTTATCTTAACTTTTTAAAATAGACCTTTTAATTACACTTTAACTTGTTTTGTAAGTTTTTACTTATATTGTATTTGCTTGTAAACTACTTATTCTGGTAGAAAAGCTGAGGGAGAAAGACAGGATACAAATGAATAAATTAATAATAAATAATACAAATAATATAAACAAATAATGTACAATACGTAGTCTTTGCATTTTCTGCTTGATTATGAATGGTAAAATAAGAATCAGTAAGAGTTACTAATATGGTTTACAATTGCCTGAATCCCCGGCCACTGACCACACTGGATTCTGGTAATTTAGCCCACAAAAGTGTCATTTCCAGGCTCTGTAAAAGTGAAATTAAGATTGATAAAAGTGTAAAACAAGACTTAATTACTATCTTTTGTTTGAGAGAGATGATAAGTATCAACCACTAGGAGTATTTTATTATATTATGTTTTCCCCATTTTGCAAGTATATTTCAGAGAAGTGATAAAATCTGATCATTGTGTCTAAATAATAAAGTTGAAGGGCACTTACACTGTTAGGCCTTCTGCAAGCAGAAATTTTCCTGGATTGGAATAAAAACAACAACAACCCTCACTTCTTGGTCCAGGTGTCTACCTATGGAATGAACTGGGATGGTGAACTAGACTGGACTTTACCACTTTGAGTTTGCATTGGGGGAATTATTGTATCCTAACACTTCCTCCACTCCTTGTTTTAAGCCTTCAAACAAACGCATACGAGGAAGAAATTTTGACCTAGACACCTTGCCACTATTTTTGTTATCTGATTTTTTTCTCTCTTGTAGAGAACGTTCAATATTATCATTTATGTTACTATTATTGTTACTATCATAATTTATTTATTTATGCCCTGCCTTAGGACTCAAGGTGGGATACAAATTAAAATGGTTAGAATAGAAAACAAAGTTAAACTATTAACCATATTAAAATAGTTTAAAACATACAACTTAAAAAGTTAAAAAGTAGTTGAAAGATTACAATTTAAAAGAACACAGTATTCACATTATAGCCTTTTCCTTAAAAGCCTTAAATTTTACAAGACTGCTGATGGAAAAACAATAAGGAAGAGGCCATTACAGCATTTCTGGGAAGGGAGCTGTAAAGTTTAGGGCAGCCACTAAGAAGGCCCTCACTTGTGTTTCGTCTCTCTTGTTCCCTCCAACTGAATCTGTGAAGGTAGTAGAACTGAAGGAAGGACCTCTCCAGTGGATCTCAAGGTGCATGCAGGCTCCTGTAGTTCAGGAAGGGAGTGTACCAAGTATATTTTTAAAGCTACAATTTGATTATTAGATTCATAATCATCCCTGCAAATTCTTCCCCATGTCAATCTGAAGCCTGTTGAAGTTTTGAAAGAACTGTGGCAACCAAGTTTACTACATATGTTCCTTGGCTTATCTTATTATGAAGCAGATTTAGTAGTATAGTTTTCAAAGAGGAAAGTCAAACTACAGTGGACCCTCCATATTCACTGGCGTTAGGGGTGCAGGGCCACCATGAAAGTAGAAAAAACACTTTTTTTAACCTGAGAGAACACCTCAAGGAATCTTTAGGTCCTCCAGCACAACTCTGTGGTCAGCATCAGGTGGTCATTGACCATAGAATGTTTTCTCTAGGAACCTCTCAGTCCTCCAGCATGACTCTGATCAATGTCTGGCAGCATCACACTGGAGAACCTTGAGATTCATAGAGAATATATTAATCAAATCCATGAATAATCAGAGCCACAAGAGTCAAAGCTGCAAATGTGGAAGGCTGACTATCTAATTCTGAGTAATAGTAATTCTAGGTGGTAGTAATCAGGTTGTGTTAGACCATGTGTATCACTTAATTTTGTATGTGTGCTGAAGGCATCTTACTTAAGAAAATTGTAAGAGCTCTTCGATCAAATGCCTATCAAGTGCAGTATTTTATTTCTAGGGTGGCCAAGCTCCCCAACCCACTCCTCCAAGGGACACGAACATACAGTCAGCCCTCATATCCACAGATTTTTATCCACAGATTTAAGCATCCACAGTTTGAAAATATTTTAAAAATATATAATTTCCAAAAAGCAAACCTTGATTTTGCAGTTTTATACAAGGGATACCATCTTACTATACCATTGTATTTAATGGGACTTGAGTGTCCTTGGATTATGGCATCAATGGGGGGGTCTTGGAACCAAACCCTAGCCCACTGTACTTTCTTTCTGCAGCATATGGAGTCTTTTATACTTGTGGTAGCCTGATGGTGATTATGAAATTTTAGCATGCTCACCACAGTGAAAGACATAAAGACATTCATAGAAAAGCACTAGCTTTTGGCGCTGATGATTGTAAGCAAAGTTAGCAGTGACACGCTTTTCTTCCCAGGATTAGATGAGCATTTTCTTTTGTGATTACTAGGTAGGGAACTGAATACAGCTAAGCTCATTTACTTCATCCTAAGCAAATGTCATACGAAATGGGCCCCATTAGTTTTTGTGGAACTAATTTCAGATATACCTATCCTTTGTATAAATACTTTTCATGACTTTTTCAGAGAGAATTTGATGAGAAAGAGGCAGTGAAGCAGAAACAAATTGATGAAATAAGAGATAAAAAAACTGGACTTGAAAGAACTATTGAGTTGAAGTCAGACATTCAAAATAAAAAACAGCTTGAAGTGAAAAGCGTTAAGCATGAATTACATCAGCTTGAAGGATCTTCAGATCGACTCCTGGAACTGGATCAGGAACTTGCCAAAGCAGTAAGATTTACTTTTTTTTTAACATCAGATAAGGGGCCTACATACCCAAAATACTGTAAAAGTTAATACTTGGATGGGAGACCACCAATAAATACATGGTGCTGTAGGCTATATTTCAGAGGAAGGAACTAACAAAACTACCTCTGAGTATTCCTTGCCTAAGACTACCTTATGAAATTCATAGCAGATTGTGTAACATCTGTTTTACCACATCTAAAGCTGTCCTGTTCAATCAGTTATGTTTCCTTTTTTCTTTCCAAATATCCCCTCTGTATTATTGGAAGTCTTACACTGATTCTTCTGTAAGTGTATAGGGCCTATGTACACTGACAAGGTGTGCCTGCCTGAGACTCACAAATGTCTGCTACACCTGTGGTTTCTGTGCATATGATGATAGGCATAGCTATGTCTGGATTGGACAGATCAAGCCTGCCCATGTTGTAGACTGCATAGGAGATCAAGTAGATCTGTGACTTAGGTTGGCATGATCTTAGTCATCACATATACCGTATTTTCCGGCATATAAGACGACTTTCTAACCAAGAAAACCTAGAGTTAAAGCTGGGGGTCATCTTATACGCCGGACATAAGATTGAGGAGGTTGAGAAAGACTCCTCCCCCAGAGGTGGGAGGAGGGAAGGAGCCCGGGAGAGAAGGAGGAGGAGCAGGAAGACGCTCTGAGGCTGGGAAAAAAGCCTGGGAGAGAAGGAGGAAGAGGAGGTACTTCTTTTTTCTCCTGCCTTCCCCCCCTTCTTCCCACCTCCCCTCTTCGTCCTACTAGCCCTCCATTTTCTCTCCCTGCCTTTCCCCCCCCTCCTTCCTGTTAAGGAAAAAGCAACATGGGATATACAGTAATAGAAATAAAAATATGTATGTGAATGTCAAAGTGACTAAGCAGGAGCAATCAGGAAGACACACAGGTGAAAAAGATAATATAATTAAGAAGCCTTGAGAGCCAAGGACAAAGTTATAGAAGGTATATTGAGAACACCTGTGATAGATTGCAAACACCTGAGACTCATTAAGTGGTCAAGGTAAAGTGATGAAACACTTGGGTTGGTCTTAGGTATGGGATGATCTATGTGGACCAATCAAGATGTATGTACACACCCACTGGGTGGAAACTGACTGGTGGGTGGTGTCTAACAATGGCTATAAATTGCAATGTTTGCTAATGTACATTGTGGAGTAGTTTGGTGTAGTGTGGAGTATTTTGGTGGAGTAGAGATTGTGATTTGTAGGGCATATAGTATTTATATATAGTGGAATAAAGTAGATCTTTTATATAAGACTACTGAGTTGTCTGGTGTCTTGAGGGAAGATACAAGAGCCAGAGGATTCCTGGAGAAGTTTGGAGACATCTCAGGAAGAAGAGTGAGAAAGCTTGGAGAGTTTGTCAGGGTCTTCAGCCTATTCTCTGAAACTCTGCTGCTTGGGAAAGAAGCATCAACCACTGATCAAAGCTGGTCAGCTCTGCTGCATAACAAGGTGGTGAGTTAGAGCCAGAGGTGAAGAGCTACAACTCCCATCATCCCTGACAAGGGTTATGGGCCCAGATACTAGAGCAACCAGCATCCAAAGAAGCTGAAAGTTCCAGAGAGTGGAAGAAGGTTTTGTAGAGCCTTGTGAGTAAATCATTTTGTGTTTTGTCTGCTGTGCATACTCAGAAGGACTGTGTAAAATTGAGTCACTGCACAAATTAAGATGGAGATACTAAAGTTTAGTAAATTAAATAGAAATAACTACTCTACCTGGAAAATATATGCCCAATCTCTACTAATAAAGGAGTCTCTGTGGTCTACAGTTGAAACAGGGCTGGCAGCTGATGCTGATGCAGCCACTCGAGAAAGAGACGCTAAAGCAAAAGCATGTCTTTATCTCATGCTAGAAGAAGACTTGATTAACGACGTAAGAGATAAAGTGTCCGCCAAGGATGTGTGGGATACTTTGCAGAGATTACACACTCCTTCAACTGCGTTTGCAAAAATGCTTTGGTCTAAAAGAATTTACAGACAAAAGATGACTAAAGGACAGTGTGTAATAGAACATTTAAAAACAATGCAAGATTTATTTGTGCAAGCTGAACTGAGAGGAGTGGAAATTAGCAAAGAGCAGCAGTGTTATATTTTACTGGAATCACTAGACTCTTCTTGGGACAACATTACAAATAGCTTGCAAAATTTGCCAGAAGCTGAGCTGAACAGAGACTTAATTGTTGCCAGAATATTGGAAGAAAACTTGAGAAGAAAGTCTGAACAGGGTGACTCAGCAAGTTTAAGGACTGTGCCAAAACAACAAACAACGCCTGAACTATGAAAGCAGGAAGAAGCAGCTTCTACAAGGGAGCAACGGAGGTGCTTTTATTGTAAAAAGATTGGTCATCTGCAGAGACATTGTAAACAATTTGCTGCTGAGAGAAGCAAGCAAGGAGAGAGCAGATGGCAGCCGCGGCAGTATCAAAAACAGTCCAGACCTCCATTTTTGAAGGACAGTGGTAACAAAAAGGGGTTTGCAACCATGATTAAGGAAAAACAAGATACTAATTGTAAATGGTTGATTGACTCAGGAGCATCATCTTCAATGTGTAACAATATTAATTTGATAAGTAATAGAAAATCAGCTAATGTAAATACTGTAGTTTTAGCTGATGGGAAAGAGCTCAGTACTGTAAATCAAATGGGTACAGTTTACATTCCAGGGCTAAAGGAAAACTTTAATGATGTGTTACATGTAAAGGAGTTAGAAAATAATTTGTTATCAGTGAGCAGATTAACAGACAGAGACTACACAGTTATATTTGAAAAGGACATGTGTAAGATAAAATTGAATGGGGAATTGCGAGGCATAGGCTTGAAAAAAGATAAGCTTTATTATTTGGAGGACAATATTGATTGCTACAGGGTTGAAAATGCTAATAACATAGACAATAGTCCAATTCATAAAGACTGCATACATGAACTCCACAGAAAATTTGGCCATGCTAGTTTCAAATGTTTAAAGAAGTTAATCAGTATGTGTCCAGATTTAAAAGTTGCTGAATGCAAAAATCACTTAGATTGTACTGTATGCAATCAGGTAAAGGTCAGAGCTTTTCCAGTAGCCAAGAAAACCAAAAGAATTGCTCAAAGACCATTTCAGTTTGTACATGCAGATGTTGCCCAAGCTAATTGTTTATCTTTAGGGGGAAGCAAATATTTCCTAGTAATTGTTGATAGGTTTACAAGGTTTGCTTTTGTAAGAATATTGAAAAACAAATCTGACGCTGGGCAAAGTTTAAAAGCATGGGTGAGAATGGTGGAAAGACAATTTGATATTAGAGTAGGCACCATTGTTACTGACCGGGGAGGAGAGTTTCTAAGTAATCAATTGTTTAATTGGTTTCAAAAGGTGGGAATAAGGCATGAAACTACTAATCCCGCTTGTCCTAACGAAGATGGTTTAGCTGAGAAAAGAATACAAGATATAAAAAGGATAACTGCTTGTTTGATGGCAGATGCAGAGGTAAAAGATAGTTTCTGGGCAGAAGCAACTTTGACAGCAGTACATATTAGTAACAGACTGTATCATTCAGAAATTGAAGACATTCCCTACAGGGTATTGTATGGGAGAGTGCCAAATTACAAGTATTTGAGAGTCTTTGGACAGTTTGCTTATGTTTACATACCAGCTTGTTTCAGGAAGAAAGGAGAACCCAAAAGTAGAAGGCTTAGGTTTTTGGGTTATTCTGGAAATAGCTACAAGTTTCATTTGGGTGGAAAAGAAGTGCAGTATTCTAGGTCGGCAAATTTCGAGAGACATGCCGGTTGGGACAAATTGCATGCCAATAAGGAAGTTTTCTTGAGGTTAGGAAGTTCAAATGAGCCAGAAACACAAACTGAACGAACTCCAGGAAACGGAGGGGTTTCAGTTAAGCCAGAAGCATCCACTAGCAGCAGTGATAGTTCTTCTGATAATGAGACACAATCTAGACCCATTACTACTAGAATGACTGAAGACAAGAGATTTAGTCATAGAACTATAACTCCCAGTACAGAAAGTGAGGATGAAAGAGGCAGATCAACAGAGTTTATTCCCAGACGTAGTCACAGAGTTAGAAAGCCTCCAGATAGGTTTGTTGTGACAAATGCAAGAGCTTGTTTAGCAGTGGAAGAGCCTGAAAGTTTTGAAGAGTTGGAAAGTTTGTCTAGAGAAGAACAGGAAAGATGGATTGATGCAATGGATGATGAGTTTGGTTGTCTGGTAAATAAAGATGTTTTTGAAATAGTTGATAGACCCAAGGACAAGAAAGTAATTGGTTGTAAGTGGGTGTACAAAAAGAAAGAAATGCCAGATGGAAGTATTAAGTATAAAGCTAGGTTAGTAGCTAAGGGTTTTGCACAACAGCAGTATGAGAACTATGATAAGACATATTCTCCAACTGCAAAGCCAGAAAGTCTGAGAATGGTTCTGGCTGTAGCAGCAAAAAGAAGTTTAGTTGTAGAACATTTTGATTTTGAAACAGCCTACTTGAATGCTAGTTTAGATGAAGAGATCTTTATGGAGCAGCCACAAGGTTTTGAAGAAATTGGTAGTCAGAAAGTTTATAAATTAAAGAAAGCATTGTATGGGTTAAAACAAAGTGCCAGAGCATGGAATTTGTGCATTAATGACGAGTTAGTTAAGCTAGGATACAAAAGGAGCGTTGCAGATGCAT
Source organism: Phrynosoma blainvillii (assembly GCA_026167975.1). Classification (NCBI taxonomy): domain Eukaryota; kingdom Metazoa; phylum Chordata; class Lepidosauria; order Squamata; family Phrynosomatidae; genus Phrynosoma; species Phrynosoma blainvillii. The sequence continues at coordinate 276,238,192 of JANUYF010000002.1, read as the reverse complement.
GTGTCTATACAAAAGGAGACATAGTGTTAGTAATTTATGTAGATGATTTGTGCGTGGCAGCAAAGTCAAAACAGGAAATTGAATCAGTAAAAAGAGAATTGTCTGAAAAGTTTGTCTTAAAGGATCTAGGTTTATTAAAGTCTTATTTAGGTATTGGTGTTGAGTGGACAGAAGAAGGACATTGTTTGTTAAGTCAGAGAAAGAAAATTGAAAATTTGATTGAAAAGTGTGGATTACAAAATGCTAAAATAGTAAGAGCTCCAATGACAACTGGTTTTGTATCTGAAAAAACAACTAGAGATTTTGAAGACAAGACTTTATTCAGGAGCATAATAGGATCTTTACAATTCATATCTTGCCACACCAGACCAGACATTTCATATGCTGTAAATGTATTGTCCAGAAGAGTTAATGATCCAAAAATTGAAGACTGGACAGCAGTAAAACACTTATTGAGATATTTGAAAGGAACTTTAGATAAGAAATTGATAATTAGAAACAGTCATTCAGATTTAGATTGCTATGTAGACAGTTCTTTTGCATCAGAATTAGGAGACAAGAAGTCAGTTACAGGAATAATAATCAAGTACAGTGAAAGTCCAATAGTCTGGAGAAGTAGGAAACAAACAAATGTAGCGATAAGTACGACGGAAGCAGAATTCGCAGCTTTAAATGAGATAGTAAATGAGGTACAGTGGGTTGAGCAGTTATTGAATGATTTAAATGAAAGTTACAAGATACCAGTAGAAATTCTGGAAGATTCACAGTCATGCATAGCAATGGCTGAAACTGAAAGTTTGAAGAACAGAACAAAATATGTTGGAGTAAGATATCAAAATGTGCGAGACATGGTTCAGAAGGGTAAAATAGAATTGAGATATATAGAAACACAACACAACATAGCAGATTTGTTCACAAAAGCATTGACGGCGGAAAAACATGAAAGACTGACACAAATGGTTGGAATGACATTGTAAGACACATACAATATTTTATTTCGGAGGGGATTGTTAAGGAAAAAGCAACATGGGATATACAGTAATAGAAATAAAAATATGTATGTGAATGTCAAAGTGACTAAGCAGGAGCAATCAGGAAGACACACAGGTGAAAAAGATAATGTAATTAAGAAGCCTTGAGAGCCAAGGACAAAGTTATAGAAGGTATATTGAGAACACATGTGATAGATTGCAAACACCTGAGACTCATTAAGTGGTCAAGGTAAAGTGATGAAACACTTGGGTTGGTCTTAGGTATGGGATGATCTATGTGGACCAATCAAGATGTATGTACACACCCACTGGGTAGAAACTGACTGGTGGGTGGTGTCTAACAATGGCTATAAATTGCAATGTTTGCTAATGTACATTGTGGAGTATTTTGGTGTAGTGTGGAGTATTTTGGTGGAGTAGAGATTGTGATTTGTAGGGCATATAGTATTTATATATAGTGGAATAAAGTAGATCTTTTATATAAGACTACTGAGTTGTCTGGTGTCTTGAGGGAAGATACAAGAGCCAGAGGATTCCTGGAGAAGTTTGGAGACATCTCAGGAAGAAGAGTGAGAAGGCTTGGAGAGTTTGTCAGGGTCTTCAGCCTATTCTCTGAAACTCTGCTGCTTGGGAAAGAAGCATCAACCACTGATCAAAGCTGGTCAGCTCTGCTGCATAACAAGGTGGTGAGTTAGAGCCAGAGGTGAAGAGCTACAACTCCCATCATCCCTGACACTTCCTACCTCCCCTCTTCGTCCTACTAGCCCTCCATTTTCTTTCCTGCCTTTCCCCCCTCCTTCCTACCTCCCCTCTTCGTCCTACTAGCCCTCCATTTTCTCTCCTTGCCTTTCCCCCCTCCTTCCTACCTCCCCTCTTCGTCCTACTAGCCCTCCATTTTCTCTCCCTGCCTTCCCCCCTCCTTCCTACCTCCCCTCTTCGTCCTACTAGCCCTCCATTTTCTCTCCTTGCCTTTCCCCCCCTCCTTCCTACCTCCCCTCTTTGTCCTACTAGCCCTCCATTTTCTCTCCCTGCCTTTCCCCCCCTCCTTCCCACCTCCCCTCTTCGTCCTACTAGCTCTCCATTTTCTCTCCCTGCCTTTTCCCCCCTCCTTCCCACCTTTCCTCCTGTCCTCCTGTTCAGAAAGGGTTTGCCATTGCTTTTCTCTGAGGCTGAGAGAGTGTGACTTTCAAGACTGTTGTTGTGTGCCTTCAAGTCATTTCTGACTTTTGGCAACTCAAACATGAACCTATCCTGGGGTTTCCTTCGCAAGGTTTGTTCAGAAGGGGTTTTCCATTGCTTTTCCCTGAAGCTGAGAGGGTGTGACTTTCAGGACTGTTGTTGTCTGCCTTCAAGTCGTTCCTGACTTTTAGCAACTCAAAGATGAACCTAATAATAATAATAATAATGGGGCGGCGTACAGCATTTCAAATCATCAAAACAAACATTAAAGCAGATACATTCGAATCTCATCCCTCTTTCCTATTCTAGGCTGGGTGGTGCTTGGCCTAGTGTCTCTCCCCAAGATGACATCAGATGGTAATGGAGGGAGGGCTCTTCTTCTTATTCCAGGCCCGATGGTGCTGGGCCTAGTGTCCTCTCCCCCAGATGACACTGGATGGAATGGAGGGAGGGCTCATCTTCTTACACTAGGCCCGAAGGTGCTGGGCCTAGTGTCTCTCCCTCAGATGACACTGGATGGAATGGAGGGAGGTCTCTTCTTCTTACACTAGGCCCAATGGTGCTGGGCCTAATGTCTCTCCCTCAGATGACACTGGATGGAATGGAGGGAGGTCTCTTCTTCTTACACTAGGCCCGAAGGTGCTGGGCCTAGTGTCTCTCCCTCAGATGACACTGGATGGAATGGAGGGAGGTCTCTTCTTCTTACACTAGGCCCGAAGGTGCTGGGCCTAGTGTCTCTCCCTCAGATGACACTGGATGGAATGGAGGGAGGTCTCTTCTTCTTACACTAGGCCCGAAGGTGCTGGGCCTAGTGTCTCTCCCTCAGATGACACTGGATGGAATGGAGGGAGGTCTCTTCTTCTTACACTAGGCCCAAAGGTGCTTGGCCTAGTGTCTCTCCCTCAGATGACACTGGATGGAATGGAGGGAGGTCTCTTCTTCTTACACTAGGCCCAAAGGTGCTGGGCCTAGTGTCTCTCCCTCAGATGACACTGGATGGAATGGAGGGAGGTCTCTTCTTCTTACACTAGGCCCGAAGGTGCTGGGCCTAGTGTCTCTCCCTCAGATGACACTGGATGGAATGGAGGGAGGTCTCTTCTTCTTACACTAGGCCCGAAGGTGCTGGGCCTAGTGTCTCTCCCTCAGATGACACTGGATGGAATGGAGGGAGGTCTCTTCTTCTTACACTAGGCCCGAAGGTGCTATCAAGGGGTTTCCTTCGCAAGGTTTGTTCAGAAGGGGTTTTCCATTGCTTTTCCCTGAGGCTGAGAGAGTGTGACTTTCAGGACTGTTATTGTATGCCTTCAAGTCATTCCTGACTTTGGCAACTCAAGGATGGACCTATCCTGGGGTTTCCTTCACAAGGTTTGTTCAGAATGGGTTTGCCTTTGCTTTTCCTTGAGGCTGAGAGAGTGTGACTTTCAGGACTGTTGTTGTATGCCTTCAAGTCGTTCCTGACTTTTGGCAACTCAAACATGAACCTATCCTGGGGTTTCCTTCGCAAGGTTTGTTCAGAAGGGGTTTCCCATTGCTTTTCCCTGGGGCTGAGAGAGTGTGACTTTCAAGACTGTTGTTGTATGCCTTCAAGTCCTTCCTGACTTTTGGCAACTCAACGATGAAGTTATCCTGGGGTTTCCTTCACAAGGTTTGTTCAGAAAGGGTTTGCCTTTGCTTTTCCCTGAGGCTGAGAGAGTGTGACTTTCAATACTGTTTTTGTTGTTGTGCATCTTCAAGTCGTTTCCAACTGATGATGACACTAAGGCAAACCTATCATAAACCTATCATTTCTTTCCTTTGTGTTTTTTCAGACAAGGTTTGCCTTTGCCACCCTCTGGGGCTGAGAGAGTGTGACTTCTAACGTTGTTGTATGCCTTTGAGTCATTTCCGACTTACAGCAAACCTAAGGCTCATAGTGTTTGCTTGGCAAGGTTTCTTCAGAGGGGAGTTTGCCATTGCCATCTCCTGAGTCTGAGAGAGTGTGACTTGCCCGAGGTCACCCAGGGGGATTCCATGGCTGAGCCTGGATTCGAACCCTGGTTTCTAGAGTCATACTCTGATACTCAGACAGGGTGACCAAATGTCTTCAATGCAAAGGAGGACAAGTCACTACAAAAAATGTAGGACATACAAGAAAAAAGGTAGAGAAAGCTAAAAACACTAATATAAATGTAAATCCATGCTTCTTAGCCGTGCTCAAAATGGAGGATGTTTTAATGGTCAAAATGGTGACTTTTAACCTTATCATGGGGTTTTCTTGGCATGTTTCTTCAAATGGGAGTAGCCATTACCATCCTCTGAGGCTGAGAGTGTGTGACATGCCCAGGGCCACTTCCTTGGCTGCAAATTGTACATACCCCAGAATGCATCACCTAGTATATTGGCAGTTCTTCCCCCCAACACTTTCTCATTTCCCCCCAACCATCTCATAGCTGGGAGATGGAAATAATTTTTAAAGCAGCATTTATGGTAAATCAGGACTATTTTTGAAAAAGTAAGGTCCAAAATACACTGCAGCAATAAATGTTTGGGAACACGTGGGAGCTGTAGTTTGTTGTGTTTATAAGTGACAGTTTTCCTGCTAAGTACCTGCATGTCATAAGCATTTGAATTAAAATTACCATATTGAAATCAAATCTAATTTTTTAAAATTTTTATTTGGTGTGTGTTGGAAGGGGGGTCGTCTTATACGGAGAGTATATCCCAAACTCTATATTTTAACTGGAAAAGTTGGGGGTCATTTTATACGCCCAGTTGTCTTATACGCCGGAAAATATGGTAGTTAAAGCCATAGCAGTACAGGACTTGTTGATGTGAAGTCTATGTAGTTAAAGTGGTGTCAACCTGGATTATTTCTGCAGTGCAGATGCAGCCCCAGACTTTATATTGCCTCAGACTTCACGATTCACGATTGCCCCCTCATAACATTTGTCCTCTATATGAAAAGAGCAAATCAAAACCAAGAATTCAGAGAGAATTCTAACTTAGCTGCCTGCATAAATTGCTCTATACAGGAGATTCTTACCTGGGGAGGAGCATTTTGTTGCCCAAGGCTTACTTTTGATGAGAAATAGAGTTAAAAGATGAAAAGGGGCTTCTTCAACAGCTACAAATTCTATCTACAAATTCTAACAATACTTATCACCAAGTGAATATCATTCCAGTTTTAATTGTTTTCTGTGTTAGTTAGAAGATACATTCCTGACAGTTTGTGTTATTTTTCTCTTTAGAATCATGAACTAGATGAAGCCGAGAAGAACTACAGGGTTGACATTCTAGAAAAAGAAATACAAGGGCTTCAAAAAGAGAAGACAGATTTGGACGGCATCCTTCGGAAACTGGATAAAGAGATGGAGCAGTTGAACTTAAATACAACAATTATAACCCAAATGGACATGCTGAAGAAAGATAAAGTAGTGCATTTTCTCCAGTACTGCTAATATCCTAGAATACATAAAGGCTGTATTTTTTCTGCAAAAGGCCTGGTTCAAAGGGAATGCCAAATGCATTGATCAGCACTATGTGAGACATAATTATCTCCCCACTACCTCACGCTACTTTTGACAGCTGACAATACATTATTTGTTTAAGCAGGCTTTTACATTTTTATTGCTAAGGTCTTTTTATCGATTCTCTTTGGGAGCCACCTTGGGTCCCACTTTGGGAGAAAGTATACAAAACCAATCAATGTTTGCCACTTGGAACACAATTTCAAAATATGGTAACCTCAAGGCAGGAAGGGGATCAGAAGGAAGAGACACACTAGCCTAAGGATGGACAACTGAATATTTTCAGAATTGCAAATGTTTTGCTTATCTGTCAGTTGTTGTTAAGCTAATATGTAATTGAAGAACACAGATACAAATTATTTGTATCCATCTCTTTATTTAAAGGCTGACAAAGAAGAGCAAATCAGAAAAATAAAGTCCAGACACAGTGAAGAATTAATCTCCTTGTTAGGATATTTTCCAAATAAACGACAGCTTGAAGATTGGCTTCACTCTAAAATTAAAGAAATTAATCAGACAAGAGACAAACTTGCCAAGCTTAAGTAAGTATTCATTCATATGAAAAGGACATAAATGATGATGCAATAAAAAAGTGGAGTGATTTGTTTTCAGTCTCCCCACCCCCCCACCCCGGTTTTTAGATACAAAAACCCTGTTCATTGCAATGAATCCTATTTAAACAGACAGTTACAATGAGGCAGCAAATGAGTAAAAAACAATGTAATTTTTAATCCATTGTAAGCCACCCCGATTGTTTTAACAGAGGGGCGGGATATAAATAAATCTTATTATTATTATTATTATTAAAAGTCAAATAAGTACTAACCAAGCCTGACCCTGCTTAGCTTCTGAGATTAGACAAGATTGGGCATGTTCAGGGTCGTATGACCATAAGTGAGATGAATAAGTATAAAAACAGAAGCATTCTAAGCCTTTTTTAAAAGCTAAAGTTGGAAATGTCTGCTGAAAAAACAAGTTTGAGCTGTTGGCTGAAGTGATTAGATAGGCTAACTTCTTTAGGCAGATCATTCATTCCCTTTGTGTCACTGTGTAGAGCAGGGGTCGGCAACCTTTGTTGCTGGGGAGTGGGGTGGGGAAATGGCGCGGGGGCTGGGGGGACGCACTTGCGCACTTGCCCCCACGAGCGTGCATGCGCACAACGGCCGCCATCCTACACATATGTCCGTGTGGGGGGGCACCATTTTGGAAGGCCTCAGGGCGCCTGCGCGGGGTGAATTTGCCCCCCGCACGTGCCCTGGGGCCTTGCCTGGGCCCTGGCAAGGTCCCAGGGCGCCCTGCGGCCTTGCCAGGGCCCAGGGAAGGCCCCATGGCGGCTGCGCAGCTGCCGCGGGGCCTTCAAAATGGTGCTTGCGTGCATGCGTGCGCAAGCGCGGCCGCCATTTTGGATGCCAAAATGGCGCCTGTGCTCGCAGGGGGGTGGCGGAACGCTCGGGGCAGCAGGACTAGCCAGGGGGCAGTCCCAAGGCCTCTGCGGGCCGCACCCAGCCCGCGGGCCGTAGGTTGCCGACCCCTGGTGTAGAGCATAGTGCATTCATTTAATTGACGTGTTTAGAACTGTGTCCAGGTTTGACCAAAAAATTATAACGTGTCAATGCTTTAGTCTGTTTTTTTGTTTAATTTACAAGAATTAAGAATGATCTTAATCTTACACAATATTGTGCTTCTGGCAGTGAGCTCTTGCCAGAAATTGTGCTTCCGATTACAGTGGTGAGGGGGGCTAAAACAGGGCTTTGGTAGATAATCTCAAGGGTGAGGCAGGTTCATATGGGTATAAGGCTTTAGCAGTCAAAAGGGGATTTTGAGAAAGGAAGTAGGGCAGACAAGACATAGGGTGTGAGGATGTTGAGGAAGGAAGTGGAAGATGCAGATATGGGAGAGGTGGTGTAAGAGATGTTAACATGATGGAAAGAGATCCTCCTATGGTTTACTGTTTAGGTAGCTGAATGATAGAAGGGAATGGTCACGAGCATTGGAATTTACCAGCCAGAATGTTGCCTGCAGATATCTAGTTGAGCTTTTTTTCCTTGCCAGTTCAGTTATGAAGGCATAGTTCTGGGATATTTTTCCCCCTTGTATAATTGTGGCTTGATTGTTGTGCAGTTCAGTGCATTACTTAACATAATTTTGCCCTTTCCAGATGATGATGATGATGATGATGATGATGATTTTAAATGCCCTTCTTGTTCTACCATTTTTAAAAATGCACAGGCTCTCAGAGAGCAAATGTGTTTGCACGACATGTCAAGTCAGGGATAGTGTGTCCATCACATGAGTCTGGGTTGGATCCACATGTGGTTAGATGCAGGTGGGCTGCAATCCAGTGTTTTCTTGAGTATAAGCTGCAGGGAACTCTGAGATTTATGTGCATGATTACGTGTATAGGATTGCAGGTTAGGTCCTACTGAAATTGATAGCACTTAATATCATGACTAACTGGTTAAACTAATTTAAATGGGATCTAACTTAGGTGTGAGTTTTCTGTATGGAGGTGATATTGGTGTTAAGATGTTCAGATTTTATCTTCTATGAATGCTCCTAGTGGAGAACCTGTATGGTGTAACAGTTTGAGCATTGGACTATGACTCTGGAGAACAGGTTTTGAATCCTTGCTCAGCCATGAAACCCAGTGGGTGACTCTGGGCAAGTCACACTCTCTCAGCCTCAGAGGATGGCAATAGCAAACACCCTCTGAAGAAACATGCTTTAAAAACCCTGTGATAGGGTTGTCTTAGGGTTGCCATAAGTCGGAAACGAAGGCACAGAAAAACAAATGTTCCTAATACATTATTCTGGTGTGTTACTAATTATAATTGTCAATGATAAGGATGTCTGTCTGACATTTTCTTTCTTTTACTTCTCACTCCTCCCCCTCCCAGTTTGAACATGACACAGTGGTCTGGAGGACTGATAGAATATTATTCTAGGTTGAGAAAGGCTCTGTGATAGCCCTATTCTGATGTCATGGGTATGCTGGTATCAGGTTGCAGGGTTGTGTACTGCCTCTTTTCCCTTCCCTTCTTGCATACTCATTTCATCAGGCTTTTCTTTAAATTAATGCATTATATTGTCCACATTGGGCAAATAAAAGTTAATGCTGATCTCTAAAATATGATTTGAAATGGGTTTGCAAACCATAGCTTGGAAGCTAGTGCTAATTATGTCTACTTCTGGTAAAATGGAGTTTTGTTCAGTTTTATAAAACTTTGGACTTAATTATCCTAGTCCAACACTCAAACCATTACACCATGCTGGCTCTCAGTAGGCTTATAGGTCCATATTTTTCTATTATATATTGAAAGACAGCATTTAAAAAATCAAGCCAAGTTTTTTTAAAATTAAATTTGAAATGGCAAGAGTAATTTCATCTAATTTCTGATTACAACAATACTTAAACATTTCAGCAAAGATCTTGTTTCAGCAGAGCAAAATAAAAATCATATTAGCACAGAATTAAGGAAGAAAGAAGAGCAGTTATCCAATTATGAAGAAAAGCTTTTTGATGTTTGTGGAAGCCAAGATTTTGAAAGTGATCTCTACAGACTTCAGGAAGAAATTGAAAAAACATCCAAGCAGCGAGGTAAGTTTATAACTCCCTTTCCATTTCCCCCCAGTTTTCTTCAGTAATCTGTTTCAGTTTTAGGTTAACACGCTGATGTGTATTTTTTAAAAACTTTTTAACTCAGATATATGACATTGGCAACTTCCACTTCAATAATTATAATATAACAATTTTGTCATGGAAAAATTGTTAGCATAAATCTGAAATTACATCTCATGCCTTCCCTTTACAAATCTAAACATTTCAGATTTCCTCTTCTCTAACTTTTATTTTTGTTTTCCATTGGAACAGTTGTCACTCATCCTCTAACTTTGAATGATTAGTGATGTTTCAGTATTCCTAGCTCCATTGGGCTAAATGCAGTCTAATGCTAGCAGTCTCAGCAGACCTCTTCCCCCTACCAGCAGTCCTCTGGGTTGCCAAAATCCTGTTGGAGGAGCAGGTTTTTATGGCACACAAGCTTTGAAGACAGGAGAGAGTCTCTCTTGTGTTCTTCTCTTCTGCCAGAGGTTCACTGTTGGATCTTGCCCGATGGTCCCACTTGAAATGAAGATATTCCCTTTATGTTCAATAAGGGATTTATGAGGAGTCTGTACCAATATCATTCAGGCAGCAGGCTAAAAAACAACAACAAAAAAACCTGTCTTGCAGTTTTGCTGTATCTGTGGGATTTATTGGTTTACATCAGATGCTTGCTACTTGTGTGTATGTGGTTAAAGTAGTGCCTTTCCTTTGCCTCAATTGCTGAATTTCAGAAAATACTGCCTTTCTTTTGTCTTCTGAATACTGAACTGATATAATTTTCCATCTTACAAACAGCCATGCTTGCTGGGGCTACAGCAGTTTATTCGCAGTTCATCACACAATTAACAGATGAAAATGAGTCGTGTTGTCCAGTTTGTCAGAGGGTCTTCCACACAGAGTCAGAACTGCAGGAAGTGATAGATGATCTTCAGAAGAAGCTGCGCCTTGCTCCAGACAAACTGAAGGCAACGGAGTCTGAGCTTAAGAGGAGAGAGAAAAAACGTGATGAAATGATGTCACTCAAACCTGTCAGGTGAGACAGGGGGTTTAGCATTCTGTGGTACTGAAGAGGTGACCAACATTTTGAGAGAATACAGCCATTTAAAAATCACTTCAGGTAGCCCCTCTGTGTTTTTGAAAGCAACTTGCATACTGTACACCTCTTCATAATAACTCTTATATGCTGCTTTTCAGTCAGAAGTGTATCTTCTAAAGAGTAAACAAGGGGTTTTGTCTGGAATTGTTGGAAGAGGCACAACAAGGTGATCTTGTGTCTTTGGGGTTAAGTTGCGTTAAGTCTTGTTGCTTGGCTGAGCTGTTTGCAGGCTTACATGTAGTTTTGTCAGTGCTGAGGCATATGCTGCTAGAATACATGGAATGGAAAAGAGGTTAGTGCTGAAAGAACTTGACTTTTGAAAGGACATGAATCACTGATTTGGCTAGGGATGGATCTCACAACATTGGCTCTCACAGATTCTGGAAGGTTGTGAGTAGGAACCCATGAATAGGGAGAGTTTTTTTCCTGTGGACATTAGTGGAAGAGCTTAGCAGGTAGGCCTGGAGTCCAGTGCCATCCATGAAGTTGGACTTCTGGCAAGAGATGGACTGCATCTCACACCAGTTGGTAGAAACATTTTTGCCAATAGTCTCAAACATTTGATCAGGAGGACTCTAAACTGAGTCATGTGGGGGAAGGAAACAGTATCTTGGAGGGTATCTTAGAAGGCAGGGGTACATCATGGGCTGGAGATAATAGTCATAGAGGGAACAAGGCAAATGATGTAAGAGCCCAACAGTGGGAGGCAAAAAACCCTCACACATCAAGTGGGGAGGACCTATGGTCTTAGATGTCTCTACGCTAATGCACAGAGCATGGGAAATAAACAAGATGAACTTGAACAACAAAGCAAATATGATATAATAAATCTACAGCGCTATATAAATTAACAATAACAATAATAGGCATCACTGAAACCTGGTGGAATGAGTCTCGTGATTGGAATGTAGGGATAGAAGGATATAACCTTTTTAAGAGAAATAGGCCAAACAGGAAAGGAGGAGGAATAACATTATATGTCAGAGATGTTTATACCTGTGAAGAGATCCAGGACGTAAATCCTGGAAATCAGGTGGAGAGCATCTGGATAAAAATTAAAGGGGAAGGAAACAACAGGGATGTTATTGTGAGAGTCTACTACAGACCCCCAAGTCAGACTGAGGAATTAAATGATGCCTTTCTAGAACAGATGGCCACACACTCAGAAAGGAGAGATGTAGTAGTGATGGGTGACTTCAACTATCTTGATATTTGCTGGAAGTCAAACTCAACCTAAACGTCAAGGTCTAGCAAATTCCTTGCTTGCCTCAAAGACAATTTCATTGTCCAAAAGGTGGAAGAGACAACAAGGGGATCAGCTACTTTAGATCTGGTCACAACGCAACAGGGATGACCTGGTAAATGGGGTGCAAGTGTTGGGATCCTTAGGCGGGAGTGATCATGTCCTCCTGGAGTTTCTTATAAATGGAAAGGAGAAGCTAGGCATAGTCAAACACTCACTCTAGACTTTAGGAGAGCTGATTTCAACAAACTTAGGGAAACACTGGGAATGATCCCATGGTCAGGAATACTAAAGGAGAAGAGAGTTCAGGATGGATGGGAGTTTCTCAAAAGGGAGATACTGAAGGCACAATCTCAAACTGATCCAATGAGAAGGAAAAATGGGAGATGTCTCAAGAAACCGGGTTGGATGTCAAAAGAACTTTCAACTGATTTAAGTTTTAAACAGGAGATGTATAAGAAATGGAAAAGGGGCAAATCACTAAAGAGGAATTCAAACAAATAGCTAGCACATGGAGGGGTAAAGTCAGGAAAGCCAAAGCACAGAATGAGCTCAGGCTTGCTAGAGGGGTTAAGAACAATAAGGTTAAGAACAATAAAAAGGGCTTTTGGGGGTATGTCCGCAGCAAAAGGAAGAAGAAGGAAATGGTAGGGTCACTGTATAGAGAAAATGGAGAAATTCTAACGGGACAGAAAAAAGGCAAAACTACTTAACATGTTTTTTACCTCAGTCTTCTCACAAAAGAAAAAGGGTGCTCAACCTGAGCAAAATGGAGCAGAGGACACAAAAGGGAAAATGCAATACAGAATAAGTAAAGAGGAAATACAGGAATACCTGGTTAACCTAAATTAATTTAAGTCTCCAGGACCAGATGAACTACATCCAAGAATATTAAAAGAACTGGCAGATGTAATCTCAGAGCCACTGGTAATAATCTTTGAGAACTCCTGGAGAACAGAAGTCCCAGCAGACTGGAGGAGGGCAAATATTGTCCCCATCTTCAAAAAGGGGGAAAAAAGAGGATCCCGTCATCCATTTAATCTGACATCAATACCTGGAAAGATTCTAGAACAGTTCATTAAACAGAGTCGTGAACTTTTAGAAGGGAATGCCATAATTGCTAAAAGTCAACATGGGTTTCTCAAAAACAAGTCATGCCAGACTAATCTGATTTCTTTTTTTGATAAAATTACCAGCTTGGTAGATGAAGGGAATGTGGTAGACATAGCATATCTTGATTTCAGTAAGGCTTTTGACAAGCTCTCCCCCATGATATTCTTGCAAACAAGATAGTAAAATGTGGGCTAGACAATACAACTGTTAGGCGGATTAGTAATTGGTTGACTGAACGAACCCAAAGGGTGCTCAATAATAATAATAATAATAATAATAATAATAATAATAATAATAATAATAATAATAATATTTATTTATACTCCACCCCTCTGTCAAACAATCGGGGCGGCTTATAACAATTAAAATTCCATACAATAACATCTATCTTGAAAATACACTCTAAAATCCCAGAACCCACCCATTCCGCTCAGCAATGGCTCCTCTTCATCCTGGAGAGAAGTGACCGGTGGGGTGCCACAGCGTTCTGTCCTGGGCCCAGTGTTATTCAATATTTTTATCAATGACTTGGATGAAAGAATAGGTGGCATGCTTCTCAAATTTGTAGATGACACCAAATCAGGAGGAGTAGCTAATACCCCAGAGGACAGGATGAAAATTCAAAATGACTTTGATAGATTGGAAGGCTGGGCCAAAGCTAACAAAATTTCAGCACGGAGAAATGTAAGGTACTGCACTTGGGGCAAAAAAATGAAATTCATAGATATAGGATGGGGGACACCTGGTTTAATGAGACTATGTGTGAAAGGGATCTAGGAGTCCTAGTAGACCACAAGTTGAACATGAGTCAGCAGTGTGATGCCGCAGCTAAAAAGGCCAATGCAATTTTAGGCTGCATCAATAGAAGTATATTATCTAGATCAGGGGTAGGCAACCTAAGGCCCGGGGGCCGGATGCGGCCCAGCAAGGCCTTTGGACCGGCCCCAAACCGGTCCTGCCGCCACCGCCGCCGCCGCCCCCCCATGATGATATTGATTACTGTTGTTATTACTTGTTCTTGGGGTTTTCTTGGCAAAATCTTCACAGGGGTTTTGCCATGGCTTTTCTGGGACTGAGAGAGTGTGCATGCATTTTTTAATTTTTTTAAATTCTTTTTTAATTTTAATTTATTTATTTATTTATTTATTTATTTATGGTGCTTCGGCCCTTCAATTGTCTGAGGGACAGCAACCCGGCCCCCGGCTCAAAAAGGTTGCCTACCCCTGATCTAGATAAAGGGAAGTAATAGTGCCACTGTATTCTGCTTTGGTCAGGCCCCACCTGGAATACTGTGTCCAGTTCTGGGCACCACAATTCAAAAAGGATGTTGAAAAACGAGTGTGTCCAGAGGAGAGTGACCGAAATGGTGAAGGGTCTGGAAACCGTGCCCTATGAGGAACGACTTAGGGAACTGGGTATGTTTAGCCTGGAGAAGAGAAAGCTGAGAGGTGATATGATAGCCATGTTTAAATATTTGAAGGGATGTCATATCGAGGAGGGAACAAGCTTGTTTTCTGCTGCTCCAGAGAATAGGACTCGGAACAACGGATGCAAGCTACAGGAAAAGAGATTCCACCTCAACATTAGGAGGAACTTCCTGACAGTGAGAGCTGTTTGACAGTGGAGCACACTCCCTCAAAGAGTGGTGGAATCTCCTCCTTTGGAGGTCTTTAAACAGAGGCTGGATGGCCATCTGTCAGGGATGCTTTGATTTTGAGTTCCTGCGTGGTAGGGGTTTGGACTGGATGGCCATTGTGGTCTCTTCCAACTCTATGATTCTATGATTCTAAGATAAAAAGACATGGACAGTGAAGAAATTGCTGCAATGATCTGTAATATTCGTGTAATGCTTTTTATTTCTGCTGAAGATGTAAAGTTATACCAGCAGCAAGTGCAAGCTGGTTTCATTGCTGGGGGAGAGTGTACTACAACTTAAATACCACATAAGTATACTACAATTCATCAGAGGAAATGAAAAGTTTCTGAACAGAGCAGAGCAGATGGTTGGAAGAGCAACTGAAAGGGATGTCTCTAGGGACGTGGGAGGTTACCATATATAGTAGGAAAATGTTTGGAAGAAACTGAAACAAGACAATCAGGAGCTACACTGTATCTTTGACAGTACACAGTTGATTCCAGGGCACTGATTCTGGGACACAGGAATAGTCAACAGTTGATGAATGTATGATACATGTTACAAGCTAAAACAAAATCCATGTGAATGTAAGCACATTACTTCTTGAACTTAATTGTTATGGAAGGAAAGTATTATTTGTTAAAAAATACTTTTTTTGCTAAGGCAAACAGTAGCTGAACTCCAAGAAAAAGACATACCAGACTTAAGGAACAAGCTACAGACTCTCAACAGAGAGATTCAGCATCTTAAAAGTGATATAGAAGAACAAGAAACCCTCTTGGGTACTATCATGCCAGAGGAAGAAAGTGCTAAAGCATGTCTCCAAGATATTACACTTATGGAAAGGTATCAGGTAAGTGTACTAAACAAACTAGGATGTACACTAAAGTTCTTTATTTATATGCTGCTTGCATGAAGGGCAAAGTATATTGAAAGGGTCTTTGTCCCTATCCGGCTCTTCCTTCTCTCCGTAGTCAACTATCATTAATGATACTTAATCAGGGGTAGGCATGCTGGCAGTACAGCAGAATAAAACAAAATGCAAAATCCATCAAAGAGTGATCCCTTTATTGGCAGGCCAAAATGCACAAAACACATAAAGCAAGCTTTTGAAGCTCCACTGGCTTCATCAGGCAAAATATGTTTTAAAAATCATAACAGAAGGAAGGGAGGGGGAAAGTAGATTAAAGAGTGATAGGCCTACATTCTGTATAGATGTGGTTTAAGAAACAGAAACATGCTGGATCCCAAGAGAAGTTTAAATTGGAGTTTAAATGTTACTGTCCTTTGCCATAGTCCCCACATGGCTAAGAAGACATGGTCTCTGTCTACATTGAGATCCCTCCATATCAACTGAACTACAGCAGAGACACCATCCATTCAAAATGAGGCCTGTGGCGCCAACACTGTCAGTTTTTTCTTTCTCCTTTATGATATTTTTAACATACAGAAGAAGCCAGTGGAGCTTTGAAAGCTTGCTATATGTATTGTGAATTTTGGCTGGCCAGTAAAGGAATCACTCTTTTGTAGATTTTGTGTTTAACATGAATGATGTGGGTGTTGTGGTTGTAGGAATGACAAATAGGCTTCATGTGCCCCCATGACAGATGCAGTAACAGTTGGGACTTCAGGGGAAAGGAAGAGCTGTTGTCATATCCAGTGGAGATATCACATGTGGCCACTTGTATCTGCAGTGGACTTGACTGAGTCCAAAATGTGGTTTCAAGTAGTACAAAAATGCCAGAATTTGTTTATTATTTTTTCAGACTGATTTAAGGGACGTTGAGCGAAAAATTGCTCAGCATGCTACTAAGCTAGAAGGCGTGGATTTAGGTCGGACGCTTCTACAAGTGAGCCAGGAAAAGCAAGAGAGAAAACATCAGTGGGATACAGGTAACCACTTATGAATAGTCCTGAGGTTTCCTTCATAATCAAAACACAGCTATCTAGTTCTAGATTTCCAATATTGGTATGAAAAAAATCACTTATTGATTCTTGCAATTTTCAAACTTTGAGATGTGAGACTACCGTTTTCTAGCATGGCAGGTGGCAGTTATGCAAAATGGCTATTGGTCACTATTTGAATATCTTTAAAACCACATATTTCCAAATAACAGGAAAAACTGTTATCATTCTTTTGAAATTTAAATGGTATAAATTTTAATTTTTATTTTATTTTGCATGGAGAATAACTTGAATTATGTGAATCATCATCTGTCGGTGTTTATATTTATCTAGATGTGTGTGTATGTGTCTTCAGGTATTAACCAGAGTTGACCCTGCTTAGCTTCTACGATCAGACGATTAGTCTCAAAGGTGCTACAATTTTCCTTTGCATAAGATAGGATCAGGTGCCTTTAGGATGTTTTGGTACCACAGAAATATTCAGATCAGGTAAAGTACCTTTAAGTAAAGTGCTGCAGATGGGGTGAGCTCCTATCACTAGTCCCAGCATCTGCCAAGGTAGCAGTTTGAAAACATGCAATGCAAGTAGATAAATAGGTACTACTTTGGTGGTAAGGTAAACAGCAATCTCTGCAATCATGTTGGCCACATGATCACAGAGTAGTCCTCGAACACGCTGGCTCTTCGGCTTAGTAACGGAGATGAGCACCCCCCATGGTCAGACAGAACTTAACAACCTTGTTTAATGGGGAATACCTTTACCTTTTTACCTAAAGTACCTTTATCAAAGGAAAATTCAAACCAAGGACTAGAACAATCTATGACAATAAAAATAATATAATTCAAGACCAGGAAAGAATAAAAAGATTTGGATGCAATACACAGAAGAATTCTACAAAAGAGATGACAAAATGAAGGACACATGAAATGAAGAGCCATATGAAGATGAACCCCAAATCCTAAAAAGTGAGGTGGAAACAGCAATAAGAGAAATAGTGAAAAACAAATTACCAGGAACAGATGATAATCCAGTTGAACTGCTGCAATCCACATTGACAGAGTCAACTCTAGTGCTAACCAACATTTGTGAACAGATATGGAAAATGAAATGATGGCCAACAGATTGGAAGCATAAGGCCCGGGGGCCGGATGCGCCCCCCCAAGGCCTTTGGACTGGCCCAGGCCGGTCCTGCCGCCGCCACTGCCCGCCATGATGATATTGATTATTGTTGTTATTACTTGTTCTTGGGGTTTTCTTGGCAAAATCTCCACAGGGGTTTTGCCATGGCTTTTCTGGGGCTGAGAGAGTGTACATGCATATATTTTTTTAAATTAAATTTTATTTATTTATTTGTTTGTTTGTTTATTTTTGGTGCTTTGGCCCCCCAATTGTCTGAGGGACAGCAACCCGGCCCCCGGCTCAAAAAGGTTGCCTACCCCTGCACTAGGGAATCACATTGCAAACATATGGCTAATGGAGCGCACCAGGGAATTCCAAAAGAAAACCAGCATGTGCTGTACAGACTATAGCAAAGCCTTTGACTGCATAGATCATGAAAGGCTATGGAACGCCCTTAAAGACATGGGAGTGCCAGCACATCTGATAGTCCTGATGAGGAATCTGTACTCAGGACAAAAGTCAGAACAGAACATGGAGAAACAGAATGGTTCCCAATTGGAAAGGAGTCAGACAAGGCTGCATCCTTTCACCCTTTCTGTTCAACTTGTATGCAGAACATATTATAAGAAAAACAGGCTTGGACACAGAAAAAGGAGGAGTGAAAATAAGAGGAAGGAATAGCAACAATCTAAGATATGCAGATGACACCATAATGCTAGCAGAAAACTTTACAGACCTGGAACACCTACTAAGGAAGATCAAAGAAGAAAGTGCAAAGACAGGCTTAATGCTGAACATAAAGAAAACAAAAATAATGACCACTGAGGACCTTCACAAGTTCAACCTAGACAATGAAGAAATAGAAATAGTAAAAGAATTCCTTATATCTGGGATCAAACATTGATAAAAATGGGGACTGCAGCACAGAAATCAGAAGAAGACTAAGAATGGGGAAGGTGGCTATGAAAGAACTGGAAAAGATTCTAAAATGCAAAGATATACAACTCAGCACAAAAGTTAGAATCATACAAGCAATTGCGTTCCCTATTACCATGTATGGATGTGAGAGCTGGATAGTTAAGAAAGATGATAGGAAGAAAATCAATCCATTTGAGATGTGGTGCTGGAGAAGAGTTCTGAGGATCCCATGAACAGCCAAAAGGACAAACAAGTGGGTCCTAGAGCAGATCAAACAGGAAACCTCCCTGGAAGCCAAGATGACCAAACTGAGACTGTCATACTTTGGACATATCATGAGAAAAGGGGACTCTTTGGAAAAAAAAACAATAATGCTGGGAAAGGTGAAGGGAAGTAGGAAGAGAGGAAGGCCACATGCCAGATGGATGGACTCTATTAAGGAAGTCTAGGATTTTAGCAGACCAGTGGAGAACAGAGGGTTTTGGAGATGTCTCATCCATAGGGTCGCCATAAGTTGAGATTGACTCAAGGGCAGTTAACAACAAAAAAAATACCTTGTAGTCCATCCTTGACTTAGTTCAATGCAATAACACCTTAACTCTTGCTATAACATTATTAAGCCATTTAGGCATCTCTGGAGATCGGTTTTCCACACTAACATTTGCTGCCTGTGTTTGTGTGTATGTGCCTTGAAATTACCTGTTGGCCTATGGTGACTCCATGAATTTCAAAGGGCTTTCTTATGCAAGGAATACTCAGAGATGGTTTTCCCAGTTCCTTCCTCTGAAATACAGCCTACAGCATCTGGTATTCATTGATGGTCTCCCATCAATGGGAGCTAGTGTCTTTATGGTATTTAGGCCTTTGCTGTCCATGTGGTAACTGTTAATAAATGTTCAAATGTCTGTGTCTTTAGTTTTGTCCTACTTTGTGATAAATCATACTAATATTACAATAGGAACATGAAAAACTCTTGTGAATATCTGTTTACAAGTCTACCAGATTATTTGTGTCTGTGACACCATAGCTGATATCTTTTTGTTTCATTTTGAGTAATGTAACATTATACTGCTCAGTGGTGATAGTATTTTGAATCAGATTTCATCCAATTATGTAAATTGTATTTTCAACACCTAATTTACTACAGTGCACCTCTTTTAATTACGGTTTACTTACTGGCATAGTAATGACATAGATTAGATTTCATCCAGCTATGTAAACTGTGTATTGAGTCTCTTTAATGCAATGTACCTCCTTTCAATTATGCTTTCAGTTACTGGCAAAATTGAATTGAAGCAGACTCTTAAACAAGACCAGCAAAATCAGGTTCAGAGTCTAAAGAGTACAGTGAATGAGCTTAAAGCAGAGAAACTTCAAATATGTAGTTGTTTGCAGCGTCGACAGCAACTGGAAGAGCAGACTGTGGAGTTGACTACTGAGGTGCAGTCACTAAACAGAGAAATTAAGGTAACAAGAATTAATATGATAACACAGATTGTTTTCCTGATCTGCTCCCTACGCATGTCTCATATTTTTAAAAACTCCTGCCAAGTCATAGAAAATATAATAATGTGCATGCACAA
The DNA here is from genome assembly GCA_026167975.1 of Phrynosoma blainvillii. Lineage (NCBI taxonomy): Eukaryota > Metazoa > Chordata > Lepidosauria > Squamata > Phrynosomatidae > Phrynosoma > Phrynosoma blainvillii. Next base: position 276,218,297 of record JANUYF010000002.1, on the reverse strand, counting down.
AGAAATCAGAAACAAACTTGTAAAGCAAAAGTAATACAGGACAATTTTTTATTATTTTTTCAGGAAGCAAAGGAGCAGATCTCCCCTCTGGAAACAACTTTAGAAAAACTGCAACAAGAAAAAGAAGCATTAATGAACAAAAAGAACACAAGTTACAGAGCAACACAAGAGAAGGTTAGAGAGCTTTATAAGTTGGTTAGCTAAAATCATATAACTGTTTTTTATAGGCAACAGCTATATACGTTTCCTAATTAAAAGTGTATTTTGTCAAGGATTTTAGTGGCTCCCCAAATTTCTAGATATTCAGAATTAGGCAGTTTGACTGACAGTGACTGTTGTAGTGTAGTTTAGAAATTTGAGACCCTTCAAGGATTTTAGTGGCTGATGTAGTTTAGAAATTTGAGACCCTTCTAGCTAGGGATCTGAGTATATCTTTCTGAAAGAGCAACAAAATGGCAGGTTAAATGTAAACAATTATAAAACAGATGTGTCTCCAGATGATGTTGGACTACAAATCCCAGCACCCCCAAGCTAGTATAACTAGCATAGCCAGTGATGACGAATGCTGTGAGTTGCAATCCTACAGCAGCTGGAAGGTTTCATGATTTTCATTTCTGGTGTAAAGTGAGGCCTTCAAAAAGTCTTCATTTCATACGTGCAGCAGTGGAAACCAAATTATGGTACAGTCACCCCTCCGTTTTCACAGGGGATCCATTCCAGACCCCCTTCGAAAACAGAAAATCTGCAATATTCAAGTCCCATTGGCTTGAATGATGGCAGTCATGCTCTCCATTTTGTCCTCCATTTGCCGCCCGAGAACGGGCAAGGGACGCAGACTCGAAGTCCGCGAAAAACCAGGAGGGAAGAAGCTTGAATTTTTGGATAGTTCAGTGAAGACATTGATTCAGTGTGCAGCAGCTATGAAAAAGATAAATTTTGTGTTACGGATTATTAGGAAAAGGATAGAAAATAAAGCTGCCAGTACTGTAGTGCCCTTATATATCTGTATCTAAGGGGGCCAGAATACCTTCTGGTAGGAAATTGAATTCACCTGTAGATCTCCTGGTATTTCAGTAGAATCAGTAATAAAACTAGTCCCTCTTTTATGTTACAGTTTGAGCCAGGAGGATTGTGAGTTCATTTAGTTCTGACACTCAATGATGATTCCTGGGTTCAGAAGTCTGCCCATAGTCATACTATTTGGAATGTTGTGTACAATTTCTGTTCTCAAAACAGCATATTTCTGAGCTTCATTTGAAGAGAAGTATTTCTAAGCTCTCCTGACTTCCTATTCTTGGCTTTCTACCTTCTATTTCCTACCACCAAGGGGGTGGAAAAGTCCCTAGCAGCCACCATATACAACTATGGCTGTCCACATGGCAACATATAAAAGCTATTTAGAAGAGGGGACATTTTATTTCTTTCAGTCAATTTAAGTAAAACTTTATAATGTTTTTTTTTTTAAGTTGTTGTCTTATTTGTTTAGCCTTAACATTATAGTAAGAAAAATGTGGGAACTTAAGTTTACTTGAACAATGTTGTTTCAATATATGCATTTCTTGTCAGCAAACTAATTTACATGTATATGCTCTCCCAGATAAATGACATAAAAGAAAAAGTTAAACACATCAGTAGCTTTGTGAAAGAAATTGAAAATTACATTCAAGAAGGGAAAGAAGAATACAAACAGGTAATTATAAAAAGACCCTAAAGACCATCTAAGATAGTACAATTTTAATTGAAAATTTAATTAAAAATCAGTGCAGACTCTGTGGTACCATAAAGGTGAAGAAATTAATTAGCTCATAATTTCTTTCATAGCGAAAAGAATCTGAACTTGATGAAGTCAAGATCCAGCTAGCAGAATGTGAGAAAAAGAAAGAGAAGATAAATAAAGAAACAGGCACAATTAGACAAGACATTGATACTCAGAAGGTAATTTTTAAACATTATTCCCAAATAATCCCACAATTTACAGGTGGATGACTGTAGCATTGAAAGCTGGGGAATGCTCTTATCGATAAAATAATATATAAACATATGTTTGACATGTGTATAAACTGCCTAAATTGGATTCACCCAATAAATTAAGATTACTAGACTGTTAGGCAGACACTGTTGTGGCACCTTAGTTTCTCCCACCCCATATATTGCCTAATGAGTATTTTTAGGTGACTAGCACAATAGTTTAACACACCTCAGTGTCGTTTTATAAGGGCCATTTTACAAAAGCAAATCCTGTTTGTACTAGATAGTAACTGAACCAAAGTAAGAAAGTCTGCTGTACTTATGCATTGCTTTGAAATGTGTGATTGGTACTCCCTAGTATCTAGCCAGGTACAGCAAACCAAATCAAGGACTTATTACAGAGCCCAATTACATATGCCATATTGCATAACATATGCCAGGGACAGGCAACCTTTTTGAGACCTGAGCCGGTCTCCCGTCGCCCAGGTCTCGGCTGGGCCGAGGGGGGGGGAATGGCGGCGCGCGCGCCCACCCTCCCCCGCCAGCCGCCGCCGTAGCGCGCGCGGCCGCAGCCGCCACAGCGCGTGTCGCGGCCGCCATTTTGGAAGTCCAAATCGTGGCCATGACGCGTTTGCGCATGCACAAGAGTTCTGCGCATGCGCAAACGTGTCACGACCGCCATTTTGACTTCCAAAATGGCAGCCGCAGCAAGCGCGGCCGAAAACACGCCCCGATGGCGCCGAGCAGCGGCAACCTACGACCTGGGCCGGTAAGTCTGGGGCCCGGGGCCTTAACCGGCCCCCGGGCCATAGGTTGCTGGTCCCTGACATATGCTATATTTATCTATTCATATATTAACATTAGATATATAAGCAGATAGCAATGTTAATGTGCGCTCTCTCTCTCTCTCTCTCTCTCTCTCTATATATATATATATATATATATATACACACACACACACACACACTTTTAAGTAGATACAAAAGGGGCATTAGAATGGAGAACAAAGAAAAAGTGAAGGATGATTTCATTTGCCTTGGACATTAAAGCAATCACAGTAATAATACTGTTTCTCAATAAAGTATGAAAGGCTGAAGAACAACAAGTGATACATCTCAGAGATTAAGTATTTAGAATTGTTATGATTCTAGGGAAAATAAAGTATGAATAAAGTTGATCCATGTTAAGAGTTCTACTATCAGTTTTAAAAAAATCTTCAACTCTATATTAACCATGAACCTAAACACAAATAGGAGCCCTGGTGATGCAGTGGTTAAATGCCTGTACTGCAGGCACTCACTCATAGACCACAAGGTTGCGAGTTCAATACTAGCCAGGGCTCAGGCTAGACTCAGGCCTGCATCCTTCCGAGGTTGCTAAAATGAGTACCCAACTGTTGGGGGGCAATGAGCTTACTGTTGTAAACCACTTAGACATCCCATAGCACGATATGAAGCGGTATATAAATGAAGCTGCTTTGCTTTGCTTCTATCCCTGTTGTTGTTAACTGCCTATACCAACCGGGTATAGGCAGTTAACAACAATAGGGATAGAATCCCACAGCCATTTTCCCTGGCACGTGTAGCAGGGAAGAGGAGAAAAAGGTGTGCACCTATTCCTCCTCCCCCTGCCATCCCAGGCCTTCAACTGTCTTCAGTGAGACATCTGAAAGCCTGGGAAGGTGCAGGGGGAGGGGGAGCAGGCGCGTGCCTGCTCCTCTTCCTCCTGGGCCTTCAGCTGTCTCCGGAGAGGCAGCTGAAGGCCCAGGAATATGTGGGGTGGGGGGAGAAGTTCCCCTCAGAAGTCCTGCCTCCAGCACAAGGTAACACCCGGTGCCAGAAGGCCATTTAGTTTGGGCACTTGGTGCCTAAAAGGTTCGCCACCACTGGCCTATACTAATTAAAATGAATATGCCACATTGACAGAACATGAAACACTCCTAGGTTTTGTGTTATTTATTTAAATAACCAGTTGTTAACTAGTGCCCATGCTTTGCACTTGTCAAACAGTAATGGCACAAAATGATGTAAATAATTCACTAATATATTTTATTTGAAATTAGATTCAGGAGCGGTGGTTAGAAGATAATCTTACCTTAAGAAAAAGAAATGAAGATCTAAAAGAAGTTGAAGATAACATAAAGCAATATCAGAAGGAGATGGGCGAAATGCATGTCCCACAACTGAAAAAGTATCTTCTGATCTTCCTTTTAAGACCAAAACAATTTCTTAAGTGCAAAATAGCCAGTTATTTGCATATTCTCCATTTCCCCTGCTTGATGTCAGATAGTGGTCCACATATATTTGCATGTTCACCCCATCTCGATGGAGGAATTGCTTGTAAACCAAACTGCTTGCTATTTGCCTACATAAACTTTTATTGTAATTTTATGTTTGTTTCTTTTTCTGTCATATTGAGAACTGGAAAGTTGCCTAGGGGCTTCTTTCTTAATTTTTTATTTGTTTAAATCAAGGGTGATGAAAATACAGCTTTTCAAGGCAGGCTTTGGGGGAAAAAAACCATTTGCAGTTTACTTTCTGATTACATAATGCCCTTGGGCATAAAATAGATTGGGGGGACTGGAAAAATTGCCCTCACACTTTCTGGGGCAAGTGTGGTAAAATAAAATAAATTATACAAGTTTTAAAAACTAAAAAAATTGGATCAGGAATGTGGTGGGATCCTCTGAAGTCCTTCCAACCTCTAGAACAGGGGTAGGCAACCTAAGGCCCAGGGGCCGGATGCGGCCCCCTGAGGCCTTTGAATCGGCCCCAGGCCAATCCTGCCGCCGCCGCCCACCATGATGATACTGATTATTGTTGTTATTACTTGTTCTTGGGGTTTTCTTGGCAAAATCTCCACAGGGGTTTTGCCATGGCTTTTCTGGGGCTGAGAGAGTGTGCATGCATATTTTTTACATTTTTTTAAAAAAAATATTTATTTATTTATTTATTTATTTATGGTGCTTTGGCCCCCCCAATTGTCTGAGGGACAGCAACCCAGCCCCCAGCTCAAAAAGGTTGCCTACCCCTGCTCTAGAAGTTATCCATCCTTGGTTTATAACTGTAACAATATTATAATAATATATTTGCTGCTGTTGCTGCTTATGTTTCCTTAACCAAAATATTTCAATAGTATTTTAGTCATAAACATAAGTACCATGTAAAATATAAAGTTATAAACTGACTTTTGTTCGACAGGGAGCGTGAATGTTTAGAGGGCAAAATAGAAGAATTGAAAAGAAACCACAGCTTAGCCCTTGGTCGCCAGCATGGATTTGAGGAAGAGATCCTTAGGTATAAGAAAGAGCTGAGAGATCCACAGTTTAAAGATGCTGAAGAGAAATTTAGAGAAATGATGATAGTTATGAGGACAACAGAGTTGGCAAACAAGGATCTTGACATTTACTATAAAGCACTTGATCAGTGAGTATGCTATTGTATCATGTGTATACTATGTGGTAAGTGGTCTTTCCATTGCAATATAACTTCAATACTGTTTGCTAATCCCAGCAGTACTATACTTATGAGAAAGTGTTTTGGAGAGCTGCAACAAAATATCGAGTGAGAATTTCCTATCAGTACACATGCATTCAGTTTTTTGAAACCTGCTCCATTTTTGCCTAGTTCCAGACAAAACCAACTGAAGGAAAGGAAATGTGTATTTTAAATGGCAAATGAACAGCTAACTGGGTTGGCTATGACTAGTGCTTGAATCATTATATACCCACTTGTGCTCAGATCAAATTAGGGACAAATGGTGCATGTGTACAACTGCAATTCAAATACTTGGAGTTCCAAATAGAGTCTGTTTAGGTAACTATTAATCTGTCTTCCCTCAGGTTGTCTAAGGAGAACCTTAAAATTTTGGTGACCAAAATTATAATCCATTATTTTTTAAAAAAAAACAACAGGATATTGAATGTATTTGATATCTCTTTTTTAATCTCTAACAATTAGTATTCATGATTATTTGTACTGGCTTACAAACCTAATAATAATATCTGGGAGTGGGTTGAAGCCTATGGTATGCTTCCTTATTGAACATTCCTTTGTGACAACTTCTTATCCTCATCATCAGCTAATTCAACCTGAGCAGAAATTGACTGTATTTTTTTTTTAAAAAAAATTACACTGAAGAATCTGTTAGGTGAAACACTTTGAGCATCACAACATGCATTTTAAAAATGGTTAATATAATTTTTTTTCATATGTAACATGGTGTGTTTTGCAAAGCAGGAATACAGCTGTGAATTTACAGTTTTCAACCTTCTCTTTAAGTATCTAGAGCTTATTTGCATATTACATAGAATCTGTCTAGTAACGTGTACGTGTATATGAATTACCTGTGCATTAAACATCAGTGAGAAGAGACAAATCTATTCTAGTATACCAGGATTTACCAGTTAATCAGAATTTCAAGGAGGTGCAGAAGGTTTGGTGGCTTGTACTCAAGAAAACAGCTCTCAGTTCATTTTTCATTGTAGGAGAGGTAGCTTTAAGGATGTTCTGTGCTGATTTTGAAGTAGAAGGGATAAGTAGTGTCTCATTTATAGGATTTTGAATGTTGAAAAGTGTCTTCCACCCACCACATGTTTTTGTAGATCCCCATCCCATCCTAAATTTTTCTTTATTAAAATATGAAGAATTGTATTCTAGAAGATTCTCTTTAAACTATGGCATAAAGCTCCCATGCACTTGTTTTATAAAAAGGCATTTGAAGAGATTTTTTTTCCTTTTTAAACCAGAAGTGGACTTCTAGCCCATATATGGTTTCAGTGAATGAAAATGTGCCGTCTGTGGTGGGTCCAGGTGTGTACCCTCTCCATACCCTGAGGCTTGCTAATTCCTGTCCTGTAGATTTTGGTCAGGTTAAACTTTATCAACTGCTTTCTCTATATGTGCTGCAACTTTTGAGAAAACTATTTTTGGGGGACAGAGGAGGTTGTTAGGGAAGGTCTGGTACATAATTTCACAGTGTTTGCATTTTTTATTTTAAAATGTCATTTTTCAGTCCATTTTAATTATTGGCGTTCACATGCTCAGTAGAAACTTCTGTTGCCTAGCAATAGCTTTAGGACAAAGATGCCTTAGAAGGGGGCAGTGGGAGTTCTGTTGGTTTAAAGTGGAATTTTTGAAACCAGTCTCCATTTCCTCAGTGCTGCAGTAAGGCATCAGTGCTGCAGCCTACCAATACCTCCAACAAGAGGAAGGGATGAAAATGTGGAGGTTCGTTAACATTTAGTTAACGAGAGGATAAAGGGAGAAGAAAGGAGCGAGGAGGACTATAAGAATACTCCCAGTAAGGGGGAAACAATATAAAATAAAAAGCCTTGCACTTAGGTGGAGCCTCTGGGTCAGCAAATTCTGTTTCAGATGGGAAGGGCTGACACATGATGTTCCCAGAGCCAGTGTTTGACCAAGCTTGAGAGAGATGAATTGTGGAGCTCCCTGCTCCAAGGAAATCACTGTACAAAGAATTTCATAATTTCCAAACACGGATATATGTGAATATAACAGTTCAACAATTATTGCTAGCTGATCATGCCAGACCCCATCTCTTTCTGCTGCTGTTTGTGACTGGCTTTTTGTGACTCAAAGAGAACTTGAGGGCAGAAAGCTCAATAATACATGATTTAGACCAGTGGTTTCCAAACTTGGTCTTCCAGATGTTCTGGATGCCAGCTCCCAGAATTCCTGACTGTTGGCCAAGTTGGCTAGGGCTTTTGGGAGTTGAACTCCAAAACAATGGAGGACCAAAGTTTGGGAATCACTGATTTAGAGTATGGTGGTAGTTAAGTTCAGTCTGCATACAGGCCAATACTTTTTTTTTTACCTTTGCTTTTTGCTGTAGTCAGTTCCCTCAGTTTTATTTAAATGGAATGCACAAAGATTTTTTAAAAAAACAGTCAGAATGGAAAGAGGTAACTATTATGATGCAAGGAAATGTTGCATTAGCCTCCCCCTCCATTTTTTCCAAATAAAGCATCTTTTATGGCCACAGTTCTTTTTTTCTCAGCCACGATAACAGGAGAATTTGCTTGTCTTTCTCTATTTTTATCTGATGCACCTAAGTATGCATCTCTGTTCAACAGCAGAAATAACCATGACTCAACATTAAAGATGTTATCAGATGGAGAGCTGCAATGAGGATCTTTATTATAATGGAAGCTCTGACTAAATATAAGTAATAAGGATAATGAAAGCAATAATTCTTGGTATAGTGGAGATGAAAGGCGTTTCATGCAAAGTTATCATTTTCCATTATCTCTGTCATTTTTAATCTCTAGTATTATTGCAATACATGTAGCATGTAGAGGAAGTTCCAGGTGTCCAGATGTTTGCTGGGTATATGTGTACTCTGTTTAAGGTTTTGAAAGCCCAGTGGAGCTGCCCTTGCAAGAACCTCAATTCTAACTTTAAGATGGCAATCAAAATCTGCCAGTGTGTTAAAATACATTAAAGTTCTGGATTTCTATTACCTTAGTTTGTGATATACATAAATTCAGAGATTTTCTTATAGCCTCATCTTCCTGTTTATACAGTGATGAAATTCCCTGTTGAAATGTTAGCTGGATCCGTATATAACATTTGTACAAAACATCTGGCTTTAACAAGACAGAATATGACACAAATAATGTGCATTAGCCTTGGTTTCTACTGCCCTAGGTGTGAGCCAACAAGCCAGAATTCACCTTTAAACATAACATTCTGCATGAACATTGAACTGTAGCAGGGAAGGGTGAACTTGATTTTGTGAGGTTCTCATTTAGGCTGAGGAGGATCTGGGAATATTGTACCCTCCATCCCATGGCTGCATCCCCCTGAAATTGAGAAAGCAGCTGGAGGATTGCAGCTGTTACCTGCTTTACCTGTCCCACTTTTCCCCCATGGGAGAAGGCACAAATCGGTCAGAGTCACCTTCAACAAGCACTGTGGAAGTGCTCTTACATCTGGCACTGCAGATAAATGCTGTCAGAGATGTGGGTACACCACTTGGTATCATCTAGACCACAGCTCAGTGGTCATCCATCTCCACACCTATATGAAGCTCCCCCTTGTTGAACTGTAGTAAGTGCTTCCAGTCTGTGTTTCCAACCCTTGCAAACATTAATTCCTGCATATCTTCATTGTTTTTGTAAAAAAAAATATACAAAAGTATGTTTGCTATATTCACTACATAGAAGTATAGAATCACAGAGTTGGAAGAGACCACAAGTGCCATCCAGTCCAATCTCCTGCCATGCAGGAACTCACAATCAAAGCGCCCTCGATAGATGGCCATCCAGTCTCTGTTTAAAGAACTCCAAAGAAGGAGACTCTACCACACGCCGAGGGAGTGTGTTCACTGTTGAATGGCTCTTAGTGTCAGGAAGCTCCTCCTAATGTTCAGGTGGAATCTCTTTTTCCTGTAGCTTCCATCCATTGTTCCGGGTCCAAGTCTCTGGAGCAGCAGAAAACAAGCTTGCTCCATTCTCAATATGACACCCCTTAAACAGGGCTATCATATCACCTCTTAACCATCTCTCCTCCAGGCTAAGCATACCCAGCTCTCTAAGTCTGTCCTCATAAGGCACTACGCAGAACAAGTTCTACTGACTTTCTAAAACACCCACAGTCCCCTTGTTATTTATATTTATATTTATGCTTTAGAATTCATACATGTTATTTGTTTACATTTTATCTTCTTATTTAATTCTCTAAAATACTCCAGTTTTCCTGATGTAATTTCTATAATATTATTCAAGGATAATGTTTTTTACTTTTTTAATCAGATTTTTTTAAAGGATTTTTTTGTTTTGTTTTTTATGTCTGTTTTTTGATCTGTCCTAAACACTAATCTAGCTGAATTCTAAGGCTGCAGGGCACAGGCCAGTGAAAGATGAGAAACACTATCATCCATTCAAACCAGTGGCCTTGGGGTTCACTGTTGGATTATAGCTTTATCTGTTAGCATATGTCTTGGCTTTATTGTACATTTCTTTTCTATAATGGCTCAAAGTAGTTTGCAGAATAAAAATTACAGATTAATGGAATCCTACAAAATCATGTGAGCAAGCAATGACTGTGGCTTTCCCCCCTCACTTAGAGCAATAATGACATTTCACAGCATGAAAATGGAAGAAATCAACAAAACAATTCGTGATCTTTGGCGAAGCACCTACAGAGGACAAGGTATTTCCCCTTCCTGTGTGTGTGTAATTCTGAGACATTATTCTTAGAGTGGGCTCTATTTCCTATAATAGTGCCTATAATAAGAAGAAGGTTTGGGCACAGCACAGTTTACATCAGTAAAGAAGGATGGACTATGGATAGTGTTCAGATTGCTTTTTGGCAATTAACAGTATGCAATTGTATTTTTCTTTCCTTTAGATATTGAATACATAGAAATTCGATCTGATGCAGATGAAAATGTTTCTGCTTCTGACAAGAGGAGGAGCTACAATTATAGAGTAGTAATGATAAAAGGAGACACTGCTCTAGATATGAGGGGCAGATGCAGTGCTGGCCAAAAGGTATGTAACAGGAAGTGGCGTCACTAGTGGGGTGCAGGTGGTGCAGACCGTAGTAGATAACGCCTCTGCTCCTCAAACATCTGTGTTTTGGCAAGAACAGGCTGTAGCATTTGTCTGCGTCCCATTAAAATGCTGAAGAGATTATGTGAGTGAGGTGAGGCTCAACGGGAGGAGAAAAGAGAGGCCCCAGGCTTTTTTTAAAATTAAAATTATTTTTAAAAAAAATGTCAAAGTTTTAAAAAATAGTCTTTTAAAATTTTCTTTAAAACATCATGTTTTACCAAGTTTTCACTTTAACCACATGAAACTATGTATATGTAAATACATGTAGGCTTTGCATATGATATTGTAATTTAAAGGTATAATTTTAATTTTGCTAGTTGTTTATGTCACAACTATTACCATTACATTCAGTGATATATGGAGATGATGTATGAGCTAACATTAGCACTAAAAACATTACTAAGGATTCTATACGGTGTGATATGGGAGGAGGTCAATGGTGGGGGGGTGACACCATGAGGTATCACACGGGCTAACACCAACCCTAGTGATGTCACTGGTAACAGGGCTTTATTTTGGTGCCAGTTCATTAAATATGCTGGACAGACATGGGCAAGGCCAATTTTGTGAAACTAGGAAACTTAAAGTATTTCTTGCTTCTTTTAAGTGCCCGCCCCCACTGCCCCACTTAGCCACTAAAATTCAGTGGTGTGATTTTCTAACCAATTTTGATAGTGGATCTGGTAGGCTACCAGATCAGGTAAAATGGCCCTAATGCAGGAATACTTTGAGTGATTAAAATAAATGTTACAGTGGTGGTGGTTAAATGGCAGGGGTGTGGATGAGGCAATCTGTTTCTTTTTCTAGAGCTATTAAATATAGTTTCCTGGTTTGAACCTAGCAGGAAAACCTTTTGAGCGACAACTTTTCTGGCATGCTTACTGGTACATCCAAAGGCATGAGGATTGTTCATGTCTTGGTTTATTGAGCTAAGATGTAGTCACTGAAACATGGCCAATCTGTATTGGGCTTGACAATTATTAATGAAAAATCGCAATTATATATATACCTATTAATCTTGTCCTTAATATTCTTATTCTCCTTATTACTGTCTTTATTATTAGTGGTGACGGTGTCAATTTCTAGGACGCTTCACACTTGTTCATCTGAATAGCAACTCTTAAGAGATGGGATATTGATTCTACCTTACATAGGGCAAACTAAAGATAAAAGAGAGTACTTGGCCCATGACCAAAGAGATATTTGATCTTCTATTTAGAGGACTTAGTCACTTCTACTTGTCATACTAAGTATAAATCTTTTTCAACAGGGTAAAAAGCTCTCTCACAGTAATTTCTTTTTGATTGGTCACTTCATTGTGTAATATCATTACTTCTTCTCACATTTGAAAAAATATAATGAAGTGTCCCAGCTGCTTTGGGGCTAAAATTCTGTTTTATTCACAAAGAAAAGGAAATTGTATCAGAACAATGCAGAAGTCGTAGTTTATCAGGTAACTAGCTGAGAGAGCATGAAGTAGAATGCTGAAGTCAGAGAAATTACTTTAGAGATCTTTTAACAAAAAGCAATGATTGGACAAAGTTATTCCTTAATAACTTAAATCTTTAGTGGGAGAAAATGAATTCATAATATCCTGTTGCTTTGTTGAGGGACTGCTAGCAAATATTACATTGTTTTCTACTTGACACTTGGAACTGCCATCCACATCATATGTATTGGAGAAGTGGGGCAGGGGAATGATAGGTGTGAGATGGAAAAAATAGGGCTGGAATCATGTAAGGGAGAGTAAAAGTCAGCACAAAGTGTATATGTGCGCGCACACAGATCCCAACCAAGGATTTGATGGTGTCCAAATTCACACACTCATATACAAAGCTATGTTCTAGCTATCAGTTTTCAGTTAACTGTTGACTCAGAAGATAAGGTATGTACATTCACGGTACTTGGATAATACCTGATTGAAGAGTAAACTATGAGTTCTGTAGCCATCTCATATGTTTTTACCCAGCCTTTAATTCAGATAACAACCAGACTGATGAGTCATGATTGTTAAATCTCAGGTTTGGTAGATGACAAAATGATACTACTGAAATTCTCAGAGGCCTGTGCAACACGCTAAGTGCTGCACACTGTAGCCCACAGTGTCATCTCACTGACAGAGTTTCCAGAGAAACGCCAATATTGAACTAGAAGAAAAGCTATTGCTAAACCTGCAAGAGAAGCAGGCGTTATATTCATAATTATCTGAGAAGTAGGCATGATGCCTTGTTCCCTTCCTCTGTTCCTCAGGGGAAAATAATTAATTAAAACATATTTTAAAAAAAACCCCACACACAATACCTAAGCTGGTAAATAAAAACTAACAAAGAAAAGCCCATGGCAATACTTTAAAAATGTAAAATGGTGTTCTCCTCAGAGCCACTCTTATATTAGAAATATTACTATACACATCAATGGTGTTTAGGCCTTGTTCAGGCCTTGAGCCCAAACAGATACTTAAACATGAGTAAATATGGGGCCATGCTTACTTAACGCCCCCCATTACTATTTCTCTTCTGCTTCCTATCCCTGATTTAGCTGGATTGAGCGGAAAAATCTGAAGAGATTTTTTATTTCCATTAGGTTATAACACAAATAGAATTCTGTTTGTGATCTGGAAACTTGATAAAACATTTGTGCACCCTAATTTAAAAGCACTCAGAATGTATTTTAAAGTAAAACAAAACAAAGGCATTTTAGACTAGATCAGGTTAAGTCATAAGACTTTATGTGTGTCTTCAGATGATTCAGGATGGGGCTTGGACTGTGTCCAAGGCAGAGGTGAGTAAACTTCAGGACTTGTACAATTTATTTCTTTTTTTTATTAGATTCACGAACTAGAGCAGGAAGCTGATGCATGGAAAATCACCTAGAGATCTATCTAGGAGATCTATCCCAGTCTGTTGTTCTTTGCCCATTACAATTGAAGCATGACTTTTTTAAAAAAAGTTCTATTATCCACATTTGTCAACTCAACAGAACAAATTTGTGGTGTTTCTTTGTACATGTAAACTTGGTTTTTACTGGATTATAACCATATGTCTGATTACATCACTTCAGACTGTGACTGAATGCTCTTTCATGGATAAACATTTGATCAGTGTAAAAGCTATCACACAGAGAAAAAAAATAGGCTAAAATCCTTCTCCATGTCATGCCAGTCATCTGTGTGTGAGGAAGGCAATGTTAATATTTAGCCGGAAATGGTACAGCCCAGCGAGTGCTGTCATCGCAATGCGTTTGAAATCATTTGTGTTTCAATTTATTATTGAACAGCGGCCTCTTATCTTCGATCTTAGGTTCTTGCTTCCCTCATTATCCGCCTTGCTCTAGCAGAATCATTTTGTCTCAACTGTGGTATTCTTGCACTTGATGAGCCCACCACCAACCTGGACAGAGAGAATATTGAATCTCTTGCACATGCCTTGGTGGAGTAAGTATCTGCATATTTTACTGAAAATGAAGGAGCAAAATTTCTAGGTGGCTTTGAAATCTGTACTACTGATAAGGGGGTCTGTTGGTCAGTATTCTGGTGCTGTCCTGAGGAAGCTCTTTATAATATACCACAGTAACTTTTTCAGCATATGAAATATGAACAGAAATAGAAACTTTGAGCCAAATCTTCATTTTATTGCATACTACTGACGTGTATAATGCTCTATAGCAGGGGTAGGCAACCTTTCCCCTTTAAGAGCTGAGGGACTTCAGCTCTCAGAATCCCAGGAGCTATTGGTCAACATGGGACTATTGGCCAACATGGCTGAGGCTTCTGGGAGCTGATGTCCCTCGGCCCTTAAAGGGGAAAGGTTGCCTACCCCTGCTCTATAGCCAATATTACTGGGGTGAAAAGATCAAATTAGTATTATGTGAAGTCAAAGTGTTACAGTGTGGAGTACTTCTGTCTACTACTCTAATCAACCTTACCCCTTATGATCTCTCCTCAGACCAGTTTTAGAAGTCTTTGCCCCATGTTGCCCCTGAAAAAAAAGTCAGAATTGTCATGGTTTCTGAGCATGTCCAGTCTTCACTTACTAGTAGACTCACAAGCCTATTTGTGCATGGAATGGTGCTACTCTGACTACGTAATGACCAGCACTCATCTCTGAAGTTAGGAAATGGAATGATGAAGTACTATTTTTCACTAAACAGATACAGCATCTTTAAATACATAAGCAATAAGTGTGCCATAAGCTTAATGTATACAATAATTCTTCCATAAACTTAGTGTACACAATCAACTATTTGATGCATATTGGTGAAGCTTTGAATAATCCTCTATCTTGGCCTGGCTATAGTGGTTGTACATTATATTTATATTAGGGGAGGAAAACTGCAGGGAAGGTAGTGCACTTCTCTCTCCCTTGTGGACTGCATTGGTTCAGCAGCTGTATATTAGAAGTGATATCATATCACTTCTGGGTCATTGTAAGGGTGATTTGTAGTCTGACCAAGAGGTTTGTGGGCTATAGAGAGGAGGAGGAGGAGGAGGATGCAAAAGGCTGCCTTTGTGAGTGACATTGACCAAGAAAGTTGAATATCTCCCTCAACAGGGAGAGAGGGGACTTTGGGAGGTACAAATATAGGGGTTCAAAGTCTGCATGTACTTTTCCATGTCTTGCTTTATGTAATGACCCTACAACTCTCAGTAAGGAAAGGAAGTTCATTTTCCTTTTCTTAGTGCATTTCTAGTTGCACAAAAGAGGGATTAAAATGCAAAGTAAGGCCACCCAGAATGGGCAGCTATACATGAGAAACAATAGTTTCAACAAGAGTTGGAAAGGATTGGTCTCACAGCATCTAGCCTCACACTCCCAACAGTATCTGTTACTAACAGAACAAGAACTTGGAACCCTCTTTGTGTACTGTTCAGATGCAGATTGCACATTGTATGGTAATTGATAAATTAAGGTAGGTCATTCAATAATAATTTGGGATAGTCTCAAATCAGGAATTTTATATCTCAGCAACAGCTGCTCTAAAGGTTGAGAGAACCCCAGAATGGTTCTTTCTGTTTCCTGCTAATTCCTTCACTTTGGCTCTTTTTCTTTTTCCCCAGTCCTTTCCTTCCCCCACCTTTCCTTACTAATTGGATTGTAGAAGAGGGTGTGTTTGGGGATGTTATTTTTGTTAGATTTTATTGTTTAAAGAAAATTTTTATTATAACCTTTAATTTAAAAATGAATGGAATAACAGTCCCAGTCTCCTAAAGTTTCTTTGAATCAGCATAGTGGTTTGAGTGTTTGACTACAACTCTGGAGAACAGAGTTCAAATTGACGTGCAAGCATAAAAACCCACTGGGTGACTTTGGACAAATCACACTCTCTTAGCCTTAGGAGAAGGCAATGGCAGGTCTCCTCCAAAGAAATCTTGTGAAGAAAACCCCATGATAGGTTCACCTTAGGGTCACCACAAGTCAGAAATGACTTGAAGGCAAACAACAACAGAGTTTCTTTTGCTGTATGCTTGCTAGTTATCTGCCAGTGAACTGCATATTCTAAATGTGCTTTACATTACAGCGGTCTTCCTCTATGTTCCACCAGTTAGGTCAAGGATGTATCAGGATTGGGGAGTGGGTCTTTGCAGTGGTGGCGCCCCAATTGTGGAATTGCCATTGATACTGGTTTGATTTAAGTAGCAATTAAAAACATGGCCATGTATTAATTAAAGCCTTTTGAGCTTCACTGGCTTACTTCAAATGCTATGCACACAGTTTTAAACTGTTTTAATCTTAAACTGTTTAAAATCCTTAATGTGCTTAATATGGTTTTAGTCCTTTTAAATTATTTTTATAGTTTCAAATGGATTTAACTTGTTTGTATTGATTTTATTTGTGACCTTCCCTGAGATCTTTTGATAGAAGGCAGGATAGAAATATTTGACAGATGATCAACAATAAATAAATAAACAATAGTAATTATAGATGCTGTTTTTCACAGGATAATCAAAAGTAGATCTCAGCAACGAAACTTTCAGCTGCTTGTGATTACACATGATGAAGATTTTGTGGAACTTTTGAGTCGTTCTGAATATGTGGAGAAATTCTACAGAATTAAGAAGAACCTTGACCAGTGTTCTGAAATTGTGAAATGTAATGTCACCTCTTTGGGATCATATCTTCATTAGAATTTATAAAATATTTTGCATTATAAGAGTGCTCAGAAACATTCTGTGGTAAAAATAAAGATTGTTCTTTGGATATAGCAGCTATATTCTTTTGCTAAGGGAAACTTTTCCCCCTCTGAATGTATACAATAATTTTTATTAACTGGTTCCAAATGGTTGCATTACTAGAATGCCACAATTGCCACAATGGAATATCAGTTAGGATTGAGGAGACAAAGAGTGAGATCCCACAACAGGCAGGCAGAGTAATATCCCCCCTGTGTAGTTCTATATTCTCTGGCAGCTGTCCTAGGAAGGGCCTCCACTTCAGCTTCTGACATTTACTAGCGAGGAGGGGAGATACTGGGGAGGCAATTCAGGTGAAGCAACAAAAGAGGCTTGTTTCAGGTGGAGAGGAGAGAAAATAAGGGTATACTGACATAGAGTGCATCCTTTTTTCTTCTTCCTCTCAGAGCCTGGATTAGCTCCATCTTTATTGTCCAAGTTTCCTTCTGCCCCCACCAGTAAAAAGCAGCAGTAAATGGACCCCTTCTGGGGCTTAACAGCTGCTTGTGGGTGGAAGGTTTGGGACAGGGTGCAAAGGGCCAGAATGTAGCCCCTGTGCCTTGTGCAAAAAAAGATGCATGTAAGCCACCATTATCTCACACACATGTCATCAACAGGGTGTCACGTAAAGTGCTTGCCTACCTCATAATTCCATACACTGTGGAACCAACAATGCAAACTAAGGAGTTGATAAGATTTCAGGCATCAAGTAAAAATGTTAGTATCCAGTAAAAAAAAGCCTATCTTACTTGTTTGTACTGGATGGAATTGTGATAGAAGTATCACTTTGCATCACTGCTATAATGCATTTCCTTAGATGGGAGACAATTGACAGAGCAAACGCTGGGACAAAAAGAAATCCATTTACACACCCCAAACATGCAACATGTGAATACTTCTAAATGCATTCTTTCCCTGTCGAGTTACAGTTCTTTCTTTGATTGAGTTACCTTTGTATCACTGGCCAGGTGAGCTAAATTCATTTGATAATAGTGGAAGCAAAAGTATGCTTGTTCTCCAGCTCTACCCACTGGAGACACTTGTTTAGCTCCAGATCTTGCAAATTTCTTAAGCTGTTTTTCCCACTCCTTAATGGTCAGTTGCCAAGATCCCAACCCCATCCCTATTTTTAAGCTTTGCCAGGCTTTTTCTTATTTCCCCTGCAATAGACCTCCCTAGTACTGGCACCATCCATCAGCTTTTTCTGCAAGAACAAGAGCTTCAAAGGCTATCCTGAGGGTGCTTTAATGTGTTTAAAGCATTTTAGAACACATACTGTATACCCATTCAAGAGGAAAGCTAGCCACAGGTCCTATCAGAGGATTGATTCTGTTTGGCCAATGCCCTATTAAAACATTAAGGATAAAAGAAAGGAAAAAAACATTATACATTCCTTCCAAAAAGGGGAGGAATCAGGGTTTTAAAGAATAAGGGACTTATAGATCCTTTCGTCCAGCATGGTCCAGAATCAGGTGTAATTTCAAAGGCCAGTTGATCCCATGTCCAATCCAACCCCCACTTCAGATTCCCATCTGATTCGTGTAGGAGAAATGCTGTGAAACTTTTGCAGAGCCCAATGAAAAGTCAGTACTGAAATTGTCCTCACTCCCCAAACCCCAGTCAGGCCTACTGGCCACCTTGGCCTCTGCAGTGCCATGGCTTCTCATAAACCACAAGAAAAGTGATCTTGGTATAAGAAAATGCATATGTCGTGCATCTGGGGAGCCCAGTCTCTCAAGCTCTGTAATGCATTTCCAAACTCCAAAATCGGACTCTAAACTGAATGCCAACTACTACCAGCAAACCTTGTGCCTTTGACTCTGAGGCCTGATGATCCCCTCCATACATGTCATCCCTTGCACTGCTGCCATCTCCAATGGCTCCTACTGCCATTTTAACAAGCTTAGTGGCTAAACTCCACAAACTAATCAAAGTCACCCTTGTAGCACCCCAGAGCCAACCTTTGCACTAAGTTCCAAAATACCACTTGGTTGAAATCATTTGAACATTAAATGTTTGGAATGTCTTTGAGGAAATGAACTTTAAAAAGGGAGTTCAGTAAAATATGTAATTGTTTACAACACTATTTTGTACAACACTTCTTAAGTCCTTTATATTAGCATTTTCATTCTATGAAACTGAGCTACTTGGCAAAACCATAACAATTTGTATATTTTGTTACATTTATTATCTGTATTTCCCCTAACCAGGATTACTAAATACCCACATTATTTGTTTAAACTTACAAATTTCCTGTGGTACATACCCAATGGAAATGCATGTTTTCAAAAATAAACCACTGAAAAAGATATTGTGCATACTGACATGAAACCAAGTACTTAATACTTGATATAATTTTTAATTTAAACATTTTAGCCCTACTGGCTAACACACTGGCTACTGATGGCATAAAATGTGTATCCTTTCAAGATGGGTTGCCGTTCTAGCCTGCAGTATAGGCATGTTTGCTCAGATAAGCATAAAGCAATAATTTGGAGCTGAATATGCTTACTTTTGACAGTCTTACCATGAAAACACAAGTGGTTGCCAGGTACATAAGATGTTTCACCTTCAAAACTAAGCAGGAAGGAAGGCAAAATATAATAAGATACAGTGTCACCCATTACAACACACTCATAAATCCTTAAAGGACAGCTGCCGGGCTATTTTGCTAAGATGGATATAGAAGTAATATGTCTAGATTTTCTACCAGCTTTTCTTAAACATGTGCTTTGGGGAAGAGAAATATTTGACAGAGATCAACCTACGTTTTCTTTACAAGGCCTTTACAGCCTTGTGCTTTCAGACTATGAAGACCAACTTTATGGAAGGCAGATATAAGAATATCCCCAGAGAACTATATCTCTTTATCTGTGGTAATCTGTTATATTTTAAGGTATATGAAATCTTAAGAGAGAAATAACTAATTAGATATTAAGAGCCTATAGCCAATGACAGATAAATTTATACATCTCTTGTCTAATCCAGTTAAATCAGTTCTGGTTGATGAAGCTGGATTTGTGATGAAAGCAATCCAACTTACAACATAACAGCTAAAAAAAGCTCAGAAGAAATGTGGACTTAGCAAAATATTGTTTAGAGAGCCAGTGGTTTGAGTGATTTGAGCATTGGACTATAACTACAAGATCAGAGTTCGATTCCCCACTCAGTCATGGAAATCATGGAAGAGTCACAGACTCTCGGCCCCAGACAACCCCATAATAGGTCACTGTAAGGGTCACTGTAAGTTGGAAATCCCTGAAAGACTCACAACAACAACAAATGCTATATTATGTTTATTGTTTCTTCCATCCTTTCAACATAATTTGCTTGTGTGTGTGTGTGTGCATTTGTATAATATATTGTGCATGTGTGGAAGGGGTTGTTTCTTTCTTTTGTTCTTGGGGAGGGGGTGTGGTTTTTTTTTTTTTTTTTTTTTTTTTTTTGCTATAACCTGCATGTGGTTCCCTAATAAACCTTTGGAGTATAGTGTCCCCCCACACCAGTGGCATAAGAAAGGGCTATTGCGGTTTTACCTTTCAATTGCTCTTAATCTGCTGTAGCACTCCAGAATGTATTGTTGGTCCTCTAATCTCTCAGTTCTTTAATCTATCTCCATTAGAGAACTGATTTACTTTATATGCTGTAGGAAGAGATGTGGCTGTTACCTGATAGTGGCACTCTAGAAGTTAACTTCCAATATTGTGAGCCTGAATACCTGAATACAGAAGTGAAGATCTGAAGATGATGTAGGGTCTTAAAAACATGAGTTGTATTATAAAAGGTGAAAACAGAAAGGAAGATGAACTAGAGGATGGGAAATGAAGAAGAAATGGGAAGATGGTTCGAATGATGGTGGTCAGCTCATGCAAAAAGGAAAAAAATATTTTTGTTAATCAATTTTTCTTGTTATTGATTGTATTATATAAATTGTATTATATAAATGTTTCTTTTTTGTTATTTGTTAAATTGGAATGGTATGGAATGTTTTTGTATGTTTTAAGTTTGTATAATAAAAAATATTTTAAAATGAAAAAAAAATGGAGATAGATTAAAGAGTCGTATCTCAGTCTGGATGAAAGTTAGTACATAAGAGAGAGATACGCAGCCCTAATGAATGAAAAAGAAGTGGGTAGCAGATGTAGCCACTGGTGTAACATGGGGAAGGTTTATCAAAGATCAGCTAGGCCCTCAGAAGTAGAGAAAGATTAACTGGATCTGGTTACAGAGTTTATACAACTTTCCCACTCTAGTAACACCACTGGCTGCCAGTCTGTTTCTGAGCACAATTGGAAATAGTGGTTATGACCTATAAAGCCTTATATGACTTATGTGCAAGCTGTCTGACAGACTACATCTCCCTGTACAAGCCTGTTCAGGCTGAAATCAGTGGCGTTACTGAGGGGGTGCGGGGAGTGCAGAACGCACTGGATAACACCTCAGAGGAGGGGTGACACCTGGCCTGACTCTTCTCTGATTGCAAGGGGATGTGTATGGGCCAGTGCTGATGCACCTGGCACCCATCCCTTCTCCACTCCCTCTCTCTCTCTCTCTCTCTCTCTCAAGAACGAAACTGAACAGTAGAGGAGGAGGAGGGACAAATACCTGCCCTTCCTTCCCCACACCTTGGCTTCCTCCTTAGAGAGAAAGCTGGGCAGTGGAGCAACCATGAGGGATGATTATTTGCAACCCCTCCTCTTCCTCCTCTGCTGTTTGACTTCTTTCCTTCCAGAGAGGAGGAAGAGGGGTCAGCGCTTGCCCCTTAAGGCTATTCCGCTGCCCAGCTTCTCCCTGAGGAGTGTTGCTCGCCCCTCCAGCTTTCCCCCGAGGGAGGAAGCTGAGCAGCAGAGGAGGCAGTGGGGCAAATACTCACCCTTGAAGACCCCTCCCTGGCTTTCTCCCCAAGGAGAAAGAGGAGTAGTGAAGGAAGAGGAGGGCCAGTGCCTCCCTTCCATCTTCTCCTGCTGCTTCACCTGCCAGGTTGTCCCTTGGCCACCCTGGATGGGTAGCTGGGCAAGCAAGGCAGCAAAAGGGAAGGAGAGGTAGGGGAACCTGTTACCCCGCTGCCCCCTTACAAGGACTGTCTGGATGGAGGGCAGGGGGGCAGGGGGCAGTGAGAGGGGCTGGGACAGGTCACCACTGCCCCCTGCCAGCTCTCTGCACCAGGTGACACCAAGTCTAGTTAGAGATCCTCAGGGCAGGCCCTTCCTTCAGTCCCACCACCTTCTCAGGTAGAGCTGGCAGGGCCTTCTCAGTGGCTGCCCTTAGACTCCAAAACTGCCTCCCAGGGAAGCAAAACTGGGTCCCTTCCTGACGTCCTTCCATCAGTGGGCAAAGCCTAATAATAATAATAATAATAATAATAATAATAATAATAATAATAATAATAATTTATTGCAACAGGCTTTTAGAACTGAAGGTTTTAAAAGAAAAGGCATGATTGTTTCAATTGTAATGGTTTTGACCTCTTTTTATATGACCTCTCCCATATAATCCTCCCCGCGCCCTCCGGTCCTCTGGGAGGAATTTGCTGCAGCCCCAAAAAGCTAGGCTTGCGGGGACCTCCCAGAGGGCTTTTTCTGTCGTCGCTCCCAGACTCTGGAACGGCCTGCCGGATGAGATCCGTCAATTAACATCATTGCACAGCTTTAAAAAGGCTGTCAAGACGGATCTCTTCCGGCAGGCCTTTCCGGACTAGATAGCCAGCCTTGGGACCCTCTTAATCCTGGTTCTCTTCAGCCAGATTTATTACATTCCCCTTTAATCTGACCATCAGGGGATTGTTGTGGTGTTGTTTTAAAACAGAATTTTAAGTCTCATTGTATAATTACTGCTTAATCGCAGTTGTTTTAATTTGTATTTGATTTAATTAATTTTTAAGGGGGGGAGGAGGGATGGATATTGTTTTACTTGATGTATTTTATTATTGTTGTTCACCGCCTAGATTGGCTTCCCACTGGGGCGGTATATAAATAAACTATATTATTATATTATTATTTATGACTGCATGCTTTAAATGGTTTTAATATTGTTAATCTTTTAATTCTGTTTTAATGTTCACCTTTTGTATATTTTCTCACTCTTTTTATTAAAATTCTAAAAATTCACATATTATTGTTGCTTTCAAGTTGTCACCATATTTCACATATAACAACAACAACAAAAATACAAAACCCTCACAAATAAACTATTCTGACTTGACCTCCCTCATCTAGAAGCTGATTTTAAATGTCTTTTTCTAGTTACATTTAATTATCTCTTCTCTCTCAATGTTCTTTCTGCTTCCTTATATTCATCACCTTCTGTTATCTATATACAAAATTTAATCTCTTTTTTTCTATCAGTTTGTATATACTGTAATATCAACATATCTGTATTATTCTATTTATTTACCAGTTCTCTCTCTCTCTCTCTCTCTCTCACACACACACGGAAATATATTATTCCACATATTTACCAGATTAACTTGATATGTTTTCCTTTCCAATCTTTTCTTGTCCTTAATATAAGTGTCCATTATTTATGTATATATGTGTGTTATGTCTTACCTATTAATATTCCTCCAAATTTAAAACTGATATTTTACCCTATTTCTTTTTCCGAAATTCTATTACATATGGATCTTAATTTTTAGAATTTCCTCCATCATATTATGAATTTGAATTCAGACTTTTTTGCCGCTTAGTGCCACCACATGTTAAAAAAACTTTCTTTTTTCTCTCTCCATATTTCCAGCATTCATTTTCCCCACTTCTGTATATTTTGCTAGATATCATCTATAAAACATTTTATAATACTTTCAAATCATTGCATAATATGTATTTGCATAATATGCATAATTGCATATCATTGCATGCTATGTATTTTAAATTCTTATTCCAAGTTTTCCTCTATTTGTCTAATTCTATTATCCGGCTTATATTCTGTGCCCATGTGATCATGCACTCTTTTACTAATTCTCCTTCTATCTCTATTTTTAGTATCCATTTGCCAATTTTAGAAATTCCCAAACACACTGCAAAAATAATCCAATTTGGGACCGCTTTAACTGCCCTGGCTCAGTACAAGGGAATAGGGAATCCTGGGAATTGTACTTTATTGATGCACCAGAGCTCTCTGATAGAGGAGGCTAAATGTCTCACAAATCTACAGTTCCCAGAATTCCTCAGCATTGAGCCAGGGCAGTTTAAGCGGTCTCAAACTGGATTATTTCTGCAGTGTGTTTTGGACCTAAGTGATCTTTTTCCCGTAAAATACATCTCTTCAAATCAAATGAGCAAATTGACAATAATTAAAACTGAATCAGTAATCAAATATTTTATTAATTTACTCTTGCAAGAAAAAGGAGAGTTTTGATTAAGAAAATAGACTACAGTACATAAACATTCTCCCTTACTGAGAAAGACAGTAGTCAGGATTTAAATCAAATATGATTTATGAAATATGGTTTTTATAGACTAGATCAAGCCTTTACCTCAGAGATAACTATTGG
Organism: Phrynosoma blainvillii; assembly: GCA_026167975.1. Classification (NCBI taxonomy): domain Eukaryota; kingdom Metazoa; phylum Chordata; class Lepidosauria; order Squamata; family Phrynosomatidae; genus Phrynosoma; species Phrynosoma blainvillii. Next base: position 276,194,090 of record JANUYF010000002.1, on the reverse strand, counting down.
TTTTTAAAGTCACATACTAAGAAGTATCTATTGAAGGAGACATTCTATGGACGTTATCACACGTGGCCCAGAAAGCAAAAATAAAGTGGAAATGAGGCATCCCAAAAATAAACGGGAAATAAACCTTGTTTCCACAAACGTCATTACCTTAATTGCGAATTTACAGTAAGTGCATTGAACGTCCACACACAAAATATCCCGTAAATGTAGTAGAAATGAGCCTCTTGCACATGCGCAGATAGAGGAATGCTCGCGGGAACCATGGGAAATGACGGGGAAATGCTCCCCAATACATATTTGGTTATCATACATACGGTAAATGCGAAATGATCCTCATCGCGCAATTGCAATTCCTCAGGAAACCGAATTTCAAAAGATCTCGGTTCTTTCCACTTTCTGTCCACTTTCTGTCGGGGTTCTGTGCGACGTCATGTGAAAACACGGGCCAATAATCCGATATCGGTCGGGATTTCGTGTGGATTTTGTTTGGATTGGGCCCCGTGTGATAACGTCCTATGTTAAATAACAGTGCAGGCATGTTGTCTGTCCAACAGGTTGGTGGAAAAGAGGGAATTGGGAGGGACCACTCCCTCATGCTGCCCTAAATAATCTTGAACTTGCTTCTTTTATAGCCTCCAGAGGCCCTAAAACTGGCTGAAAAGAGAGTGGAAATAATAGTTGCCCAGAGTCAATCATTTTCTGCCACTATGCCTTCAGTTCCAGGCAATCACTTCTTGTTGGAACGTTAGAGTAGACATTGCTGAAAATGAGAGAAAGAGAACTTCAGGCAGCAAACTTGTTGGCCTTCTGCATAATCCTGTCCTTTTGGGGAGCAGACTAAGGGGGGTTGCAGACTGCCAGAAATAGTGCAAATTGAGTCTACTTTTAGGGTTAGGGTTAGTGCTAGGGAATCATGGGAATTGTTTTTTTCTGAGACGTTGAGCCTTCTCTGTCAGAGAGCTCTGGTGCCACAATAAACTACAGTTCCCATGATTCTCTAACCCTAACCCTAACCTTAAAAGTGGACTCAATTTGCACTATTTCTGGCAGTCTGCAACCCCCCTAAGATATCAGGAAGAGCAGATCTGGGCTGCAGGGCAGGGAAGAAGTAGAGAAGGATGGATGGATGGATGGATGGATGGATCTAGGTGGTGATAACGGGGCTGAGAACTTGGAGCAGTGGAGTAGAAATGGGCTGGGGCTTTCTTTTGTATAAGTTGGACAGCTCTGTAGAGAAGAGGAGAGGCTGTGCTGTGGTGTGATCTATGTGATAACTAGACATGAGTAAGCAGAGGGGAAATGGTAAAAAAAAAATATGTGAATACTGTCACTTTCTGCTTTACTGAAAATTGAACCAACTAGTTACTAGCCACTTGGCATAGCTTGATCACTGGGCAATTTGTTGCCCTGAAATGTGTTCTCATCAAGCTTCATTTTATTGGATCAGATAAAGCAATGGGTGGATCACTTGCAACTCAGCCTGAAAGCTGATCTCTTTTTAGTGTTCTCCAAGAAATGCAAATGCTTCACATATAAGCTCATCAGAAATTCCACTCTACCCATGAGGTGTAGCTTCCTGTCACTGAGGAGGAGGCTGCAATCCTGTTGTAGATACATACTGGAAAGTAAGCCTCGGTAAGCATAATGGGAACTCTTTCTAAGCAAACATGTATAAGGTTGATCAGGAGGAGGAGGAGGACTTTACATCACTCTCTCTCTCTCTCTATTGCATCACTCTCTCTCTGTAAGTTAGTCAATTTGCAGTGTTTGGTTTTACATTGAAAATACATGCGTAAGTGCAAGATTACACGTACCATACACCTCTGTTAACAAAGCAGAGGTGTTTCTGGGCATTATTTTTTTAATAATAATAATAATAATAATAATAATAATAATAATACAATTTATATTCTGAAAATTTGACAGAAAATTTGGTGCCAGAGGCAGAAATAACATGGGGGAAAATTAGATTCCTGTGCCACAAAAAATAAGAACAGGAAGAGATTTTAGGAAACTTTTTATTCAAAACTAACAATCCTCCCATGTGAAATGAAACAAATAGGTCTTTCTTTCTTTCTTTCTTTCTTTCTTTCTTTCTTTCTTTCTTTCTTTCTTTCACAAGCCAGGGTTACCTGGTGAGACAAACTTATCTGCTTTCCTTTATCTCTCTGTTTTGCCATTCATACACGCTCAGTAGGGGATTCTAGAGGCAGTTGCTCTTTACTTTAACTGTTGTAGGCAGGCACACACAGCCACAGTAGTATCAGCTACAGAAGAATCCATTTCTTTCCAGCTCAAGCTTTATTGCACTGTTTACTGCAGGTATGCTGCTGGAACCTGACCCCAAAAATCGGGGCTTCTCCAACCTTTTGTCACCATTCTCCCTATACCAATGCTGCAAAAAACCACAAACAAACCAGCTAGACAGAGGACAACTAGACAGAGGACAAACAGGAAATTGGAGGCTGGGTGGGTATTAAAAGACTTTGTAAAAAGGAGGTTCTTTGTCATGGGGGTATGAAAGGGGGATAGGGGTACAGTTGGGCCTCTGTATCCACAGATTTTTTGTCCACAGATTCCAGCATCCATGTCTTGAAAATATTTTTAAAAAATATAAATTCCCATAAATAAACCTTCATTTTGCTATATTATATAAGGGTCACCATTTTATTATCCACTGTATTTAATGGGACTTGAACATCCATGGATTTTGGTATCCCTGGTGGGTCCTGGAACCAAACCTCAGTGGATACCAAGGGTCCATTGTTTAAAACAAACCCATTGTCAAACCCACTCAAAGTAGGACTTTGCTCTGTCTGCTCTGTTGCACTATTTTAGTGAAATTGACTGTTGCCCACAGTGCAGTTGAATAGAATACATGACTAGACAAGACATCCACATTTCAGTCTAGTGAAATTCACCTGGGCAATCATTCTCTCTTACCTTACAGGATTGTTGTGGGGACAAATTGGAAAGAGGAGCGCCATGTTGTTGTTGTTGCTCCTGCTCCTTTGTTGTTTGTTTTATTAATTTATCTCCTATCTCCCCCCAAAAAACTGTAGGAAAAAGCAAAGATAAAAGCACATAAAGGGAAAGGGAAAGGTTTCCCCTTTGACAAGGTTGCCAAGTCATGTCCAACTGACTCGGGAATGGTGCTCAATGCCATTTCTAAGCCAAAGAGCCAGCATTGTCACTGTGATTATGTGGCACATACAAAGCACATACAAAGACATAAATAAAAACAAAAACATTATTATTAAAATGCCTTTGCATTATCCATAGCATTAAAACCAAATTTTAAAAAAGCCCTAAAAAGAGGAAAGATAAGTCAGTAAGGGCCTTTACAGACTGCCAGAAATAATGCAGCTTGAGGTCACTTTAACTGTCCTGGCTCAGTGCTGAGGAATCATGGGAATAGTATTTTTTTTTTCCTGCGACATTGAGCATTCTCTGTCAGAGAGCTCTGGTGCCATAATAAACTACAGTTTCCATGATTCCTTAGCACTGAGCCAGGACAGTTAAAGTGGCCTCAAGCTGCATTATTTCTGGCAGTCTGTAAAGGCCCTAAGTCAACACAATATTAAAAGCCCTTCCACTCAGTTCCTAACAGCCTGTTGGAATAAAAATGTTTGCACTTGCCAATGAAAAATTACCAAGGAGAAAGCTACCCTAGCGTCCCTACAGAGGTTGTTGCAAATCCTGGGACCAGTCACTGTAAAGGCCTTCTCACAAATTCTTACCAGATGTGCCTGTGAAGGTGGCAGAACCAAGACAAAGTTGAGCTCACTGGAGGAAAAGTGGAAAGAAATGTAACAAATAAATACTATATACAGAGCATATATAAGTAAATAGTGTGCACATGTGAATGTGAAAGTGAGTGTCTAGATGGGAAACAGCAACTACAAGAAAGAGGGGAGGTGGCACATCAGAGGTAGTTGGCTCTGCCTTCTCTTACTCTTCTGCTCTGCCTCTGGTGATTCACATTTCACCCTACTGGTTCTAGTGGGCATCAGCTGCCCCTGTGTTAGACACTCACTGCTAGTGGTAGATTATACCAAACCCTGTGACACATGTGCAGAGGAAAGTCACTGGAAACATGGATTCTGCAATCACTTCTTGCCCTGTTCACGTGGCAAATGAGAGGACTTCTCCCAAGCTGGCCAGGAAAAGATTTGAAAAGTGAGATTTTGGGAGACCTTTACTTTCCAAAGCAACCTTCTCTCCCTGCATCGATAGTGTGGTGGCCATCTCCCCTTCAACTGAGCAGGGAAGGTTTGAGATGTGTCAGCTTGTGCCCACACTGGCTATAGAGAGAAGTCTGTTCCCCATGGTATTCCCACTTTGGGTGGAGAATCTTGTTTCTCTCTGTCTTGTGATTGCATTGAGTCATGGTGTGATAGATAATGTGATTGTGGTTGTGATCTAACAGTACTTCCCTTAACGGAAGAAAACATCTGGATTCCAGCTGTTCTGCAGTCTCTGAGCACATCTCTGAAGCCTCTGGGGACTACATTCCCTTTAGGAGACACACTTTCAGATCACACCCACAATCATGTTCTCTGTTAGGCCATGACTCAACACAAAATGTCCTGAGGAAGAACTTGGCCAGCTATAAAGTCAAATAAGTGCACAACAGCACTGGTGGGTCTCAAGAATGGTTTCATGCTGAGCAAGCAAAATGCTTATATCAATATTGATGGATGCTCTTCCATTTAATGGGGGAACCTCTCATGAGCTCAGTATTTCTCAGAGGTTGGAGTTCAAAGTGGAGATACATGAACTGGATCCCACCACCGTCACAGGCTCGCTTGGTGAGGACATGAGAGAGAACCTTCTTGGTGCCTACTCCCACCAGAGGCTAGGCTGGTCCCCTCCCTGCTTGCCTTTCATCAGTAAGCCAAGACATTTTTATTTAAGCAGGCATTTGATATATAATCATATCAGGGTGGTTTTATGGAGTAGGTATTTGTTATGCTTTTAACTTTTGTATATTTTAATTTTATACTGTTTTTAGATGATTTTAATTGTTTTAAATTTTATTGTAATTATTATTGTTTTATACATGTTTTTGGGTCCCTTCTGGGAGAAAGATGTTATACTAAATAAATAAATAAATAATAAAGTTGTTGGACCAATGTAGAGTAGGACTGGAAATTACTTATGTGTGTCTCAGGAATCTAAAGCCGATACAGATCTTCATACAGATATCCTAGTAATGAATAGTCTTTTTATCCCTTAGGACTGGGATAGCTGATCTTTAAAATGGGAGTTAAAGCAAGACAGGGTTTTTGCCCCCACATTATCCAGAAGAGGTAGAATTTAGCATTTTGATAAAAGCTAAACTCCTCCGCCAAAGGATTATGATTCCCTTACCTCTGTTGACTGTTGAAACACCTTTTTTCAAGAGGTATTTCTTTTTATGCTTTTGACTTCTCTTTGGTATGTATCTTTCACCTGAAATGGGACCTTTCTTGAAGCTGCTGCCTGATCATAAAATTTCTTGCCTCATGATGTGCAGTTTGTTGTTTCTTTCTTTGTTGTTTTTCATCAGATGTTCTTAAAATAAAGTAACCATCCATTTAAGTATTTCTGATACATCTAATTAACAGGTGTCAGGACAGATCAATAAAATCAATAAAATCAATAAAATCATCTTTAAAAAATCAACAATTCAATTTTTTTTAAAAATGGGAAGAGTTTATTTTAAAACAGTTTAACCATGATAAAAAACAAAAAAAAAAAAAACACCTCCCCATCGAACTGAATGCTTGGAGCCCAAGTTATATATTTCACTAGATACTGAATGCTTGTGGATATTAATTACTCCTTTTGATTTATGTTTTGGTTTACTCCTGAGCCTGGCTTCTTTAAACATGATTTTTATTGGTTAATTGTTTTATACTGGTGTGTATTAATTTACACTGGGGCAGGCAAAATGCTCCCATCCAGTTGTTTTTGAACTACAAGTCCCATCAACCTTAGCCAGCAGCTCCAATGATGAGTGGTACTGGGAGCCACAGCCTAACAACATCCAGAAGACGATCCCAACACACCCGAATCCCTTACATGCATGTGTAGATTGGATGCAAGTTCAACTTCCTGGGGGCTTTAGTGCATGAGCCCCATTCTCACAACTACCACTTTTAGAACAGCCATCACCACACCTCTTCTCAGTCACACACCTGGAGCAGCTGCCCACATCGCACCATCTTCCTGACTGTCCCTTAACTCAGCCTCTCTGTCCTATGTCCTTATGTCCTACCAGCATGCCTTTCGTTTATCTATTTTTATCCCCATCTTTTTTCCATGCAATTCCAGAGCTCTGCTACTGTAACTGTGAGTTTAATTAAAATAATAAGAATAATAAGGGGGGGGGAGGGAAACCAGGGAACCAGGATGCTTGGGAATAGTGAGGGGGAGTTAGAGTGACCAAATAGCATAACTGCAAAGGAGGACAAGGCATCATAAAATGTAGGTCATTCAATAAAAATTTAGGACATGACCAAGCTAAAAAGCTAAAAGCATTCATATAAATGCAAATCCATGCTCAAAATGAAGGCCTTTTTGAATTCATCCTGGACAGAAGGCTGCAATGTAGGACATGTCCTGGAAAAAGAGGATACCTGGTCACTCTGGGGGGAGGGGGGACAGTGAGAGGTGGGCACACTGACAGCACATGACCACCAATCACCTCACTGCCCCAGCAGTGATGTTTTACATCTGGAAGCTTGCACAATTGGAAGATCATTGATGAGTTTTCCTGTCAATGAAAAGGGACAGGCTGGGGTCAGATCAGTTATGGGTCAGAGGTGTGATGGTGCAATAAGTATTGCCAAAGCTGCTTTTTCCTGGTGTAATCATGGTTTAGAAACAGCATGTAATAATCTAGGTAAATACATAACTGAGTGTTGAGTCTGGAACAATGATAGCACAGTTCATTCACTATAACAACCCTCCATCTACCCCCAAACTCCCCTCCCACAACCCAACTCTGTGGACTCTGACCATCTGCAATCCACTTTGAATACTCTCAGAGCAATGACAGCACAATGGGCAACCACGAAATGGAGACCAGCATCTACAAGAGAAAGTGAACTTTAAAGATCTGTGAAAGTACAAATTTGTCTATTTATCACATGATATGTACGGTAGTTGCTTCTGGATGGATGGCTCCTAGTGCTACTAATAATATATTTCTTGTGCAACTATTGGGCAGCTTCTTTCCCCTATATTAAACTCCTCTCTATCTTTAAAAAAAAAAGAATTTCTGTAGGAAGAAAAAAGGCAGATGTTGTGGGAGAACATAGAAGAGGTAGAAATGGAAGTCACTGGAATCTGAAACAGACCGTAATGTAGTTCTATGCAATAAGGCAGGATGGTTGTACAGTAAAAACCCTTTGCTGTGCCATAGAAGCCAGTAATGCTAACAATAAAGGAACACCATCTTCACATAAATTAACCTCTGCTTTGACTTTTCACACCATGTATCATGGCTGATACAGCAAGTCCACTTACTTCAATTCCTACTTTGATTCAACTTGTAAAATCTCTGAGGCAAATTCTCAGAATGCCTTTCCACTGGGTCCTAGGAACTGGTCCTCCACTCACACTGTATGAACTATCATAACTATTCTGCGTCATTGTGTGATAACATCTTTTATCTCCCTCTTGCTTGAAGTGTCATGTCTGCCCCATTCTCTATTTTAAGAATTCCTTTCATTGATAATGCCCACTTCTATTCACTGATAATGAATTCTTACATTAAAAAAAAAAAAAAGAGGAGAAGATGGCATGTTTCTTTCCCCCAATATTTGTTCCCCATAGTACTGAAATCAGCATTATCTTTCTTCTGATTTGTGATGCTTTTCAATTTGATAATCCTGTTCTGTGGCAGATCTGTGGAATTGGCCCCTTATTTAACTTAAGGTGGATCATAACTTTTTGTGTTGTCTCTTTTGCTATGATTTCCCAGTTGTGGAATTCTCTCCCCCCGGAGGCACGACTGGCACCTATGTTTTTATGAAAGCTTTCAGGCCAAACTGCTTTTATCCAGGGTGCCCATGTTTAATAGTCATATTATGCAACATTGTTTTAACCAATATTACATTTACTCTTTTTAATTGACAAGCCATTTAATATAGTTTTAATCTGGTAAAACCTGTGCAACTATTGATTGTTTTGAACTGATTCTGTTGTAAGCCAATGTGAGACCTGCAGATAAAGGCCAGGATATAAAATAAATAAATAAATAAATAAATAATACTGCATTTTATGCTTTTTTTTTTAAAGTGACTTTGTTAGTCATCTTGGCCATTATTTTTGAGTGGATGGGCAGGAATAAAAATGAATGATGACATATATTAATTAATGAATAGTATACAAATAAAGAATACATATTGTTTAGTTCTATTTAGGTTTTAAAATGGGATTAATTCCACTATCTATTATGCTTTAAAGTTTTCCAGATATTTCTCTTGCACTCTTAATTTGGTTTGTTTTCACAGAAGATTGCTTTTAAGAGTTTAGATATTACCTTTTGGTACTTAATGATTATAATTATATGTATAAAAGTAGAAACAGCAGCAGCACTACTAAAAGGAGAAAAAAAGTGCTCCTCCCTATCACTCACAACATGTTTGCACATTTCCCATTACAACTATAAATACTTGATTATCTGTGAATTTGTGTTTTACAGTTTTGGGGATTTGGTTTTTAGGACTCTTGCTTCTGTTTTGTAGTTTTTTCTTGAGGACCTCCATTTTGTGTTTCTTATTTGTGGGCTTTCTATAGTTATTTGGCTGAGATGAAATTCATACTTCCTCCAAGTGCTTTTCTGCACCAGTGTTTCTGGTGTTGTTGCTTTCTTAATGACTTTTTTATTTTGATGCCAAAATCCAGTGGCGAACTACTAAATGCATTATAGTCAATGGAGAAGGGAATGATATTGATTAGAATATTACCTATCACATTAATTGTAATAACAACAACAACAACAACAACAACAACAACAACATTTATTTATACCCCACCCCTTTGAGGTCAACCGGGGCGGCTTACAGCGTTAAAATCCAATACATCAACAACCCACATCCCTCCCCCCCTTAAAAAGTTATTAAATCAATTACAAGTTAAAACAATATAAACAATAATTTAAAAAACATCAATAAAGATAATAGGACATAAGGAATTGCGGCCATGTTACAGTTCCTTTCAAGAGAGGGCATCACAGGCTCAATGTGTACTCAATGTGCATTCAATTGTACTCAATGTGATAGTTAATATCCTATTCAGTTGTCAATATCATGGTAAATATCATACTGAAGTCAATTTAAGTACATTTTTCATTTATCTAGTCATATACATTTAGTAATAATTAATCAAGATTGAATGGTAGATTTTATTTCTGTGTGATTAAATTTCCATATTAAAAATGAAATAAACTATAAATATTGGCCAGAATTCTGTTGGTGAGTTTCAAACAATTTTAGAATGGTGAGTCAACAAATAGGTAAATCCAGCTGATTCAATGGGTCTAACTCAAATCAAGACTAACAGGATTTAGGCCATTATTTATAGTCAATTTTAACCTATTTCATATATCTGTTTTAATATATTAAATGTACAGTTCATTTTAAAAGTATAGTCATCCCTCCTCATTTGCAGATTTGACTTTGGCGGATTTGATTATTCACGGATTTTATTAGTATGTTCTCTCTAGGAATATATCTAGGTCCTCCAGTGCAACTCTATGGTCAACTTTAACCAAAAGTTGCACTGAAGGACCCAGAGATTCCTAGACAGAACAGTCCACTAGGCATTTGTAGCTCCTCCAGCATAATCCTATAGTCAATGTCTGGCAAATGTTGACCACAGAGTTGCACTGGAGGACCTAGAGATTCCTAGAGAGGCTCTCATGTAAAAACACAGTGGTTTTTTTATTTGCGATTTTTCCACTTTCATGGGGGTCCTAGCAAATGTGGAGGAATGAGTGTACTAAGCTCTGCCCTTTCTCCTTTCCCCTCAGGCACTGGACCAACCTGAAATGTGGCACCTGATGCTGACAAAATGCTCACCCCTGAGATGGACTTTTGTTTTGATCTGGCATATATCTAGTGTTTGTAGAGGAATAAAAGGAAACAAAGTCCCAGTGCTGTGTGATGGTCCAAAACTTTAATATCTTAAAAAGTCCAATGCGTTTTGGCCTTGTCACCAATTGGCCTTCTTCAGGGGCTATTAACAGAAATTTCTGGAGTTACAGCCTGCACTCTCATCAAAGTGGATACTCTGGGTATCAGATGGAAGGGTGCCAGGTTTTCAAAATAGCATTAAGGGACAGTCAAAATTCATGATATGTTGAGTTGACAATCAGAAAATAGCTATTAACAAGTTTCTACCCTACCTAAATATGAAACAAAAGTATCCATTTCAGATAACTCAACCATCTATTTCCCTATAAAATTAGCATATTGCTCACATGTATAAATTATGTATTTATTATAATTATTAAATTATGCCTTATGAAGGGCCCACACCCCAAAATATGGGATCTTGGCATCTGGTTTAGTCTATAAAAAAGAAAGCTTTCCAATTCTAAAATAGGAAACATCCCTTAAAATAAAGGACACCTTCCACATTGGATATGACATTTTTATTCATAGACTTGTACACTGCAGCTTCAGATAATCTCTTCTTATTCATATAAGTTGTAATTACATACAGATGAACACAACACACACACACCAATCAAGGTATTAAACCACAGTTCTGTATCTCTAAAATAGTTCAATTTCTGGTAAAACTCATGACTGGCCTCCATTATGGCAATGCTAGAAGTTCACGTGTGCTTGCTGAGGATCCCTTGAAATGAGATATTAGGTAAATCCCCATGAGCAAGTTCTTGCTCTCTCATTGTCATGGTTCCACTGAGCTTTAGGACCAAAAGGAAGACTACACTGTTAAAAAAAACAAAACAAAAACCTCTTGATGCCATAACTTAAGATTTTCCCCCCGTTCCAGTAGATAGCAAAAATTACTCACTTTGCATTGGACCCCATGCCTTATCTATAAGTAAGGCAGTTGTGGTTTTTGATTTTGAGGAGAGTGGGGTGGAGAATCTACTGACATCACTCATTTGCTTCCTCTGATACATGTATAAATATTCGGTTTGTGAATGAGGTACAAACAGTAAGGATTTTACTCGTGATTCTTAGTAATCTAAAGATCATAGTCATGTCTTCGCCAATATTGCTTTCAATCTGCTGCTTGATAGGAATTGTTTTTACAATTCCAATTCCAACCACCCCACCATCAATGGGCTTCAGAAGAGAACTTGGTCTATTTAAAAGAGAAATGCAAAAGGAAGTCTGTAATGCAACAAAGGTAAATCTAATATGCTTATTTCTATTGTCATTTTGTTATGTATTTCATCAATATAATATTGTTGTTGTTGTTGTCTATCAAGCAGCCTATGCTTTGCTTTACAAGAATCCCAGAACCCAAAAACTACTAATACTAAGTAGTTTACCAGAACCTGGGCGTTTGTGAATTAGTGGACCTGTCCACTTTTTGTGGACTGTCCACACCTCAGAGATGCCATATTCATGGCTTTAATGTGCCTTACTTTACCAGATATATGGCGGTAATGATACCCTATTCCAATATGGATGAGAGCTGTAAGAGGTGAAATTGGATACACTGCAAATCAGAAGCTCTGTTGGGCAGCTTTGGCAGAAGTGGGAGATGTTCAAATGAAAATGGTGCTTTCCAGAGGCACAGTGACTTTGAATCTGAACACTTTCTAAGATTTGTTAGCAATTTTGATTTAGGGAAACAGAGGCATAAGAGACAGCACATCTCCAAAACCTGACATTTACATCCCTGAGCTTATCGGAAGTAGTTTTGTGGCTGGCAGCTCAAGCTCTAATCACAGTGACTAGTTTTATCAGGACTCTGTAGTTCTTGTGATTTGTGGGAAAGATGCTGAAGTAATATACTGCAGGACTTCTCCAGTGTTCAGTGCTCTTATTCTGTGCTTTCAATACCAGCTAAGCAGAAAACAAATAAGAATTACACTGTAATTCCACCATCATAACTCCCTGGCCCTTGTGCTTGTCCTTCTGATAGCTTACTGGTTCCTTGCCTAGGGACCTACATTTTTGTACAAATTACCTTCTCACATTCACAAATCTATGAAGAGTTGTAGCAAACTATCCCCTCTGCCCAGTCTGAACAATCTCCTTGGACACAAAAACCACTTCAAAAATAATTCTTTTTGAATTATTGCAGGTTTCATAATAATTGCCCCAACCAAAAGTAGGTGAACAACAGGATCCTTTTTTTAAAAAACCCTCCAAACTGCAAAAGCTGCATTTGCACATAGTTCATCTAATCTTCTTAAATTTTAGAAGTCTGATCTCCACAAAATGGGCAACTGTTTTTGCTAATTTCTTCTAATCCTTCCAGGAGATAAAAGAACACTTTCCTTAAACCAAATCACCATCTCTACCTTAAATACCATTTTGGAAAAAAGGCAGGATATAAACCCATTAAATCAATAAAATCATCATTGTCATCATCATCATCACCATTATCAGTATTTAAAGGGGGAAGCACAAAGATTTGGATTACTTAACAGAGCTTTTGCTTTGAAACCTAGACAAATTAGGTGGTATCCAAATTAGTGTGAGCCTAGTAAGACTGTTTTTTAAAGTGGGTTGAAAGCTGCCTCTTGTATTCGTGTATATCCCTAGTAATAAAACATACTGTTTCACCTAGTAAAGTTTGCTTCATTCACAGAAAATGTAAGCAAAAGCACTTTCCTTATCTGATCTATCACTTTCCTGTTTCACAGTGTCTGTCCTGCAGTAAGCAGAGAGTAAGAGAAATCGATTTTCAAGTCAATGTAAGTGAAAAGTGTATGTGTAAACTCTGAGTCAGTGCCTCTACCATCTTCTATGATCTTAAATCAAATCTAAGGGTTAATACAGAAAATTGAGTTATTTCAGCTTGCTTACATGAAAAACCTGAGTTGTTGTTGTTGTTGTTTAAAAAAAAACTTCAGTAATCTTCCAGTGTCATCAGTGACTACATTTTCACAAATTTGTCAACAAGCATAAACCATGAAGTAGCTTAGCTGGATATTAAGAATTAAAAGGGCTTTCACATAACATACAGATTTGGCTTGGATTTTTTCTACAGATTGTTATCCACATTGGTGAAACATTTGCTGTTGTAACAGATCAGTGAGAGGAACTAACATGAATATGTGTACTTATGAAAGAACGTATTTAATGAAAAGTTCTTGCTGATCTGAATTCCTGGGGAAAGGAAAATTGTTGTTACACAAGGGGACGAATTCGGTTCTCTAGAACTCTAGAATACAAATTTGAGCACACTGCAATATTTCATATGTCAAATATTACTTTGTCTTTCAATTTTTTTATCTACAATAAGAAACTTTGTGTTAGGTGTCTCCTTGCTAAATCTTGGTACTGTAATTCTTTCTGGCAAGTAATCATTACTGCCTTCTCATAATAACCATCATGATTCATGTAGAAAGCTTTTAGGAGCACTAACAGAAGTGTGATAGATATCCCCCCCCAAAAAAAAAACCCAACAACAACTTGTGCAATATATTCTACAGGCAATCCGGTGGGAAATGTTCTTGGTGCCACAAGCCTTCAGGCCCTCTGTTTAAACTTATGCTTTGAGGAAGAAGACAAAGAAGTCCTTGGTTTGGAAAGGGGAAGAGAAATCTTTTGATTGTGAAAGAGAGTCTTTCCTAAGCAAACAAGTTGGGCTTATGCTAGGCAATGTAGCAGCTTCCCTTCTCTCTTTGCATTTTGTTATCCTTTTCTAATTCCTTTACATTGGTTTCATTGGGAAGATAAATACACCATCTCTAGGGTTGAAGACTCTTCTCTCTCTTCTTTGTTGGGGGTAGCAGGTTGTCTAGGACAGCAGTTCCCAAACTTTGGTCTTCTAGGTGTTTTGGACTTCCGCTCCCAGAAGCTCCACCCAGCTTGGCCAATACTCTGGATTTGTGGGAGCTGAAGTCCAGAACATCTGGAGGACCAAAGTTTGGAAACTACTGGGAAACATTGGAAGGTTTGGGATCCTAAATAATTTTGCCAGGAAGTGGGAGGGCCTTCCCCAACCCACTCCAGATTCTCTACTTTTCATCTTCTACTGCCACCATCACTGGAACTCTTCAAAGGGAGTTTAGGCCTGCCCTTTTAAAGTCTTTAAGATTTCAAATACAGTCCACTTTACTTATTATGTTGTATGTAATTCTGCTAGGTAGACTACTACTAAACACTTTCTCATTCATGTTATACAAGTAGTTGGCCTACAATAAAGCATTTGGGATGGCTCTCCTATAACATGAAAGAAAACCACAAACAAAATTAATGTATGATAATTAAAAAATTGATTTACTTTGTCAGAAAAGCAAATATAGTTATACAGACGATGGGCCTTTGCAGACTGCCAGAAATAGTGCAAATTGAGCCCACTTTAAGGGTTAGGGTTAGGGAATCATGGGAACTGTATTTTATTGTGGCACCAGAGCTCTCTGACAGAGAAGGCTCAATGTCTCAGAAAAAAAAAATTCCCATGATTCCCTAGCACTAACCCTAACCCTTAAAGTGGACTCAATTTGCGCTATTTCTGGCAGTCTGCAAAGGCCCGATATCTATCTATCTATCTATCTATCTATCTATCTATCTATCTATCTATCTATCTATCTATCTATCATAATCTGTCTTCTAAAAAAAATATAAATGCTTTCCCAACTTCATTTAATTTGAAGTCGTAGGCTTTCATGGCTAGCATCCATAGTTTTTGTGGGTTTTTCGGGCTGTGTGGCCATGTTCTAGAAGAATTTAATTTGTTGCTGTTTGTTGTTGTGCGCCTTTAAATAGTTTCTGGCTTATGACAATCTTAAGATAGACCTATTATGGGGTATTCTTGGCATGATTTGTTCCGACAGGAGTTTTCCTTTGCCTTCCTCTGAGGCTGAGAGGGTTTATTAGCTGAGCAAGATTCAATCCCTGATCTCCAGAGTCCTACTCCAGTACTGAAAACACTACATCAGTGGTTCTTACTTCATTTTATCAGGAATGATCCTCATGTTATTAAATTACAATTCCTATCACGTGTTACCATTGATTATACTGACAAGGTTTGATGATCACTGAAGGCCAACATCATGTAGAGGACTTTAAGTTCCCATCCCTACATTATACTTCCTCTAGTAATAGAACTAAATGAATATTGTTTTCATTGTATTAAAATGGTCATATTGCATTTAATTTTCTATTTTTCTTAGCAGTGTAACCCTGCACATTACCAAAAAATATTCTGCCAAATCAGAAATGTTCTGAGAGAACTCAGACAGACTATGCGCAACAGTACTTTTTCACAAATTCAAATATCCAAGGAACTGCTTGGTAACTCTGTAAGTATCAGTGAAACTTAATAGAAAGAATGTCTGATTTCATTCCAAAAGTGTAGGGTGCCAACATGGGTTTTATTGTTTTAAAACGTATTTTAAATTATTTTTTTAAAATACGCTTTTTACATCTATTTGTCTATCAGGAATATTTACATATACTGAGTCAGTAAAGTTGGTTTCATTACTTATGATTACTGGATGCCCACTTAGGTTTAGCAATGTTCCTATTTTTAAAAAAGATGGTGAAGAAAAGCATTAGTAGAGTCTTCCCTTTTACTTAATAAAATTAGAAGAACTTTCTTTTTCCATTTTAAATAAACCATTAAATTTTGCAGTGTACAAACAATGAGAACAACAAAGAGAGACAGCTCTTTCTTTGCAGTTTTTCCCCCCTCTGCAGCCAAGTTGCTCAGCTTCAAACAGTTAGAAACACTCCGGTTATCCAATTTCATTTTCTGGAGGTTTGTTGAATTAATTAATTCCTAGTTGTTGTTGTTGTTTTAAACATAGTTAAAGCTCAGTATAGTCATCTGTCAATACAACAAAAATGAACTGCCGAAAATGCCAGAATAAATTTGGATCTACTGCTATAACTCTCCATTTTGTTAACACCAATTAGCCAAATAAATTAATAAATAGGAATAACAGTGGCTGAAACTCATCTCTTAACTTTGGTGAGTAAAGTCCATCTCTGTGTCCGCTTAGTGCAGGTACAGATATATATATATTGCTGTAAGGAGGGGTTGGGCATTTGTGGTAGGCTTGGAGTCTACCTTCATACTCTGAGACCCTCTGAGGGCTGCATGGACTTCTGAGAAATAAAACAAAATATCCCAAAACATCCAGAGCTCTCAAAATTTGGTATTTGTAAGGTATAGGGTAGCCTTGCAACTTACATGAAAGATTAGCTGTAAACCTTGGAAACTTCTAGGAGCAGGATTTACTCTTTTTGGCCAGAAAAAAGGTCATTCTGGAGATTTTGGAGGTTTCGACGGCCATGGAAATATCCTTGGATGCCACATGTGGCCCCAGGGTCCCCCTTTGTGCATGCCTGGCCTTAAGGTAGCATGAGACAAAATCAAAGAATCATGCAGGTTCAAAATGGAAGGCAATTGCTGAATGGATCCATTTACTCTCTACCTTCAATGTATAACAGTGAGTTTGAAAGATGTGAAATCCAGATTTGGAATGAGAGCATTTAACATTTTTTACTTTTTTGAGAAAAGAATGTAAGGGGACTGCAAGGTAGCATTTTGGGATCACATTGCAAACTGCATACTTCATGTTTTCCAACCTGATTTTGCTGTGAATTTGAATTGGAGCTAGATATGCCAGAAATACTGTATAACGGCTGTGAAATTAGTATCATGGGTGTGTTATTTGTGGATAGATGGGATCCTCGCAAGTACTGAATACCTCTTAAAATCTGGGATGGGGATGAGGAATAGTCATTTTCATGTTTTTCTAATTTTTAAGAACTGGGAGTTGTTGGAGCCTAACATGTCCTAAAATTCTCCTACATGTATATTGTGCCATTTGGTTGGCCCAATAAAGCTATCACTGTTTGGTGGATTTTTGTTATTACTAACATTCTCCTACCTTTCTCTTCCTTTTGTTAAAGGGAAACTGCAGTTCCTCACATCCTCCTCAGGCTTTCATTTCTCTGGATGACTTCTGCTCACGTGTTCTTAAATATGTTGATGACCTACATGGCAGATGTGCTTAAGGATTGGGAAAAGATTATTTAACAACTACCTAAAGTGATGTGTGTGGTAGGGGTTGGGGTTTGGGATTTAAAATATATGGTAACTGGCATTTTAAAAAAACACCATTATGTTCCTTGTTTGTGAAAGTTGCTATCAAAATAAGAAATGCAATAATTAATTTAGTCATTTACAGACGTGTGTCATGACATGTATCCCTTTCTGGGTGATTAGCTCACCCCTTTTTCATGGCAGATGGATTGTGTGAAGTAAACATGTACAAGTATGTGCATGCAGGATCCCATGTTGTAGCATGTTCTTCACCCATTCATCTAGCTTAACATTCAAATCAGAAGATGTTGCCAAAATACTTTCCATGGCTGCATGTGCACTGCAGAAATAATCCAGTTTCACACCACTTTGACTGCCATGGATCAATGCTATGGAATTCTGGGAATAGCAAGCAGGCAGATCAAATCAATGCTGAAAAAAAGCATAGCAAATTTATACAGGGGACCCTTTCATGCTACACAATTATTGCGCTATGATTCTACTTTAACCTCCATGGTTCCTTCCTATGGAATTTTGGGTTTTGTGGTTTGGTCAGAGGCACTAGAGCTCTCTGGCTGAAATGCTAAAGCCACCCCTTAAACTGCAAACCCCAAGCTTCCTTAGGATGTTACTAGGGCAGTTAAAGTGGAATGATAGTGCTATAATTGTGTAGCATGAAACAGTGCCAGCATGACAGTACTCTTTCTATCCCGCAGTTCCAGATGGGGAGCCATGCAGTCCAAAGGGCTCAGAGTGTTTTCCTATGTGACACTGTTGAAGTGATTTTTAATGGTTGAGTCCATCTCTCAACCACTTCTCAGCCATGGCTTAGAAAAATCAAAGGGCAATACTCGTTCCATATTTTTCCATTGTTCTTCTCAGATCATTTGTAATAAGAGTCTTTCTGTCAAGTGGAATGTAACTGTGTATCTGTCGTTCTGTGTAATTACAGTCTGGATTTGTGCAGGATATTTGTTGTGCAGGATATTTTACACAAATCACCAGCAGATGTGTGATAAAATGGTTGTCTAGAGCTATACATCCATTTGTAATGATGGAAGGCTATATGGTTGGTGTATTATTCATTGCCCCTTAGGATTTTCATGACATAGAACTTATTTATTTCTATTCTATTTAATATTTATAGAGTATTATATATTCTAAAGAATTTTTTTTATCTAGATCAGAAAGCTAACCAATGTTTAAACATAATAAGGCAAGAAAGCTAAACATCTTTAATGTCCCATACAATTTGGGTCTCTCAGAACAGCTACCTTCCGAAGCACATCTGGGGAGGATGGAAGAGAAATTCAGCCTGGCACTCTTCCCAGGCAATGGAGCTCTCTTGTGAGGCTGGTCCTCATTCTCTTGTCCCTTTTCTGGCAGCAAAGACCTTTTTTATTCAGGCAAAACCTTTGGTGACTGCCTGAGATGGACAAGTTTTAAATAGATATGCTGGAATTGTATTTATTATTATTGAGGTGTGTGTGTTTTTTTTAAAAAAAATATTTAACTTAACTTGGATTTTAATATTATATGTAGTTTAATAGTATTTTAATATTTATGACTGAATGTGTGTTTTTTATTACTGTTTGTGTTGTAAGCTGGCTTGGATCTCTGTTTTGGGAGAAAAGCAAGATACAACTCAAATAAAGAGTATCTCTCTTGAAGAGGTAGTTACAACCATTGCTTAAGTTATAATCCTCAGTTACATTTAGCATTTTCTCTTGTTATGTTGTTTCCAGGTTGATCTTGTTGTTTTCTGATGATTTTCATGATTTAGCTTGATCCTGTAATTTGATTCAGGCTGGTATCACCAATGAATTGCTAATGTATTTAAACGTTATGTGGAAACCTTGTGTTTTTATACCAAGTTGTTAATGAAAGTGGCCAGTTTCATGTGTGATGGAACTTCTGCGATGCACAGATTTTTAAAATTTACTTTGCCTTAATTTAAATAAAGTTTGTGAAATTAAACTGTTATTTTTCTTTACATAATGGAGTGTTCTTTGTTTTCACGTCAATGACCGCTTTCACAAATGCTGTTCCCAACTTAATGTTGCTACAAAAAGATAACATATCAGTGTGATGGAACTACCATTACTATGACCTGGATGTCTGTGTATGTTGGATATGGGCTAGAACTCTATGAGGTGGGTGCTAAAAGAGCTGGCATCATTGGATTTTCTGTCATAAAAGCAGTATCTAAACATTAGTAAACAAAATGAACATTGATAACTTCAGTGATGGTACTGCTATCTTTGATGGAATGAACCACACAGGACAATAAGTGTTTTGGGGAGGGGGGGAGTATTTATGTGTGCAACAACATTCATGCATTGAGAGGAAGGAACAGGCTTGTTTTCTGCTGCCTCAGAGTGAAAGACTGAGTCTAATGCTTTTAAGTCACAGTAGAGTACATTTAAATTGAATATTAGGAGGAACTGAGGGGTTCAACAATGGAACCATTTTCATAGAATCATAGAATGATAGAGTTGGAAGAGACCACAAGGGCCATCTAGTTCAACCCCATTTTGCCATTCAAGAACTCAGAATCAAAGCACCCCCAACAGATGAATTTCCTAGAGAGGTGGTGGAGTCTCCTTCTCTTGTCACCTTCAAAAAGAGGCTGGGCAGCTACCTGCTGGGGATGCCCTAGCTGGAGATCTTGCACTGAGCAGAGAGTTGGATCTGATGGCCTTCCAACTCTATCATTCTATAATTCTGTCTTTTCAATAGGCTGATAACCTGTGACATCTCAATCTATGAGCCAGCAGACCTGTAAAGAAATTTAAACATTTCCCCATCTTTGCCCCTTTTCTTTAGAAAGTCTATTTCATAAATCACATGTTTCACCCTGGTCAGCAAGACTGTGATATGACTTTTATTCTGCAAAAGGAGCTTGAATGAAGTGGAATGAAAAAGAGCTTGAATGAAGACACCGTGACCTGCAGTGTCTGTATCTGAAAAAAATTAAAATAAAAAAAATTGGAAGGGGAAAAAGGAGCTGCTAGCTCTCTCTGTCTCTACACAGCTAACTGTGTTGCTGGATACACGCATTGGACTAGAATTAAAATCACAGGATCATACAAGGAAGGGACTACAAGTATCATCTAGTACAACCCTCTGTCATGCAGGGATTTGCAATGTAGTGCTGAGAGATGCCCATATAGTCCTTTTAAAGACCTCCAAAGAAAGAGAGTCTACCACCCTCCAAGGCAGTCCATTCCACTGTGGAACAGCTCTTACAGTAAAAATAAGTTCTTCCTAATGTTTAGATGGAATCACTTTTCTTGTAGGTTGAATAAATCGGTTCATGTCGAAGGCTGGATCTCCACAAACTAAATAATGCATCCTTACCCAGTCTCCCAATCTCATTGGAACACACAATGTTAATCTCATTCTGATGTGCAAAGACTTCTTGTGAATGCCTGAGGGCTTTAAGGCAATTTTTAAAAAACTCCATTTCCTCCACTGTTTTGAGGAAGAAGCTTTTTTTTTTAAAGTGTGATTTGACTCCTGAGTTGGGATCATGATTAAATTGGAGGTGGGATGGATGAGTGAAGGGTGGTCCCTGGGTCACTTGATAAGTCCTGTCACAGAAGAGTAGCTCCCATGTTTGGATTTGGTCTTTGAATGTGAAGCTTAGTATACATACACTGCACACATCTCCTCCTTCTCTGCTGGCTTCACTTTATAGAAGTGAAGATGAGCAAGGAAAGGAAAACATTGACTAAGCAAATATATGAATATGCATACAATCCAACAACCCCCATCAGAACTGCTGTGGTCCTGTGATCAGACACAGTCTGATACAGCAAACAGATGCTCACAGTAGAAACATCCTTTGCACTGATGGGACTATGTAATGGGGGTCCTGTGTAGTTTTCCAAAATGATTTCAGTTTGGATTAAAACTAATGTATGTGGCAGAAAAGGGGTCAAACTGGATAGCAGGGATACTATGCAGTGGAGCTGGGATACAGTCCTCATGTAGATTCAGCCATAATCTCTAGAGCAGCAAAGAACAAGCTTGTCCCATCTTCTACATGACAACCCTTCAGATATTTAAAGATAGCTACCAGGCACCAGATCCTGTCTGATCTTGGAAGCTAAACAGGATCAGCTGTGGTTAGTACCTGCATGGGAGGTCACCAACAAAGACCAGGTGCTGTGGGCAATATTTCAGAGGAAGGAACTGGTAAAGCCACCTCTGAGCATTCCTTTCCTAAGAACACCCTATAAAATTCATGGGGTTGCCTTAAATTGACAGGCGACTTGAAACAATGTGCATGTACGTGTGCACACACACATCATGTCACCACTCAGTCTTCTTTTTCTCAAGCTAAACATACTCAACTCCCTAAATCATTTCTCATAGGCCTTGGCTTCAAAGCCTTTGATCATCCTGGTTGTCTTTCTTTAGGTGTGTTCTAGTTTGACCATATCCTTCTTGAACTGTGGTGCCCAGAACTGTCCACAAAATTCAAGATGATGTCTGACCAAACTAGAATAGAATGGCACTACTATTTTCCTCAGTCTGGACCAGGGGTAGGCAACCTTTCCCCTTTAAGGGCTGAGGGACTTCAGCTCCCAGAATCCCAGGAGCTATTGGCCAACATGGGACTATTGGCCAACATGGCTGAGGCTTCTGGGAGCTGAAGTCCCTCGGCCCTTAAAGGGGAAAGGTTGCCTACCCCTGGTCTGGACAATATACTCTTGCTGGTGCAGCCCAGAATTATGTTGGCTTTTTTTTTTTTTTTTTTGGATGGTGCATCACACTGTTGGCTCACATTTAGCTTGTGCTCTAATAAAATTCCTTGACCTCATTTTCACTCATACTGTTTTCAAGACAGTTATCACCCATCCTATATTTGTGCATTTTATTTTTCCTGCCTAGATATAGTACCTTACATTTGTCCCTGCTGAAATTAATTTTGTTTGTCTGAACCTGGTCTCCAAATCTGTTAAAAGTCAGATTGGGTAGAAGAGGCAATTTTAGCATGCATTATGGCTCAGCTGGCATATGGTGCATCAGTGTGTGAGTGACACATTGGCAAAGCGGAATCATGGAGGCCTCCTCTACATGCTCCTTTCACCCCATTCCCCCAGTTGGACTGTCTGGTTTGTGTACGTTGTAATTAAATTGAAGTTGTTACATTTATTTTTTTTTGCTTTGTCGCAGCCCCACACTCCATCAGGACATTTATACGCAGGAGCGAAGATGCACATTTTCTGAGCTAAACTGGAGTATCTTGGCTTCTTTTTGCCCCACCTTCAAAGTGGCTGAAAGCTGCTTTATTTTGCCTGTTTTTTCCCCCTCAATGATATATAAAACTTATGCTGCATCCACACAGCAGAAATAATCAAAGTTGATGCCACTTTAACTGCCATGACTTAATGCTATGGAATTTTGGGAACTATAGTTCTCTCTCAGAGAGCTTGGGTGCCACACCAAAATACGTTTCTCAGAATTCCATAGCATTGAGCCATGACACTTAAAGTGGTGTCAACCTGGATTATTTTAGCTGTGTGGATGCCGTCTAAGTATCCCATCTCATGTAGTTCATTTTCCCATAATGCATTTAGTGATTTTAATTTTAGCAAACCATGTATATTACAACCTTTAAACAAATGTATTAAACCAATATTGGTTGAGGTATATAAAATATTATTCTTTGTCCTCTCTTTGATAGAATTGGCCATGTATAATGTTTCAGTTATAGCAAATGTTCAATAAAGTCTTAAACAAAATTCTCTTTAATTAGATTAAAGAGTCCTGGATTTTGTGGTCCTGGATTTTAACGAATCCTGAAAATACTCAACTCTAGTCTTTGAGCAATGAAAAACTGGTTTGACAGTGCATGAATAGCCGACATTTTTATTGCTTAGAGCAGAATCATACACCTCCCCAGACTGATTCAAGATCATAGTTCTAATAAACTAGGTATTCAATATTTTTTTCAGAGAGTCTATTTTGGTCATTTTGATATTGCATAATCATAGCACTTTGATACCACTTAAGCTATCTTGGCTGCATCTTATGGTGTCCTAGAATTTTACTTCTGTGAGGCATGCAGATGGTATCTGCATGGGCCAGAATGCTCTGAGGGCAGCCCAGAGTATTCTGGACCCGGAGCTGTCCTAGCATCCTTCCATTACCCGGCACTCCTGTTGTGATGCTGGGCAGCTGTTCTCATGCGTGTCCCACTGTGGCACCTTGTGTGGCCACTGCTGCCAGACATCATTCTCTCTGAGGTTGGAGCGAGGTGCCCAGCATTGATCACATGGGTGGGCACTTTGATCTGACCTGGGCACTTTGACCTGATGCTTGTTTGTAGTGGCCATGGCAGGCAGCACAGTGGGATGCATTGAAAAGAGCCACCCAATGTCACAATGGAGGGCTCCAGATCTTCTGGGAAGATCCAGAGCAAAAGGTGAGTTTTTAAAATTTGTTATTGGATGGAGTCAAGTTTGGTGCCGAATTGTCTGGACATCTCCCAGACTGTTTGCATCACAATTGGGTTTTGGGCCATGTGTCATCTGGACTTTCTGCCAAGAGGATGGGGAGATGTTTTATTTGTTTTGTGCAAACAGGGCCAGCAACTCTCTGGCTGAGGAATAATCATCTAAGGGGATGCATATGGCCTGTTGCAGCCATTGGGTTTTCCCTGGATGAGTAACAGCAGAGAGAATACACCTGAAGAAGTGGGGTAGAGAGAGAACAGCATTTGCCTGCTTAATTGTGGAGAATTGCTCTCATCCAGTGTGCTCATGGAGGCATCTGCCTATGGCTGCAGATTCTTTTCAGTTCAGACAAGAATTGTTTTTAAAAGCTCTTGCCAGTTTTTTAAAAAACTAAATTTATGTGTATCACAAGAACCCTGATTTTATTTGTCTGAAATTCGGTAGGCCTGATTCCTAAGGGCCTACTGTGTCTGTGAATTCTATCCGCTTCTAATAGGAGGAAGAAGAAAGTCAGTCTTGGATCATCAATGAATGTCAGCGGAAGGCACATATCTTTGGATTTCTGGTCCTTGAGAAGATTGGAACCCATACTGAAACAGCCTGTCTCTGGGTTGATTTGAACCAAAGTTTTCTGAAGCACTGAATTAAGGTTTAAGTAAAATGTTATGGCTGGCGCAAAAAGCCATATCATTCAAAATGCTGTAGTTTGAAGATTCTTTTTAAAAGGCAGGGTATAAATATAGAAATAAATGCATTTCCATTTTACTTAACAATATTTAACTGAGCCAAAGTGAGTTCCTACAGAATTATCTATATTAAATTGGTGTTGAAACCAAGTACAGTAACAGATTTGAATGTTAGTTATAACTTATTCTTTTTTTTTGCCTTTTGGGTCTAGACTGTGGTTAGGTAACTGATATTACATCTATTTTGATATTTATAGGGGGGGATGCAGACGGGCTGCCATGGGCCACCCTGGGAAGCAGCTCGGGGCCGAGGCTGCCCCATGCCTTGGCCCCGATCCTCCCTTTTGCCGCCTGGGAAAGGAGCGCTAAAATAGCTGGAAGGACGTAATCGGAGCGCCCATCGTGTGGAAGGGCGGATGCTCCGATTACGTCCTCAGGAAGGGGTTGGAGCACCCAGCGTGAGGCTGCCCCTCCCCTTCCTTGCCTCCAAGATGGCGCAAAGCGCCGTCTGCAAAGGGGGTAGGTAATCTTACTTACTAGAAAAAACTTTCATCTTTGAAAGAGATTCCATGCCCTTCCCACCCATGTCACTGTGAGTGGCAGTGCTAATCAGATGCCAAATGTGACTGGATGTGTCCACTTTAAGAAAACATGGAAAAAGAGGCAAGACCTAGTGAAATTAGTGGAAGTTACTTGTAAGCAGACATATAAAGGTTTGCCCAGCAAGAACATACAAGACTAGGAAACAGAGAATCAGAGAAAGAAAACAGGTAAATGCAAGGCTAAGCACCAAATACAATTGGCCTTTTGGAGAAAATATTACTGATCATAGTATTATAATACCTGGAAAGATAAAAGCATTCTAATTTGCAACATGCAGCATGAGGAAATCTCATGCTAGAATAAACAAACTTCTTTAACTCTTAAGGGAGCGCTGCTTATAATCATACTTGCAACCCCCACTATCTACTGGGGCAAATTCTTAGAAAGCCTCTCTCTGGTGTCCTAAGAATCTCCTCCACTCACCCACACAAACAGAATCATTTCCAGTTATTGGTCTTAACAATTTTGGCACTTCAGCATTTTCCAGTGATAACATCTTTTCTCTTCCTTTTGCCTTAAGTAAATTGTCTTCCCCATACCTGAAGAGGTCCTCTGATCATGTTCACCTTCCTTTATACCTTTTTTATGCCACTGAAATTTATTCACATTCAAAGAGAGAAAGTTTCCTCAGTCTAATAATTGGTGCTGAAATCAGCATTTTTTCACTCTAGTTAGACCATTTTTATTTTTCTAATATATTAGAAATATTACATATCTTTTTTAAAAAAATGTTCCATGTTTGATGAATATGTATTTTAAATAGAATATAACGCTGCAGTCATATTGGCAATTTAAGTAAGGGCCTTTGGAATCCTCAGCCAGAGAGCTCCTCTTGTGCCTTTGACCAAAGTACAAACTTCAGTGCTCTATACCAGGATGGAACCATAGAAGTTAAAGTGGAATAATAGCACTATAATTCTGTAATGTAAATGTGCCTCTTGTAGATTGTGCTGGGGCCTAGACCTCTGATCCAACAGTTTGTCAGTGTAGTGCTATATCTCAACACTGCTGTAAATGTTGTTGTGTTGTTGTTGTATGCTTTCAAGTCTTTTCTGACTTATGGTGACCTTAAGTTGACCTTATCATAGGGTTTTCTAGGCATGTTTCTTCAGAGAGGGTTTGCCATTGCAATCCTCTGAGGCTGAGAGAGTGTGATTTGCCAAGGTTATTCATTGGGTTTCCATGGCCAAGCCAGGATTTGAACTTTGGTCTCCCAGTGTCCTAGTCCAATGCTCAAACCATTGTCTACATTGTCTACCATGCTATCCCTCTACAAACCCATCTAATAGGAAAAACACCTGAAATGTCTAGCAACAGCAGCACTATGAAAATAATTTAAGCAGGTTCATTCCCCAGTCAGCATCAAAGCCTTTGGGAAGATAAATATTTTGACACTTTCTAAAAACAAAAAGCAATCAGGCTTGTCAGGCCATTTTGGGCAATATATCCTATGCAGTGGTTGGCATCTTGTGCATAAGTTAAATCTACCCTGCTTATGATAATCCCTTTCCCCCCTGATAGAAACCCAAGCCAGCCCCTCAACTTACCATAGACCCACTGAAGCTCCCCACCCACAAACATTTGTGGCTGTGGCTGGGGGTGAGATTTCAGATGGTTCTGGCTATGTCCCTGTAGCCAGATGGGAAGCAATACATTACCGACGGCAACCACTGAAGGCCCCTGGCAGCAGATGATGTAATTGATTTACATTTGACTATGGGGACATAGCCAGATACTTCTGAAACCTCATCCAAGTTTCCATAAAGCATGAATGGTCATGGGCGGGAGGCTTCAGCAGGTCTTCAGTAGGTGTGGAAGGAAGTAAATGGTTCAGTGTTGTAACATCTCATTACACAGAACTACATTATGCTGAGCCATGCAGGATTGTGATCATTAGGTACCAGAACTGAAGAGGTCCTCTAATCATGTTCACCAACCTTTCCTCTGAAGATGGGGGCCCTTTGACCCTGAGGATAATAACAGTAAACAGAAGAGCATCAATGGAAGAGTGTCCTACCCAACATGCATTGGCTCTACAAGGAGGTGCTGAAAGGTTCTTGGTCCGACCCACTTCCCAAAACCAGTATAATTTTGTCACTATAGCTTGAAATAACTTTCTTTAGTATAGTAAACTGCCAATTTGCAGGATAATAGCTCTAATATCTGTTTTTTTTTTCAGATCATTTATAGAACCATGTCAGTGAAAAGTGTGGGACTTTCAAGTGCTCAACTCTGGGCTGTCATGAGGTTTCTTGTTCCTGCAGAAGAAAACTCCAAGGGAAATCCATTAAGTGTATGATGCAAACATTGAATGACAAGTGCCCTTCATACTCAACTGTGAAGAAGTGGTGAGTCAGTTTTCAGTATGGAGATTTTGAGGAGGAGGAGGATATTTACTTATATCCCATCTTTCTTCCAATATTGGGTTTCAAGGCGGCTAACATCATATTTAAAACAGTACAACTTAAAAACAATATAAAAGCATTAACAAAGTATAAAGTTTAAAAAACAATTGAACAATTAAAAAAGTTAAAACAATTACACATTAAAATATTAAAATATATTAAGAACTATATTCAAACCTTGATCTGACTTGCATAGTATTTAAAAGTCCAGCCTTCATCAGTTTAAAAGCCTGGTGACACAAAAATGCTTTTACCTGCCACTGAAAGGAGAACAAGGATGGGGCCACCCTGGCCTCTCTGTGGAGGGAGTTCCAGAGTCTGGGAGCAGCCACCAAAAAGGCTTTCTCTCTTGTTCCCACTAAAAAAGCTTGGGATATAAGGGCCTCTCTGGACTATTTCATCGCCCTAGTGGGCTCATAATTGAGATATGGTCCTTTAAATAACCTGGACCCAAGATGTATCTAGATCTAGGAGATCTTCAACAGTGTCAACTCCTCAAATTGGTGAGCATTTCCATGACCTGATTTTGACAGATCGGCAAATCTCAGCTAAAACAATGTTGAGACACTAGATATATCTCAGGAATGCATAGACCAGGGGTAGGCAACCTTTCCCCTTTAAGGGCCCAGAAGCCTCAGCCATGTTGGCCAATAGTCCCATGTTGGCCAATAGCTCCTGGGATTCTGGGAGCTGAAGTCCCTCGGCCCTTAAAGGGGAAAGGTTGCCTAACCCTGGCATAGACATTTTATTTGTGAATGTGAGCATTCTTATCTAGCATTTTAGTGCTGCTGATTCTGTCAATCATTCTGTCACTCTAAGACCCATAAGCCCCACAATGAGACACCTGGCACTTCACAAACAGGACAAATGTTTTACTTTAGCATCTTTCTGGGTGGGTTTTGTCTCCTTTATGTCACTTCTAGTGGAGCACTTTGAGGTTAGAACAACGTGACAGGCACCTCACCAGCAGGGAAAATATTTATTTTAATGTTGATCCAGTTGAGGCAGGTAAATGGTGGTCCCTGCCAGGTAGCAATCTGTCCTGGAACTGTGGGAAAGGCAGTGGCAGTAGGAGCTGATGGTGGACCACAGCAATAGCAATGTAGACAACCTCAGGGATATAAAACAAGTGAGGGGTGGCTCTGGAGCAGAACAGTTGGGCAGTCCATTCAGACTTTCCCCCCAAATGTAGAAGGGCCATGAGTCAGGGTTTCCTTACAATCAGGTTTTTATTGGATGAGTTTAAACTGACACCTGAGGATGTGTGCAGAGAACTTAGTTCCGTTTGTACCACAGCTTGCTTAGTACTGTTGTCCCCTTTCTGGCTGGTTCTAAGGAGTTGGACAAAACCGAGGAGAGAAGCTTCTATGATAATCGCCAACGCTTCATTGTTGGATGTAAGAGTTTTATCTTCTCTGAAAAAGGCAATAGTAATGCATCCTTTGTGTGTGGGTTAGAGGTGGGAACTTTCCTTGATGTTCTGTATAGTCCTGTATCCTGTTCTTGGGCAAATAATTTCAGAGCGTTCTTGGATCTGGGCCACTTTGGACAAACAGATTAGGGATGGTTTATCATCTTCAGCTGATTTGCCAAGTGTTCTTCTGTGTAGAAAAGTGAGGATCAAATCACCTGTAGTGCACATCTTCCTGGTAACATCATCCTGTAACATATTCTATGGGGGGGCTAGTATTTATTGAAATTTCAGCTGGTCCAATATGCCTTAGCCAGGTTAATATCTAAAGTTCGCTACAGTTAACCACGGGTTTCTGTATGAAGTCAATGAGCTGGTTGTTGACACATGTTTATGGCCTATTGTCAAGTGGATACAGGATACTTGATGGAGCATTCTCTTCCATTTCCATTATTTATGTTCTAGGGATGAAAACTTCTTGATCTACCATTTTATCTTCTGTTGACTTGGAAGCCTGATAATTAATCATCAGAGCCATCAAGTATTCAGTTATAAGGTTCAGAATATATAAGAAGAACCATTCTGGGAAAGAATAAAGGTTGGTCTAGTTCAGCATTCATATAGAATATGTCTTGTAACCTTGCATTTGCCTGACTGCCTGTCTCATCCTATGCCTCTTATCTTTCTGTACTTATACATACAAAGGCCTGTATGCCTGTCTGTTATCTGCTAGTCAATATAATAAAGCACAGTTCTGCACATTTAAAATATTTGTACTTCTACTAAAGTTGTTGTTTTTGTTGTGTGCTTCAAGTTGTTTATGACTTATGGTGACTCTTGGGCTTATGACAGGGTTTTCTTGACAAGATTTGTCCAGAGGAGGTTTGCCATTGCCTTCCCCTGAGGCAGGTGCCAAACTGATAGGCCCAGTTTAAACAGGGTTAGGTGTGTGCAATAACTTGTTGTTGTTGTTGTTGTGGGCCTTCAAGTTATTCCCAACTTATGGTGAACCTAAGACAAACCTATCACAATTTTTTTTGGCAAAATTAGTTCAGAGGGATGTTGCCTTTGCCTTCCACTGAGGCTGAGAGAGTGTGACTTGCCCAAGGTCACTCAGTGGGTTTCCAAGGCTGAGCAGGGATTTGCACCCTGGCCTCCAGGGTTGAGCTCTCAAGCCACTACACTACACCATTTCTTGTGTGTAATACATGGATAAATTCTTGCTTGCTTAATGTCACTTTTGTGTTTGAAGTCCACATCTGATAAATCAATGTGTTTCATTTTAGTCTAGTCAAATATTGCTTGAAAATCCCCTCTCCACTTATTTCCCCCAAATTTCCATGTTATCATTCACTTTCCATCTTATCATTTGGATATGTGGCGTTTCAGTTCTCAGGGTAGGCAAATTCACAACTCATCTCTACATTTACGTCAACTATTTATCTATTTCCTCTAGTACAAAGCAATAAGGATGCCAGTCATTGTCCCCTTACTAATCCAAAGAACATGATCATGTTTTTGATAACAATCTGTGCCTTTTGTTTCTTGGCTTCAATTATTTCTACAATTACATTACAACCAATGCAGAAATTCAAAAGAGAAGCACAAGAGCTGGTTAACATTATGAACTACACATGTAATATGATAATGGTAGATCTAACATCTTTAGTTTTATGATCATGCTTAGTCAGTGTATTGCTTGCTTAATAATTTCAAGATCAAGTTCACTTGTACATTGCTTTATGTAATTGCTTACAGTCTCATTTTCAACAAGCATCAGTTTTCAGTGTCCTAAAATGTTTATACCAAATGCACACAACAATTACACTTGGTGTCCTTCATAAATGAACATTTTGGGGGTACTGAAAGGAAGATAATGAATGAAATATGATTTATACTTTTAAAAAGATATAAATAAATAAATAATGTATATAGTTTTAATTACTAGGCAAAAACTTTCCATATTTTGTCTTATGAGCACCATTAGAACCTTTATCTTTATACATCAGTGTATAAATTAAATCAACTAATTTTCGGAATAAATTCTATATTACTGAGTGCACAGGTGATTTACCAGTTGGTATGATTAGATAAAGCAGCATTTATCTAATCAAAATGTCATAAATATCAGTATAAGCAAAAATCACTTCTGGTGATTTTGAAGAGTCTGTTTTTGAACAAATGAGCCTAAAAAGAAAAGCCCCATAGTAATCTTTGTTGTCTTGTTATAGTGTTTGTCAGTTGCTCCATGTAAGATACAGAAGATCACTAAAAGTGTTAGGTCCCTGCCTGGTTCTGCTGTACAGGAAAAGGAGACTAATACAAGCATTCCACATATTGGACAGAATTATTTTTGTAAGCCACCTTGGGTCACTCTCTGGGAGAAAAGAGAGAGATAAATAAAATAATATGTATGTATTTAATTTAAAATAAATAAAATAAAATCCTTAATTTGTAATTTCGGGGGGGAGGGAAGCGGGATATACATAATAATATGACAAATTTGGAAGGAAATATAAAAAATCAATAATAGGTCCAATCAGTAGAGCTTCAAATAAAAATATGCAGACTGAGAATAGAAAGACATTACAGAAATAACCAATTATGGAAGGCTAGGAAGTAGAATTTTAATGTTTCTGTTATAGTAATTTTTTGTGTTTGTGTTTGTTCGTGTTTGGTTTTGTTTTACTTTATCGTTTGTAGATTATAGAAAGTCTCACCTCCCCTTTTTTAAAAAAAAAATTAGATGCATCAGAGAGATAAGTAAAGGACAGACTGTGTAAGCGATGTCTAATTTGTATAGGATTTTTATTCATATTTTGTTTTAGGTGTTTGCATTGATTGTGAAGAATATAACAAGTATATGTCATGTGATGAATGTATTATATGTCAAAATTAATAAAATTAATTAATTAATAAAAATTGAAAAAATATATTGTACAACATATGTACAAAACAGTAAGGACCAGAAACAGATCTTTTTTCAGAGAATGTAGCCAATATATTTCTGAGAAACCAAGACTTTCTGAGTGTTCTTATTCTTAAATTATGCTGCATAATCAGAATAATACTAAAATATAAAAATAGAGAGTAGATACAGATCACCTTCCTGTACATTCCTGCACATCAGCACATTAGACGGAGCATAGAGAAACAGCATGGGCAGGATCGTGATTTGCATTATATTTTTTCATTCACTCATCTGTCGGATGGATAATAGGCTCGGTGGATGGATCCTTATCAATACATCCTGCCATGACATTGATGATGTCACACTAATGATCTATCAAGAGTGCGAAAATACTTTTTTTTAATAGGCAACAGATAAGAACCATAGGATGTGGTCTTGGTTTTTCAGAAAAATATCTTGCAAATGATATCAGTCATTTTCATATTTTTTTTGGAGTGTCTACATTTTTCTGATGTTTGCTTCTTTCCAAACCAGCACCAGCCACTTGTTTGTTTCACAGCAGAGACTTCAAAGACTCTTAAACACAGTGATACATTTATGAAAGAACTTGTGGAATGGGCTTGTCTACACTGGAGGAAAACACCAAACTCACCCTGAAGCCTCATGATAAATGGCTACTAGTGGGGAGATATTGTAGTTTTGGGCCCTTAACCCAAATTGTGTTTCCAAGAAACTCCAGAGCGACCTTGGGTTCTTTTGGTGGATGGACAGTGGGATAGAGTCTGATTCAGCCTGATCCTTTGTCCATGCCAAGAGCCGTGTCATTGCCCTTCCCTGTGATGAACAGCACAGGGAAACAGAACGGCCTGTTTTTAGAGCTGCCGTTGTCTCTTCTTTGTGGGCAGAAGCTCTGTGTAAAGCCTCTGGTTGCACTGCTTCTTCTGCTGAGGACAGAAACAGGTTCCTGGACTCCTTGTTGTTCACATGAGACACCCCGTTCTGATCTCAATGGTGGCAGCAACACCAACGGGGACAGGCCAGCAGGGCCAATGCAGTGTCTGCCTGGCTGGCTGTGTATACAACAATGCAGCATCACTCCAGTTTCAGCCTGGTCTTTCTGGTCGCCGTTGTGGTCAGTCCTGGACCAGCCAAGAGCACAATGTTCCAAATGACTCCAAGTTAAGCAGCCGGTGGAGATGTATTCTCAGTCATCAATTCAACAGTGGAATTAGAGAAAAGGGGAGAAATAAAACTTGCTGCTAAGACTTCTTAAAACCATATGCAAGAAAACATAGCAGAAGCTGGTTTTAAGGTGTATAATGGGGAATTATGTGAAACTTCTGTTTTGTAACTGATGT
Organism: Phrynosoma blainvillii; assembly: GCA_026167975.1. NCBI lineage: Eukaryota > Metazoa > Chordata > Lepidosauria > Squamata > Phrynosomatidae > Phrynosoma > Phrynosoma blainvillii. The sequence continues at coordinate 276,161,041 of JANUYF010000002.1, read as the reverse complement.
GGAGCATGTAGGTTAAATTAATGGTTTAAAAATGCATAGCAAATTCAGTACAGAAGGGCAGAATGACTTGCTCCTGTTCTATGGTTCCAGAGGAAGAACCTAGCAAGCCCACAGACTCAGGGTATTTTTAAATGTGACATTACTAGTGGGCCTTTGGACATTAAATGTCCCATGCAACCATACCCCTAATTTCAAAAAGAAAAATATTTCATAATGTGAGTTTTGTTTTTCTTTACTTTCTTCTGAATCTTGTGCAATGTCGGGTGTATAAGAAGCTCAGAACCATGTGGCCCTCCAGAGGTAATTGGACTGCAAGTCCCAACTGCCCTAGCCAGAATAACCCACAGTGAGAAATGTTAGGAGTTGCAGTCAAATCTGGTGGGCCTCCTAATTTCCACCTCTGGTGGATACTGATTAGCATACTGAGACAGGATGATCAAGTTACCACTGGTAACTTACTGTGGCGTGCATGTGTAACTTTTTAACAGTTGCCTGGATTGTCATACCAAGCCAGAAAGAAACTTTTACCATGGGTGCCATCTTGTTATGGCAAATGTAGACATAGTCCAATTTATGCCAGTGTATGTCTTTTGTGTATGTGTGTGTGTGTGTCTTTTTTGTTGTTGTTGTTGCAGATTCTCTTCCTCCCTTGACCTGCCTCCTGAGCCTGCCCCCATGGCTATGTAGAGGCCAATGGAGAGGCAGCGATGGCAGAGAAGCATCTGCCTATGTGACTACGGCCAGATGCATGTCGACAAGGTCATCTTCCAGGACCTGCAAAGGACCCTGGGAAGGCCCAGAAGGTGCCAAGGTACTGGAGAGCAGGACACGTGGCAGTGTGCCCATGTGGATTCTGGCTGTAGTCACATAACCAGATGTTTCTCTGCTCTCCACTGCTCTCCATTGGCTACTGAACAGCAATGGATGGATGGGTGGCGAATAGCAGGAGGAAAGTAACTTCTACAAGAGGGGAAGAGAGAGAGATTTCATAGTTCCACTTTGCCAGATTTTATGGCACATCTCTTAGTGCATGTTCTTAGCCAATATTTCATTCACTGTAAATGGTTGCTATGTCTATAAAAATGGAGGAATGCTGGAAGTATTGTATTGATATTGTTTTTACCCTTTGTCAACACCCTGGCACTGTCAGTTAAGAATTCATCAGCCAGTCAGTCCATCATGTTGCAGATGGACACTCCATTTTATTCCCTGAGTATTTTCACAGAGGGTTCCTGGCACTTACCAGGCAAAAGGTATTGGGGAGCTATTCTGTTGTCCCCCCCCCCCCAGTGTGAATTATTAAGGAAAAAGACCCGAAAAATAAAAAATGGTGGGAAAGCACAGGAAGCTGACAAATGGAAAAGGCCATCCAGAACCTCCATAAATTTCTGTGAATCAAGCAGGGTAAGAAAAGCCTTCTCTAGAGCCACAGTCAAATGGAAAGGAAGGGAAGAGAGAATGCATTTTGAATAGTACTATCCTCCCTCTGCCAATCTCAGGATCATTGCTCAAAATGCCGCCAGGGCTATGTGTAGGTTGAGCCAGAGAGAGTCAGGTGCCTACAAGCAACATTCTCCAGCCCTATTAAGAGTACTAAAGGCTATTTGAAAGGAAGGGGAAGAGTTGAGGTCGGGATGGTGAGAAATGGTGAGATGCAAGAGTAAATGTTTTGTTGACAGTGGTTTAGAAAGACGAAGGTGAGGGAGCAGGTCGGAGGGAGAACCATTATCTGAATAATGTGGAGCAGATAGGGGTGCACAATGTTAGTTGAAGGGATGGCAGTTTAGACATCTTTTCTTCCCATTTTCACTCTCCTCAGGAACTTTGAAGGGGCCTACCTACAGTCCCCTTGAGCGTGCAGATGCCGTTAATGAATGCCAGGTTGGCTAATGGGAAAGGATCCATTATCTCCAACTTAATACAACAACAACAACAACATTGATTGATTGATTGATTGATTGTTGGTGTAGGCTCTTCTCGTTGTAGACCAAGAGTGAAGGACATTCAGTCCCCAGATTCAATATGTTATGGAGTAGTTCTCCATATTGTGTTGTGTCTTCAAATCATTTCTGACTCATGGTGACCCTAATGGGTGAGTCTATCATGGGTTTTTCTTGGCAAGATTTGTTCAGAGGGGGTTCACCATTGCCTTCCTCCCCCAAGGCCCAGCCTGTCTGCCTTTGCCTTGGCTCTTGTCATGTGACCAATCTGCTGTTACTCAACTCCTCAGTTCACCTCCTCCCTGCAGCAAAGCAGCTACATGACAGGAGCCAAGGCGCAGGCAGGCAGGCAGGCTGGTTGGGTTTGCATGTTGCTGTTCAGTCAGCTCCAGCTGCAAACTGGCAGGAAGAAGCAGAAGAAAAGTCTCCCCTTTCCCTTTGGTGCCTCTGAGCCTGGAGTGAATTGAACTCCAATCCCCAGAAGCTGCAATCACAGAGCACTATTCAAAAAGGGACCTGTGCATATGGAAGCCAGTAAGTCTGCTCCCCTTTCAGCTCTAAGATTCTGTGATGCTGCCATACCCCTCACAATGTTTTGATGAGATCTGAAATGAACTGGTGAGACAAAAAGAGGCTGGAGGGTCTGATGTCCCATGGATGCAGTCTCATAGTGAGACAGAGGCATTGTGGTGCCAAGGTGGGAAAGGGAGGTGTGGTCCAGGGCTATTGGTATGAAAGATGGAGGAGGATGACAAGGATGCAAGGTGGACGGGCAGTGGTGGATAGCTGTGTTGTGTGCAAATGCCCATTAATTCTGAATTAATTAGTTAACATCAGTCCTGAGAAACTATGCCAGATCCATTCATTTTCCTCCCTCCTTTCTTCTGTGTTGGCCTCCTCTCCTCCTGATGAAGGCAAAATTAAGGGGATTGAAGTTTTTCTGATAGAACAAACTGCTCTCAGCTGGAAGGGAGGGGAGGGTGAGAGAGAGAAGGAAAAAGGCTGGCAGGCTGGCTGTCAGCTCCGCCACTATTTGTTGCACAGCCCATCTCCGCCCTGCAGCAAAGTGGCTACATGACAGGTAATGTACAGGCCCAGCCAGCCAACCATTGCCTTAGCTTCTGTAGAGCAGGAAGGAGATGGGCTGAGCAGCCTTCAACCCATGGTGGGCCTCTTGTGAAGATGTTTTGGCCCCTTCAGGATCTGTGAACCACAGGTTAAGAACCACTATTTTAGCTAATTGTAACACAGGTAAAGCACAGTGGTTTAGCATTGACACTGGTCAAGTGACTGCCACTATATCTTCCAGGATGGGCACTGAAATATGTTCAAAAGAGAGCTTCCCATGATGTTGCCTCTCTCTTTCTCTATCCATCCACCATTGTATGCCAGACTGTTAATCTGGCAGTTGAATCTGTTGCTGCTGGTGGAACAGATTCCCTTATTCCCTTATGCCTCCAAAACCTACTCTAGAGGGTTTAGGCAGTTAAGCCTTGTTTAGCCCTGTGATTTTGGGTAGAGTCCAGAATGAGCACACACACACTGGAAATCCAAGATGTTTATTTCTTGGCATCAACATGCTCAGTAGTGAGACACTGTACCGCTATATATAACATAAAGATTACACTTTGTATACAATAAGACCACAAACCAGAAACATTAACTCTAAGAAAAGTTAGCAAACCCATAAATAAGGACAAATTGTACATTTTTTTTGGAAAATTTCCTTATATACAGCATTGATGGCATGGATCAATAATCAATTGCTATAATTTAAAGTATAAAGAATGCAAAGTAACTAAATTGCAAAGGCACTGAGTGCAGCTTCCCCCTCCACTTCTCTTCTGGCAACCCAGGAACTAGGGTAGAGCTATATTTTAAAAACACCCTCAAAACACTACATACACAAATAGTTGAAGATGCTGCAATAGAAGATAAAAAGGAAAAACAGGCCAATTTTGCTCAATTAATATGAGGCTGCTAGGGTGGGAATAAACTAAGACACACATCACCACGTATGAGTCAACAGATTTGCAAAATATTGACTCCAGTGTTACAGCTTCTTGGTCATTTCTTCACTCAATGGTGTACCAGAGTATCATTTTCAGTAGTGATGGCAAAGCCATGAATGACCATTAGACTTACAAGCATTATGAGCAGGATGTGAATAACTCCAAAAGGTAAAGAATGAAGCAGGCAATGGAGAGACAGGTTCTGCATAGTGTTTAGCTGTAGTCAAACTATAGAAGTTCTGTCATAGTCAGCAACACTGTATAGTACTCAGTGAGTACAGCCTGCCATGGCTAGTACAGTAGCAAAGAGAGGAATGTTGAATCTATTACATCCCCATGGTTTTTGAGGCTGTGCCTCGCCTTGAATGTGGCCTTTGTGTGTATGTCTCTCTGAGTGTGTTAATACTAGCATGTTATTGTAAACAATCCTGGGTTTAAGATTAAGAGGACATAAATCAACTAAAGTATACCATATACTGGTTACAGGTAGGAATGTATTTTGACATTTAAAAAAAACAACAGTCAGGTCTATGGAGATTCTCCTTAAACTTACTATCGGGGTGTTTGCCACCTCTTGACAAGCCTGGATTTAAGATCAATCAAATCAAAATTTTTGAAGAAAAAGAATTGTAGATAATTATTCCAATAGAAATCAAGGGGGCAGCACATATATGGGCATTCTCACTATTTAATTGTTGGATATGTTTTCTTAATCAGAACCTCCTTGTTGTTGATTTACAAAAATCAAGATATAGTCTAGCAGACAACCTGCAAGCCCAATGTGAATCATGGCAATGGCTCTGAACCTTTGCCTTTGCCCCCAATGTTTTGGACATAAGCTCCCAGAATCCCTGATTGTTGGCCATGCTGGCTGAAGCTTCTGGGAGTTATACGCCAAAACATCAAGATGACCAAAAGCTGAGAATCACTGCATTGTGAAGCATACTGTTGTAGAGCCATCAGTGGGTTGTCAGGTTGTGCAAATACTTGCTTGGAGACTTTCCCCTTTGACAACCACTGTGACAGTTTGCTGAGAACAGAAAAGCAAGGACTGAAGAATTTCTAACCTAGCAAATAACAATCAAAACTCAAGACAGCTCCCAGTTCTGTGTCAATACACCCAAAAGCATGCTAATGAAACACAGGAGCAGTATTTATAAAGATTCATCTTCACTTCAGGTTCCTGGTAAGTTCCACTATGACTTTTTACTACAGAGCATATTATAGCAGCAAAGAGGAGTTACTAAAGATAAGGGTTCTAATGCAATCAGCTTCAAGGTCCAAGATATTAATGCCTTTGCCACCTAATTATTCAGTAAATATACAGTTGGCCCTCTATTTTCATGGGGGATCCGTTCTGAACCCTCCCCTCCCGTGAAAACAGAGACTCGACAATATTTAAACTCCATAGGCTTGAATGGGATGCACGCCATGGGTGTGCGCCCCCTTGAAATTAAAGGAGGCCGCCCATCTGTCAATATTTGAGTCCGCGGATCTCAAGTCTGTGAGAATGGAGGGGCAACTGTATACTGAATTCTTTTTTTAAAAAGAAACCACCCCATTCAAACAAAATTATCTGAATAAGCATTTTATGCACAACCATCACAACATAAGCTAACACTTAAGAATTGTGGTTAACTCATCCACAGTCAATTGCACATTACCAAAGTATAATCACAATTATTCTTGCCTGGAGCTTTCTATATCAGCCATTGTAGGTTGTAGTGTTAAAAATGAGACTTTTAAAATACCTAAAGTAACAGATATGCCCAGCCATCAGGACATTATGTATATGTAACAGAAGTAATATATTAACTGGGGGATCAACAGATCTTCAAAAACTGGAGACTGGATTTGAAGAATAAGCTTATTCCAAGTAAATATATGGAATGATTAACAAAAAACAAAAAACAAAAAAAAGAAAAAAAAGAAAAGAAAAGAAAAGAAAAGAAAAAAATATTTCTTGGATCTGAAAACAGGAATGACTAAAGAACTACCTGAACCCAAGTTCAGCAAAAATGGAATGGTTCTTCACATTCTAGGGAGATGTCTATCATTCCTTCACTATCAGAGAAGCCCAATGTCATTTTCCACTGTATTTCCAGATTCATTCATTCTATTCCCAAAACCGTTTGGTTAGGTGGTTTAGGAAAGCCTCCCCTGTCTTGCAGCCCTTGATGTGTTGGGACTACATGCCCCATATTGTCAATCTGCAGTATGTGGTGCATGGAGATTATATGAGTTGTAATCCTGCTATCTCTCAGGCACCAGGTTAGGGAAAGCTAATTTAGAGCCAGGAATGCAAAAAGAACAAAGGATTATTTTTTATTTTTTTAAAAAAAAAGGCATTGCCTTTAAAAGTACTTGTGTTTGCATTCTCCAGAATAAATCACAATATTTCATTTTTCAAGCTTTGGATATAACATTTAACTGTAATCAAGTTTTCAAACATCAGCTGTTCCCATCAAATGTCACACAGAATTAATGCAACCCTTACAAACAAACAAACAAACAAAGGGCACTTTTCATGCTCAGTAAAACAGTGGCCAGGGTGGGGCAGAAGGAAGGGCAGACTAGGGGTTAAAAAGTGGTATGTATTGCTGAGTCTATGCTGGAATAAAACCCGCATGATGTAGAAGTCATTACTTGGGCTTAGTAACTTCACTATACCCAAAGGCCTCCAGTTCCACTACAGAAAAAAGAAGCACATCTTTTTCTGTCTCTAGGTCTGCTAGGCCCTACAACAGGGGTGAGAATCATGCAACTTTCCAGATGTTGCTGGTCTGCAATGCTCATCATTCCTTACCATAGATTATTCTAGCTAGAACTGTTGGTTGTTGTAGTCCAACAACATCTGGAATGCTGCCCTGACTGTCACCATGCCCTACAGCAAACCCAACATGGATCTTTGTCATTATTCTTGCAAGTACACATTAGGTTTTACTTATGATCAAAATCCCCTCCTAAAGGAAGTCTGTCCGCAGCAATAAAAACACAAGGCTTTCTACCATGGAACATTGCTGGCAAGTGACTGCTAATATAAATTCATGTTTCTTCTTAAGCACAAAGACAATATGCACGAGCTGCCTAGCATTACTCCCATCTACCTTCAACAGGAACTTTGCATACCTCTGTAAAAATAAAATTTAAGTTGTAGAACAGTAAGTGCTTAGTGATTTGTTCCCAGAATCAAGAATGGTCCATTTCAAGTAGAATGCATACTGCAATTTAACTCTTAAGGACTCCTAAGGAGAAGCCTCCCTCCACCTTAGTTTTCAACAGTCAGTCTCTGTAAAACAATGATGAACTAAATGTAGGCATATTATGTACATGCTAAAGGAACTGGAGATTATTTGTACAGATATAGGAGAGAGCATAGGGCACAAGGGGATTCAGAATATTCCAGGACTCTGCAGCTACCACTCCTGAAAAAGAAAAACAGTAGTCTGCAATATTGCAAGCACAGAACAACACAAGTGACAAATGACAATGTATAAAGCAAAAGTATATATATCAGGTATGGAATTCTGATATATATTCAGAATTCATCTACTTAGAACAGAGCTAATGTGTTTTAAAATTAGGTGTGCATCCACACACTCGATTCTATACATGGCATTTTAAACATAGGATATCCTCAACAGTGTCTCCCACGTAATGTCTGGAGCAACATTAGTAACAATAGCAAGTTTACTGCCACCGTATATCTTAGATTGTACATGTTACGTTAGTGTAAACAATGGCATAATGGTAAATCAAACAAAATATATGTACTTTCTTGTTGTCTCAAGTCACAACTGCAGGCCTTTATAACTACCTCTGTCCCAACAATACTTCAAAGACCTCTGTGAATTCAAGAACTGAGAATCTGCATAATTTGGCCACACATTAAGCCACACGCTAATCTTTGTTGCAATCACATTGTTTCAGTCTACTGAAGTAATGAATCGATCACAGTTCCTGATTTTGCAGAACGTTTCCTGTTTGGAAAGGAGAGAAACAGTTCACATTATTCATTATTCTATCCAGGAGGAAGAGTCTCTCTTTCATCAAAAGGACACAGAAGAACAATAAAATTAAAACACATATGATTTCAGAAATAAACTCAGGTGTTTGCTTTCCAGGTGTGCGTGTAGTCGCAATGAAAAGGAACTTTTGACTACAGAACAGTCAAAAATTACTACCTTTGAAAGGGTGCAGTATATAAATTAGGTAATTGTTTGAGGACACAGGGGTTGGAAGCATCCAAGTGAGGCAGCAGAATCCTCATAACTGGAATTTGTCAGTTACACAACAGGAGACACATGGATTGGGTCAACACTTGGCCAGGCCCCATTCAAGGCATCACTACTACTTATGACTGGCATTTGATGGGATCAGCTAGCAACATTGGTTCTCCTACCTGTTTATGACAATAGCTATATATTTAATACACACACTTCTAACTTGTCTGCCTTACTATATTAATAATAAATAGACATTATTCCATTTTTTTAAAAAGGAGTCATAAATATATTGGGCTAACTGAAGAAGGTCCACACAATCTGTGGTAATTTGGAGGGTTCTACCCTTTTGTTAAGCCAAATGGTTCTATGGTCTACTCTAGTTGATAGTAAGACTTGGACTTAGACCATTATCCATAGGAGCATAATCCAATATGCTGTTAGAGAAGCAACCATCCAAAATGCAGCTGTAGGTCTGAACAGTTTTGGAATGAAAACAGCACATAAGCTTCTTCATAGACCAATTTTCTCTTTAAAATCCCAAACACTTTTCACTTGCAGATTGTAGATTCTTTTAACATGCCCAAGTGACAGCTACCCTTTAAAATATATTTTATATAAATGTAAGTATAATATTCTTTTTTCTATCGTCTTCTCAGTTCTATGCACTGAGTGAAAACAAAAAAGAATCAGATTACCTACACAGACCTCAATCCTTAGGTGGGGCAGGAACACAAAACAGGGGAGGCATCCCCACTTCTTTAGCATCAGGTCATATATGTACAACAAGCATATTCCCAGAACTCTTACCAACATGAAGAGATTAGGGATGTTTCTCTTGCTTGTACTGAGCACTGGGAAGATGTGGACCGTGGGGCATAATGTGAAAACCTCCATTTTAAGTTTCAAAGTGTATGCAAAAACAATATTTTACAGCAATTCTGACCTTCTGCCAGTTTTGGGCCTTGATCGTCCTTTTGAAGTCCTTGGTCTTTCTAGTTTCATCAAAGATTGTCTCAAGCTCTCTTCAGTGTAAGCCAGATATACATGGGAAAGATCCACCTCAAAGGGCTGAGTGGGGAGCAAAGCAGACATTACAAATTGACAGTCATGGCTCGTGTAAAATTATACCATCAAAATGGGGGTGGGGTGGAATCTTAGATAAGCATAACTGCAGGCAACTAGGTAATTGTGAATTGCAAAAGCACATATCAAAAAAATGTCACTTACATCTTTTTCTTTTTTATCAGATACTGGAGTCTGCTTCCTCATGTTATTCCCGGTATATGCAACACATTTCTTAAAAGAAAAAGAAAAACAGTGATGAAAGCAGTTGGATAATATACAAGCAACTTCACTCTTCTGAGAGCCATTCTTTAAGAAGATCCTAACTGAGATGCTGTTTTTGTTCACCATTTGCCCAGTCTGGTACATTCAGACTGCAATGCAACTCCAAAGACATTTACTTCAGAATCAGTTTCACTGAAGTCAGTGAGATACCTTCAAGTAAACAAGACCTGAGCAACTTGTGAAAATGACACATTGGAAGACTTACCATGAAATTCCATTCTTGCAAAAGAGAAGACAACATCTATGAATGGGTTAACTCCTGTTGCTGCCTAGGCTAAGTCACTAGAGATCAATAGAGGTTCTTTTTAAACAGTGTGAAATCTTGCTTGGCTTGGCTGGTGACAGGAGTTAACTATTTGCTGGCTGAGAAAGGCAGGCATTTCATTTTATGGATATATCATATATTTTGAACTGGATAATAAAAAACTATCACACAATACATTCAGAGTACTATTAATTTCATAACCTACAGTTGCTGATTTTGTTCCTAGCACCACAGGATGGACAATACCAGAAGATTAGCGGGAGGGCTTCAGAGGAGAATGAGATCTTTCAAGTTGAACCAACAATTTATACCACCATTCCCATTATTCCAGTCATGCTTACATACCAGCTGCCATTCTCCAATATCTTCATTCCAGTGGACATAGTTTTCAATCATTTCCTTGAAAGAAATCAGGAGAAAAAAAACAACCATGCACTTTCACTCAGGTTTATGACATCTTTCCACATTATTAAGTAAGGCAAAACAAACTGTTCTATTATAGATCTCAAATCCATTTCTACCAATTGGGACTAAACAAAGACATTTTGCTGCCTGAATTAGAACAGCAAATGAACTTTCCCTCCACCCTATCCCCAAGTCAAGGGGCATAGTACCTAAACCCAGACAAGTTGTTTTGACACATGAGGATGAAAACTGCATGAGCACTTTTCATTACCCCTGTACTGTACTGTAAGAATAAAGGGAAAACTATTGTAAGAACAAAGGAAATAGCTAATGATTTGCACCTTTTTGTCTCACAACGTTAACCTCCTGTCTGAGATGGCTAAGAATAGCACTAGCTTTGTTGCTGAATTCTCCCCTTTCTCTTCCTATTGCTGCTGACTTCATTCCAGATGCTATGTCCAGATAGGAATGTATGGGCATCAATGACCATCTAATCAAGTATGCATGGTGGCAAATACCTTTTGGTGCCATTGCTCTCTGAAGTCTGGAATTCAAAGACATACTGTCTCTGAAATGTGAGGTTCTATACATGATCAGCAATAGCATTTACATTTCTATACTGCTTATCAGCACTCTCTAAGCGGTTTACAATCTGTAAGCCAATTGCCCCCAACAAGCTGGGTACTCATTTTACTAGTCTACAAAAGAATGGAAGGCTGAGTCAACCCTGGAGCCCTGGGACTGAACTCCCAACCTTGTAGCTGCAGTACTGGCATTTAACCACTGCACCACAGGGCTCCATGTGCTACATGTGCAGCTGCTGCTCTCCCCTAGCTCCATCCCAGTGCAAGCCAAGTTATCATTTGAGCCTAGAGAAAGCAGGTGAGAAGTAACCACATTCTTAGTCTGTTCTACAATGTCTGTGTTCCAAATATAACAAGTGCAGCATGGATACTGCTACAGGGAAAACTGCCAGCATGCAGCTTTATGAATGCAAAACTAGTACTTAGAAGAGAGGGAAATGACAGGAGATGCCTTGTTCCAAAATTCCTCAGCACAAACATAGGCTTTCTTTTGTTTTTCACCTGATAGTCCTGAGGTATGAAGTTGTCAATAATGAGCATCTGAAGACGCAGCTCCCTGCTGAGCTGTCTGATGTTCTCCAGCAAGCCTTCAATTTCTCTCTGATGTTCCTGCTGTAGATCTGCCATCTGTGGATACATGCCATATAATCAAAGGGCTACAATGACCTCCCACTAGGGATTTGCACATTTTGCCAGTTTTTTCCCATCGTTTGCATTTATCATTAAGATAATAATGATAATCTCTTGCAAGGCTTGCATTTTATATAGAGAATTTCCATCTTGTCTTCACAGCATGTCCTGCAGGTTGATTATTTCACATTATTTTTAAAGTGGACAAGTCCTGACTCTATACTAGTTTGCCTTGATTTTCACCCCATTATATTTTTCCCCACTGTGTCATATCTATTTGACTTTAGAGTATTCTAATAGAGACTGGCTTATTTAATTCTTTCTACAGTATTTAGTAACATGTTTTAGTGCTTAATACTTTTTTTTTTAAAGTACAACCATTTAGATGTTTTAAAAGGAAAAAGAGAAAGTCAGTGCATAAAAGAAATTCATCATTTTACAGTTTTCTTATCAATTAAAGCTTTTTCAATTAAAGCATTCAAAGTTGATCTAACCTCACTTGATGGGGATCCAGAGAAGGGCCTCAGTAGCAGAGCAGAAATTGTAGGCAGATTGAAAGGGGAGAACACAGTCTTTTAAAGAATTTAGAAATTTAAAAGTTTAAGACCTACACCTTGAATCTAGCCTGGAACGGCAATGGAAGTCAAGGTGGGTAGTTTATAACTTGTTGTGGCTGTTGTGTGCCTTCAAGTAATCTCTGATTTATGGTGGACCCTAAAGTAAATCTATTACAAGGTTTTCTTGGCATGATTTGTTCAGAGGGGGGTTGCCTTTGCCTTCCTCTAAGGCTGAGAGAGTATGACTTGTACAAGGTCACCCAGGGGGTTTCCATGTTTGAGTGGGAATTCAAATCTTGGTCCCCAGAGTTGTAGTCGAATGCTCAAACCACTACACATGCTGGCTCATGAATTGATAACTGGTGCTATATAATCAGATTTTCAGTTAAAAAAAAACAAAACTGGCAACTGTCCTGAATAACCAGAACTTTCCAGAACATCCTCAAGAATAATGTCATACAGAATGCAGTACAGCAGCCTGTCTGTGGACAGATCCACAGTGGTACATCCATCTATGCTAGTGAAAAGTGCTCCATGTCACACATTTGCCCACAACATCACAAAGAAACAGAGCCATAGAAAACCAGTTTGAAATGTCTTACAAAACTGACCTCTGACTTTGCTGCCATTAGCATTGTCCAGACTTTCTTTAGTTTCTTGGTCTTCCCTTGTGCTTCCTCTTGAAGGGTGGTGTACTTTTCCTCAATGTCTAAACGCTCTTGCTATTTACAAATTATCAAAAATAGTATAGATTAATCAAAACTGTCCAACTGATGTGCTGGTGAAAGGATGATGTTCAGCACAGACTGCCATGTGCAAGAGGGAAGGTTTCCTATAAGAAATGTATGGCAGAGATACTATGTTGTTGCCAACAAGCTCAATTTTACCTTTGCCCCCCCACTATCCTCTTGACTTGAAAATCTCCATCTCACCCAGCTTTGTTAGGTTAGGGCTGAAGTTCCCGTTGATCCCATCTAGAGAAATGGAAAAAGTAAAGTGCCCCAAGCCCTCTGTATGTTGGTCTGGGAATCCCAGATCTTTTCCCAATTGCTAGTTTGATCAATTTTGGCTACAAGTTCTTTTGCAACCTTCAAATTAGTTTGGAAGCAGGGCAATTTAAAGAGTCAAGCACTTCCCTTTGTCAAAAAGGATAATCATTTATCTTCTCCTCTTGTGCAACTGGAAATTTTCCTTCTAGTTGCTACACTAGGCTTTTGTTAACCTTGTCTTTAAGGCTATAACTGGCCTGAATTGAATATCACTGCTAGCACACATTCAGGCTGACTGACCCTTGAGACTCCTAGATGTTAGTGTCTTTTCTCATACATCCACCATCCAGTGACCACTGACCAGCAAAGCTTTGCCACATCCAAGAGATGACGTTCTTCCTGCCTTATTTTTGGAATGCCTTCTCATTCCCAGGGCTCTTGGCCCACCTTCCTTAATTGTATTTTTGAACAGATCCCAAGAAAGGAAAAGATAAACTGTATTTTATTTAGCAACAAACCAATCAAATGTACATCAAAGCTGAATCAAACCTCTTTCTCCTCAAGTTCCTTACGGAGCTGCTCTGCTCTTTTCCTTCGTTCTTCAAGCTCCATGTTAGATTCTTCCAGAAGCTTCTCTTGCTCCTCTGCTTTAGCTAGCAAGTCTACACCTCCCACAATCACTTTCTTTTCCAAGGCCGACAGCTTCTCCAGCAGAGACTGGTGTTCTTGCCTGGATAAAAACAGAGGAAAGAACTTAAGTTCTTGTGAATCAGGATTCTAAAGCTGCAGATTCTAGCTTCTCAACTCATGCTTGAAGTCCTAAGATGTTTCTTACATTTATTCATTAGCTTAAAGGACAGCCAAACTGCTGTAGAAGTATTTGGCTCTCCTGGCTAATACTTTGCCAGCTCTAACCAGACCAGGCAGGGCCTACTTTTCTGTAACTCCTCTTGTCCACCAGGGGATGTTCCAGCATTTGAAACAAGGAGGCAGTCTCTCCCGAAAATCTCCTCTATTATTTTTCACTCCCAGGTTTCTGTGCAGTTGAGATTGATGCAAATAGTACTAGAGAGAATCAGATTCCAACTCTTAGTTCTCTTCCTTATCAAACCCTTAATGTAGAACTAAGCGGAGGGTGGTAGGAGGAAGATGTAAGAAAGAGGCATTAACTACTCTTTCTACTTTTGGATAATGCAGGATTTCACAACAATCCCAAAATGTTTGTTATTTTGGGCATATGTTGGGGGCATTTGGAGAGTGAATATAGAATGAGGCATTAATAACACTGACTACTTTCAATGTGACAGGCTAACATTTAGACAGTGATATTGAACATATTGTACAATCTAAGAACTACATGCATGATTGGAATGTGTGCCCTGAATGTCTGTAGAGGACAGGCTAGACAGGATGGGAAGTCTTTATTAGTCTGTGAACATCTGCAAAATGGAAAACAAGAGGACTGCAAATGCATGAGTGGAATGTGTTTGCATATACTGTTTGGGAGAATTTTAAAGTGCATTTTGGCACTTTGGGAGTGGTCAAAACTCGCAATCGTAACAGCCTCTGCAGTACAAGCAAGCACATGAAAATTTAACATGCAAGCCCTGAGCCCCTCCATCAGCAATGTTGGTGGCAAAGGCTGATAAATTTGATGATGCAAGCTTGTTGTGCAGATTGTAACTATATAATGCACATGGAAATCACTTGAAAGCACTACACAAGGATAATATATTTCAATGTCAGAACTGCTCACTGTGCTTTAAGTAGGTCTTTCTCTCTCTTTTCAAGCTCTGCCCGGGCTTTGTTTCTTTCTTCCTCTTCCATATCAAGCTTTGTTTCAAGGGCTTTCCTTTCTTCATCAATCTTAGCTTGCATCTCCATCATCTTGTCAGGTGAAACTTTTTTCTTTCCTTTCAGGAGAGACAAAGGCTGATTTAAATGGCAAGCGCATGCCAAAAACAGTATTTGCACTGCCCCTTCCCATGAATGATATATTTTAGATTAGTAATTTACAGTAATTACTAATTACTGTAATGAAAGAATGTACAGTTATGACTGTCATTCAAACTTCCAGGATTTCCCTTTTGTCATCATCTGGTCAGAAAGCAAACTGAGACAGCAGCATCTCTAAGCTTTGGTATCAAATGCATTTTGATCCATTGCTGAACACTTTATCTATATTTAGTGATGTAGAGACTCAAGGGTATATTGTCCTCATTATGCCTTCCATATAGTAGAATTCTAGTTTTAATAGCATGAATTCAAATCAATGAATTTATTGTGATCTGGATTATTATTAGACCACACATACCCCTAGAGAAGTCAGCATTTTAAAACCAAAAATCAGAAACAAAACATTGGAATAATAGAACAAATATATAAGGAGGAGTAAATTAAAAAGGTGGGGGGGAAAAGGAACAAAATTACTAAGGTAGAGCAGGCTTGCAAAACAAAATGAAATCTTTTTGTATTGAGATTAGAAGGGAAAAAAAGGGGAATCACATTTTTGTTTGCCCCATTTTATCCTCCCTCCCTGACATTCTCGTACATCTGGATTATCCTGATACATCTAGAATGACCACATCTGTACCTGAAAATAGGCAATGGTTTTATTGCTACTATAAGGGGAAAACCCATAGAATACCCTAGCTCTCTGTCACACAGTTACATTTGTATAATGTTAGATAAACTTCATCTTAATAGTTAACCCCATTAAAATAAAGTTGGTAATAGCACTGACTCCCTCACCTTAACACTCTCAAAGTGTGCATCTTGAGTTCTCTGAGGTGGGGGGAAAAGATAGCAAGAGAAAGGAAGAGAATGCGCACAGCTAGGCAGCCTGAACAAAACCAAAAACAAGTCCTTCAAACTGTATTAGATGGAGTGCAAATCAAACACACCAACCTGCTTGATCTTGCATTTTAAGAGGAAGAGGCAAACAAATCGCAGAGAGGCAGCACAGGCACAAAGAGGAAGGGAGTGGGGAGGGGGAAAAAAGAAAGAAAGACATTATTGCTTGATTTGTTTTGCAAAACAAATAAGGTCATAAGTAAAAGCATTCATCAAAATGTGCGACTACAGATAACAGAAAAAGAAATAATGCAGCAAATCAAACACTAAAATGCAAGTTTAAATGTTAGCCGTGCTACCCGGTTTCGACGATGAAGCTGAGTAAGCATCTCACAGTGAAGAATATCATGATTCTTCAGGTTACTGAAGGATAGCATTATTTTTCTGAACAATATTATGCTAATTCTGGTGTTCAAGCTATACATCAGTCACAAAGAATAAGGCCTAAAGACCATCCAAGAAAATTATCTGACACATAAATTATATAAACCTGAGTATTTGAAGAAGCCAATTGTCACTTATATGTAAGGGAACTTCTTGGTATTTTGGTTCCAATTGACGGTCACCTATTACCATCTGAGATGGCCAATGAAACACTGAGGAGAGATAAGTGGCAGCTGGAGGCTTCCATGTCAGAAGGGTGGTAAAGCTACTCTGGGTTTCATTTCAAACTTTGAAGCCTCTACTGAAGGTACTGAATTTTCTATTTTAGAGGGGGACAGGGTGCACCATCTTGGATATCTTCTCTAAAGCCCACCCTAAAATCCAGAGCAGTTTCACCATCACATTGACATGGGAGCCATAAGCCACTGGGAGAGATCATGACCAAGTTTCCACATTACTTTGAGCAGAAAATTAAACAAGCTTGTTTCAAGAAATGTATATGCTTCCACAGAGGTGAAGGCACACAGTGTAGCTGGTGCTATCAAGGAAAAGAAGGAAAGGGGTAGGGAGAAAGGAGGAAATGCAGCAAAAAACATGCAACATGCAAAAGTTTTAAAAAGGAGCATTTATTTGTTTTAGTTTAAATCTGAAGGCCCAATCTATGTTATACTTATGTTAAGCTGGCGTTTATTCCATGAACAATGAATTGTTCCTCAAAGGAGTAAATTGTATTCTTCCTGAAAGCAATGGTTTAGGCTGCGAAGGTGGGAAGCCTGGTTCAAACTACAAATAAAAGTGCCTCGTTAAGGCTCTTTCACCTTGTTCCTTTTCATCAGCTGTCAAGATCAAGGCAGACCAATGGCACTGAGATGTGCACACCAAAGGAATGTTGCCACCAGCTTAATGTTAAAAACAAAACCCAGAAATACAGGGGTTTCCCATTCACCTCTCTGAACAGGAAATGCCTGACAGACAGACTGGGTAATACCAATTCCCTACAGAATGGTCTGGGAAAACTTTGCCTCTCCAGATGTTGATGAACTACTATTCTCATTAATCTTCCCCACAGGTAAGAGCAATGAGAACTGAACTGGAGAATCTGGTGGTTCCTTAGCCTTGATGTAGATGCTTGTGGAAGATTCTTCAGTGCTGTGGGCTGAGCAAAGGAGTCTGGAATTAAGAATTAATGTTTCAGCCAATCTTCCCCAAGGTTAAATGATTATGCATTTGGTCTAGCTCCTTTCTCCAGAATATGTTTCTAGAGAAATAGGATGAACAGCCAACTGAAATATTAGTCATAGTTAATCTAAGGCTAATATATCAGAGATGACCAACAGTACATTTTAAGAACCATTATGTTTTTTGATCAATACTACCATGCCTTTAAGCTTTTCTGAGCTATTTAACCAAAAGTGAGCCTGAAAGCTATTCCCCCCAAAAGACTGAAAATAGCATAGGTAAAAAAAAGCATGCTTTACTTAGTGGGGTGGGGTGGGGGGAATCCACACTTCACTCTGAACAAAATCAATGTTGAGGGCAGGGAGCAAAATGCAGCATCAAAACAATGAGTGCACAGGTTATGAAAAGGCCAAAGCTTCACTGGATGACTTAAGAGCTCCCACTCACTAGTGAAGGATTTGTCCAGAGGTTTTTCTATGACAGAGCATGTAGAGTCTGAACTACTGCTGCTGCTACTGCCTGGAAAACAGAGAAGCAGGCCCCATGGAAAACCCAAGAAAGAAGAAACAAGAAACACATGCTAAGCATTAGCTCTAAAAGACAAGAGACTACTTTGATGAGACACAATCCCATTTTCCCATCCTTCTTCATGAGCTTTGCTGTAGAACTACATAATATACATCTTAGCTTGACATGTCATTTTATGTAAAATGAAATGCACAGTTGACAAATATTTTGCTCTCAGTTAAAAAGACTCCATTCTCATTTCTTCAGGAAGTCAGAATAATACTTTGCCATGAAATTATTTTGGTCTTTGATGCCTTTTTAGCTGTGACTAGCAAAGGATCAACTCAAAGTAGAAGAGGTCAGAGAAAGAGGACTCTGGTCTTTAATCTTTTCCTTCTACAGGCCCTGGATTTCAGTCAAGACAAAGTATTTACTTTATAGGTGCATTCTATCACAATAGCCGACCTACCTCTGGGAACACTGACTGGTAAATTTGTTGTCTAATCCTATTCTACATGGATAATTGAACAATTTGTAGGCTACTAAAGCAATCATGGCAGCAGGAGGGAAGAATCTTTCTCATTGCATGTATTCACACTACACAGTTACAGCAGTTTGATACAACTTTAACAGTCATGGCTCTATCCTATGGAATCCTGGCATTGGTAGTTTGATCAATGAGAACATTCTTTGTTAGAGAGCTTTGATGCTGTAGTTAAAGAAAGTGTGTTTTAATCTCTGCTAGAGTGAGCCCTATGTACCTCAACAAAACAGAAGTCCCAGGATACCATGGAACAGAGGCAAGGCAATCAAAATGGTACCAAATGCTGTAATTGTGCAGTGTGGATACACCCTCTACCTCCTTTCCAGTACTCATTTTAAAAAGAGACGGTGCTCTCTATGCTTCCAGGTTACATATCTAATCTCACAGTCAAAATTAGGGGACATGGGGATAAATAAATATGTGGGGTGGGGGGATAAGGACAGATTGCTTACCTGTAACGGGTTCTTCAAGTGGTCATCTGCAAATTCACACAAATAGATTATTCTGCACATGCGCACTAAATCTCAGAAACCTCTGGTATCACTAGGCAAAACTCCATTTGCAAATTTTTGGCAGTAGCTCCGCCCCCTCCATATAAGCCTGGCATCTATCCGCTCTTTCCTCAGTTCCATGACTGTCGATTGCAGGAATTTAAAGTGAGCAGGACACGATAGAGGGGAGGATGGGCAGGATTTGTGTGAATTCGCAGATGACCACTTGAAGAACCACAGTTTCAGGTAAGCAATCTATCCTTCTTTGTGGTCTCTGCAAATCACACAAATGGGTTAGACTGACAAGCTTTGGTCAGTGGAGGAGTGAGTGTCATGACACCAATTTGAAATTCAAACAAGTTGTATTTATTAACAACAATAAACTTTTGAACTTTGACGTGCCTTTGTCAGTGTTATCTTTGTAGATTTAGACACAACAATCAAATAATAAATTTTCAGTGCAAACTGGTAAAGCAAAAACTTGCTTAGTGCAAACCAAGCAGTGTAATAAACCATGTCAGTGCAAACCTGAAAGCAACACTGCCCTCCCAAAGGCTGTGTCCTGTCTGGCCCAGGTGTCCAGCCTGTAGTGTTTAATGAAAGTCAGCGGCTGGGACCAGACAGCAGCCCTGCAAACATCCTCCAAAGGTACCCGTCAGAAAAGTGGAGGATGTAGCTACCACCCTAGTTGAGTGGAGCTGAACCCGAGCTGGAAGAGCTCCACCTGAAAGTTCATTGTACCAGCTACCCACTTAGAGAACCTTTAGGCAGTCACAGGTAGTCCCTTCTTGGCCTCCAAGTAGCAAACAAAGAGTCTCTCGGAACGCCTCATGCCCGAGGTTCTGTCCAAGTAGAAGGCCAGTGCCCTTCTAACATCCAGGGTACGGAGGAGGCACTTGGTATCAGTTGTTCGGTTTGGGGCCAAAGTCGGCAACACAATGTCCTGGCTCAAGTGAAAAACTGAAACCATTTTCGGAAGGCAAGTGATATTGGGACGGAGGACCACTTTTCCCCTGTGAAATCGGAAGTAAGCTGGTCCATCCGCAAGGCACAGAGTTCGCAAGCACGGTGAGCTGAAGTAATGGCCACTAAGAAAGCTGTCTTCCAATCTCAAGTCTATGGTGGCCAAGGACTCAAAGAGCCTCGTTGAGAGGCGTGAGAGCACTTAGTCCAGGCTCCAAGCTGGAGTGAGGATGGAGTATGGAGGGTGGAGGTTGTTAAACCCCTTCAAGAACTTTTTTACCAAAGGGTCCTTGAAGAACGATGGGCGGCCCTCAAACTGGTAGTGAGAGCATATGGCTGCTAAGTAGCACTTCAGCAAGGAGAGACATAATCCTGACTCAGCGAGTTCCATAAGAAATTCCAGGACGATCTATACCAAGACACGGGATGGATGAATGTCCCTCGAGGTTAGGAAGTGTAAGAATCTGTTCCACTTGAGGGCATAGGACTTTTTGTGGGCAGCTTCTGGCCAGCAAGAATGACCATCCATACCGAGTCCTGAAGATTTCTTAAGGAAGGATCCTCCAAGCCACTAGTGGAAAGTTGTCCATATCCGGGTGGTAGACTCAGCCCTTGTGGAGGGTTAGGAGATCTGGGCAGGTCTCAAGCTGGAGAAATTGATCTCGAGACAGTTGGAGAAGCGGTGCGAACCAGGGCTGCCTTGGCCACCACGGAGTGATGAGGATAGTGTCAGAATGGTCCGTCCTCATCTTGGCAACCACTCGAGTGATGAGAGGAAAGGGTGGAAATACATACATGATCTCTCCAGACCACTTGAACAGGAAGGCATCTCCTCAAGAGCCCGGTGCTCTGGTTCAGAAACAGAACTGTGTACAGTAACTGTTGTGCTGGTTGGCAAAGAGGTTGATGGACAGTACTCCCCAAGTCTGGAACAGAGTGGAGACTGCCTCAGGGTGAAGATGCCACTCGTGGCATGAGGCCCAAGTTCTGCTGCATTCGTCCACCAATTCGACAACAGTTCGTTGTCTTCGCCCAGGAGGTGAATGGCCTGTAGGGTGATCCCTCTCAGGAAACACTAGTCCTAGATCCGTAAGGTGATTTCAAGTAGGGTCTGGGACTTTGTGCCTTCCTGTTTGTTGATGTAGAACATCACTGTGGTGTTGTCTGTCTGGAGCAGCACTACCTTACCTCGGAAGATGGTCTCGAAGGCACGGAGGGCCTTTTCCACCGCTAGCATCTCGAGGGCATTTATGTGGAGCAGGGGTTGGCAACCTTCCCTTACCTGGGGCTGGTCCCTTCCAGCGGGCCCTTCCGGTGGGCCGGGGGGGGAAATGGCAGCGTGCGCACTGCCGCCACCGCCGCCTCTGCACATGTTGAGGCCGCCATTTTGTTTGCCAAAATGTACTCCTGTGCATGCGCAAACGAGTTGCGCATGCACAGTACTCCTGTGCATGCACAAACGAGTCACGGCTGCCATTTTGGCAAACAAAATGGCGGCCGTGACGCGTGCGGCAAGGGTCCGTGGGCTGGATGGGGCCCGCGGGCCGTAGGTTGACAACCCCTGATGTGGAGGGTTTGCTCCAAGGTGGACTATTTGTCTCTAACAGTCAGGCTGGAGGTGTGGGCACCCCAGCCGTCTATGGAGGCATCCAGGAGGCTTGAGGCTGCGGAGGCAGGAGAAGGGTTCCTGACACAGATGTCGGCATGGAAAGCCACCTGCTTGGTGAATGCACTGTGGGATTGAAGACCGATAAGAACCAGAACTACAGCACCATGGGGTGACAAAAGTTGTCAATGCTATGTGTCCAAGGGCCCTGTGGATCGTGTGAGCTCTGATCCGTTTGTGGGACATGCAGGCACAGATAGCTTTGGAAAGTGCCTGAAACTTGTCTGCCGGCAGGTATGCAGTACAGAGATCTGAGTCAATGATGGTTCCTATGAACCTGATCCATCTCGAGGGTGTCAGGATTGATTTGTCCTTGTTGACTAGGAACCCGAGATTCTGTCAGGACTAGGCATTGAAGAGCCAGTCGTCCAGGTACGGGAAGAGCATGATGCCTTGCTGGTGAAGACAAGCCACAATGGGGGCCATGCACTTGGTGAAGACTCTCAGTGCTGTGGAGAGACCAAAGGGGAGCACCCTGTATTGGTAGATGTTGGAGCTGATGGCAAAGGCTAAGAATCTCCTGTGGTCCTCTCAGATCCTGATGTGGAAGTAGGCATCCTTCAAGTCGAGGGTTGCGAACCACAAGTTCTTCTGAAAAAGCAGCAGGATAGAGGCAAGAGTTATCACATGGAAATTGTGGTAAAAGATAGATTCATTTAAGTGGCTAAGTCCAAGATGGGCTGGAGACCCAAGTCACTCTTTGGTACAATGAGGTAATGGGAGAAAAAATAGCAGCTCAAGCAGGGTCTACGGGCTCGATTGCACCCTTTTGCAATAAAGTTCACACTTCGTTGAGTAAGGTGTTTGAAAGAGGGGGTGGTGGAGACTATGGCTTTGGTGGCAAGGAGCTCTTTGAACTCGAGGGCATAGCCCCTACAAATAATTTCTAGGACCCACGAGTCAGATGTTATAGAGGCCCAAGTGGTGCAAAAGGTCCTCAGTCTGTCTCCAAAAGGAGTCTTAACAAAGTGCACTGTCCCATCTCATGCCCTCTTCTTGCTCTACTTAGGATCTTTCTTTCGATAATCTGGCAATACCGGGGATGAGAGGGCTGTCTGCGACCTGAGGAGGAAGAGGATGGAGAGGGGTGGTGCTGTCTAGGCTGGTCTTGCAGCTGCTATTGATGGTCCCAGGCTGATTAGGACCTTTGTTGGTATGATGGGTACCATGGGCGCTGACTTCCAAAATGATGAAGCTGGGATGGCTGGGAGGATGAGGAGGACATACCATGTTTCTGGGCCACCATCTTCTTGTCTGTCTTGTCCGTCTCTTTGTTGAAGAGTCCAGAATCATCAAAGGGCATGTCCTCAATCAGCTCTCAGGCCTGAGGCCCGAAGAGAGCAACCAGGCATGATGTCAGAGAGCTATCGAGTCCAACAGCACTTTGGAGGTACAGACCACTGAGTGTCTGGCGGAGACCATCTGGTGGCCCCAATAGGGTGGGCTTCGGCCTGAAGAGCAAGGGTCAAGGGTCTCTTTTCATCTGGGAGGTCATCCAGCAAAGGGAACATCCATTCCATGATGTGCTGCTGGTAGGTTCCCATACATGCAGCGTAACTGGCCACTTATAAGTCCAACACTGCCGATGCATAGAATTTTTTGGTCAGCCTGTCTATCTTTTTGCCTTCCTTTTCCACTGAAGACAAGGTAGTCTTCGGGGTGGGAGTCAGCTGAACACCCTCAACTATGGCTGAGTTTGGGCATGGGTGCTCTAACAACCAGAAAGGAGATGAGGCAATCCTCCACAGGTTCTCAATCTTCCTGGAAGTTGAAGCGATGGTGGCTGGGGTCTTCCACGACTGCTTAGCAATCTTTTCCAGCAAAAGCAGGAATCCCAGGGCTGAAGGAGTTGGTACCTTTCCATGTATCTGATGCTCAATCAAATCAATAGCATCCTCATCTGCTCTGACAAGTTCAATCTCCAGAGCATTGCCCATTCTCACCACCTGATCTGCAAAGGTCTTAACATCACTGGATGGAGAGACATGATCACGGCTGACAAGCTGGAGAGGAGAATTGAAACCTCGAGGTCCAACACCGGTGAGGCTGATCGGGACCAAGACCCAGAGAGTGAATGCTGTGAGACAGGTGAGACAGACTGCTGAGATGGAGACTGGGAGCATATAGGAGATCCTGGAGTTGTTT
This sequence comes from Phrynosoma blainvillii, assembly GCA_026167975.1. NCBI lineage: Eukaryota > Metazoa > Chordata > Lepidosauria > Squamata > Phrynosomatidae > Phrynosoma > Phrynosoma blainvillii. Next base: position 276,137,354 of record JANUYF010000002.1, on the reverse strand, counting down.
TAGGCAGAGGTCTCCAGTGTGGAGGCTGAAGCTGCAGTTGAGATCTTGGGATTGATATGTGGTCTGGAGTAGAAGCCAGGTGGACTTGAGTTGTGACCTGCATTGGAGGAAGTGCTGAGGGTGATCTGCTTTCTTGCAGCAGACGACGACGAAGGAGAGTGGGGTCTACTGGCATCAAGTGGCAGCCCAGCACCTCATCATAGACCAGGTCCGGGAAGTGTTTGTAGAGCTTGGCCTCTTCATGCGCTGTCATCTGCCTCAGTCCTGAGGGTCGTTTGGTCCTGACATCGGAGAGGGCTCAGTCCCAAGCATGCTCAGTATCAACAAAGGACCCATGAGCTGGGGTCAAGATCGGGAGCTAACGTTGCCAGACGAATATCCTCATCAGAGAACAACTCAACATTAATCACCTGGGATGTCTCCAGTGAGCTCGCAGGTATCTTTGGTGGTGGAATCAGCAGTTTGGGCTTGACATGAGTACTGGCTGAGGTGGAGGCCTGTGAGGCTGGACCTAGAGGGGACTTAGTCTTGAAGACCTTGTTGCCTTGGGAGGCAGTGGATGCTTGTGGCAAGGAAGACTGAGCACGATGGAGAGCCTTTGACAAGGATTTCTCTCGCTTGGAGGAAGACTCCTTATCAGTGGAGTGCTTCCGTTTGGAGGCCTTCTTGGCCCTGGGGTCATCAGGACAGCAGTCCCCGCTAGACCTAAATCTTTGAGTGTGGGAGGATTTTTCGTTGGATCTTCCCCTCTCCTTAGCCATTCCAGTCCCCGAAGTGGAAGGCTGAGGGTCAGCAGAAGCAGAGGAGGCCACAGGGTGTGCTTGTAAAAGGCAACCTTAAGTCTTTTTTCTCTATTTCTAAGGGATTGGGAGGTCATGGACCTGCAAAAGGCACAGGATTAAACAATGTGCCCTTCACCCAGACCGAGGAGACAAGAGGAGTGTGGGTTAGAACCAAGATCTTACCACTACACTTTTCACATCACTTGAACGAGTGTGGAGACATTTTCAACCGGAGCTGAAGCCAAAGTAAGATTGAAAACGAGGTCAAATTCAGTCCAAGGTCAAGCAATTTGCAAACAAAGTCAAGTCCAAATTCCAAAGAGTAGTCAAGTCAAGCCAGACGTCAAATCCAAAACAGCAAGTGGAGAGAAACGAGAGATACTGAGCAGCGAAGTTCCTTCCTAGCAGCTAATGTGGCGGATGAGAGGAACTGAGGAAAGAGCGGGAAGGCGTCAGGCTTATATGGAGGGAGTGGCGCTACCACCAAAAAGTTGTGAACGGAGTTTTGCCTAGTGATACCAGAAGTTTCCAAGCTTTACTATGCATACTCAGAATAACCCATTTGTGTGATTCGTAGAGACCACGAAGAAGAAATAAATAGTCCTTTATAAACAACCTTTCCTGCAAGTGATAAACTTAAAAAATTCTTCTGAAGGACATGAGCTTGAGTCCCATAAGCATCTTCCTGCATCTTCTGGAAACAGAATTCAAACAAGAATTTCCTTTAAGAACTAGCTTTTAAATGAAAGTTACAGTAACAAGTGGAACAAGTGTGGAATTACTTCCCTCTCAAGGATATTTCTTGGCTACTTGGGCAACATCAGTTGCTGTCACTGGGGTTAGTTTCTTGTCTCACACAATAAAGCTCATGATTAGCAGCTACAAACTGAAATGGATGGTTGTAGGATGAGACACTAAAAGTTATTCTTCTCCTGCCCCAGCCCCACCCTACCCCCAACTCAAAGAGCTTGAGTTTGCCTCACTGCTCTGAATGAGAACAAAACTAACAGAACAGAGCTTAAACACTTGCTTCTCTTACCTGCAGCCAAGACAATTGTCAAGATTGTTATTACTAGCCTTTTGTGGCACAAGGAGGATAAAGATAATATGTCAGCCCATCACCCTAGAAGGGAGAAGGCCAACTTTGCAGACCTACAGACCAACATGGGTTGCACACAACTATAAACAGAAGACATAGACCCACTGAAAGAATCTTAACAGATCAGGCGCCTGTGAATTCATAATACAAAAAGGGCTAAGTCCCATGTATTAGCCATCATTTAAACAGATTGGACATGTTTGGGCATTCCCCTGGCTGCAAGACACAATGCATGATGACATCTGGAATTCTCAGGCTCATGTATTTCCTCACTGCACACATGTGACAACATCCAAATCAAGAGATCTTGCATTCCAATAACCATGGACTTTCCTTTACCCAAAATATAACAGTTGTACCACTATCATGCAGGTCCAATACTGAGCTGACCTCATGCTGAAATAAGTACAAGATGCTTGGGCCTGCCATTCCCAGTCCTAAATGTCATGCCTGAAAAGTGAGGATGCACAAGAGCTTGAATGCCCTGACATTACCACACAGAGAGAAGCCCACAGATGTTATTCACCAAGAAAAAGTCATTAGACAGAACAGTCCATCTATATATCTATTCTATACACAGGCAAAGTCATTAATTTAACACTCCAGTACTATGGATTTTTTCATCATTGGCAGTTTCCCATTTAAGCACTAACCAGGACTAACCCTGCTTTGCTTCCAAGATCAGATGGGATCTGGTGCCTATCAAGTATATAGGCTTATTTTTTATTTCCCACCTAATAAGAAAAAACCCCAATTAAACTAAACTGAAATTACTGAATATTTAACACCTTGCATAGGGGATGTTTATTTTTAGATTTGTATGGATTTTAATTCTTGTAAGCCGTCCCGATTGCTCGACAGAGGGGCGGGGTAAAAATAAATTTTATTATTTATTGTTTATTATTATTTAAATATTTAAACTATCCTTTAAACAAATTTTCATTAGCAAGGGCACTATGTATTTTTAGAAGTAAAATGTAAGAGATCTGCAGAAATTTTCCTCTCAAAATCAAAATTAAAGAGGGTACAAGTTTGCTTTTGCAAAGTATGTTCAGTTGTACCTCTCCAGCTATATACAATCCAAATCTAGGCATCAAAAATACATTAGGTGAACTGATCTCAACTGATTTGTATGCAGCTTATTCTTTAATATTTTCATGACTGTACATTTTTCAAGGATGTATATTTTGAAATACAAATCTCTGTGCTAAATACTGACACAGTATATTAAAATCTGTTTGTAGCAGAAGAGCAGAAGCCAAGTCCTCCAGATGTTGCTGAACTAAACTCCCATTATCCTCAACAATATGTGAAGGATAATTGGGTTCTGTATTCATCCTACAAGATTCAGTCCAATTTCTAGAGCTGAATAAAATGGAGAGTACATAGGTGAATCAACAGTCACTAACACATACACACAGAAGCACACTCAAGCAAGAACTGAGACTTTGGAACTATGAACACTATTCTGTCATTTAGTAAATCTGTGCTCAAGAAAACTACCATAAGCACAAGTGAGAACAGAGAAAAAGGTCTGTGTTGTAAGCCATCTAAAGTTTTGTGCCAGGAGAATGGAGGGATATGAAGTGAATAAATAATAAATATTTCTAAAGGGGCACAGTAATTGCAGCAAGTAATATTGTAATGTTAAAAAAGGAAGGCAGAGTTGCCATCTCAGCACCTTACCCCTTCGCTTCTTTCGCTTTTCTCCATCTTCGCCAATCTCCCCATCATCCTCATCTTCTTCCTCTTCAGAGCCACTAGTCTCCGAGCCAGAAATCTCTTCCCCTGAAGTAAATAAATATGTATTTAAATATAAATAAAGTCTTATCCAAAAACAAAAAAAACAAAAACCCCAGACACATTTCAATAAAAGCTTACCTATGGAATTTGAAATTATATGTACAGGGCCTAACAGACTTTGTTATGTTGACAGAATAAAAAATAAACTTCTTTTGTCTATAACTCCCAGGATTCCCCAAACACAATGACCACCACTGACTGGGGGATTCTGGGAGGTGTGATCCAAAAGAAAATTTGGGGCAATGTATCTTTATAGGCAGAAGGTCTCTAAAACAAGTGGTGCAAAAGACTAACAAGAGAATTCTGGTACTAATTATTTCTCCTGCACATGACTAATGCAAATATTTTTTGCTCTTACAAACTGCATATATTTACTACTAATTGAGTTAACTCCTTATGTATCATACATACATCAAATCTAGTTTGTTGCACCCTTTGCTTTACATTAACTGTAAGCAAGCCTAAGATAAGTAAGAATACAAGCTGACATTTGCAATCCAGTATGAGCTCCAAGTACTACTGTGTGGGCAGATGTAATCTTTTATGGAAAGCTGTTAAGTTCTCATCTGAAGATGAGAACAAGTCCTATACAGAGCTAAAACACTGGACTCAGAGGAAAAAAACAGGTTAAAATGCTCTGTTCAGTCAAAAAGCACAGTGATGACACTATCTTCCAGCCTAACCTACCTCACAAGAGTGTTGTGAGGTTTAAAGGAACCATTCTAAACTCCTGAAAAGGGGGGGGGGGCAGGACAAAAACATTCAAGAAAATTATTTCACAAGCATAGTTCTCTTTCTACGGAGAACTTTGAAAATACAGTCGCCCCTCCATTTTCACAGACGTGAGATCCGTGGTTTTGAATACTCACGGAGGAGCAACCTCTGTTAAGATCAATGGGGCATGCCCCATTCAAGTCTATGGGGGCCTGAATATCGGTGAGTCTCTGTTTTCATATGGGGGTGTGTGTGTTTCAGAACGGATTCCCTGCAAAAATGGAGGGCCAACTGTATTATCAGTGCTGATAGCTGTTTTCACTACCTATTTGTTGTACTCAAGAAAGTCAGCAGGTTACCTTCCTCCAGCTTTTTCTTAAGCTCTTCTATTTCTTTCTGAAACTGGCGAAGTAAGGCATCCTTTGGATCTTCATTAATTCTAGCTTTATTCTTGATGTTCTTGGCACGGTTAGCATATCGCAGAGTGCTGATAGTCTCATCATAATTATAGTCTGCTGGGCCAATGTTTGCACACTAAGCCAAAAGATCAAGTTCCATAGTTAAGGATTTATAAGCAGAAGAAATCAGACAAACTTCAGTTTAGTACAAACCAGGGACAGTCCAATGTCCAGCTGTGGAATGCCCTACCTTTGGAAAGCCAACTGATACAAATAGTGACCTCATTTCTTTGCCAAGTTAAAACCTAGTTATTCAACAAAGTTGTCAAAGTTCACTGATCTCAACGTGGTCAAATGGTCTGTGGGTGTGATCTGTCTTAAATGTTCAAACTGCTATTATTATTTTAAGCTGTTCTATTGACTGTAAGCTGCCATAGAATTTCAGCTACAGGATAGAATATAGCTATTCAAATCAAATCAAACAACATAATAATGTGGTCACAGTTATGGTACAACTACCTATCAAATCTAGCCATAAGCAGCTCATCCAGGGTGGAGTGCTCCCCATGTCAAATCCATGACTTGCTACTGAATCCAACTGTTTTCTACATGTGACCAGAATATGTGGGCTCTAGAAGTGAGAATGAGACTTGTAAACCCCTTCCCAGAACAAAAGATTGTATGGCCACTGCTATGTTTAGGCATCAATCTTCTCTCCAACAAGCATGTGATCAGCAGTTTAAATATCCATTTCCACTTTCCTCTGTTCACAGAGCATCCACACCAAAGCCAAGACTACCAATGCTCTAGTAGAGTTTCCCCCCCAACACAGAAGTCTTTTGTATGTTTGGCCTTTTGAACTTCTTGATCTCCAAAATGAAATCTGTATCTCACAAGTCCCTCATCAGATTGCAGTTACACAGTTTAATATAACAGATAACAGGAAGAACAGTATAAATCCTTTATAGAAATAGTGAATGTGTTCTCTAAGAGCAGAACCATATGTAACGAAACACAAAAGGCAGGTATAGAAAAATGTCAGTTTGGCTTCCTGGGCAGTTCCTTCTGAAGTCTGAATTAAAACCCAAGGTAAATTCAGCACTGCAGTGGTAGCCACCACAAGGGATGGTCTCTACTTACACAAGGATCCTTCCAGTTTGGAGGCATAATATGTAAGAGAAGCAGCTGTTTGTCAGTGAGTGTTTCACTACTCACTAACAGTTTATAATCATATAAAGGAAATGTTAGTATAAAAATGTGCAATAATAGGCTAACAATATTCTTTTACAGTCCACCCTCCATATCCACAGATTCAACTAACCACAGTTCAAAAATATTCACACACACACACACACACAAAATCCAAAAAGAAAACCTTGTATTTGCTGTTTTATATAAGGGACACCATTTTACTATACCACTGTATATAATGGGATTTGCGCATCCACAGATTCTGGTATCCTTGGGGGCTCCTGAAACCAAACTGCTGAATTTTAGTTTTGTGACCAAAAGTGGGGAGGGGCATCACACATTTCCCTCACCTCCCTCTAAAATACACGTCTTCCAAATGATATCCCATGTGTGGTATTTGTGCTGGATAAGATAAACTATCTGATCCTTGCTCAGCTATGAAGATCACTGTGAAGCATAAAGATGGCACTTTAGACTAATTATTATCTGTCAGCCCAACTCACCTTACAGGGATAATGTGAGGGCAAAATGGAGAGAAGCATTACAGTATATGCAATCCTGAGCATCTTGTGAGGAACCATAGATGGCAATGATATTCATCGTAAAAAAGTAACAGGAACAGTAACACATATTACATCAAGTAATTGTGTTGCCTAGAACCCCTTGGCAGCTATGAGATTGCACACGACTCTCTCATTATTACCATCATAGTCTTTGAGTTGCCCCCAAGAGAATCTTGTAGCAGTCGAGTCAGCTTGGAGTTACGGTAAGGCACGTGAGTGCTCTTTCCATCCACCAGTGCAGAAATTACATTTCCAAGAGTAGAGAGAGAAAGGTTGATTTTTGTAGCTTCTTTTAGTCTCTGCCCAGTGGCTCCAGTTTTTGCTTGCCTTTCTGATCCCTGGGCGGGGGGGGGGGGAGAGGAAAAGAAAAAGGTTGAAAGGTTTAGATACCAAATGTGTTCTACAAACACAACACATAATGAAGTACACTGCAAAAGGGACAAAGGCAGTTGGCTGCTTCCACGAAACAAGGGATAGACCTTGATTAACTCAGAAGCCAATAGTGGTGCCAGAACCTAAAACTCTGGGAAAGATTCCTTCTGCAGGGAATATAAGATAATAAATTGGCTCTACAGCAGGGGTGGAGAAAGCGTGGCTGCAAGCAACAGGAGTCCTGTAGACTTCACTGTGGACTCTGAAACCCACTGCCAGTCCCCTAAGTTCCCCTTTTTAACTTTTGGTGTGACTTATGGAAGATTCGTAACCCAAATTCACACCCTAGCAACTCCAGCCACGTGAAAATGAACACCAATACTAAGCTCCATACCCAAGGCTTTGAGAATCACCCACCCCTAGACCTCCCTCATTATCTATATCTTGCAATGTCACTGCTGATTGCTGTTTTGGCCAAAGGAGGATATAGTCCCATGTACCATCTGGACTGTGGAGAGTTCAGGAAGGAGACTGGCCCCCAACCCTGCACACTTACCCACATTTCCTCTATAGCATGCTTGAAAACTGTAATTTCAAGCAAATGTTTGATTTGCTTGTGGCCTGAATCTCAATTGCTAATCCCAGCTAGAGTAGCCTTAGTGAATCAACTGCTGAATGGTAAGCCAATACTTATGTAAATCTCATCCTTCAATGGGTTTACTCTAGCAATTACATTTAGGCCTATGTGTTCTGAGTGGGAGGATATAAAGCTGGTGCATTGCAGGAAAAGAACAGCTGAATTATTTCTATTGCATATAGCTGTTTCCAGTACTCACTATTATAGGGAAAAACAACAAAGGGTTTGTGGCACTTTAAGGACTTATCAATTTTATTTGGCCTAAGGATTTTTGGTATATAGTCCATTTCATTAGTAAACAAAGGTATCTGATAAAGTGAACTACAAACCACAAATGCTCATGTCAAATAGAACTTGATTGTTTTTAAGATATAAGATGATTCTTTGTTGTTTTTTTGAAACAGGTTAAAACAACTGCCCCCACCTCAACTCTGGGAAAGCAAAATAATCAAGTCATTATCTTGGATTACTGTGAAATGCTCAAAGACAGAAGACAGAGTCTCAGGGTTTTTGTGTTTCTGAATCTCATGACTTCAAGGAACTGATACAGTATTATAAACTCTGAGAAACAGAAATATTCCAGAAGGAACAGATATTCTCAGCTGGTCTAAGGAACCTAGCACATTTTTCAATCAGCCAATAAGAGTTTTTGAAGGAAGACCAACCATCTTGCTTTCTGCAATGTGAATATTTGTGGGGAAACAGTTTAAGACTGTATAGTGCAAAATTTAAGAGGTGTGATTATATATAGCCACACTCCTGATCAGGCCTTAAAGATACGAGGATTTTGAAGCAAGCAACTGTTTTGTGTTGCCATTTTTAAGTAGTTTACTTAAGTGCTAAATCCTTATTAATTGCATCTTGGCTTAGACAAACCTGCCTAAGTTATCCAGATTGCCCCAAGGCTGCAATCTTATGCACACCTGCCTGGGAGTAAGCACTACTGAAAACAGCAGCAGTGACTTCTCAGAAACAATGCATGGGATTATTCTGCATGAATCAATCCCTGAAATGCCCTGTGACAGCATCTTGGCTCCTGAGATAAACCAGGTCATGAGGGTTACATGTAAGATGTGCACGTAATTGCTTACTGCAAGATCTACTTGCTTAGAAGTGCACGTAATTGCTTACCGCAAGATCTACAAGGTGCAGCTTGCCCATTCGCACATGGATATTTCCATCCACACCCTTCTCACTGCATTCAATTGTTATTGTAAAGATAGCATGGGAACGGGAACTATGTTCATTCATATTAGTTGCCCCAACAGAGCCTATCGATAAAGAAAAGTCAAAAAACAAAGCCTTAAATTAAATCTTCAACACATCATCTGTGATATAATAAGAAAACACTTGTCATGGTTGAACTACAAAATTATTTTTGATGTTCCACACTTGCTGTTTTCATTCAGTTTTCACATAGATAAAAGCAAGAATCTAGACATTTATTTCAATGTGGTTCTCAAAATTTATTTGGGAAATGAAGAAAAATAAGATAAACTGAAATAACAAACTAGAGTGAAATGTAATTGGTATTCTCCAGATTAGATATCCTTCACAAAGTTCAAAACCCAACATATGCAGCAAACATATTCAACCTGAATGGGAAGTTAAAACCATTTTAAAGAAAGGCTTTTCCTAAACTAAACTCGTTACTATTTCCTTTCCTTTTCGTAAATACCATCTGTAGAGATCCAGTGCATTCTAGTGACAAATCATTAGATTTGCACTGAGATCAAGTCCATGTCCCCTCTTACCTAGGAAACTTTCAGGGTTACCTTGGGATCCTGTCTCAAGAGACCTCTTTTCTCAAATCACATCCATCGTCATGCACTCCAGAAGGTAGGGTAGGAAATAAACTAAGGGAAATTCCAGGCAAGTGTTACAGTCCACTCTTTAGGACTCTTGGACACAGAAGAGTGTGGTTGGCTTTGAGGCAATCCAGAGGGTGCACATGGTGTCCCTTGCCATTTCCTATTCTCAGTTTTTTCACACTGAAAATAATCCAGCAAGTGGATCTTTGGTGGAACAGTTTGGTTTTCTTTTTCAGGTGTCAATCTCCAATCTGTTATTTCATGCTGTGGGGACATGGTGAATTTTAACAACATAACTGTGAGGGGCTACATCTTCCCTTTCTCTTTTCTTTGATCATTTTGATTTCCAGGAGCAGTCCAACTGCCATCTCCTCTGCTATGCTGAAGAGGAAAATAACAATTCAAACACAACTGACGCTGATAGTGAAAAACAGCACCCAAATAATTTTGTATAAGCTCCAATAACTGAATTTAAATTTAACCATTTAAATTAAAGAATACTGTTTCAAACAAATGCAGAATTATATGTATCAAATAGGCAACACTGGGAACGACAATCAGTCACCGTAAGTACTGTGGGCTGTATTCCTGAACCACCCATCATTAGAGGGCCACACAAAATGAAGTGAGAATAATCCACTAAGGATGTGAAAGAATCAGATGGGGCTGTGCAACTTACGATTTTTGTGGCCAAGCGTCATAATTCTGTCCATGTCATCTGCATTGTTCACAACATAAGCTGAAAGATCTTTGATATAAACTCCTACATCAGGTCGCTCTTTAACCTATGAAACAAAACTGGCAGTTATTTTCAGGAGGCCCTGAAAATGTGTTTGGCTGTTTAACTACGCCAACCTCTTTAGGAATACTGTCTTCTATCCTCATTGAATTAAATAACACTAACAGATGAAAGAAGTACTTCTATTCTAGTCACAGTAAACTACAAGCAACTTTTGAAAATTAATTACACTCCCCTCCCACAGTGCTGCTTTATATTACTATGTTTTACCAACATCTACCAAGGCATGTTGATTAACTATGAGATTTTACCTGGAACTAAGCCCAATGGATTTCAGTGTCATTTACTTTCAAGTGAGCAAACTTTTAGCCTAAGCTGTTTATTTCCATAAATGATGTGGGTAACAAAGGCTTAGCTATCACATCAGTCATATTTTTATGATCAGTTTGGGAGAGGGAAATTGGTGAGACAGAGACCTTTAGTAAATTAAGCCTATCAAAGCAGAGAGTGAAACAAGTCGGCTTGTCGTAAATTTTAGAAAAGTACAGTGGAGCGGAGTGTATTTCGCACTAGACTACAATTCTAGAGACCAGGGTTCAAATTCCCACTGAGCCATGGAAACCTACTGGGTGACTTTGGGCAAGTCACACAAGCTCAGTCTCAGAGGAAGGCAAAGGCACATCCCTTCTGAACAAATCTTTTTCAAGAAAACCCCATGATAGGTTTGCTTTAGGGTCTCTGTAAGTTGAAAAAGATTTGAAGGCATGCAACAACAACAACAACAACAACAACCCTTAGTGGCTACCTTTCCATTCCAAATTCTGAAAGTTAATATTCAATGAAAGAGAGAAGTGTGCTAGTTGGCAAACTTTAGATCATATGCAGCTTCCTATAGCATTAGGACTTCAGGAAATATGCTAGTTGGGAGCTCTTGTGTGAACAACAGCAGTAACATAACAGATTCAGAGTAAGTTAAGCTGATGAAGTTTGCTGTTAATATCTTGCTAACCAGCCTTTTTCAAAGCAGACACAGAAAGAGAAATAGAAGGCAGAATTAAAGTCAATGGGATTTTAAAGGGCAAAAAAGTTAATGGACATGAAGCACTAAAAAATAAAAATATATGAAATAGGAAAGGTATGCTTGTTTCAGAAATAAAACTTGACAGAATTTAGGAACAGAATCTAAACTATACAGATATGCACAGGCATAACCTTTTACAACATCAGCTTAAGATAGTAAAAAGCTGCATTAAACTTTGTGACAAAAATTAATTTATATCCTCTGGTTAGATCAGGGGTAGGCAACCTTTCCCCTTTAAGGGCTGAGGGACTTCAGCTCCCAGAAGCCTCAGCCATGTTGGCCAATAGTCCCATGTTGGCCAATAGCTCCTGGGATTCTGGGAGCTGAAGTCCCTCGGCCCTTAAAGGGGAAAGGTTGCCTACCCCTGGGTTAGATGGTGGAATAAACATTAGCACAGTCTTCTCCATCAAACCCTCTCACCCCGCCCCCCCACTTTTAAAAAAGCATAAGAATATGCTTCAAAGTTTAGCAATTATGCCATACCCACAGTTATTTTTAGTACTTCCCACATGTAAGCAATTTTTACAACTGTTTGGTTCTTACTTCTAGCCTCTGAGTCTGGTCCTTCCCCAGCAGGTCACGCACTTCCTCATTGTAGATTTCCAAATAAGAGACTCGAACCAAAAACCTGATGTTGAAAAAGGCAACAAAAGTGTGAAATAAATCTGACCACATAAAATAAAAATTAAGAGATCCAATTTTAACAAGAGGTTATACACTCATTGTATAAGAAAAGCAGAAAACATCTGGGTTTTATTTTAGAAAAAAAAGTACATCTGAGTTGAGAACATGATAGAGGTTCTTATAATATGCATTTCATATTAGATAGAATGCATTTTTTCACTTTTAACCTACCTGAATGAGACCATGCAATGAAAATGATGATATAATATTAGGTGACTATGAAAGGACCTTCCCCTTCTCTCCCTGCATCCCTTCAAATCCCCTCCAGAAATAATCTGTCATGGTAGTAGGGAGGGAGAGAATGTAGGTTAAGATCTACTAATAGATCTCAGAATGATTTGCAGTAGATTAGTGGGGACTTCTGACTCTGCAAGAACAAAAAACCAACTCCTCCCTGTCTAAATTATATTGTTGAAATTGAGAAATGAGGAATAAATTGCTATGTAGGATAGGACTCTGAACAATGTTCAGTTCTGGTACTCAAAAACATTATTTGGTTCACTGATGGCCCTAATTACTGGAGACATACAGACATCATTAGAATTTAAAAGATGACCAAGAAGTCCCATTTATTTCAATGGGTTTATTCTAGCTGGAGTAGACAATGGATTTGGCCTTAAATGCTTTAGTTTTAATTAAATATCTTTTATCCCAAGTTCCGGCTGGCAGACCTTCAAATTTTAATGGCTGTAAAAGGAGATGCTCTCACCTCAAGTCTTCTGCTCACCCTGCACTGGTGGATATTGCTCTGCTGATAGACACTACCAACTCTCCAACATATAGAGACAAAATACTTCCACATTGCAAAATTCACAGTCCCAAGATGGTCACCGGCTTTAATGGGGACTGAACAAATCCAAGGAGAAGAGACTTTGAAATGCTGTTGAAAGTTAAATCTAATACCACTGATCCATTCAACAAACCCTTATTATCAAGGCAATGGACCTTTGGAAATCAGATACTGGAGACAAACATGACCGTACTTCTGCTTTAATGCCCTGTCTCTAGGTTCTGTCACTGACAAAAAACAAAACAAAAACCATTTGGTTAACCAGTGATGAAAATAGCATCCCTGATAAGATGAGTTATTTGAGGGATCTAGCAAACCTCTTTTTAAGTACAAAAATTTAAAGTGCAGGGGTAGGAGATTAGTAAGTAATTTACCTTGTATCCCCTTCAGCCTTTGCAATGTGCCCAAATATATGAGCAAAAGAATTGGGGATGATCCCCCTGAGCTCTGGAACAGCCCGGACCCCTTCCATAGTAAATGTCTTTCCTGTTCCAGTCTGTCCATAAGCAAAAATGGTACCTGCAAAACAAGACAATACAGATATTTTCCCATATTAACAGAGAGAAGAGAAAGCTTTAACCCCTTATTTGGCACCACCAATATTCTCAAGAATGAAGAGTGTAAACAGCAGCTGTTTTTCTCAACACTGGAAGTGGGATATAAAGAAGCCAGCAGAAATTCCAAATAGGGATGAGATTGCTGGTCTGCTTCCATTGCACACATAATCATACGCTCATTTACATAATTTTTGCATGCATTTTACCCTAAAATACACATTTAGAAAAACGTGCAATTAAAATTTATTTGTGATCTCATAGCTAATAGGTCTCCAGGCAATATACAATAAAAACCCAGATTAAAAAAATCCACTTTTTTGGTGTATTGCTAAATGAATCATGAGAAGCAGAAAGGCAAGTGTCTTCTATTGCAGTCTAGGTGGTATGAATCACTTCAGTTAATTTTTAGAAAAATAAATCCTGTTAGGGGGGTTGCAGACTGCCAGAAATAGTGCAAATTGAGTCCACTTTTAGGGTTAGGGTTAGTGCTAGGGAATCATGGGAATTGTTTTTTTCTGAGACATTGAGCCTTCTCTGTCAGAGAGTTCTGGTGCCACAATAAAATACAGTTCCCATGATTCCCTAACCCTAACCCTAAAAGTGGACTCAATTTGCACTATTTCTGGCAATCTGCAACCCCCCTTAGTTATTGAGACAATATGTGTTGCTGTGACAGGCACAGAAGATGAACCTCTTCCTCATTTTTTGTTTAATAGCTCAAGAGGCAGCCTAAAACATTTTAGTTCACACTGGCTATACTGGCACTCTACACCTACAGGTTTTGAGTAGGATTCTCAGATCTGGTCTCTTCTCTCTAGTCCTCAGGGAAAGAAGAGGAAGTCTCATGAAGAGAACACTGCCTTGAAAAAGAAAAGCTTTTTTTGCTGTGTCTTTCTGCCCCCGCACCTTCCCACTGTTGCTGCTGGCTGCTTTGGCGTGGCTGCTGTAAGCTCTCTGACTGGCTGCCACCTCCTCCCTGCTCTCAAAGTTATTTAACCCACAGACTGAATCAAGACTCAACAGAAGAGAATGACCAGTATAGGATATAATGATCTGCCTCAGTACTTGCTGTCTCAGGAGTTATTGAATACAGCACTAGCGGGCTGCTTTGTACAATTTTCTATCACATTAGTAAACTTCCCAGTTCTGTTCCCATCTTCTTTACCCTACCATAAATGATTGGGGTCACCGTTCAATTTCCTTTCTTGGTCTGATGCTCAGTAGTTAAACCATTATTAGAAAAAAGTATGCTATGATTGTCTTTCTTCTTTAACTCTGCGTAGGCACCTGATTCCTGTCTCTTTTAATTCTTGATTTCACTGTTCTCTCTCTCTTTTTCTCTGTTTCTCATCTTTTTTTTGCCCCACCCTGTAAATCCTGCCTGCAATTATCTCCCTCATTCTCTAGTCCTTCATCCTTTGGTTTATCCTTTTCCCCTCAACAAAAAACAAAACAAAACAAAAAAGACATGGCCAGTGAAGTGGCACTGCTTAATGGGAGCAGCCCATTAATAGCTGCATTCTGAAAACTTTATTTTTGCTTAGAAAAAGTTCTTTGGTTTGACTACAACTCTCATGTGTTACAATCAGAGTTTGCTGCTAAAACAAATCTAGAGAAAAGATTTTTCTGTTTGGAACAGAGCCTGGAAAACATTCTCTGGATGAACTACAACTCCCAAGTGATCTTTAAAATATAGATTCTTTTTTTCTGTTCATTGTAGAGCTTAGAAAAATTCATTTCCAATCAGAGAAATGTTTATCTATGTTTTTACATTTATTCTTTTTCTCACCACTATTATTTATATCCTGCCACTTTCCCAGCCCTGAGACTCAAGACAACTTACAAAATTTAGAAGAGAAACAGATATAAGTTCTCATAACTGAAAACCATATGGATTGATAAAATTAAATTTAATTAAAAAGCAATAAATATAGATAATGCAACTCATTAACAAAAGCCCTGTCACCATAAACTATAATTTTCTAAAGACCTGTTGAACAGGCTTCAACTGCCATTGGAAAGACACCAGACGACCAGTTTTTTGTTTTTTTACAGGAACACATAAATAAATCTTATGATCCCTTTTTGATGTTGATTTCCCACTGCTAATTACAAAAGCAAAGACACAAAATAAACCACTTTATTCATACTTGGTATTCTGTAATTATATAGAACACTAGGTATGAACAACTAAATACAAGTTATCTTTAATATCTACCGAAGGAAACTTAGCTACCAAGAAATGTTTACAGATGACACTTGCACAGCCTTATCCTTGTATATTCTTTTTTCTATAGACTATTGTACTTTGGACAGATCATAAAAAAGACATGATTCATTAGAAAAGCAATAATGTTTGGTAAGCCAGGAGGCATTACGAAAAGTGGGAGACTTCATGCTAGATTGATAGATTCAATCAAAGAAGCCACAGCTCTGAGTCTGCAAGACCTGAGCAGGGCTGTTGATGACAGGACGACTTGGAGGTCTCTCACTCATAGGGTCACCATAAGTCAAAGTCAACTTGACAGCAGTTAACAACAACAATCATTTGTATGTATCAAAAATTCAGCAGCTTACCATTATATCCTTCCAAAACAGAATCAATAATTGGCCTTGCAGTTAAATTATAAACATCAAGCTGCTTGCTCTCTGGTCCAAAAACAGTATCAAACGTAAAAGTCTTTGGAGGTTCATTGGAAGAATCTGTTTTATGGACAGTAATAGTGCCTCGCATTTCATCGACATTAACTGCCATCTTGTAACACATTGTCTTCTCTCGTTCATTGAAAGGTCGGCAGCGAACAACCACCTTGACATTATCAGAACTGTCTGTCCTGTCTGGCTTCTCTGATTTGTTGATCTACACAGAAAAATAAACAATGAGTTATAATTCATAAAACAGCAAAAAATAAAACTGAGTCTCATAAAAGTGTTCTGCAACTACATTGCACAAACCCCCGAACATCATTAACCCATTTTCAGAAATTATGAGACCTACAGTGAGAGTTTGTTAAATCATAACCGCAAGGATGTTTCAAGGGCTGGTTTATGGAATTCAATTGTGGCATGTTATGTGTTCACACTTAATAAGGCTATTTTTACAAGTTTTTGCACATGCTTTTAAACAAGTGCACTTTGATTCAGAGAGCTCAAATACCACCTCTAGTACACAGCTGAGTATCTCAGGGTAGATACGAAACTGACAAATCCACTTAAAATACACAATTTTAGATGTACCACCCATCCAAGGACCATTTTGATACAGGCCGCATACATTATTATTATCAAGCAATTAGAAGTGAGATATTTTTGGATGATAAATAAACAAATCTTAAGACAAAACCTAAAATTCAGAGAGAAATGCAATGCTCTGCATGTTGACACAGTAACTCATAATCAACACAAGCATAGGACAGACAAAGACTGTCTTGACAGCAGGGCCTGTGAAAAGGGCATAACATTCAGTCATAAAATGAATATGAGTCAGCAGTAGGATGCAGCTGAGAAAAGGCTAGTGTAATTTTAGGTTTCATTAACAGAACTATGGTTTCTAAGTCACAAGAGGTAAGAGGTTCACTTCTACAATAATTTGACCTTGGAAGAGGGTAACAAATGGAAAACTAGTCTTATGAGGAGTGGCTGAAGGTATTCAGCACGGACAAGAGAAACTAGGCAGGGCAAGGGTGGTGGTGAGAAGAAGGTGACAACTGTTGTCAGATACCTGAGATGTGGTTCCATAGAAGATATAACCTGTGCCTGGCAGCTGTTAGGAACTGGAGAAGGGGAAACAAATGGAAATGTAATCCAGGCAAGACAGAGGTGTTCCTGGTCAGTCAGAAGACAGATCAGGGGGATAAGGATTTAGCCTGTCTTGGATAGGGTTACACTCCCCCTGAAGACACAGGTTCACTATTTGAGTGTGCTTCTGCACTCAACTTTGAACCTGGAGGCCCAAGTTTCTGCCATTGGCCAGAAGTGTTTTACACATTTAAAGCTTGTGCACTAATTGCGCTCATTCCTTGAGAGACCTGACCCAGCCACAGTGGGGTGTGTGTGTGTGTGTATGTTTATTTTATTTTATTTATTTATTTGAGTTCTATCCTGCCTTTCTCCCCAAAAGGAACCCAAGGCAGCTCACAAATAAAAATTCTAAGAACATATTACAATAAAACATATTACAATAAAACAATTAAAAATATAATCTAAAAACAATATAAAATTATAGACATTAAAACCACACTAAAACCATGATACCCACCCTATATAACAAACACCCAAGCCACCCCATGATTATATATCAAAAGCCTGCCTGAATAAAGCCATTTTTGCTTGCAGACGAAAGGCAAGCAAGGAGGGGGCCAGCCTTGGTTCTCATGGAAGGGCATTCCAGAGGGCAGGAGCAGACATTGAAAAGGCTCTCTCTCGTGTCCTCACCAGGCGAGCCTGTGATGGCGGCAAGACTAAGAAAAAGCCTTCCCCAGAACATCTTAGGGCTCTAGCAGGTTCGTATGGGGAACATGTTCGTGTTGTGTGTCTTCAAGTCATTTCTGACTTATGTCGACCCTAAGATGATCCTATCATGGGGTTTTCTCAGAAAGAGTTGTTCAGCCGAGGTTTGCCATTGTCTTCCCCTGCAGCTGAAAGAGTGCAACTTGCATAAGGTCACCAGATGGGTTTCATGGCTGAGCTGGGAATTGAACCCTGGTCTCCAGGGTCGTGGTCCAACACTCAAACCACTACACCATTCTGACTCTTGGCCACAGTGGTACATGCCTTAATTTTATTTTCTTGGGAGTAACACACTGTTCATGAAGCACACCAAATGTTGAAACCTCAGATAGTATAAACAGCTACAGCCAGTGTTAACTGGGGCAAGTTATAGGGGCCATATAACTACCCTGTTATAACAGCTCCACTGACTGCCAGTGTGTTTCCAGGCACAATTCAAAGTTTTGGGAGAAAGGCAAGATAGAAATAAGAATGATGACCATGATTTTTAAAAGCCCCAAATCCAATTCATTCTGCCATGACATCTTACTGGGAAAAATTAGAAATACAACAGTTCTGGCTTTCAAACACACAGACTTCTTCATAATGCATGTATTTATTTATTCAAGTATCTATATTCTACCCCATATCTGAGGATCCATTTGAATCATAGGGGAAAGATGGTAAAATAGCAAGGAAAGTGATGGTACTGTGTTCACAGTGTCTACATTTGTGTTTTGAGATATTATAAGAAGTGTATGTAGACAAAGGGCCAGCATAGTATAGTGGTTTGAGCGCTGGACTATGACACTGGAGACCAAGGTTCAAATCCCTATTTGAGTATAAAAAAACACTGGGCGACCTTGGGCAAGTTACATTCCCTCAGCCTCAGAGGATGGCAATGTGAAACCCTCTTTGAAGAAACATGCCAAGAAAACTCTATAATAAGGGTCACCATAAGTCAAAAATGATTTGGAGGCATACAACAACAACACATAGACAAGCAGTATGGCCACTCTATGGCTGTGGGCTCAAACCAGCTCCCCACCATGAAGAACTGTATTTGCATGGATCCAGAATGAGGCCTGAGGTCACTACAACAGAAGAGTGCAGCTAGCTTCTTGAGAAAGCCCCTGTACTGTCATGTCAAGTCGGAGGTATTTTGGGTCTTTTGGTTGGCTCTACAAAGGTATCACCATGAGATGGATTTCATATTTGTTTTTATGGCCAAAACAGCTACCCCTGCAACTTTTTTGACAGATGTTGGACCTAAAAAATTTAAATTACAAGAAAGCAGTTGTTGGTTGAAATTATAAAAACACTCTTATCAGTAACAACAGGTCCAGAATGAAGTCAATTACTTTGTGTGTGATATACTCCCTTGCCACTGAAAGCCTTTAAGAGATAGGGAGTAATGTCCTACAATCATGCTCTAGCTCTAAATATCCTAAATTATGCATGTGGCTGAAACAGAAGGCCCATGAAATCCTCCAACCCCCGAGATGTAAGCTATATATTAAGCCATGATTTTAAGCCAGTTTGTAAGTATAATTTGTTTGATATTTAGGTGGTATTTATAGTGATTCTAGAGTTTAGAAATCATTTGGTGCAAAGGATATGTTTCATTAAAGTTAGAAGGAGTAATAATGATATACAGAGGTATGTGCTTTCAGTAGGTATACCTTGGAAGCCTTTTTAAAAATGTGTTTAATGTTCTAAATTTCCTAAATTATGCATAGGGCAGAAACAGAAGTCTTGTAAAGTCCTTTAACCCTGTGTTTTTAAGCCAGATATGCATTTACATGGACAGTTTTACAATCCAGCATGGTCCAATTGCCCCGAATCTCAAACCATCTCAGTGCTTTCAATTCATCCTTCTTTGCCAAGACATTCAGTTCAAATATTCAGGAACGTAACTAAAAAAGCATTCCATCTGAGTTGTCCAGAAGGCCTTGCTGTGGCACAGTAGAAAAATAATAAGTCTACATACTAACCTATAACAAATTAGGCAGAACAGGAAGGCATAAAAGGCTTCATATACTATAATATCTATTATAATGGGAAAGAAACTCTGGTCTATCTTCAATAAAGCTAGTGAAGAATGATTAAGAGAGATACAGTTCAGTGTTAACAATCATATTTTGTATACGGTATATGTGTCTTCAGGTCTGACCGCTGTTTTGAGTCTAAGACTGCATCCACACCACAGAAAACATCCAGTTTAATACCGCTTTATCTGCTGTGGCTCAATGCTATAGAATTCTGGGAAAGCTAAGGGACACTTAGCTTTCTCTGTCAGAGAGCTCTGGTGCCACAACAAACTATAATTCCTGGAATTCCATAGCTCTAAGCCATGGCAATTAGTGGTGTCAAACTGGATGCAGCTGAGTGAACCAGGGCAATCCCACAACTTTGAACCCTCTGCCCATTTCCAGAAGAAGAATAGTACCAGTGAGTCACATTTTTCCATCAGTTTTCTCTCTTAAGCCCAGACAAAAGAAGATGTCTACAGGCTACTCAGTAACAATCTTAAGGAAGGAGAGGATGTTTCTTCCCAACAGAGATACAAGGTGGCTTCTTTTACAAAGGCTTTAAAACTCACCTGTTTCCTTTGGCTTTTCATTACAAACATCTCTGCCATCAGCCAACAGTGGCCTAAATCCACCTATTCATCCCAACTAGAGTAGACCCAATCAATCCAACTCATATAAGTGTTGATTTATCATGTTCTCATTGATTTAATGGGACTAACAGTCAGATTTCTTTGAAGTTGTATTTCATTGCAACTGGTTTTATTTAAAATTGTTTAGATGAGATGTGCTTTTGCACAGTTTTTAATGCTGCATGCCATCTTGGGAAGAAGTCAAAGATAGTCTTCAAAAATGACTACAAAACAAATTAAGCAATTTTTTAAAAACAAAAGTACAGTACTCTTTTTACATTTCCTAGAAATTATACTCCAGACATTCCCAATGTGCAAAAAAACCCCACACCAAACAAACAAATGAGTCAGGCCTTAATGAATCCCATCCAGAATAACAAGCCAGTCAGTCAAACACATATGGACATAGATGTCACTGTTGTGACAGTAAACTTGCTGAATATTAAAATGGAAAAAATCCAAAGTGGAATTGCCATTTGCCATTGCTTGATTTTATGGTGGGGTCAACGATCTGTTATGTCCCTGGGATTTTATTTTGAAAGCTGCATTCAGAGCTCTGCTCCATCATGGACTATAATGGAAATGGAAATCATGCAAGACCTCAAAATGTTTTGGACAGCAACACGCAATATCCCTTGCCAATGGCTACGTTGGCTTGGGCTGATGGGAGTTGCAGTCCAACATCATCTGGAGGGCTGTATGATTTCTATCTCTTGAGAAAAAGAGGTGTGTGTGTGTGTGTGTGTGTGAGAGAGAGAGATGATAGATAGATTGATGATAGATAATAGATATAATAATAATAGAGTAGATAGAGAATAGAGATAATAATAACATAAAAAG
Organism: Phrynosoma blainvillii; assembly: GCA_026167975.1. Taxonomy (NCBI): domain Eukaryota; kingdom Metazoa; phylum Chordata; class Lepidosauria; order Squamata; family Phrynosomatidae; genus Phrynosoma; species Phrynosoma blainvillii. Next base: position 276,116,143 of record JANUYF010000002.1, on the reverse strand, counting down.
ATGATACAGATGATAAATAGATGACAGAACACATATAATAGACAACAGATGACAGATAGGTAGATGAATGACAGATGGATAGATAGATAACAGATGACAGATAGATGATAAATAGATAAGATGATAGATGATAGGTAACAGATAGATAGACAGATGATAGATAGATAACAGACATGACAGATGATAGATAGATGATAGCTGATAGCTAGATAGCTAATAGATGATAGATGATAAACAGTTAACAGCTGATAGTTGATAAATAGCTGATAGACATCTGATAAATAGCTGATAGCTGAAACAGATGATAAATGATAAATAGATGACAGCTGTTAGATAGACAGCTGATAGATATATGATATATGATAGACAATTGATAGATGACAGCTGACAGATAATAGCTGATAGTTGATAGATAATAGCTAATAGATGATAGACAAGATGATAGATTATAGATAGACAGCTGATAGCTGATAAATAGATGATAGATAGACGGCTGATAATAGCTGATAAATAGATGATAGACAGACAGCTGACAGATGATAGCTGATAAATAGATGACAGATAACAGCTGAAAGCATATAGTTGATAGCTGATAGATAGACAGCTGATAAATAGCTGATAGCTGATAAACAGATGATAAATGATAAATAGGTGATAGATAATAGCTGATAAATGATAGATAACAGCTAACAGATGATAGATGATAGACAGACAGCTAATAGACAGATGATAGACAGATGGTAGATAACAGCTGATAGCCAATCGATGGTGGAGTATAGACAGATAGCAGATAGACAAGAGAGGGCAGGTGACAGATACATCCAACGTGAGCGGTGGCTCTTCCTCCTGGGGCCCTGTGGAGAGGCGAGGAGGCGAGATGATAGATAAGATTGATGATAGATAATAGATAAGATTATCACAGAGAGCCATCCCTCCATTCATTCTCGGCCTCAGCCCCCGGGCCCACTCCCTACTTCGACCCCCTTCCTTCCTCCTTCAGCCCCTCCGCTGCCCTCCCTCCCTGCCTGCCTGCCAAGCCTTCCCCAGGCCTCCCCCGCCCCTAGCAACGAGCCCGCGGCGGCTGGGGCGGAGAAGCGAGGGAAGGAAGGCTGAGTGGCTCACCGGCATCTTGCCTGCGCTGGACTCTGCAGGGCCCAGGAGAGAGAGAGAAACAGAGAGACCCTCCTTCCCCCTCAGCGTCCTCCGATACACAGTACCCTCCCGGCTTGGATACAATTGTAGACAATAACCGAGGCCAGGGCGCCTGCGCGAGATGGCTGAAAGACCCCCCCACCTCCTTCCTCGCCTGCGTCATGCAGAGGCTGCTCCGCCAATGGGGAGCCGCGCGAGCCGGCCCTCAGCAGCGATTGGTGGAGGGCGGCAGCCAATGGGCGGCGCGAGAGAGGGCGGTTTGGAAATGGAGGGCGGAAGGAACGGAGCGAGAGGGAGACGTTGAGGGGAACCTGTGGGGGGAGGGTCGCTGTCGTCGTCAGAGTGTTCCAGAGTGTCTGAGGGGCGTCTGCGCTGTAGGAATAATGCAGTTTGACACCGCTGTAAGTGCTGTCGCTCCATCCTATGAAACCCTGGGGTTTGTAGTTTTGGGAGTTGTTTAGCCTTCCCTGTCAGCGAACACTGGTGCCTCACAAAACTAGAAAAACCCAGGATTGTGTAGGATGGAGTCATGGCACTTCAGGTGGTGTGGAACTGCGTTATTTCTACAGTGTGGATGGCACACTCTGCATCTATACAGTGGCTACTGCCACACTGCAGAATTAACGCGGTTTGACACCCGCTTTATCTTGGGATTTGTAGTTTGTTGTGGCAGCAGAGGTCTCTTGACAGAGAAGGCTAAATGTCTCACAAAACTACAGATCCCAGAAGTCCATAGCATTGACCCATGGCAGTTAAAGCGGTGTTAAACTGCATTCGTTCTGCAGTGTAGATGCAGCCTTACGTTTTAGACTTAAGGCGAACCTAGCATGGGGTTTTCTTGGCAAGATTTGTTCAGAGGAGGTTTGCCATCGCCTTCCCCTGAGGCTGAGAGTGTGTGACTTGCATATTTTATCTCATAAATGCACCCTGAATGACAAATAACAACCATGATTCATCTGAACCTTCAATTACAGGATGGGCATAAGACTGCAACCTTGTAAAAGGAATGAAAACCAGCCACTGCTCATATGCCTTCCAGCTAGATGGAAATTATGGGAATTTTAAAATGTTTATTATTGAGCTAAGCAATTTATGGACAGCCTACAGTATATGATGCGAATATCTTTGCCATGGTGTTAATTTGTAAACTTTGTTTCACAAATTATATTTCATTTTTTTTGGTTGTTTTTTCAGTAATAGATTTAAATAAAGAATAAAAATGCTGACAATATTATAGGCTGATTTTTTTAAAAACAACAACAACAGAGAAGACAGACTGGCGGTGGGTGGCTAGCCATTTTCAACAAGAATAGCAGCAACACTTTGCTGCTATTGAATAAATTCAGCGTTAACTACTTTTATGTCCAATTGATTTCACAAGCTTCAGGCTGCAATTCTGTTCCCGCTTAATGAGGAGTAAGCTCCAGTGAACTCAATGAAATACATTTCTGACCCCTTAGGATTGTGCTACATTTCTCTTTCACTGAATACAATGGGATAGAAAAGTACCTTGCATAGCCGCAATTGTGCTCTTAGATTGCCAGGAGCAATCCATGCCTGAGAGATCCATTTTAAACATGTTTCAATGTGTTCATTTACATCACAGTCCTATACGCAGTTCTGTACAACAACATGCTACTGATTTCAATGGAACTTATTTCCAAACACACAGGCTTAGGGTTGCAAAGCTATGTGTTAGATGGAGGGCGGATGCAGACTTTGAAGCCTCCTGGCAGCCCCTCAAAGCCCATCACCAGTCCCTGTGGCTGTAAAACCTTGCCAAATCACAAGAAATTGCCCCAAAACATGGAGCTTACTCTTCCCCACTCCAAAGACAAATTTTTGCCTCTGTCAATGGAGACCAGAAGTGACACTATATGCCTGGGCATGTGAGCATGTCCCTTTCGGGGTGTCATGAGGATGAGAATTGGGCCCCGTTCTCTTTGCAGTTGCCCACCCATTTTAGACAAAGTGCATGCAGCTTAAATACATAGTCTGATTTTGGAAGTGAAGCCAGGGCCAGTCCTGGTTAGTACTTGGATGGGAGTCTGCCAACTAATACCATGTGCTGTAGGCTATATATATGTCAGAGGAAGAAACTGGCAAAACCACCTCTGAGTACTCCTCTGAGAAAACACTATGAAGTTCATGAAGTAGACATACGTAAACATGAGACTTAAAGGCACATCCACCCACATCCCATGTCAACCTACTCTGCATTTCCAGTTTCCAGTTCAGCAGTTTCCATATTGACTTCAGCATTCAAGTGAAGGGGGAAGAATTTCACTTCTGTAGTACACATACTGCTGAGTGCTTTCATATGCATTTTCTCCATATTGAGAAGTACAGTCGATCCAAATCTTTTTGGATAGATTTTGAATAAATTGAATAGATTTTCAGCCACTTCTAAAATGTCCCAGTTTCTCTCACCTTCTCCCACGTTCCCTTACTCTAGTTGCTGAAAACTGAGTTGACAGCGAGAAAGTTTTTTGCACTCAGTTAACCCAATGGAGGGAAAAGACAGGAGGGAACAGAATCTTGCCCTTTCCTGTTTGTTGTTGTTGCATGTCTTCAAGTCATTTCTGACTATGGCAAAGCAAACCTATCATGGAGTTTTCTTGGCAAGATTTGTTCAGAGGGGGTTTGTCTTTGCCTTCCTCTAAGGCTGAGAGAGTGTGACTTGTTCAAGGTCACCCAGGGGGTTTCTATGGCCGAAGGGGGACTTGAACCTCCCAGTGTCCTAGTCTAACACGCAAACCACTACATGACACTGGCATCCCCTTCCCTGTAGACTCAGACAAAAGCAAACTGTTGCAGCATCTCCTAGTTTGTGTGTTCTTCCCGATTAATAACTTTTGCCATCCAGACTGCACTCTGAAGTTACTTGGCCATGTGTGTCCTGGTTTCTGTCTGTGAAATGTCTGAGGCTATGGGAATGTTGTTTTTGTTGCTATTATTTTTGGTAGTATTGTTACTACAAGCCCTCCTAGTGTTCTGACTTGGCAGGGACAGTACTGATTAAACCTCTGTCATCTCCTTTTTTTAGGCACATTTAAAATGTCCCTATTTCTTTCTTTTCCTCCCACATTCCCCCTTTGTCCGCACCTTACTTCCGCTGAGTGCAAAGAGCAAAAGTAGGTTGCCCTCAATTATCTTAGCAGAGGGAAAGGACAGGAAAGAGCAGATTCTTGCCATGTAGACTCAGACAAAAGCAAACTGCTGCAACCTCTCCTGTTAGAGTGCCTGTTCATCATCGTGTATAACTTTTGCTATTTCGACCACACTTTGATTTTGCTTGGCTGCAGATGTCCCAATTTTCATCTGTGAAATGTTGGAGGCTCTGGCTTTTGTTGGTTTGTTGTTGTTTTTAAATGTTCAATAGTCCAAAAGGAAGCCTTGCAATTACGAATATCTTCTAAATGGTGAAGTGTCACCCCAAGAAGCACCAACCCATACAGAATGCTTGGTTTACACCTGATCTTTCAAGGCCATGAAATCAGAGTGTCATCCTTCATTATTATAGGAGTTATACTCAATAAAGAATGGGAGGGAAAGAGGAGGGATCAAGTGTGTCTGTCATGTGCATGGCTTCCTCAGAGTGAGGCTTCATATTGCATTCTTTGTATTGGGCTAGATAGATGTATTTATTCCAAAGGTGGCTAAGTGGAGGCTATTTTGGGGACCCTATGGGCCTCTCAAAATTTGGTTTGGTATCTTTTCTTTGCTTTCACAAAAATCAGTGAGGTATGGGAGTGTAATTTCATCATATTCTCTCCCCCACTCCCCAGGTGTTTGAAGCCCAAGAATGGCTTTTTAAAAAAGAAAAGAAAACAGGTAATGCAACTGGTTGACATCCTTTTTTAAAAAAATGCCTTTCCTAGGTCTAAAAATGTCCCCTCAATGTAAAATTGCTCCCATGTCTCCTAGTGGTGTGGGGAGCCATTTTGGACCAAAGAAATCCCAAAAAGTGAACAAAACAAAACATAAATAAATAAATCATGTGTTGGCAACGCAATCTGGTGTGTGTGTGGGCCTCCAAGCTTCCAAGGAGGACCAGTCTGACCCTATAATACCGACCACCACCTTGCTTGGCTTGTACTTGCTACATAGTTTTTCAAGATGTTGAACATCAGATAATACAGGTCCAAAACACACTGCAGAAATAATCCAGTTTGAGACCACTTTAACTGCCCTGGCTCATTGCTAGGAAGTCCTGGGAACTGTAGTTTATTGTGGCATCAAATAATCTCTGACAGAGAAGGCTAAATGTCCCACAAAACTACAAATCCCAGGATTCCATAGTGTTGAGCCATGGCAGTTAAAGCAGTGTCAGACTGCATTATTTCTGCAGTGCAAATGTAGCCATAGGGGGGTTGCAGACTGCCAGAAATAGTGCAAATTGAGTCCACTTTTAGGGTTAGGATTAGGGTTAGGAAATCATGGGAACTGTATTTTATTATGTCACCAGAGCTCTCTGACAGAGAATGCTCAATGTCTCAGAAGAAAAAAAAATTCCCATGATTCCCTAGCACTAACCCTAACCCTAAAAGGGGACTCAATTTGCACTATTCCTGGCAGTCTGCAACCCCCCGTAGTCTATGCCATGTTAAAGGTAGGACCTGTCAACAATGTCACTTCACTTATCCTCCTTATAGAAGTGACTCCTTCAAAAAAACAATTCAAATAAAAACTGAAAAGTTCGGGCTGCGGCACATATCCAACCAAAAAGAATTCTAGTTATGGTCTATGTTAATGATTTTACATAAACAATGAGTTTGTTAAACCACTTGAGTTTCCTATGGGCTTCAAAAAAAAATGCAGGTTTTACCATCATTGTTGTGGGTGGGATTGGTGGGGAAAATTACAGAAACAGAGTGGCCACACTTCCCCTTTTACAAATGACTATCTTTTGAAGGGCTGCTATAGACAAAGATTGTTGTCTTTTTGAAGATGGCATCCACAATACATGAGGGAGTCTGATTGAAAGACAAAGGAAGGTGAAGATGTAGAAGATCAAGGACCTTGTTCTCACCAATTCAGAGGTAGCAACTGGGACAGTAGACACAGAAGGTTACTCTTCCCTTCATGGTGAGATACGTTGTTTTTTCCCATTTTGCTGCTATCCATCTACATTAGTATCTCCACCATTTAAGCAAATCAGTGCCCTGTTTATGAACCCCAGAATTATTTTTAAGGTGGGGGGGCTCAATATTGAGGGGCAGGTTATTATTAATTTTGTCTACTTGCAGGTAGTTGCAACAGGAAGACCAATTACTTCCCCCTTCCATTATTATTTAAAACATCCTGAAAGAGGAACAGTCTCACAAACACAATGTGTACTTGGAGGTGTGTGTTCAGTATAGCTTTGTTATTCTTGTTGTGTGCCTTCAAGTTGCTTCCAACTTAAGGCGAGTCTATGGACGTTTTCACACAGGGATTTTTGTGGAGGCAATCCTACCTCCGTCTGGCGTCACTCCGGATCTTTTTTCCGTGTGTTCACACGACGTCGTCCCTAGCCACGCCCTATCCTGCGCCATCCCTGCCGCTCCCCGGCGTCCGCCCGGCTCTTTTAAATTCCGGAATTCCTGAGGAATTACACTCTTGCTGCCGGAGTCATGCCGTAATGGTGCCGTTTGCGCTGTGTATGTGAACACGACAGACGTATCGTGGCGTATTTCCAGGTTATGGCCCATGGTTCCTCGCACCATTTCCCATGGAGGAAGCATCTTATGACGTGTATCTTACTTCCTGCTTGGATCAGGCAACAGTGTGCGTGTATTAAGGCAATTTATTTTTCTTTTGGTGGATATGTGGCGCCGCGCGATCAGGGGTTTGGGGGGGAGGAGATCAGGGATGGTTTCGTTGACCAGAATTCTGGGGGGGGGGGAACTTTTTCCTTTTCTGATGTTTCTCTTTTCTCAGGTGTGGATACCTGGCTGCAAGCAACATGACGGCCGTGGAACCTGGTCGCCTATTCATCCTGCCGGCGCTATGGAGGTGTGTATTGCATGTATTCTTGGCTCATGGTACTATATTACTAGGGGCAGGACTATTTGAAGACGAGGAAAGGGGCTAACCTCATGTGGTATGCTTTTATTGAGAGCATGGTGTGGTGTTTGTTTGAACATTTTTGTACTACGACCCTGGCCTGGAGATCAATCTTGAATTCCCCACTTGAGCATGAAATGGTGACCTTGGGCAGGTCACACTATCTCAGCCCCGGAGGCTGGCCACAGCACACCATACCCCCCCCTGTAGCTTGGCAGAGGCGTGGGGTTGAACTAATAATTATCGTTATTATTGTTATTGTTGTTATTATTATTACTGTTGTTGTTGTTGTTGTTGTTGTTGCTGTTGTTGTTTTCATCATGAGCCTGACATGAATCTCTCTGGCAATAACCACAACAACGACAACAAAAATGCCACTTCGGCTTCCAGAGCTGCACCCTCTGGGATCATGGGATTTGTAGTTTGCTGAGGCCCTCATGCTCTTTATCTGACAGTTCTGAATGACCCTTCCTATACTGAAAATCCTAGGAATGTTAAGATGGTTACCAAGTAAAAAAAGGTAGCGATTATAAAATGTACATGAGCTTGCGATGGCCCTAAAAGCTGGGTCTTTTTGGTTTGCAATTTATTTCTGTAAAGTGATTATACCTTGCCTTTTCTGTCTGGCTACCAAAGTGGCTTGTAAGTTGTGGTTTTTGGCAGTTTTCTGCCCCCAAGGTTGCATTTGCATATATATACTAATATGGACAGGCAGGTAGATAGATATAGATAAATATATATAGAGAGTTTATATATATATATATATATATATGTGTGTGTGTGTGTGTGTGTGTATATAAATATTTGTCTATCTATCTATATTGATCTACCTATATAAAAACAGAAAGAAAGGGAGGTCAAGAGAGAGGGAGAGAGGAATGGAGGGATAGACAAGTGTATGGATTACTGTGATCAGTGTGTTATCTACAGAGATGGGGACACAGTACATCCCTACACATGCAATTTTGGTTTTTTCTGGATGTCTCCAACATATTTCGGTTCATCTATATTTACAGTTTCCTGTATATATATATATATATATATATATATATATATATATATACACACACACACCTTATCAACATTCCTGTTCTTTGGCAAGGTGGGGAAAATCCTTACTGACCTAACTCGAGCACCAGCCATGCAGGAATGTCCTTTCTATGCACCTCCAGGGAGGCCCTTCTTGTTGGTACGGTGCGGGAGAACCTGTACTTTGATCTACCTCTACCTCCTGCTATGCAGGAATGCCATTTCTATGCCCCCTCCCCACAGGTCCTTCCTGGCTGTGCTTTGATTGATGTACAGTAAAATGAAGTTGGCTCCACAAAAGTCCAAGCACATGTCTCCATGGTCGGGTGCCCTGTTCTGAGAGGGAGGAGTTTTTCTAGTCCATCATG